>OZ014519.1:201641353-202948969 GCA_963966055.1 Lathyrus aphaca | reverse complement strand
ATTTTGTTTATATTATAATTAGTTTAATAAATTATAAAAATGATAAAAAAATAATAAATTGTTCATATTCTTTTCTTTTCTATAATTCAAAATTCATTTTTTTTTTCAAAATTAAACTTTTCACTAAAATTATTTAATTTTTATTATATTTAATATTTATTCTATTGTAAATTATTAATATTATATGTTTTGTATAAATAAATTAATTAATTAACCCTAAAAATTTTATATGTAAAAAACCTATTTTTTATATAAACCCTAATAATACTTCTTAAACCCTAATTATTTTCATATAAATGTTAATTATGTTTCTCTATTTTTATTATCATCATTTATTTATATTATCATTATATGTAATCTTATCTAAATAATGTAAATAATTTTAAATCATGTTTAAAACAATAAGATTTTAAAAATATAATAATATGATTATTTAATTATAATTAACCTTATCTTTGTACTATGTATGTATCTTATAATTTGTTTATAATTATTATTTAATTCTTGTATATAAATAATTTTCAATACATGTTTAAAAAAATAATTAAAACTTGTTAATTTAATATAATTTATTTTCATAATATGTTTATAATTAACTTAATTTTTATAGCATTTAAGACTTTATGATAATTAATTGTTTATATTTTCTTCTTAATCTTAAATAATAATTGTTCATAAAAATTTGATCTTTTAATTATTATGCTAATATTCTTATTTATTTTATCATTAATGCTATTTATTTTCATATCTATTTTATTATTACTAACCCCATTTAGATATATTGTGATTTATTATTATCATTATTACTAACCCCATTGTGATTTATTATTATTATTATTATTATTTCACTAACCCAATTATTATTATTATTATTATTTATTTTTGCTTATTTTGTTTTAATTATTATTATCATGTAATTGTTCCTTTGATGTAATATTTAGTAATAATGTTTAAATATTTATTTTATGCCATGGTTAGTAAATTAGGGAGTGTAACATGTTTGTATGTTTAAAATTAATTTAGCTTATTAAATTTAAAGATAAATATTAAAATTATACACTCACACACGTAAGTCGATCTTTGATCGCCATCTCACTTCCTTAGGGATACCTCTCATGTTGCCTAATAAAAAAGGTCAAGTAGGGTGTATAAAGCAAAGTCCCTTAAAAATAAAGTCATCTAGTCCCTTAACAATAAAAGATCAAGTCCCTTAAATGGTTGCCTTCATAATGATCTTGTCCCTTTCGAATAATGATGACAGTCCCCCCAAAATGCTTAATACACCCTACAGTTGCCTTCATTAAACAGATGTCCCTTCACATGTCCCTTACATCCAAGGTAATGACTACCTATTCCTTAATAATAGGGATAGTCTTACCATTTAAAGGATAAAGAACAGAAAGACTTAAACTTTAGGGTAGGTTCCTCATAGTTACTTGCTCACTACTCAAAAATTTCTCAAACACCTCACAATTTCAAACAATTTTCAAACACAAGTTTTTTACGCATCCGTACATGGATCATTATCAAACTCTTATGAAAATTTCTATTTACACACTTCACATTTTCAAAAACAATTTAAAGTGAGCTAAGTAACTAAGAGCCCATGGATAACCATGGATGTAAAGGGTGCTAACACCTTCCCTTTACATAACCTACCCCCCGGACCCAAAAATCTTTTAAAAAGGTCTTTCCTGTTCTTTTATGCCTTTCCTTTGGATAAAATAAAAGTCGGTGGCGACTCTTGCTATCCGCAACATAACTAAAGTCAGTTCTCCCACCGTGTTACAGAACTGGCGACTCTGCTGGGGACTTAATATTAAAGAGGGGTACCCTTAGGAATTAGATCACTTAAATTGTTTGCCTTGTTTGCTTTATATTACTTGTTGGGCTCTTATGTGTGAAAGGTCCTAACCCGGATCTAGTGTACCTTAGGTAAATGGCAATAGACCAAGGAAACTGTACGACGTATATCGATACGGTTGATCTGGTGGCCATAGTTAGTGTGACTTCTTGGTTGGTGCTTATGTTCCTTAAGTCAAGTTGAGGATAATATGAGGCTGCCATATGTTGTCAATGCACTAACTAACTTTTAGAACCCTAGTTATCCCATCTTGGCCTTTAGAAAGTAGTGAGGTAGCCGGCTTTGGTGCAGACTGAAGTTGGTTGACACTCGATACTACGCTCATTGAGATCTTAAACTTGGAGGGTTTTGGTTGGCAAGTAAGTTGCCTACTGAACAACCACCCTTGTGAAGGATCAATGATTTTGAGATCCCTTAGAACCTGGTTACTTTTGTAGGACAGGATGAACCAACTAACTTCAGGGGAGGGTACTTACCTTTAAACCTCATGCAAGCCTTTAAACCTAGGGCTATGGTGTGACTTGTTTGTGTGTGCCACATGTTTGTGATTGAGCATAACATCATGACATCATCATGCATCATAAGCATAGCATTTTCACTAACCATTTCAAGGACCAAAGGATTTATCTTTGTTCTTTGGTTGCAGGTCATGGCTTCTGCTCGTAGAAACACTTTCAGGATCAACTTTGTGGGCATACCTGCCAAGCTTAAAGAGTTGGTTTCTCAAGTGTCTGATCATTCCCAGTTCATCAAGAGACATGGTCACCTATTGGATCTAGTCACTTCAGGGTTCAATGAAGACATGATGAGTGTTCTGTTTCAGTTCTTTGACCCTAAGCACCACTGCTTTACATTCCCTGACTACCAGCTGGTTCCTACAATGGAGGAGTTCTCTAAACTTCTGGGCATACCTGTTCTTGATCAAAGACCCTTCACAGGCTTGGAGAAGGAGCTTAAACCAGAGGTTATTGCTGCAGCTCTACATCTGAAGAAGTCTGACATTGTTCTAGAGACGAGAAGTGGAGTCAAGGGTATTCTTGCCAAGGTGTTGATAGAGAAAGCTCAGTTGTTCTTGAAGGCCATGAGCTATGATGCTTTTGAGGAGATCTTAGCCTTGCTGATATATGGCTTAGTATTGTTCACCAATCCAGATCAGTTCATAGACGTTCATGCCATCAATATATTCCTGAGTCACAATCCAGTGCCTACATTGCTTGGAGGCATCCTGCATTCCCTTCACACCTGTACTACGAGGGCAAGAGGAACTTTGATGTGCTGCATACCTTTGCTTTCTAGGTGGTTTATTTCTCACCTTCCTCGCTCAGTAATGAAGAATGAGCAAGGGTTCAGATGGTCCAAGAGGATCATGTCACTTTCTCACTCAGATATCCATTGGTGCTCCAGATCTATGGAGAATGTCACCATCATTGACTGTTGTGGGGAGTTTCCTAATGTGCCACTTCTAGGCATAAGAGGAGGCATCACTTACAACCCCTATCTAGCTTTACGACAGTTTGGTTACGCTCGGAGTGATGGTCCACATGACATGTTGATTCAAGGCATTGTGTTTGATTACGACAACGATCTTCAGGGTTACCGTCAGAGATTCATACGAGCTTGGGGAAAAGTAAACAGGGTTGACAGCAAGACACTGGAGCCTAAGTACACTATTCCTATGGAGGCTTATCTCAGATGGGTACGATCTCGTGCTCAGACTCTCATGATGCCATATCCTGCCGTCCTACCAGTTACCATGGAACCTGTTGCTGAAGGAGACACAGCTTATACCATCCTTCACCCAGACATGCCTACTGATATGGAAGACTTGCAGAGATCATGGATCCAATTGAAGGAGCAAAGGGATACTTTCGAGGCTCATTACAAAGCAAGACAAGAAAGAGTCCTAGAACTAACAAAGCAACTTCACGAGGAACGGAACCTCAACTCATACCTCAACGCAAAGAGGAAACGTCCATGGGAGACTTAAAACCCCATCTTTTGTACTTATTTCATTTCATTTCTGTAAGCCCAAGAGGCAAAACAAATTTATTACTAATAAAAGTTTACTTTCTTGATTGTTTAAGCAAATTTAAATCCTGCGGTCCTTGAAAACATTGCATATGCATTCACATATCATTTCATTGCATCACAGGTTGATAATTGTGCACAGGTTTCTCATCTTCTCGCTGTTTATTTCAGCAGAAATGGCTCTCGAACAATTTGTCAAAGATCTTCAAGCTCAGAATGCCCAATTTCAAGAAGTGATTCTGAATTTGTCCAAGGGGCAAGAAGAGTTGAACGCACTCCTCTCTAAGGACATGAAGAAGAAGAATCCTGAGGACAACAAGGATGATCAGCTGAAACAACTACAAACTGAGATGGCAGAGATGAGGATCCAGATGAATGGCCAAATGGCTCTTATCCAGAGTTTGGCCCAGGGGCAAGAAGAGCTGAGAAGCTTTGTCAATGAGTTTCGGCATAACAGAGTTGGGAATCTAATCATCAGTCAACCTCCGTTGAAACAAGCTGACTTGGCTGAAAGGAAAGTAAGGATAAGAGAAGGAAAGAGACATGCTACTACTGATCATCCTTCAATGGAAGAAAGAAGGCCTGGTAAGGTTAATCCACTTCTATACAAGGAATGTAGAAGACAGTTCATCCGGTCCAGCACACCAATGTCACAAGTTTTGCAATGCCTGTTGGAGATGAAGTTGATTTCCTTGGAAAATTCTCCTAAAAATCCTAACACCTCTTCTCCTCGCTATAATCCCAAGGCAAGGTGTATGTATCACTCCGACTGTCCTGGTCATGACACTAATAACTGTTGGGCATTGAAGAATAAGATTCAAGACCTAATCGACGAAGGAATACTTGAGGTTACTCCAGAAGGCCAGGTTGAGTTCTTCTATCGTCCATCAAGCATCAAAGTTTCCAGATAACTGGAGTGACAAGTTTAGAGGAAGAGACTTTGAGAACATTTGAATTTTCATTTGTAATTTCTTTTATTTGTTTGAACACTTATTATTATGTTAAACTTTTGTTTTCATTAATGCATTGCATATGTTTGTCTTAAATTAATCCATTCGTTTCACTATATTTTGAACTATGCTTCATATTTCTATTTTGTGATATTTAACTCCTGATAAAGCTATAAGCCTGTAGAGGGAGGATGACGAAAACAATACCATAATATTAGGCAGTATGCTTTTGAACAGACTATGCTGACGATGTACAGGCATTGTTTCAATTCCTAAACAGTGGAGATATAAGGAAGTTAATCCCTAGTCAACCCTTTTGAGCCTATGAAGTAGGAGTTTTTATTCTCGCACAAATCAAAACCTTTATTCATAATCCGGGGCAGGGTAGTTACTCGGTTAACTCAAATATGCCAATTATTTGTGTTGTACACAACTAATGATGGTTCTCTATAATCATGAAACCTGACAGTCAATATCCAGCAAAAAGAAAAACCCACTAAGTCAAAACCTATGAAGGAGACTTAGTAAAAAAAATTAAGACATCCCGCTGACTGTAACTTTGAAATAAACAGTTCAGGCAAAAAGAAGGGATAACAAAGTCAAAAGAAAAAAGAGGTCATTATGAATCCTCAACAAAGAAAGATGACTGAATGTTCAAATAAATTTTTGGTTTCTGAACCATCACAAATGTCAGTGTTACAATTCCAAACTCCTTTGAGCCTCAATGCATAAGTTAACTGAGTATAGGACTGAAGAACATCATGGAGAATGGGTTGGGTACAAATAAAATTTGAGCCTTTATCCTTTGTTTCTTAAACCGTGAACCAGGCCACGTTATAACCCTTTAAAAGTCCTAACTGAAGCATGGTTAGTTTGAAAGCGTACTGCTACAAAAAGGTATCCTGACTCCTTTAGGGCTTATTATAAAACTTGAGTTAATATCACAGTTTTCATAAAAATTGTTTTTTCTAAAATAACTCTTTTTCAAAAACTTCAAGACAGACATAAGCATTGCATTTTTGCGTATATTTGTTTGCATATACCTGAGTGTATGATAAACAAAGAAACTTACAGGATGAATGTTCAATAAATCAAAGTCTTTCTGATAAACAAAGTTGCTTCCTGGATGAAAGCCCATGTATACAAAGGGGCATAGTCATTATCTCCCAATCAAGGGGGCAGGCCATGATACTGCCTAACTCATTTGGGGCAATCAGGACAAGATTCAACTATGTTTAAATAGCCAGAGGCAGATCTCCTCATCTATCTGAAGTGCCAAGGGTAACATTACAGAAGTCATAATGCCAGGGGCATGGTCATTGTTTCCTAATCAAGGGGGCATACCAAGTTACTGTTCAAATCATTCGGGGCAATCAGTTCCAGATCCAACAATGCTTAATAGCCAGGGGCAGCTCTTCTCATATATTTGAATTACCAAGGGTAACACTGCAAAGTTCATGATGTCAAGGGAATATTATTATAGGGCATTCTGCTTAGTTCTCCTGAGGTAACTACATTCAGATACTTCCCTTTTGGGACAATTCATCCTCAATCAAGGGGCAATGCTTTCTTTTCAAATCTAGTGGCCGGAGCGTATATGGTCCATCACAATTTGAAGACACATTCCTCTCGTTGTATTACCTTGATATTGGATTCTCAACTGAAACCATGATGGAAATTAATTGTCTACGCCAGTAGTATCAGATGGTGTCAGTATCATGTCTTCAGATCCAGCTATGAGGATTTCGGGGAAGGTATTCAGGAAAGTTAAAAATTTCAGGAGCTCCAAATCCAATTGGTTATACACTCTCGAAGTTGAAACGTTTCTGTTCTCAAGTTCAGCTTTACTTTTCCCTCTGAATCCAGATTTACTTTTACCCTATTTTACATAAGCGAAACGTCCATTAGTTGGGCTTGAATGCATGTGTGCTTAATATGATTGATGTTTACCAGAAATGCATGAAAATGCAGTAATAGTATTTACTAAGGACGAACGAGGGAAGGATTTCAACGAAGCTTCGCCGGTTCATCTCTACAAGACAGTTACAAAACTCTCAGTAGGACAAATCCATCTTCATAAAGTCATGTCTCCCTTGGAATTTATATCCATCTCTTTTATCCTCATACGGATATTCGGGAATTTACTTTCCAATAAGAGTACGACGAACGAAGACGGGAGGTTATATCTATCCTACTATCAAACGAAGACGGGAGGTTATATCTACCCTACTATCAAACGAAGACGAAGGTTATATATACCTTGTTATCCCCAGCATACGGAAGGTTATGTATACCTTATTATCAAACAAGACGGGAACAAGATCCTCATATTCCTCAACAACGAATCGGGATTTATTTTCCCTGGCCAGCAGTTGTTATACGAAGACATCCAGACTCTTCCGGCAGCATCATATCATACATACATCATTTATATCATACCATAACATACATATCCATAAATGCATAATACATTTACTTAGGTGCATCATACTATGCATGCATACATATTGCATAAACTAACATTCTCCTTGCAGGATAGTTATATGCAGATAAAACAGCATCAACAATTCACAACAAGTCAGAAATGATCCGTACATTACTCAAGATGTCCTCGGAGAGTAGGCAAACGGTCTGTAAGAAGATCCATTCCCTAATCCAGGATATTTCCAGAAGATTTCATCTATCTGGTCTTGAATAGCAGGCAAACGGTCTGTACAAAGATCCATTCCCTGGTTCAAGATATTTTTAGAAGATTTAATTTATTTCCTCGGAGAGTAGGCAAACGGTCTTTAAGAAGATCCATTCCCTAATCCAGGATATTTTCAGGAGTTAATCCTGACACTTTTTTGTCCTCGGAGAGTAGGCAAACGGTCTGTAAAAAGATCCATTCCCTAATCCAGGATATTTCCAGAAGATTTCATCTATCTGGTCTTGAATAGCAGGCAAACGGTCTGTACAAAGATCCATTCCTTGGTTCAAGATATTTTCAGAAGATTTAATCTATTTCCTCGGAGAGTAGGCAAACGGTCTGTAAGAAGATCCATTCCCTAATCCAGGATATTTTCAGGAGTTAATCCTGACACTTTTTTGTCCTCGGAGAGTAGGCAAACGGTCTGTAAAAAGATCCATTCCCTAATCCAGGATATTTCCAGAAGATTTCATCTATCTGCCCTTGAATAGCAGGCAAACGATCTGTAAAAAGATCCATTTCCTGGTTCAAGATATTTTTCAGAAGAACTAATCCTGACGTTCTTTTGACCTTGAATAGCAGGAAAACGGTCTATACAAAGATCCATTCCCTGGTTCAAGATATTTTCAGAAGATTTAATCTATTTCCTCGGAGAGTAGGCAAACGGTCTGTAAGAAGATCCATTCCCTAATCCAGGATATTTTCAGGAGTTAATCCTGACACTTTTTTGTCCTCGGAGAGTAGGCAAACGGTCTGTAAAAAGATCCATTCCCTAATCCAGGATATTTCCAGAAGATTTCATCTATCTGGTCTTGAATAGCAGGCAAACGGTCTGTACAAAGATCCATTCCCTGGTTCAAGATATTTTCAGAAGATTTAATCTATTTCCTCGGAGAGTAGGCAAACGGTCTGTAAGAAGATCCATTCCCTAATCCAGGATATTTTCAGGAGTTAATCCTGACACTTTTTTGTCCTCGGAGAGTAGGCAAACGGTCTGTAAAAAGATCCATTCCCTAATCCAGGATATTTCCAGAAGATTTCATCTATCTGACCTTGAATAGCAGGAAAACGGTCTATACAAAGATCCATTCCCTGGTTCAAGATATTTTTCAGAAGAACTAATCCTGACGTTCTTTTGACCTTGAATAGCAGGAAAACGGTCTATACAAAGATCCATTCCCTGGTTCAAGATATTTTTCAGAAGAACTAATCCTGACGTTCTTTTGACCTTGAATAGCAGGAAAACGGTCTATACAAAGATCCATTCCCTGGTTCAAGATATTTTTCAGAAGAAAAAATCCTGACGTTCTTTTGACCTTGGAGAGTAGGCAAACGGTCTGTAAAAAGATCTATTCCCTAATCCAAGATATTTCCAGAAGAGATAATTGTCACGAAGATTTATTTCTACTGGTCTATTCAACAAATTCAAATTATAAACGATTCAGAGACGGCCTATACGAAGACCTAGTATTGAGATCCAGTATCAACACAAAGCTATCATCACATCCAGTTCTTTAGATGGCATCTCTAAGCCCATCTCCAGTTCTTCCAAGTGGCATCTTTAAGCCCACTCAAGCATATACAACCAACCCTCTGTATCAGTTTACGCACCGGTGAGTGCAAATTTTTGGGCTTTTGTGTTCAATCCCCTTCAACCTTCCCAGTCACGACTGGCACATATACCAATCTAACCCCTCAGGTTTCAGAAAATTGAACAGGGGCAGCTGTTGCACCCCAAAATTTGCCCTCACAATACAAGACTTTGTGTACTAAGAAGGTTCACAAGGTTCACAAGATTCACAACACTTACAAGACCTTTCATGAGGTTCATGAAGTTTACAAGTCACTTTATGAGGTTCACAAGGTTCACAAGATTCACAACACTTACAAGACCTTTCATGAGGTTCATGAAGTTTACAAGTCACTTTATGAGGTTCACAAGGTTCACAAGATTCACAATGCTTACAAAACCTTTCATGAGGTTCATGAAGTCTACAAGTCACTTTATGAGGTTCACAAGGTTCACAAGACCTCCCATGAGGTTCATAAGGTTCACAAGACATCTTATGATGGTTCACAAGGTTCACAAAGTCCACAAATAGTCAGAAGATTTGACAACTCCCTCAAACAATGCACCTCCTAAGCAGTGCATCCAAAACTAGGGTTTTGACTTTAATCAGGCTAAATGAATTTCCAAGGCTTCAAGTGGGCTTCATAACATCTTATATGTGTTTAAGAATCCCTATGACAAATTTCAAGACTTTTCCCAAAGTTTTGCTCAGTCAGATGATCAGGTAAGTCAAAATCAGTCAAAGCAGTTAAAAAGTCAAACTGAGGTCAACTGTGGTCAAACCAAAGTCAAACTTCATGATTTTTTTCCAACATCAAGTATATGAAGTAAAATTCATCATATGATCAAGGGTTTATCATGATTCATCAAGGGGATTTCAGATCATCAAGAATCAGGAGTTTCTAAATTAGGGTTTTCTTAGTAAAAGTCAACTGAACTTTGACCAGCCATAACTTTCACATGCTTCATCACCAAGTCTCCATCCAAAGCTCATTTTGAAGGAAATTGAATTCTCTACAACTTTGTGTCTCACAAGCCAAGCCCAAAAATGCTTCATTTGGAAGGTATGAGCTAAGACATTATAGGTCCTTTTGAAAGTCAACAAAAAGTCAACAACTTCAAAAGGGAATAACTTGAGATTGGTAAATGATATGGACATGAAACCAGTGGGGTTGGTTAGAGGACTCTTCAAGATTTCCAAAATGTCCAAGAACACCCTCATAGCATTAAAATTGAAGGATGTGTGCCCTTGCAAAGTTGGGAAATTTTTGGTTGGTTTATGCAGAAAATGGAGGTTTAAAACTAATTTTTTCTAAATGGGCTTGCCATATGATGACCCAATCCACACCAAGACATCTTGCACGAAATTAACTTAATATTTTCATTATTTTATTTATTTTATTTTTATTTATTATGATTTTTTATATTAAAAATCATTTTAAATTCAAATAAAATATAAAATAGTGAAGATTTAAAATTATTTTGCTTCTAGAATGTCATAAATGATATTTTGATCTAATTGATACAAGAGTTATGAAAATCATCCCAAAATAGCAAGCTTGTATCAAGAATATTCAAATTTTAAAGGCCAATCTTTTTCAATCTCAAACTACCAAAAAATCCAAAGTCTTAAGCAATGTTTTTGACCTAATTCATTCATTCATATATATAGAACATTTAGCAATCAAAAGAAAAAAAAATTTGAGCCTCCAAAGGTAAGAGCAAAGTTCTAAAATTCACACAAAAAACTCCAATTCGGTTTGGCACTTAGAGCCCTTTTCAAGACAAACCAAAGGTTTCAACATGTTCCTTGATGTTCACTGAATGCATAACAACACTTATCATCATCCAAAACTCCATGAATGGCATAAACCGAATCATGTTCTTCAAGTTTATTTTGTTTTTTTATATTTCATTGAATTGCTTGTTCTAATTCGTTTTTGACTGTTTGATGATGTTTGTGATGGACCATAGAGTGTTTCTGGACAAAAACAGGAAGTTTTCATGGAGGAATCCGTGAGATGCCATTGTTAGGGTTCATCCTCTAAAATTGGGGTTTCGTGCAATAAGCCATATAAATAATTTCTGAACACGCAAATAAGTTTGTTTTGTTATGGGGAATACAATGGTGTTTCCAATTTGATGAATCATTGCAGGTTTGGTGATCGTTGGGAAGAACCTAGGAAAACCTGTAAAACAAAAATCGTATGTAATTTCGCAGAAAAAATTATAAGTAAATTCGCAGGTAATTTGGAGAAGATGAAGTCCAGAGGCGCCAATTTCTAATTTGAAAATTTGTTTTAATATTTTATGTAATTGTTTGAAGTTTGTTTCACAACGCATGCGTAGCTCAGATGGTGAATGTGTGCGTGTAAAAGCTCTCTGGCATGGGTTCGATTCCCATTAGGCCATTTTTTGTGTTATTTTGTTTTTATGATTTTTGCAGGGCATATAATAAAAGGATTGTTGTTGGGATCATGTTCACAACGCGCAGGCAGCCCAGTGGTAACTCTGTACGTCTAAGGGTGGCAAAGCTCAGGACATGGGTTCGATCCCAGCCCCAGGTAAGTATTTTTGTCACTTTTTCTTATTCTATTTAATTTTGTTTATATTATAATTAGTTTAATAAATTATAAAAATGATAAAAAAATAATAAATTGTTCATATTCTTTTCTTTTCTATAATTCAAAATTCATTTTTTTTTTCAAAATTAAACTTTATCACTAAAATTATTTAATATTTATTATATTTAATATTTATTCTATTGTAAATTATTAATATTATATGTTTTGTATAAATAAATTAATTAATTAACCCTAAAAATTTTATATGTAAAAAACCTATTTTTTATATAAACCCTAATAATACTTCTTAAACCCTAATTATTTTCATATAAATGTTAATTATGTTTCTCTATTTTTATTATCATCATTTATTTATATTATCATTATATGTAATCTTATCTAAATAATGTAAATAATTTTAAATCATGTTTAAAACAATAAGATTTTAAAAATATAATAATATGATTATTTAATTATAATTAACCTTATCTTTGTACTATGTATGTATCTTATAATTTGTTTATAATTATTATTTAATTCTTGTATATAAATAATTTTCAATACATGTTTAAAAAAATAATTAAAACTTGTTAATTTAATATAATTTATTTTCATAATATGTTTATAATTAACTTAATTTTTATAGCATTTAAGACTTTATGATAATTAATTGTTTATATTTTCTTCTTAATCTTAAATAATAATTGTTCATAAAAATTTGATCTTTTAATTATTATGCTAATATTCTTATTTATTTTATCATTAATGCTATTTATTTTCATATCTATTTTATTATTACTAACCCCATTTAGATATATTGTGATTTATTATTATCATTATTACTAACCCCATTGTGATTTATTATTATTATTATTATTATTATTTCACTAACCCAATTATTATTATTATTATTTATTTTTGCTTATTTTGTTTTAATTATTATTATCATGTAATTGTTCCTTTGATGTAATATTTAGTAGTAATGTTTAAATATTTATTTTATGCCATGGTTAGTAAAGTAGGGAGTGTAACATGTTTGTATGTTTAAAATTAATTTAGCTTATTAAATTTAAAGATAAATATTAAAATTATACACTCACACACGTAAGTCGATCTTTGATCGCCATCTCACTTCCTTAGGGATACCTCTCATGTTGCCTAATAAAAAAGGTCAAGTAGGGTGTATAAAGCAAAGTCCCTTAAAAATAAAGTCATCTAGTCCCTTAACAATAAAAGATCAAGTCCCTTAAATGGTTGCCTTCATAATGATCTTGTCCCTTTCGAATAATGATGACAGTCCCCCCAAAATGCTTAATACACCCTACAGTTGCCTTCATTAAACAGATGTCCCTTCACATGTCCCTTACATCCAAGGTAATGACTACCTATTCCTTAATAATAGGGATAGTCTTACCATTTAAAGGATAAAGAACAGAAAGACTTAAACTTTAGGGTAGGTTCCTCATAGTTACTTGCTCACTACTCAAAAATTTCTCAAACACCTCACAATTTCAAACAATTTTCAAACACAAGTTTTTTACGCATCCGTACATGGATCATTATCAAACTCTTATGAAAATTTCTATTTACACACTTCACATTTTCAAAAACAATTTAAAGTGAGCTAAGTAACTAAGAGCCCATGGATAACCATGGATGTAAAGGGTGCTAACACCTTCCCTTTACATAACCTACCCCCCGGACCCAAAAATCTTTTAAAAAGGTCTTTCCTGTTCTTTTATGCCTTTCCTTTGGATAAAATAAAAGTCGGTGGCGACTCTTGCTATCCGCAACATAACTAAAGTCAGTTCTCCCACCGTGTTACAGAACTGGCGACTCTGCTGGGGACTTAATATTAAAGAGGGGTACCCTTAGGAATTAGATCACTTAAATTGTTTGCCTTGTTTGCTTTATATTACTTGTTGGGCTCTTATGTGTGAAAGGTCCTAACCCGGATCTAGTGTACCTTAGGTAAATGGCAATAGACCAAGGAAACTGTACGACGTATATCGATACGGTTGATCTGGTGGCCATAGTTAGTGTGACTTCTTGGTTGGTGCTTATGTTCCTTAAGTCAAGTTGAGGATAATATGAGGCTGCCATATGTTGTCAATGCACTAACTAACTTTTAGAACCCTAGTTATCCCATCTTGGCCTTTAGAAAGTAGTGAGGTAGCCGGCTTTGGTGCAGACTGAAGTTGGTTGACACTCGATACTACGCTCATTGAGATCTTAAACTTGGAGGGTTTTGGTTGGCAAGTAAGTTGCCTACTGAACAACCACCCTTGTGAAGGATCAATGATTTTGAGATCCCTTAGAACCTGGTTACTTTTGTAGGACAGGATGAACCAACTAACTTCAGGGGAGGGTACTTACCTTTAAACCTCATGCAAGCCTTTAAACCTAGGGCTATGGTGTGACTTGTTTGTGTGTGCCACATGTTTGTGATTGAGCATAACATCATGACATCATCATGCATCATAAGCATAGCATTTTCACTAACCATTTCAAGGACCAAAGGATTTATCTTTGTTCTTTGGTTGCAGGTCATGGCTTCTGCTCGTAGAAACACTTTCAGGATCAACTTTGTGGGCATACCTGCCAAGCTTAAAGAGTTGGTTTCTCAAGTGTCTGATCATTCCCAGTTCATCAAGAGACATGGTCACCTATTGGATCTAGTCACTTCAGGGTTCAATGAAGACATGATGAGTGTTCTGTTTCAGTTCTTTGACCCTAAGCACCACTGCTTTACATTCCCTGACTACCAGCTGGTTCCTACAATGGAGGAGTTCTCTAAACTTCTGGGCATACCTGTTCTTGATCAAAGACCCTTCACAGGCTTGGAGAAGGAGCTTAAACCAGAGGTTATTGCTGCAGCTCTACATCTGAAGAAGTCTGACATTGTTCTAGAGACGAGAAGTGGAGTCAAGGGTATTCTTGCCAAGGTGTTGATAGAGAAAGCTCAGTTGTTCTTGAAGGCCATGAGCTATGATGCTTTTGAGGAGATCTTAGCCTTGCTGATATATGGCTTAGTATTGTTCACCAATCCAGATCAGTTCATAGACGTTCATGCCATCAATATATTCCTGAGTCACAATCCAGTGCCTACATTGCTTGGAGGCATCCTGCATTCCCTTCACACCCGTACTACGAGGGCAAGAGGAACTTTGATGTGCTGCATACCTTTGCTTTCTAGGTGGTTTATTTCTCACCTTCCTCGCTCAGTAATGAAGAATGAGCAAGGGTTCAGATGGTCCAAGAGGATCATGTCACTTTCTCACTCAGATATCCATTGGTGCTCCAGATCTATGGAGAATGTCACCATCATTGACTGTTGTGGGGAGTTTCCTAATGTGCCACTTCTAGGCATAAGAGGAGGCATCACTTACAACCCCTATCTAGCTTTACGACAGTTTGGTTACGCTCGGAGTGATGGTCCACATGACATGTTGATTCAAGGCATTGTGTTTGATTACGACAACGATCTTCAGGGTTACCGTCAGAGATTCATACGAGCTTGGGGAAAAGTAAACAGGGTTGACAGCAAGACACTGGAGCCTAAGTACACTATTCCTATGGAGGCTTATCTCAGATGGGTACGATCTCGTGCTCAGACTCTCATGATGCCATATCCTGCCGTCCTACCAGTTACCATGGAACCTGTTGCTGAAGGAGACACAGCTTATACCATCCTTCACCCAGACATGCCTACTGATATGGAAGACTTGCAGAGATCATGGATCCAATTGAAGGAGCAAAGGGATACTTTCGAGGCTCATTACAAAGCAAGACAAGAAAGAGTCCTAGAACTAACAAAGCAACTTCACGAGGAACGGAACCTCAACTCATACCTCAACGCAAAGAGGAAACGTCCATGGGAGACTTAAAACCCCATCTTTTGTACTTATTTCATTTCATTTCTGTAAGCCCAAGAGGCAAAACAAATTTATTACTAATAAAAGTTTACTTTCTTGATTGTTTAAGCAAATTTAAATCCTGCGGTCCTTGAAAACATTGCATATGCATTCACATATCATTTCATTGCATCACAGGTTGATAATTGTGCACAGGTTTCTCATCTTCTCGCTGTTTATTTCAGCAGAAATGGCTCTCGAACAATTTGTCAAAGATCTTCAAGCTCAGAATGCCCAATTTCAAGAAGTGATTCTGAATTTGTCCAAGGGGCAAGAAGAGTTGAACGCACTCCTCTCTAAGGACATGAAGAAGAAGAATCCTGAGGACAACAAGGATGATCAGCTGAAACAACTACAAACTGAGATGGCAGAGATGAGGATCCAGATGAATGGCCAAATGGCTCTTATCCAGAGTTTGGCCCAGGGGCAAGAAGAGCTGAGAAGCTTTGTCAATGAGTTTCGGCATAACAGAGTTGGGAATCTAATCATCAGTCAACCTCCGTTGAAACAAGCTGACTTGGCTGAAAGGAAAGTAAGGATAAGAGAAGGAAAGAGACATGCTACTACTGATCATCCTTCAATGGAAGAAAGAAGGCCTGGTAAGGTTAATCCACTTCTATACAAGGAATGTAGAAGACAGTTCATCCGGTCCAGCACACCAATGTCACAAGTTTTGCAATGCCTGTTGGAGATGAAGTTGATTTCCTTGGAAAATTCTCCTAAAAATCCTAACACCTCTTCTCCTCGCTATAATCCCAAGGCAAGGTGTATGTATCACTCCGACTGTCCTGGTCATGACACTAATAACTGTTGGGCATTGAAGAATAAGATTCAAGACCTAATCGACGAAGGAATACTTGAGGTTACTCCAGAAGGCCAGGTTGAGTTCTTCTATCGTCCATCAAGCATCAAAGTTTCCAGATAACTGGAGTGACAAGTTTAGAGGAAGAGACTTTGAGAACATTTGAATTTTCATTTGTAATTTCTTTTATTTGTTTGAACACTTATTATTATGTTAAACTTTTGTTTTCATTAATGCATTGCATATGTTTGTCTTGAATTAATCCATTCGTTTCACTATATTTTGAACTATGCTTCATATTTCTATTTTGTGATATTTAACTCCTGATAAAGCTATAAGCCTGTAGAGGGAGGATGACGAAAACAATACCATAATATTAGGCAGTATGCTTTTGAACAGACTATGCTGACGATGTACAGGCATTGTTTCAATTCCTAAACAGTGGAGATATAAGGAAGTTAATCCCTAGTCAACCCTTTTGAGCCTATGAAGTAGGAGTTTTTATTCTCGCACAAATCAAAACCTTTATTCATAATCCGGGGCAGGGTAGTTACTCGGTTAACTCAAATATGCCAATTATTTGTGTTGTACACAACTAATGATGGTTCTCTATAATCATGAAACCTGACAGTCAATATCCAGCAAAAAGAAAAACCCACTAAGTCAAAACCTATGAAGGAGACTTAGTAAAAAAAATTAAGACATCCCGCTGACTGTAACTTTGAAATAAACAGTTCAGGCAAAAAGAAGGGATAACAAAGTCAAAAGAAAAAAGAGGTCATTATGAATCCTCAACAAAGAAAGATGACTGAATGTTCAAATAAATTTTTGGTTTCTGAACCATCACAAATGTCAGTGTTACAATTCCAAACTCCTTTGAGCCTCAATGCATAAGTTAACTGAGTATAGGACTGAAGAACATCATGGAGAATGGGTTGGGTACAAATAAAATTTGAGCCTTTATCCTTTGTTTCTTAAACCGTGAACCAGGCCACGTTATAACCCTTTAAAAGTCCTAACTGAAGCATGGTTAGTTTGAAAGCGTACTGCTACAAAAAGGTATCCTGACTCCTTTAGGGCTTATTATAAAACTTGAGTTAATATCACAGTTTTCATAAAAATTGTTTTTTCTAAAATAACTCTTTTTCAAAAACTTCAAGACAGACATAAGCATTGCATTTTTGCGTATATTTGTTTGCATATACCTGAGTGTATGATAAACAGAGAAACTTACAGGATGAATGTTCAATAAATCAAAGTCTTTCTGATAAACAAAGTTGCTTCCTGGATGAAAGCCCATGTATACAAAGGGGCATAGTCATTATCTCCCAATCAAGGGGGCAGGCCATGATACTGCCTAACTCATTTGGGGCAATCAGGACAAGATTCAACTATGTTTAAATAGCCAGAGGCAGATCTCCTCATCTATCTGAAGTGCCAAGGGTAACATTACAGAAGTCATAATGCCAGGGGCATGGTCATTGTTTCCTAATCAAGGGGGCATACCAAGTTACTGTTCAAATCATTCGGGGCAATCAGTTCCAGATCCAACAATGCTTAATAGCCAGGGGCAGCTCTTCTCATATATTTGAATTACCAAGGGTAACACTGCAAAGTTCATGATGTCAAGGGAATATTATTATAGGGCATTCTGCTTAGTTCTCCTGAGGTAACTACATTCAGATACTTCCCTTTTGGGACAATTCATCCTCAATCAAGGGGCAATGCTTTCTTTTCAAATCTAGTGGCCGGAGCGTATATGGTCCATCACAATTTGAAGACACATTCCTCTCGTTGTATTACCTTGATATTGGATTCTCAACTGAAACCATGATGGAAATTAATTGTCTACGCCAGTAGTATCAGATGGTGTCAGTATCATGTCTTCAGATCCAGCTATGAGGATTTCGGGGAAGGTATTCAGGAAAGTTAAAAATTTCAGGAGCTCCAAATCCAATTGGTTATACACTCTCGAAGTTGAAACGTTTCTGTTCTCAAGTTCAGCTTTACTTTTCCCTCTGAATCCAGATTTACTTTTACCCTATTTTACATAAGCGAAACGTCCATTAGTTGGGCTTGAATGCATGTGTGCTTAATATGATTGATGTTTACCAGAAATGCATGAAAATGCAGTAATAGTATTTACTAAGGACGAACGAGGGAAGGATTTCAACGAAGCTTCGCCGGTTCATCTCTACAAGACAGTTACAAAACTCTCAGTAGGACAAATCCATCTTCATAAAGTCATGTCTCCCTTGGAATTTATATCCATCTCTTTTATCCTCATACGGATATTCGGGAATTTACTTTCCAATAAGAGTACGACGAACGAAGACGGGAGGTTATATCTATCCTACTATCAAACGAAGACGGGAGGTTATATCTACCCTACTATCAAACGAAGACGAAGGTTATATATACCTTGTTATCCCCAGCATACGGAAGGTTATGTATACCTTATTATCAAACAAGACGGGAACAAGATCCTCATATTCCTCAACAACGAATCGGGATTTATTTTCCCTGGCCAGCAGTTGTTATACGAAGACATCCAGACTCTTCCGGCAGCATCATATCATACATACATCATTTATATCATACCATAACATACATATCCATAAATGCATAATACATTTACTTAGGTGCATCATACTATGCATGCATACATATTGCATAAACTAACATTCTCCTTGCAGGATAGTTATATGCAGATAAAACAGCATCAACAATTCACAACAAGTCAGAAATGATCTGTACATTACTCAAGATGTCCTCGGAGAGTAGGCAAACGGTCTGTAAGAAGATCCATTCCCTAATCCAGGATATTTCCAGAAGATTTCATCTATCTGGTCTTGAATAGCAGGCAAACGGTCTGTACAAAGATCCATTCCCTGGTTCAAGATATTTTCAGAAGATTTAATTTATTTCCTCGGAGAGTAGGCAAACGGTCTTTAAGAAGATCCATTCCCTAATCCAGGATATTTTCAGGAGTTAATCCTGACACTTTTTTGTCCTCGGAGAGTAGGCAAACGGTCTGTAAAAAGATCCATTCCCTAATCCAGGATATTTCCAGAAGATTTCATCTATCTGGTCTTGAATAGCAGGCAAACGGTCTGTACAAAGATCCATTCCTTGGTTCAAGATATTTTCAGAAGATTTAATCTATTTCCTCGGAGAGTAGGCAAACGGTCTGTAAGAAGATCCATTCCCTAATCCAGGATATTTTCAGGAGTTAATCCTGACACTTTTTTGTCCTCGGAGAGTAGGCAAACGGTCTGTAAAAAGATCCATTCCCTAATCCAGGATATTTCCAGAAGATTTCATCTATCTGCCCTTGAATAGCAGGCAAACGATCTGTAAAAAGATCCATTCCCTGGTTCAAGATATTTTTCAGAAGAACTAATCCTGACGTTCTTTTGACCTTGAATAGCAGGAAAACGGTCTATACAAAGATCCATTCCCTGGTTCAAGATATTTTCAGAAGATTTAATCTATTTCCTCGGAGAGTAGGCAAACGGTCTGTAAGAAGATCCATTCCCTAATCCAGGATATTTTCAGGAGTTAATCCTGACACTTTTTTGTCCTCGGAGAGTAGGCAAACGGTCTGTAAAAAGATCCATTCCCTAATCCAGGATATTTCCAGAAGATTTCATCTATCTGGTCTTGAATAGCAGGCAAACGGTCTGTACAAAGATCCATTCCCTGGTTCAAGATATTTTCAGAAGATTTAATCTATTTCCTCGGAGAGTAGGCAAACGGTCTGTAAGAAGATCCATTCCCTAATCCAGGATATTTTCAGGAGTTAATCCTGACACTTTTTTGTCCTCGGAGAGTAGGCAAACGGTCTGTAAAAAGATCCATTCCCTAATCCAGGATATTTCCAGAAGATTTCATCTATCTGACCTTGAATAGCAGGAAAACGGTCTATACAAAGATCCATTCCCTGGTTCAAGATATTTTTCAGAAGAACTAATCCTGACGTTCTTTTGACCTTGAATAGCAGGAAAACGGTCTATACAAAGATCCATTCCCTGGTTCAAGATATTTTTCAGAAGAACTAATCCTGACGTTCTTTTGACCTTGAATAGCAGGAAAACGGTCTATACAAAGATCCATTCCCTGGTTCAAGATATTTTTCAGAAGAAAAAATCCTGACGTTCTTTTGACCTTGGAGAGTAGGCAAACGGTCTGTAAAAAGATCTATTCCCTAATCCAAGATATTTCCAGAAGAGATAATTGTCACGAAGATTTATTTCTACTGGTCTATTCAACAAATTCAAATTATAAACGATTCAGAGACGGCCTATACGAAGACCTAGTACTGAGATCCAGTATCAACACAAAGCTATCATCACATCCAGTTCTTTAGATGGCATCTCTAAGCCCATCTCCAGTTCTTCCAAGTGGCATCTTTAAGCCCACTCAAGCATATACAACCAACCCTCTGTATCAGTTTACGCACCGGTGAGTGCAAATTTTTGGTCTTTTGTGTTCAATCCCCTTCAACCTTCCCAGTCACGACTGGCACATATACCAATCTAACCCCTCAGGTTTCAGAAAATTGAACAGGGGCAGCTGTTGCACCCCAAAATTTGCCCTCACAATACAAGACTTTGTGTACTAAGAAGGTTCACAAGGTTCACAAGATTCACAACACTTACAAGACCTTTCATGAGGTTCATGAAGTTTACAAGTCACTTTATGAGGTTCACAAGGTTCACAAGATTCACAACACTTACAAGACCTTTCATGAGGTTCATGAAGTTTACAAGTCACTTTATGAGGTTCACAAGGTTCACAAGATTCACAATGCTTACAAAACCTTTCATGAGGTTCATGAAGTCTACAAGTCACTTTATGAGGTTCACAAGGTTCACAAGACCTCCCATGAGGTTCATAAGGTTCACAAGACATCTTATGATGGTTCACAAGGTTCACAAAGTCCACAAATAGTCAGAAGATTTGACAACTCCCTCAGACAATGCACCTCCTAAGCAGTGCATCCAAAACTAGGGTTTTGACTTTAATCAGGCTAAATGAATTTCAAAGGCTTCAAGTGGGCTTCATAACATCTTATATGTGTTTAAGAATCCCTATGACAAATTTCAAGACTTTTCCCAAAGTTTTGCTCAGTCAGATGATCAGGTAAGTCAAAATCAGTCAAAGCAGTTAAAAAGTCAAACTGAGGTCATCTGTGGTCAAACCAAAGTCAAACTTCATGATTTTTTGCCAACATCAAGTATATGAAGTAAAATTCATCATATTATCAAGGGTTTATCATGATTCATCAAGGAGATTTCAGATCATCAAGAATCAGGAGTTTCTAAATTAGGGTTTTCTTAGTAAAAGTCAACTGAACTTTGACCAGCCATAACTTTCACATGATTCATCACCAAGTCTCCATCCAAAGCTCATTTTGAAGGAAATTGAATTCTCTACAACTTTGTGTCTCACAAGCCAAGCCCAAAAATGCTTCATTTGGAAGGTATGAGCTAAGACATTATAGGTCCTTTTGAAAGTCAACAAAAAGTCAACAACTTCAAAAGGGAATAACTTGAGATTGGTAAATGATATGGACATGAAACCAGTGGGGTTGGTTAGAGGACTCTTCAAGCTTTCCAAAATGTCCAAGAACACCCTCATAGCATTAAAATTGAAGGATGTGTGCCCTTGCAAAGTTGGGAAATTTTTGGTTGGTTTATGAAGAAAATGGAGGTTTAAAACTAATTTTTTCTAAATGGGCTTGCCATATGATGACCCAATCCACACCAAGACATCTTGCACGAAATTAACTTAATATTTTCATTATTTTATTTATTTTATTTATATTTATTATGATTTTTTATATTAAAAATCATTTTAAATTCAAATAAAATATAAAATAGTGAAGATTTAAAATTATTTTGCTTCTAGAATGTCATAAATGATATTTTGATCTAATTGATACAAGAGTTATGAAAATCATCCCAAAATAGCAAGCTTGTATCAAGAATATTCAAATTTTAAAGGCCAATTTTTTTCAATCTCAAACTACCAAAAAATCCAAAGTCTTAAGCAATGTTTTTGACCTAATTCATTCATTCATATATATAGAACATTTAGCAATCAAAAGAAAAAAAAATTTGAGCCTCCAAAGGTAAGAGAAAAGTTCCAAAATTCACACAAAAAACTCCAATTAGGTTTGGCACTTAGAGCCCTTTTCAAGACAAACCAAAGGTTTCAACATGTTCCTTGATGTTCACTGAATGCATAGCAACACTTATCATCATCCAAAACTCCATGAATGGCATAAACCGAATCATGTTCTTCAAGTTTATTTTGTTTTTTTTATATTTCATTGAATTGCTTGTTCTAATTCGTTTTTGACTGTTTGATGATGTTTGTGATGGACCATAGAGTGTTTCTGGACAAAAACAGGAAGTTTTCATGGAGGAATCCGTGAGATGCCATTGTTAGGGTTCATCCTCTAAAATTGGGGTTTCGTGCAATAAGCCATATAAATAATTTCTGAACACGCAAATAAGTTTGTTTTGTTATGGGGAATACAATGGTGTTTCCAATTTGATGAATCATTGCAGGTTTGGTGATCGTTGGGAAGAACCTAGGAAAACCTGTAAAACAAAAATCGTATGTAATTTCGCAGAAAAAATTATAAGTAAATTCGCAGGTAATTTGGAGAAGATGAAGTCCAGAGGCGCCAATTTCTAATTTGAAAATTTGTTTTAATATTTTATGTAATTGTTTGAAGTTTGTTTCACAACGCATGCGTAGCTCAGATGGTGAATGTGTGCGTGTAAAAGCTCTCTGGCATGGGTTCGATTCCCATTAGGCCATTTTTTGTGTTATTTTGTTTTTATGATTTTTGCAGGGCATATAATAAAAGGATTGTTGTTGGGATCATGTTCACAACGCGCAGGCAGCCCAGTGGTAACTCTGTACGTCTAAGGGTGGCAAAGCTCAGGACATGGGTTCGATCCCAGCCCCAGGTAAGTATTTTTGTCACTTTTTCTTATTCTATTTAATTTTGTTTATATTATAATTAGTTTAATAAATTATAAAAATGATAAAAAAATAATAAATTGTTCATATTCTTTTCTTTTCTATAATTCAAAATTCATTTTTTTTTTCAAAATTAAACTTTATCACTAAAATTATTTAATATTTATTATATTTAATATTTATTCTATTGTAAATTATTAATATTATATGTTTTGTATAAATAAATAAATTAATTAACCCTAAAAATTTTATATGTAAAAAACCTATTTTTTTATATAAACCCTAATAATACTTCTTAAACCCTAATTATTTTCATATAAATGTTAATTATGTTTCTCTATTTTTATTATCATCATTTATTTATATTATCATTATATGTAATCTTATCTAAATAATGTAAATAATTTTAAATCATGTTTAAAACAATAAGATTTTAAAAATATAATAATATGATTATTTAATTATAATTAACCTTATCTTTGTACTATGTATGTATCTTATAATTTGTTTATAATTATTATTTAATTCTTGTATATAAATAATTTTCAATACATGTTTAAAAAAATAATTAAAACTTGTTAATTTAATATAATTTATTTTCATAATATGTTTATAATTAACTTAATTTTTATAGCATTTAAGACTTTATGATAATTAATTGTTTATATTTTCTTCTTAATCTTAAATAATAATTGTTCATAAAAATTTGATCTTTTAATTATTATGCTAATATTCTTATTTATTTTATCATTAATGCTATTTATTTTCATATCTATTTTATTATTACTAACCCCATTTAGATATATTGTGATTTATTATTATCATTATTACTAACCCCATTGTGATTTATTATTATTATTATTATTATTTCACTAACCCAATTATTATTATTATTATTTATTTTTGCTTATTTTGTTTTAATTATTATTATCATGTAATTGTTCCTTTGATGTAATATTTAGTAGTAATGTTTAAATATTTATTTTATGCCATGGTTAGTAAAGTAGGGAGTGTAACATGTTTGTATGTTTAAAATTAATTTAGCTTATTAAATTTAAAGATAAATATTAAAATTATACACTCACACACGTAAGTCGATCTTTGATCGCCATCTCACTTCCTTAGGGATACCTCTCATGTTGCCTAATAAAAAAGGTCAAGTAGGGTGTATAAAGCAAAGTCCCTTAAAAATAAAGTCATCTAGTCCCTTAACAATAAAAGATCAAGTCCCTTAAATGGTTGCCTTCATAATGATCTTGTCCCTTTCGAATAATGATGACAGTCCCCCCAAAATGCTTAATACACCCTACAGTTGCCTTCATTAAACAGATGTCCCTTCACATGTCCCTTACATCCAAGGTAATGACTACCTATTCCTTAATAATAGGGATAGTCTTACCATTTAAAGGATAAAGAACAGAAAGACTTAAACTTTAGGGTAGGTTCCTCATAGTTACTTGCTCACTACTCAAAAATTTCTCAAACACCTCACAATTTCAAACAATTTTCAAACACAAGTTTTTTACGCATCCGTACATGGATCATTATCAAACTCTTATGAAAATTTCTATTACACACTTCACATTTTCAAAAACAATTTAAAGTGAGCTAAGTAACTAAGAGCCCATGGATAACCATGGATGTAAAGGGTGCTAACACCTTCCCTTTACATAACCTACCCCCGGACCCAAAAATCTTTTAAAAAGGTCTTTCCTGTTCTTTTATGCCTTTCCTTTGGATAAAATAAAAGTCGGTGGCGACTCTTGCTATCCGCAACATAACTAAAGTCAGTTCTCCCACCGTGTTACACACAGTGGTGCATGTGGTGCACACCAGGCAGGTCACAAGATAAAGTGGTTATTGTTTCGACAAGGGATGTATTGGCCAACAATGTTAAAGGACTGTGTCGAATTTGCAAAAGGGTGTCAAGAATGCCAAATTCATGCAGGCATACCTCATGTGCCTGCAAATGAGTTACACTCTATTATAAAGCCTTGGCCATTCAGAGGTTGGGCTTTAGATTTAGTTGGGGAAATTCGACCAGCTTCTTCAAAGGGGCAAAAATACATTTTGGTTGGAGTAGACTATTTCACTAAATGGATTGAAGCTATACCACTGACGAATGTAGATCAGGAGGCAGTTATAGAATTCATCCAGAAACACATAATTTATAGATTTGGAATACCAGAAACCATAACCACTGATCAAGGATTTGTGTTTACTGGAAAAAACATGCAGGTATTTGCAAAAGAAACAGGTTTTAAGTTATTAACTTCGACACCTTATTATGCTCAAGCAAATGGACAGGTCGAAGCAGCCAATAAGGTTGTGATAAATCTGATAAAAAAGCATGTGGGTAAAAAACCTAGGAATTGGCACAAGACTCTGGATCAAATTCTTTGGGCTTGTCGAAGGTCTCCTAAAGAGGCAACTAATTCTACCCCATTTAAGTTAACTTATGGGCATGATGCAGTATTACCAGTTGAAATCTATTTACAATCAATACGAATTCAAAGGCATCATGAAATTCCATCTGAGACTTATTGGAGTATGATGATGGATGAGTTAGTTGATTTAGATGAGGAGAGGTTGCGTGCTTTAGAGTTGATAAAAAGGCAGAAAGAAAGAGTCGAAAAGTTTTACAATAAGAAAGTAAAATTTAAAGCCTTTTTAGTTGGTGATCTGGTTTGGAAAGTGATTTTGCCCATGGAAAAGAAAGATAGATTGATGGGAAAATGGTCCCCTATGGGAAGGACCTTTCCAAATTTTAAGAGTTTTTTCAAATGGCGCATATGAAGTCGAAGAAATGGAAAAAGATAAAAGAATACTGAAAATAAATGGCAAATATTTGAAAAAATATAAGCCAACGTTGCAAGAAATAAAGATAGAAATGGAATAAAATTGCAAAAAACTTGTCTTCGCCAAACAGATGGCGTGAGTGACATTACATATAAAAAGTCTTGAAAGGCTGCCAAAGAAGAACAAATACAAAAAAAAACCCTTATTTCTAGTGCAAACTACTGTTGAATAAAAGTTGCTTTAAGTTAGTCAAATTTCTTCTGTTGAAGTTGAATTCGACGTTCACAGAGGCTTTTACTAACAGACGGTTCGTCAATTTCTCTGTTGAGTTGTTGGGCTGCTTCTGCATGTTGAAGCCCCTTCTGAAGCTCTTTGTCAATTTCCTGTTGGTTGGGTTGTTGAAGGCTGGCTTGACATTCCTTCTCTTGAAGAATCTTCTTCTGGAGTTCGACAATCTGAGCCTGATAAGTCTGGATTTTACTTTCGCATTCAGCAGCAGCTTTGGAATAGTCTTCAGAGAGTTTGTTTAGCTCTGAGATTCTTTCAGTCGAAGAAGCTACAACATTCCACTCTGAGACTTGTTTTTCAGATTTAGTTGTGATGCTCTGAGAAAACTCTTTTTGGCGAAGTAAGTCAACACTCACCGAGTCAATCATAGACATCAAGTCCATTACCAGACGGCTTTCCTCAGTAGAAGCCTCCAAGAGATTGGCCTGTTTTAGAAGTTTCTTCAGATCATATTGTGCAGGAGGATTTTCGGCCAGAGCTTTAAATAAGTCTACCCCAAGGATTTTGGCCTTAATCTCAGCCATGACAACACTAATTGGTTGAACTTCAGAGGTAGCTCCAGAAGTTGTCGAGCTGTTGTGGGAAGAATCCTGAAAGTTGTACCTAGAGCTGAGTAGGGCCTTCAGATATTCCAGAGGTTTTCTTACTTTCAGGCTCTCAATTTCTTCATGAGACAAGCTTGTCGAACCCGTGTTTAGAGGAGTTTCTGTTGGAGTAGGAATAGCTTGGGCACTTCCTCTAGGGTGCAAGCTTGTATCTGGATGCTTCGACGGATCTGTTTCTTCTTCGACAGCCTCCTTGTCAGCTTCTGCTGTATCAATTGGCCCTTGTAATTGTGCATCTTGATCTTGAGCAGTTTTTTCTTCCACAGTGAATTCTGGGCGAATAGGGGAATTGTTGTCGGAGGATTCTGGGTCACTGATGTCGAAGTCACTGAAGGTCTGAGGGCCATAAGCACCAGCATCTGGAGTGGTTTCTTCCAAAAGTCGTTCAGCCAAAGTCTTCTCAGAATCAGAAGGGATAAACTCTTCCTGGACTTTGGAAGTCTCTTCGGCATCAAGGTTAACCTGAAGTCAACAGAAAAGGGAAATTAAAAGAAGAAACAATGTAGTTAAAACTACGAATATTGTCAGTCGAAAATAGAAATACCTGAGGAATCTCAGTATGAGTGCCTGAATCCCCACTCTTCTCACTTCTTGAAGGAATCTTAGTAATTGGACTGGTAGGGGGAGTTCTTCTGTTGACAATGGATCTCTAGGATACCACTGTTTTTATTATCATGCCCTTGTTCCTTTTGAGAGGTTGTGGCTCAGGAGATTCATCTTCAGATTCTTCGACACTCACCTCCTTCTCTTCTTGTTTTCTTTTGGTGGCTGGTGTGCGAGTTACCTGAGGTGTGCAAAAAAGAAATGTGTTCAGTATTAAGAGTATTAAAATTTATACAAAAGGAAAAGGTGGGATGCCTTTGTGTGTCGAAACCTTTTTAGCAGCTGCAGGTGATTTTTCAACCTGTTTGGAAGAGGTCCCTTCGCCAGGGGTTTTCTTGCTAGTTATTCTAACAGCTGAAAGAAAAGAAAATGAATGACATGGATATAAAACATATAAAGAGTTAGAAATAAGAAGAGGGATTGTATTTCTTCGACACCTTCAAGAATAGGAGATTCCACGCTAACGTGTTCTATTCCAATATGAAGGTACCCTGGGAAATTGTCCAAATGATACTTCGTCGGAACCACACGTTCAACGAGTTTTTTGCAGGATTCACGAAGCAGCTTTAGGTCAGACCCACACACAAACCAATCTGGGAATGGAGGGCATAAGGCCACACCAAATTCTGCAGAAGGAAGTGGGGGAAACCTTGGAGGAAATGAGGTGTAAGCAAAATTGTAGCGTGCATGTGATAGAATATATAGAGGCAACTCCAACTTATTCAATTTTTCTGAAAATTTCTGCTTTAAGGTCACTGCTGCTTCGCCTATGGTTCTACGAAGATCATTTGGCCTGTAAATAGTTTCAAAATATTTTTGAAATTTTTGAATTTCTTTGATATGTTTATCCGTACCTTTCTTCTTTTTATCATGCACAAAAGCAAAAGCATTCGTCAGGAGTGTGTTGAAAGTTGTTACGTCAAAGAATTTGTTAAGGTAGTACTCTTTCCACCAGATGTCGAAGTCCTCAGTGCACAAGTGGTTTGGTCGAAATATTGCAGGGTGGACCTCCAAGGATGCGTCGAAGAATTTGTGATACAATTCTAAACTTTTTTCGAAATTATGAAAGGAATTGTAGAACAAGATGGAACCTTTCTTGGGATAGATGGGTTTTGTTTTCGTCTGGATTAACCCAAATTGTCTAGCCACCAGGTTAGGTTGATAGACAATAAGGGAAACCTTGGTGTTATTGAGGCTGTGATGGGAAAAGAGATGTCTTGGTATGAGGAATGATTCCCAGATGGATATGTAGGAATCCTCTTCCTTTTGGTTTTCTACGGGGAGCTGTCTAGTAAACCATTTAGGACCTACAGTCCTGTTGGCGAAGGGTGCCATGGATGGCGTGAATTTGTAACGTTTTGCAAACATCATCACATAGCTGGTGAAGGCTTGTCAAAGGCTTATCCCTTCGTCAGTGGGTGTTAGTTGGACTAGCCTAGGCCATTCGACATGCCTGTCTTTTACTTCCTCTTCGTCAACTGGTTTCTTTATGGGGATGCAGGTTTCGAAGGTGGCATTCAGCCACAGTTGTAGAAGCCAGAAAGGGCCTGTTAGGCTGATGGTTCCTTTCTCCTTGATAGTTTTCAGGTTGCTTACGCTCTCACTTAGAGACTCATAAAGGTTTGCCATAAGCATTTCACTTAGACAAAACGCAACCCCAGCATGAAGTTGGTTGGCAATAGTGATGTAACTTCTGGCAACTTGGAGGGATCTGGTGCAGAAGACAAACTTTGCTAACCACAGAGTGAGGAAAGCTACATGTTCTCTGTCGGAAACCTCTTCAGTATCTTTGCCTTGATGATATGCAATAAATAAGGAATAACCAGCATGCTTCGTGTCGAATCCTATAGGGTCTTTGTTTAGATGTTCAGGATTGAAGATTTCGCCTATGGGACTAAGGCCTGTAATGGTTGCTATGTCGAAGAGGGTTGGGGTAACCATCCCACATGGGAGGTGGAAGTTGTTGTAAGTGCTGTCCCAAAAGTATAGGGAAGCCAACAGCATGTTCTGGCAGTAACGTGGGCCTTCTTTCGACAATTGAATCAGGTCATAGATACCTGTTTTCTTCCAGAATTTTCCCTTAGCTTTTTCGACTCTACTAAGCCAGGCTAGATAATCCGTAGGATCTTTTGTTAAGGGAGGGCTCCTAAAGATCCTATTTTGATTTAAATACGAAAAATCTAAGTCTGTCGAAGCTAAAGGGGTTTCAGGTTTTTTAGAGGATGTTTCAGTGGGTTGAGGGTTCTTACTGGCACCTATTGGTTTAGAGGCAGAATAAGAAGGGTGTAAGTCCTTTAAGCGATTTTGATCAGCATTAGGGTCAGAAAGTGGACCTAACATTGCTTGGTGAACCCCATAAATTAAAACAGGAATCAGTACCTGGGATCGGTAGATGCTGGCTTTCTCCCTCTCGTTTGGAGGTTCTGGAATATACTGTTGCTGGTTTACTTGCATTGGGCAAGATAGCGTGTGAGCAGGAGGAAAATCAGTGGTCTTTTTTGCTTTCTTAGCACTGCGATCAGCAACATTCTTTGGGGGTTCCATTGTTAAGTGAAGATCAGAGCTGGAGTAACAGAAGGTTTAATGGAGTTAAAGTGGATATTTTTTGTTTGGTAAAGAAGAAGGAGTCTGAGAGTGTAAAAGGTGAAAAGATTTGGAAGATGGTATTTATAGGAAGAAGATGACAGAATATAAAAAGTAAATGAAAAAGAAAAAAAAACGTTTCAGTTTGGTCATGGGAGACGTGTCCTCTTGATCAACGGTGATGATCAAAAAGTGACGGTTGGTGGGAACCCATGATTAGCTAGGTTGTAGGGTTATAGAAGGTTGTGTATAAACGTGGGCTAGATGAGACGTTTTTCAGAAAGGTGAAATCATGGTGTTTTCTTGGGACTCAACAAAATCACTTTACAATTAATGAAATTGACATGGTGTCAGAAGTCATTTCGACAACAAAGGATGCTTTCTCTAGAGTTTAGTCGAAACATCTTTGCTAGGGGGCAATTTGTAGGCTCATAATTTCGACACCATGAATTTAAGATATAAATTCATTTTTTTTGCTAAAGAGATAGTCATCAGATAGGGGAGAAAAGAAGTAAAGATACTCAGAAGTTATTGATAAAGACCAGATGCTCAAGTATTTCGACAGAAGTACAAATAATTTTCCAGCAAACAAAGCTTGGAAACCTTTTTATAGTTTAGCATTTGACAAGATAGGTATGTTTTTCGACACTTCGACAAAAGAGAAATTTTTTGACAGAAGCATTGGTTTGTAAGGTTTGAAGAGTTTCTGTCTTCTTCGACATTTCGACAAACGAAGAGATGCAACACTTTGTCACAAAAGGGAAGAATTCAAATTTAAAAGTTGCAACCTTTGGCAGTTGGACGCGTGGAAGTTTCAGAAAAGAAGATTGCATGCAGGCTGACAATTGTCATTTAGTTAGAATTTTCCCGTTCTAGGCAGTTATTTTGTTTTGTATAAATAGGGTAGTTTGTTGTGAAAACTTATACAATAATCCTGTAAAATACTCTAAGTACCCAGTGTGAGAGAAATGAGTCTGATATTTGGAACAATGTATGTGTTAAACACCATTTTCTTTCAAGTTATTTAAATTATTAGTTTTGTTTCATCAAATTACTTTACTTTCAGTTTCTTTATTCTCCTGCAAATTTTATACTCTTTTTACCATTTTCTTATTTTTGTTCAACTTTCACTTTATTTTACTTTTACATTCAAAACATTCAATACTTTTACATCATTAACAAAACAAACCACAAACGATTAACAACACTAAGAGTAATTCGACAACTAATTGCACATGTGTCCTAGGACTTGTTTGGTTGGTCCTGCAAGTAACCCAGTTTTATAAAAGATTGGTTAACCAGAGGTTGTTCTCCAGAAATCACAGCGAACAGTAGGACAAGTTCCTGAATGCACATGATTGTTCGGTACTTTGAAGTTTATCTTCACAGATGTTTAGCTCGTTTGCTGCTTTTCATATGTATTTTTCTATGTTTTGTTAATGCATTTGTTTTGGCATGTAAAAACTTATTTGTTTTTAATGATTAATGCAATGAATATGTTTGTCTTGAAGTAATCCATTCGTATTCACTCATATTGCTTTTTCAACTTTACAATGCCAATATTATCCCATCTCTTGCCTAGGCAGAGAATTGGAGGGAGGATGACGAAATTAAAACACAAATTCTCTAGTGGAATGCTTTTGATTAAAACCCTACTAACGATGTACATGCATTGTTTCAAATTTCCAAACACTGGAGAAATAAGGAGTTAATCCCTAGTCAACCACTTCGAGCCTAGAAGTAGGAGTTTCTTTCAGATATTTCAAAACCCTTACACTTAACCTGGGGCAGGGTAGTGTTCAGTTAATCTGGTTACACAGTCAAATCATAAGATGAAACATCCCATCGGGGAATCCACTACAATTAATGACTTGACAGTCACAATTTTCAGCCTTCCATTGAAAAAAGAGAGAAAAAGGAAATAAAATCCCGCTAAGTCAAGCACCCAAAAGGAGACTTAGGCAAAAATCAGGGACCAAAGAGAAATTCGAGTTAGAAGAGGCCTTTCAATCCTCAACCTAAAGCTTACGATTTAGTGACCACCATACCAAAGTCAAAAGGGGTCACTGATATCCATAGAGGACAAATAAGATGACTGTCATTTCAAGCAAACCTTGGATCATCATCTTTACTACACTAACAAGACGGATGTATGTGTCAATTTAGCTGGACTTAGGATTGGAGAACATCACGGAGAGTGGGTGGGCACCAAATAAACTTTGAGCCTTTATCTTTTGTTTCTAAAACCGTGAACCAAACCACATTACAACCCTCAAAAGTCCTAATTGAAGTAGGGTTTATTTCGAAAGCACACTCGATGAGATAGTGTTTCCCGACTCCCATGAGCTTTGCTCAAAAATTGGTATTGGCTTTATAAAAAAATAAATATCACATCTTAGCTAATGATTCAGTCACAGGCTATTGTTAAAAATTTTCAAAAAAAAACATTAAAATAAAAAAGCTTCGAGACAAACATGTGTGTTGCATTAGCAGTCTCAACATTAACATTTTGCTTGTTAGCATTTGCTTGATATCATAGAAGCCTATGTATGAGCACCAGTGATGAGCTTAATCTCTTGAGATTTGAAACTCTGATGAGTAGTTGAACAACCATTTCAGAGAATGATCATCCCCAGGGGCAAGTTGCCTTAATACTTCGCCAGACATGGGCAAGTTCCTTTAATACTTTGCCAGATGGAGGCAGGTTACTTGAAAACTCTGCTAGACAGGGGCATGTGGCTCGAAGACTTTGCCATATAAGGGCATGTTGCTTAAAGGCTTTGCCAGATGGAGGCAGGTTACTTGAATACTTTGCCAGACAGGGGCATGTTGCTTGAAGACTTTGCTAAAAAGGGGGCAAGTCTTTTCCAAATTTGTGCTTACACAGTCTGACCATCCCTTAAAGACAAACATTGAAGACTCATTTGTGCCAAACACGGTTAATCTGAGGCAGTGACGTCGAGATTCGACAAAATCTCTCCAAGAGTTTGAAGACACTGGGGCATCTTGAATGCCAGGCCTTCTATAAAATCCTCTTGAGATGACCTCTTCTCACAAACCATTTTGTGGGCGCATGACCACGTGTTCCCCTAAGCAAGAAGCTCTTGAGATTTGCCTTGCAAGTACCTCCAGATAACGGGGTCCTCACACCAAGTTGCTTTGATATGTCAGGGGCATGACTCAGTACTTTCCGGTGGATGTTTTTTTGCTACTTAGTGCTTCAAGAGAGATACTAAGTCTAGTATTCCCAATTGAGCCTTGATTCAAGTTTCTCCAACTGAATGTGATTTTCTCCCCCTAGCGGAGTACAAATTTACTTCATCCTAAGCAAACATAATTTGTTTGTTGGTTTCCTTCTGATGGACGTTGAAGTTAGAATACTTGTCTGGGTTTATTTCCCGATTGAAGTATATTCTCTCCTCAAAGATATTTGAGCCTTGTAGCAGGACTTTATTCCATGGATGGCTCCTTACCCTATCTTCGGTGATTACGTACACTTTGATGAGATTGGTCGGATATCTGTTTGTTGTGATGTTTATTTCATCACCAGTATATCTCATGTGTCTGTTTTGTCTGTTTGTCAGCATAAACATAACACATATACATACATGTACATCATATTTGAATTCATATTCATATTCATGTTGCATTCATTAATGCATACCTCCTATCTTGGTCGTATTTTATCCCCAAGTGTTGTGTCTCTATCAAAATAGAGTTGTCAGCCTTAGGTAGGAAATGTACATTCTTTCTAATTCCCCACCGAGTTCTTACCCTCTTGGAAGATTTTTGCTTTAGTTCCCCTTTCCACACTTGGATAGGATTAATCCCCAATTGAGTTTATTCCTCATGGGTTAGTTTTTTGCTTGACAGTTTCTTTCCAGCTCGTTCCTGGATTGAATTTTGGTCTTTGGCAATTTTGATGATTGAACTACCAATTGGAAAGTGCATTTATTTTGCACCTTTGGATGATTAGTTTCCCAGAAGGAATTTGTTGGAGGCTTCCATTGAAGACAAATTTTGCTCTCCAGCAGCGTTACTACAACATTCCCTTGGATTACTTATACCCGACAACAAGTGGAAGTCTCTTTATTCGAGAAGCTTGTTTTGTCCTAGAACTTCCCAGTAAATCAACAAGTGGCCATCTCTTTATTTGAGAAGCTTGTTTTGTTTTTGAAATTTTGAGTAAGTCAACAGATGGCAGTCTCTTTCCGAGCAGTCAATCCATCCCCAATGATTCCAGATGGAAAGTGAATTCATTTTGCACCTTTGATTACTTTGTCTCCCAGAAGAAATTTATTGAAGATTTCCCCATTGAAGACAAATTTTGCTCTCCAGCAATGTTATTGCAACATTCTCTTGGAATACTTATACCTGACAACAAATGGCATCTCATCCAGACAAGGTGAGAAGTTTGTTCGGCAAATGGCATCTCATCCAGACAAGGTGAGAAGTTTTTCGTGATTCTTCAATTTTCAACAAATGGAATCTCATCCAGACAAGGTGAGAAGTTTGTTCGGCAAATGGAATCTCATCCAGACAAGGTGAGAAGTTTGTTCGGAAAATGGCATCTCATCCAGACAAGGTGAGAAGTTTGTCGTGATTCTTCAATTTCTGTCAAATGGCTATCTCTTCCATACAAGTCGAGAAGTTTGAGCATGAAGTTGTTTCTCCATCATATGGCTGTCTCTTTCAGAAGAAGGGAAGTATGATGAGGGTTCTATCAAATGGCATCTCTCCAATGCACGTTGAGAAGTTTGGTATGAATCTCTTTATTTTTCGGCAAATGGAATCTCATCCAGACAAGGTGGGAAGTTTGTCGTGATTCTTCAATTTCCAACAAATGGCTATCTCTTCCAGACAAGTTGAGAAGTTTGTTGTGAATTTTCCAATTTCCGTCAAATGGCATCTCATCCAAACAAGTTGAGAAGTTTGAGCGTGAAGTTGTTTCTCCGTTATATGGTTGTCTCTTTCAGAAGAAGGGAAGTATGGTGAGAGTTCTATTCAATGGCATCCTTAGTTAAATCTCGGCAGAAGATTTGACAACAGGTGATTCCTTTTATTTCTGGCAAGTCTCGGCAGAAGATTTCCAGTCTACCTCGGCAAAAGGTATTTACTTTTATAAGTTAGACGATGGCATCCTTAGTTAAATCTCGGCAGAATATTTGGCGACAGTTGTATCCTCAGTTAATCCTCGGCAGTAGGAATTTTATTTTGATACCTCGGCAGAAGGTATCTCATTCTTAGATTCTCTGGTAATCTCGGCAGAAGATCTCCAGCAGATTTCGATAGAATTTGTTTTCTTACCAAGATCTCGGCAGTAGATTTTTGGTTCATTTTGATACCTCGGCAGAAGGTATCTCATTCTTAGAATCTCTGGTCATCTCGGCAGTTAGATCTCCAGTAGACTTCGGAAGATTTGGTTTTCGTTTCAGAATCTCGGCAGTAGATTTCTGTTTCGTTTTGATACACCTGTTAGACCCTAATTTTTGACCCTAAGATTTTTCGCATCTCATCGGCATTTCGCATACAAACAAGATCACGCACTGTTCGTTTATCCTTTTTCAGGTGCAGGTCTATGCCTTGCAGAGGATCACCATGTTTAATTTCTGTTATTTGTTTATATTCACTAACTTCTAACCAAAATATCAAAAAAATATGGTGCAGTTTGTTTCTTCTTCTTCTCTGTGTTGCAGGATTTTAAGGACAGGGCAATATTTTCAATTCAGAGGCGTTTGATCAGTCACAATTCGATTCAGATGGATGTCTGACCTAATCTTGGTCAAACTATCAGAAGATTGTTTCAATTGCAAGTTGTGTGTGCCAGTGGTTTATTTCTCAGGCAATGCGTTTTCAAAGTGCAAGCTGTGTTGTGTGCGAAATTTCTCAGATTTTCTCAAAGTCGTGGGTCTTAAGAAGTTGTAGGCCAGATTGTTTTGGTTCAATGCCTCAGTGGTTCATCTGAGGATTTATTTTCCTCGGTGTGGATTTGAATTAACAGGGCAATTTTCAGATGTTGGTTGCAGCTTGATTGGCAAATTGTTCAGTGGTTTTGTGATGACTGTGTTCATTTTATCAAGGAGTTTGTGAAAAAATCAGAAATTGATCGTGGGCTTTTAAAAAATCACTTTCATATCCATCACCCATTTTTTTAGATCAAATCGTTCCCTTTTCAATGACCATTTTTTTATTTCTCGATTATTCAGTCGTCCAATTATCCATTCTTTTCGACATTTTTTTTATCAACTTATCCAATTTTCGTCCGTTATCCATTTTTTATATATAACCATTCTTATTCCTTTTAATCCAATTTCATTTTTTTATTATACATTTCAATTCTTTTTTTTTAGTCATATTTTACATTACCAAAATCCTACAAAATGTTTAGTTCATATTTGTTTCTATTCTTAAGCCCATTTCATTCTTCTTCATGAACTTCATTAAGAAAAAATAAAGCCATTATTTGATTTTCCTTTTTTTTTTCTAAACAAATTAAAAAAAGAAATACAAGAAGAGACCCATTGGCCCATTTCACTCCAAGCCCCATTTCTTTCTAATTTTTCCCAGCTATCAGCTCACTCCAAGCCTCACATAACATAGCTTCCAAACACACCCAGGCTTCAGCTTTCCAGCAAGCTACCAACAAGCCATACGGCAAACTCTCAGCCAAGCTTCCAAGTCAAACAAGAAGCCGTACCGAAAACAAGCTCAACTTCACACGACTAGCTTCCCGCACGCAGTTTCAACTTAAGCCTTCACACTCAGCCAAGGCAACACAAGCCAATATCACTTCAGCTAGTACAAAGCTTCAGCTTTCCCGTACGCATCCAACAACTTCATAAGCCAATACTTCCCTCAAGCATCAAAACACAAACAACTTCTCAGCCATCAACACACTCCCAGCCGCACAAACAAGTCTCGGCCAAAGCATTTCCCGCAAGCCAAGCCACACAATTTCACGAAAATGCTAGCCTTCCAAGCCACAAGACTCACAGCAACACAGGCCCAAGCCGCACGCCCAAATTTCCTTCATTCCGCAGCCAATTCAAAACGCACACGCATCACAAAAATCAAAACGCAAACATCAAGAAGCAAAACGCAGAAAACTCAAAATGAAAACGCAAACGCAAACGAGAATGCCGTGATTCCAAAACGCCCCCAAATCTTCCAAAACGGCAACCCTCACTCCTCATTATTTTTCTATTTAAAGAACTCTTTCCCTCTTCAAATTCCAAGCTTAGAAAGCCAGAACAAACCCCTGCACAAAATCCATCAAGCTTCAAATTCTTCAATTTCATAATCTTTCAACCTTCTGTATTTTTCAATTCGGAAAATTCTGCAATAGAGATGCGGAAATTAGTTGACTCCATAACCAATCTTCATCAATAACAGTAAGAAATTGATAAAAAAGAGAGGAAGAAGAGAGGCGTTGGAGAGGAGGAACGAAGGTCTTGAGATCTTGAAGAAGAAGAAGCTAGGATGCGGTTTTGGTTCCTGATTGTCACGTGATATTTGAAGGTGAGGAGGCTGCAGCGATTTTCTTTCCCCTTTGTTTTTGTGCAGTGCCGCGGCGTTTCTTTTGGACGAAGAAGAAGAAGAGCTATGTTCCTTTTCTTTCTTTTTTTTTTCTTTAATAAAATGTTTTTTTTAATCATTTTTTTGTTTTAATGAATTTTGCTGAAGTTTGCTTGGGCCTCTTGAGGCTAGTTTGTTTAAATCCAGTTGCTATTACCACCAAACCATGCACCATTTCCCCCTTGGCTTTATGTTGTTTGTTTTCCTTTTCTTTTTTGCTATTTTCTATTTCTTTGTTTTTTTGTTAAAACTTTTGTTAATAAATTTCCTTTTTTTTTAATATTAGTTCAAATTGTTTCATTTTAGAAAAAAGATTAAAAAGTATTCTAATTGTTTTTTTATGAATTCTTTTTTTTTTAGATCTATTTTCTTTCTTCATTTTTTATTTTTTGGTCGATGAGATCTCCGATTCGCGATTATTGGTTTTCGAAGATGTTTAATCTTCATTATTTCAAATCTATGGATGAATGATCATTTGGATCATTCTCCATACTTTGGAATCCTGATAGGTTGCCTTCGATAATACAATGTGAAATCTCGATTAAGATTAGACCGTTCTTTTTCTTTTAGTGTGGCATGTTTTCGGAGAACGATCCATAATATCGTTTCTCTAATATGTATTAGCACGAATATTTTCCACTTTAATTAGTGGTGACCGGCCTCATTTGTAGGGTAATTACTCCGTAAATTACTCGGCGATTGCTTAACATAGACCTAAACTTGTCCCGATTTCGGATTAAGATCCACTTGGATCCAGTTGCCTCGATTTTGTTATTTGTTCGTGGTTGTGCTTGATTAAGTTCATCATACCACTTATTATGTAAATATTATAATAATGTGAATATACTAACATTTTAATTCAATCTCTCGCACCTTATCCTCTTTATTTTCAATTTCTCGCTCCTTATCTCTCTTATTATGCTTATTATACTATATCATTCATCATATTGCTTATTGTTTATATTATTATGCTTGTGATTTTTCCTTTGTCCATTTGGACACAAAAACATTAATAACGGATTAAACATCTAAAAAATTGGTGACTTTAATTTCGGACTATGGTTACTATCCTTAGCATTGGACTTGGAGTTTCGGACTTAGATTTTAGGATCTATCCCTTTGCTTGAGTTGTTATGGATTGAAGACTTTGGCTCCGATTGAGTTCGCTCGATCATGAAGATGGAAATCCGATTGTTTCAAAGAATGCTTGCCATATGGTTTGATCGTTCTTCCTTTAGCTTTTATTTCAAGTCTTAGGATAGTCCCTTCATCTCTTCCCATCTTCTTCAATTTTCAAATCTCCTTCCTATTTTCAAATCTTCTTGGTTTTCAAACTTCAAACATTTTTCTTAATCAAACCTTGACTTAGGTCAAACGATTTTTACCTTTTCATTTCATTTTCTTAACTAAATGCTAAACCACATAAGCATATCGAAATTTTCTTCTCAAAAACTTTAAAACATTCAAAACTCATTCAATTGATTTTGTGCCCTCGTGCACGTTTCTTTTAGCCCTTTTTATGTTTAGATATGATTCATTCTTTCTAGCGGAATTATTCGCTAAAGAATGACGACTTATCTTTACATTTTAAAATCAATTCAACTCATTTGCCTTTTTACAATTTGTACCACGAACTACGGGGTTTTGATCTCGCATTGCACTTTGTGGGTACGTAGGCATGAGACGTTCGTCTCTTCAAACACCAAAATCTTAAAAACCATTCTTCTTCTCATCTCTTCAATCTTTATTCAAGCAAATCATTTCAAACCAAAAAAATGCAGTAAATATTTCAAAGGGTTCCCGTGGAGTACCACGGACAAGTCGGGTGCTTAAAACCTTCCCAATTTGTAACCAATCCCCGTACCCGTTCTCTGTTTGTTTCTTTTAGATTTTGCTTTTAGATTCTTTAGGTTTTTGTTCGTTCTTTTACCTTTTTCCTTTTGGAAATAAATAAAAGTGCGGTGGCGACTCTGTGTATATTGAGTTAAGTTAATCAATAACTTACACTCATGATTTTACCGCTACAGAAAAGTGGCGACTCTGCTGGGGAGTCAATCTCTAAGTGGATTCGGCCTACTTTGATTTGTTTACTGCTTTAGTTTGATTTACTTGTTACTTGGTTGTTCTATTTCGGTTTTGGTGATTCTCTGTGAGATAGATTCTAACCCGGATCTGAGTGGAACTTATGATAGGACGGCGATATTCGAAGCGATATGCGATGGAGTAGTCCAAAGCAATATCAATTTGATAATCTCCACTCGGTTAGGCTCTCTTGGACTATCAATGTCATGACGAGTAATCGTACGTGGCATTATCTTCCGACCTTGAGCTGATCATACTGAGGACCGTAGAACCCTTAACCAATCTAAGCCAATTTAGGAACGTAGTGCGGAAACTGTCTGGGTGTAGACCTAAGGTGGTTGTCACGCGATACTACACTCGGACGAGGTCTATTTTAAGAATGTTATCGGTTGGGGAGTAATCCAACGTACCGATGATATTCTAAAGATGGCTGTTAACTCCGGGAACCTCTGTTAGCACCCTTCTGGTTTTTTGCAGGTACAATGAAGACAAACCTTAGTACTTACCTGTGTGGGTTGGTGTTCTGTTACCTTGACTCCATGCTCGTGATCCGAACCTTTGAACCTGTGTGCTTTACGTGATCTTGTTTGTGTTTGTTGCATCTACATATTCATCATAATCATCTTCACAACCATTTTTCAAGGAAGACAATTCTGATTATTGCAAATATTGGAAAGTATGAATATTCCTTTTTGTCAAGATTTTTCATGACCATATTCTCGATGTTGATCATGTTTGCAATAATCGATTTTTTTCTTCTGAAAATGGAAGTGAACATTGCATATCATTGCATTCTCGCATATTCTTGCGTTCATCCGAGTTGTGTGGGAACTCATCCCGGTTGTTTCTTTCCTCAGTTGTCTGTTGATCCGTCAAGCTGACTCCTTACCACAGATACGGTACTAGAGCTGCTAACAGATTGAGAGCTATCAGATTGAGAATGGAACACCAAGAACAGCATAACATGGAAGTTCGAATGGAGATTGATGAGTTGAAGGCCGGTATGACCAGGCTTACTGAAATGATGCAAGTTCTGATTGCTCGAGGTGAACCACCTCAAAGGACTGTTATCTCTAAAGTTTTTACTGCTGTTGTTGATCCTCCTGTTGTTCAGCAACCGGTTTCTACTTGGCCAGAATATGGGTTACCTCCGGATTATGTGCCAGTTTCTGCTACTGCTCAAGTGGGTGGTCCATCTGTTGTGCCAGTCTTCTCAGCTCCGACTTTTGCTGAACCTCAACCTGTGGTGCACGCTACTGCTCAGACTACTTATCAGAATTCTCCTTTCTTGTACCAAGCTGCTGGTCAACAAGCTGAAAGTCAGGGTGAACCTGGATATATGGATGAAGTTAGAGAACAATGTTTGACTCTTGAGAAGAGGGTAAGAGGTCTAGAAGGAAAAGATGTCTTTGGTGCTGCTGCTATAGACATGTGTTTGGTTTCCGACTTGGTTCTTCCTGATAAGTTCAAGGTTCCTGTATTTGAGAAATACAATGGTCATACTTGTCCAAAGATTCATCTGCTGATGTATTGTCGCAAAATGGCTGCGCATGCTAAGGAGGACAAGCTGCTTATTCACTGTTTTCAAGATAGTTTGAGTGGTGCTTCTATGAAATGGTATGTTGGACTTGAGAAGAGTCACATCCGAAGCTGGAAGGATTTATCTGATGCTTTTGTAAGGCAGTATAAGTACAATCTGGACATGGCGCCTGATCGTCGTCAACTTCAAAACATGTCACAGAAAGAGAAAGAATCGTTCAAAGAGTATGCTCAGCGTTGGAGAGAACTAGCTGCTCAAGTTGAGCCACCTTTGCCTGAAAAGGAATTAACTGGCTTGTTCATGGACACTCTTCAACCGTTCTTTTGGGAGAAAATGGTAGGAAGTGTTTCATCTGGTTTTTCTGATCTAGTCACTATTGGAGAAAGACTAGAGGAAGGTATCAAGAAAGGTAAAATTACCAATTCTGAAGCTCCTAATGTTGCAAGAAAGTCTTTTGGGAATCCTCACAAGAGAAGATATGGTGATGCTTATGCTGTTTCAACTGAGAGGAGGCCTTATCGCCCGCAACAACGATATGTTCAACCATATGTAGCTGCAGTGGCTCCTATTGTCAAAACTCCACCTGATCAAACTCAAGCTCAAGGTCAAGCTCGACCAGCTCAAGCTCAAGTTCAGATTCGAGCTCAAGCTCAGGTTCCTCCTCCTACTGCTGGACAAAATCAGTATCGTAATAGGCCAAACTTTGACCCTATACCGATGCCTTACACTGAGTTGTTCCCTTCTCTGATTAAGAGTGGTTTAATTACTACTAGGCCTCCGCCTCCTGTTCCAAATCCTCTTCTGATTGGTTATAGATCGGATCTTCGCTGTGAGTTTCATCAAGGTGGAACTGGTCATGACTTAGAGCATTGCTTTGCACTGAAGGCTAAGGTGCAGGAACTTATCAGGAATAACATCCTTTACTTTAATGACCTTAATCCCAATGTTATCGACAATCCTTTGCCGAAGCTTGGGAAGTGAATCTTCTAGAAGACTTCAATTGTCAAATTTTCTTCAAGGCCAGAATATCAGACGGGACAGCTCATCCTTGGTGTTGATTGATCACTAGGCCATTGTTTCTTTATGTTTGAAAGTTTTCTTCAATCATATTAAGTTGTTTGCTTTTAAGCTTGTTTGTACTTTCATGTTGATTTTAATGAAATGAGCATTGCTTTGTTTTGATTCAATTTCATTTGCTATTTGCATCTTTATGCTTTACATTTCAAGTTCATTTATCGTTTCTAAAACTTTTACAATGATTGGAGGGAGGATGATGAAAACGAGATATCCATAATTGTTGTTGGTATGCTTTCAATTGAGACTTGGTTGATGATATACATGCATTGTTTTGAATCCCAAACACTGGAGAAATAAGGAAGTTAACCCTTTGTCAACCCCTTTGAGCCTTGAAGTTGGAGTTTCTTTCTATTTGAAAACACCCTCAATTTTAACCCGGGGATGGTGAGTTCTCAATTAATTCAAATGTGCATTCAAGTACAAGAGAATCATTCAAGACACCTTTCAAATAAAGGTTGCAATCTCAAGTTTTCCTTCACACACATCAAAGAAGTGTTGAAGATGTTTCTCAATTCAAAAGCCAATGATGGTTTATTGTAATCATTAAGCCATGCAGTCATCATCTTTAAAAAAAATGATATTGAAAAAAAAATTATTGAAAAAAATCAAAACCCGCTAAGTCAAAACCTATGAAGGAGACTTAGGCAAAAACTGGGGCATCCCGCTGGCTGTAGGTTGAAATGACACAGTTCAGGCAAAAGTTAGGGATAATAAAAAGAAAGATTTGTCAAGAGGTCATCAAATTCCTCAGCAAAAATAAGATGAGTGGACTAAAGTCCTCATTAGAAATAACAAAAGGGAAGATGTGACTGCTATCTCAAAATCCTTTGGCTTATGAACCATCTTCGTCTGTGCAATCCCAGATATCTTGGAACTTGAATGCATAGGATGAATTAATTAAATCTAGGACTGGAGTTCATCACGAAGTTGGGTTGGATACAAATAAACTTTGAGCCTATATCCTTTGTTTCATAAACCATGAACCAGACCACGCTACAACCTTCAAAAGTCCTAATTGAATCCAGGTTTCTTTTGAAAAGCATACTACAACGAGGTTGCGTAAACTGACTCCCAAGTTCTTTACCAATCATTTGTTTTCTTACCTTTGCTTTATCTTTAATGTTGTCTCAACCGCCGTGTTTTGACAATGTTTTCACTTGCTTTACATCAATAAATTTCATTCAAAAAATGATTCTTGATTTCAAACTTTGCATTGAACTTTGCATTAAAATTACCAAGTTTGTACAAAAAAAAATTTTATTTGCAAATAAACTTTCCTCATCAAGGAATTTTCAAACAGTTGAGAAACTTGGTCAGTGATCTTATCAGGGGCAAGTTTTTCTCAGTTCCTATGGTTCAAGAGTTGTTGCTCGATGCAAGTTATTCTCAGATTTGGCTAGTCAGAAGATTCTCTGCAAGTTTCATACTGGATTTATTTTTCTCAACATTCATTTCAAGAACTGAAGCCATGATCAGTTTATTCTTCTCAACAGTTATCTCAAAGATCTGAGTATTTTCTCCAGCAGTAGTCAAGAACTGAATCCATTATCAATTTACCTTCATCAGTCATTGAACTTGGGGCAACTTTCTTCAAGAATCCCCAAGCAATTTTGCATGACTTATCTCATAAGATTTTCAACTTGATACAGTTTACTGGTGTGACAGAGATTTGTTCATTAGTAGTATCTCTAATTTTCGAGCAGAATGGCAGTGACTTATGTGTTGAGGAATCAGTCTTCCATCTTTTTCACTCCTCTAAGAGTCTAAACTGGTTGTCAGCATCTTCTCTCATATTATCTCTTTGGGTGTGTTATTCCCCAGTATTGTTTGTGTTTGCATATTTGAGTGTTTTAGTCCTCATTATGCGTTTTCTCGGGTGTGTTATTCCCCAATTTTGTTTATCTGTGCATATTTGAGTGTTTTAGTCCTCATTATGCATCCTCTTTGGGTGTGTTATTCCCCAGTTTTGTTCACGTTTGCATATTTGAGTGTTTTAGTCCTCATTATGCGTGTTCTTGGATGGTTTAGTCCCCATTTTCGTAAATGTCTGCATACTGAGTGTTTTAGTCCTCATATGAATTTCTCGAAGTCTCGTTGTTTTCAACTTCTTACTTTTTGGTCAAAGACCAACTTACTTGGCATTTGTCTGTCTCTCCAGAACTTTTTCTTCACCTACTTGTTGCGTCTTCTCAGATGTTACACCCTTTTATCTGATTGCCATTCTCGGATGTCCATAGTGAAGTCATCATTGATTTGATGTACTTTCCCGGACTTTTTTCCCATCTCATTCAGTTTTGTTCCTGAATGTTGTGCTTCACATTTTATCTGATTGCCATTCTCAGATATTGTGATCATTTTCTGTCCGGTTGCCATTCTCGGATTCCCATGATTGGAGTCATCGTGGAGTTGATGTACTTTCCCGAATATTTCTCATTTCATTCAGTTCTGTTCCTGAATGTTGTGATTCACTTTTTATCTAATTGCTATTCTCAGATATTGTGATTACCTTTTTTCCGATTGCCATTCTCGGATATCCCTATTAAAGTCAGTAATGTCATCCTTGGATGCTTCTGATGTACTTTTTCGGGACTTTTTCTCACTTCATTCAGTGCCATTCCTGGATGTTGTGACCCTTTTTATCCAATTTCCATTCTTGGGCATTTTCACCTCAGCTGAGCCATATGTTGGTCTCTAGCATGTTGTTTTTCCCGTTGGAGTCTTATGCTCCTTATCCCCAACGTTTATTCTTTTTTAGGTGTTGTCTTGTCCTTCATGGACTTCTCTGCATTTCATTTGGTTCCAGATACATTTCATATCATCTCATAAATTTCCTCATAATATTTAATATGCTGTCACATATCTTCTCTGCATTTCATTTGGTTCCAGATACATTTCATATCATTTCATATATTTTCACATATTTTTTTTTCTGCATTTCATAATTTCCTCATAACATTTCATGAGCTTTCATAACGTTTTGTATCATTCTCATATCATTTCCATATCATTCCATATCATTCGTTTCATTTCATTCCAGTTTTTGGCATCTTAGGATCAAAAATTGGGTTTATGATATTTAAGTATCTTCCATCTTGTCGAAACGAAGATTTCAATCTTCATTATCTCTGGATTGAAGAAACTTAAATAGGGGCATCTGTTAGACCCTAATTTTTGACCCTAAGATTTTTCGCATCTCATCGGCATTTCGCATACAAACAAGATCACACACTGTTCGTTTATCCTTTTTCAGGTGCAGGTCTATGCCTTGCAGAGGATCACCATGTTTAATTTCTGTTATTTGTTTATATTCACTAACGTCTAACCAAAATATCAAAAAAATATGGTGCAGTTTGTTTCTTCTTCTTCTCTGTGTTGCAGGATTTTAAGGACAGGGCAATATTTTCAATTCAGAGGCGTTTGGTCAGTCACAATTCGATTCAGATGGATGTCCGACCTAATCTTGGTCAAACTATCAGAAGATTGTTTCAATTGCAAGTTGTGTGTGCCAGTGGTTTATTTCTCAGGCAATGCATTTTCAAAGTGCAAGCTGTGTTGTGTGCGAAATTTCTCAGATTTTCTCAAAGTTGTGGGTCTTAAGAAGTTGTAGGCCAAATTGTTTTGGTTCAATGCCTCAGTGGTTCATCTGAGGATTTATTTTCCTCGGTGTGGATTTGAATTAACAGGGCAATTTTCAGATGTTGGTTGCAGCTTGATTGGCAAATTGTTCAGTGGTTTTGTGATGACTGTGTTCATTTTATCAAGGAGTTTGTGAAAAAATCAGAAATTGATCGTGGGCTTTTAAAAAAATCACTTTCATATCCATCACCCATTTTTTAGATCAAATCGTTCCCTTTTCAATGACCATTTTTTTTATTTCTCGATTATTCAGTCGTCCAATTATCCATTCTTTTCGACATTTTTTTTATCACATTATCCAATTTTCGTCCGTTATCCATTTTTTTATATAACCATTCTTATTCCTTTTAATCCAATTTCATTTTTTTATTATACATTTCAATTCTTTTTTTTAGTCATATTTTACATTACCAAAATCCTAAAAAATGTTTAGTTCATATTTGTTTCTATTCTTAAGCCCATTTCATTCTTCTTCATAAACTTCATTAAGAAAAAATAAAGCCATTATTTGATTTTCCTTTTTTTTTCTAAACAAATTAAAAAAAGAAATACAAGAGAGGCCCATTGGCCCATTTCACTCCAAGCCCCATTTCTTTCTAATTTTTCCCAGCTATCAGCTCACTCCAAGCCTCACATAACATAACTTCCAAACACACCCAGGCTTCAGCTTTCCAGCAAGCTACCAACAAGCCATACGGCAAACTCTCAGCCAAGCTTCCAAGTCAAACAAGAAGCCATACCGAAAACAAGCTCAACTTCACACGACTAGCTTCCCGCATGCAGTTTCAACTTAAGCCTTCACACTCAGCCAAGGCAACACAAGCCAATATCACTTCAGCTAGTACAAAGCTTCAGCTTTCCCGTACGCATCCAACAGCTTCATAAGCCAATACTTCCCTCAAGCATCAAAACACAAACAACTTCTCAGCCATCAACACACTCCCAGCCGCACAAACAAGTCTCGGCCAAAGCATTTCCCGCAAGCCAAGCCACACAATTTCACGAAAATGCTAGCCTTCCAAGCCACAAGACTCACAGCAACACAGGCCCAAGCCGCACGCCCAGATTTCTTTCACGCCGCAGCCAATTCAAAACGCACACGCATCACAAAAAATCAAAACGCAAACATCAAGAAGCAAAACGCAGAAAACTCAAAATGAAAACGCAAACGCAAACGAGAATGCCGTGATTCCAAAACACCCCCAAATCTTCCAAAACGACAACCCTCACTCCTCATTATTTTTCTATTTAAAGAACTCTTTCCCTCTTCAAATTCCAAGCTTAGAAATCCAGAACAAACCCCTGCACAAAATCCATCAAGCTTCAAATTCTTTAATTTCATAATCCTTCAACCTTCTGTATTTTTCAATTCGGAAAATTCTGCAATAGAGATGCGGAAATTAGTTGACTCCATAACCAATCTTCATCAATAACAGTAAGAAATTGAAAAAAAAGAGAGGAAGAAGAGAGGCGTTGGAGAGGAGGAACGAAGGTCTTGAGATCTTGAAGAAGAAGAAGCTAGGATGCGGTTTTGGTTCCTGATTGTCATGTGATATTTGAAGGTGAGGAGGCTGCAGCGATTTTCTTTCCCCTTTGTTTCTGTGCAGTGCCGCGGCGTTTCTTTTGGACGAAGAAGAAGAAGAGCTGTGTTCCTTTTCTTTCTTTTTGTTTTTCTTTAATAAAATGTTTTTTTTATCATTTTTTTGTTTTAATGAATTTTGCTGAAGTTTGCTTGGGCCTCTTGAGGCTAGTTTGTTTAAATCCAGTTGCTATTACCACCAAACCATGCGCCATTTCCCCCTTGGCTTTATGTTGTTTGTTTTCCTTTTCTTTTTTACTATTTTCTATTTCTTTGTTTTTTTGTTAAAACTTTTGTTAATAAATTTCCTTTTTTTTAATATTAGTTCAAATTGTTTCATTTTAGAAAAAAGATTAAAAAGTATTCTAATTGTTTTTTTATGAATTCTTTTTTTTTTTAGATCTATTTTCTTTCTTCATTTTTTATTTTTTGGTCGATGAGATCTCCGATTCGCGATTATTGGTTTTCGAAGATGTTTAATCTTCATTATTTCAAATCTATGGATGAATGATCATTTGGATCATTCTCCATACTTTGGAATCGTGATAGGTTGCCTTCGATAATACAATGTGAAATCTCGATTAAGATTAGACCGTTCTTTTTCTTTTAGTGTGGCATGTTTTCGGAGAACGATCCATAATATCGTTTCTCTAATATGTATTAGCACGAATATTTTCCACTTTAATTAGTGGTGGCCGGCCTCATTTGTAGGGTAATTACTCCGTAAATTACTCGACGATTGCTTAACATAGACCTAAACTTGTCCCGATTTCGGATTAAGATCCACTTGGATCCAGTTGCCTCGATTTTGTTATTTTTTCGTGGTTGTGCTTGATTAAGTTAATCATACCACTTATTATGTAAATATTATAATAATGTGAATATACTAACATTTTAATTCAATCTCTCGCACCTTATCCTCTTTATTTTCAATTTCTCGCTCCTTATCTCTCTTATTATGCTTATTATACTATATCATTCATCATATTGCTTATTGTTTATATTATTATGCTTGTGATTTTTCCTTTATCCATTTGGACACAAAAACATTAATAACGGATTAAACATCTAAAAAATTGGTGACTTTAATTTCGGACTATGGTTACTATCCTTAGCATTGGACTTGGAGTTTCGGACTTAGATTTTAGGATCTATCCCTTTGCTTGAGTTGTTATGGATTGAAGACTTTGGCTCCGATTGAGTTCGCTCGATCATGAAGATGGAAATCCGATTGTTTCAAAGAATGCTTGCCATATGGTTTGATCGTTCTTCCTTTAGCTTTTATTTCAAGTCTTAGGATAGTCCCTTCATCTCTTCCCATCTTCTTCAATTTTCAAATCTCCTTCCTATTTTCAAATCTTCTTGGTTTTCAAACTTCAAACATTTTTCTTAATCAAACCTTGACTTAGGTCAAGCGATTTTTACCTTTTCATTTCATTTTCTTAAATAAATGCTAAACCACATAAGCATATCAAAATTTTCTTCTCAAAAACTTTAAAACATTCAAAACTCATTCAATTGATTTTGTGCCCTCGTGCACGTTTCTTTTAGCCCTTTTTATGTTTAGATATGATTCATTCTTTCTAGCGGAATTATTCACTAAAGAATGACGAATTATCTTTACATTTTAAAATCAATTCAACTCATTTGCCTTTTTACAATTTGTACCACGAACTACGGGGTTTTGATCTCGCATTGCACTTTGTGGGTACGTAGGCATGAAACGTTCGTCTCTTCAAACACCAAAATCTTAAAAAACATTCTTCTTCTCATCTCTTCAATCTTTTTTCAAGCAAATCATTTCAAACCAAAAAAAATGCAGTAAATATTTCAAAGGGTTCCCGTGGAGTACCACGGACAAGTCGGGTGCTTAAAACCTTCCCAATTTGTAACCAATCCCCGTACCCGTTCTCTGTTTGTTTCTTTTAGCTTTTGCTTTTAGATTCTTTAGGTTTTTGTTTGTTCTTTTACCTTTTTCCTTTTGGAAATAAATAAAAGCGCGGTGGCGACTCTGTGTATATTGAGTTAAGTTAATCAATAACTTACACTCATGATTTTACCGCTACAGAAAAGTGGCGACTCTGCTGGGGAGTCAATCTCTAAGTGGATTCGGCCTACTTTGATTTGTTTACTGCTTTAGTTTGATTTGCTTGTTACTTGGTTGTTCTATTTCGATTTTGGTGATTCTCTGTGAATTAGATTTTAACCCGGATCTGAGTGGAACTTATGATAGGACGGCGATATTCGAAGCGATATGCAATGGAGTAGTCCAAAGCAATATCAATTTGATAATCTCCACTCGATTAGGCTCTATTTGGATCCTTTTAACAATTATTTAGTTTATTTTAAAAAAAATAGTTAATTTTTAATTCAGTTTATGTAATTTAATTCTAGTTTTAATGTATATTCAAATTTAGTATAGAATTAAAATATTTAGTTTATATATATTTTTATTTTTAGTTTAAAATTTCAATTAAAGTCTTATTTTAATTAGTTCTCAATTTGTATTTAATTTATATTCTTTTTTTAGTTTATTTATTTATCATTTTTTTAATTACTTAATTTCTTCTTTGTTATTTAAAATAATTCAAAAAAAGAAGGAAAAGTTTGTTTTGTTGTATCAGTTAACTTTATCGGTCCCCACAAGACTTCCTCCCTACTGCTCCACTCTGCACACAAAAAACAGCTTGCTACAGCACCAAATTTCACCAAAATGGATCAAAAAAAATCTGATACAACAACACAGACTTGCTGCTCCATTTCTCTACACATAAAATCAAAACTAGTTTCACAGCAAACATGGAATTGATGGTTCTGCAGGTCAACAACAAAAAGCATCTGCATCTCCTCATACAAAAACATGAAAACTCTCTGCTCCATAAACAAAATTGAAATTGAAAGGGACTAGATATCAATACCAAACAAATATTGATGGCATAAACTTGATCAACAGGTTTCCAATTGAGAGACCTAACTTCGCAGTATAAGGAGGAGAAGAAAAAACAAACACCAACGACAAAAAAAACCATGACACTTTTTCCTCTTATTTCCTGAACAGCAACCACAACCCACACCGCGGAAACCAATCCTTTTCTTCTTCATCATCTTCAACCTAAAAAACTCCAAAAACATATTCAACCACCTCTCTTCAACCAAAACCAATGTCAATTTGCAAACCAGCCCCCTGCGCATAACCACCCCTTTTCTTCTTCAAACAACCTTGAAAACCTTTCCCACCTCATCATCAAGCCAACTTTCTGAGGCCATATTCCAAAACCATTCCCCATTGGGGACATCATCTCATCAGCCACCTATAAAAAGAAAATAGGATGAACACAAAAAGGAGGAGGACAGAGAATTTATCACAGATGAGTGAGGTCGAAAAAAAACAAAAAGAGGTTCAGAATAACAAAAAAAACGGACCTTCAATTCTGTTCTTCACCTCTTTCAATTAAAACCATCACAAAAACCATTAAACAAAAAGGATTCACCTGCATCATAACAACAGTAACCGCAAAACCGGTTTCAGCTCTCGAATCAAAAGAGACATATAGAGAGTAACAAACCACCTAAACCATCGCTCAACTCTCAGTTTCGCAGAACCACTTGTAACACCCCAAATTTGCCCTCTCATTTGCATAGCATTTAGCATATCATTTTCATATTTCGCACTGCATCATCAGCATAGAAAAATGAAGCATAACATCCATAGCATAACATAGAGCTGGTAGAGATTTCAGTTGAGCGGGGTTGTTCAGTTCGCGTTTCGTTTCAGATGGACGTTTGACCTAATCTTGGTCAAACTATCAGGAGATTATTTCAGCTGCAAATTCTTTGCGCTTTAGTGGTCATTTCTCAGGCAGTGCGTATGCAGTGTTAAAATGTATGGTGTACATAAATTCTTTGGTTTATCGAACAGTGGTTCGTGTTGAATTTTGACACATATTAGCTTGATTGAGTGTTGATAATTCATCAGTGGTTCATTGGTGGATTTATTTTCCCTTAGATTGATGGATTTAAAATGATTCAAGGGTTATCGAGTAGAGATCCAGAAGGTGCAAGTGGATATACGTTGTTTCGGTTCCAATTGTTTCAATGGTGGATGGTTCAGTGATTCAGAAAATTCCTTTGCGTCAGAGATAAGTGGAAAAGGCTTAGGTTGGTTTGGATTAAATTGAGGCATGCATCAATGGAAATATTGGTGGAAGATTTATTCAAGTTCATTCCGATTTTTGTTCGATAACCACATTTTCATAATCAAGTTCTTATCCCATCTATAAATAAAGTCCATTAAACTTTTTCATTTTTTATATATCATAAGCCAATATCATCATTTTTCTTACAATAGCTTATTTTATTATCATTAAGCCTAGGACTCATGGCCCACATCTTTGGTTGATCCTCTCCCCACAACTTTTCCTAATACACTTGAAGCCAGCAATTCCCTAAAAAAAAAATATAAAAAAAAAGAGAGAGGTCATTTCTTCCATCAGCTATGTAAAACCGTCTCTACTACACGTGTTTATAATACCATCCAAAACGCGTTCAACCAACGCGAAACGCAACGAAAAAATTCAGCAAGACTTATGAGACTACAACTTCACGTAAGCCTCATCGATATCACACCAGCAAGCATTTCATGAAGGCCAAAACGCGGAGTACATTTAACAAAGACGGGAAATAGAATGTGTAAACACCCCAAATTTTCCCTCACCCATTCACACCATGGCTTGTGATCATTTCATATGCATAAACACAATCATATCATCTCATATCTCATTTTTGATTCACTGCATAAGTTCTAAGGCATCTGCACCTAGGGTTTGTGATCTGAGCAGTCCAAGAGCCACTTGAGCCACTCCAAAGGCCATCAATCACTTCAAAGGGGTTCATGTGTGTTCTTATATCATAATACATCCTCTCAAAGTCAAGAATGCAAAATAATCACAAGAACTGGGATTGGTATGGATGCAGAGCCAAGTTTGACTGCACAGTTGACCTAAAATTAGGGTTTTGGTTTCAGAGGCCATAACTCCAAATTTTTTGGTCATTCTTGTTTCCATTGGTCTCTATATGGTATAGGGAGTATGCATATCAATTTTCATGAAGAAATTCCATGGGGAAGTCATCTGATCAAGGGTTGACTTTTCAGACAAGTCAGTGCAAAATCAGGGCATCTCAGGCCCCCAATGACCCAACCAAGGGGTGATCTTCATCATTTTGAGTGTATATGGTCTTTATTTGATCATGGAAGAAGATTGAAGTTCACAAAATTCAAGAATTTGGAGTTTTTGCAAATGTTGACTTTTTGGGTATAGTTGACTTTTCAAGAATATGTCATTTTAGGTCACTTTTCAAGCCTTGATTCTTGATCCAAAAATGCTTCAAATGGAAAAACTTTGGTCATGAAAGTTGTAGAATACATTTTTCCCTTTTCAAAAAGTACAAGAACATGATCAAATTCTTCTTGGATCAAAAGTTATGGTGTGACAAAGTTGGCAAAAATCATTGATTTTCAAGATGTGCATTAAATGGAAAATTTGCAAAATCATGTTTCAAGGCAAGTTGTAACTTCTAGTTGGCTTCAAACCATGACACAAACATTCCATGAGCTCTAAAAATCAAAATTGGACCAAGGTTTCTCATGTCCATGGTTTGTGTAACAAGACTTTTTTTCATGAAGTTCCAAAAAGTAGCAACTTGCAAAACTCATGATCACACTTCACCAACTAGTTGCCTTGGCTGCTGAACCTCCCTAGCATTACACACACATCATGCAGCACCAGCCCATGCTCTTGTACCAAGCTAGAACTTAGCCCATGCTTCTCTTACAACAAAGTGGACTTTTTGCAAAAGTAGACATCCCAATCACAGCAGGCCAGGTCACATCACCTGACCAATGGGAGTTCTTTATGCAAGGAAAATGCTGGCCATAACACTCAAGAAGCAAGGCTGAAACACAAGATAGCAACACATTCACAAAACACACCTCATTGGCATTTCTCTTCGAATCTGCCTCCACAAGCCTAAAACACTCAAACCATTTTCATACCTCAACTCATCATGCCTCATTAAGCCCAAACCACCAAAGAACCAAGCCTGAATCAAGCCACAACACCACTTCACCATTTTCACTCCAACTTGCAGTTTCTTTCGAAACTCCTTCCACAGCTCGCAAACATCCAAACAAACACCACAAACCTTCTTAAAACATCACCCTGATCATAAAGGACCACCTACATTGGCCTGAAACTGCCTGAATCACCATTGCCATTTTCAACTGAGCTTGAGCAGAAGCTGTTCAAACTCTTCATCTAGCCAGCATAAACTTCTCCAAAGCATTCAAGCATCATCAAGAGGTCATAAGGAGTGGATTTCACCAAAGGAGGAGGTCAGAAACTTGCTGGAGTGAAAGCTTCGAATCTCAGGTAGCTCAAGAACTTTTTTTCCAGAAATGGATTTTTAAGTTCTAAACTTGTTCTCCATGCTTCACTGAGTATCCTGATGTTTTTAGTTTTGGAAATGGTGATGAAATAAGAATTTAATTGATCTCTGAAAGCGTGTTTGACATCATCCATGTGATTCATTTGACATCATAAGACATATAGAAAGCGTGTTTGATCATTGCATCATGAATTTGCCATGTTGTATGTCATGTGCACTTCATAACTTTTCATGTGTTTTCATGGTTCCTAACTTGTTTCATTTGCATTCATGAACTTGCATGATCATTTCCATGTGCTGCCTCATGTTTGTAGCATCTCATAGCATCATTAGCATCATGTATATGCTTCTGGTTTTGTTTCTCTTCATACCATCTCATCTCATTTTGCATTGCATTGCATTTCTTTCTAACATTTCAGGTGGTAAGTAAACTTGAGAAGTGAATTTGCCTTCACTTCTCATAACCTTTCTTTTCATCTCTCTTGCATCCATTGCTGCATTTTCTATATGTGTTTGAGTTTGAGTTTGCTCATTCTTCTTCTTCCCACTTTCTTTCTTCAAGTGACTTGACTTCTTGAATGAAGCAAGTTGCTTTGCTTCTCTTGATCCTTTCATCTGCTTCCTGGTGGTTCCATTGAAGATCTTCTTTTGCAAACCTCACAAACCCTAGGAGCAACCAAGCATGACAATGATTAGGGTTTTGATTAGTCTCCCCTCTTAGTTTTACCTTTGTGTCTCTTTTGAGTCTTCTCTTCTCACCTCATAATCAGGGACTAAACCCTAAAGGCTTTAAGGCTTTGTGATTGAGCTTATGCCTGCATCCTTCTCTTAGGATGGAGTGTATAACTTTAATCCTAAGTGTTAAACCCTTAATGTGTTTAAATCTCTTAATCAATTCACTTAATAATCATTAAGACATCACACTTGTAACTTGGGCCTTGCATTAGGGTTCTATTTCTTCCTTAAGTGGTTAAGAAGGACTAACCCTAGTGTTAATGGACAAGTCCCCCTCAAGTTGTCTTACAAATCATAAAACTCACTTCATCACCATACCATTAAATAAAATCCACTTAATAAAGGCTTGTTTTGTCATGAGTTTAATCCCTAATCATGGATTAAGTTGAGGAGCTTTCCTCAGCTTAAACATTCTCATCTATTATCCTTCTATTAGGATGGTGTAATGAGTCCGTTTAATCCTTGATTATGGCTTAACCTCATTACTCAACACTAAACAAAAACACCAAAAACATCTAAATAACCACAAGTAGGTTAATGATCTTAATCCTACATCAAAGGTGATTAAGTGTGAGAATCTGACTTCACACTTAAGGTATTCTCATTACCCCTAAACAGAGGGAAGATGTGATGAGTTTACTAAATCCATTGGTTTAGACTTAAGCTCATTAACTTATGACAAACTTCAAAAAGCAATAAAAGACTGAAAACTCAAAAACAAACAATAATCGTCTCCTTCGGGATTCTCTTCTCATCTCATTCAATCACAAACGAGAACTTGCTTCTTCCGTCTAATGCAAGACAGTAAGCACCTGAGCCAGACAGGTCATACACTTGAGCATAGGCAAGCAAGCAGTTCACAAGTCAATTCACCTTTCAGTCTCTTTGGGTCGAACTACGGTGTTCTGACTTCCTCATTGCACGAGAGGATACGTAGGCATAACTTAACAAGTTATCGAACAAAAGTCTCTGTATATTCCCCCTCCTTCCAGCTTCATTCTTTAGCCTCATGATCTTGAGCATCTTATTCTTATTATTACACTGACACTGTATACATACACTTCACACTTCTTCTGCACTGACACCTGTACATCCTTCCAGCTCTTTTACACACAGATTACACTGACACTACCCCTTTAAAACACAAATCTTTTAAGCGTGGATCCCGTCGAGTACGGCGGACAATCTGGGTGCTAATACCTTCCCAGGTTGTAACCAACCCCCTTTCTCAGTCTCTCTGGTTCGCAACCGTCTTATCCATCTCTTTCTAGGTCTATGCAGCATTACCTTTCCTCCGGGATAAAAATGCCTAGCTGGCGACTCTTTTCATCTCCAGTGAGTTCACGGCTGTGTGTTCTCATTGTCCCTCTCGCCGACCGTTCGCGTCTGTACCTTTATCTGGGCCTATGTCCACTTATCGGGAGCGACAGCTTAAGAATAAATTTGTTTTGATTGGGGGTTTTGGTTCGTGAGTGAGTGGGAATCATTTCCATGTTTTTAGATTTCGTTTTAGTTAGGTTTTGAGAGAGTTTGGAGATTTTCAGGTGGGCTTCCCACCGGAGAAGACGACCGGAGGTCTTCTCCGGCCACCTGAAAATCATTAGGGCATAATCCCAGTCATTAAGTGCATTTGAATCTGGGACGTTGGATGCGTTGAAAAGGTTGACTTCGCGCGCGTGTGTATGGCTGAGATGCAGTCATTAAACCCTAATCATCATTATTTATTTAATTAATTAAGATTAAATCAGTTTGAATATGGGCCATCAGATGACGCGCGCAGTCAACGTTTTCAAACCCAGAATCAATCTCAGCCTTCCATCCTGCATACTTCAGTTTATTTTAATTTTTATTTCATTTCTTTTCATTTTATTTGTATAATTTATTTAAAATAGTAAAACTTGTTTAAAAATTATGAATTTTTTTATCCTGAGTTTCATTAATTTTTCAAACACAAAAATATTTTTATTTTCATTTTTGCATTTAAAAAGTATTTTTAAATATTTAAAAGTTTATTTTTAATTGATTAATGAAAATTAATTTATTAAAAATACTTTTAAGTATCTAAAAATCACCAAAACATTCATGAAATGTTCTAAGACATTTAGAAGCATTGTCCAACCTTCAAACCAAATTTATTTTTTGATCTTGATGCATTTTGAGAATTTTTCATTGAATTAAAATCATTTTGATGCATTATTTTGATCCAAACTTCCAAAAATCATTTCTGCCTAACCATGAAGAGTTGGACATTGATTCTTTTTGCATTGCATTGTGTTTGGCATGTAGTTTGTAAGATTAATTTGGCATGTTTTGATCTTGCATTTCCAATTTGTTTGGCATTTCTTTTGTTTGGAAACCCTAAAAACCCTAATAACTTGTAAAAATCATAACTTGAGATTGGTTAAGAGTTGAAACCTCTCCTTTGGGCATTGGTTTAGTATGGGATTAGGGTTACTTTGTGTGGCATTTTCAATTTTTTATCTTAGGGTTTGCTTCTGATTTTGATTTTTGTTTGTTGTTTGATTCATAAACCCTAATTTGGGCTTTCATTTGCATCCCTCTTGCATTCTCTTGCATACCATGACTTGCCATGACATTTCAAGCATCCATGTGATTCATTTGACATCATAAGACATATAGAAAGCGTGTTTGATCATTGCATCATGAATTTGCCATGTTGTATGTCATGTGCACTTCATAACTTTTCATGTGTTTTCATGGTTCCTAACTTGTTTCATTTGCATTCATGAACTTGCATGATCATTTCCATGTGCTGCCTCATGTTTGTAGCATCTCATAGCATCATTAGCATCATGTATATGCTTCTGGTTTTGTTTCTCTTCATACCATCTCATCTCATTTTGCATTGCATTGCATTTCTTTCTAACATTTCAGGTGGTAAGTAAACTTGAGAAGTGAATTTGCCTTCACTTCTCATAACCTTTCTTTTCATCTCTCTTGCATCCATTGCTGCATTTTCTATATGTGTTTGAGTTTGAGTTTGCTCATTCTTCTTCTTCCCACTTTCTTTCTTCAAGTGACTTGACTTCTTGAATGAAGCAAGTTGCTTTGCTTCTCTTGATCCTTTCATCTGCTTCCTGGTGGTTCCATTGAAGATCTTCTTTTGCAAACCTCACAAACCCTAGGAGCAACCAAGCATGACAATGATTAGGGTTTTGATTAGTCTCCCCTCTTAGTTTTACCTTTGTGTCTCTTTTGAGTCTTCTCTTCTCACCTCATAATCAGGGACTAAACCCTAAAGGCTTTAAGGCTTTGTGATTGAGCTTATGCCTGCATCCTTCTCTTAGGATGGAGTGTATAACTTTAATCCTAAGTGTTAAACCCTTAATGTGTTTAAATCTCTTAATCAATTCACTTAATAATCATTAAGACATCACACTTGTAACTTGGGCCTTGCATTAGGGTTCTATTTCTTCCTTAAGTGGTTAAGAAGGACTAACCCTAGTGTTAATGGACAAGTCCCCCTCAAGTTGTCTTACAAATCATAAAACTCACTTCATCACCATACCATTAAATAAAATCCACTTAATAAAGGCTTGTTTTGTCATGAGTTTAATCCCTAATCATGGATTAAGTTGAGGAGCTTTCCTCAGCTTAAACATTCTCATCTATTATCCTTCTATTAGGATGGTGTAATGAGTCCGTTTAATCCTTGATTATGGCTTAACCTCATTACTCAACACTAAACAAAAACACCAAAAACATCTAAATAACCACAAGTAGGTTAATGATCTTAATCCTACATCAAAGGTGATTAAGTGTGAGAATCTGACTTCACACTTAAGGTATTCTCATTACCCCTAAACAGAGGGAAGATGTGATGAGTTTACTAAATCCATTGGTTTAGACTTAAGCTCATTAACTTATGACAAACTTCAAAAAGCAATAAAAGACTGAAAACTCAAAAACAAACAATAATCGTCTCCTTTGGGATTCTCTTCTCATCTCATTCAATCACAAACGAGAACTTGCTTCTTCCGTCTAATGCAAGACAGTAAGCACCTGAGCCAGACAGGTCATACACTTGAGCATAGGCAAGCAAGCAGTTCACAAGTCAATTCACCTTTCAGTCTCTTTGGGTCGAACTACGGTGTTCTGACTTCCTCATTGCACGAGAGGATACGTAGGCATAACTTAACAAGTTATCGAACAAAAGTCTCTGTATATTCCCCCTCCTTCCAGCTTCATTCTTTAGCCTCATGATCTTGAGCATCTTATTCTTATTATTACACTGACACTGTATACATACACTTCACACTTCTTTTGCACTGACACCTGTACATCCTTCCAGCTCTTTTACACACAGATTACACTGACACTACCCCTTTAAAACACAAATCTTTTAAGCGTGGATCCCGTCGAGTACGGCGGACAATCTGGGTGCTAATACCTTCCCAGGTTGTAACCAACCCCCTTTCTCAGTCTCTCTGGTTCGCAACCGTCTTATCCATCTCTTTCTAGGTCTATGCAGCATTACCTTTCCTCCGGGATAAAAATGCCTAGCTGGCGACTCTTTTCATCTCCAGTGAGTTCACGGCTGTGTTTTCTCATTGTCCCTCTCGCCGACCGTTCGCGTCTGTACCTTTATCTGGGCCTATGTCCACTTATCGGGAGCGACAGCTTAAGAATAAATTTGTTTTGATTGGGGGTTTTGGTTCGTGAGTGAGTGGGAATCATTTCCATGTTTTTAGATTTCGTTTTAGTTAGGTTTTGAGAGAGTTTGGAGATTTTCAGGTGGGCTTCCCACCGGAGAAGACGACCGGAGGTCTTCTCCGGCCACCTGAAAATCATTAGGGCATAATCCCAGTCATTAAGTGCATTTGAATCTGGGACGTTGGATGCGTTGAAAAGGTTGACTTCGCGCGCGTGTGTATGGCTGAGATGCAGTCATTAAACCCTAATCATCATTATTTATTTAATTAATTAAGATTAAATCAGTTTGAATATGGGCCATCAGATGACGCGCGCAGTCAACGTTTTCAAACCCAGAATCAATCTCAGCCTTCCATCCTGCATACTTCAGTTTATTTTAATTTTTATTTCATTTCTTTTCATTTTATTTGTATAATTTATTTAAAATAGTAAAACTTGTTTAAAAATTATGAAATTTTTTATCCTGAGTTTCATTAATTTTTCAAACACAAAAATATTTTTATTTTCATTTTTGCATTTAAAAAGTATTTTTAAATATTTAAAAGTTTATTTTTAATTGATTAATGAAAATTAATTTATTAAAAATACTTTTAAGTATCTAAAAATCACCAAAAAATTCATGAAATGTTCTAAGACATTTAGAAGCATTGTCCAACCTTCAAACCAAATTTATTTTTTGATCTTGATGCATTTTGAGAATTTTTCATTGAATTAAAATCATTTTGATGCATTATTTTGATCCAAACTTCCAAAAATCATTTCTGCCTAACCATGAAGAGTTGGACATTGATTCTTTTTGCATTGCATTGTGTTTGGCATGTAGTTTGTAAGATTAATTTGGCATGTTTTGATCTTGCATTTCCAATTTGTTTGGCATTTCTTTTGTTTGGAAACCCTAAAAACCCTAATAACTTGTAAAAATCATAACTTGAGATTGGTTAAGAGTTGAAACCTATCCTTTGGGCATTGGTTTAGTATGGGATTAGGGTTACTTTGTGTGGCATTTTCAATTTTTTATCTTAGGGTTTGCTTCTGATTTTGATTTTTGTTTGTTGTTTGATTCATAAACCCTAATTTGGGCTTTCATTTGCATCCCTCTTGCATTCTCTTGCATACCATGACTTGCCATGACATTTCAAGCATCCATGTGATTCATTTGACATCATAAGACATATAGAAAGCGTGTTTGATCATTGCATCATGAATTTGCCATGTTGTATGTCATGTGCACTTCATAACTTTTCATGTGTTTTCATGGTTCCTAACTTGTTTCATTTGCATTCATGAACTTGCATGATCATTTCCATGTGCTGCCTCATGTTTGTAGCATCTCATAGCATCATTAGCATCATGTATATGCTTCTGGTTTTGTTTCTCTTCATACCATCTCATCTCATTTTGCATTGCATTGCATTTCTTTCTAACATTTCAGGTGGTAAGTAAACTTGAGAAGTGAATTTGCCTTCACTTCTCATAACCTTTCTTTTCATCTCTCTTGCATCCATTGCTGCATTTTCTATATGTGTTTGAGTTTGAGTTTGCTCATTCTTCTTCTTCCCACTTTCTTTCTTCAAGTGACTTGACTTCTTGAATGAAGCAAGTTGCTTTGCTTCTCTTGATCCTTTCATCTGCTTCCTGGTGGTTCCATTGAAGATATTCTTTTGCAAACCTCACAAACCCTAGGAGCAACCAAGAATGACAATGATTAGGGTTTTGATTAGTCTCCCCTCTTAGTTTTACCTTTGTGTCTCTTTTGAGTCTTCTCTTCTCACCTCATAATCAGGGACTAAACCCTAAAGGCTTTAAGGCTTTGTGATTGAGCTTATGCCTGCATCCTTCTCTTAGGATGGAGTGTATAACTTTAATCCTAAGTGTTAAACCCTTAATGTGTTTAAATCTCTTAATCAATTCACTTAATAATCATTAAGACATCACACTTGTAACTTGGGCCTTGCATTAGGGTTCTATTTCTTCCTTAAGTGGTTAAGAAGGACTAACCCTAGTGTTAATGGACAAGTCCCCCTCAAGTTGTCTTACAAATCATAAAACTCACTTCATCACCATACCATTAAATAAAATCCACTTAATAAAGGCTTGTTTTGTCATGAGTTTAATCCCTAATCATGGATTAAGTTGAGGAGCTTTCCTCAGCTTAAACATTCTCATCTATTATCCTTCTATTAGGATGGTGTAATGAGTCCGTTTAATCCTTGATTATGGCTTAACCTCATTACTCAACACTAAACAAAAACACCAAAAACATCTAAATAACCACAAGTAGGTTAATGATCTTAATCCTACATCAAAGGTGATTAAGTGTGAGAATCTGACTTCACACTTAAGGTATTCTCATTACCCCTAAACAGAGGGAAGATGTGATGAGTTTACTAAATCCATTGGTTTAGACTTAAGCTCATTAACTTATGACAAACTTCAAAAAGCAATAAAAGACTGAAAACTCAAAAACAAACAATAATCGTCTCCTTCGGGATTCTCTTCTCATCTCATTCAATCACAAACGAGAACTTGCTTCTTCCGTCTAATGCAAGACAGTAAGCACCTGAGCCAGACAGGTCATACACTTGAGCATAGGCAAGCAAGCAGTTCACAAGTCAATTCACCTTTCAGTCTCTTTGGGTCGAACTACGGTGTTCTGACTTCCTCATTGCACGAGAGGATACGTAGGCATAACTTAACAAGTTATCGAACAAAAGTCTCTGTATATTCCCCCTCCTTCCAGCTTCATTCTTTAGCCTCATGATCTTGAGCATCTTATTCTTATTATTACACTGACACTGTATACATACACTTCACACTTCTTCTGCACTGACACCTGTACATCCTTCCAGCTCTTTTACACACAGATTACACTGACACTACCCCTTTAAAACACAAATCTTTTAAGCGTGGATCCCGTCGAGTACGGCGGACAATCTGGGTGCTAATACCTTCCCAGGTTGTAACCAACCCCCTTTCTCAGTCTCTCTGGTTCGCAACCGTCTTATCCATCTCTTTCTAGGTCTATGCAGCATTACCTTTCCTCCGGGATAAAAATGCCTAGCTGGCGACTCTTTTCATCTCCAGTGAGTTCACGGCTGTGTGTTCTCATTGTCCCTCTCGCCGACCGTTCGCGTCTGTACCTTTATCTGGGCCTATGTCCACTTATCGGGAGCGACAGCTTAAGAATAAATTTGTTTTGATTGGGGGTTTTGGTTCGTGAGTGAGTGGGAATCATTTCCATGTTTTTAGATTTCGTTTTAGTTAGGTTTTGAGAGAGTTTGGAGATTTTCAGGTGGGCTTCCCACCGGAGAAGACGACCGGAGGTCTTCTCCGGCCACCTGAAAATCATTAGGGCATAATCCCAGTCATTAAGTGCATTTGAATCTGGGACGTTGGATGCGTTGAAAAGGTTGACTTCGCGCGCGTGTGTATGGCTGAGATGCAGTCATTAAACCCTAATCATCATTATTTATTTAATTAATTAAGATTAAATCAGTTTGAATATGGGCCATCAGATGACGCGCGCAGTCAACGTTTTCAAACCCAGAATCAATCTCAGCCTTCCATCCTGCATACTTCAGTTTATTTTAATTTTTATTTCATTTCTTTTCATTTTATTTGTATAATTTATTTAAAATAGTAAAACTTGTTTAAAAATTATGAAATTTTTTATCCTGAGTTTCATTAATTTTTCAAACACAAAAATATTTTTATTTTCATTTTTGCATTTAAAAAGTATTTTTAAATATTTAAAAGTTTATTTTTAATTGATTAATGAAAATTAATTTATTAAAAATACTTTTAAGTATCTAAAAATCACCAAAACATTCATGAAATGTTCTAAGACATTTAGAAGCATTGTCCAACCTTCAAACCAAATTTATTTTTTGATCTTGATGCATTTTGAGAATTTTTCATTGAATTAAAATCATTTTGATGCATTATTTTGATCCAAACTTCCAAAAATCATTTTTGCCTAACCATGAAGAGTTGGACATTGATTCTTTTTGCATTGCATTGTGTTTGGCATGTAGTTTGTAAGATTAATTTGGCATGTTTTGATCTTGCATTTCCAATTTGTTTGGCATTTCTTTTGTTTGGAAACCCTAAAAACCCTAATAACTTGTAAAAATCATAACTTGAGATTGGTTAAGAGTTGAAACCTCTCCTTTGGGCATTGGTTTAGTATGGGATTAGGGTTACTTTGTGTGGCATTTTCAATTTTTTATCTTAGGGTTTGCTTCTGATTTTGATTTTTGTTTGTTGTTTGATTCATAAACCCTAATTTGGGCTTTCATTTGCATCCCTCTTGCATTCTCTTGCATACCATGACTTGCCATGACATTTCAAGCATCCATGTGATTCATTTGACATCATAAGACATATAGAAAGCGTGTTTGATCATTGCATCATGAATTTGCCATGTTGTATGTCATGTGCACTTCATAACTTTTCATGTGTTTTCATGGTTCCTAACTTGTTTCATTTGCATTCATGAACTTGCATGATCATTTCCATGTGCTGCCTCATGTTTGTAGCATCTCATAGCATCATTAGCATCATGTATATGCTTCTGGTTTTGTTTCTCTTCATACCATCTCATCTCATTTTGCATTGCATTGCATTTCTTTCTAACATTTCAGGTGGTAAGTAAACTTGAGAAGTGAATTTGCCTTCACTTCTCATAACCTTTCTTTTCATCTCTCTTGCATCCATTGCTGCATTTTCTATATGTGTTTGAGTTTGAGTTTGCTCATTCTTCTTCTTCCCACTTTCTTTCTTCAAGTGACTTGACTTCTTGAATGAAGCAAGTTGCTTTGCTTCTCTTGATCCTTTCATCTGCTTCCTGGTGGTTCCATTGAAGATCTTCTTTTGCAAACCTCACAAACCCTAGGAGCAACCAAGCATGACAATGATTAGGGTTTTGATTAGTCTCCCCTCTTAGTTTTACCTTTGTGTCTCTTTTGAGTCTTCTCTTCTCACCTCATAATCAGGGACTAAACCCTAAAGGCTTTAAGGCTTTGTGATTGAGCTTATGCCTGCATCCTTCTCTTAGGATGGAGTGTATAACTTTAATCCTAAGTGTTAAACCCTTAATGTGTTTAAATCTCTTAATCAATTCACTTAATAATCATTAAGACATCACACTTGTAACTTGGGCCTTGCATTAGGGTTCTATTTCTTCCTTAAGTGGTTAAGAAGGACTAACCCTAGTGTTAATGGACAAGTCCCCCTCAAGTTGTCTTACAAATCATAAAACTCACTTCATCACCATACCATTAAATAAAATCCACTTAATAAAGGCTTGTTTTGTCATGAGTTTAATCCCTAATCATGGATTAAGTTGAGGAGCTTTCCTCAGCTTAAACATTCTCATCTATTATCCTTCTATTAGGATGGTGTAATGAGTCCGTTTAATCCTTGATTATGGCTTAACCTCATTACTCAACACTAAACAAAAACACCAAAAACATCTAAATAACCACAAGTAGGTTAATGATCTTAATCCTACATCAAAGGTGATTAAGTGTGAGAATCTGACTTCACACTTAAGGTATTCTCATTACCCCTAAACAGAGGGAAGATGTGATGAGTTTACTAAATCCATTGGTTTAGACTTAAGCTCATTAACTTATGACAAACTTCAAAAAGCAATAAAAGACTGAAAACTCAAAAACAAACAATAATCGTCTCCTTCGGGATTCTCTTCTCATCTCATTCAATCACAAACGAGAACTTGCTTCTTCCGTCTAATGCAAGACAGTAAGCACCTGAGCCAGACAGGTCATACACTTGAGCATAGGCAAGCAAGCAGTTCACAAGTCAATTCACCTTTCAGTCTCTTTGGGTCGAACTACGGTGTTCTGACTTCCTCATTGCACGAGAGGATACGTAGGCATAACTTAACAAGTTATCGAACAAAAGTCTCTGTATATTCCCCCTCCTTCCAGCTTCATTCTTTAGCCTCATGATCTTGAGCATCTTATTCTTATTATTACACTGACACTGTATACATACACTTCACACTTCTTCTGCACTGACACCTGTACATCCTTCCAGCTCTTTTACACACAGATTACACTGACACTACCCCTTTAAAACACAAATCTTTTAAGCGTGGATCCCGTCGAGTACGGCGGACAATCTGGGTGCTAATACCTTCCCAGGTTGTAACCAACCCCCTTTCTCAGTCTCTCTGGTTCGCAACCGTCTTATCCATCTCTTTCTAGGTCTATGCAGCATTACCTTTCCTCCGGGATAAAAATGCCTAGCTGGCGACTCTTTTCATCTCCAGTGAGTTCACGGCTGTGTGTTCTCATTGTCCCTCTCGCCGACCGTTCGCGTCTGTACCTTTATCTGGGCCTATGTCCACTTATCGGGAGCGACAGCTTAAGAATAAATTTGTTTTGATTGGGGGTTTTGGTTCGTGAGTGAGTGGGAATCATTTCCATGTTTTTAGATTTCGTTTTAGTTAGGTTTTGAGAGAGTTTGGAGATTTTCAGGTGGGCTTCCCACCGGAGAAGACGACCGGAGGTCTTCTCCGGCCACCTGAAAATCATTAGGGCATAATCCCAGTCATTAAGTGCATTTGAATCTGGGACGTTGGATGCGTTGAAAAGGTTGACTTCGCGCGCGTGTGTATGGCTGAGATGCAGTCATTAAACCCTAATCATCATTATTTATTTAATTAATTAAGATTAAATCAGTTTGAATATGGGCCATCAGATGACGCGCGCAGTCAACGTTTTCAAACCCAGAATCAATCTCAGCCTTCCATCCTGCATACTTCAGTTTATTTTAATTTTTATTTCATTTCTTTTCATTTTATTTGTATAATTTATTTAAAATAGTAAAACTTGTTTAAAAATTATGAAATTTTTTATCCTGAGTTTCATTAATTTTTCAAACACAAAAATATTTTTATTTTCATTTTTGCATTTAAAATGTATTTTTAAATATTTAAAAGTTTATTTTTAATTGATTAATGAAAATTAATTTATTAAAAATACTTTTAAGTATCTAAAAATCACCAAAAAATTCATGAAATGTTCTAAGACATTTAGAAGCATTGTCCAACCTTCAAACCAAATTTATTTTTTGATCTTGATGCATTTTGAGAATTTTTCATTGAATTAAAATCATTTTGATGCATTATTTTGATCCAAACTTCCAAAAATCATTTCTGCCTAACCATGAAGAGTTGGACATTGATTCTTTTTGCATTGCATTGTGTTTGGCATGTAGTTTGTAAGATTAATTTGGCATGTTTTGATCTTGCATTTCCAATTTGTTTGGCATTTCTTTTGTTTGGAAACCCTAAAAACCCTAATAACTTGTAAAAATCATAACTTGAGATTGGTTAAGAGTTGAAACCTCTCCTTTGGGCATTGGTTTAGTATGGGATTAGGGTTACTTTGTGTGGCATTTTCAATTTTTTATCTTAGGGTTTGCTTCTGATTTTGATTTTTGTTTGTTGTTTGATTCATAAACCCTAATTTGGGCTTTCATTTGCATCCCTCTTGCATTCTCTTGCATACCATGACTTGCCATGACATTTCAAGCATCCATGTGATTCATTTGACATCATAAGACATATAGAAAGCGTGTTTGATCATTGCATCATGAATTTGCCATGTTGTATGTCATGTGCACTTCATAACTTTTCATGTGTTTTCATGGTTCCTAACTTGTTTCATTTGCATTCATGAACTTGCATGATCATTTCCATGTGCTGCCTCATGTTTGTAGCATCTCATAGCATCATTAGCATCATGTATATGCTTCTGGTTTTGTTTCTCTTCATACCATCTCATCTCATTTTGCATTGCATTACATTTCTTTCTAACATTTCAGGTGGTAAGTAAACTTGAGAAGTGAATTTGCCTTCACTTCTCATAACCTTTCTTTTCATCTCTCTTGCATCCATTGCTGCATTTTCTATATGTGTTTGAGTTTGAGTTTGCTCATTCTTCTTCTTCCCACTTTCTTTCTTCAAGTGACTTGACTTCTTGAATGAAGCAAGTTGCTTTGCTTCTCTTGATCCTTTCATCTGCTTCCTGGTGGTTCCATTGAAGATATTCTTTTGCAAACCTCACAAACCCTAGGAGCAACCAAGCATGACAATGATTAGGGTTTTGATTAGTCTCCCCTCTTAGTTTTACCTTTGTGTCTCTTTTGAGTCTTCTCTTCTCACCTCATAATCAGGGACTAAACCCTAAAGGCTTTAAGGCTTTGTGATTGAGCTTATGCCTGCATCCTTCTCTTAGGATGGAGTGTATAACTTTAATCCTAAGTGTTAAACCCTTAATGTGTTTAAATCTCTTAATCAATTCACTTAATAATCATTAAGACATCACACTTGTAACTTGGGCCTTGCATTAGGGTTCTATTTCTTCCTTAAGTGGTTAAGAAGGACTAACCCTAGTGTTAATGGACAAGTCCCCCTCAAGTTGTCTTACAAATCATAAAACTCACTTCATCACCATACCATTAAATAAAATCCACTTAATAAAGGCTTGTTTTGTCATGAGTTTAATCCCTAATCATGGATTAAGTTGAGGAGCTTTCCTCAGTTTAAACATTCTCATCTATTATCCTTCTATTAGGATGGTGTAATGAGTCCGTTTAATCCTTGATTATGGCTTAACCTCATTACTCAACACTAAACAAAAACACCAAAAACATCTAAATAACCACAAGTAGGTTAATGATCTTAATCCTACATCAAAGGTGATTAAGTGTGAGAATCTGACTTCACACTTAAGGTATTCTCATTACCCCTAAACAGAGGGAAGATGTGATGAGTTTACTAAATCCATTGGTTTAGACTTAAGCTCATTAACTTATGACAAACTTCAAAAAGCAATAAAAGACTGAAAACTCAAAAACAAACAATAATCGTCTCCTTCGGGATTCTCTTCTCATCTCATTCAATCACAAACGAGAACTTGCTTCTTCCGTCTAATGCAAGACAGTAAGCACCTGAGCCAGACAGGTCATACACTTGAGCATAGGCAAGCAAGCAGTTCACAAGTCAATTCACCTTTCAGTCTCTTTGGGTCGAACTACGGTGTTCTGACTTCCTCATTGCACGAGAGGATACGTAGGCATAACTTAACAAGTTATCGAACAAAAGTCTCTGTATATTCCCCCTCCTTCCAGCTTCATTCTTTAGCCTCATGATCTTGAGCATCTTATTCTTATTATTACACTGACACTGTATACATACACTTCACACTTCTTCTGCACTGACACCTGTACATCCTTCCAGCTCTTTTACACACAGATTACACTGACACTACCCCTTTAAAACACAAATCTTTTAAGCGTGGATCCCGTCGAGTACGGCGGACAATCTGGGTGCTAATACCTTCCCAGGTTGTAACCAACCCCCTTTCTCAGTCTCTCTGGTTCGCAACCGTCTTATCCATCTCTTTCTAGGTCTATGCAGCATTACCTTTCCTCCGGGATAAAAATGCCTAGCTGGCGACTCTTTTCATCTCCAGTGAGTTCACGGCTGTGTGTTCTCATTGTCCCTCTCGCCGACCGTTCGCGTCTGTACCTTTATCTGGGCCTATGTCCACTTATCGGGAGCGACAGCTTAAGAATAAATTTGTTTTGATTGGGGGTTTTGGTTCGTGAGTGAGTGGGAATCATTTCCATGTTTTTAGATTTCGTTTTAGTTAGGTTTTGAGAGAGTTTGGAGATTTTCAGGTGGGCTTCCCACCGGAGAAGACGACCGGAGGTCTTCTCCGGCCACCTGAAAATCATTAGGGCATAATCCCAGTCATTAAGTGCATTTGAATCTGGGACGTTGGATGCGTTGAAAAGGTTGACTTCGCGCGCGTGTGTATGGCTGAGATGCAGTCATTAAACCCTAATCATCATTATTTATTTAATTAATTAAGATTAAATCAGTTTGAATATGGGCCATCAGATGACGCGCGCAGTCAACGTTTTCAAACCCAGAATCAATCTCAGCCTTCCATCCTGCATACTTCAGTTTATTTTAATTTTTATTTCATTTCTTTTCATTTTATTTGTATAATTTATTTAAAATAGTAAAACTTGTTTAAAAATTATGAAATTTTTTATCCTGAGTTTCATTAATTTTTCAAACACAAAAATATTTTTATTTTCATTTTTGCATTTAAAAAGTATTTTTAAATATTTAAAAGTTTATTTTTAATTGATTAATGAAAATTAATTTATTAAAAATACTTTTAAGTATCTAAAAATCACCAAAACATTCATGAAATGTTCTAAGACATTTAGAAGCATTGTCCAACCTTCAAACCAAATTTATTTTTTGATCTTGATGCATTTTGAGAATTTTTCATTGAATTAAAATCATTTTGATGCATTATTTTGATCCAAACTTCCAAAAATCATTTCTGCCTAACCATGAAGAGTTGGACATTGATTCTTTTTGCATTGCATTGTGTTTGGCATGTAGTTTGTAAGATTAATTTGGCATGTTTTGATCTTGCATTTCCAATTTGTTTGGCATTTCTTTTGTTTGGAAACCCTAAAAACCCTAATAACTTGTAAAAATCATAACTTGAGATTGGTTAAGAGTTGAAACCTCTCCTTTGGGCATTGGTTTAGTATGGGATTAGGGTTACTTTGTGTGGCATTTTCAATTTTTTATCTTAGGGTTTGCTTCTGATTTTGATTTTTGTTTGTTGTTTGATTCATAAACCCTAATTTGGGCTTTCATTTGCATCCCTCTTGCATTCTCTTGCATACCATGACTTGCCATGACATTTCAAGCATCCATGTGATTCATTTGACATCATAAGACATATAGAAAGCGTGTTTGATCATTGCATCATGAATTTGCCATGTTGTATGTCATGTGCACTTCATAACTTTTCATGTGTTTTCATGGTTCCTAACTTGTTTCATTTGCATTCATGAACTTGCATGATCATTTCCATGTGCTGCCTCATGTTTGTAGCATCTCATAGCATCATTAGCATCATGTATATGCTTCTGGTTTTGTTTCTCTTCATACCATCTCATCTCATTTTGCATTGCATTGCATTTCTTTCTAACATTTCAGGTGGTAAGTAAACTTGAGAAGTGAATTTGCCTTCACTTCTCATAACCTTTCTTTTCATCTCTCTTGCATCCATTGCTGCATTTTCTATATGTGTTTGAGTTTGAGTTTGCTCATTCTTCTTCTTCCCACTTTCTTTCTTCAAGTGACTTGACTTCTTGAATGAAGCAAGTTGCTTTGCTTCTCTTGATCCTTTCATCTGCTTCCTGGTGGTTCCATTGAAGATATTCTTTTGCAAACCTCACAAACCCTAGGAGCAACCAAGCATGACAATGATTAGGGTTTTGATTAGTCTCCCCTCTTAGTTTTACCTTTGTGTCTCTTTTGAGTCTTCTCTTCTCACCTCATAATCAGGGACTAAACCCTAAAGGCTTTAAGGCTTTGTGATTGAGCTTATGCCTGCATCCTTCTCTTAGGATGGAGTGTATAACTTTAATCCTAAGTGTTAAACCCTTAATGTGTTTAAATCTCTTAATCAATTCACTTAATAATCATTAAGACATCACACTTGTAACTTGGGCCTTGCATTAGGGTTCTATTTCTTCCTTAAGTGGTTAAGAAGGACTAACCCTAGTGTTAATGGACAAGTCCCCCTCAAGTTGTCTTACAAATCATAAAACTCACTTCATCACCATACCATTAAATAAAATCCACTTAATAAAGGCTTGTTTTGTCATGAGTTTAATCCCTAATCATGGATTAAGTTGAGGAGCTTTCCTCAGCTTAAACATTCTCATCTATTATCCTTCTATTAGGATGGTGTAATGAGTCCGTTTAATCCTTGATTATGGCTTAACCTCATTACTCAACACTAAACAAAAACACCAAAAACATCTAAATAACCACAAGTAGGTTAATGATCTTAATCCTACATCAAAGGTGATTAAGTGTGAGAATCTGACTTCACACTTAAGGTATTCTCATTACCCCTAAACAGAGGGAAGATGTGATGAGTTTACTAAATCCATTGGTTTAGACTTAAGCTCATTAACTTATGACAAACTTCAAAAAGCAATAAAAGACTGAAAACTCAAAAACAAACAATAATCGTCTCCTTCGGGATTCTCTTCTCATCTCATTCAATCACAAACGAGAACTTGCTTCTTCCGTCTAATGCAAGACAGTAAGCACCTGAGCCAGACAGGTCATACACTTGAGCATATGCAAGCAAGCAGTTCACAAGTCAATTCACCTTTCAGTCTCTTTGGGTCGAACTACGGTGTTCTGACTTCCTCATTGCACGAGAGGATACGTAGGCATAACTTAACAAGTTATCGAACAAAAGTCTCTGTATATTCCCCCTCCTTCCAGCTTCATTCTTTAGCCTCATGATCTTGAGCATCTTATTCTTATTATTACACTGACACTGTATACATACACTTCACACTTCTTCTGCACTGACACCTGTACATCCTTCCAGCTCTTTTACACACAGATTACACTGACACTACCCCTTTAAAACACAAATCTTTTAAGCGTGGATCCCGTCGAGTACGGCGGACAATCTGGGTGCTAATACCTTCCCAGGTTGTAACCAACCCCCTTTCTCAGTCTCTCTGGTTCGCAACCGTCTTATCCATCTCTTTCTAGGTCTATGCAGCATTACCTTTCCTCCGGGATAAAAATGCCTAGCTGGCGACTCTTTTCATCTCCAGTGAGTTCACGGCTGTGTGTTCTCATTGTCCCTCTCGCCGACCGTTCGCGTCTGTACCTTTATCTGGGCCTATGTCCACTTATCGGGAGCGACAGCTTAAGAATAAATTTGTTTTGATTGGGGGTTTTGGTTCGTGAGTGAGTGGGAATCATTTCCATGTTTTTAGATTTCGTTTTAGTTAGGTTTTGAGAGAGTTTGGAGATTTTCAGGTGGGCTTCCCACCGGAGAAGACGACCGGAGGTCTTCTCCGGCCACCTGAAAATCATTAGGGCATAATCCCAGTCATTAAGTGCATTTGAATCTGGGACGTTGGATGCGTTGAAAAGGTTGACTTCGCGCGCGTGTGTATGGCTGAGATGCAGTCATTAAACCCTAATCATCATTATTTATTTAATTAATTAAGATTAAATCAGTTTGAATATGGGCCATCAGATGACGCGCGCAGTCAACGTTTTCAAACCCAGAATCAATCTCAGCCTTCCATCCTGCATACTTCAGTTTATTTTAATTTTTATTTCATTTCTTTTCATTTTATTTGTATAATTTATTTAAAATAGTAAAACTTGTTTAAAAATTATGAAATTTTTTATCCTGAGTTTCATTAATTTTTCAAACACAAAAATATTTTTATTTTCATTTTTGCATTTAAAAAGTATTTTTAAATATTTAAAAGTTTATTTTTAATTGATTAATGAAAATTAATTTATTAAAAATACTTTTAAGTATCTAAAAATCACCAAAACATTCATGAAATGTTCTAAGACATTTAGAAGCATTGTCCAACCTTCAAACCAAATTTATTTTTTGATCTTGATGCATTTTGAGAATTTTTCATTGAATTAAAATCATTTTGATGCATTATTTTGATCCAAACTTCCAAAAATCATTTCTGCCTAACCATGAAGAGTTGGACATTGATTCTTTTTGCATTGCATTGTGTTTGGCATGTAGTTTGTAAGATTAATTTGGCATGTTTTGATCTTGCATTTCCAATTTGTTTGGCATTTCTTTTGTTTGGAAACCCTAAAAACCCTAATAACTTGTAAAAATCATAACTTGAGATTGGTTAAGAGTTGAAACCTCTCCTTTGGGCATTGGTTTAGTATGGGATTAGGGTTACTTTGTGTGGCATTTTCAATTTTTTATCTTAGGGTTTGCTTCTGATTTTGATTTTTGTTTGTTGTTTGATTCATAAACCCTAATTTGGGCTTTCATTTGCATCCCTCTTGCATTCTCTTGCATACCATGACTTGCCATGACATTTCAAGCATCCATGTGATTCATTTGACATCATAAGACATATAGAAAGCGTGTTTGATCATTGCATCATGAATTTGCCATGTTGTATGTCATGTGCACTTCATAACTTTTCATGTGTTTTCATGGTTCCTAACTTGTTTCATTTGCATTCATGAACTTGCATGATCATTTCCATGTGCTGCCTCATGTTTGTAGCATCTCATAGCATCATTAGCATCATGTATATGCTTCTGGTTTTGTTTCTCTTCATACCATCTCATCTCATTTTGCATTGCATTGCATTTCTTTCTAACATTTCAGGTGGTAAGTAAACTTGAGAAGTGAATTTGCCTTCACTTCTCATAACCTTTCTTTTCATCTCTCTTGCATCCATTGCTGCATTTTCTATATGTGTTTGAGTTTGAGTTTGCTCATTCTTCTTCTTCCCACTTTCTTTCTTCAAGTGACTTGACTTCTTGAATGAAGCAAGTTGCTTTGCTTCTCTTGATCCTTTCATCTGCTTCCTGGTGGTTCCATTGAAGATATTCTTTTGCAAACCTCACAAACCCTAGGAGCAACCAAGCATGACAATGATTAGGGTTTTGATTAGTCTCCCCTCTTAGTTTTACCTTTGTGTCTCTTTTGAGTCTTCTCTTCTCACCTCATAATCAGGGACTAAACCCTAAAGGCTTTAAGGCTTTGTGATTGAGCTTATGCCTGCATCCTTCTCTTAGGATGGAGTGTATAACTTTAATCCTAAGTGTTAAACCCTTAATGTGTTTAAATCTCTTAATCAATTCACTTAATAATCATTAAGACATCACACTTGTAACTTGGGCCTTGCATTAGGGTTCTATTTCTTCCTTAAGTGGTTAAGAAGGACTAACCCTAGTGTTAATGGACAAGTCCCCCTCAAGTTGTCTTACAAATCATAAAACTCACTTCATCACCATACCATTAAATAAAATCCACTTAATAAAGGCTTGTTTTGTCATGAGTTTAATCCCTAATCATGGATTAAGTTGAGGAGCTTTCCTCAGCTTAAACATTCTCATCTATTATCCTTCTATTAGGATGGTGTAATGAGTCCGTTTAATCCTTGATTATGGCTTAACCTCATTACTCAACACTAAACAAAAACACCAAAAACATCTAAATAACCACAAGTAGGTTAATGATCTTAATCCTACATCAAAGGTGATTAAGTGTGAGAATCTGACTTCACACTTAAGGTATTCTCATTACCCCTAAACAGAGGGAAGATGTGATGAGTTTACTAAATCCATTGGTTTAGACTTAAGCTCATTAACTTATGACAAACTTCAAAAAGCAATAAAAGACTGAAAACTCAAAAACAAACAATAATCGTCTCCTTCGGGATTCTCTTCTCATCTCATTCAATCACAAACGAGAACTTGCTTCTTCCGTCTAATGCAAGACAGTAAGCACCTGAGCCAGACAGGTCATACACTTGAGCATAGGCAAGCAAGCAGTTCACAAGTCAATTCACCTTTCAGTCTCTTTGGGTCGAACTACGGTGTTCTGACTTCCTCATTGCACGAGAGGATACGTAGGCATAACTTAACAAGTTATCGAACAAAAGTCTCTGTATATTCCCCCTCCTTCCAGCTTCATTCTTTAGCCTCATGATCTTGAGCATCTTATTCTTATTATTACACTGACACTGTATACATACACTTCACACTTCTTCTGCACTGACACCTGTACATCCTTCCAGCTCTTTTACACACAGATTACACTGACACTACCCCTTTAAAACACAAATCTTTTAAGCGTGGATCCCGTCGAGTACGGCGGACAATCTGGGTGCTAATACCTTCCCAGGTTGTAACCAACCCCCTTTCTCAGTCTCTCTGGTTCGCAACCGTCTTATCCATCTCTTTCTAGGTCTATGCAGCATTACCTTTCCTCCGGGATAAAAATGCCTAGCTGGCGACTCTTTTCATCTCCAGTGAGTTCACGGCTGTGTGTTCTCATTGTCCCTCTCGCCGACCGTTCGCGTCTGTACCTTTATCTGGGCCTATGTCCACTTATCGGGAGCGACAGCTTGGCGACTCTGCTGGGGAAGATAATATTGCAACCAGGGCTTCTGGTTCTTTTTGTGGGTTCCTCCTAGCGCTTGATTGATTTGTGTTTACTGGGGTGTTATCTGTGCTTGTGTGTTTGTTTATTTACTGCTTTATGTACAGTTTGTTTACTTGCTTTCTTTACTGCTTTACATATATCATACTGTCATGTTGTCTGGCTGGATCTGGTTTTTGTTTTGGTGGGTGGGGTTCTATTGAGAGTTAAGGTCCTATACCTGGGACCTGAGTGACACCTAGGCTAGAGTGAATCATATTCTTTCCCATTCCATCTCGGTCTGGTGCGGGAATATGAAACACGGTTCAGATATGGGTTTCTTCTTGAGAACTCTGTGTTGCAGATTTCCTGCAATGCTAGGGCTATCTGGGAAGCCTGCTAAGTCTGGATGACCTTTTAGTATTGACCTTCAGAAACTGAGGTGAATTAGAGGAGGAATTGTTATGGTTATTGTAGACACTGTACCTCCGGGTTAGAAGTGTTTACACTTCTCATAACTGATCCAAGTCTGAGGATCCTTGTTTTAGAACACCACCTGTGAGGGGGTTGGGCTGTTTACAGGTTTGCAGGTACCTTGACCTCAGAATGCCCTGTTACTTTGACTTGATTAAGAATACTCCATGTTGGAACAGTTCTTGTGATTCTAAAACCCTGGACATGTGGTTCTTTATTTGAGCCCCCCACCTTGGTTACTGGATTTATAGACCTCCATCTGGATTTCTTGAACACACTTGGACCTATATCAGAGCTTTTGATCAGATCCAGCTCAGTCACAAACCCTTGCATATCATTTGCATACATACTCATTGCATCATATTGACATTTGCTTATTTGTGTTTCAGGGTATCCATTTTCATTTGGTTCTGGTTTTGACCCCATCTTCAGTATTGACCTATCTTCATCAGCATCTGCTTCAGTTATCAGCTATCTGTTCTAGTCACCTGCACCAGCCAATCAGTGGCCCATTCTTCATTGTTATCATCAGCATTTGTCTCTACTCAGTCTCAACATCATGGCACCTAAAAAGAGTAACATCACCTACCACTTCTTCCAGCCAGAGTTAGCTGACATCAGGAGGATTCAGACCCTGATCACTCCAGATCACATACCATTGTTCAGGGAACATTATGGAGATATACTTGATATGGTTATGGATCTGGACCCTTCACAGAGAAGCCTGATCCACACCTGCATTCAGTTTTATGATCCCCCACTAAGATGTTTCACTTTTCAAGACTTTCAGTTGGGCCCCTTATTGGAAGAATACTCATCTTTGGTTGGTATGCCTATCAGGGGTGGGATCCCTTTCAACCCTGAGATGGTATTTCCTGGTAATGGAGAAGTAGCAAAGGCTTTGCATCTGGAACCTGTCCTGATTGAGCAGCATATGACTTCCAAAGCTGGAATCCCTGGCCTGCATCTGGACTTCTTGATCTCTCAGGCTACCCTGAAAGCCTCCTTAGGAGAGTGGAAAGCTGTCTGTGCTTTATTGGCCTTGAGTATATATGGAGTTGTATTGTTTGCAGATGAGCCTCGATTCATCAGCAAGAATGCAATCCATCTTTTCATCCTGAAGAATCCAGTGCCAACTTTATTAGGGGATCTCTACTATTCAGTGCACCAGAGAAATGAAAAGCAGAGGGGAAGATTAGTGAGGTGTTGTGCTCCATTGTTCCACACTTGGCTTCTCAGGCATCTACCCAGGACAGATGCATTTTTGAATCCTCATCAGCAGAGAAACTGGGCTAAGAGACTCACTGCTCTAACTTCAGCCGATATCAGATGGTGCACTCAAAGCACCAAGGGTAGGGATATCATCACCAGCTGTGGGCATTTTCCCAATGTGCCCCTTATAGGAGTTAAGGGTAGTATTAATTACAACCCTCTGCTGTTCAGAAGACAACTGGGCTATGCACTGGTCCACACTCCTAAGGCACAGGACTTGGTTGAAACTCTTTATTGCGAGAACAAGATTAATCTGGCTATTGTTAGGCAGGCAGCCTGGGCCTGGGATAATGTTCAAACCAAGGGAATAACCATTCTGGGGAAGTGCAGCAATGTGGCATCAGCATAATATTATGAATGGTCCCGTGCCAGGGCTCAATTCTCTGGGATGCCCTTTACCATAGAAGATATGCCTGAATCATCTTCAGCACCACCCCCTGCCACTGTCAGTTTGGAGGAGTTTGAGAGTTTGAAAGAAAGAAATGAGAAGTTAACCCAGGCTTTGCAGAAGACCCTCCGGGAGAGGAGTGATGGTATGATGGAGATTGAGAGGTTGGAGAAGATGAGAGTGGAGCATCTGGTTAAGATTGAGAAGTCTGGGGATTACATCAAAAAGTCTAAAGCTGGAGAACAAATTCTGAAGAATGCTTGCAAAGAAGCCCAGTTCCAAAGAGCAAGGACATACTTGTATTTGAAGGAGAGTCAAGCCCGGTGGGTCAGGATCACCGAGGCCCGTACTCTCGAGGACAAGAGAGTTCAAGACAGGATGGAGCAACTGGAAGTTAGTGCGAAAGAACAGCAAGAAGCCCTAGCAGCAGCCCAGAGGGAGATATCAGAGCTGAAGATCAAAGCAGGAGTGAAGAGGTCAAAAGACCAAAATCAGCACAAGAAGCTAACGACAGCTGTTACTACCCGGAACCTCCTTATCAGGAATCTCACGGAACGTCCGGCTGATCCTGTGACCGAAGCACTTCTCAAGGAAGTTCGTGAGGATGAGTTTGGTCTTGGTGTTTGACCATTTGTTTGTTGTTGCTTTCATTCCATGTACTTTTATTTTTTCTTTCTTGTGATGTATTTTGACCCCTCAGAGGGCTTGTATTTGTAAACAAACTATGTACCATTTTGCTTTTTTGTAATATATGTATTAGTTTGTTCCATCCGGGTTTACTGCGAAAGCAACATCAACAAGCATCTTCAAGGGTCTGGAAGGGTCAAAACTGAATGCCAAGCCGGATACCTTGAAAACAAATAAGCATACTGCATTGCATGCTAACGCTTTTGTTTGTTTTGTAGGTTTTTGTTTTATTGCCACTAACTCTGTTGTGATGTTCAGGAACTATTGCTCGGCGCCGGGTATTTCCCCTCAACCGTCCGCACCGTTATCCAACCCGTAACAATCTTCCGGGCATCCAAATGGATCAGGTACAGCAGGACCTTGCAGAGGTCAGAAATCAAATGGCAAACGAGAGATTGGAAATGAGAACACAGATGACTCAGTTTATGGAAGTGATGAACAACATGGCTCAGAGCCAAGAAAGATTGAGAGCCATGGTGGAAAGGCAGAATCAAGAAGATCCACATATAGGGACTGCCGGCACCAGCAACAATGAAAGGGTCCAACCTCATGTAAACCCCCCTGTATTTGGACCACACCTCCATCCTGAGGTCAATATTCCTGCAAATGTTCAAGGGACTGCCACTGCAGCCAGGGTACTTCAAGAAGACCCCCAAGAGGATCAATTCACAGTAATGGGTGCTGGGGAAGAAGCTTATGATAGAAGGTTGGATGAGATAGCTGAGAAATTGAGGTCCTTAGAGTCTCAAAACTCTTTGGGTTTCGATGTCATGGACATGGGCTTGGTAGACGGGGTCAGGATCCCCCATAAGTTTAAGCCTCCTTGTTTTGAAAACTACAATGGGACTTCCTGCCCGCGGACCCACTTATAATCCTTTCTGGGGAGGCTGAAGGCGTATACCATGGATGAGAAGCTCTGGATGTTCTATTTTGAGGATAGCTTGACTGGAGCCTCAAGAGAATGGTACTCTCACTTGACAAGGGCCACTATCAGATGCTGGAAGGACCTGGCAGAGGCCTTCATCAGACAGTATCAGTACAACTTAGATATGGCACCCAACAGGACCCTCCTAATGGGAATGTCACAGTCATCTAGAGAGAGCTTCCGAGAGTATGCTCAAAGATGGAGACAGCTTGCTGCTGCTGTCCAGCCACCTATGTCAGAAAGGGAGATGGCTGATATGTTCATGAACACCCTTCAGGGGACTTACATTGATAGGCTAGCTGCCTTCTCATCTACCAGCTTTGCAGATGTTGTCATAGCCGGGGAGAGAATTGAGAGCCTATTAAAGATGGGTAAGATCTCAGACAACGGTGCAAGCTCGTCCAGTAGTACAAGAAAGCCTTTTGCAGGCCCGAGAAGAACTGGCGAGACCAATGCCATCCACACCAACAGGGGCAGGCCCCAATATGTTCACAGATCAGTGGCAGCAGTCACCATTCCCGCTCCAGCTTATCCTCAACCAGTTTATCAACCTCCGCAGCAAAACTATCAACCACAACCTCAGTACCATCAGCAGAATCAGTATCCTCCGAGAAATTACAACAACAGCAACACCAACAACAACAACCAGCAAAGGCCATTCCAACAGAGGCCATCTCAAGCTAATAGGGTGATCGATCCGATCCCTATGCCATATGCTACATTGCTGCCACAACTCCTGGAACTCAACCTGGTTGAGCTAAGGACGTTGGCACCTCCAGATCCCAACAGTCTACCCAGGAATTATGACTCCAACGCTAGGTGTGCTTTTCATTCAAATGCACCTGGCCACAGTACAGAAAAGTGCAGAGCCTTGCACATGAAGGTACAAGACCTGGTAGACTCTAAGGCCCTGAATTTCGCACCACCACCCAATGTCAACAAGAACCCCATGCCAAACCACGGTGGTCCCAGAATCAACGCTATTGAAGAAGACAAGCCGTCTTATTTAATAACCAGTGTGGGTCAGATTCGGACACCGTTGGTGGAGATTAAGGCTCAGCTCCTCGAATGTCAAATGTTCCCGGGGTGTGAGTTAGGGTGTGCTTACTGCAATATTTCAGTAAATGGGTGCGATAACCTGAGGAATGGCATAGATGGTCTCATTCAGAATGGCCAGCTTCGGATCACCACATCATTTCCTACAAATCCAACAATCTCATCAGCAACGGTTTCAGAACCTCCTACAACTGCAGCAACCATTGTTCCTGACAATTCTTCGGTTTCATCAACAAGTACTTCATCTATCATCTCAACTGATCAGTTATCAACAAATCTTTCTTCTACAACTCCAGCACCACTCCATTTTGAAACTCCTACAACAACAACATCCATTCTTCCATCAATGTCTCCTACAACATCAGCAACAAATCATGAAGATGTCTCAACTGTCACAATATTTTATGATCCTGAAAACAACTCTGTCTACAACTCAGAAGGTGCTGCTCCCATCAGAGCACCAGTTACAATTTATTATGATCCACAGACTATCACAATTCCTTCCGCAGCTGCAGTCAGTCCAGTCACTATCACGGTGCCTGGACCAGTACCTTATGAAAGCAGTAATGCCATCCCCTGGCATTACGGCTCTGACCTGTACTATGAAGGACAAAAGATCACTTTTGAATCATCAACCCCTGCACTACAAGTAGACAATGTGGGAGGAGGCGGAGGCTTCACTCGAAGCGGACGTCTTTTCGCTCCACAAATTCAGAGACCCACTGCCGAAGCAGAAGCTGCTGCTAAAGCAAAAGGAAAGAGCTTGGTGCAGGAGGAGCAGACTGTTAAAGAAGCTTTGAAAACACCATTCGATCAAGAAGTTGATGAGTTCATGAGAATCATCAAAAAGAGTAATTATAAAGTAGTGGATCAGCTTCATCAGACGCCTTCCAAGATCTCAATCCTATCATTGCTTATGTGCTCCGAAGCCCATCGGAATGCACTACTCAAAGTCTTGCACGCAGCTTACGTGCCTGAAGAGATCACTGTCAATCAGCTGGAAGCTGTAGTTGGAAATGTTAATGCTAGTCATGGACTAGGGTTCACCAATACTGATTTGACAACGGAAGGCCGCAACCATAACAAAGCCCTGCACATAACCATGGAATGTAAAGGTGCTGTCCTTTCCCATGTGCTGGTAGACACGGGGTCATCCCTCAATGTCTTACCTAAAAAGGCCCTGGTGAAGCTAGAATATGACGGATTGGCGTTAAGACCCAGCAACCTGGTGGTGAGAGCCTTTGATGGTTCTAAGAGATCGGTTCTGGGAGAGATTGAGTTGCCCATAACGATTGGCCCGCAAACCTTTAAAACTACCTTCTACGTGATGGATATACAGCCTGCCTACAGCTGTCTATTGGGTAGGCCATGGATTCACGCCGCCGGCGCCGTGACCTCAACCCTTCACCAGAAGTTAAAATATGAGTGGGAGGGCCAAATCGTTACAATCTGTGGAGAGGAGGACATTTTTGTCAGCCACCTGGCTACTTATAAGTACATTGAGATGGATGGGGAGATCCATGAAACAATGAGCCAAGGTTTCGAAGCCTTGAACATCAATGAAACATCTGCTGTACCTGGTACTTCAATATCATCATACCAACAAGCCCGGAAGGTTGTTGAGGGGGGAAACGCCCAAGGCTGGGGCAAACTGCTATCGGTGGAGAAGAAAGAGGACAGATTTGGGTTGGGTTACAGACCAACTCAACAAAATCAAGTAGCGGCTGCAAAGGAGCCCAACTTTGTGAGTGGGGGGATGCTCACCCCTGACGCTGTCAACTGTCTGGAAGACGAGCTGGAAGAAGAACGCAACCTGGAAAGCTGGATTCGTCCAAAGATCCCGGGGAGCAGTATCTCAAACTGGTCTTCCCAGGAAATTATAAGGGTTACTCATGCAGAGTAATTATTATTTCCTGTATTTTTATAGCATGCATCAAAGCCTTGCATCTTTCCCAAGATGACAAGACTCATTTTGTAATCGGGCCATCTGTACTTTTTGTGCAAACAAGATTAATCAATGAAATATCAGACATCTTTTTGCAAATGAGTCTTTTTCGTTCACTGTTTTTCCATTTTTCTTTTTGTACAAAAAATAAATGGCAGTGTTTTCAAAATGACAACTTTATTTCACTTTTCTAAAACAAGATTAAAATCAAATCACTAAAATGAACAAACTGAACCCTTGCAGAGAGTGCCTTCCAGACAGCATCGACAACAGCACGGCTATGACTTCGTATGACTTTGACAATCCAATCAATCAAGCTGATGAAGGGGTTGAAGAAGAGTATGAGCTTCCTGAAGAGCTAGCCAGGTTGTTAAGACAAGAGGAAAAGGTTATTACTTCTCACCAGGAGGAGGTCGAAGTGATCAATCTTGGTACAGATGAAGACGTGAAAGAGGTTAAAATCGGGGCCTGCTTACAAGACTCAGTGAAGAGACAACTGATTGATCTGCTTCAAGAATATGTGGACGTGTTTGCTTGGTCTTATCAGGATATGCCAGGGTTGGATACCGATATTGTTGTGCACAAGCTGCCTTTGAGGGAAGAATGCCCGCCAGTTAAACAGAAACTACGCCGTACTCGTCCAGACATGGCAATGAAAATCAAGGAAGAGGTACAAAAGCAGTGGGACGCCGGGTTCCTTGCTGTAACTAGCTATCCACCGTGGGTTGCTAACATAGTACCTGTGCCTAAGAAAGACGGCAAGGTAAGAATGTGTGTTGACTACCGGGATCTGAACAGAGCCAGCCCGAAGGATGATTTCCCTTTACCTCACATTGATGTATTGGTGGATAATACGGCTCAGTTCTCGGTATTCTCCTTCATGGACGGATTTTCAGGATACAATCAGATCAAGATGTCACCTGAAGACATGGAGAAGACAACCTTCATCACACCTTGGGGCACGTTCTGTTACAAAGTGATGCCATTCGGACTCAAGAATGCCGGTGCAACATATCAACGGGCTATGGTAACATTATTCCACGATATGATCCATAAAGAAATTGAATGTTATGTGGATGATATGATTGCCAAGTCCCTTACTGAAGAAGATCACCTGGTGAATCTACTGAAATTATTCAAGCGTCTGAGGAAGTACCAATTGAAGCTGAACCCCAACAAGTGCACATTCGGGGTGCGATCCGGTAAGTTGTTGGGATTTATCGTGAGCGAGAAAGGGATTGAAGTTGACCCTGATAAAGTCAAAGCTATTCAAGAAATGCCTGCACCGAAGTCGGAAAAGGAAGTTCGAGGGTTCTTAGGTCGATTGAACTACATCTCACGGTTCATATCTCACCTTACGGCGACCTGTGAACCCTTGTTCAAATTGTTAAGAAAGGAATAGACGGTCAGGTGGAATGAAGACTGCCAGAAGGCTTTTGACAAGATCAAGGAATACTTACAAGAACCTCCAATCCTTATGCCTCCAGTTGAAGGAAGACCTCTGATAATGTACTTGACAGTATTAGGAGAGTCAATGGGGTGTGTGCTGGGCCAGCATGACGAGTCTGGTCGAAAAGAGTATGCAATATACTACCTAAGCAAAAAGTTTACCGACTGTGAACAACGTTATTCACTGCTCGAGAAAACTTGCTGTGCTTTAGCGTGGGCTGCTCGCCGACTGAGACAGTATATGTTGACCCACACTACCTTATTGATCTCAAAAATGGACCCAGTCAAGTACATATTTGAGAAGCCAGCACTTACCGGACGGGTTGCAAGATGGCAGATGATCCTTACAGAATATGACATCCAATACACATCTCAAAAAGCCATCAAAGGCAGTGTATTGTCTGAATATCTTGCTGAGCAACCTATTGATGATTACCAGCCTATGAGATTTGACTTTCCTGATGAAGACATCATGTTCATAAAAGCAAAAGATCGTGAAGAGCCTGTTCACACTGAAGGGCCTGACCCGGAAGAAGAATGGACTATGATGTTTGATGGAGCTGTTAACATGAATGGTCGTGGTGTTGGTGCAGTACTCATTACACCTAAAGGAGTTCACATGCCGTTCTCGGCAAAACTCACTTTCAACTGCACTAACAACGAAGCTGAATACGAAGCTTGCATTATGGGTCTTGAGGAAGCCATTGACCTCAGGATCAAGACATTAACCGTATTCGGAGATTCAGCTCTGGTAATCAATCAAACCAACGGCAAATGGTACACACACCAGGATCATCTGATACCTTACAGGGACTATACAAGGAGATTACTGACTTTCTTCACAACAGTCAAGCTTGAGTATATCCCTCGAGACGAGAATCAGTTTGCAGATGCTCTTGCTACCATTTCGTCTATGATCAAAGTTCAGGCTGCCAACTTTGTACCTCAGATCTCAGTGTCCAGACTTGACAGACCAGCATATGTGTTCGCAGCAGATGTTGTTAAAGACGATAAGCCTTGGTTCCATGACATTAAGTGCTTCTTGGAGGATCAAACATACCCACCTGGGGCATCTTCCAATGATAAGAAGACTTTGAGAAGGCTTGCCGGTAGTTTCTTTCTAAACACTGATGGTTCCCTGTACAAGAGGAACTTTGATATGGTACTCCTCAGATGTGTTGATAAGACAGAAGCAGACCTGTTGATGCATGAAGTGCACGAAGGATCCTTTGGTACCCATGCGGGAGGGCATGCCATGGCTAAAAAGTTGCTAAGATCAGGCTATTACTGGATCACGATGGATGCTGACTATTGTGCCTATGCCAGAAAATGCCACAAATGTCAGATCTATGCAGATAAGGTGCATGTGCCTCCCAATCCTTTGAATGTGATGTCTTCACCATGGCCCTTTGCTATGTGGGGCATTGATATGATTGGCAAGATCGAGCCGACTGCTTCGAATGGTCACAGATTCATCCTGGTTGCCATTGACTATTTCACCAAATGGGTGGAAGCAGCCTCATATGCAAATGTTACAAGACAAGTGGTAGCCAGATTTCTGAAAAGAGATATCATCTGTCGGTACGGAGTTCCCGAGCGAATCATTACTGATAATGGTTCCAATTTGAACAACAAAATGGTGGCAGAGCTGTGCCAGGACTTCAAGATCCAACATCACAATTCTTCTCCTTACAGGCCAAAGATGAATGGCGCTGTTGAGGCAGCAAATAAGAATATCAAGAAGATTGTGCAGAAGATGGTAGTCACCTACAAAGACTGGCATGAAATGCTACCATTTGCCTTACATGGGTACCGCACGTCAATCAGAACATCCACTGGGGCAACACCGTATCAACTTGTGTATGGTATGGAGGCAGTCCTACCTGTTGAAGTTGAATTACCCTCTCTACGGGTACTAATGGATGTTAAACTGAGTGAAGCAGAATGGGTTCGGTCCCGATTTGAACAACTGAGTCTGATCGAAGAGAAAAGATTGGCTGCAATTTGTCATGGGCAGTTATATCAGAAAAGAATGAAGAAGGCCTTCGATCAGAAAGTCAGGCACCGAGAGTACCAAGTAGGAGATCTTGTGTTGAAGAGAATCCTCCCTCCTCATACAGACCACAGGGGCAAGTGGACTCCAAATTATGAAGGACCATCTGTGGTAAAGAAAGTTTTCTCTGGTGGAGCACTGATGCTCAGCACCATGGATGGTGAAGATTTCCCGTCCCCTGTGAATTCAGATGCAGTTAAAAAATACTTCGCATAAAAATGACCCGCTGGACACAAAAACAGAATGTAAGTCCAGGCAAAAATAGGGCATCCCGACGAGTCAAAAACAGAATAAAAGACTCGGGCAAAAATAAGGGAAAATAAATGAAAAAATGTACACCCGCTGAGTTGAAAAGCCGCATTGGACAGCTCAGGCAAAAATGGGTATCCCGATGGATTGAAAACCCGAAAGGGCGATCCATGCAAAATAAGGGAGTAAGCGAACAACTGCATTCTGAATTCGTCTGTATCACCTACAACTTGGTAAGCTTCGAGAGGACCAAGCTTCAATCAGAATCAACATTCTTCAAAAAGCAAGATGAGAAGAACGTCAAAAGTCATACGGGTCATAGTGAAGAGGAAGCTCCTCAAAGCGTCATCAACACTGCCAACATTTTGTTTCTCAATTTATAACAATCTCCTCATTTCAGGGGATTTGTTTCTTTGACTGTATCTCGCCAATTCAGGGCACATGAATTAATAAAATCAGATTTTCAGTCATGTCTCGTTTTGTACATTTTTATTTGCAAAAAATGTCTGATGTCTTAAAAGAAAAAACTGATTGCATAAGAATACAGATGCTTATCTTCAAATAAAAACATGCTCGCAGGAAATATGCTTACTCTCAGAAGTATTCTAAACTCCTCTGACGGAATCCAATAAGGGATACCTCGGGATTATCTTGCGCGTTTCTCTATATCTTTTCAGGATTGCAGGTATCCAGAATGCAACTCGGGGCATGAAAACATTATCCCAGCAAGCTGGCAAATCCACACTCAATGTTAGCACCCGAAGTGCTCTCTCCCCAGCTGAGTTGCCTCTCATGACTTCCCCAGCTGAGTTGCCTTTTATTATCTATCCCCATCAGAATTGCCAGGCATCGCAAAAGGCACATATATCCCCGGCTGAGTCAAGGATTCTCTTCAACAGGACCCCTAGGGAGGTCTCTCATTGATCTCTCTTTCTCCCCAGCCGAGTTGCCATCTCGCCCTCAGCCGAGTACAAAAGTCAGGGAACCATCCTCCCCACAGAGTTCCAGCCTCTATCCAGAAGAGCAGCGCATAGAAGATCACAACAGAGTGAAGAAAGCTTCTACAAACCCCAGCTGGGTCTCTCATTTATAAAGGATAGGTCTATCAATGGCCCGAATCCCCAAGCAGATATCATATCATCAGATCTACTAATGATCTCACCCCCAGCTGGGATGTCCATTTCAAGCAGATCGATCGGAGATCTTCGCAGCAACGGGACCCAAGTCCCGGTTTGGTATCTTTGCACAATCATAGCATTTGCATCATATTCACCCACAAAGCGTAGCATTCCGTTTTAACACGGAGCATTACGGCAAAAATCCAACACATAGCATAATCATAAGCCATGTTCTAAATCAGCACTTGTGACTGGTAACCATTCATCAATACACAGAAACTGTCCCCACCAGAGTCCCAGCAAAAACAGCTGCCTCTCAATCAAACACCAGTATATACTCATTGTTGACACCCGTCCGTGTCATCCTTCCCCAGTAAAGTCACCTGAATACTCCTTTACAAACAAGATCACCCGTATTACAGATACGTCCTGACACCCGTCCGTGTCATACCCCAGCAGAAAGCCAAAGACATCCTCTTTGCACTCACATATACTTATACATTTTCTTGACACCCGTCCGTGTCATTTCCCCAGCGCAGTCGCTTACACTTTTACAACCCATATACTTGTTGATACTATACTCTTCTCCTTTTGACACTCGTCCGTGTCACCCTCCCCAGCAGATAAACACTCATCTATGCAATACTCATACTCGCTACTCATGTTACACTCATACAGATACTCGTCCGTATCTTGTATATACTTATATATCCCCACAGATTCAACATTGGTCCTTGTTCTTTGTTAACCAGTTGGTACTCGTCCGTATCATCATCTCAGAACATGCGTCAAGCGTTTGTTTCTACATGATACTCGTCCGTATCATAGTCTTAAGGATGCTCGTCCGCATCTTTAGTCCATACACTATGTCAAACACTTTTGTCTTCTTGAATATAGATACTCGTCCGTGTCTACTTTTCCCCAGAAGAGTCCCCTCAGATTCAACACTCGTCCGTGTTCTTTGTTAACCAGTTGATACACGTCTGTATCATCATCTCTGAACACGTGTCAGTATTTGTTTCTACCCGATACTCGTCCGTATCGCAGTCTTAGGGATGCTCGTCCGCATCTTTAATCTATACACAATATCTAAACACTTATACCTTTTGTTTCTTGGATATAAACACTCGTCCGTGTTTACTACTCCCCAGTAGATCGCCAACAAAGCAAATTTTCCTTCTTATCTGGCACTCGTCCTGTGTCATGATAAATCCTGAGAGCAGCCGTACCCTGCTAGGTGGTCGTCCTCCACCTCTTGATGGTCGTCCTCCATCATGCTCATCCGATGGCCGTCCCCATCGTTGATTTAGCAGCCGTCCCCTGCTAGGTGGTCGTCCTCCACCCTTGATGATCGTCCTTCATCATTTTATCCAATGGCCGTCCCCATTGTTGATTTTGGTTATCTGGCATTCGTCCTATGTCATGAGAAACCTCGAGAGCAGCCGTCCCCTGCTAGGTGGTCGTCCTCCACCTCTTGATGGTCGTCCTCCATCATGCTCGTCCGATGGCCGTCCCCATCGTTGACCTTTTCTATCCGGCATTCGTCCTATGTCGCGATATTTTCGGCAGCCGTACCCTGCCAGGTGGTCATCCTCCACCTTTGATGGCCGTCCCCATCATATCTCTTTCCCAACAGAGCAGCCGTCCCCTGCTAGGTGATCGTCCTTCACCTTTGATGGTCGTACCCCATCATCTGTTTATTTCATTTATTCTTTAACCCGATGGCCGTCCCCGTCGTGGTCCCTTTTCCTTTTTAGCCCGATGGCCGTCCCCATCGTTGGTTACTCTACCTTTGTGAACTTGATGGCCGTCCCCGTCATGTTTCATTAATTCCCAGAGAATCTTACTTTATCTTGATGGCCGTCCCCATCATAATCTTATTTTTCCCCAGCCAGTCGGCCGTCCCCGTCTTGGCTTTACCTTTTATCCCCAGCGTGTCGGCCGTCCCCGTCATTGCTTTATTTTCAGCATTTTCCCAGCATGCCGGCCGTCCCCGTCATTGCTCTTTACCCAGCAGTCGTCCTCTGCTCGACGGTCGTCCTCCGTCGCCCACACTTTACAATATACTTTATTTTATTTTACAATCTATATCCCTTTTCTTCTTCATTCTGTGAGTGCAAATTTTGGACTGTCTTTGGTATTCAACCACAAGTTATCTTGTTCGCCTGTTAAGCCGTTGCTTACATCCTGCACAGCTAACTCATGTTTGAATAGGGGCAGCTGTAAACACCCCAGATTTGCCCTCACCCATTCACACCATGGCTTGTGATCATTTCATATGCATAAACACAATCATATCATCTCATATCTCATTTTTGATTCACTGCATAAGTTCTAAGGCATCTGCACCTAGGGTTTGTGATCTGAGCAGTCCAAGAGCCACTTGAGCCACTCCAAAGGCCATCAATCACTTCAAAGGGGTTCATGTGTGTTCTTATATCATAATACATCCTCTCAAAGTCAAGAATGCAAAAGAATCACAAGAACTGGGATTGGTATGGATGCAGAGCCAAGTTTGACTGCACAGTTGACCTAAAATTAGGGTTTTGGTTTCAGAGGCCATAACTCCAAATTTTTTGGTCATTCTTGTTTCCATTGGTCTCTATATGGTATAGGGAGTATGCATATCAATTTTCATGAAGAAATTCCATGGGGAAGTCATCTGATCAAGGGTTGACTTTTCAGACAAGTCAGTGCAAAATCAGGGCATCTCAGGCCCCCAATGACCCAACCAAGGGGTGATCTTCATCATTTTGAGTGTATATGGTCTTTATTTGATCATGGAAGAAGATTGAAGTTCACAAAATTCAAGAATTTGGAGTTTTTGCAAATGTTGACTTTTTGGGTATAGTTGACTTTTCAAGAATATGTCATTTTAGGTCACTTTTCAAGCCTTGATTCTTGATCCAAAAATGCTTCAAATGGAAAAACTTTGGTCATGAAAGTTGTAGAATACATTTTTCCCTTTTCAAAAAGTACAAGAACATGATCAAATTCTTCTTGGATCAAAAGTTATGGTGTGACAAAGTTGGCAAAAATCATTGATTTTCAAGATGTGCATTAAATGGAAAATTTGCAAAATCATGTTTCAAGGCAAGTTGTAACTTCTAGTTGGCTTCAAACCATGACACAAACATTCCATGAGCTCTAAAAATCAAAATTGGACCAAGGTTTCTCATGTCCATGGTTTGTGTAACAAGACTTTTTTTCATGAAGTTCCAAAAAGTAGCAACTTGCAAAACTCATGATCACACTTCACCAACTAGTTGCCTTGGCTGCTGAACCTCCCTAGCATTACACACACATCATGCAGCACCAGCCCATGCTCTTGTACCAAGCTAGAACTTAGCCCATGCTTCTCTTACAACAAAGTGGACTTTTTGCAAAAGTAGACATCCCAATCACAGCAGGCCAGGTCACATCACCTGACCAATGGGAGTTCTTTATGCAAGGAAAATGCTGGCCATAACACTCAAGAAGCAAGGCTGAAACACAAGATAGCAACACATTCACAAAACACACCTCATTGGCATTTCTCTTCGAATCTGCCTCCACAAGCCTAAAACACTCAAACCATTTTCATACCTCAACTCATCATGCCTCATTAAGCCCAAACCACCAAAGAACCAAGCCTGAATCAAGCCACAACACCACTTCACCATTTTCACTCCAACTTGCAGTTTCTTTCGAAACTCCTTCCACAGCTCGCAAACATCCAAACAAACACCACAAACCTTCTTAAAACATCACCCTGATCATAAAGGACCACCTACATTGGCCTGAAACTGCCTGAATCACCATTGCCATTTTCAACTGAGCTTGAGCAGAAGCTGTTCAAACTCTTCATCTAGCCAGCATAAACTTCTCCAAAGCATTCAAGCATCATCAAGAGGTCATAAGGAGTGGATTTCACCAAAGGAGGAGGTCAGAAACTTGCTGGAGTGAAAGCTTCGAATCTCAGGTAGCTCAAGAACTTTTTTTCCAGAAATGGATTTTTAAGTTCTAAACTTGTTCTCCATGCTTCACTGAGTATCCTGATGTTTTTAGTTTTGGAAATGGTGATGAAATAAGAATTTAATTGATCTCTGAAACTCTGTGACCTAAAACTTTGTTTTGTTCGATTCATGAGTTTGGGGAAGAATAAATTTGTTTTGATTGGGGGTTTTGGTTCGTGAGTGAGTGGGAATCATTTCCATGTTTTTAGATTTCGTTTTAGTTAGGTTTTGAGAGAGTTTGGAGATTTTCAGGTGGGCTTCCCACCGGAGAAGACGACCGGAGGTCTTCTCCGGCCACCTGAAAATCATTAGGGCATAATCCCAGTCATTAAGTGCATTTGAATCTGGGACGTTGGATGCGTTGAAAAGGTTGACTTCGCGCGCGTGTGTATGGCTGAGATGCAGTCATTAAACCCTAATCATCATTATTTATTTAATTAATTAAGATTAAATCAGTTTGAATATGGGCCATCAGATGACGCGCGCAGTCAACGTTTTCAAACCCAGAATCAATCTCAGCCTTCCATCCTGCATACTTCAGTTTATTTTAATTTTTATTTCATTTCTTTTCATTTTATTTGTATAATTTATTTAAAATAGTAAAACTTGTTTAAAAATTATGAAATTTTTTATCCTGAGTTTCATTAATTTTTCAAACACAAAAATATTTTTATTTTCATTTTTGCATTTAAAAAGTATTTTTAAATATTTAAAAGTTTATTTTTAATTGATTAATGAAAATTAATTTATTAAAAATACTTTTAAGTATCTAAAAATCACCAAAAAATTCATGAAATGTTCTAAGACATTTAGAAGCATTTTCCAACCTTCAAACCAAATTTATTTTTTGATCTTGATGCATTTTGAGAATTTTTCATTGAATTAAAATCATTTTGATGCATTATTTTGATCCAAACTTCCAAAAATCATTTCTGCCTAACCATGAAGAGTTGGACATTGATTCTTTTTGCATTGCATTGTGTTTGGCATTTAGTTTGTAAGATTAATTTGGCATGTTTTGATCTTGCATTTCCAATTTGTTTGGCATTTCTTTTGTTTGGAAACCCTAAAAACCCTAATAACTTGTAAAAATCATAACTTGAGATTGGTTAAGAGTTGAAACCTCTCCTTTGGGCATTGGTTTAGTATGGGATTAGGGTTACTTTGTGTGGCATTTTCAATTTTTTATCTTAGGGTTTGCTTCTGATTTTGATTTTTGTTTGTTGTTTGATTCATAAACCCTAATTTGGGCTTTCATTTGCATCCCTCTTGCATTCTCTTGCATACCATGACTTGCCATGACATTTCAAGCATCCATGTGATTCATTTGACATCATAAGACATATAGAAAGCGTGTTTGATCATTGCATCATGAATTTGCCATGTTGTATGTCATGTGCACTTCATAACTTTTCATGTGTTTTCATGGTTCCTAACTTGTTTCATTTGCATTCATGAACTTGCATGATCATTTCCATGTGCTGCCTCATGTTTGTAGCATCTCATAGCATCATTAGCATCATGTATATGCTTCTGGTTTTGTTTCTCTTCATACCATCTCATCTCATTTTGCATTGCATTGCATTTCTTTCTAACATTTCAGGTGGTAAGTAAACTTGAGAAGTGAATTTGCCTTCACTTCTCATAACCTTTCTTTTCATCTCTCTTGCATCCATTGCTGCATTTTCTATATGTGTTTGAGTTTGAGTTTGCTCATTCTTCTTCTTCCCACTTTCTTTCTTCAAGTGACTTGACTTCTTGAATGAAGCAAGTTGCTTTGCTTCTCTTGATCCTTTCATCTGCTTCCTGGTGGTTCCATTGAAGATCTTCTTTTGCAAACCTCACAAACCCTAGGAGAAACCAAGCATGAAAATGATTAGGGTTTTGATTAGTCTCCCCTCTTAGTTTTACCTTTGTGTCTCTTTTGAGTCTTCTCTTCTCACCTCATAATCAGGGACTAAACCCTAAAGGCTTTAAGGCTTTGTGATTGAGCTTATGCCTGCATCCTTCTCTTAGGATGGAGTGTATAACTTTAATCCTAAGTGTTAAACCCTTAATGTGTTTAAATCTCTTAATCAATTCACTTAATAATCATTAAGACATCACACTTGTAACTTGGGCCTTGCATTAGGGTTCTATTTCTTCCTTAAGTGGTTAAGAAGGACTAACCCTAGTGTTAATGGACAAGTCCCCCTCAAGTTGTCTTACAAATCATAAAACTCACTTCATCACCATACCATTAAATAAAATCCACTTAATAAAGGCTTGTTTTGTCATGAGTTTAATCCCTAATCATGGATTAAGTTGAGGAGCTTTCCTCAGCTTAAACATTCTCATCTATTATCCTTCTATTAGGATGGTGTAATGAGTCCGTTTAATCCTTGATTATGGCTTAACCTCATTACTCAACACTAAACAAAAACACCAAAAACATCTAAATAACCACAAGTAGGTTAATGATCTTAATCCTACATCAAAGGTGATTAAGTGTGAGAATCTGACTTCACACTTAAGGTATTCTCATTACCCCTAAACAGAGGGAAGATGTGATGAGTTTACTAAATCCATTGGTTTAGACTTAAGCTCATTAACTTATGACAAACTTCAAAAAGCAATAAAAGACTGAAAACTCAAAAACAAACAATAATCGTCTCCTTCGGGATTCTCTTCTCATCTCATTCAATCACAAACGAGAACTTGCTTCTTCCGTCTAATGCAAGACAATAAGCACCTGAGCCAGACAGGTCATACACTTGAGCATAGGCAAGCAAGCAGTTCACAAGTCAATTCACCTTTCAGTCTCTTTGGGTCGAACTACGGTGTTCTGACTTCCTCATTGCACGAGAGGATACGTAGGCATAACTTAACAAGTTATCGAACAAAAGTCTCTGTATATTCCCCCTCCTTCCAGCTTCATTCTTTAGCCTCATGATCTTGAGCATCTTATTCTTATTATTACACTGACACTGTATACATACACTTCACACTTCTTCTGCACTGACACCTGTACATCCTTCCAGCTCTTTTACACACAGATTACACTGACACTACCCCTTTAAAACACAAATCTTTTAAGCGTGGATCCCGTCGAGTACGGCGGACAATCTGGGTGCTAATACCTTCCCAGGTTGTAACCAACCCCCTTTCTCAGTCTCTCTGGTTCGCAACCGTCTTATCCATCTCTTTCTAGGTCTATGCAGCATTACCTTTCCTCCGGGATAAAAATGCCTAGCTGGCGACTCTTTTCATCTCCAGTGAGTTCACGGCTGTGTGTTCTCATTGTCCCTCTCGCCGACCGTTCGCGTCTGTACCTTTATCTGGGCCTATGTCCACTTATCGGGAGCGACAGAATGGAAAGAAAAAAAAAAGAAAGAAATGAATAACAGAATTGGGGGAGGATAGGAGTTTGTTAGGGGTGGATGCACGTTTTTGGGCACGGCCATAATTCTTGAATTCACCAAAACATTTTCTCACTTTCCTTCATCAAGCACCACACGCATTCAACACAAAAAAAAACCGAATTCCCTCACACCCAAAATCATTTTCATCACTCACTCACTAACAATGAACTGATCACTCCTGGCATCACGCGGTATCACCCTCACACAAAAGTCATCTTCATCACTTTTCTTCAACACCAACATTGCACAGAAAAATGGAATCAACGTTATCATACCAATCACAGCCAATTCATACTGCTCCTCACCACCATGACAGAGCGGATTTTTCATTCTCCATCAACAACAACAAAGCCGATTCACTCTCTTCATCACCATTATCATTGTTCTGCACCAATCGGCAACACATTCATCATTCTTCAAACTGAAGCAGTAGCGCATCAGCATTCTTCATCACATCGCCATCGCAACAGATTCGTCATCACACTTGCCTCAATCGGAAAGCACGAAATAAGCAGATCGGGAAAGTGTTCGAAGGATTCACCTGCGGTGTCGTAGTCTTTAACTCACAGGTATGAGATTCCAAACTTGTGAGTGTTATGCCGTGATCTGTTGCTGTTATGTTCGCGTCGATCCATTTTCTTTTCCGATCCGGTTTGGTTAAAAGTTGTTAGGAGAAGCCAACCTTGATTTGTTTTTTAGAGCAAGAAGATATGTTAGATGGCGTAGGCGTTGTTGTCTAAAGGATGTTGGAGTTAGCGGCTGGATCAGGTTGGGGAAGAAAGGTTCGGCGGGATTTGAAGGTGGAAGAGGATGAAGTGTGTTTAGGTATGGCGGCGGTAGGTTGAGCGGAGAAGGAGAAATAGAAGCTGTTTAGGTTTTGTTTTCTTTTTTCCCATTTTGTTTGTGTATAAGGTCTGTGTGTTTATTATGAGAACTTTGGTTTATTAAGAATTGTTCTTTATCATAATTGTTAAGAGAATAATGAGAGAAGAAATAAGAAATTGGATGAGAAGTTGATGATACCGAGAGAGAGAGAGTTTTGTTTCTTTTATTTTTCTGTTTAATTTGTTTGAATGTTAATAGAATAATGAAAGAGATTGATAAAGTTATGAGAATTTTGTTAATAATGGAAGAGTTGTGAGTTCCAATGTGATAAGAGGATAGGACTTGGAGATTTTTGTTGCTGCTATCCATACCGGCGGTGACACTTGTCACCGTCCGGTAGGACCTCCATTTTTGCTTTCCTGCGTGATATCCGCACCCCCTACCCTGCCAGGCCCATTCGAATTCACTCACAAGGCCTGCTTCCAGCACCTCCCCCCTTTTCCTTTCTTAATTTCTTTTTCTTTATTTTTTTCATTTTAATCCAGTTTCATTTTAATTCGTATAAAATACAAATATTCATCCAAAAATTCTCAAATAAATCATGAACCTTCTTTTGTGTCTCTAAAATTTTATCACATTTTTATTTTATTTTTTCCATTGATCCACGTGCCAGGAATAATTCACTAATGTACATAGCTTCATTTGCTTCATTTCTTGACCAGTCTGTTTTGTCTATTTTCTGTAGCTTTCAATATTTGGAGTTTTGATCTCATTCTTTTTGCATTGTGTTCCTAAGATCTTGTAGTTTTCATGTGATTTTTCTCAGAATTTTTAGAAAATTATTTCTTGAGTTTTGGTCTGTTATCTTGTGATGTAAGTTTTCTGTCCTAACTTGTGTTCTTGCCTCTATTTGACCTAGTTCCTTTCTGAATTTTTGCAAATCCTTTTGGCAAGTTGATATAATGTGTTTGAAGATCATTTGGTTTCAGTTATAGAATTTTTAGATGGCTGGTTGATTATTTGTGGATTTTTGTTCTCACCTTGTCCCATTTTGCTTCTTTTGGTTCATTAGATCTCTTATAGGCTTAGAAGGGCACTTGTGCCAACTTCTTCTTCTCATTTGGGGTTCCTTTGGGGTGGGGATACCTTCCTGGTCCTAGTATAGGTCTTGGTTATTCTGAATTTTTGAGTTTGATTCATATTCAAGTCATTTGTTTCTTTAAGGGTTTAAATTCCATCTTTTGGTTCCATTGCTTTTATTTTGATATTGTTTGGTATTGTATGACTTCTCTCTTCATCTTGCTGGCCTCTTAGGCCATTCTTTATATCATTTTGATTCTGGTTTTGAACTTGGTGTTTGTATTTTGTGTGTTTTGTATTACATCTTTCATAAGTGTGCACTTGTTTCCGTATGTATTCATGTTGCCTCATTTTAAGTCATAAGCTTCTCATCTTTATTTCTTTGAGTTGAATTAGCATTAAGCATTTGTTTACTTCATTTCACTTCTGATTTTTGGATGATGTTATGTTAATTTGTTCATTTTTGTTCACTTGTGCATGCTAACCTTGCAGGGGCTATGGTAAGTGCGAGATGTGGGAATTGAGTTCCACATCTCTAATGCTTACCTCTTCCTTTTATGTTTATGTGAGCTAACTCTCTTTTGTTGGGCCTAGGCCTTTCTCATCCCTTCTTCTATCTTCTTCTTCCTTCTTCATTAGGATAGAAACCTCACTAACCTTCAGGACATCCATGCATGTGAATACTTAGGATTATTGTAGTCCCCTTTAGAATTTTTCCTTTGAGATCCTTTTGGTTCTTTCTTCTCTTCTCATCTCATAACTCTTAAAAGATACTTTAATAAAGGTGAAGTGATGTCTTGATCCATAGCCTTATTCCATGAGGAATGCTTGTAGTCTTCCCATCTTGGGATAGTACAAGTTTACCTTGTGATGCACAAGTCTGATCAAGGTATCTTCTTCATAAAAGAAAAGCATAAAAAACACTTCTCCATGTAAATAATCAAAACATTTAATAAGTAAAAAACTTAGTGAGCCTAAGCCCTAATCTTTGGGTTCAAGTTTTGGGGATCTTCTCCTTACTTGAGTGTGCTTGTTCTATTATTCCATCTTGGAATGTAGTGACAAGTGCACATTCCATTGGTGAGAGCTTGAGTTGACTTCCTTGTGACACACTCATAAAAGCTTCTAAAAAACACAAACAAACAACAAGCGTCTTTCCTTCGGGAATTCTTTTCTCATCTCATTCGCTCCGTACGCGAACTTGCTCCTACTTGTCACTTTGCAAGACGATAACACACTCGTCGTCCGAGCCTGCAACACCTGAGCAATGGCATAGGCAGTTCAAGCCTTAATTCACAAGCAATTTCCCTTTGCTACCCCTAGTTAGGGGAACTACGGCGTCTCTGATCCTCATTTATCCCGATGAGGTACGTAGGCAGCGGGGTAGGGCCCGTTCGAGCACAATCTTTATTTTCCCTACATTTTTCTCTTTGTTTCTTATTTCAGTTCTTTCCCAGTTCCAGTTTCTTTTCAGCTTCATTTCTTTTGCTGCAGTTTCCATACCCTCACCCTTTGAAACAGTTTTCTTTTGCAAGCGTGGATCCCATCGGGTACGGAGGACGATCTGGGTGCTAATACCTTCCCAGGTCGTAACCGACTCCCGAATTCAGTCTCTTTGGTTCGCAGGACCTTGTCCTTTCCTTCTTCCTTAGGTTTGTGCAACATTACCTTTCCCATTCTTTCGGGATAAAAATGTCTGGCTGGCGACTCTAACCTTTCCGCGCCACTTTCGCGTTTGTACTAGGATGAAAATCCCGGGAGCGACAGCTGGCGACTCTGCTGGGGACTGCACACCAGATGATCTCTGGTTCCCCTGTGAGTCTCTCCTAGCGCTTGTTTGTTTCTGTTTCATTGGGTGATGTTTTGTTTGTTGTGGCTTGTTGTATGTTATTGTTGTTTATTTACAGCTTTATTTACAGTTTTCAGTATTTATTTTCTGCATCATGTATATATACTGGACTGTCTGGACTGGTTTTCTTTGGTGGGATGGGTGTTACTGGTTCTTGAGAGATATGAGCCAAGTACCCGGCTCGAGTGCACCATAGGACTTAGAGTGATTCCACTTTGGCCTCATGAGATCTTGTCATGGGGGTAGTAGTGAGTTCCACACCCAGGTTGCGATTGTCTTGGAAATGTCTTGATTTGGGGATCTTCCTCTCTCATTACATAACCCTGACAATTATGTGCAGCTGGGGACCGATCATTGAGAACCTTGTGGAAACATCCCTCTTTAGTGATGACAATGGCAGCCCACATTTCGTGGCAAACCCATTCGCATCCGAGGGCCCACCTGGGGATCGCATAGGATGACCTTGTTTCCCGGACTCAGCTGAGGCCTCCCTGCGTAGTATATAATGCCAAACCGATTCCCTGATTTGGTCATGAGCCATTTCTCGGAGATGGTGACAGTATTATTGCTACGTGGCTTTGAGAGTCCGTGATGTCTGACCCGGAGCCTTTTACCCGTGAGATTGGGAGGGGTTTACAGGTTTGCAGGAACCCTTAACCTCAGCATACCCTTCATCATCAGTGCGATCTTATGTTTTGATCCGGTTACTATGGTTCTGGAGTTCTTGATCCTTGGTTATGAGTTCTTATCAGATGGTTATTATTCAGAGGACATATATCATCGGTTACTCGGTTCTCAGTTCAGTGTTCCGTATCCAGACAGACACCAGTTCTCGATCACTTGCCAGCTGCATACATGCCATCATAGCATTTTAGCATACATGTTCAGTTATTTCCGAGAATCCCATATCTGAATTATTGCTGTTGAGTTTTTGTATCAAAATGTGGATCGAAGCAGATAGATTCTTTGGAAATAACCGAACATGGCATCTCATAGCATTTGCATTGCATTTTTGTTCAGCAGGCAAGGCTCATCCGTTCTTTGTTCACCATCTACAGTTGAGACTCCGGTTCTCGTATCAGACTTGAAGCAACTTTTGTGAAGATCATGGATCCTGGAGAGCAAAGCCAGTCTGCAAGTGTTGGATTGACAAAAGATCAGTGGGACCAACTTATAGAGGCTATGATGACTTTGGCAAGGCAGGATGACCGTAATTCCGCTCAAGCTCAGCCTGTACAGACCCCTGTGGGGAATCCAGATGTTCAAGAGCGCCAGGTCGCCAGAAGTGGACATTCTTCTTCTGTTGATGCTGCAAATTATCACAGTTTCGCTTTCACTATGCCAGATCCCCAAGAGGCAATCCCTGTGGTGAGACTCCCAGATCCACGAGTTGTGGAGAAGGAGGAAAGATTCCGTGTGTTGGAGAAAGAGATAAAAGCCCTTCAAAGTCGTAATGTCATTGATCTAAGTGCTGCAAGCATGTGTCTGGTGCATGGCCTGGTAATACCGCCAAAATTCAAAGTACCGAAGTTTGAAAAGTACAAAGGGGATAGTTGTCCAAGACAACATTTGGTAAGATTTTGCAGAAGGATGGCTTCACATGAGCATAATGACAAATTGATGATCCATTGTTTCCAATACAGTCTGAGTGAGGCATCGTCGAGTTGGTATATGCAGTTAGAGAGCAGTCGTATTCAGTCATGGTCAGACCTAGCCAATGCATTTGTGAGGCAGTATGACTACAATCTTGAAAGGTCTCTTGGTCGCATGGATTTGCAAGTTTTATCCCAAGGAGATGGTGAATCTTTCAGAGAGTATGCCCAGAGGTGGAGAGAAGTAGCTGCTCGAGTTCAACCCCCGTTATCAGACAGAGAATTGGTTGATCTTTTCATAGAGACCTTACAGGGGCCGTATTTGGAGAGGTTGAGTGGTAGTGGAAGTTCGAATTTCTCGGACTTGGTGATAGTTGGAGAACGCATTGAGAGTTTTATCAAGATGGGAAAGATCCAAGGCATTTCAGATGGCTCAGCTGAAGAGAATGAATCTTTTGTCAGTTCCCAAGATAAGGATGTGATTGACGCAATCTGGGAAGATCCTTCAACTCCATTGACTTATCCACATTACCCATGCATTTCAGCTGCTCAGAGTCAGCAACCTTCTGAATCCGTATGTCAGATATCAGTTAACAGTGAACCTCCTCAATATCAACAGCGACCATGCCAACAGAAGAGTACTCCGCAAAGGCGTCGTTACTACACTAAGAGATCCAAGAGGTATTTCGATCCATTGCCAGTACCATACAGTCAGATACTTCCATGCCTTATTGATAGTGGATTGATAGTGTCGAAGAAACCAGGTCCAGTGCCTTTTCCATATCCACCAAGTTTCGATCCCAATGTTCAATGTGGATTCCATGGCAACGCACCAGGACATTCAGCTGAAGAATGCAAGCCTCTCAGGGATAAGGTTCAGGATTTGATTGAGTCTGGTTTGATTTCAGTGACGCCTCAAGGCATTCAAGTTAACAAGTCTCCGTTTGATCATGTGGGTTCGTCAGCTCATGTTATGGAGGAATTTATTGAAGATATATGTGAAGGTGATTCTCAGTTTGATTCTGAAGAGCGGCTATGTACATCACTTTGATCCCTATTGAGGGGAACTACGTCGCTCTGATTCTTCATTGGTCTTTGGTCAATGGAGATACGTAGGCAGAAGATCGTCAGGTCTTTCCGAGCAACCTTAGGTGTCAAACTTATGTGGAAATTTCATCACAGTGTCACTCTTTTCTTCAGACGTCTCGTGTGAATGTTTGAACGTCGAAGGCTTCAGGTCAGAATAATTGGGAATGAAGTATGGTGCTGACATGTGGCCAGTGGGTTGAAGATTTCAAATCTCATCAGGAAAAAGATGCCAACTACTGAAAGTATTCAAGATCAGCTGGTCTAGACGGAGTCAAGTCTCCTCAACAATGGCATTGCTCAGTTTCTTTACTGCATTTTTATGTGTAGCTTTTATATGTTTGTCTAAACATTTGTATGCTTGCATGAAACTTGTTTGCTTCGAATGTTAATTAATGAAATGCACATGTTTTTCTTGAAGTAATTAATTCGTATTTTTACTTATAATTTTGCATGTGCATTGCAATACCATCTGTTGTTCTTAAACTCTGTGATGGAGGATGACGAAATGAAAACGCAAAAATCTCCATTTTGTATGCTCTTGAATAAGACCTTGTTGACGATGTACAGGCATTGTTTCAAATTCCCAAACACCAGAGATATAAGGGAGATAAACCTTCGTTAACCCCTTTGAGCCTTGAAGTAAGAGTTTCTTTTCACGTGAAAAAAACCCTCACATTTAACCCGGGGCAGGGTAGGTGTCAGCTAGTTGGACCAGGCGTTCATGCTTTCATAAAGGAGTCTATCTGAAGATCCCTAACATTTCATTGTACTAAATCAAGAGGTCCAAATACCGAAAACCACCATGGTTATTCCTTAACAACCAGAAAGTGAGACAGTCACAACGCTTACAAAACAGTCAAGACAAACAGTGTCACACGACTTGTTCGAAAAGAAAAAGAAAAAAAAAGAAATAAGTAGCCCGCTAAGTCGAAACTTGAAAACAAGCGACTTAGGCAAAAATTAGGGCATCCCGCTGGACTCCAATTGCAAAAGATTCAAAAGAATCAGTCCAGGCAAAAGTTAGGGATAAACAAAGAGAATGAAAAAGCGAAAAGACGAAAAGGATTACACAAGAAAAATCCTTAAGCAAGAACAAGTCGTGTGATGCAGACACAAAAGACAATAAGGGTGACTGTTATCCCAACAACAACCTCACTGGTGCTTAAACTGTTAGAGTAAGGGTTCCTCAACCGATACGAAACCCTTAGGAAAGGTGAGCGTTTGTGAAAACTAGCTGAACATAGGAATGGAAGGACATCACGAAGATGGGTGGGCACATACAAACTTCGAGCCTATATCCTTTGTTTCTATAACCGTGAGCCAGACCACGATACAACCCTTAAAAGTCCTAATTGAAACAGGGTTAATTCGAGAGCGTGTCGCCAGGAGATAGCGTTCCTGACTCCTACGAGTTGTGCTAAAAGGCCCTCGTTGGTATTGCATATGCATGTTCATAAAAAATATTATACTGTCTTAACCAGTGATTCGTTCATAAACGACATCTTTTCAATAAAAGCTCCAAGATTGACATGTGTTGCATTAGAATTTTCATTCTCAGAATAAAACATTTTCTGCTTGCATACATTTGTTTAGCATCAAAGAAGTTCGCATATGGAACCTCAGTATAGAAGCTTAATCTTGCCAAGTTGTGAAGGCGGAAACTTCGGAAGGACATTCAGGTCAAGAGGCACTTTTCCAAGAAACTTCGTTAAATAGGACCTTTTCCAACCAGTTGGGTTAAATGCAGCCAATCTAGGGCAATGACGTCGATCAATCTCTTCAACAGCCAAACTGGGGCAATCACTTCGAGATTTAAATCTCTCACAAAGCAGTTAGCATGGGTGTTTTCTCCAAAGCAAGGTTCGTACTGGGGCAGGTCACCCTAGAAGCAATAAAAGTTATTATCTCCAGAAGACGACTAAACAGATGCACCTACCCAAGGTTCAGAATATTGGGGCAGGACACCTCATGATGATGCGAGGTCGTGGGGCAGATTCCTTCATGGACCATACAGTTTGAGGTGGTTACTTCGAGGTCTACAAGAGTTTGGAAACACTGAAGCATTTCAGATGCTAGGTTTTTTGTAAAATCCTCTTAATATGATATTACGGTATGCAAGGCCGTTCCCAGAATGAACATCTGATGATTTATCCCAGTAGGGTGCTTCCCTGATCAGAGAACTTATCCTCAGTCGTTATGGTTTCTTCATCATATACGGTGAAAGTCCAATCCTTGTTGGCATCTCTTCAACTATGACTAGTTGGTATCTATATGCGTCCAGCCTCTCACTTCAGTTGAGTGTGGCGATCTTCGCTTTGGTTTGCTTCGACCCTCGAGTCGATATCATCGCTTCTGTTTCTCGACCCTCGAGTCGATGTTGCTTCCTTCGTTTCCTCAACCCTCGAGTTGATGTTGTTTCGTTTCCTTGACCCTCGAGTCAATGATATTGTCACCTTGTTTCCTCATCCCTCGAGTTGATGTTGTTTGGTTTTCTTCGACCCTCGAGTCGGTATTGTCATCTTGTTTCCTCAACCCTCGAGTTGATGTTGCTTCGTTTTCCTCGACCCTCAGGTTGATGTTGCTATTTTATTCCCTCGACTCTCGAGTCGATGTTTCTATTTTATTCCCTCAACCCTCGAGTTGATGTTGATTTGTTATCCTCGACCCTTGAGTCGATATTGTTGCTTTCGTTTCCTCGACCCTCGAGTCGATGTTGTTGTCGCCTTATTCCTCAACCCTCGAGTTGATGTTGTTGTGTTCTCCTCGACCCTTGAGTCGATATTTCCGTTTCTTACGACCCTTGAGTCGATATCATAGTCTTCACATCTTCAACCCTTGAGTTGATACTCAGTGAGTCTGTCATAAAAGGAAATTCAAAATCACAACATCAAAGTTCAACCACTAGATTCATTTATGCCAGGGGCAAGTATACATATCTTTTGTGCTGACGGAGCACGGTATTTCGCAGTGATGCGAGGTTTTTCATGAATCCTTGCGAGACAAATTCTTCCATAGTCTATACAGTATGGGGCAGTTATGTCAAGATTCAACGAATCTCTAAGAGTTTGAAGACACTTGGGCATTTTGGATGTCATGTCTTCTGTAAAATCCTCTTATATTGATCTTCAATCAGTCAACTAGACCAGAAAATGCAAGATGTCGCTAGATGATATTCCCCACAGAGTTCATAGTGGATTTTCATCTCTGTCCGTGAAATATACCCCAGCGAAGTTGCCATACTTTTGGGTATTTTGATGACACAGCCAGGTATTCATCACCTCGGTCAGATGGGTATTCAGACCTCTTGACTGGTCTTCCCTTGCAGAGTTGTAACTCTTGTGGCCAATCATGTTTTATTGCTGCTCGTCTGCATCTTTCAACACTCGTCCGTGTTGACCCTTTGGTATTGCTCGTCTGCAATTTGCTTCCCCCAGCAGTGGTTTATGATTACCTTGATTTTGCTCGTCTGCAGTTTCAAGCACTCGTTTGTGTTCGATTATATCAGTTGGTGATTGCTCGTCTGCAAATTACAACACTCGTCTGTGCTTGGAGATGTATTATTTTGCTGTTGATTCTCAACACTTGTCTGTGTTACGATACCTCTGTTGTTGCTCGTCTGCAATTTCCAGCATTCGTCTGTGCTTTGAAATGGTTACCTTGTTATTGCTCGTCTGCAACTGTCCAGCACTCGTCTGTGTTTGGTTATGATAGTTGCTCGTCCGCAACTCCTCAATACTCGTCTGTGTTCTGAGATGATATTTGTTGTTGCTCGTCTGCAACCTCCCAGCACTCGTCTGTGTTTGGTACTGGATCCTTCGCTGCACTTGTCTGTGCCTTGACATGTATCCTCTATTGTTGCTCGTCTGCAACTGTCCAGCACCCGTATGTGTTTGTTTGCAGCTCGTCTGCTTTTATCCCCCAGAAGTCATTTGTGTTCTGAAGCTCGTCTGCTTTGCCTAGATACTCGTCTGTATCATCCTCAGCACTCGTCTGTGCTAGCTTACATCTGAATGTGAAGATTTGCTGTTTACCGGGATATTGCTGTGGCTACCTCAAATACTCGTCTGTGTTTGAATCTCTGGTATTCGTCTATACCAGTTGATGATACTCGTCTGTATCATTGCTTGAGGCACTCGTCTGTGTTTCTCAGATCATCGTCTGATACTCGTCTGTATCATTGACTTATGGCACTCGTCTGTGTTATCCTGATGATCATCCAATACTCGTCTGTATTGAAGAGGTTTCGAATCCTAACAGTGGGAATTAAATGTCAAAATGGTTACCGGTCCTGGCGTAACAGGTAAATCCGAAGGAGGCTCGTCTGTCTCAAGCACCAATTATGGTTGCTGCACCTGGCGTAACAGGTTTGCTCAGAAGGCTCGTCTGTCTTATACCATATATCCGCGGATAATATATGAAGAAGGTTCGTCTACCTTGATTGCATGTCTATCCCACAGACTTAAGTGCATTACCGGTCCTGGCGTAACAGGTAAATCCGAAGGAGACTCGTCTGTCTCATGCTATATGCAGTGTTTGAGGACTCGTACGTCCAGCTCCTGGCGTCACAGGGTTGTTTGAAGACTCGTCTGTCTCAGATTGTTGTATTGCAGTGTTTTGAGGACTCGTATGTCCGGTTCCTGGCGTCACAGGATTGTTTGAAGACTCGTCTGTCAACATGTTCTTATTCCAGATATCAGTTTCAACTTGGAAGAAGCTCGTATGCTTTTTCTCCCCTGCAGTCCCCAGAGCGTCATCTGGTCGGGTTTATTTCCCAGTTTTGCATTCTTCATCAGAGTGCAAATTTCTGGTCTTCTTGGTATTCAACCACAGTTTATCATGAACGGTCGATAACCCGTACTATCGTCCTTTTCAGATTAACTGATGATTGAATAGGGGCAGCTGTAACACCCCAAATTTGCCCTCTCATTTGCATAGCATTTAGCATATCATTTTCATATTTCACACTGCATCATCAGCATAGAAAAATGAAGCATAACATCCATAGCATAACATAGAGCTGGTAGAGATTTCAGTTGAGCGGGGTTGTTCAGTTCGCGTTTCGTTTCAGATGGACGTTTGACCTAATCTTGGTCAAACTATCAGGAGATTATTTCAGCTGCAAATTCTTTGCGCTTTAGTGGTCATTTCTCAGGCAGTGCGTATGCAGTGTTAAAATGTATGGTGTACATAAATTCTTTGGTTTATCGAACAGTGGTTCGTGTTGAATTTTGACACATATTGGCTTGATTGAGTGTTGATAATTCATCAGTGGTTCATTGGTGGATTTATTTTCCCTTAGATTGATGGATTTAAAATGATTCAAGGGTTATCGAGTAGAGATCCAGAAGGTGCAAGTGGATAGACGTTGTTTCGGTTCCAATTGTTTCAATGGTGGATGGTTCAGTGATTCAGAAAATTCCTTTGCGTCAGAGATAAGTGGAAAAGGCTTAGGTTGGTTTGGATTAAATTGAGGCATGCATCAATGGAAATATTGGTGGAAGATTTATTCAAGTTCATTCCGATTTTTGTTCGATAACCACATTTTCATAATCAAGTTCTTATCCCATCTATAAATAAAGTCCATTAACCTTTTTCATTTTTTATATATCATAAGCCAATATCATCATTTTTCTTACAATAGCTTATTTTATTATCATTAAGCCTAGGACTCATGGCCCACATCTTTGGTTGATCCTCTCCCCACAACTTTTCCTAATACACTTGAAGCCAGCAATTCCCTAAAAAAAAAAAATATAAAAAAAAAAGAGAGAGGTCATTTCTTCCATCAGCTATGTAAAACCGTCTCTACTACACGTGTTTATAATACCATCCAAAACGCGTTCAACCAACGCGAAACGCAACGAAAAAATTCAGCAAGACTTATGAGACTACAACTTCACGTAAGCCTCATCGATATCACACCAGCAAGCATTTCATGAAGGCCAAAACGCGGAGTACATTTAACAAAGACGGGAAATAGAATGGAAAGAAAAAAATAAAAAAAAAGAAATGAATAACAGAATTGGGGGAGGATAGGAGTTTGTTAGGGGTGGATGCACGTTTTTGGGCACGGCCATAATTCTTGAATTCACCAAAACATTTTCTCACTTTCCTTCATCAAGCACCACACGCATTCAACACAAAAAAAAAACCGAATTCCCTCACACCCAAAATCATTTTCATCACTCACTCACTAACAATGAACTGATCACTCCTGGCATCACGCGGTATCACCCTCACACAAAAGTCATCTTCATCACTTTTCTTCAACACCAACATTGCACAGAAAAATGGAATCAACGTTATCATACCAATCACAGCCAATTCATACTGCTCCTCATCACCATGACAGAGCGGATTTTTCATTCTCCATCAACAACAACAAAGCCGATTCACTCTCTTCATCACCATTATCATTGTTCTGCACCAATCGGCAACACATTCATCATTCTTCAAACTGAAGCAGTAGCGCATCAGCATTCTTCATCACATCGCCATCGCAACAGATTCGTCATCACACTTGCCTCAATCGGAAAGCACGAAATAAGCAGATCGGGAAAGTGTTCGAAGGATTCACCTGCGGTGTCGTAGTCTTTAACTCACAGGTATGAGATTCCAAACTTGTGAGTGTTATGCCGTGATCTGTTGCTGTTATGTTCGCGTCGATCCATTTGCTTTTCCGATCCGGTTTGGTTAAAAGTTGTTAGGAGAAGCCAACCTTGATTTGTTTTTTAGAGCAAGAAGATATGTTAGATGGCGTAGGCGTTGTTGTCTGAAGGATGTTGGAGTTAGCGGCTGGATCAGGTTGGGGAAGAAAGGTTCGGCGGGATTTGAAGGTGGAAGAGGATGAAGTGTGTTTAGGTATGGCGGCGGTAGGTTGAGCGGAGAAGGAGAAATAGAAGCTGTTTAGGTTTTGTTTTCTTTTTTCCCATTTTGTTTGTGTATAAGGTCTGTGTGTTTATTATGAGAACTTTGGTTTATTAAGAATTGTTCTTTATCATAATTGTTAAGAGAATAATGAGAGAAGAAATAAGAAATTGGATGAGAAGTTGATGATACCGAGAGAGAGAGAGAGAGTTTTGTTTCTTTTATTTTTCTGTTTAATTTGTTTGAATGTTAATAGAATAATGAAAGAGATTGATAAAGTTATGAGAATTTTGTTAATAATGGAAGAGTTGTGAGTTCCAATGTGATAAGAGGATAGGACTTGGAGATTTTTGTTGCTGCTATCCATACCGGCGGTGACACTTGTCACCGTCCGGTAGGACCTCCATTTTTGCTTTCCTGCGTGATATCCGCACCCCCTACCCTGCCAGGCCCATTCGAATTCACTCACAAGGCCTGCTTCCAGCACCTCCCCCCTTTTCCTTTCTTAATTTCTTTTTCTTTATTTTTTTCATTTTAATCCAGTTTCATTTTAATTCGTATAAAATACAAATATTCATCCAAAAATTCTCAAATAAATCATGAACCTTCTTTTGTGTCTCTAAAATTTTATCACATTTTTATTTTATTTTTTCCATTGATCCACGTGCCAGGAATAATTCACTAATGTACATAGCTTCATTTGCTTCATTTCTTGACCAGTCTGTTTTGTCTATTTTCTTTAGCTTTCAATATTTGGAGTTTTGATCCCATTCGTTTTGCATTGTGTTCCTAAGATCTTGTAGTTTTCATGTGATTTTTCTCAGAATTTTTAGAAAATTATTTCTTGATTTTTGGTCTATTATCTTGTGATGTAAGTTTTCTGTCCTAACTTGTGTTCTTGCCTCTATTTGACCTAGTTCCTTTCTGAATTTTTGCAAATCCTTTTGGCAAGTTGATATAATGTGTTTGAAGATCATTTGGTTTCAGTTATAGAATTTTTAGATGGCTGGTTGATTATTTGTGGATTTTTGTTCTCACCTTGTCCCATTTTGCTTCTTTTGGTTCATTAGATCTCTTATAGGCTTAGAAGGGCACTTGTGCCAACTTCTTCTTCTCATTTGGGGTTCCTTTGGGGTGGGGATACCTTCCTGGTCCTAGGATAGGTCTTGGTTATTCTGAATTTTTGAGTTTGATTCATATTCAAGTCATTTGTTTCTTTAAGGGTTTAAATTCCATCTTTTGGTTCCATTGCTTTTATTTTGATATTGTTTGGTATTGTATGACTTCTCTCTTCATCTTGCTGGCCTATTAGGCCATTCTTTATATCATTTTGATTCTGGTTTTGAACTTGGTGTTTGTATTTTGTGTGTTTTGTATTACATCTTTCATAAGTGTGCACTTGTTTCCGTATGTATTCATGTTGCCTCATTTTAAGTCATAAGCTTCTCATCTTTATTTCTTTGAGTTGAATTAGCATTAAGCATTTGTTTACTTCATTTCACTTCTGATTGTTGGATGATGTTATGTTAATTTGTTCATTTTTGTTCACTTGTGCATGCTAACCTTGCAGGGGCTATGGTAAGTGCGAGATGTGGGAATTGAGTTCCACATCTCTAATGCTTACCTCTTCCTTTTATGTTTATGTGAGCTAACTCTATTTTGTTGGGCCTAGGCCTTTCTCATCCCTTCTTCTATCTTCTTCTTCCTTCTTCATTAGGATAGAAACCTCACTAACCTTCAGGACATCCATGCATGTGAATACTTAGGATTATTGTAGTCCCCTTTAGAATTTTTCCTTTGAGATCCTTTTGGTTCTTTCTTCTCTTCTCATCTCATAACTCTTAAAAGATACTTTAATAAAGGTGAAGTGATGTCTTGATCCATAGCCTTATTCCATGAGGAATGCTTGTAGTCTTCCCATCTTGGGATAGTACAAGTTTACCTTGTGATGCACAAGTCTGATCAAGGTATCTTCTTCATAAAAGAAAAGCATAAAAAACACTTCTCCATGTAAATAATCAAAACATTTAATAAGTAAACAACTTAGTGAGCCTAAGCCCTAATCTTTGGGTTCAAGTTTTGGGGATCTTCTCCTTACTTGAGTGTGCTTATTCTATTATTCCATCTTGGAATGTAGTGACAAGTGCACATTCCATTGGTGAGAGCTTGAGTTCACTTCCTTGTGACACACTCATAAAAGCTTCTAAAAAACACAAACAAACAACAAGCGTCTTTCCTTCGGGAATTCTTTTCTCATCTCATTCGCTCCGTACGCGAACTTGCTCCTACTTGTCACTTTGCAAGACGGTAACGCACTCGTCGTCCGAGCCTGCAACACCTGAGCAATGGCATAGGCAGTTCAAGCCTTAATTCACAAGCAATTTCCCTTTGCTACCCCTAGTTAGGGGAACTACGGCGTCTCTGATCCTCATTTATCCCGATGAGGTACGTAGGCAGTGGGGTAGGGCCCGTTCGAGCACAATCTTTATTTTCCCTACATTTTTCTCTTTGTTTCTTATTTCAGTTCTTTCCCAGTTCCAGTTTCTTTTCAGCTTCATTTCTTTTGCTGCAGTTTCCATACCCTCACCCTTTGAAACAGTTTTCTTTTGCAAGCGTGGATCCCGTCGGGTACGGCGGACGATCTGGGTGCTAATACCTTCCCAGGTCGTAACCGACTCCCGAATTCAGTCTCTTTGGTTCGCAGGACCTTGTCCTTTCCTTCTTCCTTAGGTTTGTGCAACATTACCTTTCCCATTCTTTCGGGATAAAAATGTCTGGCTGGCGACTCTAACCTTTCCGCGCCACTTTCGCGTTTGTACTAGGATGAAAATCCCGGGAGCGACACCACTCACCGAACCAACATCATCATCACCACCCCTCATCTTCCGTCAAATCCACAGGAAGCATCAACGTGATTCACGGCCAAACTGTTCGCCGCTGGAGTGCTTCAGCTAACAGAAACAACCGCCTCTCCACCGCCGATCCTTCACCTCTCAAAATCTCTCACCACCGATCCAAAACATCCAAATTCCTTCACAGCTGAAACTGAACAACAATAACCAACACAGAAAACTTCAAACCCCTGTTTTCACAACCTTCACTCCTCACAAACAGAATACAAAGCCTTAACCAACCTTCAACCGTCGAAACCCCACACAGCACGCTCGCGACATCACCTTCGAATCCGACCCTCACAGAAAACCTCACCACCGCAGATCCCTTTCAAATCGTAATCCAACAAAGCCACCCGCCATCGCTTGCAACCTCCTACGACCCGTCTTTACCTTCACCAACACGACCTTCGTGTTTTGCTCCAAAACACCTCTATTAAATCATCGCCGCCATCACCAAAACAAAACACAGAGCGCAGTGAGAGGGAGCTACCGTCGACCACGTCAACAAATACAGCTTCCGTATCCCTTTCGTTTGCGGATGTCGGAACCTCGGTGAAGCTCTCTATCGTATCAGAGAAGGAGCTGCCATGATTCGTACCAAAGGTTGAGGATTTTGCCGTGAGAAATAGAGCAACGCACATCACCGTGAACCGACGCGGAACCAGCTTCGGAAATGGAATCGCAAACTGAGAGGGAGATTCCAAGCGAGGCGAGTTGAGCGAGTGAGATGAGAGGATCGGCGAGTGAGAGCTTGCACGATTCTGTTCAGAGAAGAAGATAAAGTCTTGCTAGTTGCTGATGGGAAAGAAAAGAGGTTTTGTCTTTGAATAAGTCTTGTTTTTTTTATGATATTGAAAGAAACTTATTTTACAGATGTTGTTGTTGCTTGGCCCATTGTGTTTTGCTTTCCTCACATTTACCAAATGCCACACACAAACTCAGCCCCTATTTTTTTTTGTTTATTCTTGTTTATTTATTTATTTATTTTTCGTTTGGTTCAATTTTTAGTATTTACTTTTAATTTTGTTAAATTTTCTTGTTAATATTGTGAAAAGATTTTATCTAATTGTTCAGCCTTTTTTTTATAAAAAAAAAGAGAATTAATTGTTGATTAGTTTTGACCCTTGTTAAATGTATAGTTTAGGACTTTAATAACTTTTGATTAGAATTTTAAATGTCGATTAAATTTGTAGTTAAGTGTTCTCGATTAAATTCCATGATGCAATTGTAATTAGACATTTGACGCTTGTGGTTGAGTTTTTGCCATGACTTAGACTTGTTATTCAACGCTTTCCGCTTGACGATACTTTGACATGCTTTGAACTTCTGACATCTTGCTTAAACTCCTTTTGGCGCTTAACGAAGAGGCAACGGACCTACTCCGTTAGGTATCATTAAAACTCGATTTTACCTCTTTTTGCGCCTCGTTATAATATTAATGTCACGTTTGCGTTTGTCGGATTATTTGTACATCAGCATCGTTTCTAAACTCTAAAACCCTCAAACAAAATGCGGCTTTATTAAATCCTTTTTTATTAAAATATCGCGTCTTAATTAATTTAACAAGGAACAGAGCTCCGAAGTCTAGCATTCCGCACATTCTGGAACGAACTACAACTGGGCTAGCCCCACGCGTAATGTTCGTTTACTCCTTCGTTTAAAAACACATCGATTCTAAAGCGTCTAAAAAGAAAAAAACAATATTTCAACTTATTTTAAAAAATTTAAATACGAAAGCAGAATTTCGGAGTCTAGCACTCCGCACGTTCTAAAATGGATTGCAGCTGGGCTAGCCCCACGCAACGTGGTCCATTCGCTTTCCGATTTTCAAAATAAATAATCGCATAAATTAACATATGAAAACAGAACTCCGGAGTCCAGCATTCCGCACGTTCTGGATTGGACCGCAACTGGGCTAGCCCCACGCGATGTGTTCAATCACCGTTCGTATCAAAATATTCAAATCATTTTTATTAAATTAAATTACGAAAACTGAACTCCGGAGTCTAGCACTCCGTACGTTCTAAAATGGATCGCAGCTGGGCTAGCCCCACGCAACGTGGTCCATTCGCATCTTTCATACCTTAAAACAATTCAAACTTACCAACCAATTTAAGTTATTTTCATAATTAATCAGCGAAAGACGGAACTCCGGAGTCTAGCACTCCGCACGTTTTGGAATGCAATCGCTCCTGGGCTAGCCCCACGCGACGTGGTTCATTCGCCCTTTCGTTTAAAATATCTTAACCAAAGTCAAATACTTTTCTCAAAAACGAACATTGTTTAAATCATTCTATCTCTCGAACAAGCTAGTGCTTCAGCCTCCACCGCGAGTATAAGCGAACGCTTAGCAGTAGAATGCGTTTTAAACCACAGTTCAATAAAAAACACAAACCGTAGTCGCACGAACTACGAAACTCTGACTTTCCCATTGCACAAGGGAATACGTAGGCACGGGGATTTTTAATCCTTTGCGAGCACAATAATAAAAAATTAACTATCTCTCCATCATAATAATAAAAAACTTAATCTTTTCTCCGTCATAAATCACAATAATAAAAAAAACTTAACATTTCCCTATAGCAAATAATAAACAAACATCGATACTTAATCATTAAAAGAAAACAGTAATACAAGTTAACATTTTAAGCGCAAACTAGACTAAGAGGTTCCCGTTGAGTACAACGGACGTGAGGGGTGCCTAATACATTTCCCTTGCGTAACTGACTCCCGAACTTAGATTAGTGGTTCCGTTGACCATTCTTATCCTTTATTTAGGTTGTGTCTATATCTTCCTTTTCTCTCGTAGAATAAATAGAATTAGGTGGCGACTCTGTTATTTGTTTTAGGAACGTATTTTTCGAGGTACGACAGAGTGATGCAATTTATAATATCCATTGATTTACGTGAAACTTCTATAGAAGAATTTCCACTTTCATTTCAAAATCTCACTGGCCTTTTCTCTTTAGTAGTTAGAAATGGAAGGCCTAGGTTATCGATTAACAGTCTTATGATGTCAAATTTATGGAGGGTTAATGTTGAAAATTGCCATCTATTATTGCCAAAAGAAAATGATAAATTCTGTTCTGAGATGTTTTCAAAAGTGCAAAATCTAAAGCTCTTCAACTCCAACCTGTCAGATGAATCTCTTCCAAAATTTCTTACTGTATTTGCTAATGTGAGAATATTAAACCTGTCGGCGAATCATTTCACAATTCTTCCGGAATGCCTCAAAGATTGTGACTGTTTATATAGGCTTTGCTTAGATGGTTGCAAGAATCTTCAGGAAATTAGAGGAATCCCGCCGAGTTTAAAATATTTCTCTGCACAATCTTGCGTTTCTTTGATATCATCATCTAGAAGCATGCTACTAAATCAGGTTTTTTGTGTTCATAAGAATTTGATTTATTATTTAATAATTCATTTTGTGATCTATCATGTTTAACTAAGCTTGGGAATGTGATTTATCAGGAATTGCATGAGGCTGGAGGCTCCTGCTTCTATTTTCCAGCAGGAACTGAGAAGATTCCAGAGTGGTTTGAGCACCAAAGTAATGGACCTTCAATTTCTTTTTGGTTTCGTAACTATCTCCCTTCCTTTGTTTTCTTATTTGTGACTAAGTTTAAGCATGGAGTTGGCATGTTGGATTGCTTCATCAATCTGTTCATCAATGGCTATGAATATTATCAGCCTCTCGAACATGCTGAATTCTTATCTATTAAATCAGGTCATACATATCTATTTCATCTGGACCTGCATAGTTGTGTTCTTCGTCACGAAAATAGAAAAGAGAAACTTCAGGAGAAATTCAAACTAGAGGAAGCACTTTTAAAAAATGAGTGGATCCATGCAGAGGTTACATACACCCATGAGATGAAGGATTTATTACATATAGAAAGTGGAATCCACATATTTAAAGGGAGAAATACCATGGAGAATATTCGATTTAGCAATTTCTAGTAGTGTGCATATGATATTTGAACCTGAGCTACACTCTTTTTTCTAGTGCTAATTTCTAAGAAAATTGATTTTTTTTCACACATGCGGATTGACATATTTTACTGTTTAACGTAATAATGAATCAACTGTCTTAAATTTTCTGAGGTCATGTGTAAGTTTACCACGGTTGAAGTGTGACAAGTCAAATAGAGACCTTATTTTGTCATGATTAATGATTTAACCATGACAAATATTTTATGAGACTCTTTTATGCTACGGTTTAAATGTGTTGAACTTTGGACAGTGTAGAATAGTCCACCTTGCACGCCCTCAAAGGCGGCCCTACTGAATCATTTATTAAAGAGAAATATTTGGTTATTTCATTTTAAATGTGTTAAACTGCAGGAGAGATGGTAGCATTTTCCAAGAGTAGGGAAAGCTTTTTGATGCCAAAGTTGCTAACACCAATAGACTTGGCCAAGCCTAATCTATAACAATCTTCCATAGCTTTCCATGATCCTTTAATTTCAAAGGGAATCACATCCTCTCCTGTAAAGTTAAAGCCTTCAATATCTGGTTTCAACCTCACTGGCCAGTGAACCAAGTAGAGATCTACATACTCCATCTTTAGCTTTCTAAAAATTTCCAACCAAAACAAACAAAAATTAGAGATGAAAAAATATACAAATTCCATAGAAAAAAGTTAGAGAACTGTTTTTTCTTGAGAGTGATTTGGAGAGCCTTAAGAACAAGGTCATGGTGAGCATCAGTGCACCATAACTTGGAAGTAATGAACACTTTGTCGCAATTTTTTATAAGGCCCAGTTCTAAAGCTTCTCAAAATTCACAGTTGTCTCATACGTATACGTATGTTAACTTTGAGATATGGCTATATCGTGTCCACACTTTAAGGCTCCACAAATAAAAGTTCAAGACACATTTTATCCATAGGTTGAGCAAGCTTTTATTATGGTAGTTTTGACTATTTTTCCCATGATGATGAGTGCAATGAATGGGGTAGTGAATGATAGGGGGGTGTACATGGATTGGGTCAATCCACAAAATCCGGTCAAATCCATCTAAAAAATTCATAAAAGTGGGTTGGGTCGGGTAATTGGGTGGATATGAGTTTAAAAACTAAAAAATCCATTAAAAAATTCGGGTTTCGGGTAAAACCGGACCCAAACCAACAAAACCTACTGACCCACTAATCAAACATTTATTATTACAATTTTAATAATTTTGATAAATATTAACTTAATTGTTACAATTTTTGTGTTTTGAATATTTATTATTTTAGTGAACTATAGCTTTAACTAATTTTAAATATTTCACTTTTTGATTATTTTGATACTGATACAATTTTATGTCATACAATTTTAATTTATTTCTAGTATTTTATGATAATTTTTATTAGTTGATGCTCTCATTTATTATTTTATGATTATAAAAATAATTAAAAATATGTTATCTAATTTTATTTAATAAGATAAAAAAGTTCGAATAATTTTAATGAAAAAATATATGATGATTCATCATAGTTATTTAACATTAATAAAATAGAAAATAATAATTGGGCAACCCACTACCCAACCCAACCCGAAAATTAGTGGATTTGTCCAAATAAATCGATTTATAATGCAGGTGGTTATTTTACCTTGTCCAAACCAGAGTGTCCTATATGAGTTGGGTATTGGATTTGGCCAAACCCAACCCAAACCGGCCCATATACACCCCTAGTGAATGATTCAAGGGTCGGGTGGTCACTGAGTTTTTATTAGGGTTATTAGGGTTGGTGGGTTTTGTTAAATATATAACAAAATTTCACATCATGTTATTCTCAATATATGAAATTTACATTTTTATGGTAGGACCTTACATGTTGTGCTAACGATGTGAGTCTAACGATTTCTTAAAATTCGACCGATCCTATTTAAGATCTCGTGTACTACCTTAATTTTTCTAAAAATTTCGTATTCCATATTATACTCAAACAAGGGCAACACAACTAGCCTTATTGTTTGGACTTTGAGAATCAAATCTTGAAATTTTTTTTCACGCTTGAAAAGAAGTAATTCCTAGTACATGATAATTTATTTTCGTGCTCGATAATACAATAAAATTAAAGAAGCTTATTACATGAAAATCAAATCTTGAAATTTATTTTCCTAGTACATATCCTACAATAGTGTTTGGACTTTGAAGAAATTTTCAAACAGTTTCATCCCATAGTTCTTCTAAGGACTTGTAGGATCCATTTTCAGATAGACACATTTCCTAAGTATTGTCTACTTGTGGAATCTGCTTAATCTTTTCTATATCATCTTCACTAAGCTCAAACTCAAATATTTCAAGGTTTTGTTTCTGTTGGAACATTATGTCAATATTTAAATATAGGGAGATGAATTTTAAAAAGTTTCTTAAATCAAGTTTTATATTTTATGTTAGTTGAAAAAACTCCTTAGCCCTGAAATATATTTCCATCCTCATTTCATTATATAAGAAAATTCTCTATTTCATTTCAAAATACATCAAAAATTTATTTTGAGTTTTTCCTTCCTCATTCTCATAACTTTGCTTCTTTCAAATTGTCGAAGCGCTAACTTCTCCCATTTTCTTTCTACTCATTGATTTTTCCGAGTATTTTCTTGAATTCTCTCTTTAGAGAATTATGTTAATTTCTTCTCATTTGAGTTGAGAAATTACAAGTATTAATTTTTGGGTTCTCTTTGGAGAATTATTTAAACTTTCTTTTATTTCGAAATCAATTTTTGTGATTTAAGAAATTATTACGATTGATCTTTATACAAAATATTATGAGTGGTTTTATACCATATTCGAATGGTCTCTGTACCATCAGAAGGTGTATTTCTATGAGTGGTTTTATACAATATAGAACTGGACTGTTTTATCCTGGAGGGAGAGCGACCAAATCTATGACTTGACCCAGTAATTTCTTCAACTACTGATTTTAAAATTCTCTTTAATCTGTGCAACAAATTCAACTAAGTGTTCCATCTGAATTCATAGATTTCTTACCGTTAATTTGCTCGGTTGATCCATGAGGAGCAACAAGAATATCATTGATCATAACGTTGGCAATATTTCTTTAGAAATATTGCAAATTTTGCTGCTAGGATTTGAAGTGACTTCCTTAAACTTGAACGATTTGTCAGAGATAACAACCACAAAAGTACCAATAATCTCTTCGGTAGCCATGCCAATTCGAAACGTCTTAGTCGTTTAAAAAAAAGAAATTCAGTCCAGTTCTGAAGCCATCTGGCAAATGATTAAAGAATCAGAACCACAATGTTGTGAACCAAATTAAGAATGGGAATCCTTCAAGGGTCCCAATTACTCCAATTGATAGGCAATAATCAACACCATAAAGAAATGACATTAGTGTTTTCTATTACTTCAATTGTAGAAAACTAGGACATATGACTAAGAAATGAAAGATCGAGTTCACACCTAGTGTTTCCCCTAATGCAAAAGTTAACCTGATTAATGAGCAAGTTATTGTTTTGATCATTGAAATCAACATGATTGGTAAATATGATGGTTGGTGGTTGGACATTGGCTCTTCTCGTCATGTTTGTAATGATTGTGCAATGTTTAAAATATATATGAATAAGAAAGTGTTGTTGGGAGTTGTCCACATCACTAATGTTGTTGGTATTTAAGAAATGGAATAGTGTACATCTCTGAAAAGACTTTAATCTTGAAGGATGTTATGTATAATTAAGAGATTATAAATAATCTTGTTTCTGGTTTTCTTCTAAATAAGGTTGGGTTTAGTTAGTCTGTTGGGGTAGATTTGCACATAATAACTAAAAATGATATTTTTGTGAAATTACCATGTTTAAGACTTTTGTTAATGAAATTGAAATTCAATTTAGTAACGATTGAGATATTTCGTAGTGATATGAGAACTGTATATTGTTTTAGTTTATTTAATGAATTTTATAAACAACATGGAATTGTACATGAAACAATTGTACCATACTCTCCGAAATGAATGGTAAAGCAGAAAGAACGAATAAAACTCTTACTGAACTTGTTGTTACAATTGTGTTGAATTTTAGTGCTGCTCATCACTAGTGTGGGGAAATTTTGTTGACTATTTGATATGTCCTGAATAGAGTTCCCAAGTCAAAAAGTAAGATCCTTATGAGATATTAAAGTAAAGATAACCATATTTGTCTTATTTAAGAGTTTGGGGTTGTTTGACTTATGTTAGAATTTAGGATCCGAAGTGAGTTAAACTCGCTAGTAGAGCTTATGAATGTGTATTCATTGGGTATGCAACGAATAATAATGCATATTGTAACACCCTCTTTCTATACCCCCAAATAATACATTAAATCATTTAGGCATAGATAAAATTTCGTCAGAGTATAATTTAAATCAAGCATAAAAAGGAGCATGCCACATTACGTGAAATTAAAACATACAACACCTGCTCAAAAAAATATGCAACAATGGGGTAGCTATCCACAAAGGAATTTCAATCCTTACACCCATATCTCAATTATAAATTGTATAGCGAAAAACTTAAATCATCAACAACTTCAACTTATATATTTATCAAAATATATCTACAAGTTAGAAGCGTACAAATATATCATGTTATACAAAACATGTCCACAACAAATACATATACAAATGTATCCCCAAAAAGGCACAAGGCCACCTAACTACCCGGTGCTACATATCAGAGCCGACCGACCAAAAGATATGAAGACAGGCTTCACAAAAACGACTCTGGCACACCTAATCTGCAATACCTCGTAGAGCATCAGAAAACAGCAGAAGGGTGAGAAAATTATCATAATAATATTGCATATAATTATATATCTCAACATATAACATATACATCAACATATTCTCACCACAACATATCATTCATACACAACATAAAGCATATTTATACGCATACTTATCACCATTTCTTTCACATAACACAAATCATATCCAACCATGTTCACATAACCCACATACATTGCAATGTATCTTCATTTACCAATACACATAAATCTTATATTATTTATGTCTATTCTTCATTTACATTCATTCCGCATAAACATACGACAAGCTATGTTTAAATCACACATATACATTCAATGTATAAATCACATACATATATACATATCAACATGCATATATATATATATATATATATATATATATATATATATATATATATATATATATATATATATATCTGCAAGTATGTCCTTCACGCATACCAATCATTTCACAACATTCCAAATAAACATATGCACAATCATGTTTATTTCAACATATACATACAATGTATAAAATGCAACTCATAGAGACCGACATACGACTCTATGCAGATGCAATGTGGTACCGACTCAACATTCAGCAAGTTCACTCAGGAACCAAATAGAATCATCGCTTGTTACCTAAAGTAACTCCCCGTCGGGCACACGATGTTCCCCATTGCTCACACCCCACATGGGCACACAATGTTTCAGGATTTCTCACACCCCATACGGACACACAATCCGATTGCTCACACCCCACACGGGCACACAATCAATGTGAATAAATCACCCATCGCTCACACCCCACACGGGCACATGATGTTTCAGGATTGCTCACACCCTACATGGGCACATAATCCGATCGCTCACACCCCACATGGGCACACGATCTTGTTGTAGTCATCGCTCACACTCCACATGAACACACGATGCTACAACAGATTCACAAAGAATCCCACAGCACAAGAATGCATACATTATGCTTACATGCAAAATGACACACAACATTCTTCAAAATGCATACATATTCACAATATAGTTATGCATTCAACACATACCATTAACATACATATGCATATAATTTAAGCATAGTAATCACTTGCCCAATGGCCACAACATTATAACAAACCCACATTTCCATAATTAACTCATTTACGTTTTATCGGAAAAGTCGAGAAAAAGTCGGCTAAAAATTACATATTTTAGCATCAATAGATTCTACATGTTTTTAACTTCGAATCGATATAAGGATTGCTAAAAACGAATACCCGAAACTCAAGCTACGGATTAAAACACATAATCCCTCAAAAACCTACAGGCTCGCTGAGCGCCCTCTTGCTCGCTGAGCGAAAATCGCCCTGGAACTTTCGCTGAGCGACCACTGCGATTTTAGCAACACACCAGCTGCGAACAGTCTAACAAAATCACCCCAAAACTTCTCTAAACTCATACAAACATGATCAATAACATGTATCTAACATCATACTTCGGTTACAACGATTTCTAATCGATTAATCTACCAATTTCCAAGTTTTCTCATCAAAACCCTAAACCTAACTTTCTCTAAAACTTCTCCAAATCATAAACCCAATCCACCAAACACATACATAATCATACACAAGATTAAGATAACAATGTTTATCACCCTTACCCGATTATTCTGATTCCTTGGAGCAATCTTGAAGCTTTTCCAACTTTTCTCTCTTTTCTCTTCTTTCCTCTTTCTCTCCTATTTCTTTCTTCTCTTTTTCTTTCTATCTTTCCTTTTCTTTCTTTTTCTCACAACTTATAATATTTTCTTTCTATTTCTATTCTTACTCTATTAATTCTATTTCTTTCCAACCAAATATTATTTTCTCACAAAATACCAATTCTACTAATTCTAACTTATCACTAATTAACAAATACCTAAAATACCCTCTTATCCAAATTTACCCGGAAATTCACAAAACGGTAAAATCTCACAACACAATATATCACATTAATTCATCAATATCAAATATCATCATATTAATTTCACAAACAAAATAATAATTACTCAATTAAAATAAAAGACTCCAACACAATGGGAATTATTGAATCGGGGCGTTACAACTCTCCCCTACTTTAGAAATTCCCGTCCTCGAAAATATTACCTGATTCAAACAACTCCGGATACGACTCACGCATCCCACTCTCCAATTCCCAAGTCATATTGCCTTCCGCAGCGCCTCCCCACGCCACTTTCACAAGCGTAATATCCTTGTCTCTTAACCTCTTGATCTCACAATCCAAAATTCTAACCGGCAAAGCTTCCACCGTAAGGTTATCTCTCACCTCAACCTCGTCCATAGGAATAACATGTGACGGATCCGGAACATACTTCCGAAGTTGCGAAACATGGAATACATCATGAAAATTCGGAAGGTTCGGGGACAACGCACACGATAAGCCACAACACCAACTCTTGTAGTAATCTGATACGGCCCTAATAAAACGAGAAGTCAACTTCTTCGACTTCAAAGCACGACCCACACCCGTAACCGGTGTAACTCTAAAAAATACATGGTCGCCTTCTTGAAACTCAAGATCCTTCCGTCTCTTATCATGATAACTCTTTTGCCTACTCTGAGAAGCTCTCATCTTCTCCCGAATAAACTTCACCTCTTCTGTAGTTTGTTGTACCATCTTCGGTCCAACTACCGTTCTCTCTCTGGTTTCATGCCAACACAAAGGTGTTCGACATCTTCGACCATATAAAGCCTCAAATGGTGCCATACCATTACTCGAATGAAAACTGTTATTATAGGTGAACTCAATCAACGCTAAATAACTATCTTAAACGCCACCTTATTCTAGCACACAAGCACGCAACAAATCCTCTAACGATTGAATCGTCCTCTCGGTTTGACCGTCTGTTTGCGGATGGTAAGCCGAACTCAATCTTAGCTTAGAACCCAAAGCGTTTTGCAAACTTTCCCAATACCTCGATGTAAATCTAGGATCTCTATCCGATACAATACTCTTAGGAACTCTATGTAACTTCACAATCACAGAAACATAAATCTCGGCTAGCTTCTCCAAAGAATAACTAATATCCATCGGAATAAAGTGAGCAGATTTAGTAAGCCTATCCACAATCACCCAAATAGCATTATGACCTCTTTGCGTATTCGGCAAACCCGTAACAAAATCCATCGATATACTATACCATTTCCATTCCGGAATATCCAACGGTTGTATCAAACCACTAGGCTTCTGATGTTCCACCTTCGACTTCTGACAAGTCAAACACACATACACAAAATGAGCCACATCTCTCTTCAATCCAAACCACCAAAAGATCTTCTTCAAATCTTGATACATCTTGTTCGCTCCCGGATGAATACTCAAATTACTCCGGTGTCCTTCCTCTAAAATCATATTTTTCAACTCTACATCATCGGGAATACAAATACGTCCACGAAATCTCAAAACTCCAAAATTATCCACCTTGAAATCCTCATTCTCATTCATCATCAAATCAACAAATTTCAAGTCCAACTTTTGCTTTTCACAAACGGTTGCAAGAAAATCATTCGTAACATGAAGCATACCAAGTCTCACATTCCTCGGCGTCATCTCGCAAACCAAACTCAAATCTCTAAAATCTTCCAAAAGTTCCCATTCTTTCACCATCAAAGCGGACATATGTAACAACTTACGACTTAACGCATCGGCCACCACATTCGCCTTACCCGGATGGTAATTCAAACCAAAGTCATAATCCTTCAAAAGTTCTAACCATCTTCGTTGCCTCATATTCAACTCTTTTTGATCAAACAAATACCTCAAACTCTTGTGATCACTAAAAACTTCAAATCTCGCACCAAACAAATAATGCCTCCAAATCTTTAGAGCAAAAACCACAGCCGCTAATTCCAAATCATGCGTAGGGTAATTCTTTTCATGCACTCTCAACTGTATCGAAGCATAAGCCACAACCTTTCCATCTTGCATCAAAACATCACCTAGTCCAAACAAAGAAGCATCACAAAACACCACAAATGGTTCCGTAGGATTCGGCAAAACCAAAATCGAAGCCGTAGTCAACCTTCTCTTAAGCTCCATAAAACTTTCTTCACAATGAATATCCCAAATGAAAGCCTTTCCTTTACACGTCAACTGCGTTAACGGAAGTGCCAACTTTGAAAATCCTTCAATAAACCTCCGATAATAACCCGTCAAGCCTAAAAAGCTTCGAATCTCCGTAACCGATCTAGGAACTTCCCACTGCATCACAACATCGATCTTGGATGGATCCACACTAATACCACCATTAGAAATAACATGACCAAGAAAACTCACCTTCGTCAACCAAAACTCACACTTGGATAACTTTGCATACAACTGATTCTCTCTCAGAATTTGTAACACAATCCTTAAATGCTCTTCATGCTTTTCTTGAGACTTAGAATAAATCAAAATGTCGTCGATGAACAAAACCACAAAACGATCCAACTGTTCATGAAAAATACGATTCATGTATTCCATAAACACACCCGGCGCATTAGAAACTCCGAATGGCATCACAAAATACTCGTAATGACCATACCGTGTCCTAAAAGCCGTCTTTTGAATATCCTCCTCTTTCACACGAATCTGGTGATATCCTGATCTCAACTCAATCTTATTAAACACACGCGCACCAACCAACTGATCCATCAAATCATCAATCCTCGGAAGTGGATACTTGTTCTTAATTGTCACCTTATTCAACTGTCGATAATCATTACATAACCGCATGCTTCCTTCCTTCTTCTTTACTAACAATATCAGTGCACCCCAAGGAGAAACACTCGGCCTAACAAACCTCTTATCCAACAAATAATTCAATTGCTTTTTCAATTCTACCAACTCCGAAGCTGACATATGATACGGTGCCAGCGAAATCGGTCTAGTACCCGGAATTAGATCAATAGAAAACTCAACTTCCCTTTCCTGCGGTACATCCACAATATCATCAGGAAATACTTCTGGAAAATCACACACCACTGGGAACCTACTAAGCTCCACTTCACTTTCCACTGACCACGATGCAAACAAACCAAACAATTGAGCTTCGTCCACTAAAAGTTTCTTCAACTCTTTTGTGGATAAGAAACGCTCTTCTTCATCATCCAAAGAAGGAAACCTCACTAACTTATGATATCAATCTATATGAACTCGATTAAACTGCAACTAGTTCATACCCAAGATTACATCCAAACCTTCCAACGGAAAAACAAACCAAATCCAAAACAAAGTCTTTACCAAACATGGTCAAAGAACAACTTACACACACTAAACAAGCAATTACCGACCCTGAAGCAGGAGTCTCAATAACCATTTCACCACCCCAAGAAGACATAAACAAATTCAAACGCTTAGCGCACTCAAGAGAAATAAACGAATGAGTCGCTCCCTTATCAATAATAGTAACTAAATTCGTACTATTAATAAAGCATGTACCTTTAATCAAACGGTCTGCACTAGTAGTATCCTTCCCTGCTAATGCAAACACCTTTCCACCTGCCTGAGTTTGCTTCGGCTTAGTACACTTAGTACTAATGTGGCCAACTTCACCATAATTAAAGCACTTCACCACACCTCTTCGACACTCTGTCGTAGCATGTCCAAGACCACCACAATTAGCACACTTCACCAAATTCTTTCCACACTCAAAAGACTTGTGGCCCAAGGTGCCACACTTGTAACACTTCATCGGACCAGAACTCCCTCCACTAGATCTCTTGTCAAAGCTTCCCCTATGATTGCCCTTATCAGCGGGTGTCACATAAGGTCCACTTCGAACCTGTTGCTTCCCTCTATTCTCATTCACACTCTTATAGTGCGTAGAACAAGCTTTATTATCCTCTTCAAAGATCCTACAACATTCAGTCAAATCCGAAAACCTTCTGATCCTCTGATATCCCACAACTTGCTTAATCTCAGGACGCAAACCATTCTTATACTTAATGCACTTAGAAAACTCAGTAGTAGCAGCAGCATAATGAGGATGAAACTGAACCAATTCCATAAATTTAGCAGTATAGTCAACAACTGACATACTACCTTGCTTCAGCTCAAGGAATTCCATCTCCTTCTATCCTTTCACACTCTTAGGATAATACTTCCTTAAGAACTCAGTGCGAAAAACTTCCCATGTAATCTCTTCACCTTCTTCCTCTAAAGCAAGCCTCACCTTACTTCCCTCAGCACAATCCATCACTCGGAAGATTCTCTCAACTTCCTTCAACCAGTTCTGAGCACCATCAGGATCAAACCTCCCCTTGAAGACCGACGGTTGATTCTTCCTGAACTCATCATTAGCATTTACATTCGGTGCTCCCTACACCGCCCTAGCCATTGCTTCAAAAGCAACAACCATCACATTGTCATTTCTACCAGCCATATTCTGATTATTCCCAAGACAACAACAAGATTAAACAAAAGTTCAATCACAACAACATCAAGACAGACACAACTGACTCGAACACTGGCTTTGATACCACTTAATGTAACACCCCCTTTCTATACCCCCAAATAATACATTAAATCATTTAGGCATAGATAAAATTTCGTCAGAGTATAATCTAAATCAAGCATAAAAAGGAGCATGCCGCATTACGTGAAATTAAAACATACAACACCTGCTCAAACAAATATGCAACAATGGGGTAGCTATCCACAAAGGAATTTCAATCCTTACACCCATATCTCAATTATAAATTGCACAGCGGAAAACTTAAATCATCAACAACTTCAACTTATATATTTATCAAAATATATCTACAAGTTAGAAGCGTACAAATATATCATGTTATACAAAACATGTCCACAACGAATACATATACAAATGTATCCCCAAAAAGGCACAAGGCCACCTAACTACCCGGTGCTACATATCAGAGCCGACCGACCAAAAGATATGAAGACAGGCTTCACAAAAACGACTCCGGCACACCTAATCTGCAATGCCTCGTAGAGCATCAGAAAACAGCAGAAGGGTGAGAAACATTATCATAATAATATTGCATATAATTATATATCTCAACATATAACATATACATCAACATATTCTCACCACAACATATCATTCATACACAACATAAAGCATACTTATACGCATACTTATCACCATTTCTTTCACATAACACAAATCATATCCAACCATGTTCACATAACCCACATACATCGCAATGTATCTTCATTTACCAATACACGTAAATCTTATATTATTTATGTCTATTCTTCATTTACATTCATTCCGCATAAACATACGACAAGCTATGTTTAAATCACACATATACATTCAATGTATAAATCACATACATATATACATATCAACATGCATATATATATATATATATATATATATATATATATATATATACATATATATATATATATATATATATATATATATATATATATATATATATATATATATATCCGCAAGTATGTCCTTCACACATACCAATCATTTCACAACATTCCAAATAAACATATGCGCAATCATGTTTATTTCAGCATATACATACAATGTATAAAATGCAACTCGTAGAGACCGACATACGACTCTATGCAGATGCAATACGGTACCGACTCAACATTCAGCAAGTTCACTCAGGAACCAAATAGAATCATCGCTTGTTACCTAAAGTAACTCCCCGTCGGGCACACGATGTTCCCCATTGCTCACACCCCACATGGGCACACAATGTTTCAGGATTGCTCACAACCCACACGGGCACACAATCCGATTGCTCACACCCCACACGGGCACACAATCAATGTGAATAAATCACCCATCGCTCACACCCCACACGGGCACACGATGTTTCAGGATTGCTCACACCCCACATGGGCACACAATCCGGTCGTTCACACCCCACATGGGCACACGATCTTGTTGTAGTTATCGCTCACACTCCACATGAGCACACGATGCTACAACGGATTCACAAAGAATCCCACAGCACAAGAATGCATACATTATGCTTACATGCAAAATGACACACAACATTCTTGAAAATGCATATATATTCACAATATAGTTATGCATTCAACACATACCATTAACATACATATGCATACAATTTAAGCATAGTAATCACTTGCCCAATAGCCACAACATTATAACAAACCCACATTTCCATAATTAACTCATTTACGTTTTATCAGAAAAGTCGGAAAAAAGTCGGCTAAAAATTACATATTTTAGCATCAATAGATTCTACATGTTTTTAACTTCGAATCGATATAAGGATTGCTAAAAACGAATACCCAAAACTCAAGCTACGGATTAAAACACATAATCCCTCAAAAACCTACAGGCTCGCTGAGCGCCCTCTTGCTCGCTGAGCGAAAATCGTCCTGGAACTTTCGCTGAGCGAGGGGTAGCTCGCTGAGCGACCACTGCGATTTTAGCAACACACCAGCTGCGAACAGTCTAACAAAATCACCCCAAAACTTCTCTAAACTCATACAAACATGATCAATAACATGTATCTAACATCATACTTCGGTTACAACGATTTCTAACCGATTAATCTACCAATTTCCAAGTTTTCTCATCAAAACCCTAAACCTAACTTTCTCTAAAACTTCTCCAAATCATAAACCCAATCCACCAAACACATACATAATCATACACAAGATTAAGATAACAATGTTTATCACCCTTACCCGATTATTCCGATTCCTTGGAGCAATCTTTAAGCTTTTCCAACTTTTCTCTCTTTTCTCTTCTTTCCTCTTTCTCTCCTATTTCTTTCTTCTCTTTTTCTTTCTATCTTTCCTTTTCTTTCTCTTTCTCACAACTTATAATATTTTCTTTCTATTTCTATTCTTACTCTATTAATTCTATTTCTTTCCAACCAAATATTATTTTCTCACAAAATACCAATTCTACTAATTCTAACTTATCACTAATTAACAAATACCTAAAATACCCTCTTATCCAAATTTACCCGGAAATTCACAAAACGGTAAAATCTCACAACACAATATATCACATTAATTCATCAATATCAAATATCATCATATTAATTTCACAAACAAAATAATAATTACTCAATTAAAATAAAAGACTCCAACACAATGGGAATTATCGAATCGGGGCGTTACACATATAGGTGTTATGACTTAAATGCTAAAGTGATCGTAGAATCGAATGATTTTGAATTCTATGAAGAGAATTTTCCTTTCAAATATAGAAATAGTGGGGCAGTGAATCGAATCACATTCCTGTGATAAGAATCACTGAAAGCAACAACGAAGTAGAAACAAAACTTCGACGAAGTAAACGAGTAAGAGTTGCTAAAGGCTATGTGGCCAATTATGCGACATGTATATTATAGGAAGATTCAACAAATCTTCAAGAAGCATTGTTATCTCTGGATGCATATTTATGGTAAGAAGCTATTAACAATGAGATATATTTTCTTGAATCTAACAGGACCAGACACTTGGTAGACTTGCCTCTTGATTAAAAACCAATCGATTGTAATTAAATTTTGAAAAAGAAACTAAAATCTTATGTAACTGTAGTACAAGACTTGCCCTGTAGCCAAAGATTTTAGACAAAGAAAAATATAAATTTAGATAAAGAGAAAATATTGAACTTTATATTTTGTCTCTTTCTCTCTATTTGATCAAAAGTTGTCCAAAAATATTTTTTGTAAGTGGGAAAAATATTTGATATAGTTAATTTTTTAGCCTAGTCAAGGAAATGGAATTCAACCACAGTTACACAAGGCAAATAGAATCTCCTATATATGTTCAAAAGAGAATCTTGATTCCTAGAAAGAGAATCATACATGTCACATTTAAATATTTAGACATATTGGCCAATAAGAATTTGTTTAAAGTAACATTGTGACCCTCATGATGCAATCTAGTCAAATAAGTGTTTTACCAATTGAAATAAATTGGGATTAAATGAGAGAAATGGTGAAGGAGAAATAAAAGAAATTCAATATGTTCATTATCTGACATCTAAAGATTTTTTTTGGTTATTTTGAATTTATTGTATGAAACTAAAGGAAATCATGTAAGGCTCAATGTTAAACTAACAAACCACATAAAAAGTTACAACTTTACCAAAGAATTTGAAACTAGTGATAACATCTACGTCAACACGAGGTGATCGTCGCCATGTCATAAGGAGTGTCAAAAGTGAAAATAGAGGGATCAAAGAAGAAAATCGAATTGAAGTTTTTGTTAATTTATAAAGAAAGTTTGTGTTACTTAGTGTTAACATATTGAAATTGAATGTGTTCGACCATTGTGTTATCAATGCAGCAGAAAAAGAGAAGATAATACAAACAACCAATGAAATAAAATTGAAACATTTCTCATTATCTCAAAAATGAAAAACAAGAAAATAGATAGGTGAATAGTAGTAACGGTACTAAGTCAAATAATAAAATGGTAAGCTAATTTAACACTTAGAATGATGGTATCATAAATACTAAAAAAATGTTTGGGTAAAACATTTTAATGAGGGAAAATAATTTTTTGAGAGAATTTGAAATCACTTGACCAAAATCCATTGTTTGAATAAAAATATGGAAAATTGTTAAAATGATGTTAAATTGTGGAATATTTTATTCTGTTAAATTTAAGGAATCTAAAATGACGCCAAAAAGTAGAGAATTTCAAATTGCTTCATCACTCTATATAATATGAATGTTAAATTGTTTATTGTTAATTTTTAAAATTTTACAGGTCCTCATTAGGAGTGAGAATATGCCAGACCAACTAACAGGGGCCTAAGGCCTAGCCTACATAGGCCAAGACCAGACCAGACTTTTTTTTAAACAAAAAAGACCTGGGCTTTTTAATAAGTCTACTTAGTTAAATATGCTAGGTCACAGGTCATAGAAAAAGTCTTATATGCCTATCAGGTTGGCCTATTTGTTAAATATGAATGAATTTATTGTTTTTATATTGTATTTTATTCTTGATACTAAAATATAAAAGTAAAACTTAGTTATATTTAAGAACTTATAAAAATATGTTTAGAGGAATCCTATGAATAATGTTATAAAGTGTTTTCATAAGTTCTTTCAAACAAATCATCTCACAAATTTATGCTACTAGGTAAGTTCAGATAAGCCAATGGAAACAAACATTTAGTCTTATTATACTTTTGATTCTCTAGTTTATTTAAACATTTGTTGAATTTCTTATTTACACATATTTAAATGATATAGACTTTTTAAATAGGCTAATAGGCTAATCAGGCTTTCGAAAAGGCCAGACTTAGGCCAAAAATTTTTTAGCAGGCCAGACTCAGGTTTGACAAAGCCTAACTCGGCCCAGCTTATTCCCACCCCTAGTCCTCATATTTTACAAAAAATTTAAATTCACCCCAAAAATTTTCAAAATATTGCAAAATAAGTCCATAATAATTTTTAAATTTTACAAATTGGTCCTTCAAATTTCCAAATCCCTGATTTTCATATTTTAGATTTGACCAAAACTATTTTAAGATTATAAAAATTGTCCATTTTCTTTTACAATGAATCATTTTAATAGTCTATCTAAACAAAAGAATTTAAAATTTAATGGACTATAATTAAATCATTTGAATTACCTAAAATTTTGAATTCCTTAACAATTCTCAATTACCCCATCCAAACACACTCTTCTTTTCAAAACCCCCTTTATATTCTTGCACTTGATCCAACAGAGATTTTTTTTAGTGCTATGTGGTTTGAAATGACCATGCATAAACCTAAATGAATTAGCAATTGTTTCAAGAAACACGATCGGAGGAAAGAAGATTATACACGTGATAATTTTGAAATCAAAATTAAATATGTTTCAAAAACTTTTGAAGACGAGAAAAGACCAATAAATGCTAAATTCTGATGGTTTCAAATGAAAGGGATGTGTACTCGAAATCTCCAAATGTTTGTTTTGTTGCAACTTATCGAGTTATTTAACGTCTCGTTAACGTTTTTAAAATGCAATTGGAGATATATTTGAAGAAAATATCTTATTTGTGTTAAATTGTTGGAACGATTCAGAGGGTCAACAAGAGAGTATTTTTACTTGAGACATATTTGTGAGAGACATAACACATATCCACCTAAAATCTTAAGGCGTATGTTATCTCATTTATATATTATTCAATTTTTCATTTTCTAATCAAAGTGAGACTTCTTCATCACACTTGATTATCAACACTCTCCCTCAAATGAAAGTTTTCTCTTCCATATATACTTTGTATCACCGTCCCTTCACTCGAAACCAAAGGCTCATCTAAGACCGGCCCAACACATATTATGGCCAGAGCCAAATTTTAAAATAAGACATTTTTAACTTAATAGTATTTTTTTCTTCAATTTTGATTAAACTAAAATTGGATTCCTTTTTTCTTCAATTTTGAACTTCCTAATTCAAATTTTCGATTGATATTCTTTCTATTCTAAAATAAAATAATAAATATTTTATAGAATACATTAATATAAAACAAAATAAAATTAAAACTAAAACAAATTAAATTATTAAAAATGAAAATTAAATGATAAAATATTAAATAAATAAAACCTGTTATTTGTAATGCTTCTTTTATCTTTTCTTTATTGTTCTTCTTTTTGTCCTCCTTTTTTACATTTTTTATGATATTTGATTTTTTTTTTCAAGATTTGGATGAAACATGAGAGAGCGTTAAGCAAGACTAGTATAAAAATAATAGAATGGAAGTAGAAAAATAGAAAGAAACGCTAGGCAGATGATTAAGAAATTCTTGTATCTATTAATATTTATCTATTTATTATGAATTAATTTTGTGAGTAAAAATAATATTAATCATTATAATTATTGCATTACAAAGCTCGAAGTCAATGTAAATAGATTAAGTGGTTGTTTGGTTTTTTAAGTAACTGATATATAATAAGAGTAATGATATACAATACATAGAATATGAGTATTTTTTCTTAACAAACCACTTAATCTATTTACATTGATTTGGAGTAGTGGAGTAGAGCTGTTAAAATGGGCTGGTCCGTCAGACCCGGAAAATCTTAGGGTTTGGGTCTTAGAATTAGTGCCCATATTTGTCGCTCCCTAGATTTCCATCATGGTATAAACGCGAAAGTGGCGCAGAAAATATAGAGTCGCCAGCCAGACATTTTTATCCCGAAGGAGCGGGAATGGTAATGCTGCACAAACCGAAGAAAAGAAAAGCAAGGACACAGGTCCTGCGAACCAAAGAAACTGGGTTCAGGAGTTAGTTACGACCTGGGAAGGTATTAGCACCCTAAATCGTCCTTCGTACCCGACGGGATCCACGCTTGCAAAGAAACTGTTTCAAAGGGGGAAGAAATGAAAGCTGCTGCAAAAGAAAGACTGAAACTGGATAAGAAAAGAAAAGAAATGGAGAAAATGTAGGGAAAATAAAAGAGTGCTCGAACGAGCCCTACCCCGTTGCCTACGTACCTCATCTGGACATGAGGATCAGAGACGCCGTAGTTTCCCTAACTAGGGGTGGAAAGATTGCTTGTGTTTTAAAAACTTGAACTACTTTTGTCAATGCTCAGGTGTTGCAGGCTCGGACGACGAATGCGTAACCGTCTTGCAAAGTGACAAGTAGGAGCAAGTTTGTACGATGAGAGTGAGTGAGGTGAGAAAAGAAGTCCAGAAGGAGAGACGATTATTCTTTGTCCAGTGTTTTTTAGGAGTTTTGTATTAGTGTGGCACAGGAAAGTGAATTCAAGTCCGTTTCCATGGAATGTGTACTTGCTACTACATTCCAAGATGGAATAATAGAACAAGCACACCAAGTAAGGAGAATTTATCCAAGACTTGTTTCCAAGGGTTAAGGCATAAGCTCACTAACTTGTTAAACTTATTAGATGTTTTTGGGTTTTTTGATGAAAAAGTACCTTTTAAGGTTTTCTTTGTGAAAGTAGTCCCATGATTAGACTTGTACATCATGCTAGACAAGCCCACACTATTCCAAGATGAAATGAATATGAGTTCCCCATGGAATAAGGCTATACACAAGAGACCACTTCAAACTTTATTAAAGTGTTTTTTAGGTCTTTGTATGCAGATGAGAAAGAGAAGAAACCAAATGAGCTTAAAGGTAAAAAGGCTAATGGGGAAAGTCTACTCCTAAAGTTATCATGCAAGGATGGACCTAGGTTAGTGAGGTTTTAATTCTATCCTAATGAAGAAGAAGGAAAGAAAAGAAAGGAAAAGAGAGAAGAAGAAAGCTAGAATACAACTTACTCCTCTAAAGGAGATAAGTTGCTTCCAAAGGGGAAAGAAATGAAGTTAAACAAGTTATGACATAAGGCATATTTCAATCACAAGTTAAGAAAGCAATAAAAGAAGAAGAGAAAATAATTGGAGATGTAGGAATCACATCCACGCCTCTTACTCACCATAGCCTCTGAAATAGTTAGAAGTATTCACAAATGATAAGAGAAAAACAAATAAGACCAAATGAAATGAGGACAAGAAAATGATCATATCAATCCACCACAACAAGAATGAAAAATTCACATCCAAGTACTAAGACCAAGCACACAACATCACATAAGAAGTAGAGCAAAATGTCACAAACAAATAGCAAAGAAGAGTGGGAGAAATTAGATGAAGACATGAGATTAAGATGAGAAAACAAGGAAAACATTAATAGGTAAAACCAAAAACAGAACCTAAACATGTTTAACAAGTGCCTAAAAAGAAGATCTAATCATCAATTTAAGCAAGCAAACACATAAGAAGTCAAGTGGGAGAAGCATGAAGAAGCTAAAGGTGAAGTGAAGCATGCATAAGAATGTGTAACCTAAAGCACAAACAACTAAAAGAAAACAAAGTTGTGATCCACATATCAAGACCATGGGAATATACACATGTTAAATGAACCTCAAACAACCTATAGGAGTTGGCACAAGTGCCCTCCTAACCTAATAAGCAAGCATACCTCAAGGAAGAACTCAAATCAGAGCAAGCAAGCAAGAAAATTCATATCAAATGGCAAAAGCATTCAAAAATTCTAAAAATTTTCACAAAGGTTTCTTAGACCTATAAAATCAACATGCCAAAAGGAGAGGTCCACAAACAGAAGCAAACTAAGGTAATGGAAGGCATACAAGGCAATTAGGGTTTTGAACCTTACACTCAAAGCAACATGACAAAATCTAATCATGCAATCCCTAAAAATCATGAAATAAAGCAAACACAAACTTCATCATGTTAGAAGTCAAAAGCAAAAAGAATCAGATCCAAACTCAATTCCGTGTTCAAGATAGAAATTCTACAAGTTAACATGTGAATTAAAAGAATAAAAATGAGGAAATTAAACTACACAATTAATTCATACATGAAAATAAAAAATATATGAAAAATAAAAATGCATAAAATTAGAGAAAACTCATTAATATTCATGATTTCTTTGGTAATTTTTAAATGCTCACAACTTTTTTTAAAAATTAGAAACCACACAAATAATAAAATGAAATAAAAATAAAACAAATGAGAAGAGAGGTGCAATCAGCAAATGCAGTTAGTTCAAAATGGATTGGGCTTCTAAACAGGGGGGCACGCATAGCATTCTAAGCCCAATGTCATCAGCGTGTAACACAAAACTTATTGTGAAAATTCACTTAATCAGGGAAAAACACAAGCCATCAGATCAAGGCAGCGCAAGAGATCAAGTAAAAATTACAAACAAGTCAACAATCCAAGTGAAACACACGTGTGTGCATCATAGCTATGGTGTAGTGGCAAGCATTTTGCATTATCAGAAACAAAATAAGAAATAGAAGGCACGTGCAAGGGAGCGTGTATTTTTAATGCGCTGGCCAATTCTCATCCATCCAGATCAAACAACCAAGGGCCAGAACTTCGCCTTCCTCATTCAAACTCATAAACCAATTTCCAGAAACCAGCGGCCGGAGCCCTAGCTCCGGCGCCGGAAAATACATCCATATGAACAAACCATCCCCAAAACACATAAAATTACCCAGATCAAAAAAATCAAACATGTTGAGTTCAAATATCACATTAGATTTTTCAATGGATCAACACACAAAGCAAATCGAAGAAAAACAAATTCATGGATCAAAATGAAATTCAATCATACAGTCTCATTTCTCAATCATTTTCAAATCTAAACATATCATTGAACTCAGGGAAGCTTGAAGATCATTTATCACACAAAAAATACAAGATCCAGATTCATGATTTGAACACTCACCTGAAACTTGCAGTGCTCGAATTAGCTTGAGAAAAGCCTCCAAGAGATGCAAATCTTCCTCTTTGAGCTTCTCCTTGCAAAATAAATGCAAGAGAGTGATGAATTTGGCCTAGATCTAGCTTTTCCACCTGAACTGCACCTTGCTTGCACTTGGTGAAATCTTGAGAGTCGGCTTGAATAATGTATGGATTTGTGATCCTGAGTTCTCAAGGATGAAGAATATGTGATTGGTTTTGGTAATGAGTGTGTGTATGAGGAGATTCGAAGCAAAATGCTTTGAGTGCAAGAACTTGAGAGTGAGAAAATGGTGATCAATTATGGTGATTCAAAGGATGAGATCACTTATATAGGATGCAAACTTTCACTGATTAGGTTTTTTTGGAAGAATGCACGTGAGAAGAGTGTGAATGGAATGGTTTTGCATTTTGTGCATGAAGTATGTGACCTCACTCATAACTCGTTCTTTTTCTATATCCTTTGAACATGGTGAGAACACTTGATTCACCAATCCAAAAATGAATTAATCTTTGGATGCTCGTATCATGCTTTTTGATTGAACTTGCATTTTTTGCATTTTGTAAAATACTCACTTTCCATGCACGAATTTGGTGAGTTATTTTGAGAAAAATGTATTTTGTGCAATGCCTTATGGTATTGTGACCTCATTTTGTCCATAAATGAGCTTGATAATGAAATACAAACCATTTTGCAACTTGGTGGAAAAATGTTTTTCATGTAAAACCCTAAAATGTGCCCAACTTCAAATGAGTATAACTTCTTAACCACAAATTCTATGGACAAGTTCTTATACTTTTAGGAAAGGGGATAAAGAGCTCTACAAGTTTCATGTTTGAAGAAAAATCATTTGAGATCATCTTGGTCATGAAAGAGGCCTTTGAAAACTAGGGCAAAACTTGCCAAAAGTGGAAACTTTCATTATAAGTCATTTGCCAAAAAAGGAAACTCTTTCAAAACCTCTTGATTCTTGATCTTTGAAACCTCCAAAGCCCTTATTTGACCTTAAGAAGATCCATTGACTTGAAAAATGGGATTGGACCCCTTGAATTCTCACATTTGACTTTTTAATTGCATAGTTGACCAATTTCTTCATTTGCAAGCAACTGATGAAATACCTGACTTCCTCAATGAGTTTTCTTACCAAATTTCAAACATAATATTCTAATATCATATAAAGGACTTTGACCACAAGAATTGGTCAAAGATACAAGAAATCCTTGCCCAAATGCAAAACCCTAATTCAGGATTCATTTGTGTAGGAGATTGTGGCTTCCTTGATCTTCTGATGAACTCTCACCCTTCTTGGCTCTTGTGGATGACTTTGTGCTTGTATTGGATATGAGAACACCTTGTGGACTCTTGCACTGTCACTTGGCCTTTGCCTTGACTTGTAGAACCTCAAATTTTCAGATGATTGATCATATGTCCTATGCTAGAACATGTGAGTGTCATGCTTCATTTTTCTATGCTAAATGTTGGAATATGGTATGCTTATGCTATGTTCATGATATGCGAATGATGATAAAAAGGAGAGGGAAAATTTGGGGTGCTACAATATTCTTTAGGGCTTTTTTAGCCCAACCCTGAAAAGCCCGCTACCCATTAGGGCTAGCCCATATGGGTCGTGGGTAGCCCATTAGGTCCGCATAACTATAAATTTTTTAAAAATATATTAATTCTTATATTTTCTTACTCCAAAATAACACATTAATTTTTCTCACCTCACTAAGTTTTATCTCTATTTTATTTAATCTTTCTCTTTTAAATCTTATACATTAATATAATAAACAATTTTTCCTTGTATTCTATTAATTTCACTTATGTTAAATATTCGAGTTTTATTTTATACAATTTAGACTTGTGTTATATTTAAAAACACATTATAGTATTAATAAAAGATAATATAATATTTAAAAATGTATTATGTTTAAACTAATATAATTTTTAATTTTATTTATGATAAATATTATGGGTTTTTATTTAAATAGAACTCATCTAGGGCCGGGCTCGAGTAGTAATTTTTGAGCTCATATTATAATAGGTTTTTTTTGGCCCAGCCCTTGAAAGCCCTGGCCCGCTGTAGGCACCTAAATTCGACACCATGAGTTGAGATATAAAATCATTTTTTTCTAAGGAAATGGTCACCAGATAAAGGAGAAAGAAAATGAAGATATTCAGAAGTTTTGATATTTTCGACAAGACCAGATGCTCAAATACTTCGACAGGAATATGAGGAATGTTTCAGCAAACAAAGTTTGAAGAACTTTCATTACAGTTCAGCATTTGACAGAATTTGAAGAATTGATGTGCTTTTCGACATTTCGACAGAAGATAGGTTGGAAGAGATTTTCGACAAAGGCATCATCTTATAAAGTTTGAAGAGTTTGTTCTCTTCGACAATTCGACAAAACGAAGAGATGCAGCGTTTCGTCACCAAGAGGAAGAATTCAAATTTAAAAGTTACAACATTTGGCAGTTGGACGCGTGGAAGCTTCAGGAAAAGAAGAATACATGCAGATTGACAAGTGTCAATTAGTTAGGATTTTTCCGTTTTAGGAAGTTATTTTTATTTGTGTATAAATAGGGTAGTTGTTGTAGAATCCTGGGTGTGAAAAACTTATACAATAATCCTGTAAAAATACTCTAAGTACCTAGTGTGAGAGAAATGAGTTTGATACGTGGAGAAATGTATGTGTTGAACACCAATTTCATTCAAGTTATTTAAATTACAAGTCTTTTTTCGTCAAATTCTTTTACCTTTCCAGTCTTTTACTTTCCTGCAAAATTTATGGTCCTTTCGCCATTTTTCTTTACTTTTGTTCAACTTTTAGTTTACTTTACTTTTACATTGAAGCATTCAAGATTTTAGTATCATTGACGAAACAAACCACACAATTATCAACACTAAGAGTAATTTGACAACAAAATTGCACATGTGTCCTAGGACTTGTTTGGTTGGTCCTGCAAGTAACCCAGTCCTGTGAAAGATTGGTTAACCAGAGGTTGTTCGTCAGAAATCACAACGAACAAATTGGCACGCCCGGTGGAACCAGTGCAATTGTAAAAATTAACACAAATCCTCTTAGTTAGAAAGTTTCTTACTGCGTTGAATGATTCTTAGAAGAGGTAAATTAGCCGTAACCGACGTAGAAAGACCAAAAAGAACAAGAGGAAGAAAGATGGCTAATCCGCCAAATACTTCAAACAATCCTAATGAAACCATTCCAGTATCTAATCCTATCCCTTCGTCAGAAGGAAGTGCAGGTTTAGGCCCTGTTCTAGAACAGATTGTGCCTTCATCAGGAAATTCGATACCAGCGGTCTTAGGACCCCAAAATGCGCCTGGTTCCTCCACAATAGGGCACCCAATACCCACGGAAACGCCCCCTCCTGGAGGAAATACCTTTAGGCCATTCTTTAATTATTCCATGCCCATGTCTGGTAGAGAACAACCATACGGAATGCCAACTTCAATGATGGCAAATATACATAATTCATCACCATTGTTTTCTGATGCTATGGTTCAAATGTCTTCACCATTACAAGGGTCAGGATATGGTGGAAATGGGAGTAGATTAAATCAGATTCCACCAGGATTCCAAATGCCAACTATTACGAACCATTCTGCGCAAGTAATTCGTCAACAGATGGATGAAAGTAACCATGATATGGTACAGGCATTAACACAACAAATGGGAGAAGTGTTCAACCCTTTAATACAAAACACTACCCAAACAAACCAGATATTGGCAGAACAAATGTCACACATTGCTAGTTTCTTTGGAGTTCCTCAAACACAACAAAGAATACAGATAAATCAAAATCCTGTTAACAGGCCTGTCGAAGAAGAACTTACCATAAACCAAAGGCCATTAGAAAATCCTCAGGGAAATCCTAGGAACCAAGAGATAGTAGTCGAACAGCCTCGGGTAGAAGATCCCGTCGACAGGAACCTAGGAGAATAATAGTCCAAAGAGACCAGAACGCTGATGAAATATTGCAGCAAATAATGCATTGCAACAATTTGCCTGCCGAAAATAACATTGCAGCCATGGTCGAAAGAATAATGGCGCAAAATGGGGTAAACGTAGGATTACAAAGGCCTAGTTATACTTCCCCTTTGTCTGAATACGTTTTGCAACAAGAATTACCACCAAGGTGGAAAGTCCCTAAATTCACCAAATTTTCAGGGGATACTAGTGAATCCACCATAGAGCACATAACACGTTATTTGATCGAAGCAGGGGAAATAACCAATAATGAGAACTTAAGAATGAAATATTTTCCAAGTTCTTTGACAAAAAATGCTTTTACTTGGTTTACTTCCTTGCCTGCGAATTCAATATTTACATGGACCCAATTAGAAAGATTGTTCCATGAACAATTCTATATGGGGCAAACTAAGATAAGTCTGAAGGAATTAGCAAGTGTCAAAAGAAAATTCTCTGAACCTATAGATGACTATCTAAATAGGTTTAGATTATTGAAGGCTAGATGTTTTCACAAGTACCAGAACAAAAGTTAGTCGAAATGGCTGCAGGGGGTCTGGATTATTCCATAAGGAAAAAATTAGACACCCAGTATTTGAGAGACATGGCACAACTAGCAGATAGAGTAAGACAAATAGAAAGGCTGAAAACTGAGAAATTTAGATCAAACAAAAATAAAAAGGAAAGAGTGGCCTATGTAGGGATATGTCAAGACGAAGATTATGACGAAAACGAATCCGTCATTTTCGACGAACAAGAAATTGATCTGGCAGAACTAAAACAAGGCCCCCCGTATTCGTGTAAAGGTTTAGCTCCGCCGAATGGAAAAAATCCAGTCGAAATTGAAAGGAATGATAGGTTCCCTAAAAGAACTTACACATTCGACATCACCAAGTGTGATGAAATATTCGACTTATTAGTTAAAGATGGTCAGTTAATAAAACCAGCAGGCACTAAAGAGCCTCCTGTAGACCAACAAAAAAAGAGAGGTTTTTGCAAATACCATAATTTTTTGGGTCATAAAACTTCTCAATGTTACCTTTTCAGGGATCTTGTCCATAATGCAATTCAGAACGGAAGGCTGAAATTTGGAGACAAAGCTAAGCAACAGATGAGGATTAACTCTAATCCCATGCAGGTTGTGGAGGCCAACTATGCTGAACCAGAGATGGTGAACGTGGTCGAAATGGAAGTGATGTCTGAAGGAAGTTTTGAAATGGTGGAAGCTACTGAGGGCTTCGACACCAACTTCACCATGATAGAAGCTGCTGAGGGCTTCGACACCCATGTAAACATGGTGGAAGGTGCTGATGGTCTCACTGATCAGGCTGAGGAGGTAATATCTGAAGGCTATGTGACAAAACCAGCCATAATCAAGGTTGCTGAGGATCTTGACACTAAAGAAATAAATAATTACACCAACACAGAAGAAACTACTGATAGTTTCGACAGCCAGAAAGAAGTCGAAGCTACTGAAGGCTTCGATAGAGAGAACATAATTAAAGCTACTGAAGGCTTTGACAAGAAGAATAACAACAAAGGTACTGAGCATGGAGTGGTCTGGGACACTCTAGGAGAGCCCAGTAGAAAGTTTGACTTCATGGTGAAGTATTCTGCACCACCAAGCACTAAAACTGACATCAATGAAATCAAAACCATAGGATGGGGAGATTTCTTCAGAGATGTTGACGAGGAAACAAATAACAAGGTCCTCATTACCAAAAAAGAGGCCACTGAAGGCCTTAGTCATGACAAAATTGAGGAAATAGGAATTGCTGACAATGTCAACACTGTCGAACCAGTGAATAAAAGTGTTACCAGAATTAAAGAAGATCCTGCTGAAAGTATCGTGCAGCCCAACCCTCCTAGAATTCTGCGCAGAATAATGGAAGATCCAAAAGAAAAGTCAGTTGAGCAATGTTGTAAGTACATCCACAAAGGCTTACGCCCAAAAAGCAGTTTGGATCAGATAAAAGGAAATATCCCTGAAGAGATGATGTTAATTGAAAAAATGAACAAACTAAAGATTACAAGTGATCAGAATGCAGACGTTCATATGGTGGAGGTCACTCAGAAAACACAACCAGATACCAATAAAAAGAATGATCAAGAGGAACATCAGAAGTCTGTTTATCCAAAAGAAGACGAAAGTCTAGTGGAATTCATCCAAAGATGCCAGAAAAAGAATGCAGAGGTCATGCTTTGTCCAAGGTGTAGTGTTGTATTCGACAGAAAAGCAGCCAACAATCTGGAAGCAGTAGAGAAGGCCAAAAAGAGAGGAAACTGGGGAGCAGTCCCACCAGTCAGAAATGAGAGGTTTGATCCAAGGAAAAGGGAGCATCATAACCAAAGAATGGGAGAAAGGCGTTATAATATCTATAAGCCATCCAACAAGGCAAATGATGACAGGTGGGTCCAGCCTATAAGGGATGCCCAGGGTAAAAAAAGGTGGAAAAGTTTTGAAGTAAATAGGGGTGCTTCGATAGAAGCAAGAAAGGAAGTAGAAAAACCAATACCAAAATACATCTCTGACAATTACAAAGGGAAGAACCCCATGTCGAAGTCTCAATGGAGGAGGTTTCAAAGGCAAAAGAGAGCCGAAAAAGAAACTGCAGAACATAACATGGATAATAAAGATAAAGCTGAATCAAGTAAGTTTATGCAGGCAATAAGCAAAGGAGAGTCTCTGCCAAAAGAAGAGCCTTCTCAGAAAAACAAATCAAGCAACATAACAGCAGTGTCAAAGACCGACAACAAAATGCCAGAAGACGAAGAAGTGACTGATGACTTCAAGTCAGATTCTGAAGCGTCCTTCGACGGGACATGCAATGTGGTTTCAGTATTGCCTAGAGATTATGACAGAACAATGGAAGTGGAGGACGAAGAGGATGATATGGCAGATGACAGCATAGGGCTTAAGCCTGTGTGTTACTATGTAATGAATAATGGCTGTGTCGAAGAGCAGAATACGTTCTTTGAAAAGCCAGACGATGCAATGAAGGCCCATTTGAAGCCCTTGTTTATAAAAGGGAAGGTAGAGAATGTGGGTGTAAACAAGATCTTGATAGACGGAGGAACAACTGTCAATCTAATCCCTCATTATATGATAAAGAAGATTGGCAAAGATGACTCAGACACCAAACCTCACAACATGGTGTTATCTAACTATGAAGGTAAGGTAGGAACGACATTGGGGGTGATAAAGTTGAACCTAACTGTGGGAACCATTACCAGACCTACCATGTTTGTGGTTATAGCATCAAGAGCAAACTACAATCTGTTGCCAGGAAGAGAGTGGATCCATGGGATTGGGGTTGTACCTTCATCCATGCATCAGAGGATAGCAATTTGGAGGCCAGACGGGATCGTCGAGAACATAGAGGCAGACCAAAGTTACTTCATGGCTGATGTGAACAACGTTAATAGTCATAATTTCGACAAAAACTTGGCCCACATAGCACCTTGTAACCCTGCTGGGTTCGATTTGACAGCCTCCGACAATGCATATTGTTCCATGTATCTCCACCCTACGCATGGATTCCAATGGGACAAAGAAATAATTGGAGAGACGAATTATGCTTGGGGAACCACTCATGTAAATCCAACTAGGTGGGAAAGTGAATTTAGTGAAAATGACTGAAGCATCAACAATGGAAAGGATTACGGCTTATGTAGCGGAAAACAAACTCAAAGCGGCCCTTGAGGCCGAAGTAAAATATATGGCCATCAAGGCCAACGCACAAACTGTCGAAGGACAATATCCTCAACAAACTGTCAAAGAACAACATCCTCGAGAGAATGTTGAGGAATAATGTCCAACTCAAAGTATTGAAGAAAACTTTAATGGCAAATGGCAAAATCAAAGGCTTGACGCCATTTATGATGACGAACCCCTGGGGTTTGAAAAAGATCCAGCCCCAACAAATATGAAGATGGTGGCACAGGACCCCTTAGAAGAAATTAATTTAGGACTGGGGGCAGAAAAAAGGCCAACTTACATCAGTGCCAAGATGGATCCTCAGTTCAGAATCAAAGTAATCCAATTGCTGAATGAGTTTAAAGACTGCTCCGCATGGGATTATGACGAAATGCCTGGTTTAGATAGGAACTTGGTCGAATTGAAGTTGCCAATAATGGAGGGAAAAAAGTCAATAAAGCAAACTCCCAGACGCTTCGCACCAGAGATCCTGTCGAAAATTAAAGAAGAAGTCGAAAGACTTCTAAAATGCAAATTCATCCGTACAACGAGGTATGTCGAATGGATTGCTAATATTGTTCCTGTGATTAAGAAAAATGGCAAGCTTAGGGTATGCATTGACTTTAGAGATTTAAACTCAGCTACCCCTAAGGATGAATATCCTATGCCAGTAGCAGAAATGCTTATAGATTCTGCAGCAGGCCATGAGTATTTGAGTATGCTTGATGGATACTCTGGCTACAACCAGATTTTTATTGCTGAAGAAGATGTTCCAAAGACAGCTTTTCGTTGTCCTGGGGAAATAGGAACATATGAATGGGTAGTAATGCCCTTTGGTTTAAAGAATGCTGGAGCTACTTATCAAAGGGCAATGAATTCTATTTTTCATGATTTCATTGAGACATTTATGCAAATTTATATAGATGATATTGTGATTAAGTCTATCTCAGGTTCAAGCCATATTGACCATCTTCGACAATCCTTTGAAAGGATGAGGAAGTTTGGTTTAAAAATGAATCCCCTTAAATGTGCTTTTGGTGTGCAGGCGGGTGATTTCTTAGGTTTTGTGGTCCACAAGAAAGGGATCGAAATTAATGAGAACAAAGCCAAAGCCATAATGGAAGCGAAAGCGCCATCGACAAAGAAGGGATTTCAGTCTCTACTAGGGAAAATCAAATTTCTTAGAAGGTTCATCTCCAACCTTAGTGGAAAGACACAGGCTTTCTCACCCCTACTTCGACTGAAGAAGGAAGATTTCACTTGGGGGCAAGAGCAACAAGGTGCTTTCGACCAAATCAAAGAGTATCTGGCTAGTCCTCCAGTTCTAATGTCCCCTTGTCGAAATAGAAGTATGAGGCTTTACATCTCAGCATCTGACAGAACATTGGGAAGCATGCTTTGTCAGGAAGATGAATATGGCGTCGAAAGGGCCATCTATTACCTCAGCAGAGTCTTAAATGATGCTGAAACTAGATATAGTTGTAAACACCCCAAATTTGCCCTTACCCATTCACACCATGGCTTGTGATCATTTCATATACATAAACACAAGCATAGCATCTCATACCACATTTTTGATTCATTGCTTTGGTTCAAAGTCATCTGCATCTAGGGTTTGTGATCTGAGCAATCCAAGAGCTTCTTGAGCCACTCCAAAGGTCATCAATCACTTCAAAGAGTTCCATGGATGTTCAAGCATCATATTATATCCTCTCAAAGTCAAGAATGTCAAAGAGTCACAAGAACTGAAAATGGCATGGAGGCAGAGCCAAGTTTGACTGCACAGATGACCTAGAATTAGGGTTTTGGTTTCAAAGGCCATAACTCCAAATTTTTTGGTCATTCTTGTTTCTATTGGTCTCCATATGGTATAGGGAGTATGCATATCAATTTTCATGAAGAAATTCCATGGGGAAGTCATCTGATCAAGAGTTGACTTTTCAAGCAAGTCAGTGTAAAATCAGGGCATCTGAGGCCCCCAATGACCCAACCAAGGGGTGTTCTTCATCATTTTGATTGTATATGATCTTTATTTGATCATATAAGAAGTTGGAAGTTCACAAAATTGAAGAATTTCAAGTCTTTTGCAAAGTTGACTTTTTGGGAAAGTTTGACTTTTAATGAAATTGCCATTTTAGGAAACTTTTTCAACCTTTACTTTTTGATTCAAAAATGCTTCAAATAGAAAAACTTTGGTCATGAAAGTTGTAGAATGGATCATTCCCTTTTCAAAAAGTACAAGAACATGACCTAATTCATTTTGGATCAAAAGTTATGGCTTGTCAAAGTTGGCTAAAATCACAAAATTTCAAAGTTTCTACCAAAGAGGCAAAGTTGCAAATTCACTTGTCAAAGCAAATTGAGCTATCAAATGGACTTCTAAACTTCACAACATGATCATACAACACCTAAAAGTCAGATTGGGCCAAGGGATCACACATTTTTATGGCCTATGGAACAAGAAATCTCATGAGAAGCAAAAGTGAGGCAAGTTGCAAAAACTCACTCAAGTGTGGATCCACTTGCTTGCTGACTTCACAAACCATCCAAGGGCTCTCCACACATCTTGCTGCACAGGACACCCCATCTGTCCTTGGCTAGCAAGTGGCCCATGCCTCTCTTACACAACTTTGACATTTTGGCAACTTGAGCCATACCAATCACTAAAGCACACATCAACTCATCTGACCTATCACAATTGTTTATGCAAACAAAAAGCAAGCCAAAGCACATAACAACACATTCTGATCTTGCCCATAGCCATAGTTATCAAAATCTCCCCCATTTGCAAGAGTCTTCGAAACACTCAGTACAAGCTACAAACATACAAACCAACTTCACAAACATACTCAGCACACTTCCCTGATCACAAAGCACCCATCACCATAGCCTAAAACTCCCTGAATCACAAACACGATCTCCACCCCACCTTGAACAGAACTTCTGCCATCTCAAAAACCAGCCATCAAAAACTTTCTCCAAGCATCAAGACTTCATCAGGGGCCTAAAAGGGTTGGTTTGCACAAAGAAAGAGGGTCAGAAAGTTGCAAACTGAGAAAGCTCAAAGCTCAGGTATATCAAGAACTCTTTTTCCAGAAATGAGTTTTTAAGTTTCTAATTTGTTCCTCATGCTTTGCTGATCACTCTGATGCTTTTACTTTTTGAAATGGTTGAGAAATGAGCATTTAATCATGTTCTGAAACTTTTCTGACCTAAACATGTTTGGCTTTGATTCACATGATTAATGGATAAAAAATGCATTTTGTTTAGGGGTTTTGATTTAGTTTCGAATGGGGATGATTTCTGGGCTTTTAGTTTTCATTTTCATGAAGTTTTGAGGATTTTAGCAACTTTCAGGTGAGGGTCTTGCCGGAGAAGACGACCGGAAGTCTTCTCCGGCCACCTGAAATTAATTAGGGCTAATCCCTGTAATTAATGCAAGTTTGAATTTGGTACGTTGGATGGGCTGACTTAGTCAACTCCCGCGTGCTCAATGGTCCAGATCCACTCACTTAACCATAATCCACGTCATTATCCATTTAATTAGGTTTTATAATTTAATCTGGCCAGTTTGAATATCAGCCCTTAGATCTGGCGCCAGTCAACGCGCGCGTTCCCAGTTCAAACCTCAGCCTTAGGATCAGCATACTTCCATTAAATTCAATTTTATTTTCTTTTTATTTCATTTGTTTTCTTCATTTAATTTAAAATAGCAAAACACTTTTAAAAATTCTGAAAATTTTTGTACAAACTTTTATTAATTTTCAGAAGCCAAAAACATTTTTATTTTTATTTTTTGCATTAAAAAATATTTTTAAATCATTTAAAAGTTTATTTTTAATTAATTAATGAGAATTAATTAATTAAAAATACTTTTAGGTATTTAAAAATCACCAAAAAAATTCATGAAACCTTTAAAATCATTTAGAAACATTGTCCAACCTTCAAACCAAATTTCTTTTTTGATCTTAAGGCATTTTGATAATTTTTCATGGAATTAATTTCATTTCAAAGCATTATTTTGATCCAATGTTCAAAAATTCATTTCTGCCTAGTCTTTGAGAGTTGGACTTTGATTCTTTTTGCACTGTGTCTTGCATATCATGAAGTTTGTAGAATTAAATTGGCATGATTTGATCTTGTGTTTTCAATTTGTTTTGCATTTTTCTTGACAAGGTACCATAAAACCCTAGCATTCTTAAGAAATTCATAACCCTCATTAGGTTAAGAGTTAGAACCCCTCCTTTGGGCAGTGAGTTTGTATAGGTTTAAGGTTCCCTTGAATGCATTTTCAATTTTTTATCTTGATGTTTGCTTCTGGTTTTGGTTTTTGTTTTGTGCATTGATCATAAACCCTAATTTGGGCTTCCTTTTGCATTCATCTTGCATTTGCTTGCATACCATGACTTGCTATGACATTTTATGCATCCATTTGATTCATTAGACATCTTAAGACATATTAGAATCATGTTTGATCATTGCTTCTTGCATTTGCCATGTTGTATGCCATTTGCATTTCATAACTTTTCATGTATGTTCATGATCCTAAGCTTGCTTCTCTTGCATCCACATGCTTGAATGATCATCTCCATGCCTTGTTTCATGTTTGCATCATCTCATAGCATCATTATCATCTCATATATGCTTCTGGTTTTGTTTTACATCATCACATTTCATTTCATTTTGCATTGCATTACATTTGTTTCACTAACTTTTCAAGTGGTAAGTAACTTTGAGAAGTGAATTTGCCTTTACTTATCACATTTTCTTTGCATCTCTCTTATGCATCATTGCTGCATTTTATCTTGTGTTTGAGATTGAGCTTGCTCTTTCTTTTTCTTCTTACCTTCTTTCCTCAAGTAACTTGTCTTCTTAAATGAAGCAAGTTACTTTGCTTTTCCTTGCTCCTTTCATCTGCTTCCTGGTGGTTCCTCTGAAGATCTTTTTTGCAAACCTCACAAACCTTAGGAACAACCAAGCATGACAATGATTAGGGTTTTGATTAGTTCCCCCACTTAGTTTTACCTTTGTGTCTCATTGAGTCTTCTCTTCTCATCTCATAATCAGGGACTAAACCCTAAAGGCTTTAAGGCTTTGTGATTAAACTTATGCCTGCATCCTTCTATTAGGATGGAGTGTATGACTTTAATCCTAAGTGTTAAACCCTTAATGTGTTTAACTCCTTTAATCAATCCACATAATAATCATCAAGACATCACACTTGTAACTTGGGCCTTGCATTAGGGTTCTAATTCTTCCTTAACTGGTTAAGAAGGACTAACCCTAGTGTTAATGGACAAGTCCCCCTCAAGTTGTCTTACTAACCCTAAAAAACACTTCTTCATCACATCATTAACTAAAATCCATCTAATAAAGACCTTGTTTTGTCATGAGTTTAATCCCTAATCATGGATTAAGTTGAGGAGCTTTCCTCAGCTTAAACATTCTCATCTATTATCCTTCTATTAGGATGGTGTAATGAGTCTGTTTAATCCTTGATTATGGCTTAACCTCATTACTTAACACTAAACAAAAACACCAAAAACATCTAAATAATTACAAGTAGGTTAATGAACTTAATCCTACACCAAGGTGTTTAAGTGTGAGACACTGACTTCACACTTAAGGTATTCTCATTACCCCTAATCAGAGGGAAGATGTGATGAGTTTACTAACCCATTGGTTTAGGCTTAAGCTCATTAACTTATGACAAATCTTTCAAAAGTAATAAAAGAATGAAAACACAAAAACAAACAATAATCGTCTCCTCCGGGATTCTTTTCTCATCTTATTCACTCACAACCGAGAACTTGCTTCTTCCGTCTAATGCAAGACAGTTTGCACCTGAGCCAGACAGGTCATACACTTGAGCATAGACAAGCAAGCAGTTCACAAGTCAATTCATCCTTTCAGTCTCTTTGGGTCGAACTACGGTGTTCTGACTTCCTCATTGCACGAGAGGATACGTAGGCATAACTTAACATTCTTTTAGCCTCATACTCCTGAGCATTTCACTTTTGTTCTTACACTGACACTATACATATCACACATCACTTCTTTTACACTGACACCTGTACATCTTTTTCCCAGCTCTTTTGATACACAAATTGCACTGACACTACCCCTTTAAAACACAAATCTTTTAAGCGTGGATCCCGTCGAGTACGACGGACAATCTGGGTGCTAATACCTTCCCAGGTTGTAACCAACCCCCTTTCTCAGTCTCTCTGGTTCGCAACCGTCTTATCCATATCTTTCTAGGCCTATGCAGCATTGCCTTTCCTCCGGGATAAAAATGCCTAGCTGGCGACTCTATTCATTCCCTGTGAGTTCACTCCTGTGTGTTCTCACACCTCCTTTCGCCGACCGTTCGCGTCAGTACCCTTATCTGGGCCTATTTCCCATTTATCGGGAGCGACAGCTTGGCGACTCTGCTGGGGATCCTTATACTGCAGCCATGGCTTCTGGTTCTTTTTGTGGGTTCCTCCTAGCGTTTTTTTGATTTGTGTTTACTGGGGTGTTATGTGCTATATGTGTTTGTATATTTGTTTTGTTTATTGCTTTATGTACAGTTATTTATTGCTTTCTTTACAGCTTTATATTATCATACTGTCATACTGTTCTGGCTGGATCTGGTTTTGTTGCTTTGGTGGGTGGGGTTCTATTGAGAGTTTAAGGTCCTATACCTGGGACCTGAGTGACACCTAGGCTAGAGTGGTTCATGTTCTTTCCCATTCCATTTCGGTCTGGTGCGGGAATATGAAACATGGTTCAGATATGGGTTTCTTCTTGAGAACTCTGTGCTATAGATTTCCTGTAGTGCTAGGTCTATCTGGGAAGCCTGCTAAGTCTGGATGACCTTTATTATTGACATTCAGAAACTGAGGTGAATTAGAGGAGGATCTTTTATGGTTATTGTAAACACTGTACCTCCGGGTTAGAAGTGTTTACACTTCTCATAACTGATCCAAGTCTGAGGATCCTTGTTTTAGAACATCACCTGTGAGGGGGGTTGGGCTGTTTACAGGTTTGCAGGTACCCTTGACCTCAGCATACCCTGATACTTTGTTTTGATTAAGAGTACTCCACTTTGGATAGTTCTTGTGATTTAACCCAGGACATGTGACTCTTTATTTGAGTCCCCCACCTTGGTTACTGGACTTATGAACCTCCATCTGGACTTCTTGAACATACATGGACCTATATCAAGGCAGTAATCAGATCCAGCTTGATCACAAAACCCTTGCATATCATTTGCATACATCATCATTGCATCATTTAACATGTGTTTATTTGTTTTTCAGGGTATCCATATCACATTTGGTTTGGTTTTGACCCCTTCATCTGCATAGACCTATCTTCACCAGTATCTGCTTCAGCTATTCCTCATCAGCTACCTGCTTCAGTCACTTGCATCACCAATCTCAGCCTGTCAGTGGCCCATCTTCTAGTATCAGTCATCATCATCAGCATCTGTTTCAGCTTTTCTTCAGCAACATGGCACCTAAGAAGAGCAACATATCCTATCATTTCTTTGAGCCTGAGCTAGCTGGCATCAGGAAGGTCCAGGCCCTGATTACTCCAGACCATATACCACTATTCAGAGAACATTACGGAGGCATCCTTGATATGGTTATGGATTTGGACCCTTCCCAGAGGAGCTTGATTCATACTTGTCTGCAGTTCTATGATCCCCCTCTGAGGAGCTTCACCTTCCAGGATTTTCAGTTGGGACCCTTGTTGGAAGAATATTCATCACTGATTGGTGTACCTATCAGGGGTGGAGTCCCCTTCAACCCTGAGATGGCCTTTCCTAGTAATGAAGAGGTGGCAAAGGCATTGTATCTGGAACCGGTTCTAATTGGGCAGAACATGACAGCCAAGGCTGGAATCTCTGGTCTGCACTTGGATTTCCTGACCTCTCAGGCTATTCTGAAGGCCTCCTTGGGAGAGTGGAAGGCAGTTTGTGCATTATTAGCCCTTAGCATATATGGGGTTATATTATTTGCAGATGAGCCTAAGTTTATTAGCAAGAATGCAATCCATCTTTTCATTCTGAGGAACCCAGTACCCACCTTACTGGGAGATTTCTACTACTCTGTTCACCAAAGGAATGAAAAGCAAAGGGGAAGATTGGTGAGATGCTGTGCTCCCCTATTCCATACCTGGCTGCTCAAGCACTTGCCCAAAACTGATGCATTCTTGAACCCTCACCAGCAAAAGAATTGGGCTAGAAGACTCATTGCTTTAACCTCAGCTGACATCAGGTGGTGCACTCAGAGCACCAAAGGCAGGGACATCATTACCAGTTGTGGGCAGTTCCCCAATGTACCCCTGATGGGAGTGAAGGGTTGCATCAACTACAACCCTCTGCTATTCAAAAGACAACTGGGCTATGCATTGGTCCACCCTCCTAGAGTACAAGATCTAGCTGAGACCCTCTATTGTGAGATCAAGCCTAATTTGGCTATTGTCAGGCAAGCATCCTGGGCTTGGGACAATACCCAGACTAAAGGGATGGCCATTCTTGGGAGATGCAACAATGTGGCCTCAGCTCAGTACTATGAGTGGTCTCATGCCAGGGCTCAAGTTTCTGGGATGCCCTTCACCATTGAAGATGTACCTGGGCCATCCACAGCACCACCTCCAGCAACTGTCAGCCTGGAAGAGTTTGAGAAGCTAAAAGAGAGAAATGAGAATCTGACTCAGGCTCTACAGAAGACCCTCTGGGAGAGGAGTGATGGTCGTCTGGACATTGAGAGGTTAGAAAAGCTAAAGGTGGAGCATCTAGCCAGGATTGAGAAGTCAGAAGACTACATCAAGAAGTCAAGGGCTGGAGAGCAGATTTTGAAGAATGCCTGTAAAGAGGCCCAGTTCCAGAGAGCTAGGACTGATCTTTATCTAAAGGAGAGCCAAGCTAGGTGGGTCAGGATCACTGAAGCTCGCACTCAGGAGGATAAGAGAACTCAGGACAAGATTGGGCAGTTGGAGGCTGATGCAAAGAAGCAACAGGAAGCCTTGCTAGCAGCCCAAAGGGAGATCTCAGAGTTGAAGATTAGAGCTGGTGTGAAGAGGTCAAAGGACCAGGGCAGACACAAGAAGCTAACTGCAGCTATTGCCACCAGGAATCTTCTCATCAGGAATCTCACAGAGCATCCAGCTGACCCTGTGACTGAAGCACTTCTGAAGGAAGTCCAGGAGGATGAGTTTGGTCTTGGTGTCTGACTTTTGCTTGTTGTTGCTTTCATTTTCATGTACTTTTCTTTTTCTTATGTTGTATTTTGACCCCTCAGAGGGCATGTATTGTAAAAAATAAACTATGTATCATTCACTTTTTTGTAACATATTTCATCAGTTTGTTTCATTTGAATCTCTCTCTCATAAGCAACATCAAACAGCACCTTCCTCGGGGTCTGGAAAGGTCAAAACCAAATGCCAAGCCGGATACCGTGGAAACAAATAAGCATACTGCATTGCATACTAAATTTTGCTTTGTTTTGTAGGTTTTTGTTTTATTTTGTTACTAACTCTGTTGTGGTTCAGGAACTATTGCTCGACGACGGGTGTTCCCTCTCAATCTTCCGCACAGATATCCCACTCGCAACAACCTTCCGGGTATACAAATGGACCAAGTACAGCAGGACCTTACAGAGGTCAGGACCCAAATGGCCAATGAGAGACTGGAGATGAGAAATCAGATGACCCAGTTTATGGAGGTGATGAATGGATTGGCACAGAGCCAAGAGAGATTAAGGGCATTAGTAGAAAGGCAGACCCAAGAGGAACCCCATCTAGGTACTGGGGGAACAAGCAATAATGAGAGGGTTCAGCCTCATGTCAATCCTCCTGTGTATGGGCCCCACCTTCATCCAGAGATTAATATCCCTGTTAATGTGCAAGGGAATGCCACTGCAGGAAGAGTGCTACAAGAAGACCCCCAGGAAGATCAATTTACTGTGATGGGAGCTGGGGATGAAGCCTATGACAGAAGGCTAGATGAAATTGCTGAGAAACTGAGGTCCCTGGAGTCCCAGAATTCTTTGGGCTTTGATGTTATGGACATGGGCTTAGTGGACGGGGTCAGGATTCCCCACAAGTTTAAAACTCCGTGCTTTGAGAAGTACAACGGAACTTCCTGTCCCCGAACCCATTTACAATCTTTTTTGGGGAGGCTGAAGGCATATACCATGGATGAAAAGCTATGGATGTTTTATTTCGAAGATAGCTTAACAGGAGCTTCAAGGGAATGGTACTCTCACTTGACTAGAGCAACCATTAGATGCTGGAAGGACCTGGCTGAGGCCTTCATTAGACAATACCAATACAACTTGGATATGGCTCCCAACAGGACCCTCCTGATGGGAATGTCACAATCATCCAGGGAAAGCTTCCGGGAGTACGCCCAGAGGTGGAGACAGCTTGCTGCTGCTGTCCAGCCACCCATGTCAGAGAGGGAAATGGCTGATATGTTTATGAACACCCTCCAAGGGACATACATCGACAGGCTAGCTGCCTTTTCTTCCACTAGCTTCGCTGACGTAGTCATAGCCGGGGAAAGAATTGAAAGCCTATTAAAGATGGGCAAGATTTCTGACAATGGTGCGAGCTCGTCCAGCAACCCCAGAAAACCTTTTGTAGGTCCAAGAAGAACTGGTGAGACCAATGCTATTCAGGCCAGCAGGGGAAGACCACAATATGTTCATAGGTCAGTGGCAGCAGTCACCATTCCCTCTCCACTTCCTCAGCAACCAGCATATCAACCACAGCAACAAACCCATTACCAACAACAAACTCAGTATCCTCCTCAGAGAAACTACAACAACAACAACAACAGTCAGCAAAGACCATTTCAACAGAGACCGTCTCAGGCCAATAGGGTGATTGATCCAATCCCTATGCCTTATGTCGTTTTACTGCCACAGCTCCTGAAGCTCAACTTGGTTGAGTTAAGGACGTTGGCACCACCAGATCCTTCCAGTTTGCCAAGAAATTACGACGCCAATGCCAGATGTGCTTTTCACTCCAATGCACCTGGCCACAGTACAGAGAAGTGCAGAGCTTTACAGATGAATGTGCAAGACCTGGTAGATTCCAAAGCTCTAAACTTTGCACCCCCGCCAAATGTTAACAAGAACCCTATGCCCAACCATGGAGGGCCCAGAATTAATGCTATTGAGGAAGACATGCCGTCTTTCTTGATAACCAGTGTTGGGCAAATTAGGACACCCCTGGTAGAGATTAAAGCTCAACTCCTTGAATGCCAGATATTCCCTGGGTGTGAACTCGGGTGCGGTTATTGCAACATTTCGGTAAATGGATGTGACAATCTGAGAAGCGGCATAAACAGTCTTATCCAGAATGGTCTACTTCAAATCACAACATCGATACCTTCAAATCCGGCAATCTCTCCAACAACAGTTCCAGAGTCTCCTACAACTGCAACAACAATTATCCCAAACAATTCTTCAGTTTCATCAACAAATGCTTCATTTATCACTTCAACAAGTCAGATTCCAACAAACACTACTTCTACAACATCAGCACCCCTCTATTCAGAATCTTCTCCTACAACACCAGCAAACATCTCGGCAGTCACTATTTATTATGATCCGTCAAGTATTCCTCCGAACAACAATTTCCAACAGCAAACAGTGGCGTCTCCTGCCATATCACCGGTCACTATCTACTATGATCCACATACTATTGCAACACCCTCCTCTGCTGCAGTCAGCCCGGTTACCATCACGGTACCTGGGCCCGTTCCATATGAAAGTAGTAATGCCATTCCTTGGCATTATGGCTCTGACCTATACTACGAGGGGGAGAAAATCACTTTTGAATCATCAACTTCTTCACCACAAGTAGACAATGTGGGGGGAGGCGGAGGCTTCACTCGAAGCGGACGTCTTTTCGCCCCACAAATTCCAAGACCCATTGCTGAAGCAGAAGCTGCTGCCAAGGCAAAAGGGAAGAGCATGGTGCAAGAAGAACAAGTTGCTAGAGAAGCTTTAAAGACCCCTTTTGATCAAGAGGTTGATGAATTCATGAGAATCATCAAGAAAAGTGATTACAGGATAGTGGACCAGCTTCACCAGACACCTTCCAAGATCTCCATTTTATCATTGCTAATGTGCTCCGAGGCTCATCGGAACGCACTATTAAAAGTCTTGCACGCAGCTTATGTGCCAGAGGAGATTACCGTCAATCAGTTGGAAGCTGTAGTTGGAAATGTTAACGCTAGTCATGGACTAGGATTTACCAACACTGATTTGACAACGGAAGGCCGCAATCACAACAAGGCTTTGCACATTACCTTGGAGTGTAAGGGTGCAGTTCTTTCTCATGTATTGGTGGACACAGGGTCATCCCTCAATGTCTTACCTAAAAAAGCCCTTGTGAAGCTGGAATATGAAGGATTGGCATTACGCCCCAGCAACTTGGTAGTAAGAGCCTTTGACGGTTCTAAGAGATCAGCTCTGGGAGAAATTGAGTTGCCTATAACGATTGGCCCACAGACTTTCAAAACGACCTTCTTCGTGATGGATATACAGCCTGCCTACAGCTGTCTATTGGGTAGACCATGGATACACGCCGCTGGCGCCGTGACCTCAACCCTTCACCAGAAGTTAAAATTCGAGTGGGAGGGCCAAGTCGTTACTATTTGTGGAGAAGAGGACATTTTTGTTAGCCACCTGGCTACATACAAATACATTGAGATGGACGGGGAGATCCATGAAACCATGAGTCAGGGATTTGAAGCCCTAAACATCAACGAAGCATCTGCTGTACTTGGGACTTCCATGACATCTTACCAGCAAGCCAGGAAGGTTGTTGAGGAGGGGAATGCTCAAGGCTGGGGCAAGTTGTTGCCTGTGGAGAAGAAAGAAGACAGATTTAGGTTGGGTTACAAACCAACTCAACAAGATCAAGCAGAGGCTGCTAAGAAGCCCAACTTTGTCAGTGGGGGGATGCTCACCCCCGATGCAGTAAACAACTTGGAAGATGAGTCGGAAGATGAGCGCAACCTGGAGAGCTGGATACGTCCAAGGATCCCGGGGAGCCGTATCTCAAACTGGTCTTCCCAGGAAATTATAAGGGTTACTCCTGCAGAGTAATTATTATTTCCTGTATATTTTAAGCATGCATCAAGTCTTGCATCTTGCCCAAGATGACAAGACTCATTTTGTAATCGGGCCATCTGTAATTTTGTGCAAACAGATCAATCAATGATAATCAGACATCTTTTGCAAATGAGTCTTTTTCTTTTCCGCTCACTGTTTTTCCGTTTTTCTTTTTGTACAAAAATAAAATGGCAATGTTTTCAAAATGATAAATTTCATTTCACTTTTTCTAAACAAGATTAAAATCAATCACTAAAATGAACAATCTAAACCCTTGCAGAGAGTGCCTTTCAGACCGCACCGACAACAACACGGCTATGACTTCGTATGACTTTGACAATCCAATCAATCAAGCTGATGAAGGGGTTGAAGAAGAGTATGAGCTTCCTGAAGAGCTAGCCAGATTGTTGAGACAAGAGGAAAAGGTTATCACTCCTCATCAGGAGGAGGTCGAAACGATTAATCTTGGTACAGATGAAGATGTGAAAGAAGTTAAAATCGGGGCCTGCTTACAAGACTCAGTGAAGAGACAACTGATTGACCTGCTTCAAGAATATGTGGATGTGTTTGCTTGGTCTTATCAAGATATGCCAGGGTTGGACACCGATATCGTCATGCACGAGCTGCCATTAAGAGAAGACTGCCCGCCAGTAAAACAGAAGTTGCGCCGTACTCGCCCAGATATGGCAATGAAGATAAAGGAAGAGGTATAAAAGCAGTGGGACGCCGGGTTCCTTGCTGTAACTAGCTATCCGCCGTGGGTTGCTAATATTGTACCTGTGCCTAAGAAAGACGGCAAAGTGAGAATGTGTGTTGACTACCGGGATCTGAACAGAGCCAACCCGAAAGATAATTTCCCATTACCTCACATTGATGTATTGGTGGATAATACGGCTCAGTTCTCGGTGTTTTCCTTCATGGACGGATTTTCAGGATACAATCAGATCAAAATGTCACCTGAAGACATGGAGAAGACAACTTTCATCACACCCTGGGGCACGTTCTGTTACAAGGTGATGCCATTCGGACTGAAGAATGCTGGTGCAACGTATCAACGGGCTATGGTAACATTATTCCACGATATGATCCATAAGGAAATCGAGTGTTATGTGGATGACATGATTGCCAAGTCCCTCACAGAAGAAGACCACCTGGTAAATCTGTTGAAGTTATTCAAGCGTCTGAGGAAGTACCAACTGAAGTTGAACCCCAACAAATGCACATTCGGGGTGCGATCTGGTAAGCTACTGGGTTTTATCGTAAGCGAGAAAGGGATTGAGGTTGACCCTGATAAAGTCAAAGCCATTCAAGAAATGCCTGCACCGAAGTCAGAAAAAGAAGTTCGAGGGTTCTTAGGTCGATTGAACTACATTTCAAGGTTCATATCTCACCTTACTGCAACCTGTGAACCCTTGTTCAAGCTGTTAAGAAAAGAACAGACGGTCAGGTGGAACGAAGACTGCCAGAGGGATTTTGACAAGATCAAGGAGTATTTGCGAGAACCACCAATCCTTATGCCTCCAGTTGAAGGAAGACCTCTGATAATGTACTTGACAGTATTAGAAGAATCAATGGGGTGTATGCTGGGCCAGCATGACGAGTCTGGTCGAAAAGAGTATGCAATTTACTACCTAAGCAAAAAGTTTACCGACTGTGAACAACGTTATTCACTGCTCGAGAAAACTTGCTGTGCTTTAGCGTGGGCTGCTCGCCGACTGAGACAGTATATGTTGACCCACACTACTTTATTGATATCCAAAATGGACCCAGTCAAGTACATTTTCGAGAAGCCAGCTCTTACCGGACGGGTTGCAAGATGGCAAATGATCCTCACAGAATATGACATCCAGTACACATCTCAGAAAGCCATCAAGGGCAGTGTATTGTCTGATTATCTTGCTGAGCAACCTATTGATGATTACCAGCCTATGAGATTTGACTTCCCTGATGAAGACATCATGTTCATAAAAGCAAAAGATCATGAAGAGCCTGTTCACACTGAAGGGCCTGACCCGGGAGAAGGATGGACTATGATGTTTGATGGGGCTGTTAATATGAATGGTCGTTGAGTTGGTGCAGTACTCATTACACCCAAGGGAGTTCACATGCCTTTCTCGGAAAAACTCACCTTTAACTGCACTAACAACGAAGCTGAATACGAAGCTTGCATTATGGGTCTAGAGGAAGCCATTGACCTCAGGATCAAGACTTTGACTGTATTCGGAGATTCAGCTCTGGTAGTTAATCAAACCAACGGCAAATGGTACACACACCAGGATCATCTGATACCTTACAGGGATTATACAAGGAGGTTATTGACTTTCTTTACAACGGTCAAGCTTGAGTATATCCCTCGGGACGAGAATCAGTTTGCAGATGCTCTGGCAACCATTTCATCTATGATCAAAGTTCAAGCTGCCAACTTTGTACCTCAAATTTCAGTATCCAGACTTGACAGACCAGCATATGTGTTCGCAGCAGATGTTGTCAAAGATGATAAGCCTTGGTTCCATGACATTAAGTGCTTCTTGGAGGATCAAACATACCCACCTGGGGCATCTTCCAATGATAAGAAGACTTTGAGAAGGCTTGCTGGTAGTTTCTTCCTGAACACTGATGGTTCCCTGTACAAGAGAAACTTTGATATGGTACTCCTCAGATGCGTTGATAAAACAGAAGCAGACTTGTTGATGCACGAGGTGCACGAAGGATCCTTTGGTACCCATGCAGGAGGGCATGCCATGGCCAAGAAGTTGCTAAGATCAGGCTATTACTGGATCACAATGGATGCGAACTGTTGTGCCTATGCCAGAAAATGCCATAAATGCCAGATTTATGCGGATAAGGTGCATGTGCCTCCCAATCCTTTGAATGTGATGTCTTCGCCTTGGCCCTTCGCTATGTGGGGCATTGACATGATTGGCAAGATTGAGCCTACTGCTTCAAACAGCCACAGATTCATCCTGGTTGCCATTGACTATTTCACCAAGTGGGTTGAAGCAGCTTCCTATGCAAATGTTACCAGGCAAGTGGTAGCCCGATTTCTGAAGAGAGATATCGTCTGTAGGTATGGAGTTCCCGAGCGAATCATTACTGATAATGGTTCCAACTTGAACAACAAAATGATGGCAGAGCTATGTCGGGACTTCAAGATCCAACACCACAATTCTTCTCCTTACAGGCCAAAGATGAACGGCACTGTTGAGGCAGCCAATAAGAATATCAAGAAGATTATGCAGAAGATGGTAGTCACCTACAAAGACTGGCATGAGATGCTACCGTTTGCCTTGCATTGGTACCGCACGTCAATCAGAACATCCACTGGGGCAACACCGTATCAGCTTGTGTATGGTATGGAAGCAGTCTTACCAGTTGAAGTTGAATTACCCTCTCTGCGGGTACTGATGGATGTTAAGCTGAACGAAGCTGAGTGGGTCCGATCCCGATACGAGCAGCTGAGTCTGATCGAAGAGAAGAGATTGGCTGCAATTTGTCATGGGCAGTTGTATCAGAAGAGAATGAAGAAAGCCTTCGATCAGAAAGTCAGGCACCGAGAGTACCAAGTAGGAGATCTTGTGCTGAAAAGAATCCTCCCTCCTCATACAGACCACAGGGGCAAGTGGACTCCGAACTATGAAGGACCATTCGTAGTCAAGAAAGTTTTCTCCGGTGGAGCACTGATGCTCAGCACCATGGATGGTGAAGACTTCCCGTCCCCTGTGAATTCAGATGCAGTTAAAAAATACTTCGCATAAAAATGACCCGCTGGACATAAAAACAGAATGTAAGTCCAGGCAAAAATAGGGCATCCCGACGAGTCAAAAACAGAATAAAAGACTCGGGCAAAAATAAGGGAAATAAATAAGAAATGTACACCCACTGAGTTGAAAAGCCGCATTGGACAGCTCAGGCAAAAATGGGTATCCCGATGGATTGAAAACCCGAAAGGGCGATCCATGCAAAATGAGGGAATAAGCGAACAACTGCATCCTGAATTCGGCTGTATCACCTACAACTTGGTAAGCTTCGAAAGGATCAAGCCTCTTTCAGAATCAGCCTTCTTCAGAAAGCAAGACGAGAAGAGTGTCAAAAGTCATACGAGTCATAGCAAAAGGGAAGCTCCTTGAAGCGTCGTCAACATTGCTAACACTTTGTTTCTCAATTTGTAACAATCTCCTCATTTTAGGGGATATGTTTCTTTGACTGTATCTTGCCATTTCAGGGCACATGAATTAATAAAATCAGATTTTCAGTCATGTCTCATCTCGTACATTTTATTTTCATTTGCAAAATGTCTGATGTCTTTAGAGATGCTGATTGCATAAACACAGATGTTTCCTTTCTAAAGAATGCATTCTTGCAGGAAATGTATTTACTCCCGGGAGTGTCTAAACTCCTATGATGGAATCCGGTAAGGGATACCTCGGGATTACTTGTGCGTTCCTATCTTTGCAGGATTGCAGGTATTCAAAGCACGACATGGGGCATGAAAACTTCACTCCCAGCAAGCTGGCAAATCAATATTCACTCAGCCTTAACACCGGAAATGTTTTCTCCCCAGCTGAGTTGCCACTTGTTGTTTCTCCCCAACCGAGGTGCCAATCATTCTTCCTCATCAGCCAAGTACAAAAGCCAGGGAACCACTTCCCCACAGAGACTCAGCCTCTATCCAGAAGAGCAGCACACAAAAGAATCACAACAGAGTAGCGAAGGTTCCTACAAACCCCAGCTGGGTCCCTTATCACCAAGGATGGGTCTATCAGTGACCTATTCCTCCAAGCAGAATCATCTCATCAGATCTACCAATGATCTCATCCCCAGCTGGGATGTCCACTTCAAACAGATCGACCAGAGATCTTCATAGCAACGGGATCTGAATCCCGGATCGTTATCTTTTGCATAATCATAGCATTCGCATCATATTCACCCCACAGAGCGTAGCATTCCGTCCAATATGGAGCATTACGGCAAAAATCAAACATGTTGCATAATCATAAGTCATGGTCTGAATCAAACACTTGTGAATAATAGCAACCCATCAACAATATACAGAATACTCCCCAGATTCCCCAGCAAAGGACTAAAGCAGTTGTCTCACATTCACCAAAACGAATACACACTCCTTTTGGCACCCGTCCGTGTCATCATTCCCCAATAAAGTCGCCCGAGCACTCTTTACAAACAGACCATCCGTATTACAGATGTTTCTTGACACCCGTCCGTGTCATATCCCCAGCAAAAAGCCAAAGCGTCCTCTTTGCACTCACAGATACATACATACACAATTCCTTGACACCCGTCCGTGTCACCTTCCCCAACATAATTACTTAAACACTTTGTATATCAGATACTTGTTTATACTATACTCTTCTCCTTTTGACACTCGTCCGTGTCGCTCTCTCCAGCAAGTTGAACACTCATCTATACACCACTCATACTCATTTTACTTGTACAGATACGCGTCCGTATCTTGTATACACCTTTTATATCCCCGCAGATTCGACACTCGTCCGTGTTCTTTGTTAACCCGTTGGTACTCGTTCGTACCATCATCTCAGAGCATGCGTCAGGCGTTTATTTCTACCTGATACTCGTCCGTATCATAGTCTTAAGGATGCTCGTCCGCATCTTTAATCCATACACTGTGTCAAACACTTTCGTCTTCTTGAATTTAGACACTCGTCTGTGTCTACTTTTCCCCAGAAGAGTCCCCTCAGAATCAACACTCGTCCGTGTTCCTTGTTAACCAGTTGATACTCGTCCGTATCATCATCTCTGAACACGTGTCAACTTTTGTTTCTACCCGATACTCGTCTGTATCGTAGTCTTAGGGATGCTCGTCCGCATCTCTAATCTATACACAACGTCAAAACACTTATACCTTTTATTTCTTGGATATAAACACTCGTCCATGTTTACTATTCCCCCAGTAAAGCAAATTTCTTTGTTATCTGACATTCGTCCTATGTCATGATAAACTTTGAGAGCAGCCGTCCCCTGCTAGGTGATCGTCCTTCACCTCTTGATGATCGTCCTTCATCATGCTCATCTGATGGCCGTCCCCATCGTCGACCTTTTCTATCCGACATTCGTCCTGTGTCGTGATATTTAGCAGCCGTCCCCTGCTAGGTGATCGTCCTTCACCTTTTGATGATCGTCCTTCATCATTTCATCTGATGGCCGTCACCATCGTTGATTTTGTTATCTGACATTCGTCCTATGTCATGATAAACCTCGAGAGCATCCGTCCCCTGCTAGGTGATCGTCCTTCACCTCTTGATGATCGTCCTTCATCATGCTCGTCCGATGGCCGTCCCCATCATTGACTTTTTATCCGGCATTCGTCCTATGTCGCGATACTTTTGGCAGCCGTACCCTGCCAGGTGATCGTCCTTCACCTTAGATGACCGTCCCTCATCCTACCCCCTCAGAGCAGCCGTCCCCTGCTAGGTGATCGTCCTTCACCTTTGGTGACCGTCCCTCATCATTATTTCATTTATTCTTTAACCCGATGGCCGTCCCCGTCGTGGTCCCTTTTTCTTTTTCAGTTTAGCCCGATGACCGTCCCCATCGTTGGTTACCTTACTTTATGAACTTGATGGCCGTCCCCATCATTTTTCATATTCCCCAGAGAATCTTACAGCCTTACTTGATGGCCGTCCCCATCATAATCTCTCATATCCCCAGCATGTCGGCCGTCCCCGTCATTGCTTTATTCCCCGCACTTTTCCCAGCATGTCGGCCATCCCCGTCATTGCTCTTCCCCCGCAGTCGTCCTCTGTTCGACGGTCGTCCTCCGTCGCCCACACTTTATAATATACTTTATTTTCTTTTACAATCTATATCCCTTTTCTTCTTCATTCTGTGAGTGCAAATTTTGGACTGTCTTTGGTATTCAACCACAAGTTATCTTGTTTGCCTGTTAAGCCGTTGCTTACATCCTGCACAGCTAACTCATGTTTGAATAGGGGCAGCTGTAAACACCCCAAATTTGCCCTCACCCATTCACACCATGGCTTGTTATCATTTCATATACATAAACACAAGCATAGCATCTCATACCACATTTTTGATTCATTGTTTTGGTTCAAAGTCATCTGCATCTAGGGTTTGTGATCTGAGCAATCCAAGAGCTTCTTGAGCCACTCCAAAGGTCATCAATCACTTCAAAGAGGTCCATGGATGTTCAAGCATCATATTATATCCTCTCAAAGTCAAGAATGTCAAAGAGTCACAAGAACTGAAAATGGCATGGAGGCAGAGCCAAGTTTGACTGCACAGATGACCTAGAATTAGGGTTTTGGTTTCAAAGGCCATAACTCCAAATTTTTTGGTCATTCTTGTTTCTATTGGTCTCCATATGGTATAGGGAGTATGCATATCAATTTTCATGAAGAAATTCCATGGGGGAGTCATCTGATCAAGAGTTGACTTTTCAAGCAAGTCAGTGTAAAATCAGGGCATCTGAGGCCCCCAATGACCCAACCAAGGGGTGTTCTTCATCATTTTGATTGTATATGATCTTTATTTGATCATAGAAGAAGTTGTAAGTTCACAAAATTGAAGAATTTCAAGTCTTTTGCAAAGTTGACTTTTTGGGAAAGTTTGACTTTTAATGAAATTGCCATTTTAGGAAACTTTTTCAACCTTTACTTTTTGATTCAAAAATGCTTCAAATAGAAAAACTTTGGTCATGAAAGTTGTAGAATGGATCATTCCCTTTTCAAAAAGTACAAGAACATGACCTAATTCATTTTGGATCAAAAGTTATGGCTTGTCAAAGTTGGCTAAAATCACAAAATTTCAAAGTTTCTACCAAAGAGGCAAAGTTGCAAATTCACTTGTCAAAGCAAATTGAGCTATCAAATGGACTTCTAAACTTCACAACATGATCATACAACACCTAAAAGTCAGATTGGGCCAAGGGATCACACATTTTTATGGCCTATGGAACAAGAAATCTCATGAGAAGCAAAAGTGAGGCAAGTTGCAAAAACTCACTCAAGTGTGGATCCACTTGCTTGCTGACTTCACAAACCATCCAAGGGCTCTCCACACATCTTGCTGCGCAGGAAACCCCATCTGTCCTTGGCTAGCAAGTGGCCCATGCCTCTCTTACACAACTTTGACATTTTGGCAACTTGAGCCATACCAATCACTAAAGCACACATCAACTCATCTGACCTATCACAATTGTTTATGCAAACAAAAAGCAAGCCAAAGCACATAAAAACACATTCTAATCTTGCCCATAGCCATAGTTATCAAAATCTCACCCATTTGCAAGAGTCTTCGAAACACTCAGTACAAGCTACAAACATACAAACCAACTTCACAAACATACTCAGCACACTTCCCTGATCACAAAGCACCCATCACCATAGCCTAAAACTCCCTGAATCACAAACACGATCTCCACCCCACCTTGAACAGAACTTCTGCCATCTCAAAAACCAGCCATCAAAAACTTTCTCCAAGCATCAAGACTTCATCAGGGGCCTAAAAGGGTTGGTTTGCACAAAGAAAGAGGGTCAGAAAGTTGCAAACTGAGAAAGCTCAAAGCTCAGGTATATCAAGAACTTTTTTTTCCAGAAATGAGTTTTTAAGTTTCTAATTTGTTCCTCATGCTTTGTTGATCACTCTGATGCTTTTACTTTTTGAAATGGTTGAGAAATGAGCATTTAATCATGTTCTGAAACTTTTCTGACCTAAACATGTTTGGCTTCGATTCACATGATTAATGGATAAAAAATGGATTTTGTTTAGGGGTTTTGATTTAGTTTCGAATGGGGATGATTTCTGGGCATTTAGTTTTCATTTTCATGAAGTTTTGAGGATTTTAACAACTTTCAGGTGAGGGTCTTGCCGGAGAAGACGACCGGAAGTCTTCTCCGGCCACCTGAAAGTAATTAGGGCTAATCCCTGTAATTAATGCAAGTTTGAATTTGGTACGTTGGATGGGCTGACTTAGTCAACTCCCGCGCATGCTCAATGGTCCAGATCCAATCACTTAACCCTAATCCACGTCATTATCCATTTAATTAGGTTTTATAATTTAATCTGGCCAGTTTGAATATCAGCCCTTAGATCTGGCGCCAGTCAACGCGCGCGTTCCCAGTTCAAACCTCAGCCTTAGGATCAGCATACTTCCATTAAATTCAATTTTATTTTCTTTTTATTTCATTTGTTTTCTTCATTTAATTTAAAATAGCAAAACACTTTTAAAAATTCTGAAAATTTTTGTACAAACTTTTATTAATTTTCAGAAGCCAAAAACATTTTTATTTTTATTTTTTGCATTAAAAAATATTTTTAAATCATTTAAAAGTTTATTTTTAATTAATTAATGAGAAATAATTAATTAAAAATACTTTTAGGTATTTAAAAATCACCAAAAAAATTCATGAAACCTTTAAAATCATTTAGAAACATTGTCCAACCTTCAAACCAAATTTCTTTTTTGATCTTAAGGCATTTTGATAATTTTTCATGGAATTAATTTCATTTCAAAGCATTATTTTGATCCAATGTTCAAAAATTCATTTCTGCCTAGTCTTCGGGAGTCGGTTACGACCTGGGAAGGTATTAGCACCCCAGACCGTCCGCCGTACCCGACGGGATCCACGCTTGCTTGTTTGTTTCAAAGGGTGAGAAAATATAACTGCTGCTGAATAAAATTGCTGACTGGAATGAGAATGAAAAATGAGGAAGGAATAAGAAAAGAGAATGAAAAGAAAGAGGGAAATGTAGGGAAAATAAAGAATGTGCTCGAACGGGCCCTACCCCGCTGCCTACGTACCTCATCGGGATAATGAGGATCAGAGTCGACGTAGTTCGCCTAACCTAGGCGGGAACTATTTGTTTGTGTTTTTTTACAGCTGGAACTGCGTATGTCTATGCTCAGGTGTTGCAGGCTTGTCTGGTACGAGTGCGTTTACCGTCTTGCATGCGAGACAAGTCGTTGCGAGTTCGTGTTGTGAGTGAATGAGATGAGAAGAGAAGTTCCCGCAGGATAGTCGCTTGTTATTTGTTTTTGTCTTTTAAGAGAAGTGTTTTGAATTTGTTAGTGAACATTCTCATACTAAGACCTATCCATCGCGGGAAGCATTTACACCTCGCCCCGAAACAGGTCGCGTATAAACACTCCGCAACAAAGTCTCGTGTCGTACAAGATTGTTCGATTTTTATTAAGTGTTTTATTGCTTTTCTTTATGAGATGAGAAAGAATGACTCAAGTTGCAAAAAGGACAAACTAAGGGGACTAAGACACAACCCTAACTTTATTTGTTTATTTACAAGAGAGGTCCTATGGTTAATGAGGTATTCTAATCCTAAGAAAGAAAAGGAAAAGAAGAAAAGAGAGCTTAGAAACTAACTTACTTCCTAAGGAAGTTAAGTTGTCTCTAAAGAAAGGGAAAGCCTAAAAGCAAAGCACAAAGTGCTAAGGCAAACACAATTAAAATGCATAAGAGATAGGAATGAAGTAATGCTTACCTCAATCTTCCCCCCTACAAAACAAAAGTTAGCATGACAATGCATATTGAAAGTAAAATCAAAGCATAAAAGCGATTAAGTACCATAAACGTCCTAGAATGGAACTAGGGTTCAAAATAAGACCTAAGTCTAAAGGTGAAGGTACCTAAAGGTTACATGACTTCTAAAGTCAGTATCTACTTGATATAAGTCCCTAAGTATGCTAGGACACCTCACAAGATCAAACTATGTCAAACATGTACAAAAAGTTCACCTAGGTTCACCTAAATGCAAGTTAGGGTTTATGGATGAAGTATGAATGCGTATGGCTTACAAGCATGAATTAATACATGAAATGAACATCAAATTCAGTAATGAATACTTATGAATGAGGATGCATGAATATACAATCATGGATGCAATGGATTAGACATATGGAGCAATGAGAAGAAGATATGAGAAGAAACGAACAAATATCGCATAAGATCGCACATGATGCCAACTAAGGAAGAATGACATGTGAATATGCATGAAATGATTATGGGTCAGTAGCATACAAGGTATGAGATGCAATGAGAATGCATGAATAGGCATTAATGATTTGCACATAATTCAAGTTATTATTTAGAGGAGAAGAGAATCTATTTTAGGTTAAAGTTAATTCACATAAGTATGCACTTTAAAGCACCAAAACAAACCAAATGAGCATGGTTCAAAAAATGAACTATGACTGGAATTAAAGACATACAAATGACCTATAATCAATTCTTAAAAGCTACCAAAAAGTTCCTCAATCAAATGGCATGAATGCCTTCTTAACACTTAGGTTATGCGACACATAAACACATGAATCAACCTAGGATCTAGGTGACATGGAAAAATAGCAAAAAACCTTTAAAAATTATGAAATTAAATCCCTGGAATGATATAGTCATTATATTACATTGTCCAAAAGGATTATACAAAATTATGCACCAAAGTGCCAAAACAATTCCTTGACTAGCAAGGTAACAAAACATGATCACCAAAAACAACTCCACAAAGTGGATCAAAAAGGGAATCTAAAATTATGAAAAAAAATGCCTAAGGAGCATCAAAATGTCACAAATTATAGTGATTAATCACACACAAAAAATAGGTTTCACACCTATGGGGGAAAAACGATTTCGGTCCCTTATGCCAAAACACTCCCTTTTGGGACAGCTCATGATCTAAAATCCAAATTAATTATTAAAACCACCCAAATCTGGAAAACAAAAATATGACAAATTAATTAAGAGGATAAGGATCACTCATGAATTTTTCCAGAATTTTATCTCACTTAAAAATATTTTTAATAATTGCGACGAAACGGGCAAAAAAGTGGATTTTAAGGGGAAGTGAAAGGAATCGATCCTAATGGTTCGTAACCTAATCCCTAAGTTCCGAAATCGATACATATCATCAAAAAACACAAATAAATCCAATGCCTCAGGTGGGAGGGCTCAATATGCACCTTAATTTATATGATCCTAAGTCGCATACAACTAGAATGATGCATTAAAGTAGAGAATCGAGATTACTTACTTGGTCGAAGTGCCGATTCTTTCACATAAAAGAAATCCAAAAAAACTTCAAGCCAAGCCTTGTAATCTCCCATGAGCAAAATAAATGCTCATATTCCATAATTGCTTTGTGAAGATTCCCCATAATCGAAACAAAAACAACGGCACAAAATATCATTTGAATCCAAAGGTATCCCACAAATAAAGTGGAATACCAACCAAACGACCGTCGTTAAGATTTTTGCGAGAACCTTGCATGAACTTAACAAACGCATTAGAAACCAAAAAGAGGTGCAACCGGAAGTTGCACCTATGCCTCACAACTCCAAATCAAGTAGAAATATGAATATACGAGTCATGGACATGCATTGAAATTTACGTTTCAAAACGGGGCAGCACTTATGCTCTAACATAAACAACATGCAAACTCAAACCGGAATCGAACAAATTTACATGCAATGAATGGCAAATGATCAACAAACATATATACAAGTCAAAACAAGATCAATGCATCAAAATCGCACCAAACCGAACTTAAAAAGCCTTAAAAAGAAAAAATGCGTCAAAAATCACCGACTCGGAATTGAACGAAAATCGCATGGTAACTTGCAAACGTGCCAACGGATTCAAATATGCAATCGGTTTTTGAAAATTTCGCTTGGAAGTGATACTTTTTGGCCGATTTCGTCGGCTGACAGTAGCAAAATAGCCGGGAAAAATTGTCCGAAATTGACTAAAAAGTTCACCAATGGCTCCGAAATAATCAACAAAGTCAATTTACACTATTCACATTCGCAAAAACGCGCTACGGTTAGGAAGTTATGACCAAAACATATTCTCGACACGCGACACATGAACAACATCAACAATTAAGCCTCAACCTATCCTATTTCAAATTTGCACATTGAAACAAGCATGAATTTAAAAGTCAAGCACTTCAATCAATATCAAGTCATAATAATTAGCTCTCTTAGGAATTTTGTCAAACACCTAACATTCACCGATTATTCTATGTCAACTTTACCAAGCCTTTTCAATCATGCACCACAACAATTATTAGGATAAATTAATCAAGAATCAATCAATAATAAAATTATGAATCAATGCACATAATCTCCACAAGATTAATTCAACTTCAAAATTCAATTCAAGAAACAATTCAACAATTATTCATGAATTAAAGTTTAAGAAGCTTACCGAATGAAGAATCGACGAAGAAATTGCGAATCCGAAGGAAGTGAGACGCGATCAAGAACGGAGGAGAGGAGGAGAGGCCGCGCGGCTGCCGGTGGCGGAAGATGGTGGTCTTACGGTGGTGAAGTTGACCGGAGGTGGTGGTTCGTGGCGGCTCGGCTACCGGAAGCTTGATCGAAATTGTTGTGTTCTTGAGTTCTTGATGAAGTTGTTGTTGTGTTCTTGAGAAAGAATTGAGAGAATGAAGACTTTGATCCTTTAGAGAGAGCTTGTGAGAGTTTTTTGGTGTTTGTAAATTATGATTGAAGTTATGAGACAAATTGTGGGTCAAAAGAATATATAGTGGAGTGTAAAATGAAAGGCAAAAGGTGGAATTTCGGCTTAAGTGAAAATAACAATATCTTCGGCAAGAAATTTCGACTCTGAGCCTTCCACAATATCGTCCACCTCTGAATCACAGTTGCAACACAAAAAGAACGGACGTCATACGATCAAAATCGAGTGCGATCGATACGTTTAAGCTGCAAGACGTCACTGAATAAGTTGTTTTTTTGGCTTATTTGGTATCCGCTACTCGAAAATGTGACTAGGTCAACCTCTCCGGAGCATAATCTCGACTCTACTTTGTCAGCAAAGTTGTAGATCTATGAGTCAGTGACCTGGTGTTAAAATCTAAGCTCAACCGGACAAACGACGAGGGAGATATGAATTTTCTCGTGAAACCACTTTCAGCATTTTTCTTCGGTTCAACACTTCAGTTTTGTGAAATAAACCAAAACGACAATTTTTGGAGCACCGTTCGAACTCACTTTTGTATTTGAAATTGAAGAGGATAAAATTTGTGAACCAACGCTTCAAGAACGGGTGATATCCGATGAAAATTGACCGAGTTATGAATTTTACAAAATCTGACAGACAGTGCACTGCATCAAAGAACCTAACTGGTAATTCGCATTTTCGAGATCCTTCCGCTCAGACCTAACCCAAAATGAATTCACATAATGAAGATAACATCTAAACGGAATTTTAGGCACCGAAACAACATCAATTCGATGAACGAGCCAAGAGTTATGAATTTTTTAGTGTTCAAAAACTCACCGGTTCAGCACTGTTTTTCACTATGTCGACTCTAAAGACTCGCACATTCTGAGATCTTCTTCAAAGAATTAGTTCTCGGCCAAAACCCAAAAGTTAGAAAGGATATCAAGAAGGAAATTTTGGCATATGAATCTCTCAGACATGTTGACCCAATCAGAAGTTACGAACTCTTGAATACCGCTAGCACAGTTAATCGGCGAAACCGAAATTTCAAAAACAAATAATTCCCGCCATTTTCCTTGATGAATTGGCCTCCGAGCCGAACACAAAAGTTGTAGAGAATACCGAAATAGTCTAAAATATTGAGTTTCAAGCCAAAATGAGTTTCCGAGCATAAGTTACAACTTTTGCAAACTGCACCATAAAACTGATATTCTGCTTAAACTCCTTTGAATCAACCGAGAACTTTTGGTTTCTTCTAAGATTATTGTGCACGTTCCGCATGAAAAAATAAAGGCCAGTCGCAACCTGTGAAAGCTCACGTGGAGATTTATATTCATGTATGTTTATGATGCAATTGTGATCTAAATGCAATGCAATGTATGAAAGGATATGCTAAATGGCATGAAAATGAGAGGGCAAATTTTGAGGTATTACAGCTGCCCCTATTCAATCATCTGTTAATCTGAAAAGGACGGTAGCCCGAGCTATCGACCATTCAAGATAAACTGTGATTGAATACCAAGAAGACCAGAAATTTGCACTCTGACGAAAATGCAACACCGGGAAATAAACCCGACCAAATGACGCTTTGGTGACTGAAGGGGAGAAAAAGCAGACGAGCTTCTTCCAAGTTGAAACTGATATCTGGAATAAGAGTGCTAAGACAGACGAGTCTTCAAACAATCCTGTGACGCCAGGTGCCGGACAAACGAGTCCTCAGACATTGCAAGAACTTGTAACTGAGACAGACGAGCCTTCAAAAAAATCCTGTGACGCTAGGAGCTGGACAAACGAGTCCTCAAACACTGCATATAGCATGAGACAGACGAGTCTCCTTCGGATTTACCTGTTACGCCAGGACCGGTAATGCACTTAAGTCTGTGGGATAGACATGCAATCAAGGTAGACGAACCTTCTTCATATATTATCCGCGGATATATGGTATAAGAAAGACGAGTCTTCTGAGCAAACCTGTTACGCCAGGTGCAGCAACAATAATAATTGGTGCCTGAGACAGACGAGCCTCCTTCGGATTTACCTGTTACGCCAGGACCGGTAATCATTTCGACATTTAATTCCCACTGTCAGGATTCGAAACCTCTTCAATACAGACGAGTATTGGATGATCATCAAGATAACACAGACGAGTGCCATAAGTCAATAATACAGACGAGTATCAGACGATGATCTGAGAAACACAGACGAGTGTCTCAGGCAATGATACAGACGAGTATCAGCCACTGGTATAGACGAATACCAGAAATTCAAACACAGACGAGCATTTGAAGTAGCAATACAGAAATACCAGGGTAAACAGCAAATCCTCACATACAGATGTAAGCTAGCACAGACGGGTGCTGGGGATGATACAGACGAGTATCCAAGCAAGGAAGACGCTTCAGAACACAAACGACTTCTGGGGAATAAAAGCAGACGAGCTTCAAACAAACACAGACGAGTGCTGGACAGTTGCAGACGAGCAACAACAGAGAATACATATCAAGGCACAGACGAGTGCAGCGAAGGATCCAATACCAAACACAGACGAGTGTTGGGAGGTTGCATACTAGCAACAACAAATATCATCTCAGAACACAGACGAGTGTTGAGGAGTTGCGGACAAACAACTATCATAACCAAACACAGACGAGTGCTGGAAATTGCAGACGAGCAATAACAAGGTAACCATTTCAAAGCACAGACGAATGCTAGAAATTGCAGACGAGCAAACAGCAACTGATATAACCAAACACAAACGAGTGTTTGGAATTGCGAACGAGCAGAATCAAAGTAATCATAAACCACCGCTGGGGAAAGCAAACGAGCAATACCACAGAGCTAACGCAGACGAGTGTTGAAAGATGCAGACGAGCTACAATAAAGCAGTAATATGTCCTTGCTGGGGAAAAACCTGCTTAGGGATAACACAAACGAGTGTTGACAAACGCAGACGAGTGGTAGACAAATGCCTGATTGGCAGCAAGAGATACAACTCTACAGGGGAAGACAAGTCAAGAGGTCTGGACACTCAACTCTGACTGAGGTGATGAATACCTGGCTGTATCATCAAATACCCAAAAGTATGGCAACTTGGCTGAGAAATATTTCACGGACGGAGGTGAAAATCAAATATGAACTCTGTGGGGACCGGATCATCTTCAGACTTGGCTGGGGAATCAAAGGCATGGCACCGCTGAGGGAGCAAACTGCTGGGGAGGAATGACACCCCTTATACTGCTGAGAATTGCCCCTGTCTGAAGGGAAACTTCTGCTTGGGGATGATACCCACCTTCTGCTATCTTGCTGGGAGAAATTTCAGCTTCCACTTTACTGGGGATGATAGATAATGTCAATGATAAAGCTTCCCGCTGAAGATAAGAGCTCAAGTTGCCACTTGCTGGGATAAGAGATAAATCCTCTCATGTTGGGAATGAGAGATGTAAGGCGTCTCATGCTGGGGATGAGAGACGATGATATCTTTCTGCTCAAGAAGTAACCTTCCATTTGTCGCACTACTGGAGAAGGAATTGTCTAATGAGACTTGCTAAGGAATTCTGATCAATGAAGTCTGCCGACAAAACAACTCTTGAAGTACTGTGCCGACAATGTCTTTGCCCCCCAGCCCTGGGTGGATAGGTCGCCAACTAATCATGAGTGAACAATGGTTCTTTGCAATTTTCAACTCACCTTAGATTAAGGTCCATCGGAAGAAAATGTCTCAAGAGGATTTCACAGAAAACATGACATACGAAATGCCTCGGTGTCTTCAAACTCTTGGAGAGATTCGTCGGATCTCGAAATAACTGCCCCAGACTGCATGGTCTATGAAAGAAATTTGCCTCACGAGGATTAATGAAAGACCTCATATCACCGTGAAATATTATGCCCCAGTATTTTGACCTTTGGATAGGTGCTTTGGATTTACCGTCTTCGGGAGAAAGTACTTCTCATGCTCTTAGGATGGCCTGCCCCGGTACAAGTCTTGAAGTGATCACCCCTGAATGACTGTGTTTTGAAGAAAACACCCATGCCAATTGTTCTTTGAGAGATTGGATCTCGAAGTAATTGCCCCAGTTTGGTTGAAATTTGAATACATGCCTCAGACTAATGGCTCTTTGAGAGATTTGAATCTCGAAGTGATTGCCCCAGCTTGGTTGAACTTTGAAGAGATTGCTCGACATGATTTCCCCAGATTAGTTGGCTCTTACCACGACTGTTGGGAAAGTCCCTACTCAATGGAGTTTTCTTGAAAAGTGCACCTCGATAGATTGTCCTTCGGAAGTTTCAGACTTCTCAACTTGGCAAGATTAAGTTTCTGGACTGAGATTCCATATGTAAACATTTATGATGCCAAACAAATGTATGTAAGCAGAAAATGTTTATTTTAAGAATGAAAATTCTAATGCAACACACATGTTAATCTTGAAGTTTTACTGTAAAAAGATGTCGCCAACCTTTGTGAGTGAATCACTGGTTAAATACGACATTGGTTTTTGATGAATGAAAGCACGCACATGCAACACGAACAAAGAACTTTTAGCACAACTCATAGGAGTCAAGAACGCGATCTTGTGGTAGTATGCTCTCGAAATAACCCTGTTTCAATTAGGACTTTTGAGGATTGTATCGTGGTCTGGTTCACGGTTATAAAAATAAAGGATATAGGCTCGAAGTTTATTTGTGCCCACCCATCTTCGTGATGTTCTACATTCCTATGTTCAGCTAACTTTCACAAGCGCTCACCTCTCAAAAAGGGTTTTGTGATGGTTGAGGAACCAATTACACTAACGGTTTAAGCACCAATCAAGTTGTTGTTTGGAGTCAGTCACCCCTTCGTCTTCCGTGTCTGTATCACACGACTTTGTCCTTGTTCAAGGATCTTTCTTGTGTAATCCTTTTTGTCTTTTGCTTTTGCATTATTTTTCTTATCCCTAACTTTTGCCTGGACTGATTCTTGTGAATCTTTGATTGAAGTCCAGCGGGATGCCCTAATTTTTGTCTAAGTCGCTTGTTTTCAAGTTTCGACCTAGCGGGCTTTTTTATTCATTTTTCCTATTCTTTTTTTGAACAAATGTGTGACACTGTTTGTCTTGATTGCTTTGAAAGGGTCGTGACTGCCTCATTCTCTGGTCAATGATTAATAACCAATGTGGTTTCCGGTCTTTGGACCTCTTGATTGGGATAACCATTGTGGTTCCTGGTTATTGGACCTCTTGATTTGGTACAACGAAAGGTAATGGATCCTCAGATTTGCACTCCTTTTTGAAATTTAAACGCTCGGTCAAACTAACTGATGCCTACCCTGCCCCTGGGTTAAATGCAAGGTTTTTTTTTTCATGCGAAAAGAAACTCCTACTTCAAGGCTCAAATGGGTTGGCGAGGGTCTATCTCCCTTATATCTCTGGTGTTTAGGATTTGAAACAATGCCTGTACATCCTCAACATGGTCTTTCTCAAAAGCACACAATTAGAGATTTTTGCGTTTTCATTTCGTCATCCTCCTTAATAGAGTTAAAACAAAATAGTTGGTATTGCAATGCACATACACAAAATCATGAGTGAATACAAATAGATTACTTCAAGAGAAACATGTGCATTTTATTATGGTTATCATTCAAAAACAAATAAGTTTCATGCATGCATACAAATGTTTAAACAAACAATATAAACTACAAATGAAAATGCAGTAAAGAAGCTGAACATTGCCATCATTGAGGAGACTTGACTCCGTCTGGACTTATTGCTTCTGAAGATGCCCTTGCAAACTAGGATGCCAATTTGATAAGGAGATTTCAATATGTGAGCAGACCTTCTGGCATGATGACCTTTGAGTCGGCCAAATTTTGCATCTTGTACTTGAACACATCACAGTTGTCAATTGTATGCCTAAATGCCCCTGAGTGATACTTGCATCTAGCCTTCACATCATGGTGGTCATTATTGAGGAGGTTTGACTCCGTCTGGACTTATTGCTCTCGGAGACTTTCAGCAGTCAGTAGTCTGGATGTTTACTCAATCAAATTCGCGACCTTGTTTTTACCTTTGCCTCTGAAAGACTTGCAATCTTCAATTAAAAGGCCAGGTGCCCCAGAATGGTAATCATACTTGGAATTGAAACCCCAAAGGAAGCTTTGTCGGAGATGATCCTGATGCAGTTAGCTCAACCACTCCAAATTTGCGTAAATGAGGAAACTTATTGCACGTACGTCATCAGAATATGATCAAACTTCTTCTCAAGTGGTTTTGGCCTTTACCCTTATGCTCTGTCCGCTGGACTCTCTTGGGAAGCTGAAATTGGATGCCGACAAATGACGTCTGGAGGGAAGAGGTTGATAAATGAAGTTGATAAATAAAGTTGCTCAGAAAGATCTTGCACGATCTCCTGCCTACGTATCTCCATTGACCAATGGAGAATCAAAGCAGCGTAGTTCCCCTCAATAGGGATGAAAATAGCTTTGTTCAGAATTTCCATAACCAAGCTCATCTGAGTCTTCATCTGGTTGACTTCCTGTTTCAGCAGTTTCTGGTTTTGAAATAAAGCTTATACCTCTGTCCTGAATGGCCTCAGCTGGGTCTTCCTTCGATTACCTCCGCCCGGAGTTGCTTCAAATATATACCTGATGATTGTGATTCAAGTTGTCCATTCTGATGAGAAATCAAGTCAGGAAAATAATTTGTCTCTGAACACCTGTAAGGAATGCAAGGATGTATGCAAATGCCATGTTCAATTATTTCTGAGGAATCTATCTGCTTTAATTCAAGTTTTGATAAAGAAAAATCCAACAACATGATTCAGATATGTGATCCTCGGAAATAACTGAACATGTATGCAGAAATGCTATGATGTCATGTATGCAATAGGCGTGTGATCAACAATCTGATGTTGGTGTTGAACAGTGAACCAACTGTCTGTATAGAATCACAATAGCGGCACCATCTCTGTATAGAACCCCATAACTGAGAACCCAATAACTGTAAAACTGGATCACATAATAGCATAGTCACTGATGGTGTTGAAGTTGAACAACGAGCCAAGTGTCTGTGGAGAGTCATAATAACAGTCACAATATCAGGGTCACCATGGTAATCACAGTAACAATCTCTCTGAATAGAAATCTCGGATCTCAGAATCAAAGAACCATAGAACACTGAACAATACTGGCAAAGTGGGTATGTTGAAGTTTAGGGTTCCTGCAAACCTGTAAACCCCTCCCAATCTCACGGGTGTGCTACTCGGGTCAACATCACGGACTCTCAAAGCCGAATAACAATAATACGTTCACCATTTCCGAGAAATGGCTCATGACCAAATCAGGGAATCGGTTTGGCATTATGTACTACTCAGGGAGGCCTCAGCTGAGTCCAAGGAAACAAGCATCCCTCATTGGTCCCCAGCTTCAAGCACTGAATCGAGAAACAATAGTACATTCATCCCGAAGGGTACAATACTACCGTCATACGAACAGTTTGCCTTAACTGGATTCCTATGAGAGAACCAGGCTATCCTATGTGAGTTCCCAGTGGACCCTCGGATGCGAGTGGGTTTGCCAACAAATGTGGTCTGCCACTGTCATCACTAGAGAGGGTTGTTTCCACAAAGGTTCTCAATGATCGGTCCCCAGATGCACATAACTATCAAGGTCCTATCCCGAAGTGGAGGAAATCCCCACACAAGATATTTCCAAGACAGTCGCAATCTGGGCGTGAAACACATCGCCACTCATCATGTCACATGCGAGTACAATATGTCCACTCTAATCCTAGGGTGCACTCAAGCCGGGTACTTGGCTTATCTCTCAGAAACAATATCACCCGAACCCACCAAACAGAAAACCAGTCCAGACAGTCCAGTATGATATACATGATGCAGAAAATAAATACTGAAAACTGTAAATAAAGCTGTAAACAAAAGCGGTAAACAAACAACAATACGATATAATAAGCCACAACAAACAAACATCACCCAAAGAAACAGAAACAAACAAGCGCTAGGAGAGACTCACAAGGGAACCAGAGATCATCTGGTGTGCCGTCCCCAGCAGAGTCGCCAGCTGTCGCTCCCGGGATTTTCATCCTAGTACAAACGCGAAAGTGGCGCGGAAAGGTTAGAGTCGCCAGCCAGACATTTTTATCCCGAAAGAATGGGAAAGGTAATGTTGCACAAACCTGAGGAAGAAGGGAAAGGACGAGGTCTTACGAACCAAAGATCTGAGTTCGGGAGTCGGTTACGACCTGGGAAGGTATTAGCACCCCAGACCGTCCGCCGTACCCGACGGGATCCACGCTTGCTTGTTTGTTTCAAAGGGTGAGAAAATATAACTGCTGCTGAATAAAATTGCTGACTGGAATGAGAATGAAAAATGAGGAAGGAATAAGAAAAGAGAATGAAAAGAAAGAGGGAAATGTAGGGAAAATAAAGAATGTGCTCGAACGGGCCCTACCCCGCTGCCTACGTACCTCATCGGGATAATGAGGATCAGAGTCGACGTAGTTCGCCTAACCTAGGCGGGAACTATTTGTTTGTGTTTTTTTACAGCTGGAACTGCGTATGTCTATGCTCAGGTGCTGCAGGCTCGTCTGGTACGAGTGCGTTTACCGTCTTGCATGCGAGACAAGTCGTCGCGAGTTCGCGTTGTGAGTGAATGAGATGAGAAGAGAAGTTCCCGCAGGATAGTCGCTTGTTATTTGTTTTTGTCTTTTAAAAGAAGTGTTTTGAATTTGTTAGTGAACATTCTCATACTAAGACCTATCCATCGCGGGAAGCATTTACACCTCGCCCCGAAACAGGACGCGTATAAACACTCCGCAACAAAGTCTCGTGTCGTACAAGATTGTTCGATTTTTATTAAGTGTTTTATTGCTTTTCTTTATGAGATGAGAAAGAATGACTCAAGTTGCAAAAAGGACAAACTAAGGGGACTAAGACACAACCCTAAATTTATTTGTTTATTTACAAGAGAGGTCCTATGGTTAATGAGGTATTCTAATCCTAAGAAAGAAAAGGAAAAGAAGAAAAGAGAGCTTAGAAACTAACTTACTTCCTAAGGAAGTTAAGTTGTCTCTAAAGAAAGGGAAAGCCTAAAGGCAAAGCACAAAGTGCTAAGGCAAACACAATTAAAATGTATAAGAGATAGGAATGAAGTAATGCTTACCTCAATCTTCCCCCCTACAAAACAAAAGTTAGCATGACAATGCATATTGAAAGTAAAATCAAAGCATAAAAGCGATTAAGTACCATAAACGTCCTAGAATGGAACTAGGGTTCAAAATAAGACCTAAGTCTAAAGGTGAAGGTACCTAAAGGTTACATGACTTCTAAAGTCAGTATCTACTTGATATAAGTCCCTAAGTATGCTAGGACACCTCACAAGATCAAACTATGTCAAACTATGTACAAAAAGTTCACCTAGGTTCACCTAAATGCAAGTTAGGGTTTATGGATGAAGTATGAATGCGTATGGCTTACAAGCATGAATTGATACATGAAATGAACATCAAAGTCAGTAATGAATACTTATGAATGAGGATGCATGAATATACAATCATGGATGCAATGGATTAGACATATGGAGCAATGAGAAGAAGATATGAGAAGAAACGAACAAATATCGCATAAGATCGCACATGATGCCAACTAAGGAAGAATGGCATGTGAATATGCATGAAATGATTATGGGTCAGTAGCATACAAGGTATGAGATGCAATGAGAATGCATGAATAGGCATTTATGATTTGCACATAATTCAAGTTATTATTTAGAGGAGAAGAGAATCTATTTTAGGTTAAAGTTAATTCACATAAGTATGCACTTTAAAGCACCAAAACAAACCAAATGAGCATGGTTCAAAAAATGAACTATGACTGGAATTAAAGACATACAAATGACCTATAATCAATTCTTAAAAGCTACCAAAAATTTCCTCAATCAAATGGCATGAATGCCTTCTTAACACTTAGGTTATGCGACACATAAACACATGAATCAACCTAGGATCTAGGTGACATGGAAAAATAGCAAAAAACCTTTAAAAATTATGAAATTAAATCCCTGGAATGATATAGTCATTATCTTACATTGTCCAAAAGGATTATACAAAATTATGCACCAAAGTGCCAAAACAATTCCTTGACTAGCAAGGTAACAAAACATGATCACCAAAAACAACTCCACAAAGTGGATCAAAAAGGGAATCTAAAATTATGAAAAAAAATGCCTAAGGAGCATCAAAATGTCACAAATTACAGTGATTAATCACACACAAAAAATAGGTTTCACACCTATGGGGGAAAAACGATTTCGGTCCCTTATGCCAAAACACTCCCTTTTGGGACAGCTCATGATCTAAAATCCAAATTAATTATTAAAACCACCCAAATCTGGAAACAAAAAATATGACAAATTAATTAAGAGGATAAGGATCACTCATGAATTTTTCCAGAATTTTATCTCACTTAAAAATATTTTTAATAATTGCGACGAAACGGGCAAAAAAGTGGATTTTAAGGGGAAGTGAAAGGAATCGATCCTAATGGTTCGTAACCTAATCCCTAAGTTCCGAAATCGATACATATCATCAAAAACCACAAATAAATCCAATGCCTCAGGTGGGAGGGCTCAATATGCACCTTAAGTTATATGATCCTAAGTCGCATACAACTAGAATGATGCATTAAAGTAGAGAATCGAGATTACTTACTTGGTCGAAGTGCCGATTCTTTCACATAAAAGAAATCCAAAAAAACTTCAAGCCAAGCCTTGTAATCTCCCATGAGCAAAATAAATGCTCATCTTCCATAATTGCTTTGTGAAGATTCCCCATAATCGAAACAAAAACAACGGCACAAAATATCATTTGAATCCAAAGGTATCCCACAAATAAAGTGGAATACCAACCAAACGACCGTCGTTAAGATTTTTGCGAGAACCTTGCATGAACTTAACAAACGCATTAGAAACCAAAAAGAGGTGCAACCGGAAGTTGCACCTATGCCTCACAACTCCAAATCAAGTAGAAATATGAATATACGAGTCATGGACATGCATTGAAATTTACGTTTCAAAACGGGGCAGCACTTATGCTCTAACATAAACAACATGCAAACTCAAACCGGAATCGAACAAATTTACATGCAATGAATGGCAAATGATCAACAAACATATATACAAGTCAAAACAAGATCAATGCATCAAAATCGCACCAAACCGAACTTAAAAAGCCTTAAAAAGAAAAAATGCGTCAAAAATCACCGACTCGGAATTGAACGAAAATCGCATGGTAACTTGCAAACGTGCCAACGGATTCAAATATGCAATCGGTTTTTGAAAATTTCGCTTGGAAGTGATACTTTTTGGCCGATTTCGTCGGCTGACAGTAGCAAAATAGCCGGGAAAAATTGTCCGAAATTGACTAAAAAGTTCACCAATGGCTCCGAAATAATCAACAAAGTCAATTTACACTATTCACATTCGCAAAAACGCGCTACGGTTAGGAAGTTATGACCAAAACATATTCTCGACACGCGACACATGAACAACATCAACAATTAAGCCTCAACCTATCCTATTTCAAATTTGCACATTGAAACAAGCATGAATTTAAAAGTCAAGCACTTCAATCAATATCAAGTCATAATAATTAGCTCTCTTAGGAATTTTGTCAAACACCTAACATTCACCGATTATTCTATGTCAACTTTACCAAGCCTTTTCAATCATGCACCACAACAATTATTAGGATAAATTAATCAAGAATCAATCAATAATAAAATTATGAATCAATGCACATAATCTCCACAAGATTAATTCAACTTCAAAATTCAATTCAAGAAACAATTCAACAATTATTCATGAATTAAAGTTTAAGAAGCTTACCGAATGAAGAATCGACGAAGAAATTGCGAATCCGAAGGAAGTGAGACGCGATCAAGAACGGAGGAGAGGAGGAGAGGCCGCGCGGCTGCCGGTGGCGGAAGATGGTGGTCTTACGGTGGTGAAGTTGACCGGAGGTGGTGGTTCGTGGCGGCTCGGCTACCGGAAGCTTGATCGAAATTGTTGTGTTCTTGAGTTCTTGATGAAGTTGTTGTTGTGTTCTTGAGAAAGAATTGAGAGAATGAACTTTGATCCTTTAGAGAGAGCTTGTGAGAGTTTTTTGGTGTTTGTAAATTATGATTGAAGTTATGAGACAAATTGTGGGTCAAAAGAATATATAGTGGAGTGTAAAATGAAAGGCAAAAGGTGGAATTTCGGCTTAAGTGAAAATAACAATATCTTCGGCAAGAAATTTCGACTCTGAGCCTTCCACAATATCGTCCACCTCTGAATCACAGTTGCAACACAAAAAGAACGGACGTCATACGATCAAAATCGAGTGCGATCGATACGTTTAAGCTGCAAGACGTCACTGAATAAGTTGTTTTTTTGGCTTATTTGGTATCCGCTACTCGAAAATGTGACTAGGTCAACCTCTCCGGAGCATAATCTCGACTCGACTTTGTCAGCAAAGTTGTAGATCTATGAGTCAGTGACCTGGTGTTAAAATCTAAGCTCAACCGGACAAACGACGAGGGAGATATGAATTTTCTCGTGAAACCACTTTCAGCATTTTTCTTCGGTTCACCACTTCAGTTTTGTGAAATAAACCAAAACGACAATTTTTGGAGCACCGTTCGAACTCACTTTTGTATTTGAAATTGAAGAGGATAAAATTTGTGAACCAACGCTTCAAGAACGGGTGATATCCGATGAAAATTGACCGAGTTATGAATTTTACAAAATCTGACAGACAGTGCACTGCATCAAAGAGCCTTACTGGTAATTCGCATTTTCGAGATCCTTCCGCTCGGACCTAACCCAAAATGAATTCACATAATGAAGATAACATCTAAACGGAATTTTAGGCACCGAAACAACATCAATTCGATGAACGAGCCAAGAGTTATGAATTTTTTAGTGTTCAAAAACTCACCGGTTCAGCACTGTTTTTCACTATGTCGACTCTAAAGACTCGCACATTCTGAGATCTTCTTCAAAGAATTAGTTCTCGGCCAAAACCCAAAAGTTAGAAAGGATATCAAGACGGAAATTTTGGCATATGAATCTCTCAGACATGTTGACCCAATCAGAAGTTACGAACTCTTGAATACCGCTAGCACAGTTAATCGGCGAAACCAAAATTTCAAAAACAAATAATTCCCGCCATTTTCCTTGATGAATTGGCCTCCGAGCCGAACACAAAAGTTGTAGAGAATACCGAAATAGTCTAAAATATTGAGTTTCAAGCCAAAATGAGTTTCTGAGCATAAGTTACAACTTTTGCAAACTGCACCATAAAACTGATATTCTGCTTAAACTCCTTTGAATCAACCGAGAACTTTTGGTTTCTTCTAAGATTATTGTGCACGTTCCGCATGAAAAAATAAAGGCCAGTCGCAACCTGTGAAAGCTCACATGGAGATGTATATTCATGTATGTTTATGATGCAATTGTGATCTAAATGCAATGCAATGTATGAAAGGATATGCTAAATGGCATGAAAATGAGAGGGCAAATTTTGAGGTATTACAGCTTCTTGCATTTGCCATGTTGTATGCCATTTGCATTTCATAACTTTTCATGTATGTTCATGATCCTAAGCTTGCTTCTCTTACATCCACATGCTTGAATGATCATCTCCATGCCTTGATTCATGTTTGCATCATCTCATAGCATCATTATCATCTCATATATGCTTCTGGTTTTGTTTTACATCATCACATTTCATTTCATTTTGCATTGCATTACATTTGTTTCACTAACTTTTCAGGTGGTAAGTAACTTTGAGAAGTGAATTTGCCTTCACTTCTCACATTTTCTTTGCATCTCTCTTATGCATCATTGCTGCATTTTATCTTGTGTTTGAGATTGAGCTTGCTCTTTCTTTTTCTTCTTACCTTCTTTCCTCAAGTAACTTGTCTTCTTAAATGAAGCAAGTTACTTTGCTTTTCCTTGCTCCTTTCATCTGCTTCCTGGTGGTTCCTCTGAAGATCTTTTTTGCAAACCTCACAAACCTTAGGAACAACCAAGTATGACAATAATTAGGGTTTTGATTAGTTCCCCCACTTAGTTTTACCTTTGTGTCTCATTGAGTCTTCTCTTCTCATCTCATAATCAGGGACTAAACCCTAAAGGCTTTAAGGCTTTGTGATTTAACTTATGCCTGCATCCTTCTATTAGGATGGAGTGTATGACTTTAATCCTAAGTGTTAAACCCTTAATGTGTTTAACTCCTTTAATCAATCCACATAATAATCATCAAGACATCACACTTGTAACTTGGGCCTTGCATTAGGGTTCTAATTCTTCCTTAACTGGTTAAGAAAGACTAACCCTAGTGTTAATGGACAAGTCCCCCTCAAGTTGTCTTACTAACCCTAAAAAACACTTCTTCATCACATCATTAACTAAAATCCATCTAATAAAGACCTTGTTTTGTCATGAGTTTAATCCCTAATCATGGATTAAGTTGAGGAGCTTTCCTCAGCTTAAACATTCTCATCTATTATCCTTCTATTAGGATGGTGTAATGAGTCTGTTTAATCCTTGATTATGGCTTAACCTCATTACTTAACACTAAACAAAAACACCAAAAACATCTAAATAATTACAAGTAGGTTAATGAACTTAATCCTACACCAAGGTGTTTAAGTGTGAGACACTGACTTCACACTTAAGGTATTCTCATTACCCCTAATCAGAGGGAAGATGTGATGAGTTTACTAACCCATTGGTTTAGGCTTAAGCTCATTAACTTATGACAAATCTTTCAAAAGTAATAAAAGACTGAAAACACAAAAACAAACAATAATCGTCTCCTCCGGGATTCTTTTCTCATCTTATTCACTCACAACCGAGAACTTGCTTCTTCCGTCTAATGCAAGACAGTTTGCACATGAGCCAGACAGGTCATACACTTGAGCATAGACAAGCAAGCAGTTCACAAGTCAATTCATCCTTTCAGTCTCTTTGGGTCGAACTACGGTGTTCTGACTTCCTCATTGCACGAGAGGATACGTAGGCATAACTTAACAGTTATCGAACAAAAGTCTCTGTATATCCCCCCTCTTTCCAGTATCATTCTTTTAGCCTCATACTCCTGAGCATTTCACTTTTGTTCTTACACTGACACTATACATATCACACATCACTTCTTTTACACTGACACCTGTACATCTTTTTCCCAGCTCTTTTGATACACAAATTCCACTGACACTACCCCTTTAAAACACAAATATTTTAAGCGTGGATCCCGTCGAGTACGACGGACAATCTGGGTGCTAATACCTTCCCAGGTTGTAACCAACCTCCTTTCTCAGTCTCTCTGGTTCACAACCGTCTTATCCATATCTTTCTAGGCCTATGCAGCATTGCCTTTCCTCCGGGATAAAAATGCCTAGCTGGCGACTCTATTCATTCCCTGTGAGTTCACTCCTGTGTGTTCTCACACCTCCTTTCGCCGACCGTTCGCGTCTGTACCCTTATCTGGGCCTATTTCCCATTTATCGGGAGCGACAATAGTATAATAGAAAAACTATGTTTATGTGTATATTTCTCTTGTACAAAGTTAAAGCATTATATAAAACCCATTGATGTATATGTATCTTCTCATTTCGACGTAATAAAACACATGTTATCTAAATCCATTTTACATAGTCGAATTGGGAAATGGGCCTTGGCATTAACTGAATATTCTTTGAAGTATATGCCTCTAAAGGCTGTCAAAGGACAAGTGGTTGCTGATTTTATAGCTGACCACTCAATAAATGAAAGTGAAATGAAATATGTCGAAGTAGAACCTTGGACATTATATTTCGACGGTTCCAGTCACAAGAATGGAACTGGTGTTGGGATGTTGATTATTTCTCCTAATAAAATTCCAACAAAATTCAAGTACAAAGTAGAAGGCTTGTGTTCAAATAATGAAACAGAATATGAGGCTTTGATTGCTGGACTTGAAATATTGTTGGAATTGGGGGCAACAAGAGTCGAAATAATGGGTGACTCTGAGTTGGTAATAAAGCAATTGACAAAAGAATACAAATGTGTCAAGGAGAATTTGATCATGTACTTTGTAATAGCCAATAGACTCCTCAAGAAATTCGACAGCGCAGCCTTTAAACACATTCCTAGATTGGAAAATCAGGAAGCAAATGACTTGGCTCAACTAGCATCAGGCTACAAAGTGTCGAAAGAAAATTTGGAGAAAGCTATTGAAGTAAGAGGAAAAGTATTATCCACCAAATTGTCCCCATCAGATTTGGAAACAATAAGACTGGGTTATGGTGACGAAGAAAATTTTGAAATTTTTAATGTAGATGATCCAGAGGTGGGAGATTGGAGAAAACCTATTAAGGATTATTTACAAAACCCAAACCAGACAGTCGAAAGAAAAATAAAGTATAGTGCTTTAAGCTACGTACTTTTTGAAAATGAGTTATTTAAAAAGACTGCAGAAGGAGTCTTACTAAAATGCTTAGGTGAGACTGAAGCTTATATAGCTTTGTCAAACGTGCACAGTGGTGCACACCAGGCAGGTCACAAGATGAAGTGGTTACTATTTCGACAAGGGATGTATTGGCCAACAATGCTAAAGGATTTTGTCGAATTTGCAAAAGGGTGTCAAGAATGCCAAATTCATGCAGGCATACCTCATGTACCTGCAAATGAGTTACACTCTATTATAAAGCCTTGGCCATTCAGAGGTTGGGCTTTAGATTTAGTTGGGGAAATTCGACCAGCTTCTTCAAAGGGGCAAAAATACATTTTGGTTGGAGTAGACTATTTTACTAAGTGGATTGAAGCTATACCACTGACGAATCTAGACCAGGAGGCAGTTATAGAATTCATCCAGAAACACATAATTCATAGGTTTGGAATACCAAAAACCATAACCACTGATCAAGGATCTGTGTTTACTGGAAAAAACATGCAGGCATTTGCAAAAGAAACAGGTTTTAAGTTGTTAACTTCGAAACCCTATTATGCCCAAGCAAATGGACAGGTCGAAGCAGCTAACAAAGTTGTGATAAATCTAATAAAAAAGCATGTTGGTAAAAAACCAAGAAATTGGCATAAGACTCTGGATCAAATTCTATGGGCTTGTCGAACGTCTCCTAAAGAGGCAACTAATTCTACCCCATTTAAGTTAACTTATGGGCATGATGCAGTATTACCAGTTGAAATCTATTTACAATCAATACGAATTCAAAGGCATCATGAGATTCCATCTGAGACTTATTGGAGTATGATGATGGATGAGTTAGTTGACTTGGATGAGGAGAGGTTGCATGCTTTGGAGTTGATAAAGAGGCAGAAAGAAAGAGTCGAAAAGTTTTACAATAAGAAAGTAAAATTTAAAGCCTTTTTAGTTGGTGATCTTGTTTGGAAGGTAATTTTGCCCATGGACAAGAAAGATAGATTAATGGGAAAATGGTCTCCTAAATGGGAGGGACCTTTCCAAATCTTAAGAGTTTTTTCAAATGGCGCATATGAAGTCGAAGAAATAGAAAAAGATAAAAGGATACTAAAAATAAATGGCAAGTATTTGAAAAAATATAAGCCAACATTGCAAGAAATAAAGATAGAAATGGAATAAATTCATAAACTGAAAACCTATTTCTATTACAAACTATTGTCGAAGAAAATTTTCTTTGAGTTCGTCAAATTTCTTCTGTTGAAGTTGAATTCGACGTTCACAAAGGCTTTTACTAACAGACAACTCGTCAATTTCTCGATTGAGTTGCTGAGCTATTTCTGCATGTTGAATCCCCTTTTGAAGTTCTCTGTCAATGTCCTCTTGGTTAGGTTGTTGAAAGTTGGCTTGACGTTCTTTCTCTTGAAGGATTTTCTTCTGGAGTTCGACAATTTGAGCCTGGAAAGTCTGGATTTTTCTTTCACATTCAGCAGCAGCTCTGGAGTAGTCTTCAGAAAGTTTGTTTAGTTCTGAGATTTTTTCGGTCGAAGAAGCTACAGCATCCCACTCTGAAACTTGTTTCTCAGACTTAGTTGTGATGTTCTGGGAAAACTCCTTTTGGCGAAGTAAGTCAGCACTCACCGAGTCGATCATAGAAATCAAGTCCATTACTAGACGGCTTTCCTCAGTAGAAGCCTCCAAGAGATTAGCTTGTTTTAGAAGTTTTTTCAAATCATATTGAGCAGAAGGTTTTTCGACCAGAACTTTGAACAAATCTACGCCAAGGATTTTAGTCTTGATCTCAGCCATGACAACATCAATTGATTGAACTTCAGAGGTAGCTCCAGAAGTTGTCGAACTGCTGAAGGAGGAATCCTGAAAGTTATGTCGAGAGCTGAGAAGAGACTTCAGATATTCTAGAGGTTTTTTCACTTTCAGACTCTCAATCTCTTCATGAGATAAGCTTGTCGAACCCGTGTTTGGAGGAGTTTCTGTTTGAATGGGAATGGGTTGGGCACTTCCTCCAGGATGCAAGCTAGTATCTGATCGTTTCGACATATCTTTTTCCTCCTCGACAACCTTCTTGTCAGCTTCAGCTGTATCAATTGGCCCTTGCATTTGTTCATTTTGATCCTTATCAGTTTTTTCCTCCACGGTGAATTCTGGGCGAACAGGGGAATTGTTGTCAGAAGACTCTTCGTCACTGATGTCGAAGTCACTATAGGTCTGAGGTCCATAGATACCAGTGTCTGGAGTGGCCTCTTCCAGAAGTCGTTCAGCCAAGGTCTTTTCAGAATCAGAAGGGATAAGTTTTTCTTGGACTTTGGAAGTCCCTTCAACATCAAGATTAACCTGGAGTCAACAGCAAAAGGGAAATTAAAAGAAGAAACAATGCAGTTAAAAATTTGAATACTGTCAGTCGAAATAAAAATACCTGAGGAATCTCAGTATGAGTGCCTGAATTCCCACTCTTCTCACTTTTTGAGTGAGTTTTGGTGATTGGACTGGTGGGGGGAGTTCTTCTGTTGACGATAGATCTCTGAGATGCCACCGTTTTATTTTTCATACCCTTTTGTCTTTTGAGAGGCTGTGGCTCAGGGGATTCGTCTTCGGACTCTTCGACATCCACCTTTTTCTCTTCTTGTTTCCTCTTGGTTGGTGGTGTGCGGTTTATCTGAGACATACAAAAAAGAAATTTGTTCAGTTTAAGAATAATAAAGTTTATATAAGAAAGGTGGAATGCTTTTGCATGTCGAAACCTTCTTTGCAGCAGCAGGTGATCTTTCGACCTGTTTGGTTGAAGTCCCTTCGCCAGGGGTTTTCTTGCTAGTTATCTTGACAGCTGAAAGGAAGGAAAATAAATGAACATGGATATAAAACATATAAGAAAGTTAGAAATTAACAGAGAAGTTGTATTTCTTCGACACCTTCAAGAATAGGAGATTCCACGCGAACGTGTTCTATTCCAACATGAAGGTGCCCTGGGAAGTTGTCCAAATGATACTTCGTCGGAACCACACGATCATCAGGTTTTTTGCGAGACTCACGAAGCAGCTTTAAGTCAGACCCACACACAAACCAATCTGGAAATAGAGGGCGCAAGGCCACACCAAATTCTGCAGAAGGAAGTGGGGGAAACTTTGGAGGATACGTGGTAAACGCATAGTTATAGCGTGCATATGATGGAATATATGGAGGCAACGCCAGCTTATCCATTTTTTCTGAAAACTTTTGTTTTAAGGTCACTGCTGCTTCGCCTATGGTTCGACGAAGATCATTTGGCCTGTAAATGGTTTCAAAATATTTTTGAAAATTTTGAATCTCTTTGATGTGTTTGTCCGTACCTTTCTTCTTTTTGTCCTGCACAAAAGCAAAAGCATTCGTCAGTTGTGTTGTGAAAGCTTCTACGTCGAAGAATTTGGTAAGATAGTATTCTTTCCACCAGACGTCGAAGTCCTCAGTGCACAAGTAGGTTGGTCGAAATATCACAGGTCGGACCTCCAAGGTTTCGTCGAAAAACTTGTGATACAGTTCTAAACTTTTTTCTAAGTTGTGAAAAGAATTGTAAAACAAAATGGAACCTTTCATGGGATAGATACGTTTGGTTTTTGTTTGGATTAACCCAAATTGTCTAGCTACCAGATTAGGATGATAGACAATAAGAGAAATCTTTGTGTTATTTAGGCTATGGTGAGAAAAGAGATGCCTTGGTGTGAGAAATGATGCCCAGATGGATATGTATGAATCCTCTTCTTTCTGATGTTCTAAAGGAAGTTGTCTGGTGAACCATTTAGGACCTTCAGTCCTGCTGGCGAAAGGTGCCATGGATGGTGTGAATTTGTAGCGTTTGGCAAACATCATCACATAGCTGGTAAAGGCTTGTCGAAGGCTTATCCCTTTATCATTTGGAGTCAGTTTAACCAGCCTAGGCCATTCGACACGCCTGTTCTTTACCTCCTCTTCGTCTATTTGGTTCTTGATGGGGATGCAGGTTTCGAAAGTGGCATTCAGCCACAATTGCAGAAGCCAAAAAGGACCTGTCAGGGTGATATTTCCTTTTTCTTTGATGGTCTTCAGGGCGTTTACACTTTCACTAAGGGATTCATAAAGATTCGACAGAAGCATTTCACTTAGACAAAAAGTAACTCCGGCATGAAGTTGGTTAGCAATGGTGATGTAACTCTTGGCAACTTGAAGAGATCTAGTGCAGAAGACGAATTTTGCTAGCCACAAAGTCAGGAAAGCCACATGTTCCTTATCAGAAACCTCTTCAGTGTCTTCACCATGGTGGTGCGCAATGAACAGGGAGTAACCAGCATGTTTGGTGTCGAAGCCTATAGGATCTTTATTTAACTGTTCAGGGTTGAAAATTTCACCTATAGGACTAAGACCTGTGATGGCTGCTATATCAAAAAGGGTTGGGGTGACCATCCCACAAGGGAGGTGAAAATTGTTGTAAGTGTTGTCCCAGAAATATAGGGAAGCCAACAACATGTTTTGGCAGTAACGTGGTCCATCTTTCGACAGTTGGATTAGGTCATAAATGTCTGTTTTCTTCCAAAACTTTCCCTTAGCCCTTTCGACTCTGTTTAACCAAGCTAGGTAATCCTTGGGGTCTTTTGTCAATGGAGGGCTCCTGAAAATCCTATTTTGATTTAGATATGATAAATCTAGGTCTGTCGAAGCTAAAGGGGTTTCAGGATTTTTGGAGTTGGTTTCCGTAGGTTGAGGTTTTCTACCTGCACCTATGGGTTTTGAAGCAGAATAAGAAGGGTAAAAATCTTTTAAACAGTTCTGATCAGCGTTAGGATCAGAGAGTGGACCTAACAATGCTTGGCAGACTCCAGAAATTAAAACAGGGATAAATACCTGAGATCGGTAGATGCTAGCCTTCTCTCTCTCATTAGGAGGCTCTGGAATATATTGTTGTTGGTTTACCTGCACTGGCCCAGGTAGCGTGTGAGCAGGAGGAAGATCAGTGGTTCTTTTTGCTTTCTCATCACCTTGATCAGCAATGTTCTTTGGAGGAGCCATTGTTGAGAGAAGTTTGAGCAAGAGTTGCAGAGGGAATAATGGAACGAAAATATTTGTTTGATGAAGAAGAGGAAGTTTAAGAGTGTAAAAAGTTAAAAGATTTGAAAAAAGAGATATTTATAGGAAGAAAAATGATAAAGTAAAAAAGAAGAAGAAAAAACGTTTCAGTTTTTTGATCATGGGGTACGTGTCATGTTGATCAACGGTGATGATCAAAAAGGTGGTAGTTGGAGAAAACCCATGATTAGCTAGTTTGTAGGGTTATGGAAGATCGTGTCTAAACGTGGGCTGGATGAGACGTTTTCAGAAAAAGTGAAATCATGGTTTTTCTTGGGACTTAACAAAGTCACGTCACAATTAATGAAACTGACATGGTGTCAGAATAATTTCGACAGCAAAGGATGATTTTCCAGAGTTAGTCAAAACATCTTTGCTGGGGGGCAATTTGTAGGCACCTAAATTCGACACCATGAGTTGAGATATAAAATCATTTTTTTTCCTAAGGAAATGGTCACCAGATAAAGGAGAAAGAAAATGAAGATATTCAGAAGTTTTGATATTTTCGACAAGACCAGATGCTCAAATACTTCGACAGGAATATGAGGAATGTTTCAGCAAACAAAGTTTGAAGAACTTTCATTACAGTTCAACATTTGACAGAATTTGAAGAATTGATGTGCTTTTCGACATTTCGACAGAAGATAGGTTGGAAGAGATTTTCGACAAAGGCATCATCTTATAAAGTTTGAAGAGTTTGTTCTCTTCGACAATTCGAAAAAACGAAGAGATGCTGCGTTTCGTCACCAAGAGGAAGAATTCAAATTTAAAAGTTACAACATTTGGCAGTTGGACGCGTGGAAGCTTCAGGAAAAGAAGAATACATGCAGATTGACAAGTGTCAATTAGTTAGGATTTTTCCGTTTTAGGCAGTTATTTTTATTTGTGTATAAATAGGGTAGTTGTTGTAGAATCCTGGGTGTGAAAAACTTATACAATAATCCTGTAAAAATACTCTAAGTACCCAGTGTGAGAGAAATGAGTTTGATACGTGGAGAAATGTATGTGTTGAACACCAATTTCATTCAAGTTATTTAAATTACAAGTCTTTTTTCGTCAAATTCTTTTACTTTTCCAGTCTTTTACTTTCCTGCAAAATTAATGGTCCTTTCGCCATTTTTCTTTACTTTTGTTCAACTTTTAGTTTACTTTACTTTTACATTCAAGCATTCAAGATTTTAGTATCATTGACGAAACAAACCACACAATTATCAACACTAAGAGTAATTTGACAACAAAATTGCACATGTGTCCTAGGACTTGTTTGGTTGGTCCTGCAAGTAACCCAGTCCTGTGAAAGATTGGTTAACCAGAGGTTGTTCGTCAGAAATCACAGCGAGCACCCGCTACGACTGGTCCGTTTAGGGTCGGGTAACCCATTTTGACAGCTCTAACTTGGAGGTTTGTAATGCAATAATATAATGATTAATATCATTTTCACTCACAAAATTAATTCATAATAAATAGGTCAATATTAAATATGTTTTTAAACTCTAAATATTTCAATTTTGGTTTTTAGTCCCTATAAAAAAAAAGTTGAATTTTAGTCCCTATAAAATTATTTTTGCATGAAGATTTAGTCCTTATATAGGGACTAAAATTGCGTGCAATTTTATAAAGATTAAAACTCAACATATTTTTATAGGGACTAAAATTCAAAATTGAGATATTTATATGGATCAAAAACATATTTAACCCATTATTTAGAGGTTTTATTTTGTTTTGAAAAAGTGGAATAATAAGGTAAAAAAATCCTTAAAATATATAGAATACTGATCCACACACAAAGGACAAAGTATCTCGACTAGATCCATAACACTCGATAGATTTATTACAATTATTTATAATAATTATGAAACTTTACTTTAAAGTTTTGCATTTAGAAAGTATCTAACACATAAACTTTTTTATTTAATTTATTGATGAAGTAAATGAAAAAAAAAAAGCATTCTTGAATTTCATGTCTTCTCAACCCCAAAGATCTTCGGCAGTTTTGTAAGGTCCATTTTCTGAGATAAAACGTTCTCCTTTAAAAGCCCTATATTGTGGTATTTTCTTGATCTTCTCCAAATCATCCTCACTTAGCTTCCAATCAAATATTTCAAGATTTCCTTTCATTCTTTCCTCGTTAAAGCTCTTCACAATTGGAGTCGAACCTTGCTCTATTACCCATCTCAATGCAACCTTCAACAGTGCAACACAAATTCATAGCCAATATTGAAGATATATCCATGCAAAAAGTATAGAGATATGGTTAATCAGAAAACTCACTTGTGGCACAGTTTTTCCTAATGAAGTTGCAATTTCTTTGAGTATTGGACTGTCCATAACAGCAAGTGAACCCCATATTGCTCCATTAGCTCCTAAAGGTGACCATGCACTCACATGAATGCCTTTCTCTTTGCAGAAATTTCTTAGATTTTCTTGTGCCCATGCTGCATTCATTTCAACCTGGAAACAAATCATTCATGAATATTATTACTATTGGATATATATATATATAATGGTCTTGGAAATTATAATGGTGTTTTTCCTTCAGCATGTTGTTGATATATCTTTAACTAATCGTATAATTATAGCCTTAAAATAACATAATTTAAATAGTTAAGTAATGATCAATTAAGAGGGGTGCAAAAACTACGGAGAGGGGTTTAAAACTAGTTTTCTTTCAAGGTAAGAGAGGAAGTTAATTAGTCCATATTCAGTAAAGAAAGCCCAAATGGGCTATTTTAAACTGGTTTTTCCCTGTACGTACCAGGTAAGATGGTCAAATCTCCGATAAGAGAGGATTTAACTTGACATCATCCATTTGTATATGACATCAATTTATAAATGTAGAGCGCTTTTACGATTATATTCTTTTGAAAAAAATGGACTTTTTTTAAACTTATTTATTTTTACCTGAAATTTGCAATATGTATTAGAAATTTTGAAATTTTTTCATTTTTTTATCAGAAATTTCAAAATTTTCAATAAAAAATAAAAAATTTCGGAAAAAGATATAAAGAATACCGAAAATTCATTTTTTTTATCGGAAATTTTGAGACTTCCGATAAAAATATTAATCAGTTTTTACACTCAAAATTTTTAAAAGTTCTAGTACAATACTAGAAATTTCCGGTACAGTAGAAAATTCAAAATTTTCGGTAGTGTAAATTTTTTTTTCATATTTTTTTCGGAAATTTTAAAATTTTTGATAAACAAATGAAATTTCCAATATTCTTTTTTTTTTTTCCGAAAATATTCATTTATTTTCTAAAATTTTGAAATTCCAATAAAATATATAAATTCCTACTAACATACATTTTTTTCACTTCTTTAAATTTTTTTCAATGGCACAATTAAAATTATGAAAGTTTGAAGAGATGTCAGATATATTTTGGGGGGTTTTGGGGTGATAAGTTAAATTCTATCAATAAGGACATTTACTAGATTACACATATGGTCATAACTATATGAGGAAGCCAAATATGAACGGTATAGCTACCATTTGTGTTGATCTAAATGGAAAGATATTTGATTCCTTATAAATATAAATATATTTATTAAAAACATGTCCTAAAAAATCGTCATCTTTATATTTTATTTAGAAAAATATTAGAGATTATATGTAACACAATATATCACTTGGTTTAGATTATACGAGTCTCTTCCAACTTAATCAGAGATGTGAGTTTAAATCTAGTTTTGGGTATGCAATTGGGTTACGAGGAATTAACTTGTCATAATTCTAAAACTATTTTTGAACAAAATATGAAATAAGTGAAAAAAATTTACTTTAATGAAAATTTTCAAATTTTTGATAAAAAATTAAAATTTTCCAAAAAAAAAAACTGAAGAAACCAGAATTTAAAAAAAAAAAACAAATTTTTTGAAACTTTACTTGAGTGAACTTTAGAGAGCGGGAAGAACAAGTCCAGGGTAAGCCCCAGTGCACCACAGTTTAGTAGTGACAAAAAGTTTGTTACGGTTCTTAATAAGACCTTGTTCCACACAATGAAAATCCCTCCAGACCTTCCAACCGCATCAGAAGTCGACCATTCACACTCCCCAAACTTCCACAGGGAATTCACCATAGCACTCTCCATTGATTGAATTTTAGTCTCTTGAAGGAAACAAATGTCAGCCATGCCAGACGCCAAAATATTGCAAATTTTTCATCTTTTGAGAAGACTACCACACCCACGAGCATTGAGAGAGACCAAATTCACGATCCCGAAATTTCAACACTCCTTTTTCCTCCCTTTCTCAACTCGTTTCCTGACTCCATATTTCTAATTGTACTTTAGAAGGCTTTGTCATTATCGCTTCCCTCAATACCAAGTTGTTTCGTAATCTTCCTTACCCTAGATGGAACCCATTCAATCGTCATCTTGATTCTGTTGTTACCTCTGACTACATCTGAGTCAATAATAGATTCACCTCCAACATCCACCAAGTTACTTGGCTAAAAAGAGTTATCAAGATCTTGGGAAAGGTTCAGATTAGAGACCTTCGGTATCTCTAGGAAAATGACTACAACATGAAGAAGGGAAGAAAAATAGGATAAGGCAAAAGGTATCTTAATTTTGTCATATAACTCATTAAACAATAATTTCTTTCTTATCTTAAGCCAAAATGATAGATTCCTTTCTTTACTACAGGATTCAATAGGGTCTGAGTCACCCTTTTGAAATGGCCCATTGACAATACCCTGAACCGACCCAATAGTAGTTTCACGCGATAACCCTGCTACAAAAGGTATACCAGTTTTAGTCGGACCCATCACTTGACTAGTCACCTCTCATTTAATGGCCTTTCAACAGGTGCCTTAATATTATCAATAAAAACCTTTTCGAAAGGTACACTATCAGTAGGATATCGTATGTCCTTGGTCCTCTTACCTCGGGATACTACCTCAAGCCCCACATTTTCATTAACATGGGAACATTCCTCCTTCCCATGATCATCTTTCTTCTGTGTAACCCTTAAAACCGAAAAGTCAATTCCAGCTGTTACACTACCTTCATCTTCGTCGGCCTCTTCATCATACCCGTCCTATCCCCCTCCATTGTCAGATAACTTTTGGGAATAGACAAGCTTTCACCCTCGCTATCCAAACATGTTTCCATAGACACGGTAAACCATGTTTCTTCAACCAACCAAACTTTGAACTCCATCTCAAGAATGTCAACCAACACCTCATTGGATATAAGAGGAGGTAACTTCGTGCACACTTGAATTATGGCCTTATCTAATTGTTTCTTGTCCCTAGTATCACCGTCACATCTTATAAACAAGCCCACCTTTTCAACAATACTCGTAAAAGAGTGGATATTCCAAGCTATGCAAGGCAGCCCATAGCAGTTAAGCCAAACAATTCTACTAGAATCCACTACCTCAAAAGACCATGGGGAAATCTCACTAAACCATCCGTTAATCCAGTCTCCATTCTCCTGAATGAAACTAAAGATATCATCATCCTTATATTCCAGAATGCATTTGCAAGCCCCTAAAATCGTAACCTTAATGCTGAAGAATCCTTCCTCGTACAAGTCTTGTTGGGCCTTAAGAGTAGAACCTTCCACCTGAACTGTTCCAATGGCAACTCTAGCGAACCTAGAGGAATCATCATCTTCAGGCACAAGTCTGATGGATGAATCATGCGATAAAACCTTCTTCTTAGCTCCTATAATCGAATATGGGTCAACCACTTGAGCAAATGACACACCCGTGTCCTCATAGACTGTCTAAATCTCTGAGTAGCTACCACTCGATGATTCTGAGAACCAGCTTCCAAAACCTGTCGACTAAATTTTGGGATATTAGAGAAAATCTTTTCCCCCTCAATCTCAATGCTATCAAGTTTCGCCACTAATATTCGGGTATCGTGGACCTTCCGAAATTTAGCAAACCCAAATCGTTTTCCCCTCTTATCCTTCCTCGCAAGTATGAAAACTTCTAAAATCAATACAAATGGTTTGAAAACCTCGAACATATCTTTAGCATGTAATGAATTAGGAAACTCAGTAAAAAATAACGAAGTAACAAAAGTTTCATCAGTCACCCCTTTACCATAGTTCTCTTTCCAAACCGAAAATTTAGGGTTATTAAAGAATTGACTAAATTACAGTTATGGTCCCCCTGTTTTATCAAACTCACGGTTTTAGTTCCTCCATTTTCTTTTAAAACAGTTTTGGTCCCCCATCCCAATTTTGGTCCAAAAAAACGTTGACTGAATAATGCATGATCCGTACATGAACAATGCATGAATAGTACATGAACAGTGGATCAAATTTGGGATGAGGGACCAAAACTATTTTTAAAAAAAATAGGGGGACTAAAACCGTGAGTTTGATAAAACAGGAGGACCAAAAATGTAATTTAGCCTAAAGAATTTTTTCTTCCTGTCCACTACCTTCCAGTTCATCATCTAAGGCACAAAAAACCCCAAAGATACACCAGCAAAACTAACAATCCAAAAAGCTAAAAAGACAAGCAAAACCACCCAAGTTCTTCTAAGATTTCAAAATAGTAAAACTAGAAATTCACCACTTGCCAAGGCCCCTAGACCTAAGGCTAGGCGTTTAAGCAAAAAACAAGGGTAAAAGATCCAGAATACTACTATTAAAAAATGAGCAGGGATGACCTTGAAAGAAGAAAAGAGGAGTGAAAGTTCTTCATTCAGGAGTGCTCGTTATATGTTAAGAGTTTAAGCAATGATGAAGGTTAATTTAATGCGTGGTTGAATTAGTAAGGTGCTTTTTTAGCTAATTTAGGATCGTCTGATATTAGAGAATTCTATGATTTGCAGACACATCAGAATTGGAGAAGGGTGGTAAGGGTATTGTTCCACTGCCAAACCCTAACATTGATATTTTGTGATTTGAATTAAGAAGGAATTGATTTTGATTCCATTTTTTATATGATATCAAAGGAATTAAGATTCTCTATTTTATAACAGGAGACAATTTTTTCGATATAGTATAAAAAATTTCAAATTTTTAAGAGTGTTTAAAAAATTTAATTTTTTTTTAGAAATTTTGAAATTTGCTGTAAAAAAAGGATTTTTCGATATTCTTCATAATTTTTTCATAAATTTCAAAATTCCGAGTAAAAAATTTCCGATACATATTGCAAATTCCGGTAAAAACAAATAAATTTCAAAAAATATCCAATTTTTACCAAATATTATAATTGATTAAATGCTCTCGGATTAGCCTCTACAGTTACACATAGAAAGTATGAGTTTTATAAAAAAAATCTTGTTAAATCTTCTTAGTTCCACCGACTCTAAGTGTTATAATTATAATGTATATTATATCTTCAATGAAATATTAAAAAAAGAGAAAAAGATACCGTGACAAGAGCAGGAGGAATAGTTGCATATTGTAGAATTTCAGAAATTCTTCTAACACCAAAGTTGCTGAGACCAATAGACTTAGTCAAGCCCAAGTTAACACACTTTTCCATATCTTCCCATGTTCCTTTCATGTCAAAAGGAAGAATGTCTCCATTGTTGTAGTTAATCCCTTTAACACCTAGTCTCAACCTCACTGGAAAATGTATTAGGTATAGATCCACATATTCTAGGCCCAATAACCTTCAAGAACCACAAAAATGACTAAAATGTAAGATTTTTATGGATTAACTGAGAGTCAAAAATCTTAATTACGATAATGAAGAAAAAATAATTATACAAATGAAAGTGAATGATTTACTTGAGTGAATTTTCGAGAGCCGGAAGAACAAGGCCAGGGTGAGCCTCAGTGCACCACAGTTTAGTAGTGACAAAAAGTTCGTTACGGTTTTTAATAAGACCTTGTTCCAATGCTTGTGATATAGCTTGACCAAGTGATTCTTCTGAACCATAATATGCTGCAGTGTCAAAATGCCTATAGCCAACTTTGATGGCATTGATGAATGCTGGAATGAGTTCATCAGATGGTGGTAAGGGTACTGTTCCAGTGCCAAACCCTAGCATTGGTATTTTATGACCTGAATTAAGAAGAACTTTTGGAATTGATTTTGATTCCATTTCTTATATGATATCAAAGGGATTGAGATTCTCTGTTTTTTTATAATAGGAGACAATTTTTCTACCTACCATTTTATATATATATATATATATATATATATATATATATATATATATATATATATATATATATATATATATATATATATATATATATATATATATATATATATATATATATATATATATATATATATATATATATATAGTCTATTCGTCTTTGTAAGTTGGTATGTTTTTTTAGTCGCTAATTTTTTTTTTTTGGAAATAGTCCTTAAATTTTAAAACCATTTTGATTTTAGTCTCAAAAGTGAAAATCTGCACGGAATTTGAAGGAAAATCTACAAGAAATCTACATATTTAATCCACAGAAAACCTGCATATTTTCTTGCGAATTTTAATTATAATGATTGAAATAAAAAAAATAACATTCTGAGATTATTTTTAAAAAATTTAGAAATTAAAAACAAGAACACGCAAACTTATCGAAACGAAAAGACTATTTAAACCTTATATATAATAAGTAATAATAATTAATTAATTAATTAATTAATGCTACTTTATTTAATTATACTTAATTATTTATTACATTCTTTGAATTTTAGATGTGCTAGATAAAGTTTATGATACAAAACTATTATTTGGTAAGTAAGAATTCTTTTTTATATTATTCATGTGCTAGATAAAGTTTATGATACAAAACTATTATTTGGTAAGTAAGAATTCTTTTTTATATTATTCCCTAAATCTTTTTAAGGCATAATTAGATCAATTTCTTTTATTTATTTATAAAGATGATGAGATGCATTTCATACATTGATTTTCTTTTTGTGTTTATTAACTAATATTATATGTTTATATTAAAAAATAATATTTCCATATTTAAGAATAGGTTTACATATACTTTGTATTTTTAATGAAAAATGATATATTCCACAAATAAGTTAAATGTATTTAACTTCCTCTTACCATTTCACAATAATATTTTCATTTGTTATAACACAAATATTAAATTTTAATATAATATTATTTAATCATGTTATTAATCATTAATATTAAATATGAATAAGTTTTAAGTAAATATTTGTTACTTTGCATATTTTTATTAAACAATTTTACATTTATAATATAGCGTTAAGTATGTTTGTAGTCCTCATAAATATCTCAATTTTCAGTTTTAGTCATTCGAAATATTTTTCTTTAAAGAATGGTCATCCTATAATTTTTCATTCATACTTTTGGTCCCTCTTACAAATTAGCAACGATTTTTATAATTTAACGACAAAATTAGCGATTGTTTATTACTTAGCGACTAAATTATCCACAATTTTAGCGAAAGGTTTAGTATTAGGGACCAAAAGTGTGGATGAAAACATTTAGGAGGACCATTCTTTGAAGAAAATATTTTAAGAGACTAAAAATGAAATTAAGATATTTATAAGGACCACAAACATATTTAACCCTTTATAACAATACTTAACACACTAATATTATATTTGAATTACATTCAACTTAGAAAATACAACAACATTGTAATTTTTGAAAAGCATTTGCAAAAAAAAAAAAACAGGGCAAGGCGCGTCCACAAACATTTATTTAAAAAAGTAATTCTTTTATAATATGTCGTCTCGTTTACCTGCCCCACAAAAAAAGAAGCTAAAAATGGGGGGAAGCAGAGAGGACATAGTCGAGGGTGCGAATCTAAAATTTTAACTCGCCCCGTAAAAAGTGAGGGCGGGGTTGAACAGATCTGCAGGCATTGCAGTCTTAAAGTCTAAAAATGCATAAATTTAGATTAATGCACATGTTGTAAAACCCGCAAAAAAAGGGCGGACACATTAGAGGATGCGTGGCTAAATTTTTGGTCAGCCCCACACTAAAGTAGGTGTGAAGAAGGTGTTTATCATCTATCTTATTTTAGTTTTGATGAAGATAAAAACTTACTAAAGAAGAAATTTCAGTGAAGAAAAAGTTTGGAATCATGAATAAAAAATATATAAGCTTATAGATATTTTGGAAGTAAAGGTAATTGATTTTAACACGATGTTACTAATTGCAATTCATTATGTATAAATTTTAGATGCTTAAAAAAACTCTCATACACTCATCTCTAAGGTTTCTAAAACATTCATGCATCAAGACATTTCATGTCAATTCTTTTAAAAAGAAAAAAAAAGGTTTTACAAGTGTTCAACCGATTTCACTATTCATGCAACCGGTTGCACATCCATTATGCCACTGAAATATTTAGTTTCATATAAACTGCGATAGATTGAAATTGATGTAATCATATTTTAAAAACCATTGTAATTAGCTTATTCCTTTTTAACTGATTTAAGAAATTTTGTACAAAATGTAGAATCGTGTTTTTTCTTGAACCATTGTAAGTCTAAACTATTGCAAGCCTTCATGGAAATGTATCAAACTTTTGCATCAATTCATAGATGTTTTTATGATGTCTTTAAGGAAAAATACATTAGTTTTTAAATTACCTCTTTCATACAAAATTCACATACAATTCAAACAATTTTCAAAGTGTTCATACATCATAAAACAAAGAAACTCTGTGCATAAATTTTTAAATAATTGAAAAAGTTTCATTCAAGTTTCTGGGTACTTAAGGTTCATATATTATTGAATTGTGCATTGAAAGAGAAAATCAATTGTCTATTGAAATTGATTCAAGAACAACATCATATATTCAAAATTGTTCAAATATCGTAACACCCTAACTTTATTTTTTTAATTTTTAATTAAATTTATATTATATTATTTTTATTTATTTGAGTGATATATGTGTTTTATTTGAATTATTAATTGGTACCTTATTTAATTCAATTAATATTGGAAACATTAGAAATAATAGAATTATTGATTTTACTTAGGGTAATTGAGTTCACTATAATAATTAGATAATTATGTTATTTTATTTTAATTATAGTATTATTTGAATTAAAATGAAATAATAGAAATAGAATTGAAAATATAAATTTCAATGAGGCACTACTACAAATCGCACAAACAACAACGCCAGGCAACATCTAATTATTATAGTGAACTCAATTGAATTAAAATAATTATTTAATTAAAAATAAAAAACAATTGGTGATGATCCAAATGGTTGAACCTCCTCATTTGACCGTTGATGATGTTGTTCAATGGTGACCTCATTGATGATGTTTCTATTAGCATTCTCATTTGTAGAACTCATTGTTACGAAGAATATATTATGAAGAAATATAAAATTGTCTATTTATATATGAGGTTGAAGATGAAAATTCTGTTAGTTTAATGCTTGCAATGAAGATAACTTGTAATGGTTGATATACTCGAATGATATTTTTGAAAACTGAAGAAAATTTTAAATCATTATTATACTTGGGATGAGCGTTTCTCTCTTCCGGGAAGATCAAAGGTTGTAATATTACAACAATTGCTTATTATAACAGTGAACAAATAATTATATAAAATGGAAAAAATGTTGTTGCTAGGATTCTAACCTTGTACCAATTAAAAGATTGTGATATAACTATTGTAATATATTTATAATAAATATATACCTATCATTACGGTTCTTATTGATAACCGTTGTGAAATACTTACCCATATAAGCGAATTAACTTTCACTTATTGACAGTAGCACCGTTTCCTTCATAGCAAAACCATAGCACCCTTTTTTTTCTCTTCTTCCTCGTCATGAAGGTTTTTTTCTTCTTCCACTTGGAGCTGAAAGATCTAAGTGCGTAAAGTTTGAGAGTGGTTTACGTCCCGAGTTCAAACAATTCATTGGTTACTAAGAGATTCGTCAATTCTCAGTGTTGGTCAACAAATGTATGATCTATGATGAAGATAGTCTTGCCGTTCTAATCATTAAAATAGTGTTATTGAGAAGAAGAGCAAAAATCATAATAAATCAAATAATTTAAATAAATAAAAAACTAGGGTGTTTACAATCTCCAATTGATTTATTCAAACATGAACTACGAGAATTATAGATGTTTTATTTTATAATATGAAATCATAAATATATTTTAGTCGATTGCAAAAGCAAAGGCGACCCAGAAACAATCATAGTCCAAAGGATATTAATCGATATCAGACCTCAGATTTCTAAACAATAGAGTACTGAGGAACCCACACTACTACAAATTTAATAAATAATATCACATATTTAATATCATTTAAAATATAAAGTGCTATTAAAAACATTACCCTAACACCTACAATAGCACTTTTCTCCCAAGCGCTATTATAAGTTAGAATATCGTAAAAAATGAATGAGTCTATAATAACGATTAAGCATAAGTGCTATTATAGAATGAAAATAAAAATAAAAATAAAATTGGTTTCAGCCTTTTATAACACTTAAAAAAAAAGCGCTATCTTATGGTATGTTTTAGCATGCGCATATAATAACACTCTTTTAAAAGCGCTCTCTTATGTTTAGTTAAATATAACAACCAAAGCATAATTTTTTAGTACCAACTAGAATCGAACTCGAGACTTCATGCTTGAAGAGGTAAAGTTTTAGCACGCATATATAATAACACTCTTTCAAAAGCGCTATCTTAGCTAAAGATAATTAAAACAAATATATAAAGATTTTATATGACATCAAGAATCGAACACACGATCTTGGGTATGCAAAATAATTCATTATCTGCTTGGCTATCATGAATATTTTATAATGGAATGAAACTTTTAACTATATATTATTTTAAGAAACACTAATATAGGGGAAAAAACAAATGACTAAAACCTTATTCCTTTTTGTCAAAATATCTCGTGTTCTTCATTCCGTGTTCACAAAATATTCCCACTGCGAAAATTTAGTGAAAGCTTGAGAGAAATTTTTATTTTCTTATTTCAATTCTATCAAAACTTTCATCTATTGTGTCAACTACGACAAACCCTAATATCATCGATAGACAGAAGTTCCCTCTCCACCGCCGTCGTGAATAGTTGCTATATGGCGACTCACCCTTAACATAACCTCCTAGTCGTTCATAGCCTCTGCCACCCATCGTATAAAGATAAAAGAGGTACAGTGTAAAATGGTTTTCTTTGCTCTGTTTTTCTTTTTTATCTTTTGCCATGAGATATACTAGACTTTTAGGGTTTATCAGCTATTTTTTAATGTAGATCTCTTACTTTTTGCTTGTGTATGCATTTCATAAAATAGAATAGTTTCAGTTTCAATTTCATAAAACTGGTTTTTATCTTCTTCTTCCTATATATTCATAATGATGATGGTTGATAACATGGTTTTTAAATAATTTGTGATTTCATTGTTTGTTTTAGGAATTTACTACTAAAATGGTTAGATGGTTAGATGTTCGATTAAATGCATCATAGAAACAATATGTTAATTATTTAAAATGAATGTGATCTTGTTTCATTGATGTAGCTTAAGAAAGAGAATTTATGTTTGCTAGAAGCATAGCGGAGTCGTATGTAGTAAAAGAATCCAGTGATCCATCAAGTAGAGCTGTTGCTTTGATGGTGAATCTTCATCTTGTTTAGAACAGGGCCCCTCCTATAGTAAGTTTGTCTTAAATTGTGACTGCTCTATGTTTTGTCTAATTCTTTTGAATACAGATTGTTGTTGAATATGATTTGGATATTGTGGCCTAAATAGTTTTGCATTGTTTGTTTAAACCCTATAAGACATTTTCTGAACAACTCAGTGGCATAATGATTCAAAGATGCTAAATGTTTTTCCATGTTTCTTACTAGTGTAGTTCAGTTCTAGGAAATTAAAAACTGAAGCTACTTCAGTGTTGAACTTGAAATCATGATTTAGCCTTTGTTTTACTTACCAATGTAGTTCTGACACATTGGAGAATCTTGGCTCCTGTTGTGGAGAGGTACTTGGCTTGAGTTTTAAAACCAACATCAGTTGAGTTGTCTGAGGTCGAGATAGCCTCAATACTGTAGTTCAATATCTCTGATGTATTCTCAGTATATAATTGGTAGAACTTCTTAGCCTGAAAGCAAGACAATGTGTGAAGCGGGTTAGTGTCATTTTTAACGAATGAAGTCAATATCAACAATGATTTTCATTCTTACAACAAAAGTGAGCTTCTGCATGAAATTTTCTATAGGCTATAACTCTATGAAAATATGATTTTTTTAGTTCTTAGCATCTTCTTGAGGAATATAGAGAGATTCCCTGTGAACTTTTGCAGTATGTGTGACAGTAACATGTTAAGATATTTTCTTACTTTCCAGTCAAAAAAACAAAGATTTTTCTTACTTGCATCAAATTAGTATTTGAATATTGTGATGTAAAAGGTATCAAAGATGAATCTATGAGATTAGAGAAACAAATTAACATTGGTTGTGGTTTGTTTTTCATCTGTTCATTAATTTGTTTCTTACTACAAATTATTATGCAAAATGATGAGAGAATGAACTAAATGTCTTTCTCTTCATGCACATATACACAAACACTTGAAGAAAACTTGGCATGCACATTTATATATATTATTTTTATAAGATATTTCAACTCAACCATTGGTTAATTTCATGTTTTTACAAGAATTATTGAAGTTATATAGTTAAATTGAACCAAATTACAAATGATACAGTGGAAGATGATAGAATTGCAATTGAAGAAAAATTTCAAGTTTATGCTCATCCTGTTGATCACACTCACGTGTTTTTTGTCTATGTAACATCCCGATTTTAGTATTTATTTATTTATTATATTAATTGATTAATTGTGTGATTTTGTGCCTAATTGATTTAATCGATTTATTGAAATTATTTAATTTAAATGAATTATTTGAATTAATTGATTTAATTGGATTATTGGATATAATTGAATTATTTGATTTATTTGAAATAATTGAATTATTTAATTTAATTGAATTATTGAATTATTACTTATTTGTTGGAATAAAATAGATATTTAGTAAGATTAAAATAATTGGGTCTAGATTAGGAGTGTGAATAGAAATGTGGGAGTGGGTCAATGAGCCCAATAGGAGAATAAAATGATTATGAGAAAAGTTAGGTTAGGGTTTAATAAAAGAGGGAAAGAATAGAAAGAGTAGAAAATAGAGAAGAAGCTAGGAGAAAGGAGAGTGAAGAGAAGCTCAAGAACAAGTTAGAGAAGTTCAAGAAAATCCAAGGTAAGGGTGGGTTTTATATAATTATTGGGTTGAATGATAATATATTGATGGGTAGGAACATGTTTAGGTTGAAATCTCCAATTTTTATGATTTTGACATTTTTATATTTTGATGATAATTTCTGAAAGTGTGATAAATAATTGTGTTTGGAATTGGTATTTTGATATATTATAGAGACACACTCATATTTAGAATAAATAATTTGATAAGAATATTGGAATGGGAATTGATAATGTTTGGATACTGTAGTCATGTCGAAAGAAAAGTGGTAAGTAATGCTCCCTGTTACTGTAGTATAACTTCCGAAAATATATATTCATACCCCTGTAGCCGGTTGAATTTAAACATAATGTGATGCCTTGTATACTTAACCTCAATGAAACCAATATATTTATATTGACCATAAAGGATGTCACAAATTAAATGAAGAAAAAGTAGGTACGTATTTTGTTTCTAATTATCTAAAAAGCTATCCAACTTTACAGATTAATGTCTTTTATAGTTTTTCTTTTATCTGTCACATTGAGAAAGGGGAGGGACAAGTCTAAGGCAACATCAAACTTTTGATGATATAATGAAAAGATGTCCTTACTATTTAGTTGTTCCACCATCTTGGGATTTTCAAACTCAGTAATATGAATATTAAATGAATTCTAATATATACCACAATGAATCTAATGAGGAAAGTTCATAGCATTTTGGTAACTGAAGTGAAAAATGAAGTTGTCTGCTTGGTTAGTATAGCACTATGGAATGTGAGTTCATAAATAGAGCTGAATTTTTGTAACTAGAAATTAAGTACATTTGGTGATAGGTCCAATCCGTTGTATGTATAATTTGTAATGAAATGTTTTGTGACTTCAATGTTATAGCTATCTTTCTAGCATCAACTTTCTAATATAAACCAACTTTAACACTAGATTTTAATAATATATCTATTAATAAAACATATTTGTTTTCTATTAATAAAAATAGTGGGAATGAGGTGGCCAGTATGTGAGAGAGACTTGAAAGAAAGATAAAAAAATTTTAGTATTAATTTTATATCTTATTTAAATTAAATAATGATGATTTAATATTACTAGTATAATGATTTTTTTTTAGGAGTTTTGAGTTAGAGATAAAGATTCAGGTTGATTGATTAAATTAAGTTATTTTCAATTTTATTAGAATTGTCAATAGAATTGTTAGAGTCTTTTAGAAACTCGAATTATAATTTTGAATGAAAATTTTAATTATACTCTTAATGATTAATTTGGAGATTAAATTGGTGATTAAATCGGTGATTATTTTGATGTTTATTTTGCTGATTAAATTAGAGATTAATTTGGTGATTAATTTGATGATAAATTAATCGTTCCATGTTTAATCGGTAATGCGTGTTTTGTGAATTAGGATTAATTGTTCTAAATTAATTGGTATTGTGTTATTTCATTATTTGAGATTGAATCGTGTTGATAATTGTGTATTACTTATTAAATGTGTTGGTATTGTTTGAAGTAAGAATACATTGATTTGAATGTGTGGTTGTATGTGCAATTGTGTGATAATTCGAAGGTGATGAATTATTGATATGCATGATTATTAAGATTAGAGAATGATCTTAATTGCATATGGTTGTTGTAATTGCACGTGCATCATTTTGTCAAGAGGCAATGCTTGTTAGTTCCGTGGGAGCTAGTGACTTGTCCCAAACCTAGAGGACGGGTTTGAAAGCTTAGAGGACGGGCTTTTGATGTGTTATCGGTCTAGAGGACGGACCCGGTTTAAATGTAAAAACCGAAAAATGATAATAAGAGATTGGTACCACATGCATGAGTTGCATTTGAGTCTTGCATTGAGTCATATTGTGTCTATGGTTACAATGTGAGATTATATGTGTTATGTGAATTGTTGAATTGGTGAATTATAGATTTGTGAGTATGTACTTGTTAATAGTACGACTACTTGAGTGATATTATGTTGATGAAACTTTTGAAGTGTGAGAATAATTGTGATTATGCTTGTACACCTTAAATTATATATTATCTTATGATTTCAGTAATTATGTGAATTCTCACCCTTCTGTTGGAATGATGTTTTATACGACATCGCTCAGGTACTGAAGATTAGAGTTGCTTCTAGCAAGAGAGTAGCTGATGGAGTAACCTATTTTAGTTTCATATTTATTTTGGGTCGAGTCGTGCTCTGATCATGTAACACTGGGAATGCTTGATTCATGTCTTAAGAGATACAATCGTATACTCTATCTATTTTGTTAATTGAATTTGAATTTTATGGTGAAGTGGCTTTTATGCCCAAGTTGATTTAATGAATGAAGTTTATTTGAGACTTGAATGTCATGAGATTCTTAATGAAAGTGATCCGCTGCTACATGCTAATGTGAAAGTATATGAAAGCATGAATTTATTTCAAGTGTTATTGAGCATGACGGGTGTATGTTGTAATTATTTGAATTATGTGTGACATCCTTGTTTGATATGCATGATAATTACTCTGATTATTTATATATTTTCCGTGGGGGTTTAGAAGGGTGTTACAGTCTACATATCTAGTATGAGGGTGTTTGGTTGTTTTGAGCTCTAAAACAACTCCATTATAAATGAGAATCCATATGCGGTTGGAAATCTCAAACAATTTGTGAACTATTAAATACTTATTACCTTGTATATTTAAGACCGATTATATTTATTTATAATTTGAAATTGAAAATTACTTAGTAACCTTTATTTTGTGTAGTTACAACTTACTTAGTGACCTTTATATAAAAGAAGCAACCTTACTATTTTTATTTAGCACTTGACCCATTATCTACATTTTTATTCTGCGTCTCATTGTGGTGGGGTAGAGAACATTCACATTATCATTTTATAATTTAGCAAAGTGAAATATTTTGTTTAGTTATAAATATAATTATCTTCTGAACTCTATTTCAATGCACTGCTCTGAACATGACTTTTTTCCATTTCAGGACTTTTGGTAAAATCACTTCAATATTCCGACCTTTTTCTTTTCATTAAAGAATTGTAGCATGCGACTTCTTTCAAATTGGTAAGTTCTCAATTTTGTATCATGTTTGTGTTTGAAAATGCATAACAAAAAACTAGAAAATTAGAATAAAGACAGGAAATCAAAATAACAGTGTCCTTGTCAAACTAACAGTACTGACAATGGATATTTTGTAATACGATTTATGAAGGAGGTCATCATGGAAAATCAAAATGAAATTCATTTGAATGTAAGTGATTTAAATATTAAATATTATTATTATTATTATTATTATTATTACATAGACATATAGACATGAAATAAAACGTATGTAATTCAGTTCTAACTCAATTTTATGTTGTCTTTTATATTTGAAGTAATGTGTACTTATTCTACAAATGAGTTAGATGAAGTCAAAGAGGATTGAACTTCCTATATGCCAGAGGATGTTATTCGTGAGTTTCACTTGCATTCTTCTTTAATTTTTTTTAAATTTTGTTTGAGCTTCTAAACCAATACAAGTAGCAATGTCGTAGGTTTATTAGTAAGAGACTTGGTTAATTAACAAGACTTGGATAGTCAGAAAAAAATACATTTTATGTGCGGGATTGAGTTTACTTGAAAAATATCTATCATACAGATTTTAATTCTTTTTTTATTTAGTTTGGTGTGTTTAATAATGAGTCTTTTATTATAAATAGCAGAATGTGATACTATGTCATGAGTAATCAAATTGCTCTAGGAATTAGTGAATATTCCATTGAAAATTTCATCTTATTATTAAATCAAACAAAGTTGACATACAAATTTAATTAGACATATATACGTATATTAAATCATGATCTAATTGATTTACCTGTCTTTCGTACCACAGGAAAACAAGTAGAAAAACATGTCATGCCCTCGACGTTGGATAACTTATGAGCTTCTCTGGATTGATGCTTTTTGGTGGCTTTATACCTATGCATGTTTTTGTTATGTGAAAGTCCTACAATTATGCTACTATATACTTGTTTTAATTTGGTTGTAATGTCTTTTTATTATATATGTAGTATTAATTTGTGACTAAAGATAATTTTTTATTGATAAAAATTAGGTTCATTTCTTTATATGATATATTGTTGATATTTGCATTTTTAAAAGAACATTAGTTTTAATTTTTAGTATATTGAAACACTCAAAAACATCAGAGAGGTATAAAAAAAACAAAAAATCTGACAGGAATTAAAAATAATTTATAGGAATTAAAAAAATGTAGATATAATAGCGCTTTTTAAGAAAGTGGTATTAAATATAACATAGCGCTTGGTAAAAACACGCTATTAAATGTTGGATTTAAAGCACACCTCATTTCAACATATGTTAGCGCTTTTACATAAGCGCTATTAAATTCTCCTTTTAATAGAACTTTGAAAGCGCTATTATAAGTGGTAAACCTTTAATAGCGGAAGCTTTAATAGCATTTAAAAGAGCTATTAAAACATTAAAAAGCGCTATTAAATAACAAATTTGGCGTAGTGCCATTGTGACAAGGTGATTTACGTGCTCTCGGTTGAGAAAGTTTCTTAGTCATGCCAGAAACACATCTAGATATGCACGCCACAAAAGTGGGTGTTGTAAATATTTATCTAATTTTCTATAAATTGCTTGGATATTCTCGTGTTCAAATTGAGATAATCAATAGGTTAAGTCTTCATAGATAATCACAACCTTGTATCATGTTTTCATTATTTGTTAGCTTTATTTCAATTTGCGCTAAACCAATCAATATTGTGATCACTTTAGTTAAACATTATTAGAATAAAATTTAGTACTCATACACATCTTTTGTTGGATTCAATCTTATTATACTAATTGACATTGTTGTGCACTTGCAGCCTTGAAACACACCAGGGTGTTTCACATCTTTCAAATTTTTTAATTTAGAAAGTCTTAATCCAATTGATTTCTATTATGTGGTCTAGATTGCACTATGTTTTCTATTGACTAGAATAAACTTGAACGTGTATAAAATGATCAGTTTGGTTCATTTGCAGTTCACATAAAAAATAATGAACTTTTCTTACCTATTCTCATTCATAATGAACTCTAATCTAGTTGCAGTTTACTATAAAAATGGGACTCATCCTCATTTGTTTATGATCAATGACGATATTAAATTTTCTAATATTAAATACCAATTAGATCAAATGAATATTCGTTGCAACCACCATGACACAAGAAGGGTGATAGTGTTGAATATTACCATTTTCCAATCGAATGCACATGTTTTGTTCACCAAATATGCAACTTTATAAGAAAAGTGACGTGATAACTATATTTTGGATATTGGTCAGTATCATAGCAATTGACCGATCTAGTTAGTTGTTACTTTGAAAAGATTTGTTCGTGATATATCACTACTAAAAAAACTCTTTTTTTACTAGTGGTTAAACCCTTCACGACACTAAAAGCCTACTCACAAAGTCAAATTTTTCGAGGGGGCATACTACCTCGCTACGACACCATCACAACTTTTGTGCTGAGGGATTAACCCCTCGCAAAATACTATAGGCTAACAAATTAGTTAATATCACGCAGAGTCACACAAAAAATAGGTAATAGGGAAGTAAATTGGTGATGTGATATATTTTAAACCATCAAGCATTTTTGCTAGGGCCTAAACCCCTAGAAAATTTATAACAAACTAGTGTCCAAACGAACACGGATGCTAGGGGCTAAATCCCTAGAAAATTTATAACAAACTAGCGTCCAAACAGACACTCCCGTGCCCGTTTGTCTGCTTTTTCTACTGCGCTAACGCGCGTAAATTATTTATAAGTTTTTTTTGTGTGTATGTCACATAAAACATAATATTATTTAGACATAATTATTAAAATTAAGTTCATAAAAATAAATTTTCAATATACTTCACTATACTAATAGTAATATCTCCATCTCTGAACGAACCTAACACATTTTGAGCTCTAGGACGAAATTAGTTTACAATATTTTAAAATAATATTTTATTTAAATTTAATTAAATTTTTAAATAAACTTTTTATAATATATATATATATATATATATATATATATATATATATATATATATATATATATATATATATATATATATATATATATATATATATATATATATATATATATATATATAATCATTCATTTTAATTTTTGTATAATGAAATTTTAGAATTTGTTTTAAACAAATTTTATGAAATAAAGAGAAGAACATAAAATAAAATCAATAATATCCGAACAAATTATCTATAACAATAAAAAAATCTCTCTACTTCTCTTGATTAAAGGCTACCATCTTATCTTGTTTGTCTTCTTGACATTTCTTCTCCATATGAATTTTTATTTTTAATTGTTATTTTACATGAACCTATTTTTAATTTTTTTTTATATTGTTGACTCTTTCAATTCAACACTGAAGCAATCCTGTGAAAAAACCAACAACAATCTATGTAAATGTAAATTAGTCCAATCAATTCACTTATAATTAAACATCACTAATAAAAAATGAGAATAAAAATTTAACAACAATAATATAACAGTAATGAAAATAAAAATTGAATTGAATAAAAAGTATAGAATATAATTATATCAATAAAAAATAGAGATTAAGATCTGTGAGAAAGAGATGAAAAAAATAAAGGAATATAAGATGATTTTGTGAGAAAGAGATGAAAAAAATAAAGGAATATAAGATGATTTTTTCCCCATGCGTTTTTCTTATGGAAGTGACAATGGAGTATATGTTTTAAATGACATAAGTTAACTGAAATTGATAGAAGTAGTATTCTTTAATGAACAGAAAAAAATTAAGAAAAAAGAAGAAAATATTGTGACTAAGAAAAATAAATAAAGCAATTACAAAACAAAATGTTAAATGGGTGTCTTCCTCTTTACAATTTACCAAACTGAAATCAACTTACATGTATATTTTGAGAAATAAATCCAAATGAAATTTAGCAATGCTTGAATAAGTTTAAACAAACATCCTCTAAAATTAAAATTGAACAAATGTTATGGTTAATAACACAATAGCCGCAATCGAAATTATAATTGAACAAATGTTATGGTTGAATAAATATAAAAATAATTGAATAAATGTTATGGTTAATACATACTATTTGTTTAATAAACCTAATTCTACAATCTATATAAACCTAAACCTAATCGAAATTAAACAAATAAACAAACATCATCTCGATAAATAATTTTGTCTTTGTTCGTCATCCATATTTTGTTTTATTTTTCGTTCATATTCTGCCCTTCGTGCCCTTTGATCTTGACTTGATATTCGACATATATTATTTTTCATATTGATGATGTAACTGTCAAACATTCATACACAACTCAGTAACAAACATTCCACATATATTATGTTGAAGAATAGTAGCAAATATATGTTAAAATGATAATCAATATATAAAGTTACCTACGATATTAGACACAATATATATAAGGCCATAATATAAGGCCAATTAGGATTACTATTAGGAAAACTTAAACATATTATTGTTGTTGAAAATCCAAAATAATTCATCATCAAATTATTTATTTTAAATCTATCTTTTTCTCCAAATTTTAGTTTGTGACTGAAGATTGACATTTCAAATCTATTATCAATTGTGTAAACACAATATATTCCTCAATTTTTTTTATAACCACTCCATGTGTTGAAAAATTACATAGTCAAAATATAACATTGACAACATAAATAGGCACTAAAGCAATTCAATAAATTTTATTTGGTCAATTTCGTGAAGGACTCATTATCTCATGAAAATGAAGTGTATAGTTTAATATATAAAAAAATACATCATAATGCATATTACCTTTATAAAGTGAAATGACAGAAGAAAATAGTAGAGGAAGTGGAATGCATGAGTGAATAGAAAAGTAGTAGACTCTATCTTTTAGGTAGTTCTATAAGAGGGATAAATTGAGAGATAGAGAGAAAAATATGAGGAAGACTTTTTTGTAATCTAACTAATTGGATAAAAGTAAGCGGGGTTGCATCATGAAACTGCACAACTACTTTTTTCACGATTCATTTTTTTTACAATATATAAAATTACATATTAAAAATAATTCAATAAATAAAATAGTTTTAAAATATAGGAAGTTATATAAAGGTAAGTTTGGAAGTAAAAAAGTCCAAACCAAAGTGATGTATTCTCTTTATAAATAAATTAGCATCCAAACTGGCACTCTCGTGCCCGTTTGTCCGCTTTTGTTTGTTCGTACACGCGTCAAAATATAAACGAATATTTTTATTTTGTATGATCAACTTTGTGATAATAAGAAGTTAATAATATAAGTTAATAAGAAGTTAATAATAGAAATTAATAATTTAAATATTTTTTATGTGGAAATTAATAATAGAAGTTATGTGGAAGTTATTAATAAGAAATTATTAAGTAAATTACAAAATAAAGTAAGGGTAAAAATAGTAGAAAAAAGGACTACACCAAAACAAAATATTCTCTTTATATATTGTATAGATATAGATATTAAAGTAAATATATTTCTATAATTTTTATAATAATATAATTATAATAAATAAACATTATAATAAATATTGTAATTACTAATATTTTTTTCACATTCTTTTTTTATATTATTATTGATAAATAAAGAAATTATTATTCTAAAATAGTAACTTAAACTAAATTATTCTTGTAATTTTTTGAATAACTTATATTCTAATGAACTAATAATTTTTCATTTAAATATACACTAATATATTTAAAAAATTGTCTTGAAAATTTGAAATATATTTTATTTTTTTAATCTCTATGTCTACATTTCCATATATCCACTAATAATTTTGCTCTTTTATGAGGAGTATCATATCGTAATATTGTTTTTTTTCTTCTGTTTTGTGAGGGTTAACCCCAATAATGTCATATTTTTTTGGGAATGGATATTGAATGTCTTTACTCTATCATAACTTTGATGCCTTTAGTTTAATAATAAGACACATGAATGTATTAAATAGTAATTTATTTTAGTGATATAATGTAATTTGTTAGAGAGGGACTCCCACACAGTTACCAAAGACATTGAAGCCAAAGGTAGCTGATCCTTCTCCAATTTTTTGTGAGGTGATTTATCACAAGAAAAATCTCCTGGCTGCATTACATTTTTTTTTTTGATAAATTAAATATATTCTCCAAAGAAATACTAAGGGTACCTCAAACGTTTACAAGCGGCAAACCAGACACATTATGCCAAAATTATATGAAATCTAACGATTGTTTATACTAATTGTAAAAACAACAACGAATTCTATCTTTAGACAAAGTAAGCACCCACCACCATGAAAAATACATGATTCTTACCACTATTGCTTCTGCGTCTCCAATCGTGTTGTTGAACATAATTTGATTTCATGTCCACCAAATGCTCCAGTAAACAACAAACCAAATATTACTAGTAATCTCTTTTGAACACCTTCCATTCAACCTTACCACCCTAGACATGAGACGATGCTTGATTGTCGGTAGTATCCGATATTGCCAACCAACCACAATTTTTTCTCCACACCACCTTAGAAATAGAATAATTGAAAAACAAATGCTTTAAATCTTTGACAAATGCAAAACAGAACCCGCATACCGAATCATGATAGCCAATTATAATTCTGGGACGTAGCAAATTGCTTCTCGTGGGCAATCTGTCAAGTAAAGTTCTCCAACCAAATACTTTAACTTTAGAAGGAATCAATGATTTTCAAATTAGTTGATTGGCTTCCCAAAAAGACTCCTCCATAACATCATCACCTGCATTCTATGCCAAGTACAGGTAGAAAGACTTGACAGTGAAACATTTATTCTTTCCCAAAATCCACACAACCTTGTCAGCAACATGTACAAGAGGCTTGCATTCCACCAATAGGACCTGTAACTCCAAAAAATCCGCATGTGATGAGTAGTAAGCTGGAAGGCCCAAGGATTCCATGTCCCAAGTCCACTGGTTATTAGACCACGTACCCAACTCTGAGACATAACAACTACAGCTGGATGCAGAAGCAAACAAAGCAGGAAAAATAAGTTTCAAAGACATGCCCCCAATCCACCGTGTTGTCCAAAACAGTGTATTCGTTCCGTCACCCAACTTGACCGTAATGCAATCACCAAAGGAAACAGTTTCCGAACCAGCATTAAGACACAAAAAATCCCTCCACCGCAAAGAAACTTTAGATCTCCTAGGCATAGTATCCTTAAAAAATATCAGATTTGAAACATCGTCGTATTTTTCACGCAAAACACAAGACCAAATTGCATCTGGTTCCATTACGACACGCCACAACCACTTAACCAATAATGATAAATTAAAGCATAATTTTTTTACCCCAAGACCTCTATTCACCTTAGGCTTACAAATGAACTCCCAACTAACCCAACACTTTTTTCCATGACCGGTCGAACCATGCCACCAAAACTTCCTTTGAATCGAGATCAATTCGTCCAAAATATTTGTCGGTGCCTTGTAAAAAGAGAAGTAGTGAATAGGTAAATTTGCTAAAACCGAATTAATTAAGGTCACTTGACCACCTATTGATAACAATCTCCCTTTCCACATTGAAAGCTTATTCTTGAACACATCAATAACCAGTTTCCAAAATGATATGCGTTTATGATTATCACCAACCTTTAATCCCAAGAATTTGAATGAGATTGAACCAATTCTAGAAGCCAAGAATTGTTCAGCTCCCTTAAAAAAGAAGTTACCAACACCTAGTTCAAAAAGACAGCTCTTGCCCGTATTAATCTTCATCCAGGAAACCAATTTGAATCCATTAAGAATAGCTTTAAAGGCCTATAAATTAGACCAACTACCGTCACACAGCAGAACCGTATCATCAACAAATTGCAAAAGAGAGTGAGAAACTTCTTCATTCACTTTAAAGCCTCTAATCATACCCAGATCAGCTGCACATCTCACCAAAGCCGCAAAACCATCAGCCACAATGGCGAATAGGAAATGTGATAACATATCATCCTATCTCAACCACATAATAATTTAAAATCATCAGTTGAACCCCCATTCATAATAACTCACATATGACTGGAGAACACCCTCCATCCATGCATGAAAGCCAATTTGGTCCGAAGCCCAAGGTCACTAATAACATCCTAAAAAAAGACCAGTTGACACAATCGTAAGCTTTAGAGAAATCCACCTAATTGGCCAAATTAATTATCTCATTAAGAATGAGAACTCCGTCAAGAAATTGCCTACCCGGGATAAAAGCCGTTTGAGACCTATAAATGATTTTTCTCATTACCCCTTTCAATCTTATGGTCAACAATTTAGAAACGTCTTTATACACACTACCTATTAAAAAAATAGGTCTATACTCGTCTAAATGTTGAGGATGGTCATTTTTAGGAATTATTGCAATAAAAGAATAGGTCATTGATTCAGGTAACCTGACACGAGAATGAAAATCCTAGATGCATCTAGTGAAATCTTTGCCAATCACATCCCATCACTTCTGCAAGAAACCAAAGTTATATCCATAAAGTCCGGAACTCTTACTAGCTGCACAACTGAAAAATGCCTCCCTAATTTCATCCTCCTAAAAAATGGCTTCCAATTTGTTTCAATCCGCATTAGCCAATCTGGCCAAATCCTGAAAATTGATGCTTGGCAGAATCTCAGAAGGTTTACTGAATATGGCCTGAAAATGTCAATCAACCCCTTAATGCTTACCAATATCATCTACCAAAATGCCATCAGCCTTTAAAGAATTAATTGTATTATTCCTATTGCGACATTTCAGAAAATTATAGAACAGTTTTGAATTACTATCCACGTCATTCACCCACTTGCCAAGATATTCTCAAGAACATTTAAAGCCTCGATGTCCTTTCCAATATCCAAATCAAGTTTTTCAAATAAATTACCATTCCACCACCGCAACCTATCGCGAATAAGTTGCATCTTCCTGTTCAGAATATGAATTGATATCCCTATAATGTGAAAAGATTTCCACTCATGCTCCACAAATTGCGAAAAATTGTGAATGCTCGAACCTGCAGTCAAAACATTTAAATGACTTTGGTCCCCAGTTTGTATTCCTTTCCTGTAACCACACAGGTCTATGGTCTAAGATATCACAATCCCCAATAGTACGAACAACCATATCCAAGCTATTAACCACATCCAAAGAGACTAAGAAACGATCAAGACAGATCATACAGGATCCGTTGGAATTGAAGTAATTAAATTTCCACTAGAATCAATAGCTGACCACTGATTATCAGTATTTCCCACAAGCTCTGTGCAATTTCTTCATTCATCTTCTTACATTTTGTTTCTTGTAAGAGACAAAGATCCACATCCCCTTTTGACAGCAAAAGCCTTATTATTCTTCTCTTCCACAAACTACCACACCCTTTCACGTTATAAGTCACAATATTCACTAAGAAGTATTAGTTGTCGCCTTCTTCATCCCCTTCAATTTCCATATTCTTAATGGACTTCCATACTCGTAACATAACGTTATCTGTGTGCCTGCTAATACAGACATTACTTTGAATAACACCACCATCTCTTAAAGATTTGCAACATAAGATCGATCCACCAAAAAATCTTGAACTAGAATCATCCACCAATGTGTTATCAGTATCAGGTAAAGCCATAATTGATGCATCTATCATGGGCTTTTCAGATTGTAGTAGTGCAACAAAATAAGAAATGGAGAATGGAATATGAATTTTATCACAAATATCCTTAAGAGTCTTTTACCCATGGGCCTACTACCACCTTTACCCAAAGGAAGCCCAATACATGTACAAGAAATTGGGTCTGAGTCTTGTAAGTCAACAAAATGGCCCAACTTAAGATGACCATGGTCCACATTAACTAAATTCGAATCCGTTTCAAGCAACCCCGAATGTCTGACTAAAAGATTGACTTCAAAAGGGATATGTCCCAACTCAATTGAATTTTCTATCAGGGTTACATACATTGGCTGAACAGCCCCTGAAATATCCAAAGGATTTTCCTTTACCCCCAAGCCAATAATTTTCAATCAACACCTTTTTTTCCTGGATGTGGAATATTGGAATAAACCCTAGTACGAATAACATGTCGTCGAAGTCTGCTCACATGTTATTGTTTAATTGGGCCTCGTGTTATGGATCCAATTATTTAATTTAGCTTGTACCCTAAGTTAGATTGTAATGGGTAATTGTTAAAAATCTCATTAGGTTAGTATGTTAGTTTTATTATAAATAGCATACTAGTCTCTCATATTTTGTATAAGGGAAAGTAGGATGATAAAACCCTAATTTAAAGTGAGGGAGGTTATTTGTTATTCTTGTATATTTGTAATCTTGTTTTAAGAGAAAGGAAAGAATATCAATTTATAACAAATCCTTGTTGTTATCTTTGGTAGCCCTAAACCCTAACCCTTGTGGGTTTTTTGAGAAACCTATTATACTTTATTTTCTAAGGTATCCTATTCACAACAAATTGGTGCAGTGAGCATGGAGAAGATGCATTCAACAAAGTATGAGATTGAAAAGTTCACCGGAGTGAACGATTTCGGTTTGTGGCGCTTGAAGATAGAAGCTCTACTTGTTCAGCAGGGTTGTTTGGAAGCGTTGAAGGGAGAGACTGTAACACCCTTTTTACCCCCGTCACAAAATAGGCAGTTTAAATCATATATCAGAGTACAACTCATTAAAATGACATCACATTACTTCTTAACTCAAAAATCATAACATCACATAGAGTTTTGTCCCGTAACATGGGTTTATCAAATCATTAACAACACTATAAATCATTTTTCAATAGTTATGCAGTGGAAAACATTAATAAGTCATAATTCCTCTTTTATAAAACAAAACTCATAAGTCATCTCAAATATCATTTTATCAAAATACTTAATAAAACCTAACATCTTAATCCAATTAAAATATGAACACTCAAGCGAAACCCATCCCGATGTTACTGGACACAAAGCATGACTTCATTTCTATCTAATTCGACGACTCACTACCTCCGAGTTAAGCACGCACCGAGCTAACCTTGATTATATGTAGGATGGCATAATAGACTATCACCAGAAGGCAGGCATGGTGAGTAAATTCACATTCTATAATATAATATAGAAATAAGAATTTAAAACATAAATAACAACAATTCCTTCATAACTTCATTTATACATATCATCATCATCACTTCATAAGAACATTCATCATCATAACTAATGTTACACCACAAATTGTTGAAGTTACATTTTACTCAGTTTTTTCATGGAAATATTTGATTTCACATGTTCATAATTTGTTTATGATTTATCTTTTTCACATATTACTAAACTCGAGTTTTTGACAGATGAATGTGTTGGTGGTGAGATCTGTTGTGTGAACATCGTTTCCAACATTTGTTATATCTTTATTTAAGTTATTTAGTTTTAATGTTGCTCTATTTTTGATAGATGAACACGTGCATTGTGAGATCTGCGGTGGAAAGCATTGTGTTTCCGAAAGTTGTTAATGAGCATTCCAACATTGTTATTGACTTCATTTATGTGAACTCATCATCATGGCCAGGGGCACCCATTAATCCGTCTTTCATTCAGGCGATGGTTTAGGGCATCAATATAACACTTCAGATTCTGTAAGTTTTTTCATCTTGCCATTCATCTTTACATTTTTGTGCTTACTGATGTCTTGAAGTAACGATTTTTTCCAGGTCATTCATGATACTTGAAGTGACATTATCATCATCGTATATCGTTTGTGTTGGATCTCCTTACATAATTTTAGTGACGGTTATATTGAACTACATTCAGAATGATATGTCTTTACTATTTTTATTATTTGCTTATTATTTCACGTTATATTTTCCTATTCAAATTCATGCATTAGGCAGTCATTATATATGATTGGTTTATACCTATATATTTGCCTATTCAAATTCATGCATTATCTATGCTTTATATTTAATGATTACCTTGACCAACTGAATTCTCTTTTATGGTTTTAATAATAATTATTGCATTTATTATTACATTTACATTTACAAGGAGGGACAGTAGATTACGAGTCACACACTTACACTTATAAATCAAACACTTCTTCTAACCATGTATCAACCTAACCTCATCATACTGTTATATTTTGTATGGCGTCCATCCATGATCCTAATTTTGCAAATGAGACTGGTCTACAACAAGTCAACCTTCAACATCATGAACAGGTGCAAAATTTTGTTTACTATTTATTATATATATATATATTAGCATGTCTCGGTTCAGAACTTCTTATCAACCTTTTTTCATTAACAACCGCACAATTTGATTCAACACAAATTTAAGGAGGAACCCAAAATACAGAAATGCCCAGATGTTGAATTGCAGCGGACTGAATTTGATGTTATCAACAACATAGAAGCGAAAAGACATAAACATCTTGAGAGTGTGAGTATACAACATGCCTAATGTTTAAAATTACTTATTTACATCTTATTTAACATTGCTCGGTTATGAACTTCTTCTTTTAGCCTTTTTTTTAATCGACAACCACACCAGAGTCCTTTTGTTATTATCGTGCTCAACCAACCACCACCTGAAGTCCATCCACATGCGGAGCTCCAACTCTAAACTGTGTATTTTTCATCTATCATATAACTCTCCATGTTTTTTTGTGACAAAACTCATGCTATTATTTTGTTCAACATGTGCAGCAGCTGCAGCGACTTGCCGAGGATCTCGTCCCAGTCCATGCTGAAGTTCATGCGCCGCAACAAAGAAACAGAAGGAGGAGGAAATCATCAAAAAAACAGAGAGGATTAGAGAATTATGAATTAGATGTTGAAGAAGAAGAGAAACAAATCTTTGAGTCCTGTCGTACCTCAAAAAAATAATACGATATACGATCCTAAAACAAACAACAGAGTCGCCACCTAATTCTATTTATTCTACGAGAGAAAAGGGAGATATAGATACAACATAATGAAGGATAAGAAATGGTTTACGAAACCAAATTCTAAGTTCGGGAGTCGGTTACGCAAGGGGAATGTATTAGCACCCCTCACGTCCATTGTACTCAACGAGAACCTCTTAGCTAAACTATGCAATTAAATGTTTGATCTTAAGCTTTGTCTTCTAAATGATTATTAATATGTTTGTTCTAAGGAAATTAAAGTTTTTTATTATTAAGGAGGAGAAACGATTAAAGTTTATTATTATTGCGACGGAGAGAAAAGATTGATTTTTTTAATAGGGTGCTCGCGAAGGATTAAAATCCCCGTGCCTACGTATTCCCTTGTGCAATGGGAAAGTCAAAGCTTCGTAGTTCGTGCGACTACGGTTTGTGATTTTTAAATTGGACGATTGTTTAAAACACATTCTACTGCTAAGTGTTGGCTTATACTCGCGGTGGAGGCTGGAGCGCTAGCTTGCTTGCGAGATAGAATGATTTAAACAATGTTCGTTTTAGAGAAAAGTGTTTGACTTTTGTTAAGGTGTCTTAAACGAAACGACGAATGAACCACGTCGCATGGGGCTAGCCCTGGAGTGATTGCATTCCAAAACGTGCGGAGTGCTAGACTCCGGAGTTCCGTCTTTCGCTGATTAATTATGAAAATGATTTAAATTGGTTGGTAAGTTTTAAATTGGTTTAAGTTTGAAAGAGCGAATGAACTACGTCGCGTGGGGCTAGCCCATGACCGATTCATTCTAGAACGTGCGGAATGCTAGACTCCGGAGCTCTATTCTTTCATATTTGAATTTATAAAATGATTGAGATATTTTGAAATACGAATGGTGATTGAACCACGTCGCATGGGGCTAGCCCAAGAATGATCCAATCTAGAACGTGCGGAGTGCTAGACTCCGGAGCTCTATTCGTATTAAATTTATAAAATAAATTGGATATATTTTAAACGTTTTAGAATTAACGTATTTTAATAACAAAGAAGTGAACGAAACACTACGCGTGGGGCTAGCCCAGGTGTGGTTCGTTCGAGAACGTGCAGAGTGCTAGACTTTGGAGCTCTATTCTTTGTTAAATTAATTAAGATACGCGAAAAAGTCGTGCAGACGGCGATCACATAGTGACCGACTTACGTATGTGAAAAAATGTAGGCGTATGAATTGCTTACTCGGCGTTGGACCGAAAACTTATTTATTTTGAGCGAGTTAATTTAATATTTTTGAAATATGGTGCTCACATTTGATTTTCCCTTGACAAGATATAACCGTAATGTGAAAATGGATCATACAAATGCAAGCATTTGTATCGAAACAAATGATAATCAGGCATATACTTACATAAAATCGGCTAAAAGATGATTAATTAATTAAATTGAAAAGAATTACTAAATAATAACTCAATCAAACACATTGAATGGAAACATTTTTTTTTAAAATAATCATATTTTTTTTGTATTTTAGGAATATTTAAATTAACAATAATAAATTAATAATATCAAGAACACAAAAAATAAAGTAAAAGAAATAAACAAATAAGAAAACAAAAGAAGATAAATCAAACGAAATTTAAAAAATAGATTTAGAAAGCGTCGCCACCTAATTTAGAAAACAAACGCTTTTGAAAACAATAAGTTTAGAAACGCTTTTGAAAACAAATTCAGAAAATAAACCAAACAAAATTAATAATATAAACAAAAATAAATCTAAGAAAAAAAACAAAACAAAAAAAGAGGGTGGGTGCATCGTGTGGAAATGGGCGCATGGACAATCAAGTGACACAAGCTTTACTAAGCCCGAATCGAAATTCTCAACTTTAAAATAAATAAAAAAATAAAATACAAAATAAAAATAAAAGATAATAAGAAAAGGGGTTGTTATACCAAGGGAAAGCTGAAGTCGAGAAAGAAACGAATCAGGGTTGTTCTCCTTCCTCAAACGCAACAATGAAAACAACAGTGGCCTCTCGAAACGACAACGATTTGTCTCGGGCTTCCTCTCAGTTCGCTCAGATCTCCGTCCGTTTCAGATGCAACACCGCTGTGATACCTCCACAATTCGAATGGCGCCGCCATGGCGTCTAATGGTCGATCGCGAATTCCTCAGGTCATCCTCGTGGCTTCACCTTCTCATGCTCCTGGTTTCGGCTTCCGTCTCACTCGCGGTTCTGGTTCGTTTTCTGGTTTTTTTGTGAGGGTTTCTGCGAAGGTTGTTGAAGTTGAGGGCGGTTTGCGAAGAGGTCGAAGGGGTTTGGAGGATCAGTAAGATCTGGTTGTGCGATTTGGGTGTTTTTCCGGGTTGTGCTTGCTCGTGGATTTTGGCGAAAAACGGCGGTGGCGGAAGTTTTGGTTTGGCGGAAGTTGTGGTTTGGCGGTTGGTGAGTTTGGGGGGTCTGCGAGTTGCGTTATTTCAAGGTGAGTTTTGTGAAGTGTTTTTTTTTATCTCATCCTTCTGGGATTTTTCTTTTCTTTCTGAAAACCATTTGATTATCAGTTGTTGAGGTTTTTTTGCAGTGATGATCTTTTTTCTCTGGAGTTGAAGAGGTAGTAGTGTTTATGGTGAGAAAAAAAGTTAAATTTTTTGTTTTTCCCTGAAGTTTGTGTCTTTGCTTTGTTCAAAAATGTGCAAAAATTGTTGTTTTGTGGCAGGTGGATGCAGGCTAGTAGTGTACAGGCTGTGATGTTTGGCTGTATGTGAAAGTTGAAAGTTTTGGGTGTTGCTTGAAAGGCTGTTCTTTTTTGCAGCAAATATTTGTTCTATTTTGATATAAATTTATGGTCAAAAAAAAGTGTAAGGTGAATTAGTGTAGGTAGTAGAATTTGGACTGATGTGTAACAAAGTGTAGGCTGCGTTTGGTATGGACTTGTGGTTAATTGGACTTGGTCAAAGTTTGATGGACCAATTGCATGTGTAGATAATATAAACTAAACAAATAATAATAATAATAATAATAATAATAATAATAATAACAACAGTAATAAGAATAATAATAATAATATTAATAATAATAATGATAATAATAAATGAATAAATTTAAATATGTCTAGAAAATAAAATCTAATTAAAAAAACTATATTAAAATCACAATTGACTTGAACTGATCACTATATTAAAATTGAGATTAACCTAAACTAAAATTAAATTGGAAAATAATTCTAAACAATCTAATATAAACTATACTCCCATTTTAAAATTTTTATTAACTTAGAAATTAGTATTAAAATTACAATCAACCCAAGTTAAACTCTAAAAATAATCTAAAATAAATAAATATTTAACTAAAAAAAACATAACTATATTACAAAATGACAAAATATTTTAACCAAAATTTTAAGATTGAATCAAATTCTAAAAGACCTACCTATACAAAAATGATTAAAAATGCGAACAAACATTCTTATTTAAAACAAAAATCTAATAAATAAAAGATGACAATTGTGATGGTGGAATATATGATTTGAAGAAATGTTTTAACCTAAAAATGCAAAATGATTAATTTTCGATATATCAGCAAAAATGCATAAGATGAATAAAAATCGAAAAAAATTCTGGTCAAAATTTAGGGTATGACAGTTGCCCATATTTAATCATCTTGAACCAGAATGTATGAATAACAAAGTTTTTGGACATTCGAGTTATAAGACGATTAAATATTAAAATACCTAAAATTTTGACCGAATGCAGATGAAATGCAATGATATGCAATGTTATGAAAAGAGAGACTCCTTGTTTTGCTGGGGATGTAACATGTGAGATGCAAAGAACCCTAGCATGCTGATTTTTAATGATGAATATGCTGAACATAGTATGATGAAGATGAATGCAACGCGATCCACAGAAACGCAAACTGAGGGTGAAGACTCACTAGGGATAACAATAAGTTGGGGATGACAAAACAGAAATAGAATGTATTCAAAGTGGTAAATCAACTAACACAGGTAAAGTCTAGTTGACACTTAGGATGACAAGAGAATATTCAAAGTGAATGCGCAGTGGCACGATGTGACCAACTGACACTAAGAATAATAACAAAGAGGAAGTAACGTCCGTGGATTGTATTGGATAAGTATCACTATTCAGGGATGACATTGAAGGTAAATGCACATCATTATATTCAGGAATGGCACTGAATATATAGATAAAACTTTCAGGAATGGCACTGAAGGTAAAGGCAGATCCCTGTATCCAGGAATGGCACTGGATACGCAGATGAAGATTTCAGGAATGGCACTGAAAGTAAATTAAAATCACTATATTCAGGAATGGCACTGAAGTGGAAGAGCATATCCAGGAATGGCACTGAAGTGAACAAAGAGACCCAGGAATAGCACTGGAGTGAACAAAATATCCAGGAATGGCACTGGAGGAACACAGAGACCCAGGAATAGCACAAGTGTGAACAAAATATCCAAAAATGACACTGGAGGAACACAGAGACCCAGGAATAGCACTGGAGGTAAAGAAAATATCCAGGAATGGCACTGGAGTGAAAGAAAGGTAAGTTTTGGTAGGTTCCAAGAAGTTAGACTTTCAAAGTGAGGTAAATGTTTGACCACAACATGACCTACGGCAAATGCAAATGAGGATAAAACACTCTTGTTATGCATACTATATGAACTTGTTATTGTAATACCTCAAAATTTGCCCTCATTCTTTTTTACCTTAACTGGATTTATGCTTTGCATTCCATTTGCATATTCCATTAGGTCATTAACATTCATAATCAGGCATTTCATTGATTTCTATGGCATGTGATCGGCGCATTCCTTTGTGATTTGAATTTTCTATTCATAAGTGGTTTATCCGGCTATTGCACTCAATTTAAGCGGTTCAAGGGTTCTCATATATGATATGGCTTTGTTGATGGTTAATTAATTGAAAATGGGGTTCAAGTTTTCACATCAAAGGTATCATGCTATTCATGGTACAAAAAGATCAAGTGGTGGACTCGTGTGATAATAAGGTCATTATGGTTCTCTCGATTGTCTGTTGATGATGTTACGAGTTCATGAGGGTCGAGATTGAAGTTGATTGAAGTTTTGGAATTCACTGAGAATACAAGTTTGATATGGACTGGGCGTTTGAGTTGATGTAAACAGGTTAAGTCGAATAATAGGGATTAAGTGAAATTCGAAGATACGAGCTCATTGAAACCACACCCTATACAAGCAATTATGACATGCCCATTTCAAAATCAAAGTTAATATTCAAGAATTGTATCCATTGACCTTCATGATTCATTCTTAGTCTATATCCATATTTTTGTTTCTGAACCGATTAATTTGATTTCCATCATCATTTCTAATTATATCTACATTTAATCATTTCCAACTCTATTTTTATTTAACCATTTCCGTCCATACTTTAAGCCCAATTAAATCATTTTGTTGGTCTCATTTTTTGTCCAAAAGCAATAGCCAAAGCTTTTTTTTTCTATATGTCTATTTTATCCATATTTGTTCCTAAGGAAATTCACCATTCATTTTAAATTTTCTTCTTAATATTCATTTAATTGTAAAATCCCTTCTATCATTTAAAAGTCCAAACTTATGTTGTCTTTCCATAAACTTTCTTTCCTAAACCAAATACAAAAGATCCATTTTTAAACATGTGAGGGGCATGGCATGAAAGATACTGATATACAAATTTAATAGAAAAAATCAGAACTAGAAAAGAAGGTTTCAATTTCAAAGTAGCAGAAAAATATTCATTTTCAACAGGATAACATAACTGAATTCAGTTATAAGCACCAATTCAGTTTATAGGCAGAAAATCAGTTAAGAGAAAAGAGACAATTCAGTTACAAGGGGGAGAAACAGAAAAAAATAAGTAAAAAAATTCAGTTACAAGGGATGAATAACAGAAAACTTCATTAGTTCAATTTCTTCAATCTTCTCTAACCAAAATCTTCTCTAACCAAAATCTTCTCTAACCAAAACTTCTAAATCTTCATCATCATCTTCTACCTTTAACAGCAAAATCATCTTCAATCTCTTCAATGCACTCAACATTAACACCTACAATTACACAGAATCTTCATCTTCAAGAAGAGTCCATCATTGCTGATTGACTGAAAAATCATTGAGCAATATCTACCACGAGGATAACGGGAATTCGACGGATTCGAAGGCTCAACACAATTCAGTTGCTCTGGATTTCTCCAACTGGTTCTGGAATTTCTCATTCTGACTCTTCTTCATCATTCATCATCTCCAATCATGGTAGGAATTTCTTGATTCCTCACCACTCTCCATCGTTCATCAAGAATCCGCAGCAATCCCATTATCTTCCACCTCTAGGCTTCCTCATCAATCACCGAGAACACTCCTGGGATTTCGAAAATCAACAATAATCAACGCAGAAAGGAGAAGTAAAGTTCATAGTGAAAATTCTGACACAGAGAAAGAGAGGGAAATCGAAACTGGAACAAACTATACTTGAGAGATTCTTTCATACCTCTTCATCGCCATCACTACAATATATTTGTTCTTCATCTTCAACATTCAGAACCGGTAATCCATCGCATCTCATTAACATCGTAACAACGCTCATCATCAACTTGACCTCTCCTTCACAATCTTCATCATCGCAATCGGTTCAACATCATCAATCTTCCTGCAAGATTCAACAACAACAACAACGTGCTCAACTACATTTCAGATTCGAACAACGAAACGACAACGGTTTCGCACATAACAATTAGTTGGATTCACAGGAACAAAAGAAGGAATAAAAGGATTGGAAATTTTCATACATGGGCAATTCAATTCCGGTAGAGGTAATTTTCCATATTTAGAGTTTTTGTCATAGTCTACGATTCGATTGCTGGAGTGAGCGATAGTCGAAGGTGAACGCCGATTGGAGACAGAGTGGTCGTCGGCGTATGTGAGAGCAGACTGAATAAGTCTCACCGGAAGCACCGTGTCGTCGCCTTCAGCTTCACTATGCAGTCACGACGGAGTAAACCGCTACTATCATCTCAGAGGGTTGCATCGTCTACATCTTCATCACTTATCACCGAGCCGCACAACCTTCTCCACAAACCTTCATCATCCGCAACATCATTAAAATTACCTGCAACAAACAAATCAGTCAACAAATGCAGAAAGAGTTAAGTCGAATCGAGTTGGTGAGGAATTGAAACGTTAAATCGTTACCGCCATGATTGAAGATCGAAAATGGAAACGGAATCAACATGATGGTGAAACAGGGCAGGATGTTGGTGTCGTAAGCGGTAGCGATAGGTTAAGTTCAAAACGGCGAACTAGCGAATGCTCAACATCGTCGGTGAAAGGATCGGTGGTTGCTTCTGGGAGGCGTTTTGAGTCGGAAAATATGAGAAGAATGCCCGGTGGCCAAAGCGGCGGAAGAAAACCTAACTTAGAAATGACGATTGAAGAGGGGAAGCCATGAGATGACGATCGGAGATGGTGAATCTTCACCAGCGGTTTGGATCGCGAGGGTGATGTGGATGAACCGTGGCGCATTGTTGAAGGTAAAGAAAGCCACCGTATCGTGAACATGAAAGGAGGAGTCGGAGATGCGAGTTGTTGAAGGAGAAGGGACAAAGAACGACGAATAGAGAAGTCGGCAACGCACGACACGGTGGAGAAGAGGCTGTAGCCGTTTTGTTTCGTTCACGGAAGAAGAAGAAGAGGACTTGTTCTTTTATGTGTGATGAATTTTAGGGTTTCTTAAACAAATTGGGATTGGGCTCTCAGATACATGGATTCATTCTTACACCATCCAAATTCGGCTCATACTCCCCTCCATGTAGAGGAAAACTTTGGGTTTGGGCCTCAACCTGTGTTTATGTTATTTGCGCCCATGGGTTTCATGTTCACCCCCCCCTCCGCGTCCATATTGAAGGGGATGGGCCTGGGCCAATTATGCTATTTGGTTGCTACTGTTTTCTCTTATAACCCCTATATTGTTTTCCGTTATTATTTTTTTTAGAGATTTCTATGAAGTATTTTTTTAGTTAATTTTCTTGGAAATAATTTTTGTGGATTAGTATCTTAATCCATTTCATTTTTTTAATAACTTCTAGTTAGATTTTTTTGCACTAATTCTAATTAATTGTTTAGGACTAATTATGATGTAAGTGTTCATTTGTGGTTTTTTATCGATATTGGATCGATTTCGATTATGGCAAAGCTTCACAAAGTGATTATGGAAGATAAGCATTTATTTTGCTTATGGATATTACAAGACCTTTCTTGAGGCTTTTTTCGGATTTCTTTTATGTGAAGGATCGACACTTCAATCAAGTAAGAAATCTCGACTTTAACGGCTTTTAAGCATCATTTTAGTTGTATGCGGCTTAGGACCATATAACTTAAGGTGCATATTGGGCCCTCCTACCTGAGGCATTGGATATATATGTGATTATGTTGATTTGTGTCGATTTCGGAGCTTAGGGATTAGGTTGCGAACCATTAAGATCGCTTCCTTTCACTTTCCCTTAAAATCCACTTTTTTGCCCATTTCGTCGCAATTATTAAAAATAGTTTTAGGTGAGATAAAATTCTGGAAAAATTCATGAGTGATCCTCATCCTCTTAATTAATTTTTCATATTTTTTGTTTCCAGATTTGGGTGGTTTTAATAATTAATTTGGATTTTAGATCATGAGCTGTCCCAAAAAGGAGTGTTTTGGCATAAGGGACCGAAAACAATTTTTCCCCATAGGTATGAAACCTATTTTTTGTGTGTGATTAATCACTGTAATTTGTGACATGTTGATGCTCATTAGGCATTTTTTCCATAATTTTTAGTGCCCTTTTTTGATTCACTTTGTGGAGTTGTTTTTGGGTGATCATTCATTGCTACCTTGCTAGTCAAGTAATTGTTTTGGCACTTTGGTGCATAATTTTATGAAATCCTTTTGGACAATGTGAGATAATGACTTTATTATTCCAGGGATTTAATTTCATAATTTTTAAAGGCTTTTTGCTATTTTTCCATGTCACCTAGATCCTAGGTTGATTCATGTGTGTATTTGCTCCATATCTTAAATGATAGGAAGGCATTCATGCCATTTGATTGAGGAACTTTTTGGTAACTTTTAGGAGTTAATTATAGGTCACTTTTAAGTCCTTAATTCCAGTTATAGGCCACTTTTTGAACCATACTCATTTGGTTTGTTTTAGTGTTTCAAAGTGCATACTTATGTGAACTAGTTTAACTTAAACGGGTTGCTAATCTCTTCTCATGTTTAACTTGAATTATGTGGAAATCATTAATTCCTATTCATGCATTCTAATTTCATCTCATACCTTGTATGCTACTGACCCATAATCATTTCATACATATTCACATGCCATTTTTCCTTAACTTTCATCATGTGCGATCTTATGCGATGTTTGTTCCATTTCATCTCACATCTTCTTCTCATTGCTCCATATGCCTAATCCATTGCATACATGATTGTATATTCATTCATCCATCTTCATAAGCATTCACTACTGACTTTGATGTTCATTTCATGTATTAATTCATGTTTTTAAGCCATATGCATTCATACTTCATCCATAAACCCTAATTTGCATTTATGTGAATTTAGGTGAATGTTTTGTACATAGTTTGACATAGTTTGATCTTGTGAGGTATCCTAGCATTCTTAGGGACCTATAACATGTAGCTACTGACTTTAGAAGTCATGTAACCTTTAGGTACCTTCACCTTTAGACTTAGGTCTTATTTTGAACCCTAGTTCCATTCTAGGACGTTTATGGTACTTAATCGCTTTCATGCTTTGATTTTACTTCCAATATGCATTGTCATGCTAACTTTTGTTTTGTAGGGGGGAAGATTGAGGTAAGCATTACTTCATTCCCATCTCTTATGCATTTTAATTTTGTTTGCCTTAGCACTTTGTGCTTTTCTTTTAGGCTTTCCCTTTCTTTAGAGACAACTTAACTTCCTTAGGAAGTAAGTTAGTTTCTAATTCTCTTTTCTTCTTTTCCTTTTCTTTCTTAGGATTAGAATACCTCATTAACCATAGGACCTCTCTTGTACATAATAACTAACTTAGGGTTGTGTCTTAGTCCCCTTAGTTTGTCCTTTTATCAACTTGAGTCATTCTTTCTCATCTCAAAAAGAAAAGCAATAAAACACTTAATAAAAATCGAACAATATTGTACGACACGAGACTTTGTTGCGGAGTGTTTATACGCGTCCTGTTTCGGGGCGAGGTGTAAATACTTCCCGCGATGGATAGGTCTTAGTACAAGACCGTTCACAAACAAATTCAAAACATTTCTCATAAAAGACAAGAACAAATAACAAGCGACTATCCTGCGGGAACTTCTCTTTCTCATCTCATTCACTCACAACGCGAACTCGCGACGACTTGTCCCATTTGCAAGACGGTAAACGCACTCGTATCAGATGAGCCTGCAACACCTGAGCATAGAGATACGCAGTTCCAACTGTAAAAACACAAACAAATAGTTCCCGCCTTAGTTAGGCGAACTATGTCGACTCTGATCCTCATTATCCCGATGAGGTACGTAGGCAGCGGGGTAGGGCCCGTTCGAGCACATTCTTTATTTTCCCTACATTTCCCCCTTTCTTTCCATTTTCTTATTTTAGTTCATTTCTCATTTTCCATTCCAGTTAGCGGTTTTATTCAGCAGCAGTTATTTTTCTCACCCTTTGAAACAAAACAAGCAAGCGTGGATCCCGTCGAGTACGACGGACGGATTGGGGTGCTAATACCTTCTCAATTTGTAACCGACTCCCGAATCCAGATCTTTGGTTCGCAGGACCTTGTCCTTTCCTTCTTCCTCAGGTTTGTGCAACATTACCTTTCCCATTCTTTCGGGATAAAAATGTCTGGCTGGCGACTCTAACCTTTCCGCGCCACTTTCGCGTTTGTACTAGGATGAAAATCCCGGGAGCGACAGCTGGCGACTCTGCTGGGGATGAACCTGATTCTTCCGGTTTCCCTTGTAGAGTCAATCCTAGCGCCTGTTTGATTTTGTTTCTTTGGGTGTTTATCTGTTTGATGCTGAGTGCTTTAGTTTAGCTTTACTGTTTTATTTACAGTTTTTACTTTATAACTTTACTTTACCGCATTTATTTACCGCTTTCAGTATTTATTTTCCATGCATCATATTATACTGGACTGTCTGGCTGTGCTGGTTTTCATTTTTTCTGCGGGATGGGAGTTACTGTGAGATAAGCTAAATACCCGGCTTGAGTGCACTATAGGATTAGCGTGGACAGACATTGTACTCTTATGGTATCTCACCATGATGGGTGGCGATGTGTTCCACACCCAGATTGCAACCGTCTTGGAACTATTCTGTGTGGGGATTACCTCACTTCAGGGTACGACCTTGATAGTTATGTGCATCTGGTGACCGATCTTCGAGGACCTTAATGGGAACACCCCTCTCCAGTGATGACAGTGGCAGACCACATTTGTTGGCAAACCCACTCGCATCCGAGGGTCCATTGGGAACTCGCATAGGATGGCCTGGTTCTCTCATAGGAATTCAGTTAAAGCAAACTGTTCGTATGACAATAGTATTGTACCCTTCGGGATGAATGTACTATTGTTTCTCGATTCAGTGTTTGAAGCTGGAGACTTATGAGGGATGCTTGTTTTTCCGGACTCAACTAAGACCTCCCTGAGTAGTACATAATGCCAAACCGATTCCCTGATTTGGTCATGAGCCATTTCTCGGAAATGGTGAACGTATTATTGCTATTCGGCTTTGAGAGTCCGTGATGTTGACCCAAGTAGCACACCCGTGAGATTAGGAGGGGTTTACAAGTTTGCAGGAACCCTAAACTTCAACATACCCACTTTGTCAACATTGTTCAGTGTTCTATGGTTCTTTGATTCTGAGATCCGGGATTTCTATTCAGAGAATTTGTTACTGTGATTACCATTATGACCTTGATATTGTGACTATTATTATGACTCTCCACAGACACTTGGCTTATTGTTCAGCTTCAACACCATTAGTGACTGTTCAATTATGTGATCCAGTTTTACAGTTATTGGGTTCTCAGTTATGGGGTTCTATACAGAGATGGTGTTACTATTATGGTTCTATTTAAACACTTGACTCATTGCTCAACTCCGGCACCAACATCAGACTATTGATCACATGCCTGTTGCATACATGACATCATAGCATTCCAGCACACATGTTCAGTTATTTCCGAGGATCACATATCTGAATTATGTTGTTGGATTTTTCTGTATCAAAACTTGAATCAAAGCAGATAGATTCCTCAGAAATAACTGAACATGGCATTTGCATACATCCTTGCATTCTTGACAGGTGTTTAGAGACAACTTCTTTTCCTGACTTGATTTCTCATCAGAATGGACAACTTGAATCACAATCATCAAGGTATATATTTGAAGCAACTCCGGGCAGAAGTAACTGAAAGGAAGACCCAGCTGAGGCCATTAAGGGCAGAGGTATAAGCTTTATTTCAAAACCAGAAACTACTGAAACAGGAAGTCAACCAGATGAAGACTCAGATGAGCTTGGTTATGGAAATTCTGAACAAAGCTATTTTCATCCCTGTTGAGGGGAACTACGCTGCTCTGATTCTTCATTGGTCAATGGAGATACATAGGCAGGAGATCGTGCAAGATCTTTCCGAGCAACCTTATCTATTAACTTTATCAACCTCTTCCCTCCATGTGTCATTGGTCAGCATCCAACCTGAGCTTCCCAAGAGAGTCCTGGGACCAGAGCATAAGGGTAAAGGCCAAAACCACTTGAGAAGAAGTTTGATCATATTCTGATGTCGTACGTGCAACGAGTTTCCTTATCTGCTCAGATTCAAACTAATTGAGCTAGTCACATCAGGATCATCTCCGATAAATCTTCCTTTGGGGTTTCAATGCCGAATGCCAAGTCTGACTACCATTCTGGGGCACCTAACCATTTAATTGAAGATTCAAAGTCTTTCAGAGACAAAGGTAAAAACGAGGTCGCGAATTTGATTGAGTAAACATCCAGACTACTGACTGTTGAAAGTCTCCAAGAGCAATAAGTCCATACGGAGTCAAGTCTCCTCAATGATGGCAATGTTCAGCTTCTTTACTGCATTTTCATTTGTAGTTTATATTGTTTGTTTAAACATTTGTATGCATGCATGAAACTTATTTGTTTTGAATGATAACCATAATATAAATGCACATGTTTTTCTTGAAGTAATCCATTCGTATTCACTCATGATTTTGTGTATGTGCATTGCAATACCAACTGTTGTGCTTAAACTCTATCAGGGAGGATGACGAACTGAAAACGCAAAAATCTCTAATTGTGTGCTTTTGAGAAAGACCATGTTGATGATGTACAAGCATTGTTTCAAATCCTAAACACCAGAGATATAAGGGAGATAGACCCTTGCCAGCCCATTTGAGCCTTGAAGTAGGAGTTTCTTTTTGCATGAAAAAACCCTCGCACTTAACCCAGGGGCAGGGTAGGTGTCAGCTAGCTGGACCGATCGTTCAAATTTCAAAGAGGAGTGCACATATGAGGATCCATTGCCTTTCATTGTACCAAATCAAGAGGTCCCATGACCAGGAACCACAATGGTTATTCTGAACAAGAGGTTCAAAGACCGGAAACCACAAAGGTTATCCTTCCTCAACAAAGGAGTGAGACAGTCACGACCCTCGCAAAGCATTCAAGACAGACAGTGTCACGCAATTTGTTCAAAAAAGAAAGAATTGGAAAAAAAATGAATGAGAAAGCCCGCTAAGTCGAAACTTGAAAACAAGCGACTTAGGCAAAAATTAGGGCATCCCACTGGACTTCACAATCAAAGATTCACAAGAATCAGTCCAGGCAAAAGTTAGGTATAAGAAAAATAATGCAAAAGCGAAAGACGAAAAGGATTTCACAAGAAAGATCCTTAAAAAAGAACAAAGTCGTGTGGCACAAACACGAAAGACTAAGGGGTGACTGACTCCCAACAACAACCTGTTTGGTGCTTACACCGTTAGTGTAATTGGTTCCTCAACCATCACAAAACTCCTTTTGAGGGGTGAACGCTTGTGAAAGCTAGCTGAAAATAGGAATGGAGAACATCACGAAGATGGGTGGGCACAAATATATTTCGAGCCTATATCTTTTGTTTCTATAACCGTGAACCAGGCCACGATACAACCCTCAAAAGTCCTAACTGAAACAGGGTTATTTTTGAGAGCGTGCTACCACAAGATCGCGTTCCTGACTCCTATGAGTTGTGTTAAAAGTTCTTTGTTGGTTTTGCATGTGCATGCTTTCATTCATCAAAAATCAATGTCGTATCTTAACCCGTGATCCACTCACAAAGGTTTGCGACATCTTTTTCAGTAAAACTTCAAAATTAACATGTGTGTTGCATTAGAATTTTCATTCTCAAAATAAACATTTTCTGCTTGCATACATTTGTTTGGCATCATAAAAGTTTACACATGAAACTTCAGTCCAGAAGCTTAATCTTGCCAAGTTGAGAAGTCTGAAACTTCCGAAGGACAATCTGTCGAGGTTCACTTTTCAAGAAAACTCCATTGAGTAGGGACTTTCCCAACAGTCGTGGTAGGAGCCAACTAATCCGGGGCAATCATGTCGAGCAATCTCTCCAAAGTTCAGCCAATCTGGGGCAATCACTTCGAGATTCAAATCTCTCAAAGAGCCATTAGTCTGAGGCATGTATTCAAATTTCAGCCAAACTGGGGCAATTACTTCGAGATCCAATCTCTCAAAGAACAATTGGTATGGGTGTTTTCTTCAAAACACAGTCACTCATAGGTGATCACCTCAAGGCTCGTACTGGGGCAGGCCACCCCAAGAGCACTGGAAGTTACTTTCTCCTGAAGACGGTTAATCATAAGCACCTACCCAAGGTTCAAAATACTAGGACACACTATCTCACAGTGATATGAGGTTTTTCATGAATCCTTGCGAGGCAAATTCTTGCACAGACCATGCAGTCTGGGGCAGTTATTTCGAGATCCAACGAATCTCTCCAAGAGTTTGAAGACACCGAGGCATTTCATATGCCATGTTTTCTGTAAAATCCTCTTGAGACATTTACTTCTGACGGACCTTAATCTGAGGCGAGTTGAAAATTGCAAAGAACCATTGTTCACTCATGATTAGTTGACAACCTACCAACCCAGAGGCTGGAAGCAAAGCCATTGTCAGCACAGTACTTCAAGAGGTGTTTCGTCAGCAAGTTTCATTGATCAAAATAGCTTAGCAAGTCTCATTAGACAATCCCTTCTCCAGCAGTGCGGCAAATGGAAGGTTACTTCTTGAGCAAAAGGATATCATTGTCTCTCACCCCCGACATGAGACGCCTTACATCTCTCATTCCCAACATGAGAGGATTTATCTCTTATCCCCAGTAAGTGGCATCTTGAGCTTTTATCTTCAGCCTGAAGCTTTATCATTGACATCACCCGTCATCCCTAGTAATGTGTAAGTTGAAATTTCTCCCAGCAAGGTAACAGAAGGTGGGTGTCATCCCCAAGCAGGAGTTTCCCTTCAGACAGGGGCGATTCTCAATAGTATAAAGAATGTCTTTCCTCCCCAGCAATTTCTCCCTCAGCAGTGTCATGCCTTTGGTTCTCAGCCAAGTCGGGAGGTCTTCATTTCCCCATCAGGGTTCAGGAAGAGTCCATCTCCAGCAGGGTCTGGGCTCTCCAATCTCAAAGTCCAATTTATTTTTGGCGGTGGCGGCAGTTCAGAGCTGGTGTATCATTGACAACATTCCCCGCATAGTTGTCTTCTCCTCATAAGGATTAACCAGATCAATGCAGTGATCGTCAGTTCCTACCCAGTCAAGCCAGTTGGGATGTCTGTTATCTCCTCATCGGGAGACCCCTTTTGCATTTGCATTTTCATCCAGTAATCATCATTACATTTGCATCCTCCAAAGCGTAGCATTTCCATCGTCATGGAGCATTACGCCATAAATACAAACATATGCATACCAGCATGGGCCAGTTTTGAGGTATATTACATAAGACCTGTTACATCTCCAATCAGATTGAAGTATTCCTCACAGAATGCACCTTCATTTCCCAGGGTGGTTACTTCTACCGGGACTTGTTGTTATCCCCAGTTGAGTCTTGTTTCAGTACAACAGTCTCATTTTTTTCGCGTCTCCATTTCAGTGCAACGGTTGCGTCTTGGGCTCTCGTTTAAGTACAACGATCCCGTTCCTTTCGAGTCTCCATTTAAGTACAATGGTACAATGGTCTCGTCTTTGAGTCTTGTTTCAGTACAACAGTCTCATTTTTTCGCGTCCCCGTTTCAGTACAACGGTCGCGTCTTGGGCTCTCGTTTAAGTACAACGATCCCGTTCCTCTCGAGTCTCCATTTAAGTACAATGGTCTCGTCTTTGAGTCTTGTTTCAGTACAACAGTCTCATTTTTTCGCGTCCCCGTTTCAATACAACGGTCGCGTCTTGGGCTCTCGTTTAAGTACAACGATCCCGTTCCTTTCGAGTCTCCATTTAAGTATAATGGTCTCGTCTTTGAGTCTTGTTTCAGTACAACAGTCTCATTTTTTTTGCGTCTCCGTTTAAGTACAACGATCGCGTCTCAGGTTATCATTTAAGTACAATGATCCTGTTTGCTTGGGCCCTCGTTTAAGTACAACGATCCCATTCCATCTTGTCCTATTTTCTTTGTTTCTGGTTACCGCCTGCGGCCGGTATACCTTTGCGTCTCCATTCGAGGATGGTTTCGTATTAGATCCGAGGATCTTTTGATTTGTCATTCGAGGATGGCATTTCTTTTCTTCAAGTCCTTCCGAGGTTGGTCTTGTTGTTGTGGCTATTATTCGAGGATAGTAGTTCACTTTTTAGAGCTTATTGATTGAGGTCAGTTTGTCTCTTTTGCAAAGTCTGTCTGAGGTCAGCTTTGTGTTTGGTTATCAGTCGAGGCTGGTATACCTTTGCGTCTCCATTCGAGGATGGTTTCGTATTAGATCCGAGGATCTTTTGATTTGTCATTCGAGGATGGCATTTCTTTTCTTCAAGACCTTCCGAGGTTGGTCTTGTTGTTGTGGCTATTATTCGAGGATAGTAGTTCACTTTTTAGAGCTTATTGATTGAGGTCAGTTTGTCTCTTTTGCAAAGTCTGTCTGAGGTCAGCTTTGTGTTTGGTTATCAGTCGAGGCTGGTATACCTTTGCGTCTCCATTAGAGGATGGTTTCGTGTTAGATCCGAGGATCTTTTGATTTGTCATTCGAGGATGACATTTCTTTTCTTCAAGTCCTTCTGCGGTTGGTCTTGTTGTGTGGCTATTATTTGAGGATAGTAGTTCACTTTTTGAGCTTATTGATCGAGGTCAGTTTGTCTCTTTTGCAAAGTCTGTCCGAGGTCAGTCTTTGTTGTCGATGGTTATCGCCTGCGGCCGATATACTATCGCGTTTCTATTCAGGGATGGTTTTTAGTACTGGATCCGAGGATCCCGTGTGAGTGGTCATTCGAGGATGGCATTCTTCCCAGCATATTCCCACCTGGTTCTATTTTCGCTACCTATTCAGAGGTCAAAAACAAAAAATACATAAATAAATAAATGGGCGAATGGCATTTCCATTACCCTCAGTGTGCAAATTTTCAGGTTTTATTCGAGTATTCAATCACTCCATACCTTGAACGTCTAAAAGCTGTTGCAATTATTCGTTCAGGTCTGCAGATGATTGAATAGGGGCAGCTGTAATACCTCAAAATTTGCCCTCATTCTTTTTTACCTTAACTGGCTTTACGCTTTGCATTCCATTTGCATATTCCATTAGGTTATTAACATTCATAATCAGGCATTTCATTGATTTCTATGGCATGTGATCGGCGCATTCCTTTGTGATTTGAATTTTCTATTCATAAGTGGTTTATCCGGCTATTGCACTCAATTTAAGCGGTTCAAGGGTTCTCATATATGATATGGCTTTGTTGATGGTTAATTAATTGAAAATGGGGTTCAAGTTTTCACATCAAAGGTATCATGCTATTCATGGTACAAAAAGATCAAGTGGTGGACTCGTGTGATATTAAGGTCATTATGGTTCTCTCGATTGTCTGTTGATGATGTTACGAGTTCATGAGGGTCGAGATTGAAGTTGATTGAAGTTTTGGAATTCACTGAGAATACAAGTTTGATATGGACTGGGCGTTTGAGTTGATGTAAACAGGTTAAGTCGAATAATAGGGATTAAGTGAAATTCGAAGATACGAGCTCATTGAAACCACACCCTATACAAGCAATTATGACATGCCCATTTCAAAATCAAAGTTAATATTCAAGAATTGTATCCATTGACCTTCATGATTCATTCTTAGTCTATATCCATATTTTTGTTTCTGAACCGATTAATTCGATTTCCATCATCATTTCTAATTATATCTACATTTAATCATTTCCAACTCTATTTTTATTTAACCATTTCCGTCCATACTTTAAGCCCAATTAAATCATTTTGTTGGTCTCATTTTTTGTCCAAAAGCAATAGCCAAAGCTTTTTTTTTTCTATATGTCTATTTTATCCATATTTGTTCCTAAGGAAATTCACCATTCATTTTAAATTTTCTTCTTAATATTCATTTAATTGTAAAATCCCTTCTATCATTTAAAAGTCCAAACTTATGTTGTCTTTCCATAAACTTTCTTTCCTAAACCAAATACAAAAGATCCATTTTTAAACATGTGAGGGGCATGGCATGAAAGATACTGATATACAAATTTAATAGAAAAAATCAGAACTAGAAAAGAAGGTTTCAATTTCAAAGTAGCAGAAAAATATTCATTTTCAACAGGATAACATAACTGAATTCAGTTATAAGCACCAATTCAGTTTATAGGCAGAAAATCAGTTAAGAGAAAAGAGACAATTCAGTTACAAGGGGGAGAAACAGAAAAAAATAAGTAAAAAAATTCAGTTACAAGGGATGAATAACAGAAAACTTCATTAGTTCAATTTCTTCAATCTTCTCTAACCAAAATCTTCTCTAACCAAAATCTTCTCTAACCAAAACTTCTAAATCTTCATCATCATCTTCTACCTTTAACAGCAAAATCATCTTCAATCTCTTCAATGCACTCAACATTAACACCTACAATTACACAGAATCTTCATCTTCAAGAAGAGTCCATCATTGCTGATTGACTGAAAAATCATTGAGCAATATCTACCACGAGGATAACGGGAATTCGACGGATTCGAAGGCTCAACACAATTCAGTTGCTCTGGATTTCTCCAACTGGTTCTGGAATTTCTCGTTCTGACTCTTCTTCATCATTCATCATCTCCAATCATGGTAGGAATTTCTTGATTCCTCACCACTCTCCATCGTTCATCAAGAATCCGCAGCAATCCCATTATCTTCCACCTCTAGGCTTCCTCATCAATCACCGAGAACGCTCCTGGGATTTCGAAAATCAACAATAATCAACGCAGAAAGGAGAAGTAAAGTTCATAGTGAAAATTCTGACACAGAGAAAGAGAGGGAAATCGAAACTGGAACAAACTATACTTGAGAGATTCTTTCATACCTCTTCATCGCCATCACTACAATATATTTGTTCTTCATCTTCAACATTCAGAACCGGTAATCCATCGCATCTCATTAACATCGTAACAACGCTCATCATCAACTTGACCTCTCCTTCACAATCTTCATCATCGCCATCGGTTCAACATCATCAATCTTCCTGCAAGATTCAACAACAACAACAACGTGTTCAACTACATTTCAGATTCGAACAACGAAACGACAACGGTTTCGCACATAACAATTAGTTGGATTCACAGGAACAAAAGAAGGAATAAAAGGATTGGAAATTTTCATACCTGGGCAATTCAATTCCGGTAGAGGTAATTTTCCATATTTAGCGTTTTTGTCATAGTCTACGATTCGATTGCTGGAGTGAGCGATAGTCGAAGGTGAACGCCGATTGGAGACAGAGTGGTCGTCGGCGTATGTGAGAGCAGACTGAATAAGTCTCACCGGAAGCACCGTGTCGTCGCCTTCAGCTTCACTATGCAGTCACGACGGAGTAAACCGCTACTATCATCTCAGAGGGTTGCATCGTCTACATCTTCATCACTTATCACCGAGCCGCACAACCTTCTCCACAAACCTTCATCATCCGCAACATCATTGAAATTACCTGCAACAAACAAATCAGTCAACAAATGCAGAAAGAGTTAAGTCGAATCGAGTTGGTGAGGAATCGAAACATTAAATCGTTACCGCCATGATTGAAGATCGAAAATGGAAACGAAATCAACATGATGGTGAAACAGGGCAGGATGTTGGTGTCGTAAGCGGTAGCGATAGGTTAAGTTCAAAACGGCGAACTAGCGAATGCTCAACATCGTCGGTGAAAGGATCGGTGGTTGCTTCTGGGCGGCGTTTTGAGTCGGAAAATATGAGAAGAATGCCCGGTGGCCAAAGCGGCGGAAGAAAACCTAACTTAGCAATGACGATTGAAGAGGGGAAGCCATGAGATGACGATCGGAGATGGTGAATCTTCACCAGCGGTTTGGATCGCGAGGGTGATGTGGATGAACCGTGGCGCATTGTTGAAGGTAAAGAAAGCCACCGTATCGTGAACATGAAAGGAGGAGTCGGAGATGCGAGTTGTTGAAGGAGAAGGGACAAAGAACGACGAATAGAGAAGTCGGCAACGCACGACACGGTGGAGAAGAGGCTGTAGCCGTTTTGTTTCGTTCACGGAAGAAGAAGAAGAAGAGGACTTGTTCTTTTATGTGTGATGAATTTTAGGGTTTCTTAAACAAATTGGGATTGGGCTCTCAGATACATGGATTCATTCTTACACCATCCAAATTCGGCTCATACTCCCCTCCATGTAGAGGAAAACTTTGGGTTTGGGCCTCAACCTGTGTTTATGTTATTTGCACCCATGGGTTTCAAGTTCACACCCCCCTCCGCGTCCATATTGAAGGGGATGGGCCTGGGCCAATTATGCTATTTGGTTGCTACTGTTTTCTCTTATAACCCCTATATTGTTTTCCGTTATTATTTTTTTTAGAGATTTCTATGAAGTATTTTTTTAGTTAATTTTCTTGGAAATAATTTTTGTGGATTAGTATCTTAATCCATTTCATTTTTTTAATAACTTCTAGTTAGATTTTTTTGCACTAATTCTAATTAATTGTTTAGGACTAATTATGATGTAAGTGTTCATTTGTGGTTTTTTATCGATATTGGATCGATTTCGATTATGGCAAAGCTTCACAAAGTGATTATGGAAGATAAGCATTTATTTTTCTTATGGAGATTACAAGACCTTGCTTGAGGCTTTTTTCGGATTTCTTTTATGTGAAGGATCGACACTTCAATCAAGTAAGAAATCTCGACTTTAACGGCTTTTAAGCATCATTTTAGTTGTATGCGGCTTAGGACCATATAACTTAAGGTGCATATTGGGCCCTCCTACCTGAGGCATTGGATATATATGTGATTATGTTGATTTGTGTCGATTTCGGAGCTTAGGGATTAGGTTGCGAACCATTAAGATCGCTTCCTTTCACTTTCCCTTAAAATCCACTTTTTTACCCATTTCGTCGCAATTATTAAAAATAGTTTTAGGTGAGATAAAATTCTGGAAAAATTCATGAGTGATCCTCATCCTCTTAATTAATTTTTCATATTTTTTGTTTCCAGATTTGGGTGGTTTTAATAATTAATTTGGATTTTAGATCATGAGCTGTCCCAAAAAGGAGTGTTTTGGCATAAGGGACCGAAAAAAAATTTTCCCCATAGGTGTGAAACCTATTTTTTGTGTGTGATTAATCACTGTAATTTGTGACATGTTTATGCTCATTAGGCATTTTTTCCATAATTTTTAGTGCCCTTTTTTGATTCACTTTGTGGAGTTGTTTTTGGGTGATCATTCATTGCTACCTTGCTAGTCAAGTAATTGTTTTGGCACTTTGGTGCATAATTTTATGAAATCCTTTTGGAAAATGTGAGATAATGACTTTATTATTCCAGGGATTTAATTTCATAATTTTTAAAGGCATTTTGCTATTTTTCCATGTCACCTAGATCCTAGGTTGATTCATGTGTGTATTTGCTCCATATCTTAAATGATAGGAAGGCATTCATGCCATTTGATTGAGGAACTTTTTGGTAACTTTTAGGAGTTAATTATAGGTCACTTTTAGGTCCTTAATTCCAGTTATAGGCCACTTTTTGAACCATACTCATTTGGTTTGTTTTAGTGTTTCAAAGTGCATACTTATGTGAACTAGTTTAACTTAAACGGGTTGCTAATCTCTTCTCATGTTTAACTTGAATTATGTGGAAATAATTAATTCCTATTCATGCATTCTAATTTCATCTCATACCTTGTATTCTACTGACCCATAATCATTTCATACATATTCACATGCCATTTTTCCTTAACTTTCATCATGTGCGATCTTATGCGATGTTTGTTCCATTTCATCTCACATCTTCTTCTCATTGCTCCATATGCCTAATCCATTGCATCCATGATTGTATATTCATTAATCCATCTTCATAAGCATTCACTACTGACTTTGATGTTCATTTCATGTATTAATTCATGTTTGTAAGCCATATGCATTCATACTTCATCCATAAACCCTAATTTGCATTTATGTGAATTTAGGTGAATGTTTTGTACATAGTTTGACATAGTTTGATCTTGTGAGGTATCCTAGCATTCTTAGGGACCTATAACATGTAGCTACTGACTTTAGAAGTCATGTAACCTTTAGGTACCTTCACCTTTAGACTTAGGTCTTATTTTGAACCCTAGTTCCATTCTAGGACGTTTATGGTACTTAATCGCTTTCATGCTTTGATTTTACTTCCAATATGCATTTTCATTGTAACTTTTGTTTTGTAGGGGGGAAGATTGAGGTAAGCATTACTTCATTCCCATCTCTTATGCATTTTAATTTTGTTTGCCTTAGCACTTTGTGCTTTTCTTTTAGGCTTTCCCTTTCTTTAGAGACAACTTAACTTCCTTAGGAAGTAAGTTAGTTTCTAATTCTCTTTTCTTCTTTTCCTTTTCTTTATTAGGATTAGAATACCTCATTAACCATAGGACCTCTCTTGTACATAATAACTAACTTAGGGTTGTGTCTTAGTCCCCTTAGTTTGGCCTTTTATCAACTTGAGTCATTCTTTCTCATCTCAAAAAGAAAAGCAATAAAACACTTAATAAAAATCGAACAATCTTGTACGACACGAGACTTTGTTGCGGAGTGTTTATACGCGTCCTGTTTCGGGGCGAGGTGTAAATACTTCCCGCGATGGATAGGTCTTAGTACAAGACCGTTCACAAACAAATTCAAAACATTTCTCATAAAAGACAAGAACAAATAACAAGCGACTATCCTGCGGGAACTTCTCTTTCTCATCTCATTCACTCACAACGCGAACTCGCGACGACTTGTCCCATTTGCAAGATGGTAAACACACTCGTATCAGACGAGCCTGCAACACCTGAGCATAGACATACGCAGTTCCAGCTGTAAAAACACAAACAAATAGTTCCCGCCTTAGTTAGGCGAACTACGTCGACTCTGATCCTCATTATCCCGATGAGGTACGTAGGCAGCGGGGTAGGGCCCGTTCGAGCACATTATTTATTTTCCCTACATTTCCCCCTTTCTTTCCATTTTCTTATTTCAGTTCATTTCTCATTTTCCATTCCAGTTAGCGGTTTTATTCAGCAGCAGTTATTTTTCTCACCCTTTGAAACAAAACAAGCAAGTGTGGATCCCGTCGAGTACGACGGACGGATTGGGGTGCTAATACCTTCTCAATTCGTAACCGAATCCCGAATCCAGATCTTTGGTTCGCAGGACCTTGTCCTTTCCTTCTTCCTCAGGTTTGTGCAACATTACCTTTCCCATTCTTTCGGGATAAAAATGTCTGGCTGGCGACTCTAACCTTTCCGCGCCACTTTCGCGTTTGTACTAGGATGAAAATCCCGGGAGCGACAGTTATGATGTATGATCAAATACATGTAATGCAGATGCTGACAATAGGGCTTGACTCTTTTGTGAAGATGACAAGATTGGAAGGTTGATTCTTCAACACTGTGAGATCATTATTATTCTTCTTGGGGACTACAGATGCTGATGTGGAACAGACCTTCGCCACATTAATAAACTGTAACAAGTTGATGATCCTCGGAGAAGGGACGAAAAGTTTCTTTAGGGATCATTCCAATGAATTTCCCCAAATAAGCTGATTATTGTAGATGAGTTGATCGTTGCTTCAACTTGACTGACTCTGAAAATGATTGCCTTATGATGCGCTTGGAAGCCAGCTTCAGTATAAGTTTTGTAAATTCCTTTGTATAAACCAATTCTGAGATGGACTTTCACCAAACAGCAACCTTGCCCTGATTCTCAACATGATCTAGAAGGAACTTGCCCCTTATAGGATCACTAGACTAGTTCTTAACTGTTTGAAAATTCCTTGCTAGAAAAGATAGTTTGCAAACAAAAACATTTATACAACCATGGTAATTAAAAGCAAATGCAACTTTTGAAATCAAAATTATTTTTGGAAGAAAAGAAAATGAATCATTATTCAAAACACGATGGTTTATAACGTTCAAGGTGAAAGGTAAAGTGAAAATATGTACAAAACAAAATGACTTGCAAAGACCGTTTTGGAGTCAGTTTACACAACCTTACTGTAGTAAGCTTTCAGAATAAATTCTTCCTCAATTAGGTCTTTTAAGGGTTGTATTGTGGCCTGGTTCATGGTTTATGAAACAAAGGATAAAGGCTCAAAATTGTGTTTGTACCCAACCTTCTTCGTGATGAATCTCCAATCCTACTTTCAATTAAATCTACACACATTTATTTTGACAACCTAAGGGTAAAAATGATAATTTGAGGTTCACTGGAAATGACAATCATTTTATTTGGCTTTGATGGATTTTTGTAGTGACCCAACGATTTTGGACATGGTGGTCACTAAATCTTACTTGTTTGATGTTGAGGGTTTGATGGCCTCTTTTGCGTGAATTTCTTTTGAACTGATCCCTATCTTTTGCCTAAGTCCTTTTTTTTACTTAGCGAGATTTATATTTTTTGTACTTTTGAAATTCTGAAAGTTATGATTGCCAAACCATTGGTCATAATGGATCCATCTTATAATTTGAATGTGTAATCAAAATATTTGAACAACTACCCTGCCCCAGGTTAAACATAAGGGTTTAAATCCGAAAGAAACTCCTATTTCTAGGCTCGAAGTGGTGAACTAGGGATTAACTCCTTATCTCTCCAATGTTTGGGAATTGAAACAATGCCTGTATATCATCGACAAGATTTTATCCGAAAGCAAACCACAATAACTATGGGTATTTTTCATCATCCTCCCTTAAACATTTGCATAATCAAAAGTTTTGAACAAAAGGTATATATGTATTTTTTGAAATAGAAAGTGTAAGGACACAAATAAACAGATGAACTGAATTCAAAAGATTACAAATGCTCATTTCATTAATCAAAGAAGTACAAACATAATTGATAGGCAAACAGTTGATACAATTAAAGGAAAATGCAAACAGAAAAGAAATAAGGCCTAGTGACTAATCAGTTACAAGGATGAGCTGTCTTGTCTTGAAACACTGGCTTCTAGGGAGAACTGGTTGAAGTTGATTGAAGCTTCAAGTGGCATGCCTTGGCAAAGGATTGTCCTTGACACTTGGATTAGGATCATTGAAGGAGAGGACCTTGTCTCTGATCAACTCTTTCACTCTTGTCTTCAAAGCAAAAAAATGTTCCAAATCATGGCCCGCTCCACCCTGATGAAATTCGCAACGAAGATCTGCCCTATAGCTTGGTGGGAGAGGATCTGGAGGAGGAGGCATAGGTCTAGTGGTTATCAAACCTTTCTGAACCAAGCCAGGATATAACTTAGTGTACGTCATGGGAATAGGGTCAAAGTGAACCCTATCACGATTATGAGTTTGTCCAAAATTCGGACGTTGAGGAGCTCTAGCTGGTTGATCAACAATCACAGGAGCAACAACAACAACATAAGCTTGATTATCATGTTGGGCCCTTTACTGAGGTCTTCTACCCACATCAAAAATAGCATTGGTTTGATCTTCCCTCTTCCTTTGGAAATTCCCAAAAGGTTTCTTAGCAACATTGGAAGACTCAATAACTTTGGACACTTTTCCATTCTTAATTCCTTCTTCAAGCCTCTGTCCAATGGTAACCAGATCAGTGAAACTGGAAAAGACACTTCCGATCATTTTTTCCCAATAGAAGGGAGCCAAAGTATCCATAAACATACTAGTCATTTCTTTCTCAGCTAGGGGAGGTTCCACCTGAGATGCCAACTCTCTCCAACGTTGAGCATATTCCTTGAAGGACTCCCTCTCTTTCTAAGAGATATTCTGCATTTGACGGCGATCAGGTGCCATGTCCAAGTTGTACTTGTATTGTTTCACGAAAGCATCACCCAAATCCGCCCAGCTATGGATATGATCTTTCTCGAGCCCCATGTACCACTTCATAGAGGTATCGCTCAAACTGTCTTGAAAACAATGAATAAGTATCTTGTCGTTCTTGGCATAAGCTGCCATCTTGCGACAGTACATCGTTAAATGGAGCTTTGGACAGGTGTGCCCCTTATACTTCTCAAATTCTGGAATCTTGAACTTGGAATGCACGATGAGATCGGATTCCAAACACATATCACTTGCATCAACATTGAAGAAGTCATTACCCTCTACAACCCTTAATCGTTTGTCAATAGCTCGATACTGCTCACTACCAACTTCAGGTTCAACATAATCTTCAAGCTCATCACCCTGAGCCCTAGCAGCAATGTGTTCATAGGGAAATTGGCCAGTATGAATCATAGGTCTGGATTCAGTGAAAATAGGAACTTGAAAAGCGGGTCTAGACGCCTGACCGACCATAAAAGTAGTAACATGAGGTGGAGAGTAGTTGTGTGGCAAACCAAACTCCGACCAAGTTGAAGGTGGCAACTGGGTAGGCTGAGGTTCGACAATAGCGTTTTCAACCTCTTGGATCACTGTCCTCTGAGGTGGCTCTCCTCTGGCAATCAAAACTTGAAGCATTTCATTCAGCTTCGTCACACTCGACTTCAACTCCTCAATTTCCATTCGGACCTCAGCATTATGAACCTCTTGTTCTGACATCCTGCGTCTGCGGTAAGCTCGGGTTCTGTATCGGCTACGAAGCTTCAGTTTGACGGTCGATAGATAACTAGAATACAGAGACAACTTGAATGAATTGACGAACAACCCGGGTGTGTACAAAAAATGCAAATGATGCAAATGGTATGTGACACCATGCAATGCAGATATGCTTAGGGTCACAACAGACTTGAAAACTGGAAATAACTCGAAACTTCCTAATTGATAGACCGCAAGAGATTGGTTGTATATTCTGTACCCATAAAGACCCCCTCACAGGATAGTTTCTACGGTGGTGGTATTAGGAAACCCAAGGTCACAGACGTTTATCGTACTAACGTCCCGCCGCAGGCTAGCTGCATTGTGACGATAATAACGATAAAGTCTACTTTGAGTGGAGTTCTCATGCTAGGCTGATAAAGGGGCGAGCCCTCGGAGCCTAACATTACATAACTACCAAAAATTGAAACAGGTCCTAGGGGGTCCCAGAATCACAGACCTTTCGTGAATCAGGTCACGCGACAGGCTAGCTGCGTTGCGACAAGATCTACGAAAAAGTCTAACTATCTGGGGGAGCTTTCATGCTAGGCGTGCAAGGAGCGAGTCCTTGGAGACTAACACTAATAACATCCAATTCTAAACTTAGGTGTTCCCTCTGCTTTTTCCACCACTCAAATTTTACTTGCAAAGTGACCCCAATATCCCACAAACAAGTAATATAATGAGCAAATAAAGGAAAGCGGTAAAAGAACAAATAAACAAACATAAATAATAAACATAGAGAAGACAAGAAGAGATAAGATCAAACAAATAAACACACAAAGCCAAGTTAGGCTCGACTCTCTCTAGCATGGAGCTATTCCCCAACAGAGTCGCCAACTGTCGTACCTCGAAAAATATAATACGATATACAATCCTAAAACAAACAACAGAGTCGCCACCTAATTCTATTTATTCTACGAGAGAAAAGGAAGATATAGATACAACCTAATGAAGGATAAGAAATGGTTTACGAAACCAAATTCTAAGTTCGGGAGTCGGTTACGCAAGGGGAAGGTATTAGCACCCCTCACGTCCGTTGTACTCAACGGGAACCTCTTAGCTAAACTATGCAATTAAATGTTTGATCTTAAGCTTTGTCTTCTAAATGATTATTAATATGTTTGTTCTAAGGAAATTAAAGTTTTTTATTATTAAGGAGGAGAAACGATTAAAGTTTATTATTATTGCGACGGAGAGAAAAGATTGATTTTTTTTAATAGGGTGCTCGCGAAGGATTAAAATCCCCGTGCCTACGTATTCCCTTATGCAATGGGAAAGTCAGAGCTTCGTAGTTCGTGCGACTACGGTTTGTGATTTTTAAATTGGACGATTGTTTAAAACGCATTCTACTGCTAAGCGTTGGCTTATACTCGCGGTGGAGGCTGGAGCGCTAGCTTGCTTGCGAGATAGAATGATTTAAATAATGTTCGTTTTAGAGAAAAGTGTTTGACTTTTGTTAAGGTGTTTTAAACGAAACGGCGAATGAACCACGTCGCATGGGGCTAGCCCAGGAGTGATTGCATTCCAAAACGTGCGGAGTGCTAGACTCCGGAGTTCTGTCTTTCGCTGATTAATTATGAAAATGATTTAAATTGGTTGGTAAGTTTTAAATTGTTTTAAGTTTGAAAGAGCGAATGAACTACGTCGCGTGGGGCTAGCCCAGGACCGATTCATTCTAGAACGTGCGGAATGCTAGACTCCGGAGCTCTATTCTTTCGTATTTGAATTTATAAAATGATTGAGATATTTTGAAATACGAATGGTGATTGAACCACGTCGCATGGGGCTAGCCCAAGAATGATCCAATCCAGAACGTGCGGAGTGCTAGACTCCGGAGCTCTATTCGTATTAAATTTATAAAATAAATTGAATATATTTTAAACGTTTTAGAATTAACGTATTTTAATAACAAAGAAGTGAACGAAACACTACGCGTGGGGCTAGCCCAGGTGTGGTTCGTTCGAGAACGTGCAGAGTGCTAGACTCCGGAGCTCTATTCTTTGTTAAATTAATTAAGATACGCGAAAAAGTCGTGCAGACGGCGATCACATAGTGACCGACTTACGTGTGTGAAAAAATGTAGGCGTATGAATTGCTTACTCGGCGTTGGACCGAAAACTTATTTATTTTGAGCGAGTTAATTTATTATTTTTGAAATATGGTGCTCACATTTGTTTTTCCCTTGACAAGATATAACCGTAATGTGAAAATGGATCATACAAATGCAAGCATTTGTATCGAAAAAAATGATAATCAGGCATATACTTACATAAAATAGGCTAAAAGATGATTAATTAATTAATTAAATTGAAAAGAATTACTAAATAATAACTCAATCAAACACATTGAATGGAAACATTTTTTTTTAAAATAATCATATTTTTTTGTATTTTAGGAATATTTAAATTAACAATAATAAATTAATAATATCAAGAACAGAAAAAATAAAGTAAAAGAAATAAACAAATAAGAAAACAAAAGAAGATAAATCAAACGAAATTTAGAAAATAGATTTAGAAAGCGTCGCCACCTAATTTAGAAAACAAACGCTTTTGAAAACAATAAGTTTAGAAACGCTTTTGAAAACAAATTCAGAAAATAAACCAAACAAAATTAATAATATAAACAAAAATAAATCTAAGAAAAAAAACAAAACAAAAAAGAGGGTGGGTGCATCGTGTGGAAATGGGCGCATGGACAATCAAGTGACACAGGCTTTACTAAGCCCGAATCGAAATTCTCAACTTTAAAATAAATAAAAAAATAAAATACAAAATAAAAATAAAAGATAATAAGAAAAGGGGTTGTTATACCAAGGGAAAGCTGAAGTCGAGAAAGAAACGAATCAGGGTTGTTCTCCTTCCTCAAACGCAACAATGAAAACGACAGTGGCCTCTCGAAACGGCAACGATTTGTCTCGGGCTTCCTCTCAGTTCGCTCAGATCTCCGTCCGTTTCAAATGCAACACTGCTGTGATACCTCCACAATTCGAACGGCACCGCCACGGCGTATAATGGTCGATCGCGAATTTCTCAGGTCATCCTTGTGGCTTCACCTTCTCATGCTCCTGGTTTCGGCTTCCGTCTCACTCGCGGTTCTGGTTCGTTTTCTGGTTTTTTTGTGAGGGTTTCTGCGAAGGTTGTTGAAGTTGAGGGCGGTTTGCGAAGAGGTCGAAGGGGTTTGGAGGATCAGTAAGATCTGGTTGTGCGATTTGGGTGTTTTTCCGGGTTGTGCTTGCTCGTGGATTTTGGCGAAAAACGGCGGTGGCGAAAGTTTTGGTTTGGCGGAAGTTGTGGTTTGGCGGTTGGTGAGTTTGGGGGGGTCTGCGAGTTGCGTTATTTCAAGGTGAGTTTTGTGAAGTGTTTTTTTTATCTCATCCTTCTGAGATTTTTCTTTTCTTTCTGAAAACCATTTGATTATCATTTGTTGAGTTTTTTTTGCAGTGATGATCTTTTTTCTCTGGAGTTGAAGAGGTAGTAGTGTTTATGGTGAGAAAAAAGTTAAATTTTTTGTTTTTCCCTGAAGTTTGTGTCTTTGCTTTGTTAAAAAATGTGCAAAAATTGTTGTTTTGTGGCAGGTGGATGCAGGATAGTAGCGTACAGGCTGTGATGTTTGGCTGTTTGTGAAAGTTGAAAGTTTTGGGTGTTGCTTGAAAGGCTGTTCTTTTTTGCAGCAAATATTTGTTCTATTTTGATATAAATTTATGGTAAAAAAAAAGTGTAAGGTGAATTAGTGTAGGTAGTAGAATTTGGACTGATGTGTAACAAAGTGTAGGCTGAGTTTGGTATGGACTTGTGGTTAATTGGACTTGGTCAAAGTTTGATGGACCAATTGCATGTGTAGATAATATAAACTAAACAAATAATAATAATAATAATAATAATAATAATAATAATAATAATAATAATAATAACAACAACAGTAATAATAATAATAATAATATTAATAATAATAATAATAACAACAATAATAAGAATAATAATAATAATATTAATAATAATAATAATGATAATAATAAATGAATAAACTTAAATATGTCTAGAAAATAAAATCTAATTAAAAAAACTATATTAAAATCACAATTGACTTGAACTGATCACTATATTAAAATTGAGATTAACCTAAACTAAAATTAAATTGGAAAATAATTCTAAACAATCTAATATAAACTATACTCCCATTTTAAAAATTTCATTAACTCAGAAATTAGTATTAAAATTACAATCAACCCAAGTTAAACTCTAAAAATAATCTAAAATAAATAAATATTTAACTAAAAAAAACATAACTATATTACAAAATGACAATATTTTAACCAAAATTTTAAGATTGAATCAAATTCTAAAAGACCTACCTATACAAAAATGATTAAAAATGCGAACAAACATTCTTATTTAAAACAAAAATCTAATAAATAAAAGATGACAATTGTGATGGTGGAATATATGATTTGAAGAAATGTTTTAACTTGAAAATGCAAAATGATTAATTTTCGATATATCAGCAAAAATGCATAAGATGAATAAAAATCGAAAAAAATTCTGGTCAAAATTTAGGGTATGACAGTTGCCCCTATTTAATCATCTTGAACCAGAATGTATGAATAACAAAGTTTTTGGACATTCGAGTTATAAGAAGATTAAATATTAAAATACCTAAAATTTTGACCGAATGGAGATGAAATGCAATGATATGCAATGTTATGAAAAGAGAGACTCCTTGTTTTGTTGGGGATGTAACATGTAAGATGAAAAGAACCCTAGCATGCTGATTTTTAATGATGAATATGCTGAACATAGTATGATGAAGATGAATGCAACGCGATCTACAGAAACGCAAACTGAGGGTGAAGACTCACTAGGGATAACAATAAGTTGGGGATGACAAAACAGAAATAGAATGTATTCAAAGTGGTAAATCAACTAACACAGGTAAAGTTTAGTGGACACTTAGGATGACAAGAGAATATTCAAAGTGAATGCGCAGTGGCACGATGTGACCAACTGACACTAAGAATAATAACAAAGAGGAAGTAACGTTCGTGGATTGTATTGGATAAGTATCACTATTCAGGGATGACATTGAAGGTAAATGCACATCACTATATTCAGGAATGGCACTGAATATATAGATAAAACTTTCAGGAATGACACTGAAGGTAAAGGCAGATCCCTGTATCCAGGAATGGCACTGGATACGCAGATGAAGATTTCAGGAATGGCACTAAAGGTAAATTAAAATCACTATATTCAGGAATGGCACTGAAGTGGAAGAGCATATCCAGGAATGGCACTAAAGTGAACAAAGAGACCCAGGAATAGCACTGGAGTGAACAAAATATCCAGGAATGGCACTGGAGGAACATAGAGACCCAGGAATAGCACAGGTGTGAACAAAATATCCAAGAATGGCACTGGAGGAACACAGAGACCCAGGAATAGCACTGGAGGTAAAGAAAATATCCAGGAATGGCACTGGAGTGAAAGAAAGGTAAGTTTTGGTAGGTGCCAAGAAGTTAGACTTTCAAAGTGAGGTAAATGTTTGACCACAACATGACCTACGGCAAATGCAAATGAGGATAAAACACTCTTGTTATGCATACTATATGAACTTGTTATGATGTATGATCAAATACATGTAATGCAGATGCTGACAATAGGGCTTGACTCTTTTGTGAAGATGACAAGATTGGAAGGTTGATTCTTCAACACTATGAGATCATTGTTATTCTTCTTGGGGACTACAGATGCTGATGTGGAACAGACCTTCGCCACATTAATAAACTGTAACAAGTTGATGATCCTCGGAGAAGGGACGAAAAGTTTCTTTAGGGATCATTCCAATGAATTTCCCCAAATAAGCTGATTATTGTAGATGAGTTGATCGTTGCTTCAACTTGACTGACTCTGAAAATGATTTCCTTATGATGCGCTTGGAAGCCTGCTTCAGTATAAGTTTTGTAAATTCCTTTGTATAAACCAATTCTGAGATGGACTTTCACCAAACAATAACCTTGCCCTGATTCTCAACATGATCTAGAAGGAACTTGCCCCTTATAGGATCATTAGACCAGTTCTTAACTGTTTGAAAATTCCTTGCTAGAAAAGATAGTTTGCAAACAAAAACATTTATACAACCATGGTAATTAAAAGAAAATGTAACTTTTGAAATCAAAATTATTTTTGGAAGAAAAGAAAATGAATCATTAGTCAAAACACGATGGTTTATAACGTTCAAGGTGAAAGGTAAAGTGAAAATATGTACAAAACAAAATGACTTGCAAAGACCTTTTTGGAGTCAGTTTACACAACCTTACTGTGGTAAGCTTTCAGAATAAATTCTTCCTCAATTAGGTCTTTTAAGGGTTGTATTGTGGCCTGGTTCACGGTTTATGAAACAAAGGATAAAGGCTCAAAATTGTGTTTGTACCCAACCTTCTTCGTGATGAATCTCCAATCCTACATTCAATTAAATCTACACACATTTATTTTGACAACCTAAGGGTAAAAATGATGATTTGAGGTTCACTGGAAATGACAATCATTTTATTGGCTTTGATGGATTTTTGTAGTGACCCATCGATTTTGGACATGGTGGTCACTAAATCTTACAAGTTTGATGTTGAGGGTTTGAGGGCCTCTTTTGCTTGAATTTCTTTTGAACTGATCCCTATCTTTTGCCTAAGTCCTTTTTTTTTACTTAGCGGGATTTATATTTTTTGTACTTTTGAAATTCTGAAAGTTATGATTGCCAAACCATTGGTCATAATGGATCCATCTTATAATTTGAATGTGTAATCAAAATATTTGAACAACTACCCTGCCCCAGGTTAAACATAAGGGTTTAAATCCGAAAGAAACTCCTACTTCTAGGCTCGAAGTGGTGAACTAGGGATTAACTCCTTATCTCTCTAATGTTTGGGAATTGAAACAATGCCTGTATATCATCGACAAGATTTTATCCGAAAGCAAACCACAATAACTATGGGTATTTTTCATCATCCTCCCTTAAACATTTGCATAATCAAAAGTTTTGAACAAAAGGTATATATGTATTTTTTGAAATAGAAAGTGTAAGGACACAAATAAATAGATGAACTGAATTCAAAAGATTACAAATGCTCATTTCATTAATCAAAGAAGTACAAACATAATTGATAGGAAAACAGTTGATACAATTAAAAGAAAATGCAAACAGAAAAGAAACAAGGCCTAGTGACTAATCAGTTACAAGGATGAGCTGTCCTGTCTTGAAACACTGGCTTTTAGGGAGAACTGGTTGAAGTTGATTAAAGCTTCAAGTGGCATGCCTTGGCAAAGGATTGTCCTTGACATTTGGATTAGGATCACTGAAGGAGAGGACCTTGTCTCTGATCAACTCTTTCACTCTTGTCTTCAAAGCAAAAAAATGTTCCAAATCATGGCCCGCTCCACCCTGATGAAATTCGCAACGAAGATCTGCCCTATAGCTTGGTGGGAGAGGATCTGGAGGAGGAGGCATAGGTCTAGTGGTTATCAAACCTTTCTGAACCAAACCAGGATATAACTTAGTGTACGTCATGGGAATAGGGTCAAAGTGAACCCTATCACGATTATAAGTTTGTCCAAAATTCGGATGTTGGGGAGCTCTAGCTGGTTGATCAACAATCACAGGAGCAACAACAACAACATAAGCTTGATTATCATGTTGGGCCCTGTATTGAGGTCTTCTACCCACATCGAAAATAGTATTGGTTTGATCTTCTCTCTTCCTTTGGAAATTCCCAAAAGGTTTCTTAGCAACATTGGAAGACTCAATAACTTTGGACACTTTTCCATTCTTAATTCCTTCTTCAAGCCTCTGTCCAATGGTAACCAGATCAGTGAAATTGGAAGAGACACTTCCGATCATTTTTTCCCAATAGAAGGGAGCCAAAGTATCCATAAACATACTAGTCATTTCTTTCTCAGCTAGGGGAGGTTCCACCTGAGATGCCAACTCTCTCCAACGTTGAGCATATTCCTTGAAGGACTCCCTCTCTTTCTGAGACATATTCTGCAGTTGATGGCGATCAGGTGCCATGTCCAAGTTGTACTTATATTGTTTCACGAAAGCATCACCCAAATCCGCCCAACTATGGATATGATCTTTCTCAAGCCCCATGTACCACTTCATAGAGGCATCGCTCAAACTGTCTTGAAAATAATGAATAAGTATCTTGTCGTTCTTGGCGTAAGCAGCCATCTTGCGACAATACATCGTTAAATGGAGCTTTGGACAGGTGTGCCCCTTGTACTTCTCAAATTATGGAATCTTGAACTTGGAAGGCACGATGAGATCGGATACCAAACACATATCACTTGCATCAACATTGAAGAAGTCATTACCCTCTACAGCCCTTAATCGTTTGTCAATAGCTCGATACTGCTCACGACCAACTTCAGGTTCAACATAATCTTCAAGCTCATCACCCTGAGCGCTAGCAGCAATGTGTTCATAGGGAAATTGGCCAGTATGAATCATAGGTCTGGATTCACTGAAAATAGGAACTTGAAAAGCGGGTCTAGACGCCTGACCGACCATAAAAGTAGTAACATGAGGTGGAGAGTATTTGTGTGGCAAACCAAACTCCGACCAAGTTGAAGGTGGCAACTGGGTAGGCTGAGGTTCGACAATAGCGTTTTCAACCTCTTGGATCACTGTCCTCTGAGGTGGCTCTCCTCTGGAAATCAAAACTTGAAGCATTTCAGTCAGCTTCGTCACACTCGTCTTCAACTCCTCAATTTCCATTCGGACCTCAGCATTATGAACCTCTTGTTCTGACATCCTGCGTCTGCGGTAAGCTCGGGTTCTGTATCGGCTACGAAGCTTCAGTTTGACGGTCGATAGATAACTGGAATATAGAGACAACTTGAATGAATTGACGAACAACCCGGGTGTGTTCAAAAAATGAAAATGATGCAAATGGTATGCGACACCATGCAATGCAGATATGCTTAGGGTCACAACAGACTTGAAAACTGGAAATAACTCGAAACTTCCTAATTGATAGACCGCAAGAGATTGGTTGTATATTCTATACCCATAAAGACCCCCTCACATGATAGTTTCTACGGTGGTGGTATTAGGAAACCCAAGGTCACGGACGTTTATCGTACTAACGTCCCACCGCAGGCTAGCTACATTGTGACGATAATAACGATAAAGTCTACTTTGAGTGGAGTTCTCATGCTAGGCTGATAAAGGGGCGAGCCCTCGGAGCCTAACATTACATAACTACCAAAAATTGAAACAGGTCCTAGGGGGTCCCAGAATCACAGCCCTTTCGTGAATCAAGTCACGCGACAGGCTAGCTGCGTTGCGACAAGATCTACGAAAAAGTCTAACTATCTGGGGGAGCTTTCATGCTAGGCGTGCAAGGAGCGAGTCCTTAGAGACTAACACTAATAACATCCAATTCTAAACTTAGGTGTTCCCTCTGCTTTTTCCACCACTCAAATTTTACTTGCAAAGTGACCCCAATATCCCACAAACAAGTAATATAATGAGAAAATAAAGGAAAGCGGTAAAAGAACAAATAAACAAACATAAATAATAAACATAGAGAAGACAAGAAGAGATAAGATCAAACAAATAAACACACAAAGCCAAGTTAGGCTCGACTCTCTCTAACATGGAGCTATTCCCCAGCAGAGTCGCCAACTGTCGTACCTCGAAAAATATAATACGATATACGATCCTAAAACAAACAACAGAGTCGCCACCTAATTCTATTTATTCTACGAGAGAAAAGGGAGATATAGATACAACCTAATGAAGGATAAGAAATGGTTTACAAAACCAAATTCTAAGTTCGGGAGTCGGTTACGCAAGGGGAAGGTATTAGCACCCTTCACGTCCGTTGTACTCAACGGGAACCTCTTAGCTAAACTATGCAATTAAATGTTTGATCTTAAGCTTTGTCTTCTAAATGATTATTAATATGTTTGTTCTAAGGAAATTAAAGTTTTTTATTATTAAGGAGGAGAAACTATTAAAGTTTATTATTATTGCGACGGAGAGAAAAGATTGATTTTTTTAATAGGGTGCTCGCGAAGGATTAAAATCCCCGTGCCTACGTATTCCCTTGTGCAATGGGAAAGTCAGAGCTTCGTAGTTCGTGCGACTACAGTTTGTGATTTTTAAATTGGACGATTGTTTAAAACGCATTCTACTGCTAAGCGTTGGCTTATACTCGCGGTGGAGGCTGGAGCGCTAGCTTGCTTGCGAGATAGAATGATTTAAACAATGTTCGTTTTAGAGAAAAGTGTTTGACTTTTGTTAAGGTGTTTTAAACGAAACGGCGAATGAACCACGTCGCATGGGGCTAGCCCAGGAGTGATTGCATTCCAAAACGTGCGGAGTGCTAGATTCCGGAGTTCCGTCTTTCGCTGATTAATTATGAAAATGATTTAAATTGGTTGGTAAGTTTTAAATTGTTTTAAGTTTGAAAGAGCGAACGAACTACGTCGCGTGGGGCTAGCCCGGGACTGATTCATTCTAGAACGTGTGAAATGCTAGACTCCGGAGCTCTATTCTTTCGTATTTGAATTTATAAAATGATTGAGATATTTTGAAATACGAATGGTGATTGAACCACGTCACGTGGGGCTAGCCCAGGAATGATCCAATCCAGAACGTGCGGAGTGCTAGACTCCGGAGCTCTATTCGTATTAAATTTATAAAATAAATTGGATATATTTTAAACATTTTAGAATTAACGTATTTTAATAACAAAGAAGTGAACGAAACACTACGCGTGGGGCTAGCCTAGGTGTGGTTCGTTCGAGAACGTGCGGAGTGCTAGACTCCGGAGCTTTATTCTTTGTTAAATTAATTAAGATACGCGAAAAAGTCGTGCAGACGGCGATCACATAGTGACCGACTTACGTGTGTGAAAAAATGTAGGCGTATGAATTGCTTACTCGGCGTTGGACCGAAAACTTATTTATTTTGAGAAAGTTAATTTATTATTTTTGAAATACGGTGCTCACATTTGTTTTTCACTTGACAAGATATAACCGTAATGTGAAAATGGATCATACAAATGCAAGCATTCATATCGAAACAAATGATAATCAGGCATATACTTACATAAAATCGGCTAAAAGATGATTAATTAATTAATTAATTTGAAAAGAATTACTAAATAATAACTCAATCGAACACATAGAATGGAAACATTTTTTTTAAAAATAATCATATTTTTTGTATTTTAGGAGTATTTAAATTAACAATAATAAATTAATAATATCAAGAACCCAAAAAATAAAGTAAAAGAAATAAACAAATAAGAAAACAAAAGAAGATAAATCAAACGAAATTTAGAAAATAGATTTAGAAAGCGTCGCCACCTAATTTAGAAAACAAACGCTTTTGTAAACAATAAGTTTAGAAACGCTTTTGAAAACAAATTCAGAAAATAAACCAAACAAAATTAATAATATAAACAAAAATAAATCTAAGAAAAAAAACAAAACAAAAAAGAGGGTGGGTGCATCGTGTGGAAATGGGCGCATGGACAATCAAGTGACACAGGCTTTACTAAGCCCGAATTGAAATTCTCAACTTTAAAATAAATAAAAAAATAAAATACAAAATAAAAATAAAAGATAATAAGAAAAGGGGTTGTTATACCAAGGGAAAGCTGAAGTCGAGAAAGAAACGAATCAGGGTTGTTCTCCTTCCTCAAACGCAACAATGAAAACGACGGTGGACTCTTGAAACGGCAACGATTTGTCTCGGGCTTCCTCTCAGTTCGCTCAGATCTCCGTCCGTTTCAGATGCAACACCGCTGTGATACCTCCACAATTCGAACGACACCGCCACGACGTCTAATGGTCGATCGTGAATTCCTAAGGTCATCCTTGTGGCTTCACCTTCTCATGCTCCTGGTTTCGGCTTCCGTCTCACTCGCGGTTTTGGTTCGTTTTTTGGTTTTTTTGTGAGGGTTTCTGCGAAGGTTGTTGAGGTTGAGGGCGGTTTGCGAAGAGGTCAAAGGGGTTTGGAGGATTAGTAAGATCTGGTTGTGCGATTTGGGTGTTTTTCCGGGTTTTGTTTGCTCGTGGATTTTGGCGAAAAACGGCGGTGGCAGAAGTTTTGGTTTGGCGGAAGTTGTGGTTTGGCGGTTGGTGAGTTTGGGGGGTCTGCGAGTTGCGTTATTTCAAGGTGAGTTTTTGTGAAGTGTTTTTTTTATCTCATCCTTCTGAGATTTTTCTTTTCTTTCTGAAAACCATTTGATTATCAGTTGTTGAGGTTTTTTTGCAGTGATGATCTTTTTTCTCTGGAGTTGAAGAGGTAGTAGTGTTTATGGTGAGAAAAAAAGTTAAATTTTTTTGTTTTTCCCTGAAGTTTGTGTCTCTGCTTTGTTCAAAAATGTGCAAAAATTGTTGTTTTGTGGCAGGTGGATGCAGGCTAGTAGTGTACAGGCTGTGATGTTTGGCTGTATGTGAAAGTTGAAAGTTTTGGGTGTTGCTTGAAAGGCTGTTCTTTTTTGCAGCAAATATTTGTTCTATTTTGATATAAATTTATGGTAAAAAAGAGTGTAAGGTGAATTAGTGTAGGTAGCAGAATTTGGACTGATGTGTAACAAAGTGTAGGCTGAGTTTGGTATGGACTTGTGGTTAATTGGACTTGGTCAAAGTTTGATGGACCAATTGCATGTGTGGATAATATAAACTAAACAAATAATAATAATAATAATAATAATAATAATAATAATAATAATAATAATAATAACAATAATAATAATAATAATAATAATAATAATAATAATAATAATAATAACAACAACAGTAATAAGAATAATAATAATAATATTAATAATAATAATGATAATAATAAATGAATAAACTTAAATATGTCTAGAAAATAAAATCTAATTAAAAAAACTATATTAAAATCACAATTGACTTGAACTGATCACTATATTAAAATTGAGATTAACCTAAACTAAAATTAAATTGGAAAATAATTCTAAACAATCTAATATAAACTATACTCCCATTTTAAAAATTTCATTAACTTAGAAATTAGTATTAAAATTACAATCAACCCAAGTTAAACTCTAAAAATAATCTAAAATAAATAAATATTTAACTAAAAAAAACATAACTATATTACAAAATGACAAAATATTTTAACCAAAATTTTAAGATTGAATCAAATTCTAAAAGACCTACCTATACCAAAATGATTAAAAATGCGAACAAACATTCTTATTTAAAACAAAAATCTAATAAATAAAAGATGACAATTGTGATGGTGGAATATATGATTTGAAGAAATGTTTTAACTTGAAAATGCAAAATGATTAATTTTCGATATATCAGCAAAAATGCATCAGATGAATAAAAATCGAAAAAAATTATGGTCAAAATTTAGGGTATGACAAGTCCTATGATGATGAAGTCGACTACACATGGGGGAATTTTTTTCTCGGGTCTAAGATTTCGATATCGTGATTGAAACAACATATCAGCTTCCATTATGTACTTTTATGTCTGGTTTATACCAATCAACTTGCATTATGTACTTTTGTTGAAACAACATATCAACTTCCATTATGTACTTATATTAATGGTCATAGTATGTTTGCTAAAATATCATAGTGGTTATATAAAATTATTATTATATGTATGTTTGCTAAAATGCAAGAGTGTTATTATAACTATTAAGATTCAAGTGATGTATTCGAAAAAACGCTCATGATTTGTAACAGAATTCCATACAAACTAATATATACTCAATGTATGAATAAAGTGTTGAATACAAAAGATCAATTGTCTCTATTTGTGTTGCTAAATAACAATGTCGATCATTAATGATTCAAATGATGTATTGAACCTGGAAACAATGAATATTTCAAATTCTTACTACTTTGAACCTTAATAATCATGTGATTTGAGACACTGTATTTAATCCCATTGAAGAAGTAAATGCGTTTAGTAATCACATACCATATTTTTTTATGTTGTTCAATAGTCAATGTATTATTTAAATTAACTTTTTGTGTTTCTTTTTCATATAATACACATTGCACTTCTATATGGGCCATAACAACATTACATGTCTTCATAACTTTTTGAGTTTCATTTAATGTTGCAGAGGCCCAACCCAACGATTCATCTACTTCTTCATTTTCAGATTAAACTCACAGTTTAAATATCTTGTTGACCTAACTTTTGTTTTCCTTTCTCTAACTTCACTGCATGCAAGACTACCGCGCCATGACAGAAGGAGATATAAACCAAAGGTAATTTGTTGTCTTCCATGTCTTTATAAATACCTGATTTATCTTTACATTTGAATGTATACTAATCATTGTTAATTATGTGTTTTGCCACCCTTACAAGTGACGACAGAAGTAAAGCGTCAAGAAGAATAACCATGGACTTGGCTTACCTCCAAGTTGAGGAGGCAACTTTTCTTTCAATGAGTGCCACCGTAAACAAATGTGGATGCATCTCATAAAGGTAACAATGTTAGTCAACAAAATCAACAAGTAGACAATAAGAACCTACTTAATAAGAAAATCCCTTAAAGACTAATTAGGGAATGCATCCATTATGGACAGAGAGCAATTGATATAATTGATGCTGACAACGGCCAAACATATGAATGTGAAGTGCATCGTTCCAACAAAAAATATTCGACGCAAATGTTTATAGGCCGCGGTTGGTATCAGTTTACTGTGTGTAAGCATCTCACCACAGGTGATCGTCTGGCTTTCATTGTAGAAAACCCGCACTGTGATTGCATCATTGTCAAAATTTTAAACCATTAGTACTTGGTCTCGCTCAACTCTTCATATATCTTACTTTTGTTGTATGTAACTTGCTTAATACTAAGACTATTTGCATGGATGTTATTTTGTTCATTTCCTTTTCTTTATAATGTGGTTTGTTCGTGGATGTTATTGTTGTAAAAACAGCTGACTTCTCAATGTTATTTTGTTCATTTCCATGTCATGTTCTTTAATTTTCCATTGTACAACATTGAGGAACACTACTTCTCAATGTTATTCTGTTCCTTTGAAGTTAACATTACTTTATAATTGAACATTATTAGAATATGTTCTTATATTGCTTACAATATAGTTAGACAAATGAAGATCATATACAAATATATCTCATACACCTGTATAATCTGTTGGACAAGTATCAGTCCTAACCATAATTATTGTGTAGCAAACTTCTCAAATATCCACCAAGTCTCTGGTTAACAAAGAAAAATAAATTATTGATGCTAAAGAAATTCCTGAGAAACTATTTGTCACTCTTACTCGGATTCCTATAGTAACTATTGTATGTTTGTATCAAAATCCAACAACATATTTTCTGGTTATATTTCCATCAATTATATATTGTTAAATTATGAAATTTGTTTTGCATGTTTTGCTCAACTCTGTCAAGATAAAGGAATTGCGAGACTGCATTTGATACCAATATGGTTTGATTACAAGATTGGATTTTCATTCTGGTTTTTAAATTGTGAATGTGGTTACGTTACCTGTGATGCAATCATTTATATTGTCACGATGCTGTGTCGGTGTCGACTGTAGTTTAAAATCATGTTTGTCATTAGTTTTGTAGCTGTATTGTGTTACATGAATGTGTAAGGGTTTGTTGGAAGAGAGTATGAGGGAAATTTATGGAGAAAATGCTAAGACCCTAACTTCATTACATTATGTTAATATGGATTCCATTGGTCTTGGAAATTACGGGCGACACAATGAGTTCGAAAACATTCTTTGTCCATTTTTTCTGACATAACAAAAATGCCAATTGAGCATATTCTTAGAAGCTCAGTGATAAATGGAATTCATATCGATTATTTAATGAAATTTCCGATTATTTAATATGTTTATTTATATGTTTTGGATGATATTATGCGTGAATTATGTTTCTTTTGCAGACATTTGATCGGACATGTCATTTGGAGGCAAGAATGCAAAAGGAAGCTTTTAAGACAAGAAACTAGGGCAAAACAGAAGGAAAACAACAGAAAAAAAATGCATTTATGCATTTTTACTGTCAAACGACCGTCTCTATCACCAGACGATCGTCTCATTGCTCAGACGCCAAACTTGGAGTTGAGTTGGTCGTCTCATTGTTAAGTTACTCGTCTCAAATACCAGACGTTCGTTTCAAATTAATTATGTAGCATCCAAAATCAGTAACAGGCGAAACATAAGTCAAAAGTGAAAGAGATTCTTTCATTCAAGCGGAGAAAATTCCTCACCCTAGTTCACTCAGTCTATGAAACCCAGTCTCAAGCCCTATCAGAGTCCAAGCCTATTATTTCTCAACAAACCCTACCTCAATGCTTATAAATAGAGCTCTCTGCCATTGCAACGGGGGAGCTTCGTTTGACGTCCAATTTCTGCCGTTTTTATTCTTCGAAGTTCGCCTTTATTTTTCAGTATTGCATTTGTTTTTATTTCCTTTACCGAACCTTAGTGATAGTTTCCGCCATTAGGAAACTATCACCATTTTTATTATTTCTAGCCATTACATTATTGTTTTTGTTTCAATTTTTGAAGTTTGGTTGATCAAGAATATTGCAACCAGGTTTTCGATTTTAATGCTTATTTATTTATTATCGCATTTATTTATATTATGTATTCCTTCTTCTTCTACCTTTCTTTATTTGATATGTCAGCTTAAATTGTTAATCGGTATGTAATTGTATAAACCGGAACGAATTCAATAGAATTAGGATAAAACCTTAAATTAAGTTATAATCTAGTTTCAATTTCTTGTTTTAATCAACTTTCGTTACGAGAGTAAGAGAGTGTAAAAGATTAGGATTAAGACCACGGGAGTGTGAGATCAAAATCAGATAGTTGAAATCGGGCATTAGTTTTAAACACAGCGGAAGCGCTTTAAAACCAATTAGAACCTTTAGGTTTCCAAAAAGTATTTCTAACTTGAATTGACACAGCGAGAGCGCTCAATTGAACTTAGGAGTATAGTATTAGGCAAGACCACGGGAGTGTGAGTCAAGGACTTTAAGACTGAGAGTTTCTACGGAGAGATAACTTAATAAACCTTAACAAGCCAATCCTCTATTAAATTCGCGAATGCGAAATCAATTACGTACCGTTAATTTATATCATTACTTTAATTAATTAATTAATTAATTCTTAATCCTTTAAAACCAAAAACATCGCTCGACTTAGCTAAACATAGCAACACCCGACAACACTAGGTTGATTATCGAGTCTCTGTGGGATCGATATCTTTTATTACTATGCGATAGACTGTGCAGTTGTAGTTAGTAACCGTTAGATTCAGAAAGTCGTGACCAAGTTTTTGGCATCGTTTCCGGGGACTTAGATTTAGTCAATAGTGCATTAAGTTGTTACGTCGTCTAGGCTAAAGAAACAAATTTACCTATTCTTTGTCGATTGTATGCCCAATACTCGCTCCCGAGGCGAAGACTTAGAACCCCTGATCGACGAAGTAGAACGTTTCTTAAGTTCGAGACGCCGAACCAAACCCTTATTCATGAAAATATTATACCAGAACCAGTTGAAGAACCAATCATGGCCAAAGAAAACGGAGAACCACCTAGTTCAGTTAAGTCCTATGCGACTCCAAGCCAGCAAGAACCACAAATCATATGATAAAAACTTTTAATCACAAGTTCCAGCGTTATAATGATAAAAACTTTTAACTTCCTATTGGCATACAACTATTACTAGACCCATGTGTGAAATTGTGTTGATTACGTCAATTATTAGAAAAATAAAATTAATATTTCTAAAAACAGTAAAATAAAATTAATATTTTTAACGAGAACAACTTTACAATTGATACAATTTTTTTTTAATTTCTAAATAGTGTCAAATAAATTTAATATTTATAAACGGGAACAAGTTTACAATTGATTCAATTTTTTAAATTATAAATCGAGTAAAATAATATTAATATTTATATACAGAAAAAACTTTACAATTGATTCAATTTTTTAATTATAAATCGTGTAAAATAAAATTAATATTTATATACCGAAATAAATTCATTGTTATAAAATAGGAGAAAATAATATTCTTATAAAAGGAAACCATTTTACGATTGATTCAATTTTTTCATTCTAACCTTTTTCCGGACATAATTTATTGGTGCAATTTCAAAGGTCCACAACGGTCCTCGTGCGGACGCACGGGTATCCCACTAGTTCATTCATAACTTAATTTATACATATCATTATTGTCGTACATCGAAAAATACGATCCTAAAATAAACAACAGAGCCGCCACCTAATTCTATTTATTCTACTTAAAGAAAAGGGAGATATAGATACAACCTAAGAAAGGATAAGAAATGGTTCACGAAACCAAATTCTAATTTCGGGAGTCATTTACGCAAATGAAAGGTATTAGGCACCCCTCACGTCCGTTGTACTCAACGGGAACCTCTTAGTCTAGTTTGCGCTTAAAATGTTAACTTGTAATATTGTCTTCTTTTACTGATTAAAGTTTATTAAGACTGCTTTAAAAGAAATATTTTAATTATCGTTTGTTATGGGAAAAGGTTAAATTTTTTATTATTGTGCTCGCGAAGGATTAAAATCCCCGTGCCTACGTATTCCCTTGTGCAATGGGAAAGTCAGAGCTTCGTAGTTCGTGCGACTACGGTTTGTGATTTTTATTGAACGATTGTTTGAAAATGCTTCTACTTCTAAGCGTGGGCTTATTTGCTCGCGATAGGAGGCTGAAGCGCTAGCTTGTTTGCGAGATAGAGAGATTTAAACAATGCTCGTTTTAAAAAAAGATGTTTGATCTTTTTAAGATTGTTGAGTTGTTTTGAATACGAAAAAGTGAATGAATTGTCTAATCCTTTCAGTTCTTTGTATAATTTATTTAAACGATTTTCATGTTTTAGAAACGAGAGAATGAATAAACCACAACGCGTGGGGCTAGCCCATGAATGATTTGATTCAAGAACGTGCGGAGTGCTAGACTCCGGAGTTCAGTTACTCGTTATTTGATTTGTGAATTAAGACGCGCAATGGTCGTGCAGACGGCGATCAGAAATGACCGACTTATGTGTGTGCAAATGTAGACGAGAAAGTTTTATTGAATTGATTTTGTGAATCGAGTGTTTTAAATACGAAAGGGGGAATGGACCACATCGCGTGAGGCTAGCCCAGGAGTGATTTAATTCAAGAACGTGCGGAGTGCTAGACTCCGGAGTTCAGTTTTTTCGCAAATTAATTAGTTTAACAGTTTTTAAATGTTTTATGGTTTAGACACGAGGGTGATGTACGAGTAATCAGACGAACGCAAACGGGGCATCAAGAAATAAGGTAAAACGTAAAAGAGATAAAATCGAGTTTTAGTTATACCTAACGGAGAAAGTCCGTTGCCTCTTCAATATGCGCCAAAAGTAACTCAAGTAAAATATCTTAAAGATTCATACGATCAATCAAAATATCCCTTCATGTCCACATCACGAATCATCATAGTTAGTTCAAACAAAACTCTAAAAATTAACTAAATTGCAAACAAGTCATTTCATCAACATTTGAACAAAAATGAAAATAAAAATTATTACCGAAGACTAGTAACAATTAATACAAAATTCTAATAAACCGAAGTTTCTAACAAATCCTAGCAAAATAAAATAAACAAGTATAGTGAAATCATTAAGATACCAACTACTTCTAACCAATATAAAATTCTGAATTTAAAAAGTCCAAATTAGAATTCTAATTAATATAAAAGCATACCTTTTTTTTAAGAAAAGAAAGTTAATTAGAATGTTAATCAGCAAACATTGGTTAAAGAAAAAGTAAAGAAAATTAATTAAAATTATTAAGGATAAAAAAGAAAAAGAGAGGAAGAGGGATGCGTGTGGTGAAAGGGGATGGTTGTGTATCACTAGCAAAAAGTGGTTCAGTCAAGTAGGGTGAGCCCAACAACAATATAAAACCCAAAAATAAAATAAAATAAGAACAAATATTAAAGATAAAACCTAAATCTGGAAAACAAGGGGACAAACACAAATTGATCCCCCTTTTCTCTTCATCGCCAAAAAATAAAAAGAACACTAGCTGTGAAACTCAAGTTCGATCGTCGTCAACCTTACTCCATCCACTGGGCTCTCTCGCGGTTCTCACGTGGTTCTCCAGTCATTCGTCTCTCTCTCTCTCTCGGCGTCTCTCAAACGGTTTCACCCAAATCGGCGTCGGTGGATCTCGGGTTAAGGTTGAAGACGTCCCGGTTTAGGAGTTCAGTGGTGGCGATGAGGGAGGACGACGCCGGGAAAAAAGGGGGTCGGCGGTTGCGATTTTCGCGGTGGGATTGAAGTTGGAAATGAGTTGAAGGGTTTTGAAGGTTCTGATGGAGGTGGGTCGAAGTGAAGATTGTTAACGGTGAGATGAGTTTTGACGGAGGAGTTTGAGTTTCGGCGGAAGAGTTTGGAGAGTGCGGAGTTTCTGGAGTGTCCGAGAGTGGTTGGAATGAGAGGATGAGTTTCCGGGAAAAAAAAACTCCTGTCAACAACAAAATGAATTTTTATGAACTCCCCCCCTCTGTATGAACGTCTCTCCTCCTCCCTCTTTGTTCTGGTTTTTTCGATCTTTTCTTCTGGTTGTTGTCGTGGGTTCAGTTTATATTGTGGTTTTGTAAGGTTGAAATGGCGGAAGATCATTTCACATTCGGAAGCCAACCCTATGGTTCCGTTGGAAACACAACTTTTTTTTTATGTATGATACTCTTGGGTTTCTTTTGTAACCTCCCCCTCTTGAGATTCCTGAAGGAAGGTTTTTGTCAAGGTCCTGATGAAGTGTCGTTCTCCACCCTCTGTGCAAAATGTAGAGCCTTGTTTTTTCTGGGAAATTAACATATTTTTTTATTGCAGGTTTGACTTGATATCATTTTAGTGAAAAATACAGGCTGGATTGAGGATGGCTTGTTGCTGTAATGTTGCAGGGATTGGCTTGAGTTGTCAACTGTCAGTGTGTACTTTTGGCAAGGATGCACACTTTTCTTTAAAGAAAAAGAAACAAAAGAAACCTATATATTTTCGGATTATCTCTAAAAAGAGAGAAAGAAAAACTATAAATAAATTAAAAATAATGAATGTATAAACTAATCAGACTATATGTGTATGTGTTATGTTTATGCTGACAAACAGACAAAATAGACACAAGAGACAAACTGGTGATGAAATAAACATCACAACAAACGGATACTCGACCAATCTCGTCAAAGCGTACGCAATCACTGAAGATAGGGTAGAGATCCATCCATCAAGTAAAGTCCTGCTTACAAAGCTCAAATCTCTTTGAGGAGAGGAATACACTTCATTCGGGAAATAAACCCAGACAAGTCTTCTAACTTCAACATCTATCAGAAGGAAGCAACCATACAAACTACGTTTGCTTAGGATGAAGTAAATTTGTACTCCGTTGGGGAGAGAAAATCAGATTCAGCTGGAGAAGCTTGAATCAAGGCTCAAATGGGGATACTAGACTTAGTATCTCACTTGGAGCACTAAGTAGTAAAAACATCCACCAGAAAGTACTGAGTCATGCCCCTGACATATCAAAGCAACTTGGTGTGAGGACCCCGTTATCTGGAGGTACTTGCAAGGTATATCCCAAGAGCGTCTTGCTTAGGGGAACACGTGGTCATGCGCCCACGAAATAGTTTGTGAGAAGAGATTATCTCAAGAGGATTTTATAGAAGACTTGGCATTCAAGATGCCCTAGTGTCTTAAAACTCTTGGAGAGATTTTGTCAAATCTCGACGTAACTACCTCAGACTGACTGAATTCCGCACAAGTGAATCTTCAATGTTTGTCTTTTAGGAATGGTCAGACTGTGTAAGCACAAATTGGGAAATGACTTGCCCCTGTCTGGCAAGGTCTCCAAGTAACATGCCCCTATCTGGCAAAGTATTCAAACAACACGCCCATGTCTAGAAAAGTCTTCAAGCAAAATGCCCCTGTATGGCAAAGTCTTCAAGCGACATGCCCCTGTCTAGCAGAGTCTTCAAGCAACATGCCCCTGTATGGCAAAGTCTTAAAGCAACATGCCCCTGTCTAGCAGAGTCTTCAAGCAAAGTGCCCCTGCATGGAAAAGTCTTCAAGCAACATGCCCCTGTCTAGCAGAGTCTTCAAGCAACATGCCCCTGTATAGCAAAGTTTTCAAGTAACCTGCCCCTGGCAGCTATCCTTGGGGATGATCATTCTCTGAAATGGTTGTTTAACTACCCATCAGAGTTTCAAATCTCAAGAGATTAAGCTCATCACTGGTACTCATACATAAGCTTCTATGATATCAAGTAAATGCTAAGAAGCAAAATGTTAATGTTGAGACTACTAATGCAACACACATGTTTGTCTCAAAGTTTTTTTTAATGTTTTTAAAAGATTTTCACAATAGCCTGTGACCGAATCATTAGCTAAGATGTGATATTTATATATTTTTTTTATAAAGCCAACACCAAATTTTTTTTTTAGCAAAGCTCGTAGGAGTCGGGAAACACTTTCTCATCGAGCGTGCTTTCGAAATAAACCCTGCTTCAATTAGGACTTTTGAGGGTTGTAATGTGGTTTGGTTCACGGTTTTAGAAACAAAGGATAAAGGCTCAAAGTTTTTTTGGTGCCCACCCACTCTCCGTGATGTTCTCCAATCCTAGGTCCAGCTAAATTGACACATACATTCGTCTTGTTAGTGTAGTAAAGATGAAGATCCAAGGTTTGCTTGAAATGACAGTCATCTTATTTGTCCTCTATGGATATCAGTGACCCCTTTGACTTTGGTATGGTGGTCACTAAATCGTAAGCTTTAGGTTGAGGATTGAAAGGCCTCTTCTAACTCAAATTTCTCTTTGGTCCCTGATTTTTGCCTAAGTCTCCTTTTGGGTGTTGACTTAGCGGGATTTTATTTTCTCTTTTTTTTAAAATCATTGGAAGGCTGAAAGTTGTGACTGTCAAGTCATTAATTGTAGTGGATTCCTTGATGGAATGTTTCACCTTGTAATTTGAATGTGTAACCAGATTAACTGAACACTACCTTGCCCCAGGTTAAACGTAAGGGTTTTGAAATATCTGAAAGAAACTCCTACTTCTAGGCTCGAATTGGTTGACTAGGGATTAACTCCTTATTTCTCCAGTGTTTGGAAACTTGAAACAATGCCTGTACATCGTCAGTAGGGTTTTAATCAAAAACATTCCACTAGAGAATTTGTGTTTTAATTTCGTCATCCTCCCTCCAATTCTCTGCTTAGGCAAGAGATGGGATAATATTGGCATTATAAAAGTTGAAAAAACATTATGAGTGAATACGAATGGATTACTTCAAGACAAACATATTCATTGCATTAATCATTCAAAACAAATAAGTTCTTACATGCCAAAACAAATGCATTAACAAAACATAGCAAAATACATATGAAAAGCAGCAAACGAGCTAAACATCTGAGAGGATAGTTTTCAAAGCAGCAAATGATCATATGCGTTGAGGAACTGGTTCCAGGCTCCAGTAACAAACTGACTTGGAAAGGACTCTCTTGAGTTTTTTAACAGCACAAAGGCACTCCGTCCACATATGGGATTCCTCCATTGAAGGCCAACACCCCGTAGTCGATCATCTCTTGAACCTTTTCCTGGAAGACTTTGCACTCTTCAATCGGATGCCCTTGTACTCCACCATGAAACTCACAACTGGTGTTTGGATTGATCCCACGGGACCGAGACCACGTGGCTCTGGTCTTTCTGGGTGTCATTATTGAGTTCCGGGCAAAATTAGACCACAATTGACTGTAAGTCATTGGGATTGGGTCAAATTGGTGGGTCGATTCTTCAGGACCGTTTGGAGAGCTCCGCTGATTCTGACGCCGCTGACGAGTAGAAGTAGAATTTGACCGACGCTGAGAAATGACCAGATCTTTGACCAAAGAAATCAGTCGCCCTCTATCAATCTTCAAGCTGTGAATCTCTTCTTGGAGTTCAACGTTCTCCTGCACAAGGTTGTCTACTAGAGTCTTCATTGTAGTTGAGAATATTCCCATATGATTTCTCAAAGTCGTGACTTCATTTCCAAGCTCCCTGTTTTCCTGCTCAAGTTGGTCCATCTTTCTCTGGTGACTGGTCGAGTACAGTTGAACTGACGGAGAATAAGACATGTGTGAGTTGGATTGTTGGAAGATGATATGCAATGCAAATGCAAATGCAAATGGTATGCGAATGAATGCAAAGCTCAGAATGCTCAAAATCGCAATCATAAACAGCTCCAGAATTGGATATAAAGGCAAGGTGTTGGATCCAAGGTACAAGAGCAGCCTGAAATCTCCTAACTGGTAAGCCTTAAGTGGAGAGTTCTAAATTATTTACCCATAAAGCCCACTCACAGGGTAGCTTCTATGGTGATGGTATAAGGATACTCAAGGTCACAGACGTTTATCGTACTAACGCCCCTCCGCAGGCTGGCTGCATTATGACGATAATGACGATAAGGTCTACCTTGAGTGGAGTTCTCGTGCTAGGCCAACAAAGGGGCGAACCCTCGGAGCCCAACATTACACAACTACCAAAATTGAAACAGGTTCTAGGGGGTCCCAGAATCACAGCCCTTTCGTGAATCAGGTCACGTGACAGGCTAGTTGTGTTGTGACAAGATCTACGAAAAGTTTAACTATCTGGAGGAGCTTTCATGCTAGGCGTGCAAGGAGCGAGTCCTTGGAGACTAACACTAATAACATCCAATTCTAACTTAGGTGTTCCCTCTTATTTTTCAAAACTCAAGTACAAATTCATACCCGTGATATCTGTCGCTCCCACTAAATGAATCCGGGTCAAATAGGGTACAGACGCGAACAGTCGGCGAAAGGAGGGTATGAGAACACACAGGAGTGAACTCACAGGAAATGAATAGAGTCGCCAGCTAGGCATTTTTATCCCGGAGGAAAGGCAATGATGCATAGACCTAGAAAAGATATGGATAAGACGGTTGCGAACCAGAGAGACTGGGAAAGGGGGTTGGTTACAACCTGGGAAGGTATTAGCACCCAGATTGTCCGTCGTACTCGACGGGATCCACGCTTAAAAGATTTGTGTTTTAAAGGGGTAGTGTCAGTGCAATCTGTGTAAAAAAAGAACTGGAAAAGGATGTACAGGTGTCAGTGTAAAAGAAGTGCAAAGTGCAATATATACAGTGTCAGTGTGAGATCAAGAATAAGATGCTCAAGATCATGAGGCTTAAACAATAATGCTGGAAGGAGGGGGAATAAACAGAGACTTTTGTTCGATAACTGTTAAGTTATGCCTACGTATCCTCTCGTGCAATGAGGAAGTCAGAACACCGTAGTTCGACCCAAAGAGACTGAAGGATGAATTGACTTGTGAACTGCTTACTTGTCTATGCTCAAGTGTAAGACCTGTCTGGCTCAGGTGCAAACTGTCTTGCATTAGACGGAAGAAGCAAGTCCTCTTTTGTGAGTGAATGAGATGAGAAAAGAATCCCGGAGGAGACGATTATTGTTTGTTTTTTGAGTTTTCAGTCTTTTATTGCTTTTGAAAGTTTGTCATAGATTAATGAGCTTAAGCCTAAACCAATGGGTTAGTAAACTCATCACATCTTCCCTCTGATTAGGGGTAATGAGAATACCTTAAGTGTGAAGTCAGCTTCTCACACTTAATCACCTTTGATGCAGGATTAAGATCATTAACCTACTTGTGATTACTTAGATGTTTTTGTGGTTTTTGTTTAGTGTTAAGTAATGAGGTTAAGCCATAATCAGGGATTAAACAGACTCATTACACCATCCTAATAGAAGGATAATAGATGAGAATGTTTAAGCTGAGGAATGCTCCTCAACTTAATCAATGATTAGGGATTAAACTCATGACAAAACAAAGCCTTTATTAAGTGGATTTTAGTTAATGATATGATGATGAAGTGAGTTTTAGGGTTTGTAAGACAACTTGAGGGGGACTTGTCCATTAACACTAGGGTTAGTCCTTCTTAACCAATTAAGGAAGAATTAGAACCCTAATGCAAGGCCCAAGTTACAAGTGTGATGTCTTGATGATTATTATGTGAATTGATTAAAGAGTTAAACACATTAAGGGTTTAACACTTGGGATTAAAGTTATACACTCCATCCTAATAGAAGGATGCAGGCATAAGCTTAATCACAAAGCCTTAAAGCCTTTAGGGTTTAGTCCCTGATTATGAGATGAGAAAAGAAGACTCAAAGAGACACAAAGGTAAAACTAAGTGGGGAGACTAATCAAAACCCTAATCATTGTCATGCTTGGTTGTTCCTAAGGTTTGTGAGGTTTAAGAAAGCAATCTTCAATGGAACCACCAGGAAGCAGATGAAAGGAGCAAAGAGAAGCAGAGTAACTTGCTTCATTTAAGAAGACAAGTCACTTGAAGAAAGAGAGTAAGAAGAAAAAGAAAGAGCAAGCTCAATCTCAAACACATAACAAAATGCAGCAAGGATGCATAAAGAGATGAAAAGAAAATGTGGGAAGTGAAGGCAAATTCACTTCTCAAAGTTGCTTACCACCTGAAAAGTTAGTGAAAGGAATGCAATGCAATGCAAAATGAGATGAAATGGCATGATGCAAACCAAAACCAGAAGCATATATGAGATGATAATGATGCTATGAGATGATGCAAACATGAAACAAGGCACGAGGGTGATCATACAAACATATGGATGCAAGAGAAGCAAGTTTAGAACCATGAACATTCATGAAAAGTTATGAGATGCAAATGACATACAACATGGCAAATGCAAGAGGCAATGATCAAACATACTTCTAACATGTCTTAAGATGTTTAATGAACCAAATGGATGCACAAAATGCTATGGCAAGTCAAGGTATGAATGCAAATACAAGATGAATGCAAAAGGAAGCCCAAATTAGGGTTTATGATCAATGCATCAAACAAAAACCAAAATCAGAAGCAATCATCAAGATAAAAAATTGAAAATGCAATCAAAGGGACCCTAATCCTATACTAACTCACTGCCCAAAGGAGGGGTTCTAACTCTTAACCTAATTAGGGTTATGAATTTCCTAAGTTTTCTAGGGTTTTAGGGTACCTTATCAAGAAAAATGCCAAACAAATGGAAAATGAAAGATCAAATCATGCCAATTTAATCTCACAAACTACATGATATGCAAAACACAATGCAAAAAGAATCAAAGTCCAACCCTCAATGGTTAGGCAGAAATGATTTTTTGAAGTTTAAATCAAAATAATGCTTTGAAAATGAATTAATTCCATGGAAAATTGTCAAAATGCATCAAGATCAAAAAAGAAATTTGGTTTGAGGGTTGGACAATGTTTCTAAATGATTTTAAAGGTTTCATGAATTTTTTGGTGATTTTTAAATACCTAAAAGTATTTTTAATTAATTAATTCTCATTAATTAATTAAAAATAAACTTTTAAATGATTTAAGAATATTTTTTAATGCAAAAAATAAAAATAAAAATGTTTTTGGTTTCTGAAAATTAATAAAAGTTTGTACAAAAATTTTCAGAATTTTTAAAATTGTTTTGCTATTTTTAAATAAATGGACAAATTAAATGAATAAAAAAGAAAATAAAATTGAATTAATGAGAAGTATGCTGAATGAGAGGCCAGGATTGAATCTGGGGAAGGGTTTGTTGACTGCGTGCGCAATCTAAAGGCTGACATTCAAACTTCATTAATCCCAATTAAAAATTAATTAATCTGAATTAATAAAGTCAACTTAAGATTAGGGAAAAATAGAGAGATCCTGGGCGTCCAAATGCGCGCGAGTCAACACATCCAAGGGGTATTATTCAAACTTCATTAATCACTCAGATTAGGGTTAATTAAACTCAGGTGGCCGGAGAAGACTTCCGGTCGTCTTCTCCGGTGGGACTCCCACCTGAAAATCTCTAAAATCCATAAAACTTCATGAAAATGAAAACTAACTATCCAGAAATCATCCCCATGCCAAACTAAATCAAAACCCCCATTCAAACATCATTTATTCTTCATCAATCAAACGAATCGAAACCAAACATGTTTAGGGCAAAAAAGTTTCAGAACAAGATTAAATGCTTATTTCTCAACCATTTTCAAAACTAAGAACATCAGAGTAATCAGCAAAGCATGAGGAACAAATTAGAAACTTAAAAACTCATTTCTGGAAAAAAAGTTCTTGGTATACCTGAGCTTTGAGCTTTCTCAGTTTGCAACTTTCTGACCCTCTCTCTTCGTGCAAACCACTCCTTTTAGGCCCCTGATGAAGTCTTGATGCTTGGAGAAAGTTTATGATGGCTGGTTTTGAAGATGGCAGGGGTTCTGCTCAAGGTGGGGTGAGAATCGTATTTGTGATTCTGGGAGTTTAAGGCAATGGTGATGGGTGCTTTATGACCAGGGAAGTGTGTTGAGTTGATTGGTGAAGCTTGTTTGTGTGTTTGTGGCCTGTGCTGACTGTTTCGAAGGCTCTTGCAAAATGAGGAGATTTTGATAACTATGTCTATGGGCAAGATCAGAGTGTGTTGTTATGTGCTTTTGCTTGCCTTTGATGTGTATAAAACAATTGTGATAGGTCAGAGAGTTGGTGCTGGCCTATTGTGATTGGTATGGGTAAGTTGCCAAAATGTCAACTTGACTTGTACTTGAGGTATGGGCTATGGTACCACTTGCTTCTTGGCATGCTTGGGCTCAGCTTGAATCAAGGGATGCTGTGAAAAGAGTTTAGAGGCTAGGCAGCAAGTGGTTCATAACTTATGATGAGTTTTGCAACTTGCCTTGCTTTTGATTCTTATGAGATGTCTTGCTCCATAAGTCACAAAAATGAGAAATTTCTTGGCCCATTCTGAATTTTAGGTCTTGTATGATCATGTTGTGAAGTTTAGAAGTCCATTTGACAACTTAATTTTCCTTGAGAAGTGAATTTGCAACTTTGCCTCTTTGGTGGAAAACTTCAAATTTTGTGATTTTTGCCAACTTTGACAAGCCATAACTTTTGATCCAAAATGAATTAGGTCATGTTCTTGTACTTTTTGAAAAGGGAATGATCCATTCTACAATTTTCATGACCAAAGTTTTTCCATTTGAAGCTTTTTTGAATCAAAAAGTAAAGGTTGAAAAAGTTGCCTAAAATGGCAATTTCATTAAAAGTCAAACTTTCCCCAAAATGTCAACTTTGCAAAAGACTTGAAATTCTTCAATTTTGTGAACTTCTAATACCTTCCATGATCAAATAAAGATCATATACAATCAAAATGATGAAGAACACCCCTTGGTTGGGTCATTGAGGGCTTCAGATGCCCTGATTTTGCACTGACTTGCTTGAAAAGTCAACTCTTGATCAGATGACTTCCCCATGGAATTTCTTCATGAAAATTGATATGCATACTCCCTATACCATATAGAGACCAATAGAAACAAGAATGACCAAAAAATTTGGGGTTATGGCCTCTGAAACCAAAACCCTAATTCTAGGTCATCTGTGCAGTCAAGCTTGGCTCTGCTTCCATACCATTCTCAGTTCTTGTGATTTTTTGACATTATTGACTTTGAGAGGATATAATATGATGCTTGAACATACATGGACCCCTTTGAAGTGATTGATGACCTTTGGAGTGGCTCAAGAAGCTCTTGGATTGCTCAGATCACAAACCCTAGATGCAGATGACTTAGAATCTATGCAGTGAATCAAAATTGTAATATGAGATGCTATGATTGTGTTTATGCATATGAAATGATCACAAGCCATGGTGTGAATGGGTGAGGGCAAATTTGGGGTGTTTACAGCTGCCCCTATTCAAACATGAGTTAGCTGTGCAGGATGTAAGCGACGGCTTAACTGGCAAACAAGATAACTTGTGGTTGAATACCAAAGACAGTCCAAAATTTGCACTCACAGAATGAAGAAGAAAAGGGATATAGATTGTAAAATAAAATAAAGTATATTGTAAAGTATGGGCGACGGAGGACGACCGTCGAGCAGAGGACGACTGCTGGGTAAAGAGCAATGACGGGGACGGCCGACATGCTGGGAAAAGTGCGGGAAATAAAGCAATGACGGGGACGGCCGACATGCTGGGGATAAAAAGAATTATGATGGGGGCGGCCATCAAGATAAAGTTGTAAGATTCTCTGGGGATTAATGAAACATGACGGGGACGGCCATCAAGTTCATAAAGTAAAGTAACCAACGATGGGGACGGCCATCGGGCTTAAACTGATGAAGGACGATCATCAGGAAAAGGAAAAGGGACCACGACGGGGACGGCCATCGGGTTAAAGAATAAATGAAATAAACAGATGATGAGGTACGGTCATCAAAGGTGAAGGACGATCACCTAGCAGGGGACGGCTGCTCTGTAAGGGTTAAGTTGAGGAACGACCATCTAAGGTGGAGGACGACCACCTGGCAGGGTACGGCTGCCGAAAATATCGCGACATAGGACGAATGCCGGATAAAAGGTAAATGATGGGGACGGCCATCGGACGAGCATGATGAAGGACGATCATCAAGAGGTGGAGGACGACCACCTAGCAGGGGACGGTTGCTCTCAAGGTTTGTCATGACATAGGACGAATGTCAGATAACCAAAATCAACAATGGGGACGGCCATTGGATAAAATGATGAAGGACGATCATCAAAAAGGTGAAGGACGATCACCTAGCAGGGGACGGCTGCTAAATATCACGACATAGGACGAATGTCGGATAGAAGGTCAATGATGGGGACGGCCATCAGATGAGCATGACGAAGGACGATCATCAAGAGGTGGAGGACGACTACCTAGCAGGGGACGGCTGCTCTCAAAGTTTATCATGACATAGGACGAATGTCAGATAAAAAGGAAATTGCTTTGCTGGCGATTTACTGGGGAATAGTAAACACGGACGAGTGTTTATATCCAAGAAATAAAGGGTATAAGTGTTTAGATGCTTGTGTATAGATTAAAGATGCAGACGAGCATCCCTAGGACTACGATACGGACGAGTATCAGATAGAAACAAAAACTGACACATGTTCAGAGATGATGATACAGACGAGTATCAACTGGTTAACAGAGAACACGGACGAGTGTTGAATCTGAGGGGACTCTTCTAGGGAATAGTAGACACAGACGAGTGTCTAAATTCAAGAAGACGCGAGTGTTTGACACAGTGTATGGGTTAAAGATGCGGACGAGCATCCTTAAGACTATGATACGGACGAGTATCAGATAGAAACAAACGCTTGACGCATGTTCTGAGATGATGGTACGGACGAATACCAACGGGTTAACAAAGAACACGGACTAGTGTTGAATCTGCGGGGATATAAATGGTGTATACAAGATACGGACGAGTATCTGTATAAGTAAAATAAGTATGAGTGGTGTATAGATGAGTGTTTATCTTGCTGGAGAGAGCGACACAGACGAGTGTCAAAAGGAGAAGAGTATAGTATAAACAAGTATCTGATATACAAAGTGTTTACGTAATGATGCTGGGGAAAGTGACACGGACGGATGTCAAGAAAGTTATATATATACAAGTATCTGTGAGTGCAAAGGGGACGCTTTGGCTTTCTGCTGGGGGTATATCACGGACGGGTGCCACAAGGAGTATATACTGGTGTTAGGGAGAATGTGAGGCAACTGCTTTTGCTTTAGCTCTCTGTTGGGGAATCCGGGGAGCTTTCTGTATATTGTTGGATTGTTATTATTCACAAGTGTTTGATTCGGACCAGGGCTTATGATTATGCTATATGTTTGACTTTTGCCGTAATGCTCCGCATTAGACGGAATGCTACGCTTTGTGGGTGAATATGATGCGAATGCCATGATTATGCAAAGATACCAAACCGGGATTTGGATCCCATTGCTGTGAAGATCTCCGGCCGATCTGCCTGAAATGGACATCCCAGCTGGGGATGAGATCATTGGTAGATCTGATGAGATGTATCTGCTTGGGGATATAAGTCACTGATAGACCCATCCTGGTAATAAGGGACCCAGCTGGGGTTTGTAGAAGCTTTCGTCACTCTGTTGTGATTCCTTCATGCGTTGCTCTTCTGAATAGAGGCTGGAACTCTGTGGGGAGATGGTTCCCCGACTTTTGTACTTGGCTGAGGAAGAATGATTGGCAACTCGGCTGGGAGAAGCAACAAGTGGCAACTCAGCTGGGGAGGAAACACTTGGGTGCTAAGACCAAGTGAGTGTTTATTTGCCAGCTTGCTGGGATGAAGCTTACATGCCCCATGTTGCGCTTCGGATATCTGCAATCCTGCAAAGATAGAGAAACGCACAAGTAATCCCGAGGTATCCTTCACTGGATTCCGTCATAGGAGTTAGGCACTTCTGAGAGTAAGTATATTCCCTGCAAGCACGTATATATTTTTTTTATTTTTAAAGATAAGCATCTGTATTCATGCAATCAGTTTTTCTTAAGACATCAGACATTCTTTGCAAATAAAAATGTACAAGACGAAACATGACTGAAAATCTGATTTTATTAATTCATGTGCCCTGAATTGGCAAGATACAGTCAAAGAAACAGATCCCCTAAAATGAGGAGATTGTTACAAATTGAGAAACAAAATGCTGGCAATGTTGTCGATGCTTCAAGGAACTTCCCTCTTGCTATGACTCGTATGACATTTGACGTTCTTCTCGTCTTGCTTTCTGAAGAAGGCTGATTCTGAAAGAAGCTTGATCCTTCTGAAGCTTACCAGGTTGTAAGTGATACAGACGAATTCAGAATGCAGTTGTTCGCTTATTCCCTTATTTTGCATGGATCGCCCTTTCGGGTTTTCAATCCATCGGGATACCCATTTTTGCCTGAGTTGTCCAATGCGGCTTTTCAACTCAGCGGGTGTACATTTTTTTTTGTTTATTTTCCCTTATTTTTGCCCGAGTCTTTTATTCTGTTTTTGACTCGCCGGGATGCCCTATTTTTGCCTGGACTTACATTCTGTTTTTGTGTCCAGTGGGTCATTTTATGCGAAGTATTTTTTAACTGCATCTGAATTCACAGGGGACGGGAAATCTTCACCATCCATGGTGCTGAGCATCAGTGCTCCACCAGAGAAAACTTTCTTTACCACGAATGGTCCTTCATAGTTCGGTGTTCATTTGCCCCTGTGGTCTGTATGAGGAGGGAGGATTCTCTTCAGCACAAGATCCCCTACTTGGTACTCTCGGTGCCTGACTTTCTGATCGAAGGCTCTCTTCATTCTTTTCTGATACAATTGCCCATGACAGATTGCAGCCAATCTTTTCTCTTCAATCAGACTCAGTTGTTCGTATCGGGACCGGACCCACTCTGCTTCGTTCAGCTTAACATCCATCAGTACCCGTAAGGAGGGTAATTCAACTTCAACAGGTAGGACTGCTTCCATACCATACACAAGTTGATACGGTGTTGCCCCAGTGGATGTTCTGATTGACGTGCGGTACCCATGCAAAGCAAACGGTAGCATCTCATGCCAGTCTTTGTATGTGACCACCATCTTCTGCACAATCTTCTTGATATTCTTATTAGCTGCCTCAACAGCGCCATTCATCTTTGGCCTGTAAGGAGAAGAATTGTGGTGTTGGATCTTGAAGTCCTGGCATAGCTCAGCCATCATTTTGTTGTTTAAGTTGGAACCATTATCAGTAATGATTCGCTCGGGCACTCCATACCGACAGATGATATCTCTCTTCAGGAATCGGGCTACCACTTGTCTTGTAACATTGGCATAGGAAGCTGCTTCGACCCACTTGGTGAAGTAGTCAATGGCGACCAGGATGAATCTGTGGCCATTTGAAGCAGTCGGTTCAATCTTGCCAATCATGTCAATGCCCCACATAGCAAAGGGCCAGGGTGAGGACATCACATTCAAAGGGTTGGGAGGCACATGCACTTTATCTGCATAAATCTGGCATTTATGGCATTTTCTGGCGTAAGCACAACAGTCAGCATCCATTGTGATCCAGTAATAACCCGATCTTAGCAATTTCTTAGCCATGGCATGCCCTCCAGCATGGGTACCAAAGGATCCTTCGTGCACCTCGTGCATCAACAAGTCTGCTTCAGTTCTATCGACGCATCTGAGGAGTACCATATCAAAGTTTCTCTTGTACAAAGAACCATCAGTGTTCAGGAAGAAACTACTAGCAAGCCTTCTTAATGTCTTCTTATCATTGGAAGATGCCCCAAATGGGTATGTTTGATCCTCCAAGAAGCACTTAATGTCATGGAACTAAGGCTTATCATCCTTGACAATATCTGCTGCAAATACATATGCTGGTCTGTCAAGTCTGGACACTGAAATCTGCGGTACAAAGTTGGCAGCTTGAACTTTGATCATAGATGAAATGGTAGCCAGAGCATCTGCAAACTGATTCTCGTCCCGAGGGATATACTCAAGCTTGACCGTGGTGAAGAAACTCAATAACCTCCTTGTATAATCCCTGTAAGGTATCAGATGATCCTGGTGTGTGTACCATTTGCCGTTGGTTTGATTGACTACCAGAGCTGAATCTCCGAATACAGTTAAAGTCTTGATCCTGAGGTCAATGGCTTCCTCAAGACCCATAATGCAAGCTTCGTATTCAGCTTCGTTGTTAGTGCAGTTAAAGGTGAGTTTTTCCGAGAAAGGCATGTGAACCCCCTTAGGTGTAATGAGTACTGCACCAACACCACGACCATTCATATTAACAACCCCATCAAACATCATAGTCCATTCTTCTTCCGGGTCAGGCCCTTCAGTGTGAACAGGCTCTTCATGATCTTTTGCTTTTATGAACATGATGTCTTCATCAGGGAAGTCAAATCTCATAGGCTGGTAATCATCAATAGGTTTCTTAGCAAGATATTCAGACAGTACACTGCCCTTGATGGCTTTCTGGGATGTGTACTGGATGTCATACTCTGTGAGGATCATCTTCCATCTCGCAACCCGTCCGGTGAGTGCTGGCTTCTCAAAAATATACTTGACTGGGTCCATCTTTGAGATCAATAAGGTAGTGTGGGTCAACATATACTGTCTCAGTCGGCGAGCAGCCCACGCTAAAGCACAGCAAGTTTTCTCGAGCAGTGAATAACGCTGTTCACAGTCGGTAAACTTTTTGCTCAGGTAGTATATTGCATACTCTTTTCGACCAGACTCGTCATGCTGGCCCAACACACACCCCATTGATTCTTCAAATACTGTCAAGTACATTATCAGAGGTCTTCCTTCAACTGGAGGCATAAGGATCGGAGGCTCTTGTAAGTATTCCTTGATCTTGTCAAAAGCCCTCTGGCAGTCTTCGTTCCACCTGACCGTCTATTCTTTTCTTAACAGCTTGAACAAAGGTTCACAGGTTGCTGTAAGGTGAGATATGAACCTGGAAATGTAGTTCAATCGACCTAAGAACCCTCAAACTTCTTTTTCTGACTTCGGTGCAGGCATTTCTTGAATAACTTTGACTTTATCAGGGTCAACTTCAATCCCTTTCTCACTCACAATAAAACCCAGCAGCTTACCCGAACGCACCCCGAATGTGCGCTTGTTGGGGTTCAACTTCAATTGGTACTTCCTCAGGCGCTTGAATAACTTCAACAGATTCACCAGGTGGTCTTCTTCAGTAAGGGACTTGGCAATCATGTCATCCACATAACACTCAATTTCTTTATGGATCATATCGTGGAATAATGTCACCATAGCCCGTTGATATGTTGCACCAGCATTCTTTAGTCCGAATGGCATCACCTTGTAACAGAATGTGCCCCAGGGCGTGATGAAGGTTGTCTTCTCCATGTCTTCAGGTGACATTTTAATCTGATTGTATCCTGAAAATCTGTCCATGAAGGAGAATACCGAGAACTGAGCCGTATTATCCACCAATACATCAATGTGGGGTAATGGGAAATCATCTTTCGTGCTGGCTCTGTTCAGATCCCGGTAGTCAACATACATCCTTACTTTGCCGTCTTTCTTAGGCACAGGCACAATATTAGCAACCCACGGTGGATAGCTAGTTACAGCAAGGAACCCGGCGTCCCATTGCTTTTGCACCTCTTCTTTGATCTTCATTGCCATGTCTGGGCGAGTACGACGCAATTTCTGTTTAACCGGTGGGCATTCTTCTCTTAAAGGCAGCTTGTGCATAACAATGTCGGTGTCCAACCCTGGCATATCTTGATAAGACCAAGCAAACACATCTACATATTCTTGAAGCAGATCAATCAGTTGTCTCTTCACTGAGTCTTGTAAGCAGGCCCCGATCTTAACCTCTTTCACGTCTTCATCTGTACCAAGATTAATCGTTTCGACCTCCTCCTGATGAGGAGTGATAACCCTTTCCTCTTGCTTCAACAATCTGGCTAGTTCTTCGGGAAGCTCGTAATCTTCTTCAACCCCTTCATCAGCTTGATTGATTGGATTGTCAAAGTCATACGAAGTCATAGCCGTGTTGTTGTCGTTGCGGTCTGGAAGGCACTCTCTGCAAGGGTTCAGTTTGTTCATTTTAGTGATTGATTTTATTCTTGTTTAGAAAAGTGAAATATAGTTGTCATTTTGAAAACATTGCCATTTATTTTTTGTACAAAAAGAAAAATGGGAAAACAGTGAGCGGAAAAGAAAAAGACTTGTTTGCAAAAGATGTCTGATATTTCATTGATTAATCTTGTTGCACAAAAATTACAGATGGCCCGATTACAAAATGAGTCTTGTCATCTTGGGCAAGATGCAAGACTTAATGCATGCTTAAAATATACAGGAAATAATAATTACTCTGCAGGAGTAACTCTTATAATTTCCTGGGAAGACCAGTTTGAGATACGGCTCCCCGGGATCCTTGGACGTATCCAGCTCTCCAGGTTGCGCTCATCTTCCGACTCATCTTCCAAGTTGTTGACAGCATCAGGGGTGAGCATCCCCCCACTAACAAAGTTGGGCTCTTTAGCAGCCTCTGCTTGATCTTGTTGAGTTGGTTTGTAACCCAACCCAAATCTATCCTCTTTCTTCTCTACGGGCAGCAACTTGCCCCAGCCTTGGGCAGTCCCTTCTTCAACAACCTTCCGGGCTTGTTGATAAGATGTCATTGAGGTTCCAGGTACAGCATATGTTTCATTTATGTTCAAGGCCTCAAACCCTTGACTCATAGTTTCGTGGATCTCCCCATCCATCTCAATGTATTTGTATGTAGCCAGATGGCTAACAAAAATATCTTCCTCCCCACAAATAGTAACGACTTGGCCCTCCCACTCGAATTTTAACTTCTGGTGAAGGGTAGACGTGACTGCGCCAACGGCATGAATCCATGGTCTACCCAACAAACAGCTGTAGGCAGGCTGAATGTCCATCACGTAAAAGGTCGTTTTGAAAGTTTGTGGGCCAATCGTTATAGGAAACTCAATTTCTCCCAGAACTGATCTCTTAGAACCGTCAAAGGCTCTCACTACCAAGTTACTGGGACGTAATGCCAATCCTTCATACTCCAGCTTTACAAGGGCTTTTTTAGGTAAGACATTGAGGGATGATCCTGTGTCTACCAGTACATGGGAAAGAACTGCACCCTTACACTCCATGGTAATGTGCAAAGCCTTGTTATGATTGCGGCCTTCCGTAGTCAAATCAGTGTTGGTAAACCCTAGTCCATGACTAGCGTTAACATTTCCAACCACAGCTTCCATCTGATTGACGGTGATCTCTTCTGGCACATAAGCTACGTGCAAGACTTTTAGTAGTGCGTTCCGATGAGCCTCGGAGCACATAAGCAATGATAGAATAGAGATCTTGGAAGGCGTCTGGTGAAGCTGGTCCACTATCTTGTAATCACTTTTCTTGATGATTCTCATGAATTCATCAACCTCTTGATCAAAAGGTGTTTTCAAAGCTTCTTTAACAACTTGTTCTTCTTGCACCATGCTCTTCCCTTTTGCCTTGGCAGCAGTTTCTGCTTCGGCACTGGGTCTTGGAATTTGCGGGGCGAAGAGACGTCCGCTTCGAGTGAAGCCTCCGCCTCCCCCCACATTGTCTATTTGTGGTGAAGAAGTTGATGATTCAAGAGTGATTTTCTGTCCTTCGCAGTATAGATCGGAGCCGTAATGCCAAGGGATGGCATTACTGCTTTCATAAGGTACTGGCCCAGGCACCGTGACAGTGACTGGACTGATGGCAGCTGCAGAAGGGACCATGATAGTCTGTGGATCATAGTATATTGTAACTGGTGCTCTGGCAGGAGCGGCATTTTGTGAGTTGTAGGCAGAATCATTCGCAGGATCATAATAAATTGTTACTGTTGAGACACTTTCATTGTTTGCTGTTGATGTTGTAGGAGGTACCGTTGAATGGATGGGTGTTGCTGTTGTAGGAGGTTCTGAATGAAGGGGTGCTGAAGTTGTAGAAGGGATGTTTGCTGATATTTGGTCCGTTGAAGTAACAGATGAAGCATTTGTTGATGAAACTGAAGAGTTGTTTGGAACAATGGTTGTTGCAGTTGTAGAAGACTTGGGAACTGTTGTTAAGGAGATTGCTGGATTGGTAGGTATTGATGTTGTGATTTGAAGCAGGCCACTCTGGATGAGGCCATCTATTCCACTTCTCAAGTTATCACACCCATTTACTGAAATGTTGCAATAAGCACATCCTAGCTCACATCCGGGGAACATTTGACATTCAAGGAGTTGAGCTTTAATCTCTACCAAGGGTGTCCGAATCTGCCCCACACTGGTTATCAAGTAAGACGACTTACCTTCTTCAATAGCATTGATTCTGGGTCCTCCGTGGTTTGGCATAGGGTTCTTGTTAACATTTGGTGGTGGTGCAAAGTTTAGAGCCTTGGAATCCACTAGGTCTTGTACTTTCATGTGCAAAGCCCTGCACTTCTCTGTACTGTGGCCAGGTGCATTCGAGTGAAAAGCACATCTGGCGCTGGCGTCGTAATTTTTGGGTAGACTGGTAGGATCTGGAGGTGCCAATGTCCTTAGCTCAACCAGGTTGAGTTTCAGGAGTTGTGGCAGTAATGTGGCATAAGGCATAGGGATCGGATCGATCACCCTATTGGCCTGAGAAGGTCTCTGTTGGAATGGTCTTTGCTGATTGTTGTTGTTGGTGTTGTTGTAGTTTCTCTGAGGAGGATACTGAGTTTGTTGCTGATAATTTTGTTGTTGTGGTTGATAAGCTGGCTGTGGATGAACTGGAGCGGGAATGGTGACTGCTGCCACAGACCTATGAACATATTGGGGTCTGCCCCTGCTGGCATGGATAACATTGGTCTCACCAGTTCTTCTTGGACCCACAAAAGGTTTTCTTGGGTTGCTGGATGAGCTGGCACCGTTGTCAGAAATTTTGCCCATCTTTAACAGGCTCTCAATTCTTTCTCCCGCTATGACGACATCTGCAAAGCTGGTAGAAGAAAAGGCAGCTAGCCTATCAATGTATGTCCCTTGGAGGGTGTTCATAAACATATCAGCCATCTCCCTCTCTGACATGGGTGGCTGGACAGCAGCAGCAAGCTGTCTCCACCTCTGGGCGTACTCCCGGAAGCTTTCTCTGGATGATTGTGACATTCCCATCAGGAGGGTCCTGTTGGGAGCCATATCCAAATTGTACTGGTATTCTCTAATGAAGGCCTCTGCCAAGTCCTTCCAACATCTGATGGTTGCTCTAGTCAGATGAGAGTACCATTCCCTTGAAGCTCCCATTAAGCTATCCTCAAAATAAAACATCCATAGCTTTTCGTCCATGGTGTATGCCTTCAGCCTCCCCAGAAAGGATTGCAAGTGGGTCCGTGGACAGGAGGTTCCGTTGTACTTCTCAAAGCACGGAGGTTTAAATTTATGGGGAATCCTGACCCCATCCACTAAGCCCATGTCCATAACATCAAAACCCAAAGAGTTTTGAGACTCCAAGGATCTTAGCTTCTCAGCAATCTCATCTAGCCTTCTGTCATAGGCTTCATCCCCAGCACCCATTACTGTGAACTGATCTTCCTGGGGGTCTTCTTGCAGCACTCTGCCTGTAGTAGCATTCCCTTGTACATTAGCAGGAATGTTGATCTCTGGGTGAAGGTGGGGTCCAAATACCGGTGGGTTGATATAAGGCTGAACCCTTTCATTGTTGCTTGTCCCACCAGTCCCTATATGGGGATCTTCCTGATTCTGCCTCTCTACCAGTGCTCTTAACCTCTCTTGGCTTTGAGCCAAATTATTCATCACCTCCATAAACTGTGTCATCTGATTCCTCATTTCCAATCTCTCGTTGGCCATTTGGATCCTGACCTCTGTAAGGTCCTGTTGTACCTGGTCCATCTGTATACCCGGAAGGTTGTTGCGGGTGGGATATCTGTGTGGACGGTTGAGTGGGAACACCCGACGTCGAGCAATAGTTCCTGAGATCACAACAGAGTTAGCAACAAAAACAAAACAAACCTACAAAACAAACAAAGGTTAGTATGCAATGCAGTATGCTTATTTGTTTCCAAGGTATCCGGCTTGGCACTTGGTTTTGACTTTTCCAGACCCTTGAGGGAGATGCTTGTGATGTTGCTTGAAGAACTCAGATAAAACAAACCAAACACATATATTACAAAAAGTAAATGATACATAGTTTGTTTTATACAATACATGCCCTCTGAGGGGTCAAAATACAACATAAGAAAAATAAAAGTACACGAAATGAAAGCAGCAACAAGCAAAAGTCAGACACCAAGACCAAACTCATCCTCCTGAACTTCCTTTAGAAGTGCTTCAGTCACAGGATCAGCTGGACGCTCTGTGAGGTTCCTGATAAGGAGATTCCTGGTAGCAACAGCTGCAGTTAGCTTCTTGTGTTGGCTCTGGTCCTTTGACCTCTTCACACCAGCTCTAATCTTCAACTCTGAGATCTCTCTCTGGGCTGCTAGCAGGGCTTCCTGTTGCTCCTTTGCACTAGCCTCCAACTGCTCAATCTTGTCCTGAGTCCTTTTATCTTCCAGAGTACGAGCTTCGGTGATCCTGACCCACCTAGCTTGACTCTCCTTCAAATACAAATCAGTCCTGGCCTTCTGGAACTGAGCCTCCTTGCAGGCATTTTTCAAGATCTGCTCTCCTGCTCTTGACTTTTTGATGTAATCCTCTGACTTCTCAATCCTTGCTAGATGTTCCACCTTTAGCTTTTCCAACCTTTCAATGTCCAGCCTACCATCACTCCTCTCCCAGAGGGTCTTCTGTAGAGCCTGAGTCAGCTTCTCATTTCTCTCTTTTAGTTTCTCAAACTCCTCTAAACTGACAGTGACAGGAGGTGGTGGTGTGGATGGCCCTGGTGCATCCTCAATAGTGAAGGGCATTCCAGAAGCTTGAGCCCTGGCATGAGACCACTCATAGTACTGTGCTGAGGCCACATTGTTGCATCTTCCCAGAATGGCCATTCCCTTGGTCTGGACATTGTCCCAAGCCCAGGATGCATGCCTGACAATAGCCAGATTTGGCTTAATCTCACAGTAAAGAGTCTCAGCCAAATCTTGTGCCTTAGGAGTGTGGACCAATGCATAGCCCAATTGTCTTTTAAATAGCAGAGGGTTGTAATTGATGCAACCCTTTACTCCTATCAGGGGTACATTGGGAAACTGCCCACAACTGGTAATGATGTCCCTGCCCTTGGTGCTCTGAGTGCACCACCTGATATCAGCTGAAGTCAAAGCAGCGAGTCTTCTAGCTCAATTCTTTTGTTGATGAGGATTCAGAAATGCATCAGTCTAAGGCAAATGTCTGAGCAGCCAGGTGTGGAACAGGGGAGCACAGCATCTCACCAATCTTCCCCTCTGCTTTTCATTCCTTTGATGGACAGAGTAGTAGAGATCTCCCAGTAAAGTGGGCACTAGGTTCCTCAGAATGAAAAGATGGATTGCACTCTTGCTAACAAACTTAGGCTCATCTGCAAAAAGTATGACCCCATATATGCTAAGGGCCAACAAAGCACAGACTGCCTTCCACTCTCCCAAAGAAGCCTTCAGGGTAGCCTGAGAGATCAAGAAATCCAGATGCAGACCAGAGACTCTAGCCTTGGTAGTCATATTCTGCCCAATCAGAACTGACTCTAGATACAAGGCCTTTGCCACCTCTTCATTACTAGGAAAAGCCATCTCAGGGTTGAAGGGGACTCCACCCCTGATAGGTATACCAACCAATGATGAATACTCCTCTAATAAAGGTCCCAACTGAAAATCCTAAAAAGTGAAACACCTCAGAGGGGGATCATAGAACTGCAGGCAAGTATGAATCAGGCTCCTCTGTGAAGGGTCCAAATCCATAACCACATCAAGTATGCCTCCATAGTGTTCTCTGAATAGTGGTATATGGTCTGGAGTAATCAGGGTCTGGATCTTCCTGATGTTAGCTAACTCAGGTTCAAAGAAATGGTAGGAGATGTTGCTCTTTTTAGGTGCCATGTTGCTGAAGAAGAGCTGAGACAGATGCTGATGATGGAGAATAATACTGATGATGGGCCACTGACAGGCTGAGACTGGTGATGCAGGTGACTGAAGCAGGTAGCTGATAAGGATAGCTGAAGCAGATGCTGATGAAGATAGGTCTATGCAGATAAAGGGGTCAAAACCAAGCCAAAATATGATGGATACCCTGAAAAACAAATAAGCAAATGTTAAAATGATGCAATGATGATGTATGCAAATGATATGCAAGGGTTTGTGACTGAGCTGGATCTGATCAAGTGCTCTGATATAAACCCAGGTATGCTTAAGAAATCCAGATGGAGGTTCATAAGTCCAGTAACCAAGGTGGGGGACTCAAATAAAGAGTCACATGTCCAGGGTTAAAATCACAAGAACTGTTCCAAAATGGAGTACTCTTAATCAAAACAAAGTAACAAGGTATGCTGAGGTCAAGGGTACCTGCAAACCTGTAAACAGCCCAACCCCCTCATAGGTGATGTTCTAGAACAAGGATCCTCGGACTTGGATCAGTTATGAGAAGTGTAAACACTTCTAACCCGGAGGTACAGTGTTTACAATAACCATAAAATATCCTCCTCTAATTCACCTCAGTTTCTGAAGGTCAATACTAAAGGTCAATACTAAAGGTTATCCAGACTTAGCAGGCTTCCCAGATAGCCCTAGCACTACAGGAAATCTGTAGCACAGAGTTCTCAAGAAGAAACCCATATCTGAACCGTGTTTCATATTCCCGCACCAGACCGAAATGGAATGGGAAAGAACATGAACCACTCTAGCCTAGGTGTCACTCAGGTCCCAGGTATAGGACCTCAACTCTCAATAGAACACCCACCCACCAAAGCAACAAAACAGATCCAGCCAGCACAGTATGACAGTATGATATATGTAAAGCTATGAAGAAAGCAATAAAACAACTGTACATAAAGCAAAAAATAAACACAAATAGCACATAACACCCCAGTAAACACAAATAAAACAAGCGCTAGGAGGAACCCACAAAAAGAACCAGAAGCCCTGGTTACAGTATAAGGCTCCCCAGCAGAGTCGCCAAGCTGTCGCTCCCACTAAATGAAGTCGGGTCAAATAGGGTACAGACGCGAACGGTCGGCGAAAGGAGGGTATGAGAACACACAGGAGTGAACTCACAGGAAATGAATAGAGTCGCCAGCTAGGCATTTTTATCCTGGAGGAAAGGCAATGCTGCATAGACCTAGAAAAGATATGGATAAGACGGTTGCGAACCAGAGAGACTGGGAAAGGGGGTTGGTTACAACCTGGGAAGGTATTAGCACCCAGATTGTCCGTCGTACTCGACGGGATCCACGCTTAAAAGATTTGTGTTTTAAAGGGGTAGTGTCAGTGCAATCTGTGTAAAAAAAGAACTGGAAAAGGATGTACAGGTGTCAGTGTAAAAGAAGTGCAAAGTGCAATATATACAGTGTCAGTGTGAGATCAAGAATAAGATGCTCAAGATCACGAGGCTTAAAGAATAATGCTGGAAGGAGGGGGAATAAACAGAGACTTTTGTTCGATAACTGTTAAGTTATGCCTACGTATCCTCTCGTGCAATGAGGAAGTCAGAACACCGTAGTTCGACCCAAAGAGACTGAAGGATGAATTGACTTGTGAACTGCTTACTTGTCTATGCTCAAGTGTAAGACCTGTCTGGCTCAGGTGCAAACTGTCTTGCATTAGACGGAAGAAGCAAGTCCTCGTTTGTGAGTGAATGAGATGAGAAAAGAATCCCGGAGGATACGATTATTGTTTGTTTTTTGAGTTTTCAGTCTTTTATTGCTTTTGAAAGTTTGTCATAGATTAATGAGCTTAAGCCTAAACCAATGGGTTAGTAAACTCATCACATCTTCCCTCTGATTAGGGGTAATGAGAATACCTTAAGTGTGAAGTCAGCTTCTCACACTTAATCACCTTTGATGCAGGATTAGGATCATTAACCTACTTGTGATTACTTAGATGTTTTTGTGGTTTTTGTTTAGTGTTAAGTAATGAGGTTAAGCCATAATCAGGGATTAAACAGACTCATTACACCATCCTAATAGAAGGATAATAGATGAGAATGTTTAAGCTGAGGAATGCTCCTCAACTTAATCCATGATTAGGGATTAAACTCATGACAAAACAAAGCCTTTATTAAGTGGATTTTAGTTAATGATATGATGATGAAGTGAGTTTTAGGGTTTGTAAGACAACTTGAGGGGGACTTGTCCATTAACACTAGGGTTAGTCCTTCTTAACCAATTAAGGAAGAATTAGAACCCTAATGCAAGGCCCAAGTTACAAGTGTGATGTCTTGATGATTATTATGTGAATTGATTAAAGAGTTAAACACATTAAGGGTTTAACACTTAAGATTAAAGTTATACACTCCATCCTAATAGAAGGATGCAGGCATAAGCTTAATCACAAAGCCTTAAAGCCTTTAGGGTTTAGTCCCTGATTATGAGATGAGAAGAGAAGACTCAAAGAGACACAAAGGTAAAACTAAGTGGGGAGACTAATCAAAACCCTAATCATTGTCATGCTTGGTTGTTCCTAAGGTTTGTGAGGTTTAAGAAAGCAATCTTCAATGGAACCACCAGGAAGCAGATGAAAGGAGCAAAGAGAAGCAGAGTAACTTGCTTCATTTAAGAAGACAAGTCACTTGAAGAAAGAGAGTAAGAAGAAAAAGAAAGAGCAAGCTCAATCTCAAACACATAACAAAATGCAGCAAGGATGCATAAAGAGATGAAAAGAAAATGTGGGAAGTGAAGGCAAATTCACTTCTCAAAGTTGCTTACCACCTGAAAAGTTAGTGAAAGGAATGCAATGCAATGCAAAATGAGATGAAATGGCATGATGAAAACCAAAACTAGAAGCATATATGAGATGATAATAATGCTATGAGATGATGCAAACATGAAACAAGGCACGGGGGTGATCATACAAACATATGGATGCAAGAGAAGCAAGTTTAGAACCATGAACATTCATGAAAAGTTATGAGATGCAAATGACATACAACATGGCAAATGCAAGAGGCAATGATCAAACATACTTCTAACATGTCTTAAGATGTTTAATGAACCAAATGGATGCACAAAATGCTATGGCAAGTCAAGGTATGAATGCAAATACAAGATGAATGCAAAAGGAAGCCCAAATTAGGGTTTATGATCAATGCATCAAACAAAAACCAAAATCAGAAGCAATCATCAAGATAAAAAATTGAAAATTCAATCAAAGGGACCCTAATCCTATACTAACTCACTGCCCAAAGGAGGGGTTCTAACTCTTAACCTAATTAGGGTTATGAATTTCCTAAGTTTTCTAGGGTTTTAGGGTACCTTATCAAGAAAAATGCCAAACAAATGGAAAATGAAAGATCAAATCATGCCAATTTAATCTCACAAACTACATGATATGCAAAACACAATGCAAAAAGAATCAAAGTCCAACCCTCAATGGTTAGGCAGAAATGATTTTTTGAATTTTAGATCAAAATAATGCTTTGAAAATGAATTAATTCCATGGAAAATTGTCAAAATGCATCAAGATCAAAAAAGAAATTTGGTTTGAGGGTTGGACAATGTTTCTAAATGATTTTAAAGGTTTCATGAATTTTTTGGTGATTTTTAAATACCTAAAAGTATTTTTAATTAATTAATTCTCATTAATTAATTAAAAATAAACTTTTAAATGATTTAAGAATATTTTTTAATGCAAAAAATAAAAATAAAAATGTTTTTGGTTTCTGAAAATTAATAAAAGTTTGTACAAAAATTTTCAGAATTTTTAAAATTGTTTTGCTATTTTTAAATAAATGGACAAATTAAATGAATAAAAAAGAAAATAAAACTGAATTAATGAGAAGTATGCTGAATGAGAGGCCAGGATTGAATCTGGGGAAGGGTTTGTTGACTGTGCGCGCAATCTAAAGGCTGACATTCAAACTTCATTAATCCCAATTAAAAATTAATTAATCTGAATTAATAAAGTCAACTTAAGATTAGGGCAAAATAGAGAGATCATGGGCGTCCAAATGCGCGCGAGTCAACACATCCAAGGGGTATTATTCAAACTTCATTAATCACTCAGATTAGGGTTAATTAAACTCAGGTGGCCGGAGAAGACTTCCGGTCGTCTTCTCCGGTGGGACTCCCACCTGAAAATCTCTAAAATCCACAAAACTTCATGAAAATGAAAACTAACTATCCAGAAATCATCCTCATGCCAAACTAAATCAAAACCCCCATTCAAACATCATTTATTCTTCATCAATCAAACGAATCGAAACCAAACATGTTTAGGGCAAAAAAGTTTCAGAACAAGATTAAATGCTTATTTCTCAACCATTTTCAAAACTAAGAACATCAGAGTAATCAGCAAAGCATGAGGAACAAATTAGAAACTTAAAAACTCATTTCTGGAAAAAAAGTTCTTGGTATACCTGAGCTTTGAGCTTTCTCAGTTTGCAACTTTCTAACCCTCTCTCTTCGTGCAAACCACTCCTTTTAGGCCCCTGATGAAGTCTTGATGCTTGGAGAAAGTTTATGATGGCTGGTTTTGAAGATGGCAGGGGTTCTGCTCAAGGTGGGGGTGAGAATCGTATTTGTGATTCTGGGAGTTTAAGGCAATGGTGATGGGTGCTTTGTGACCAGGGAAGTGTGTTGAGTTGATTGGTGAAGCTTGTTTGTGTGTTTGTGGCCTGTGCTGACTGTTTCGAAGGCTCTTGCAAAATGAGGAGATTTTGATAACTATGTCTATGGGAAAGAGCAGAGTGTGTTGTTATGTGCTTTTGCTTGCCTTTGATGTGTATAAAACAATTGTGATAGGTCAGAGAGTTGGTGCTGGCCTATTGTGATTGGTATGGGTAAGTTGCCAAAATGTCAACTTGACTTGTACTTGAGGTATGAGGTATGGTACCACTTGCTTCTTGGCATGCTTGGGCTCAGCTTGAATCAAGGGATGTTGTGAAAAGAGTTTATAGGCTAGGCAGCAAGTGGTTCATAACTTATGATGAGTTTTGCAACTTGCATTGCTTTTGATTCTTATGAGATGTCTTGCTCCATAAGTCACAAAAATGAGAAATTTCTTGGCCCATTCTGAATTTTAGGTCTTTTATGATCATGTTGTGAAGTTTATAAGTCCATTTGACAACTTAATTTTCCTTGAGAAGTGAATTTGCAACTTTGCCTCTTTGGTGGAAAACTTCAAATTTTGTGATTTTTGCCAACTTTGACAAGCCATAACTTTTGATCCAAAATGAATTAGGTCATGTTCTTGTACTTTTTGAAAAGGGAATGATCCATTCTACAACTTTCATGACCAAAGTTTTTCCATTTGAAGCTTTTTTGAATCAAAAAGTAAAGGTTGAAAAAGTTGCCTAAAATGGCAATTTCATTAAAAGTCAAACTTTCCCCAAAAAGTCAACTTTGCAAAAGACTTGAAATTCTTCAATTTTGTGAACTTCTAACACCTTCCATGATCAAATAAAGATCATATACAATCAAAATGATGAAGAACACCCCTTGGTTGGGTCATTGAGGGCCTCAGATGCCCTGATTTTGCACTGACTTGCTTGAAAAGTCAACTCTTGATCAGATGACTTCCCCATGGAATTTCTTCATGAAAATTGATATGCATACTCCCTATACCATATAGAGACCAATAGAAATAATAATGACCAAAAAATTTGGGGTTATGGCCTCTGAAACCAAAACCCTAATTCTAGGTCATCTGTGCAGTCAAGCCTGGCTCTGCTTCCATACCATTCTCAGTTCTTGTGATTTTTTGACATTCTTGACTTTGAGAGGATATAATATGATGCTTGAACATACATGGACCCCTTTGAAGTGATTGATGACCTTTGGAGTGGCTCAAGAAGCTCTTGGATTGCTCAGATCACAAACCCTAGATGCAGATGACTTAGAATCTATGCAGTGAATCAAAATTGTAATATGAGATGCTATGATTGTGTTTATGCATATGAAATGATCACAAGCCATGGTGTGAATGGGTGAGGGAAAATTTGGGGTGTTTACAATATCCCGAGATCCAACAGGCAGATATAATGAGCAAATAATAAAGAAGGAAGCAATAGATAGAATATCAATAGTAAATAAAGAAGACAATCAAACAAGTTAGCAAACAAATGAAAACTATCCTAAGCTAGGCTAGACTCTCTTATGCACAAGGCATTTCATCCCCAGCAGAGTCGCAAGCTGTCGTACCTCGAAAAATACGATCCTAAAATAAACAACAGAGCCGCCACCTAATTCTATTTATTCTACTTAAAGAAAAGGGAGATATAGATACAACCTAAGAAAGGATAAGAAATGGTTCACGAAACCAAATTCTAAGTTCGGGAGTCAGTTACGCAAATGGAAGGTATTAGGCACCCCTCACGTCCGTTGTACTCAACGGGAACCTCTTAGTCTAGTTTGCGCTTAAAATGTTAACTTGTAATATTGTCTTCTTTTACTGATTAAAGTTTATTAAGACTGCTTTAAAAGAAATATTTTAATTATCGTTTGTTATGGGAAAAGGTTAAATTTTTTATTATTGTGCTCGCGAAGGATTAAAATCCCCGTGCCTACGTATTCCCTTGTGCAATGGGAAAGTCAGAGCTTCGGTTTGTGATTTTTATTGAACGATTGTTTGAAAATGCTTCTTCTGCTAAGCGTGGGCTTATTTGCTCGCGATAGGAGGCTGAAGCGCTAGCTTGTTTGCGAGATAGAGAGATTTAAACAATGTTCGTTTTAAAAAAAAGATGTTTGATCTTTTTAAGATTGTTGAGTTATTTTGAATACGAAAAAGTGAATGGATTGTCTAATCCTTTCAGTTCTTTGTATAATTTATTTAAACGATTTTCATGTTTTAGAAACGAGAGGATGAATAAACCACAACGCGTGGGGCTAGCCTAGGAATGATTTGATTCAAGAACGTGCGGAGTGCTAGACTCCGGAGTTCAGTTACTCGTTATTTGATTTGTGAATTAAGACGCGCAATGGTCGTGCAGACGGCGATCAGAAATGACCGACTTATGTGTGTGCAAATGTAGACGAGAAAGTTTTATTGAATTGATTTTGTGAATCGAGTGTTTTAAATATGAAAGGGGGAATGGACCACATCGCGTGGGGCTAGCCCAGGAGTGATTTAATTCAAGAACGTGCGGAGTGCTAGACTCCGGAGTTCAGTTTTTTCGCAAATTAATTAGTTTAACAGTTTTTAAATGTTTTATGGTTTAAACACGAGGGTGATGTACGAGTAATCAGACGAACGTAAACGGGGCATCAAGAAATAAGGTAAAACGTAAAAGAGATAAAATCGAGTTTTAGTTATACCTAACGGAGAAAGTCCGTTGCCTCTTCAATATGCGCCAAAAGTAACTCAAGTAAAATATCTTAAAGATTCATACGATCAATCAAAATATCCCTTCATGTCCACATCACGAATCATCATAGTTACTTCAAACAAAACTCTAAAAATTAACTAAATCGCAAACAAGTCATTTCATCAACATTTGAACAAAAATGAAAATAAAAATTATCACCGAAGACTAGTAACAATTAATACAAAATTCTAATAAACCGAAGTTTCTTACAAATCCTAGCAAAATAAAATAAACAAGTATAGTGAAATCATTAAGATACCAACTACTTCTAACCAATATAAAATTCTGAATTTAAAAAGTCCAAATTAGAATTCTAATTAATATAAAAGCATACCTTTTTTTTAAGAAAAGAAAGTTAATTAGAATGTTAATCAAAAAACATTGGTTAAAGAAAAAGTAAAGAAAATTAATTAAAATTATTAAGGATAAAAAACAAAAAGAGAGGAAGAGGGATGCGTGTGGTGAAAGGGGATGGTTGTGTATCACTAGCAAAAAGTGGTTCAGTCAAGTAGGGTGAGCCCAACAACAATATAACACCCAAAAATAAAATAAAATAAGAACAAATATTAAAGATAAAAACCTAAATCTGGAAAACAAGAGGACAAACACAAATCGATCCCCCTTTTCTCTTCATCGCCAAAAAATAAAAAGAACACTAGCTGTGAAACTCAAGTTCGATCGTCGTCAACCTTACTCCATCCACTGGGCTCTCTCGCAGTTCTCACGTGGTTCTCCAGTCGTTCGTCTCTCTCTCGCGGCGTCTCTCAAACGGTTTCACCCAAATCGGCGCCGGTGGATCTCGGGTTAAGGTTGAAGACGTCACGGTTTGGGAGTTCAGTGGTGGCGATGAGGGAGGACGACGCCGGGAAAAAAAGGGGTCGGCGGTTTTGATTTTCGCGGTGGGATTGAAGTTGGAAATGAGTTGAAGGGTTTTGAAGGTTCTGATGGAGGTGGGTCGAAGTGAAGATTGTTAACGGTGAGATGAGTTTCGGCGGAGGATTTTGAGTTTCGGCGGAAGAGTTTGGAGGGTGCGGAGTTTCTGGAGTGTCCGTGAGTGGTTAGAATGAGAGGATGAGTTTCCGGAAAAAAAACTCCTGTCAACAAAAAAAATGAATTTTTATGAACTCCCCCCTCTGTATGAACGTCTCTCCTCCTCCCTCTTTGTTATGGTTTTTTCGATCTTTTCTTCTGGTTGTTGTTGTGGGTTCAGTTTATATTGTGGTTTTGTAAGGTTGAAATGGCGGAAGATCATTTCACATTCGGAAGCCAACCCTATGGTTCCGTTGGAAACAAAACTTTTTTTTTATGTATGATACTCTTGGGTTTCTTTTGTAACCTCCCCCTCTTGAGATTCATGAAGGAAGGTTTTTGTCAAGGTCCTGATGAAGTGTCGTTCTCCACCCTCTGTGCAAAATGCAGAGCCTTGTTTTTTCTGAGAAATTAACAGAAGACTTTTTTTATTGCAGGTTTGACTTGATATCATTTTAGTGAAAAATACAGGCTGGATTGAGGATGGCTTGTTGCTGTAATGTTGCGGGGATTGACTTGAGTTGTCAACTGTCAGTGTGTACTTTTGGCAAGGATGCACACTTTTCTTTAAAGAAAAAGAAACAAAAGAAACCTATATATTTTCGGATTATCTCTAAAAAGAGAGAAAGAAAAACTATAAATAAATTAAAAATAATGAATGTATAAACTAATCTGACTATAATTAAATAAATAAATCAACTAGAGAAAGAAAAAAAAAGAATATAAACTAAATATAAATTAAGAAATAATTTAAAATTATACTATCTAAATTAAACTAAATAAAAAATTAAAATTGAACTAAGCTAAATTTAAACATAATTAATTAAAAAAAAAATTGAATTAGAATAACTAAACCAAACTTAAACTTAAATTATTTCTAAACAATCTAATATGACTATCTAAATAGAAAATAAAATAATAAGTAATTAAATTATGAGATGAGACAAAATTCTAATTCTAAATCGAAACAACAATCTAAGATACAAATAAAAGTTAGATTAAGGTGAAATCGAATCAAAAAATGCATGATTATGAAGATGGACTAAAAATGCGAAAATGAATGACTATCAAATAAATCGATAAAAATGCGTCAGATGAATGAAATTTTGAAAATTTCTGGTCAAAATTTAGGGTATGACAATCATCATCATCACTTCATAAGAACATTCACCATTACTCATTTAATACACATCATCAAATACATCACATCATTACACAAATCAAATCCATGCAGTTCATGCCATGTCAATTAGAATGAAATGCAACTTCTTAATCATGCATGTGGTATCTAAACATCCTCATGGATAGACACTGGGCCATCAACCCCCCCTAAGGGAGCACATCATAAACATCAAATCACTTCAATCCACATAATGAGATTAAAGCTACCAATGGACCGAAGTCCCCTCATAAATGCAGCCATAAATGCAAGACGCAATATACATACATCATCCTCAAAACATCATAACATTGCATCCACATTCATCATTAAACAATCATTCCTCATACTCATTCATAACATCATGTACATACTCATGGAACATCATACAACACACTCATCCTACATCATATATCTACATCATGAAATCATACATCATAACTCGAAGAACATCAAATAATTCATCATACATCACCTAATTACTAACTCTACTCATATAACCTCCAAGGCACATCATGTGACCACTCTACAACGTCATAGCCACCTAGAACATACTACCTTAAACACATTTTTCAAAGTTCCCAGAGCTCGCTAAGCGAGACCTCATGCTCGCTAAGCTCCCAACTCACTGACTATTCTCTCTAAGCAAGTTGTAGCTCGCTATGCGAGCTTCACGATTCTACATAATTTTTCTGCGATTTCCAGCCTTCTCCTTCTGCGGTTAAACCCCTCCAAAACCCATGAATTAACAACATTACATCAGAAAACCACATTAACATTAATATCCCTCATGATAACATCATTTACATCATGTACATCATTATATTCATCATAATCATCATGAAATCATCATCAAAAACACAAAATTATCAATCAAAACCATATTCCCTAAATTACACCACAAAACCCCCCAATTCCATTTCCACATTATAATATCGAAAGGCAAATACTCCCCATACCTTAATTTCCGTAAGCTTTTGCTAAACTCTTCGTAAATATTTCCAACCTTCAAGCCCTAACTTCTCCTATTCTCCAGAGCTCTTCTTTCCAAAGGTGCAATCGTCCCAAATGACCGTACTCTCCAATTTTCCCCTCTTTTGTCACTCTTGTCCCTAGGACCTCTTTTAGTCTTTCCCCATAAAACCCTCACTTATCCTCAACCAAATACCACAATACCCTATCCCCTAATTCCTTTTATTTTATTCAATTTAATCGCAAATAATGAAATAAACCACTAAACTTAATATTTCTAATATTACTATTATATTAAGTTAACCCCAAAATTCCTCAAAACATCAATAAACATCATAATTCACAAGAAAACACATCAATATAATTAAAAATCGACTTTGGGGTGTTACAGAGACGACCATGAATGTTACGTTGACGACAACTGAAAAGACGACCATGATTGAGAAAGCACACATCGCAATATTGTTGAGCCTTGGTGATAAGGTTCTTCGATATGTATCAAAGGAGACGATGTCGTCAGGGTTATGGTTGATACTTGAAGGTTTATACATAACCAAATCGTTGGTGAATCGACTCTACCTGAAGCAAGCCTTGTATTCATTCAAGATGAGTGAAGACAAAGTGTTGGCTGAGCAATTGGATATGTTCAACAAGCTGATTCTTGATCTTGAAAATATTGATGTGAAGATCGATGATGAAGATCAATCGTTGTTGGTATTATGCGCTTTTCCCAGAACACATGCTCACTTCAAAGAAACCCTCATGTATGGAAGAGAGTCCCTGACCTTTGAAGATGTTCAATCTGCCTTGTAATCTAAGGACTAGAACGAACGAAAGGAGCATAAACCTTCGATGGTTGGATAAGGTTTGAACGTTAAGGAGCAATTTTTGCGAAAGGATGGTAAGTTCGACAAGAAGAATGGCAAAAGTCAACAGAAGTATTATAGTGGTGAAGCATCCGATGTTCAATGTTATCATTGTAAGAAGGAGGGTCACATTCAAAAGGTGTGTCCTCAACGCCTGAAAGATCATGGAGGTAATAATAATGGCAATGCTGTTGATGTTCAAGATGATTTTTGACTCATCGGATGTTCTTATGGTTTCGAGCGGAGACTCAAGAAAATAGTGGATTATGGATTCAGGTTGCACTTGGCACATGACTCTAAATAAAGACTTGTTCGAGGAATTATGTGATCAAGATGGTGGATCAGTGCTGTTGGGAAACAACAAAGCTTGCAAAATTGCAGGTATTGGATCTATGAGATTCAAGCTCCATGATGAGTCAATAAGACTATTGACTGAAGTTAGGTATGTACCTGACTTGAAGAGAAATTTGATTTCTCTTGGTGAATTTGACAAGAAGGGATATGTCTTTCAAGGAGAGAAAAGTATCCTAAGAGTCATGAAGGGGTCGAAGGAAGTATTGAGAGGTGTGAAGAAACAAGGCTTGTATACCCTTGAGGATGAAGTTGTAAGTGGTTCGACAAATGTTGCATCCATGAAACTATTGTCAAAGACAAAATTATGGCACATGAGATTGGGCCATGTCAGCGAGAGAGGCCTGGTCGAACTGGGGGAACAGAACCTGTTAGGTGGTGACAAATTCGAGAATTTGGAGTTTTGTGAACCTTGTGTATTTGGTAAATCATGTAGGGTGAAGTTTAACAAAGGTAAACAAAGAACACATGGATCCATTGATTACATGCATGCTGATCTTTGGGGGGCCTGTAAGGAATCCTTCACATTCAGGTGCAAGATATTTTCTATCCATAGTTGATGACTATTCTAGAAAGTCATGGGTATTAATTTAGAAGATGAAGGATGAAACTTTTGAGAATTTCAAGAGTTAGAAGGTTCTGGTCGAAACTCAAACTGGCAGAAAGGTCAAGAGCTTGAGAACTGATAATGGCCTTGAATTCTGCAATGAATCTTTCGACAATTTTTGTGTCGAGTCTGGGATTGTAAGGCATAAGACTGTAGCAGGTACTCCTCAGCAAAATGGTCTAGCTGAGAGATTCAACTGAACAATCCTAGAAAGGGTTATATGCATGTTGGTTAGTGTTGGATTGAAGAATCTTTTTTGGGATGAGGTTGTTTCGACAACAACATATCTGATAAATAGATGTCCTTCGACTGCGTTAGATATGAAGACACCTGAAGAATTTTGGTCGGGACATCCACCAGATCTCAACAAACTGAGAGTATTTGGCTGTGTAGCTTATGCGCATATTAGGCAAGACAAGGTCGAACCTTGAGCTCTGAAATGCATGTTCATGGGATATTCGAAAGGAGTCAAAGCTTATAGGCTATGGTGCCTAGAGCCAGGTCACAGGAGGTGTATCACTAGTTGAGATGTAGTTTTCAATGAAGCTGAGATGGCTTTCAAGAAAACTGACGATGTCGTCGAAGAGCTGGAACAGGGAGAAATTCCCGTTGAGGTGGAGCATAGTGATGCTGAATTGCATGACCCAGATGAAGTCGAAGAAGTAGAAACTGCTGTCGAAGATGAGGAGAGTGATAATGACTACCTGCTGGCAAGAGACAGTTCGAGAAGAGTCACCAAGCCACCTCAGAGACTTGGGTATGCAAATCTTATAGCTTATGCCTTAATTTCTGCAAGTGAGGTTCTAGACGAAGAACCTAGAGACTATAAGGAAGTTATGAGGATTCGAAATAAGACTGAATGGCTGAAGGCCATGGACGATGAGATGAAATCTCTTCATGATAAAAATACTTGGGAACTGATCAAGAAACCTGATGGAGCCAGGTTAGTCAGCTGTAATCGAATTTTCAAAGTTAAGGAAGGAATCGAAAGAGTGGTGTCGAAGAGATACAAGGCACGATTGGTTGCAAGGGGGTTCACTCAGAAAAAAGGTGTCGACTTCATTGATGTGTTCTCTCCTGTTGTGAAGCACATGTCTATTCGAATATTGCTTTCCATGGTGGCACAATTCGACCTTGAACTGGAACAGATGGATGTGAAAACTGCGTTCTTGTATGGTGATCTTGATAAGGCAACCTGAAGGGTATGTCAAAGAGGGGAAAGAAGAGTATGTGTGCAAACTGAAGAGATCATTATATGGGCTGAAACAATCTCCTCGACAGTGGAATAGGAGATTCGATAAGTTCATGGCACGTATAAGTTTCATCAGAAGTCAGTACGACCATTGTGTTTACTTCAGATTTCGACCTGATAATTCATTTGTTATTTTGTTGCTTTATGTGGATGATATTCTAATAGCAAGCAACAATGTTGAAGATGTAATGGGGGTGAAGGCTGAACTCAATAACGAGTTCGATATGAAGGATCTGAGAGTTGCGTCCGTGATTCTTGGGATTGACATTCAGAGAAATAGAAAGCAATCTAGATTATGCTTATCTCAAGAGGCATACTTGAAGAAGATTCTTGATAAGTTTGGTATGTTGAATTCAAAGCCTGTTGTGACTCCAACAAACCTTCAATTCAAGCTGAGTATAGATCAGTGTCCCAGTACTGATGTCGAAAGAGCGTATATGAATAGCATTTCATATGCTAATATAGTAGGTTCTTTGATGTATGCTATGGTCTGTACTAGACCCGACATAGCATATGCAGTAAGTCTTGTAAGCAGGTACATGTCGAATCCTGAAAAGTCTCACTAGCAAGCATTAAAGTGGATTTTAAGGTACATAAATGGGTCTCTGAATATAGTCCTAATTTATGGTGAAGCCTTGGGTGAAGATAGTAAAACAACAATCGAAGGATATGTCGACTCTGATTATGCAGGTTGTATGGATTCTAGAAAATCTATTTCTGGATATGTTTTCACTATGTTTGACACCACAATTAGTTGGAAAGCAACACTTAAAAAGGTTGTTGCCTTATTAACCACTGAAGCGGAATATATCGCTCTAACTGAAGATGTAAAGGAAGAATTGTGGCTTGAAGGTTTTGCAAAGGAGCTGAAACTTCAAGGTCGAAGTATCACTGTTAAATGTGATAGTCAAAGTGCAATACACATGTCGAAGAACTCAACCTATCATGAGCGAACCAAGCATATTGGTGTGAGGCTGCATTTCGTCAGAGGGGTAATAGAGCATGGAGAAGTCCAAATGTTGAAGGTTTTGACAAATCATAATGCTGCTGATATAATCACCAAGATGTTGCCCAGTTGCAAGTTTTTCCACTGTATGTAGTTGATAAAGCTGCATGAAGAAAGTTAGTTTGTTTCTTGTTGGTATAGGGTGTGTTCCAAGGTGGAAATTTGTGGAATATTGGAACAAACCCTAGTACGAATAGCATGTCGTCGAAGTATGCTCACATGTTATTGTTTAATTGGGCCTTGTGTTATGGATCCAATTGTTTAAGTTAGCTTGTACCTTAAGTTAGCTTGTAATGGGTAATTGTTAAGAATCCCATTAGGTTAGTATGTTAGTTTTATTATAAATAGCATACTAGTCTCTCATATTTTGTATAAGGGAAAATAGGAAGATAAAACCCTAATTCAAAAGTGAGAGAGGTTATTTGTTATTCTTGTATACTTGTAATCTTGTTTTAAGAGAAAGGAAAGAATAACAGTTTATAACCAATCCTTGATGTTATCTTTGGTAACCATAAACCCTAACCCTTGTGGGTTTCTTGAGAAACCTATTATACTTTGTTTTCTAAGGTATCATATTCACAACATTGGACTATTAACGAACGACCTGTTACCAGAATGAACCATAAGACTCAACTCCCAAGAAACCTATTGAGGAATGTCAACATCGCCCTCAGCCTCCATATCACCTATGACCTTGTCTGTCACCTACATTGTCATTTCCAACAACTTAATTGATCAAAATATGTTTTGGACCATGGAAATTTTCCATCAGTTTGATACTAAAAACGTCATCATTCATTCTTAAGTTAAATGATTCATTGAGGCATAATGACTACTTGGTTTTGACGAGAAACCTCACTACATCAAGTTTATCATGAGATTCAGTTTCTTGGTCACACTGAATGAAGCTGCCAACCGTGCCGATTAAAAGTTTGAAAAGTTCTAGCTTCCAAGCGTGACAAGGTAATTCAAAACAACAAACCCAAGTAAGTCTCTCGTTATCCACATCCCTTGGTGTCCATGAATGAATATTTGAGAATAATTTAAATAGTCATGCCCTCCCTTCTTTCACCAAGTCAACTAGTTCACCTTCTACCTGATCTTCTAATATTACTAGATTAACACCCAAAGGAGTAGTCTTTATGCTAAATAAACCCTTTGCGTGCAAAGCATCTTGAACGTTGTAAGTTGATCCATAAGATATCACAACACCAACAAAAACTTTCTCAAAATGCGCCATGTCATTCTCAGCAATGTTGATTTGTAAATGACTAAAGCTTGGCCTTTTAAGCTCAAATCTTCTATTGAAGCGGATGTTCCTCGTATCTTCCTTCCTTCTACCCCCTAACAGCCTGAGCAAACAATCTTGTCTTTCTCCCCTCAACCTCACTCCTATCTTCATGCAGTATATTTATATTCTTTTGATCCAGGCTAGACTTGTGAATGCGTGAATCAATGTTTTTTTTTGGGAAACTCTTAATATCACATTGAAATTGGAAGGTTAGCAAAAATCTTCATACCTTGAATAATAATATTATCAAGTTTCACACCCAACATCCTTGCATTATCAACCTGCCTAAACCTTACAAAACCAAAACGTTTTCCTCTTTTGTCTCTACGAGCTGGGATAAAATCTTCCTCCACAATACCAAAATCCTTGAAAATTTGAAACATGTCCCTCGCCTCATATTTCTCTGGAAATTCTATGAAGAAAAAGTTGGTTATCTGTTCTATTGCTCCGCCTCCTTTACCTCCAACCGCCTTTCAGATAGAACTTCTTGTTGTTGATCGTTGAACTTTATTGTTACGTACATCAATCCACTCACCCATACTCACAACAGATTTCAAATTTCAGAAATGTAAAAAATAAAAAACTCCAAATCAAACTTGCATCCCACGATCCGCTGATCACCATAGCAAGGACCCTATCTAGAAGTTTAATCCACAACTACATGATGAATTCAGAAGACCAAGAACTTAGTTTATAGGAGTTTAATTGTTATCTCCATTGTTAACGTTAAGGACATAACATCATAGCCAACATAAATTAACACTTATCTTTTAGCTTTGATGACACAGTCAAAACACTTTGATGTGATATGTGAAAGTTGGCTATAGACTATAGTACATATACTCATAGCGTATGTTCAAACTTGATTCCTCCCATAGTGGTAACAATATTATCTTAAATGACATATGCAATACTTGAATTTCAATAATAGAAAGCACTTTATTAATGCAGAAAATAAATAAATAATTGGACACAAATTATGAACACAATTGAAAACAAATAATGTTTTGCATGTTCATATGGCCAAAAATAAATAAATAAAAAACATGGTGAATATCAAAATACATTAGAAATATTCATCTTTAATAGTCTTTATTAGTAACTCTTGAATTGATATTGTTGTTGACAAAACAATATCATCACCCAAAAATGCCTTTGCTTTTGTTTCTATTGAAGGAGGAAAGAATAGACACCACAAACATGGCAAGGAATGCTGCAGAAAGAACACCAGAAGCAATAATTCCACGAACATAAAACTTGGTAATTGTGCTTCTTGTTGGATCGTGCTTTGAGACACCAGAATCATCAAATATTTGGTCAAGAAGCCTCTTGAATTCAATGGATACTGCAAATCCAGCACCAATACCTGTGGCTAGAAGCCCACTAATCACCTGTAATTTCAAAAATCTTTCAATGAATTCATTTTTAGATTTATAATGTGCTTTCATATGTCTAGCATAAATTAATATCACTTTATGTTTTAAAGTTACATTTTACACCTATTTTCATACACCTGCTGTATATCTCATTAATCATACTACATTTTACACCTATTTTTCATACACCTGCTATATATCTTGTTAATCATATGTAAAAATATAGTTAATATTTACACATCATTAATAAGATGTCGCACAGGTTTGTTGCCCAGAAAACATGTTCCAATATTTTATTTTGATTTTTTATTTAAATTTTTTTTATGAACAAATATTGAATTAAGGAAGAAAAAAAATTCTTCAAACCCAATACAAACAGATTCAAAAAATAACCGGACACATTACCGGAAATCCAAAAGACATTTTTTTTGTAACTTACATGCGAGAAGATTTTATTTATAATTGCGTTCCCCAATACTAGAGTTCAAATCGAGTGAAACAACTAGCTAACTAACCAATTTTCAATTGTCCCTATTTAGATTGATATTTAAAAAATTGTCATAAATATTTTTTCTTTTTTCCGATTTTCCTTTTCCATAGTGTTTAATCATATATTAAAGAGTTAAATATGTCTATGATTCTCTAAAATATTTAAAATTTTATTTTTTGTCCTTCAAAATATTTCTTTTAAATAATAATCCTTCTAAAAAAAATTTATCTACACTTTATTATCTTAATATTAAAATCATCATTAAAATAATAATTAATTTAATCGTTAAATAAAAAATTATTGTTAATTTTACTGTTAAATTGTAAGAACCGTTGCTAAATTGTAAGAAAGAAAAAAAAAATGGTTGCAAAATTTTTTGAAAAATCTTTTTCTGAAAAAAAGATTTAGGAATTTGAAATATTTAAAATGAGCACAAACATATTTATGTCAATATAAAATAATAAAAGGGGTTAGGACCTTGTCTCCATAGAAGTCAAATTCTGGCAAGAATCCATTGCGTATCAACCTCTTCTGCTGTACAGCATAGTAAATTGAAAACGGCAGCTGCACTATACAATATGCACCAGCAATTGATGCAACAGCGACAACATACCTGCAGTTTCCATATTTACTAATAAACATTAACATCGTAATTAACTCTAACTAACATCAACACTTCTGATTAAAAGCGTGTTCAGAAATCGAATTCGACTCAACCCTAATACATGTAATTTGTAGTTTTTTTTTACCTGAATGCCATTAAGTCTTGAAATTTCATCTTTTCTTCATCAAGTTTTGCAATGTTGGTAACAATTAAGGCCACGGTTGTTACTGAGGCTGCAAGTGTAATTATCCTCAGGAAAAGCATTGAGTTGATAACAGCTTTTGACACCATTGTTACTTCAAAAGATCTTTTCTCTTGTTAATTATGTCTTGTTATTTTATGTGACCAAAATGAATCCTTTTATACACAAAATTAAGAAATAAGTTATTGTTTTTTTCTTTGTCCTCCAACGTTAGATCCAATGGCATTTGTCTTAATCTACAAACCGTGTTGTTTTGATTCTACTCGTGAGACTGTTGAAGAATATTAAGTTAGGAGTAATGCTAATATAACTTTAATTTGAGTTAACAAAATTATATAAAATCCCTATGAGCTATAAACATAATTTTTTTAAGAAAATTGAGTTATGCTAACAAAGTAGCATTCCTCATTTTGAGTTATCTCAATTGTAATTTATATGAATTTGATAAAGACCATATATTTTATTTATAGTAGTTTTTGACTATTGATAGATAATTTCTTAATTTTTTGTCGAGTCTGAGTCTCGTCTTTTCTTTTTTTTTTTAAATTAGGATCGAATACTTTTATATTCATTTATCAATATACTTCTTGTTAAAAAAAAACATATACATTTTACACTGTGTATATGGACTTGTTTTTAGATATCAAAGAGAGAAAAAAAATTATTAAGAAAATGATGACACCGCATTCCTCATTTTTTAAGTATTATCTTAACTAGGTCACATTCTTAACAAAACTTTCCTCTAATAGGAGTAGATTTATATATAACTTTAGTTCATGCAATTAGTATTTCTTATGGTAGTTTTAAGAATATTTTTAAATTCAATTCTTGTAAATTTAACAATTTTCTTTTGTTTGTCATCCGCAAGGTTATGTACAAGGCCTAATAATATGAGTAATGAAGAAGAAGGTGCATCAAATATGTGAACCATCGTCTTTGTTGAGGACACATAATCACATTCTCCTTCACGTTTTTCCCTGTTTGATCTTGACGATCAACAACTCATATAAACCACTGAATTATACGGAGACAGTTTTAATTATCTTTAATATAAAAAGTTCAAATAACATCATTTCAAATATTCAATTCATTATCACTCAAACTCTTTTTTATTTATTTACTGATTTAGACGTTAGACCGCTAATCTTACAGGACCATATGGTCTCCACCTCGCTATAAGTCCAATCTAGTGCACTAAATAATTAATATATCATATTTGAACTTCATTACATCTTGGTCTAATAAAAGCATACCACATTATCCCATAATAATTTGATAAAGACTAGGATTTGTTTAAATAATTTATTTGATTTCTATTTATTTAAGTTTTGTAATGAGAATGTCTTAGAGAAATTATAAAAATAACTTATAATGTTTTATAAGTTATTTTATCTTTTTAATATATTTTCAAAATGATGGTTTATAAATACAGTTTATAACATAAAAAATAAACTAATTTAACTTTATTTTATCTTTAATTTTAGAAATATTTTGTAGAAACTTATGCATAATACATAACAGATTGTTGTGTGTTTGTGCTATAAACTAACTTGTTTATCTAAATAGGATTTTAAAGTAAAATATTTTGAATTTTCACCTATTGAATTCAAATAATTGTTTTTTATATAACAGTGCTATTACTGCCACGATTATAATCATAGTATTTTAAAGAAGTAATAGTTGGAACATTCCTTAAGTTTTTGTGGCATTGGGTGTCCTTAATTTGCACTTGTCTCTTGTAGCACTTTATACTTTGTAAGTCACAATGTCCTATGTTTTCAGCTTAAATTATCGAATTTTATTTGCAATGGCCGGCTTCAAGCTTTGCGTAAAAGAATAGAATAGCTTTTTTTAAAATTAAATTCCATAGTAAGCTCCATACATAGATTCTTGACTGGGTTTAATATATTGAAGAAACAAGTGTCCATCTGTCTGTGTGGACTATTTCAATGAACAAAACAAGAGATATATTGTCCATCACAATTCACAAAAGGATGACATTTCTTGTACGAAAATCACAATGTAATTTTATTAATATTATCTGTGAAAGTTTGTAATTTTACAGCATTTATTAAACAAGGAAGGTATTTCTTTCTTAGGTTAAATATGTTAAAAGAAATTAATAAATATTATAAAGAAATTAATCAAATATTTTCTTTAAAAAATAATTATTATTTGATTAATTTTAAAATATTTTAAAGAAATCAATCAAATATTTTTCTTAAAATTAATAAAATATTAATACTTATTATTATTTAATAATAATTTTTTGTTATTTTTTTGAAAATAATATTTTTAATGTATGAATAAATTATGTGCAAAAAATTATTCAAAAATGATTTTAGTGTTTAAATAATTAATTGAAAGATCATATAAAAAAATACTCCCTCCTTCTCACAATAGGTGTCCTCTTTGAGATTTTCACACTTTTTAAGATAATGATTGATTGTGTTGATTCCAATAGTAACATTGTAAGCTCATAATTTCGACAGGTTGAAATTTGGAGCTTGAAGTCATCTCTGTCGAAGAATGATGAAAGAAAAGAAATTCAAGAACTGCTGACAAGGTTAAAAGTTCCATTGCTTCGACAGAAGGGCAAATAGTGTTCTGGCAGGATAAGTTTGGAAAGTTGTTTGTGGCTAAGTATTTGACAGAATAAGGTTGTTTTTCGACGTTTCGACAGAAAAGGGTTTTGACGAAAGCAGTGTTTGGCAGATGCTGAAAGGGTTGTTTCTTCTTTGAAGGCTTCGACAGATTGAAGAGGTGCAAGGTTTCGTCACCAAAGAAGGGAATTCAAATTCAAAACGTTGTAACCTTTGACAGTTGGACGCATGGAAGGTTCAGGAGAAGAAGTTACATGCAGGCTGACATTTGTCATTTATTTATGATTTTTCCGTTCTAGGCAGTTACTTTATTTGTGTATAAATAGAATAGTTTGTGTTTAGAATAGGTGTGTGAAAACTGATACAAAAATTCCTGTAAATACTCTAAGTACCCAGTGTGAGAGAAAATGAGTTTGATATTTGGAACCATGTACGTTTGAACACCATCTTACTTTTAAAGTTATTTAATTTGCCAGTTTATTCATCAAGTTTATTTCATATTCAAGTTTTATTTACTTTTCTGCAAGTTATAGCTTTCAACATTTCTTACTTTTGTTTAAAAACTTCAACTTTATTTTGTTTTCTAAACTTAAGTTTTACTTTACTTTCAAAATCAAAGTTCTTAATACTTTTACAGTATTGACGAAACAAACCATAAACCAATCACAAACACTAAGAAAAGTTCGACAGAATTATTGCATGCACATGTGTCCCAGGACTTGTTTGGTTGGTCCTGCAAGTAACCCAATTTTCTGAGGAATTGGTTAACCAGAGGTTGTTCGCCAGAAATCACAGCGAACAAATTGGCACGCCCAGTGGGACTCGTGCATTTGATAAAATCTAATAGAGAACTTTCTTAGACAAATTGTTCCTTGCTACGTTGTATGATTCTTAGAAGCGGTAAACTAGCTGTAACCGACGTAGAAAGACCAAAGAGAACAAGAGGAAGAAGGATGGCTAACTTGCCAAATGCTTCAAACAATCCTGACGAAACCATTCCAGTTTCCAATCCTATCCCTTCGTCAGGAACAATACCAGTTTCTGGCCCTGTTTTAGAACAGATTAGGCCTCCATTAGGGGATTCAATACCAACGGGTTCAGGGTCCCAGAATGCGCCTAGTTCTTCCACCATGGGACACGCCAGACCCCTTGGAACCCCTCCCCCTGGAGGAAATACCTTCAGGCCATATCTGAATTATTCTCAGCCCTTGACTGGGAGAGAACAACCATATGGAATGCCAACTTCAATGATGGCAAGCCTACATAATTCGTCACCATTATTCTCTGATGCTATGGTTCAAATGTCATCACCATTGCAGGGATCAGGATATGGTGGAAATGGAAATAGAATGAATCAAATTCCACCAGGTTTCCATATGCCCACTATGACAAACCATTCTGCACAAGTAATTCGTCAACAAATGGATGAAAGCAATCATGATATGGTGCAGGCTTTGACGCAACAAATGGGAGAAGTGTTCAATCCCTTAATACAAAACACTACCCAAACAAACCAAATATTGGCAGAACAGATGGCACGCATTGCTGACTTTTTTGGAGTCCCTCAAGCACAGCAAAGAATGCAACTAAATCAGAATCCTGCCAATAGGGCTGTCGAAGAGGAACTTACTATAAACCAAAGACCATTGGGAAACCCTCATGAAAATCCCAGGGGCCAAGAGGTGATAGTTGAACAGCCTAATGTAGAAGAGCCCATTCGACAGGAACCAAGAAGAAGAATAGTCCAGAGAGACCAAAATGCTGATGAAATATTACAGCAGAGAATGCGTTACAATAACCTGCCTGTCGAAAATAATATTGCCACCATGGTTGAGATAATAATGGCGCAAAATGGAGTGAACGTAGGATTACAAAGGCCTAGTTATACTTCCCCCTTGTCTGAATTTGTCTTGCAACAAGAATTACCACCAAGGTGGAAAGTCCCCAAATTCACCAAATTCTCAGGGGATACTAGTGAGTCCACCATAGAACACGTAGCGCGTTATTTGATAGAGGCAGGAGAGATTGCTAATAATGAGAACTTAAGGATGAAATATTTCCCAAGTTCTTTGACAAAAAATGCTTTCACTTGGTTTACATCTCTTCCTGCAACTTCAATATTCACATGGGCCCAATTAGAAAGATTGTTCCATGAACAATTCTATATGGGACAAACCAAGATAAGTTTGAAAGAGTTGGCAAGTGTCAAAAGAAAATTTTCTGAACCTATAGATGACTATTTGAATAGGTTTAGATTATTAAAAGCCAGATGCTTTACACAAGTGTCGGAACAAGAACTAGTCGAAATGGCTGCAGGGGGTCTAGATTATTCCATAAGGAAAAAACTGGATACCCAGTACTTGAGAGACATGGCACAACTGGCAGATAGAGTGAGGCAAATAGAAAGACTAAAAAATGAAAAATTTAGATCAAATAAAAACAAGAAGGAAAGAGTGGCCTATGTAGGAATAGTTCAAGAAGATGATTATGACGAAAACGAACCAGTCAATTTCGACCAGCAAGAAATTGATCTGGCAGAATTAAAACAAGGCCCTCCATATTCTTGTAAAGTTTTAGCCCCGTCGAATGGAAAAAATCCAGTCGAAGTGGAAAAGAATGACAGGTTCCCTAAAAGAACCTATACATTCGACATCACCAAATGTGATGAAATATTTGATTTATTAGTCAAAGATGGTTAGTTAATAAAACCAGCAGGCACTAAGGAGCCTCCTGTAGACCAACAGAAAAAGAGAGGTTTTTGTAAATACCATAATTTCTTGGGTCATAAAACTTCTCAATGTTACCTTTTCAGGGATCTTGTCCAGAATGCAATCCAAAATGGAAGGCTGAAATTTGGAGACAAAGTCAAGCAACAGATGAGGATTGACTCCAATCCCATGCAGGTTGTGGAGGCCAATTATGCTGAACCAGAAATGGTAAATGTGGTCGAAATGGAGATCATGGCAGAGGAAAGTTTTGAAATGGTAGAAGTTACTGAAAGCTTCGACACCAACTTCACCATGATAGAAGCTGCTGAAGGTTTCGACACCCATGTAAATGTGGTGGAAGAAGGTGATGATCTTGCTGACCAGGCTGAGGAAAAAGAAGTCCAAGTTTCTGAAGGCTTCGACAGTGAGAATGCCATTGAAACTACTGAAGGTTTCGACGAAAGAAATACAGTCAAAGTTGGGAAAAGCTTCGACAAGAAAACCTATGAAAGAGATGCTGAGCAGGGGGTGATCTGGGACACTCTAGGAGAGTCGAATGGGAAGTTCGATTTCATGGTGAAATATTCAGCACCACCAAGCTCCAAAACAGATATCAACAAAATCAAACCCACAGGATGGGGAGATTCTTTCAAAAATGATGACAAAGAGGAGGATAACAAAACACTCACTGTCCAAAAAGAGGCCACTGAGGGCCTTGACCAAGATGAGATCAAGACAACAGGGACTGATGACAATTCCCTTACTGTCGAACCAATAAACAGTGGTACCATCAGAACTGAAGAACATCCTGTCGAAAGTGTTGCACACTGCTGCAAATACATCTATAAGGGTTTACACCCAAAAGGCAGTGTGAATCAGTCAAAGGAGAATATCCCAGAGGAAATGATGCTAGTCGAAAAAATGAACAAATTGAAGATTACAACTGAACAGAATGCTGGGATTCATATGGTGGAAATCACTCAAAAGGTAGGACCAGACACCAACAAAGGAAAGAAACGTCAAGAGAAGCATCAGAAGCTGGTTTATCCAGAAAAGAACGAAAGTCTTGTCGAATTCATCCAGAGGTGTCAAAGGAAGAACGCAGAAGTTATGCTTTGCCCAAGATGCAGTGCTGTGTTCGACAGGAAAGCAGCTGATGACTTAGAAGCAGCAGAAAAGACCCAGAGGAAGAGAAACTGGGGAACAGTCCCACCCACCAGAAACGAAAGATTCGACCCAAGAAGAGGGAAGCATCACATCCAAGGAGTGGGAGAAAGACGTTTCAACACTTATAAACCATCCAACAAGCCAAATGATGACAAATGGGTTCAACCTATAAGGGATGCCCAAGGTCAGAAGAAATGGAAGAGTTTTGAAGTGAGCAGGGGTCCCTCAATGGAAGTAAAAAAGGAGGCAAAGCCAAAGTACGTCTCTGAGAACTACAAAGGGAAGAATCCTATGTCCATGTCCCAATGGAGAAGATTCCAAAGGCAGAAGAAAATTGAAAAAGAAACTGTAGAACACAAAAGGGTTGGACAGAAGGAAGCTGAATCAAGCAAGTATGTGCAGATTACAAGCAAAGGGAGGCTTCTGGCAAAAGAAGAACCCCCTCAGAAGAATGGATCTAATGATACCACAGAAATGCAGAAAACAAACAACAAAATGCCAATAGATGAAGAAGTTACAGATAACTTCAGTTCAGAGTCTGATGCGTCCTTCGACGTAACCTGCAATGTGGTTTCTGTGTTGCCCAGAGACTATGACAGGATAATGGAACTCGAAGACGAAGAGGATGACATGGCAGATGATAGCATATGCCTTAAGCCTGTATGCTACTACATAATGAATAATGGCTGTGTCGAAGAGCAAAATGCTTTCTTCGAAAAGCCAGATGATGCAATGAAGGCTCACTTAAAGCCTCTTTTCATAAAAGGAAAGGTAGAAAACGTGGGTGTTAACAAAATTCTGATAGATGGTGGAGCAGCTGTAAATTTAATTCCTCATTATATGATAAAGAGGATTGGAAAAGATGACTCCGACACTAAGCCTCACAACATGGTGTTGTCCAACTATGAAGGTAAAGTAGGGACAACACTGGGAGTAATACAATTGAACTTGACTGTAGGATCCATTACCAGGCCTACAATGTTTGTGGTGATAGCATCAAAGGCAAATTACAACTTTCTGCTGGGAAGAGAATGGATCCATGGGATTGGGGCTGTGCCATCCTCCATGCATCAGAGGATAGCAATCTGGAGGCCAGATGGGATTGTCGAAAACATAGAAGCAGATCAAAGTTACTTTACAGTTGATGTGAACAATGTCAACGGTCGTAACTTCGACAAGAACCTGGCACATATAGCACCATGCAATCTTGCTGGTTTTGACCTTACAGCCTCCGACAACGCCTATTGTTCCATGTACCTCCACCCTACGCATGGCTTCCAGTGGGATAAAGAAGTAATTGGGGAGACAAATTACACTTGGGGAACTGCCCATGTCAATCCAACTGGGTGGGGGAGTGAGTTCAGTGAAAATGACTGAGGCATCAACATTAGAAAAGATTTCGGCTTATATAGCCGGAAAAAAACTCAAAGCGGCCCTTGAGGCTGAAGTACGAAACATGGCTGTCGAAGCCAACACACAAGTTGTCAAAAAACAACATCCTCATGAAAATATTGGGGAACAACATACAAAACAAAGTTTAGAAGAAGATTCTAATGGCGAATGGCAGAGTCAAAGACTTGATGCCATTTATGATGACGAACCTTTGGGGTTTGAGAAGGATCCATCCCCAACCAACATGAAGATGGTGGCACAGGATCCTTTGGAGGAGATTAATCTGGGACTGGGGGCAGAGAAAAGGCCAACTTACATCAGTGCCAAGATGAATCCTCAACTCAGAGTCGAAATAATCCAACTGCTGAATGAGTTTAAAGACTGCTTCGCATGGGATTATGACGAAATGCCTGGTTTAGACAGAAATTTGGTTGAATTGAAGTTGCCAATACTGGAAGGGAAAAAACCAATAAAGCAGACTCCCAGACGCTTTGCACCTGAAATTCTGTCGAAAATCAAAGAGGAAGTCGAAAGGCTTCTAAAATGCAAATTCATCCGTACAACAAGGTATGTCGAATGGATTACTAACATTGTTCCTGTGATTAAGAAAAATGGCAAACTAAGGGTATGCATTGATTTTAGAGATCTAAACTCAGCTACCCCTAAGGATGAATATCCTATGCCAGTAGCAGAAATGCTAGTAGATTCTGCAGCAGGCCATGAGTATTTAAGTATGCTTGATGGCTATTCTGGTTATAACCAGATTTTCATTGCTGAAGAAGACGTTCCAAAAACAGCTTTTCGTTGTCCAGGAGCAATAGGAACATATCAGTGGGTAGTCATGCCCTTTGGTTTGAAAAATGCTGGAGCTACTTACCAAATGGCCATGAATTCTATTTTTCATGATTTCATTGAAACATTTATGCAAATTTATATAGATGATATTGTGATTAAATCTGCCTCAGGCTCAGACCATATTAACCATCTTCGACAGTCCTTTGAAAGGATGAGGAAGTTTGGTTTGAAAATGAATCCTCTTAAATGTGCTTTTGGTGTGCAGGCAGGGGACTTCTTAGGCTTTGTGGTCCACAAGAAAGGGATTGAAATTAATGAAAACAAAGCTAAGGCCATAATGGAAGCGAAAGCGCCATCGACAAAGAAGGAATTGTAGTCCCTACTAGGGAAAATCAACTTTCTCAGAAGGTTCATCTCCAACCTTAGTGGAAAAACTCAGGCCTTCTCACCTCTACTTCGACTGAAGAAGGAGGGTTTCACTTGGGGGCAAGAACAACAAGATGCCTTCGACAAGATCAAGGAGTATCTGGCAAATCCTCCAGTCTTAATATCTCCTTGTCGAAAAAGAAGCATGAGGCTTTACATATCAGCATCTGACAGAACATTAGGAAGCATGCTTTGTCAAGAAGATGAACATGGCGTCGAAAGAGCCATCTATTATCTCAGCAGAGTCTTAAATGATGTTGAAACTAGATATAGTATGATAGAGAAATTATGTTTATGTGTATATTTCTCCTGTACAAAATTAAAGCATTATATAAAACCCGTTGATGTACATATATCTTCTCATTTCGACGTAATAAAGCATATGTTGTCTAAGTCTATTCTACATAGTCGAATTGGAAAATGGGCTTTGGCCTTGACTGAATATTCTTTAAAATATATGCCTCTAAAAGCTGTCAAAGGACAAGTAGTTGCTGACTTTATAGCTGACCACTCCATACTTGGAGATGAGACAAATTATGTCGAAAGAGAGCCTTGGAGATTATATTTCGACGGTTCCAGTCATAAAAATGGAACAGGTGTTGGGGTATTAATTATTTCTCCCAATAAAATTCCAACAAAGTTCAAGTACAAAATAGAAGGGTTCTGTTCAAATAATGAGGCAGAATACGAAGCTTTAATTGCTGGACTGGAAATTTTGTTGGAATTGGGGGCAACAGAGGTCGAAATAATGGGTGACTCTGAATTGGTGATAAAACAATTGACAAAAGAGTACAAATGTGTCAAAGAGAATTTGATCATGTATTTTGTGATAGCCAACAGACTCCTCAAGAGATTCGACAATGTAGTTTTTAGACACATTCCTAGATTAGAAAATCAGGAAGCAAATGACCTGGCTCAATTGGCTTCAGGGTATAAAGTGTCGAAGGAAAGTCTGATGAAAGTTGTCAAAGTAAGAGGAAATGTTTTATCCACCAGACTGTCCCCATCTGATTTGGAGACAATAAGATTGGGATATGGTGATGAAGAAAACTTTGAGATTTTTAATATAGATAATCCAGAGGTAGGAGATTGGAGAAAACCTATCAAAGATTATTTACAAAATCCAAACCAGACAGTCGAAAGAAAGATAAAGTATAGAGCTATAAGTTATGTGCTCTTTGGAAATGAATTGTTTAAAAAGACTGCAGAGGGAGTTCTACTAAAGTGCCTAGGAGAGACTGAAGCTTATATAGCCTTGTCGAATGTGCATAGTGGTGCATGTGGTGCACACCAGGCAGGGCATAAGATGAAATGGCTACTATTTCGACAAGGGATGTATTGGCCAACAATGTTGAAAGATTGTGTCGAATTTGCAAAGGGTTGTCAAGAATGTCAAATTCATGCAGGCATACCTCATGTGCCAGCAAATGAGTTACATTCCATTATAAAGCCTTGGCCATTCAGAGGTTGGGCTTTAAATTTGATTGGTGAAATTCGACCAGCCTCTTCAAAAGGGCAGAAGTACATTTTAGTTGGGGTGGATTACTTCACTAAGTGGATTGAAGCCATACCATTGACGAATGTAGACCAGGAAGCAGTCATAGACTTCATCCAGAAACATATAATGTATAGATTTGGAATACCAGAGACTATAACCACTGATCAAGGATCTGTGTTTACTGGAAGAAATATGCAGGCATTTGCAAAAGAGACAGGTTTTAAGTTGCTTACTTCGACACCTTATTATACCCAAGCAAATGGTCAGGTCGAAGCAGCCAACAAAGTAGTGATAAACCTGATAAAGAAGCACGTGGGTAAAAAAACCTAAAAATTGGCACAAGACTCTGGATCAAATCCTTTGGGCCTGTCGAACGTCTCCTAAGGAGGCAACTAATTCCACCCCATTTAAATTAACTTACGGACATGATGCAGTATTGCCAGTCGAAATTTGTTTACAGTCAATACGAATTCAAAGGCATCATGAGATTCCATCTGAAATTTATTGGAGTATGATGATGGATGAGTTGGTTGATTTAGATGAAGAAAGGTTACATGCTTTAGAATTAATAAGAAGGCAGAAAGAAAGAGTCGAAAAGTTTTACAATAAGAAAGTAAAATTTAAAGCCTTTTTAGTAGATGATTTAGTTTGGAAAGTAATCTTGCCCATGGAGAAGAAGGATAGATTGATGGGAAAATGGTCCCCTAAATGGGAAGGACCTTTCAAAATTTTAAGAGTTTTTTCAAATGGTGCATATGAAGTCGAAGAGATAGGAAAAGACAGGAGAGTGCTAAAAATAAATGGAAAGTACTTGAAGAAGTATAAACCAACATTGCAAGAAATAAAAATAGGAACAGAATAAAATTGCAAATAAAATATGTCTTCGCCAAACAGATGGCGTGAAATAGCATTACATGTGAAATTGCTAAAAAATGCTTAAACAAATAAAATTTCCTAATTCCTGTTACAAACTACTGTCGAAGGAAGGTAGCTTTGAGTTTGTCGAATTTTTTTTTCTGAAGCTGAATTCGACGCTCGCAGAGACTCTTGCTGACAGTCAGTTCATCAATCTCCCTGTGAAGTTGTTGGGCTGATTCTGCATGTTGGAGACCCCTTTGGAGTTCACTATCGATTTCCTCTTGGTTGGGCTGTTGGAGAGAGGCCTGGCGTTCCTTCTCTTGGAGGATTTTCTTCTGAAGATCAGCAATCTGAGCCTGATAGGCCTGAATGTTGTTTTCACACTCAGCAGCAGCTTTGGTGTATTCGTCAGAAAGCTTGTTCAGTTCTGAAATTTTTTCTGTCGAAGAAGCCACAATATTCCATTCTGAAACTTGTTCTTCAGATTTGGCTGTAATGTTCTGAGAAAACTCCTTCTAAAGAATCAAATCAGCACTTACATAATCAATCAATGACATCAGGTCCATCACCAGACGGCTCTCTTCAGTCGAAGCCTCCAACAAATTGGCCTGTTTCAGGAGTTTCTTCAGATCATACTGGGCAGAAGGATTTTCAGCTAGGGTCTCAAACAGGTCCACCCCAAGGATTTTTGCTTTGATTTCATCCATGATGACATTGATGGGTTGAATGTCAGAAGTGGCCCCTGAAGCTGTCGAACCACTGTGAGAAGAGTCTTGGAAGTTATACCTGGAGTTTAGTAGAGCTTTTAGATATTCCAGAGGCTTTCTAACTTTCAAGCTTTCAATTTCCTCGTGTGATAAACTTGTCGAACCAGTACCCAAAGGGGTTTCTGCAGGAACTTCTGATGAAGTAGGAACATTTTGGGAAGTTCCTCCAAGGCTCAAGTTGGCTCTTGGTTGGTTCGACAGATTAGCCTCTTCTTCGACAATTTCTTTGGCAGCCTCTGTGGTATCAGTTGGCTCTTGAGCTTGTGCATCCTGACCAAGAGTGTCCTTGTCAATTTCTGTTGCAGCAGCTGGTTCTTGAATTGGTGCATCCTGGTCTGGGTGAAAGGGAGAATTATTGCCAGAAGATTCAGAGTCACTAATGTTGAATTCGTCCAAAGTTTGAGGTCCATGGACACCTGCATCTGGGGTGGCGTCTTCTTGAAGCCTTTCAGCCAGAGTCTTCTCAGAGTCAGAAGGAATAGCTTGTTCTTGGATTTCAGAGGAGTCTTCGACATCAATGACAACCTAAAGGGAGCATAAAAGGGAAGTATGAGATAGAACTATATGCAGTCAAGACTAGGAATGTTGTCAGTCGAAAGTAAATACCTGAGGGATCTCAGTGTGAATGCTTGAGTCCCCACTTCTTTCACTCCTTGAGGGAATTTTGTTGGTTGGACTGGCAGGGGGAGTTCTTCTGTGAACTATGGATCTTTGGGATGCCACTGTTTTTATTTTCAGACCTTTGTTTCGTTTCAGAGGTTGAGGTTCAGGAGATTCATCCTCAGACTCTTCGACACTCATCTCCTTTTCTTCTTGTTTTCTTTTCTTGGCTGGAGTACGAGTGACCTACAGTAAAAGAAGAGGTATTCAGTATAAAGGAATATTGAGAGACATGGATAAGGAGGTGTTTTCTATTTTGTCGAAACCTTCTTGGCAGTTGTGGGAGATTTTTCGACTGTTTTGGAGGAGGTTCCTTCGCCAGCAGCTTTCTTGATAACTCTAACAGCTGAAAGAGAAAGAATTGCATGAACATTAATATAAAAATAAAAGGAGTTAGAGATAAAAAGAGGAATGTAATTTCTTCGACACCTTCAAGAATGGGTTCTTCGACACTAATTTGTTCTATCCCAACATGAAGGTGCCCAGTGAAGTTGCCCAAGTGATACTTCGTCGAAACCACACGTTCGGCAAGTTTCTTGCTTGATTCGCGAAGCAGTTTTAAATCAGATCCACACACAAACCAATCTGGAAATGGAGGGCTCAAAGCCACGCCAAATTCTGCAGAAGGGAGTGGAGGGAATTTTGGAGGAAAAGTTGTGAATGCAAAGTTGTAACGTGCATGTGGTGGGAGAGACGAAGGCACCCCCAACTTATCCAATTTTTCTGTAAACTTTTGTTTTAAAGTGACTGCTGCTTCGCCTATGGTTCGACGAAGATCATTGGGCCTGTAAATAGTTTCAAAATATTTTTGAAACTATTGAATTTCTTTGATATGTTTGTCTGTACCTTTTTTCTTATTATCCTGCACAAAAGTAAAAGCGTTCGTCAGGAGAGTAGTGAAGGTTGCTACGTCAAAGAATTTGTTGATATAATATTCCTTCCACCAGACGTCGAAGTCTTCAGTACATAGGAAGCTTGTTTGAAAGATGGTGGGGTAAACTTCTAAAGATGAGTCGAAGAATTTGTTGTATAACTCTAAACTTTTGTCGAAGCTTTGAAATGAGTTATAGAATATAATAGAGCCTTTCTTGTGATAAATAGGCTTCGTCTTCGTCTGTATGAGTCCAAATTGTCTAGCCACCAGGTTGGGTTGGTAAACAATGAGGGACACCTTAGTGTTGTTGAGACTGTGGTGGGAGAAAAAATGCCTTGGCATAAGAAAAGCCTCCTAAATGGATATATAAGAATCTTCGTCTTTTTGGTTCTCCACTGGGAGTTGTCTTGTAAACCATATGGGACCCACATGTCTGTTGGCAAATGGTGTCATGGAAGGAGTGAACTTATAGCGTTTGGCGAACATCATGATGTAACCAGTGAATGCTTGTCGAACACCTATGTTATCATCAGTAGGGGTTAGTTGGACTAACCTAGGCCATTCGACACGCCTTTCTTTTACTGCCTCTTCGACAACTGGCATTTTCACAGGGATGAAAGTTTCGAAGGTTGCGTTCAACCATAATTGTAGGAGCCAGAAGGGACCTGTGAGACTGATGTTACCTTTGTCCTTAAGGGTTTTTAGGTTGCTTACACTCTCACTCAAGGATTCATAGAGGTTTGCCAAAAGTAACTCACTCAGGCAGAATGCAACTCCATGATGAAGTTGATTAGCCATGATAATATAACTTCTGGCAACTTGAAGTGACCTGGTGCAGAAGACAAATTTGGCTAACCACAGAGTAAGGAAAGCAATGTGCTCTCTGTCGGAGACTTCCTCATTGACTTCGCCTTGATGATGAGTAATAAAAACAGAGTATCCAGCATGCTTTGTGTCAAAGCCTATGGGGTCCTTGTTTAAGTGTTCAGGGTTAAAGATTTCTCCTAAAGGACTGAGGCCAGTAATGGCTGCTATGTCGAATAGGGTAGGTGTAACCATCCCACAGGGTAAATGGAAAGTATTGTAAGTACTATCCCAAAAGTACAAAGAGGCCAGCAACATGTTCTGGCAATAGCGTGGACCTTCCTTCGACAGTTGGATCAGGTCATAGATGCCAGTTTTCTTCCAGAACTTCTCTTTGACTTTTTCGACCCTAGTGAGCCAAGCTAAGTAGTCAGAAGGATCTTTCGTCAGAGGAGGACTCCTAAAAATTCTAGTTTGGTTCAAATAAGACAGATCTATTTCTGTCGAAGCTATGGGAGTTTCAGATTTTTTGGATGCTGTTTCGACAGGCTTAGGGTTCTTATTTGCAGCTATGGGTTTGGAACTAGAGTAGCAAGGATAAAAGTCTTTCAAACGATTAGGGTCAGCATTGGGATCAAAAATAGGGCCTAGCATGGCATGGTGAACTCCAGAAACTGAGATAGGAATCATTACCTGAGACCTGTAGATGCTTGCTTTCTCCCTTTCATTTGGGGGTTCTGGAAAGTATTGTTGTTGCTGCATTTGTATGGGCCCAGATAGTATATGAGCAGGAGGAAGATCAGTTGTTTTCTTTGTCTTTTTGGCACTGCGATCAACAACAGTCTTTGGAGGAGCCATTGATGTGAGAAGATGAGAAGTTTGAAGGAGCAGAAGCTTTGAAAAGGGTTTGTAATGGAGTTTCTGCGTTTGGGTAGGAGAAGAGTTTTGAGGATGTGAAAAAGAAGAAAAGGTGGTTGAAGGTGGTATTTATAGAAGATGAGAAGATAAAATAAATAAATAATAAAAAAAATGAAAAGACTTTTCAGTTGGAAAAATGGAAACATGCGTTTTGATCCATTGGTAGAGATTGAAAGTGGCGGTTGGTAGGGAGCCATGATTTAGCTAAAATATAGGGTCATGGGAGATTGTGTAAACGTGGGCTAGATGTGACGTTTTTCAGAAAGTGGAAATCATGGTGTTTTCTTGGGACTCAACAAAGTCACTTTATAATAAATGAGACTGACAGGAAGTCAAAGGTCATTTCGGCAGCAAAAGATATTTCTCCAAGAATAGTCGAAAACATCTTTGCTGGGGGGCAATTTGTAAGCTCATAATTTCAACAGGTTGAAATTTGGAGCTTGAAGTCATCTCTGTCGAAGAATGATGAAAGAAAAGAAATTCAAGAACTGCTGACAAGGTTAAAAGTTCCATTGCTTCGACAGAAGGGCAAATAGTGTTCTGGCAGGATAAGTTTGGAAAGTTGTTTGTGGCTAAGTATTTGACAGAATAAGGTTGTTTTTCGACGTTTCGACAGAAAAGGGTTTTGACGAAAGCAGTGTTTGGCAGATGCTGAAAGGGTTGTTTCTTCTTTGAAGGCTTCGACAGATTGAAGAGGTGCAAGGTTTCGTCACCAAAGAAGGGAATTCAAATTCAAAATGTTGTAACCTTTGACAGTTGGACACATGGAAGGTTCAGGAGAAGAAGTTACATGCAGGCTGACATTTGTCATTTATTTATGATTTTTCCGTTCTAGGCAGTTACTTTATTTGTGTATAAATAGAATAGTTTGTGTTTAGAATAGGTGTGTGAAAACTGATACAAAAATTCCTGTAAATACTCTAAGTACCCAGTGTGAGAGAAAATGAGTTTGATATTTGGAACCATGTACGTTTGAACACCATCTTACTTTTAAAGTTATTTAATTTGCCAGTTTATTCATCAAGTTTATTTCATATTCAAGTTTTATTTACTTTTCTGCAAGTTATAGCTTTCGACATTTCTTACTTTTGTTTAAAAACTTCAACTTTATTTTGTTTTCTAAACTTAAGTTTTACTTTACTTTCAAAATCAAAGTTCTTAATACTTTTACAGTATTGACGAAACAAACCATAAACCAATCACAAACACTAAGAAAAGTTCGACAGAATTATTGCATGCACAGGTGTCCCAGGACTTGTTTGGTTGGTCCTGCAAGTAACCCAATTTTCTGAGGAATTGGTTAACCAGAGGTTGTTCGCCAGAAATCACAGCGAACAAACATGACTATCATTTACTAAAATAACCCTATTAATAATAGATAATTGAGTAATTATATGAATTAAAATACAATAAATAAGGATAAATTAGTGGAAAAAATAATAAATATCATATTGATAATCTAAATGGACAAATAATTTGAGACAAATAAAAATAGGAAAGAGGACACTTATTCTGAGACGGAGGGAGTAATAATTTTCTTTCCAGGAATCAATATAAAGTTATCTTTGCAGATTAATTCATGGATGTATCACCATCCCAGTGGTTAATGCACGTATATAATGCATTTCCCTACCTCAAGGGTGTGGGTTTGACCCCCCCCCCCCTCCTTTTCCATTTTGTTATTTCTAAGGTCATAATTTTTCTAAGAAAACGTTTTCTAAGGTCAATTATTAATCAAAATATAAAACTTTCAAAAACCCTATTATTCATTTCTAATCATTTTCTTGCTTCTTCTCTTGCATTTCATTCTCAGTGTTTTCAATCGTTCTTGCTTATCTTGCATTCGTTCGTTCTACATTCTCAGTGCTTTCAATCGTTCTTCGTTATTCATTCTTCGTTCGTGAAGAAGAAAACCATGTACGTTCTTCGTTCGTTGTTGCCATTGTAGTTGTTATGTAGTTGTTGTTATGTAGTTGTTGCCATTATTTGTTGTAGTGTTGTTGCCATTATTTGTTGTCGTTGTTGTTGTAGTGTTATTGCCATTGTCATTATTGTCGTTGTTGTTGCCATTTCCATTGTTGTTGTAGTGTTCTGTTGTTGTTGAATGAACCACTTGTAGGTAATGTCGATGGGTAAGATGATTTTGATAATAATGGGTTTGACAACATAAGAGAAAGGTTTTTTTTGAAAAGTTTAGGCTCAGAATTGGCAAGGAGTTTAGGTTTAAGCCTTGGTTGAGAGAAGCCAGTTTTGGCTCTAGTTTGTATAGGATGTGTGTTGATAGGTTTATGTAGAACAAATATAGCTTTAGGTATAGAATGCCCAGTAGAAGTTGTGATAAAGATAAACCAATATCACAATCAAACCCTTAGATAAGCATCATCACATAATTCATATTCATGACTTTTACCTTCCTATCAAAAATGAAAGGCCATAATTTACACTACCCATATTTTCAACCTGCATAAGGTGGGAAGAATAGAAAACATTCAAAATCCTGTGAAACATGTATAAATGCATAGCTTCTATAGTCATAGTTAACCAACTATACAAGTATATAACTAAATTTATGAGTTGTTTAATAATAAAGTTTATACGAACAATATAAAATGATCCAACCACACTAAAGTTAAAATCGCCAATAAATGTTCAAATTCCCTGGGATTTCCTTATCCCCATAATGAAAGACTTGGATAGTATTATGGGCTCTTATCTAGTGAAAAGGTTGAGAAATTAAAACTTGTTTTATACATGAACCTATGCATCTCAAATGCTCAACTCAACCCTCCAAAATATTTAAGTTGATGTTAGAATGGCATTGAAATTCAGGGAGGCTGTGTTTTTTATTCAACCATCTTTCCACGGTAACTGAAGGAAAATTGCGATCTAAACGCAGCGGAAAACAAAAATTTTCCTTTAGTGATCCTTACGAATGAGCATGGTCAGTGATAGAATCGTTACCTCTTTGTGGCGATTCAGATCTTTGATGCAGCGATCACAAGCGTTGATGAAGTGCAACGCCTCTACTCAGTCCACACGAACAGCTTCCGGTCACAGTGCTAGCTGCTTACGAACGGAATTATTTGAGTGAGAATCAAAAACGAAATTGCATCAAGTGAAAGCTTCATCACAAGGGTTCCTTTTATAGACTCTCTTGTGGGCTGCGGGCTAAAAGCCCAATTCACATGATCCATAATAATATTATATATTATTATAATAACTATTATTATAATAAATATATTTATTTTATTATTATTTTATAACCATTATAAAATAACAATAATTATTATTATATTATCCGAATTTCTATTTTTCACTTAAGTGCACCGTACCTTACGGTGTTCCTTTGATTTCTCTATCTCTCATCAAACTGTCCTTATGTGTGTGACCCTGTAGGATTTCGTAACGTTGGTAATTATATTAAATTATATATTTAACATAATAAACAGTGAGCGGTATCTAGCAACACATCACTGCTACCCAAGTCACGAAAATGTCATGTGATCTGACAAAACCTTTTTCGTGATAATATATGTTTGTACAATTACCCTTTTGCCCCTATGTCTATATTGAACACAAGGCATACACTGTGTCATCCTTGTCCAGTTCAATATTGGGCCCTTAGACATTTCTCCTGTTATGCAGGATTGGCAAATTCCATCTAGGACACTCATGTCCCTCAGCATGCTTCGTGGAGTGCCCATCAACTGTCTTTATGATCATCCAGTTACGGATAATGTTTGATCAGCAATAAAGCACCCGACTCTACATCTAGGGTCCATAGTGGTTTCAGGTCGAAGGGTGGTAATACACCATTATCACCATGAGAATAACTTATGACACTTTGCATAACATACTATGTAGTATTCTCATAGCGGGTCAATCCGGTATAAATATTACTCCTAATATTTATACCTATGTCAAGACTTGATAACTCTTTATCCATGATCCATGAGATGTGATCATCAGTCTATCTTCATAATAGTCTCAATGCTTTAATGTTATCCCACTTTGCAATAAAGCTTGACTACGGATATTTTAAGAATAATGTCTTTATGTTTAATGGGATCTCATGATTAAGTCACACTTAACATTTCATTAAACAGACTAACTATTCTAGGGACTTTATTATTCTGAAAGACAAACATAATAAAGAAATGCCTTTTATTATTAAACGAATAATCCGATACAAGTACCAAAAAGTATTGGCCTCTAGGGCTTACACCAACAATCTCCCACTAGCACTAGAGCCAATTAGGCATACCCTTAATACCCATAGATCTAGTATGACCATCATGCTTCTGTTGCGCAAGAGGCTTTGTTAATGGGTCAGCGATATTGTCAAGTGTAGGTACTCTGCATATCTTCACATCTCCCCGATCGATTATCTCTCGAATGAGGTGATAACGCCTAAGTATGTGTTTGGATCGTTGGTGAGATCTAGGCTCCTTAGCTTGTGCGATAGCACCATTGTTATCACAATATAAACCAATGGGATCCACAATGCTAGGGACTATGCCAAGTTCACTAATGAACTTCTTGATCCAAACAGCTTCCTTTGCTGCATTTGAGGCAGCAATATACTCGGCCTCAGTTGTAGAATCAACAACTGTTTCCTGCTTTGAACTTTTCCAGCTCACAGCGCCACCATTGAGACAGAACACATAACCAGATTGTGATCTAAAATCATCCTTATCTGTCTGGAAGCTAGCATCAGTGTAACCAATTACATCAAGCTCTTCCTGACCTCCATATATCAAGAATGAATCCTTAGTCCTTCTCAAGTACTTAAGGATATTCTTGACAGCTACCCAGTGAGCATCACCGGGATCAGATTGGTACCTACTCGTTGCACTTAATGCATACGAGACATCTGGTCGAGTACATAACATGGCATACATGATAGATCCTATTGCAGATGCATATGGAATCTTATTCATGCGATCCCTTTCTTCCTTAGTTGAAGGGGATTGTGTTTTTGATAAACACAGACCATGTTGCATAGGTATGAATCCTTTCTTGGAATCATGCATATTAAAGCGTCTCAACACTTTATCTATGTATGTACTCTGACTTAGGCCAAGCAGTTTTTGTGATCTATCTCTATAGATCCTAATTCCTAATATATAGGCTGCTTCACCTAGGTCTTTCATAGAAAAACAATTCCCTAACCAAGTCTTCACTTGTTGCAAGGTAGGGACATCGTTTCCAATGAGTAATATGTCATCTACATATAATACCAGAAACACGATCATGCTCCCACTAACCTTCTTGTAGACACAAGGTTCATCTTCATTTTTGATGAATCCATATTGTTTTACGGTTTCATCAAAACGAAGATTCCAGCTTCTGGAAGCTTGCTTTAATCCATAGATTGATCGCTGTAACTTGCATATCTTTTGGGCATCTTGTGGTATGTCAAATCCTTCAGGTTGTGTCATGTACACATCCTCAAGAAGATTCCCATTAAGGAAAGCAGTTTTGACATCCATCTGCCATATTTCATAATCATGATATGCAGCGATGGCAAGTAAAATCCGAACAGATTTAAGCATTGCAACTGGTGAAAAGGTTTCATCATAGTCAACCCCATGAATTTGTTTATAGCCTTTTGCAACCAGTCTTGCTTTATAGGTATGTACCTTACCATCCATGTCAGTCTTCTTCTTGAAGACCCACTTGCATCCTATAGGGTTAACTCCTATAGGAGGTTCTACCAAGGTCCAAACCTGGTTTGTGTACATGGAATCCATTTCAGATTTCATGGCTTCTAGCCACTTCTCAGACTCAGGACCAGTTATGGCCTCTTTGTAAGTCACAGGCTCATCTTGATCCATGAGTAATACATCACCCTGATCACTTATGAGATATCCATATCTCTCAGGTTGGTGACGTGTCCTGCTTGACCTACGCTGGTCTTGTTCTACTTGAGCAGGTTGCTCTTCCACAACTACTTGTGTTTCCTGCTCTAGTTCCTCCATAGGTGTTTCAATGTTTTGTGATTCTTGAATTTCTTCAAGCTCTATTTTCCTCCCACTGTTTCCTTTGGAAATAAAATCCCTTTCCAGAAAGACTCCAGTTCGAGCGACAAACACTTTGCCCTCAGAAGGATTGTAGAAGTAATATCCTCTTGTTTCTTTAGGATACCCCACAAATAAGCATTTGTCAGATTTGGGCTCAAGCTTGGTTGAAATTTGTCGTTTGACGTAAACTTCGCAACCCCAAATCTTCATGTAAGACATATGTGGTTTCTTACCACTCCATATCTCATATGGTGTCTTATCAACCTTTTTGGATGGAACACGGTTAAGTGTGTAAGCTGCTGTTAATAATGCATGTCCCCAAAAGGAGTTTGGAAGATCGGCGTGACTCATCATGGATCGGACCATGTCTAACAAGGTTCGATTTCTTCTCTCAGATACACCATTCCATTGTGGTGTTCCAGGAGGAGTAAGTTGGGATAGAATCCCATACTCTTTTAGATGGTCATCAAATTCTAGGCTTAAATATTCACCGCCTCGATCTGATCGAAGAACTTTAATATTCTTCCCTAGTTGGTTTTGTACTTCATTCTTGAATTCCTTGAACTTTTCAAAGGACTCAGATTTGTGTTTCATTAAATACACATATCCGTATCTACTGAAGTCATCAGTGAAAGTGATGAAGTACTGAAAACCTCCTCTGGCTGGTATGTTCAGTGGTCCACATACATCAGTATGTATGAGTGCCAAAAGATCATTAGCCCTTTCACCTTTTCCTGTGAATGGGGACTTTGTCATCTTTCCAATTAAACAAGATCTGCATGTGTCATATGATTCATAATCAAAAGAGTCCAAGAGTCCATCTTTATGGAGTTTGGAAATGCGTTTCTCATTTATGTGGCCTAATCGACAGTGCCAAAGGTAAGTTGGATTCAACTCATTAGGTTTCAACCTTTTAGTATTAATGTTATAAATTGGCATTTCAAGATCAAGGACATATAGTCCATTATTCATTTTTGCAGTAGCATAGAATATATCATTCAAATAAATGGAGCAACAATTGTTCTTTATTATGAATGAAAAACCAAACTTGTCCAAACAAGAAACGGAAATAATATTCCTGCTAATTGCAGGTACATAATAACAGTTCTCTAACTGAATTATTAAACCACTAGGTAAAGTTAAAACATAAGTTCCTACAGCTAAAGCAGCAACCTTTGCTCCATTGCCAACTCGTAGGTCAACTTCACCTTTTGCCAAATCTCTACTCCTTTTTAGCCCCTGCACATTAGTACAAATGTGAGAACCGCATCCAGTATCTAATACCCATGATGCAGAAGTAGATAAATTAATTTCAATAACAAAAATACCTGAATTTGAAGTCTCTACTCCATTTTTCTTATCTTCCAGGTACTTTGGGCAATTTCTCTTCCAATGTCCGGTCTTACCGCAATGGAAGCAAGTGCCCTCCTTTGCTATTCCTCCACTAGGCTTCAAAACAGGAGGAGTGGGTTTGGGTTTGGCAACTTCCTTGCCTTTCCCTCTACCACCCTGTTTGATGGGCCTCTTGTTCTGTTTCTTTCCATTACTGACCATCAGAATGGATTTCCCTTTTGTCTTCATATTCTGCTCAGCAGTTCTCAACATGCCTAGCAGTTCTGGAAGACTTTTGTCCAAGTCATTCATATTGAAATTCAGGACAAACTGACTGAAGCTCTCTGGCAACGATTGCAAGATCAGATCAATCGCAAGTTCTTTTCCAAGGGGAAACCCTAATCTGTCAAGGTTCTCCACATACCCAATCATCTTGAGTACATGGGGACTTACAGGGGCTCCCTCAGCTAACTTGCTGTTAAAAAGGGACTTTGAAACCTGAAACCTCTCATTTCTTGCTTGCTCTTGATAAAGCATTTTCAGATGTCCGATCATATCGAACGCAGACATGTTCTCGTGTTGCTTTTGCAACTCAGAGTTCATGGTAGCAAGCATGAGGCAAGCGGTTTCATTGGCATCATCGAAATGCTTCTTATAAGCATCTCTTTCTGCCTTTGATGCAGAACTAGGAGGTTCCTCCTCAGGAACTGGTGTCTCCAAGACATACAGCTTCTTATCGTGCTTGAGGACAATCCTCAGATTACGGTGCCAATCCAGGAAATTTGTCCCAGACAATTTTTCCTTATCTAGGATGGATCGCAAAATATTGTTCGATGTGTTTGTTGTCATGGTAATCTACAAGAGAAATATGAAAATATAAGTATCATTAAAACAACATATTTAATTAGGCCTTTAATCAAATATGCTCCCACTATTTTATTCAAAACAAATGACCCTCATCATTTGATTCGGAAAATCCCGTTGGAAGACTTTCTAGTGGGTCGAGATCCATGTTTCACTTTGTTTTAAGTCAGCGTTAGGCTGATTACACAAAACTAAGTTATTTAGGTAGGAACTCCTTCCAATTGTATCTCATACAACTCTCGAATATTTTCAATTGGGTGAATAACTCCTTATTCTGATCCATCACATGAATCATTCCCAATTCTTGCTTCTAAACATGTATAATCTTATTATAATTTTTTTAGTTAAGTTTGACCCATTGTTTTAGCAATTGGATATTACAATTATCCCATCACACCTTACTAATATAGAACATGCACCTCGCGTAGGCGAAACCTACAATGCTCGATACTAGTCTTGATGAGTGCTAAAAATTGGAAAGCATAAACTTAATATTTAATTTTGAGGGAATTTATTATTAGTTTGATCTCACCGGCTTAACATGCAAAACGTCTCTCACATGCATCAACATACAATTACATGCATCAACATACATATAAAAAGATACAATTATGGCCCCTAACGCAATTGTTCTCTCAAGCCAATGAGAGAACCTAAGCTAACCTAATAACGATCTAAGCTTCTCCAAGCATGATCTCCAAGGTTATCCTCCTTTAATATTGAATACTTCCTTTTCTTCATAACATAATATTACATTACATATAAGAAAACTCGTTTTACATACGAGGGAGTGAGATGAGAAAAGAAGTTACATAAAGAGATTGAGAGAGAGGCACGACACGCAGGCCGTATTTAAAAATCCCAAAACAATAATAAAGGATAAACTAAGGCCATAACTGATCACCACAAATAAATAATAATAAACACACTTTTATTATTAGTTTAAAATTCCGATAATTAAATAAACTAAATTAAATTTCGGCTGATTGATCACACTTTGCAGACTTAGCCGGGGGTTCCGCTGCCCGGTCAGCGGACGGTGGTTCCGCTGACCGTTCAGCGGACGGGGGTCAAGGGGGCAGCGCCTCCTTGCGGGGTTGTCAAACACAACTGTACTGCCATTAATCCTAATGCAACAATTTCATGCCGTCAAACACAACTCGATTGATAACTCAATATGATAGATCAACATGTCATTGCTTCACCATACTAACGTCGGATTCCGAAGCGAATGAAAATGATGATCTTTCAAAAGAATTACAATCCTTATGTGATTGAATGGATGAAATCAAAACAGTATATCCCATATACCATCTTTGCATCAGAATTTCTTATATCTTATATAAAAGTGATCGATCTAATTGTGTAACCTATGGATGATCAATGTATCGCACAACTTCACCATACTAATGTCGGTTTCTGAAGCATAATCAACATCAATCATCCAAATCGTACACAACAGATGCCAAATTTAATTAATCGTTTATTGTTAAATTCATTCTGTGTTTTAATCGAATCAAATACAGAAAAACGGAAATTTAACAGCTATCAGATCCATGGTTTCGTAAGTGGCTCTGATACCACTGAAGGAAAATTGCGATCTAAACGCAGCGGAAAACAAAAATTTTCCTTTAGTGATCCTTACGAATGAGCATGGTCAGTGATAGAATCGTTACCTCTTTGTGGCGATTCAGATCTTTGATGCAGCGATCACAAGCGTTGATGAAGTGCAACGCCTCTACTCAGTCCACACGAACAGCTTCCGGTCACAGTGCTAGCTGCTTACGAACGGAATTATTTGAGTGAGAATCAAAAACGAAATTGCATCAAGTGAAAGCTTCATCACAAGGGTTCCTTTTATAGACTCTCTTGTGGGCTGCGGGCTAAAAGCCCAATTCACATGATCCATAATAATATTATATATTATTATAATAACTATTATTATAATAAATATATTTATTTTATTATTATTTTATAACCATTATAAAATAACAATAATTATTATTATATTATCCGAATTTCTATTTTTCACTTAAGTGCACCGTACCTTACGGTGTTCCTTTGATTTCTCTATCTCTCATCAAACTGTCCTTATGTGTGTGACCCTGTAGGATTTCGTAACGTTGGTAATTATATTAAATTATATATTTAACATAATAAACAGTGAGCGGTATCTAGCAACACATCACTGCTACCCAAGTCACGAAAATGTCATGTGATCTGACAAAACCTTTTTCGTGATAATATATGTTTGTACAATTACCCTTTTGCCCCTATGTCTATATTGAACACAAGGCATACACTGTGTCATCCTTGTCCAGTTCAATATTGGGCCCTTAGACATTTCTCCTGTTATGCAGGATTGGCAAATTCCATCTAGGACACTCATGTCCCTCAGCATGCTTCGTGGAGTGCCCATCAACTGTCTTTATGATCATCCAGTTACGGATAATGTTTGATCAGCAATAAAGCACCCGACTCTACATCTAGGGTCCATAGTGGTTTCAGGTCGAAGGGTGGTAATACACCATTATCACCATGAGAATAACTTATGACACTTTGCATAACATACTATGTAGTATTCTCATAGCGGGTCAATCCGGTATAAATATTACTCCTAATATTTATACCTATGTCAAGACTTGATAACTCTTTATCCATGATCCATGAGATGTGATCATCAGTCTATCTTCATAATAGTCTCAATGCTTTAATGTTATCCCACTTTGCAATAAAGCTTGACTACGGATATTTTAAGAATAATGTCTTTATGTTTAATGGGATCTCATGATTAAGTCACACTTAACATTTCATTAAACAGACTAACTATTCTAGGGACTTTATTATTCTGAAAGACAAACATAATAAAGAAATGCCTTTTATTATTAAACGAATAATCCGATACAAGTACCAAAAAGTATTGGCCTCTAGGGCTTACACCAACAGTAACAACATAAGTCGGCCTTGCCCCCTTCCTTCAGAAGAACATGAGATAAATACTTGGGCTCTGTCATGCACCTGCATATTGACAATTAAAATATTTAGAAAATCTAAATAACTTCGAGATATATAAGACATTTTCTAAACTTTATTGGTTAATAGAAATACAATCAAAACAGATAAAAAGTAATGAAAATTAATGAAAGGGTTCAAACATCACCTTTGGTCAATTAATGATATTTCAATTTATGATACATGTACAAGGGGATCTTGGTAATTCTAACCTATCTGGATTTCGTGTGGGTCTAGAAGGTGTTTACATCTGTACATGTAATTAGTTGTTCTTTTTTGCCACTGTAATTAGTAGTGCTTTGAATGAACTGATATGATGGGGTTTCTAACTTATTGAATTTTCTATATATAGGGGTTACTTGTGATCAAAGTGCAAAAGTAGGATCGTTTTCCTATAGGTAAATATTTTATATTTTTGTTTTTCTTTAGTTTAATTAGTATAACTATAGATAAGAAATGGATTTATTCAAGTCGATTGTCGAAAGAGTACGAGAATGGGGTATCAGAATTCATTAAGTTTGTTGTTGTGCACGCCAAAGACCCCGATCGAATAAGATGTCCTTGCTTGGGTTGCTGTTTTGTGGGTCGGGTTGATGCGGTTCAGTTGGCATCGCATTTACAGAGGCATGAAATTGATCGAAGTTATACATGTTGGAATTTTCATGATGAGAAAAGTATCGGGAATGTTGAACCAGGGGATAATACGACCTATGCTTCAAACAACAATGACACAGATACATACGATTATGATCGATTCGAAGATATTGCAAGAGCACTTGAAGATGATCTTAAGGATTGTCCTGAAATGATTGAGAGATTGGTAAGCGATGCAGAGAAACCGTTGTATAATGGTTGCACTAAATTCACAAGATTGTCTGCGCTATTAAAGTTTTATAACTTAAAGGCGGGCAATGGATGGTCGGATAAAAGTTTCAAAGAGTTATTGGCCCTTATGAAAGATATGCTTCCAGAGGATAGTGTTCTTTTATAGATCTATACTAGTATATCGAGCACAAAGAGATGCTCGAGTAGCACGGGCTAAAGCAAGCACTATTCCACGGATTCATGTGTAGGTAGATTAATTTAATTCTCACAATGTTTCTTATTAGTGATGTTACTTGATAACACAAAATAACTATATATTAATTCTTATTTGTTTGTCTATAGGTACTCTCCTCAACAGAAAAATGGCATAGACTGTGGGTATTACGTTTTGAGGTTTATAAGTGAAATCCTTCAATTGGATCGATTAGAGATTCCTATTTAGGTATGCGTAGATTTATAACTTAGGATTTATTTTAATATTTATCAGATATGTCATAATTTATTATTTTAAACTAGCTAATGCACATTTTGTTTTCTTATGTAGTACTTTGATGAATTCCCCTCAAAAGTGGGTAAAATTATGGAGGAATTGTGCTAATATATTATTGAAAAAAGAATAGTTTAAGGTATAGGATTATGGAATTATGTGAATGTTACTGACTTGTGGTTTATGTAAATGAAATGACTTGAATTGTATAGTTTTTGGTTGAAATGGTATTAGTGAAATGATATTAGTTTTGAGATGTAAATGACTTGAACTGTATAGTTTTGGATTGAAATGGTTTATAATGGTATTTGTGGTTTATACATGTTTATTGAAATGTGAATTATACAGGTTTATTAAAATGGATTGAGTTATATAGGTTTCTGCATAAAAAAATGGTTAAAATGAGATTTTTAAAAAAATCATTAAAATTATACGTATAGAAAAGACAACGCTTTTAAGAAAAAGCGCTCTCTATAGTCCACAAAAGAAAGTGTTTTCTATAAAAAGCGCTCTCTAAAGGTATATAAAAAATTTCATTAAAACTATAGTTATACATTAGAGAGTGCTTTCAAAATCACTGTCTAAAGAGGGACAAAAGAAAGCGTTTTTTACTCAAAAAGTGTTCTCTAAAGGTATATAAAAAAATTTATTAAAATTTTATACATATACATTAGACAACACTTTTAAAAGCATTGTCTAAAGGCCCACTATAGAGAGCGCTTTTTAAGGAAAAAGTGCTGCTAAATGCCTACTTTAGAAAGCACTTTACCTTTAAAAGTGATTTCTAAAGTAGGTCTTTAGCAACGCTTTTTCCTTAAAAAAACGTTATTTTTTCTTACGACAGCGCCACCTTAGACAACGTTTTTAAGCGTTGTTAAAGGTCAAAAAAAGCGATGTCTTAGACTTTGTTTGGCATATCCACTTTATGTGATTTCTCACTCCCACTGAACTGACCATTTTCAATAAGTCGAGCATTACCAGACTCAATTATTCTCATATTATGATTAGGACAATAAAACTATACCATTTTTGATGTGGATTATACACCTTTACTTTTGCTTGATGGTCATAAAACTTGAACATACTTTAAACTATGTTTCCTTCCTATCTACAGTTTATAAGGAGTTTTAGGAATTGTCTTGCTAGGAATCATATTAAAGCAAATATGCAACGGTCCTTAATGTGTATGTCAACAATGATAATGAGACATTACTATAATTTAACATTTTGACCTGAACATGTCCATGAGAGTACATTATGTTTTTCAACAACACCATTTTGTTGCGGTGTGTCAGGCATAAAATATTATTCACATTTACCACAACTTTCGAGAAACTTTTTAATCAAGTTCAAAGACGACATGTTGGACCTTTCCTATGTCTCTTAGAGAGTCATTTCGCTTCTGCATTATCCTTGTAATGGTTGCAAGTTTCTCATTCATTATCAATGTCATGTCAAATGTAACACTCCAAAATAATTAGACTATTTATTTAATTGCTTCTTGACTAGTATGTGGGAATTAATTGTGAATATATGGTATTTTGTTGAATATGATGCATGATGTGATGCCATGGTGGGGAATTGTGAGGATTTAGGTGTTATGGGGCATTTTAATATCAGAAAGAAGTTATATTGCTCATCAAAAAAACTTTTAAGCAATACAGAACTAGTGTGTTTTATAATCTCTTAGAGATTTATCATTAGATAGTTTTATATTATAAAGGAAGAAGTTGTTGCTCATATCTTGCTAGAAACACTGTTGAAGGTAGCTTCAAAATCCTTTGTGTTAAAGGTGGCGTAAATCCTTGTTGAAGGTGACTTGGAAATCATTTCTTAAAAAGTGGCGTAAATCCTTGTGAAGTTAGCTTGTGATTTCTTGAGTGACTATTTCTATAGCCTGGATACTCGAGAGGGCCAAAGGCGTTTCTGACGACTTGGAGATTGATTCCTTGAGAGGCTTTAAGAGTCAGGATTCTCAAGAAGGCAATGATGGTTTCCATTGTGGTTGTAATCATTTGATGGTTATTAGATTAAGTCCTTTTAAGAAGGCACATCACCTTGATGGGTGGACTGGAGTAACTTCGTTAATAGTGAACTAGGATAAAAATAATTGTGTCATTTATATTTATTGTCATTGTTAGATTTATCTTTCTAATTCTGCAAAAAGGGAGATGATCTTACCTAATCAAAAGGGCCTTCCAGGTGTTGGACAGCGAACGTGGCGATTGATTGAGAGAGTGTGGGGCATGTGCCTGCAAGGCACTCTGATGCCAAAGTGAGTACAAGGTACAAAAGTGGAAAAGAATGATAAGTTCAGAATACATGACCCTCTAATGAAAGAGAGTATTTATAGTGTGCCCCCAGCGTTGGGCCAAGCTTCTTTCTTGGGCTGGATCAGCTAGGCCCAAGGAAGAACTGTCAAGGAACGTGTAGGAGCGTGTAAGATCTAGCACGTGGTCTTGACCTTGGTCCAACAACCCCTATATTCTAGGAGATAATGGTGGACAGTTGGGTGACGTGGCGTAAGTGGGGGAGACGTAGTCTCCCCACTGCAAGCTAATGGGGCGTGGCGTGTCCGACGGTTTGAGCCTTTTGCTCTCTGGGTTGGGCCTTTTCCCAACTGATTGGGCTTCTGTCTGACACTGTCTTAGAGGCCCAGTCCGGAACAAGAGCAAAATATAAAACTCAATTCAAACTCACATTTCTTGTGTTTCTCAACCTTCATAAACTAGATCAATTTTAAGTTTGGATTTTATAATACAAACCTTATCAATACAGGAATATGTGGTTTAAATCGTACCAAGATTTTTTATTATTATAATGTAAATGACATTGCCTACATTGATGTGTTTGGTTATTTTGCAAGCACAACCCGAAATAATGAACTCATACCCAGTTAAAATAAACTTTAATCTAGTAGAAATTTTCTATAACTAAAGATTTTTGTCTATTTCTTTATAATTAATACACTATCTGATCTAAACGACCAACTAGACCAATTTTTTTTTGGTAAGCAATGAAATAGATTAAAGGGAGAAAAAAAGATTCTCTAACCCATTACAAAGAGCAATCAAAAATTGGGAAAACCAACATAAGGATCAAATTACAAAAAATCCAAAGGGTATTTAGTAGTCTAATCATATAAACTACAACACCTTTTATCCTTCGCATGTAAAGTCAACCACCGCCAAGATAATAAGACAATACGATGAAAAATAGCTTTCAGGTTATATATTTCCCCGTTAAAACTGATATTATTCCTAGAGTTCCAAATGCACCAACAAATGATGCACCAAATCGAGCAAGAAAACTCATGACTGCGGCTAAGATTCACTGACGAAAACCACGAAAGCATTTGATCCACATCATTTGTAGGAACCAACTAAGGTAACCCTAACCAATCAACTACCTTATCCCATATCAAGCCAGCTTTAGAACAAGAAAAAATTACATGACAAATACTCTCATTTTCAAGAAAACACAGGACCCACACCTTCTCATGAATGGAAGTAACAATTCCACGATTCGCGAGATTCAAGTGGGTAGGAAGCCTATCTAACAATATTCTCCAAATAATTTTTTTTACCTTTAAATGAATTTTTGTACTCCACAAAAGTTTCAATGTAGAAATGATTGGATCTTCCCACTCCACACTTTCCAAACCAACCAACGTTGAGTTATAAAACGATTTAATGGAGAAATTCTAGCTATTTTCCAAAGACCAGTCCCAAGTATCAACCATATTCGGCCTCAGCTTCTCTAAAACAAGAATCTCCAACAGAGAATTAATGTCATCAGCTGCCCCTACATAACCATGGAACGACTGCATGTGAACGTTCCAAACCCACTTGTTCCCCGTCCAAGACCTCATTTGCACAACAATCCAATCCTTTGTTAGAGTTGCCTGGAATAACAACGAGAAAAGTATGTAAAAAGGAATTAAGCATGTACAGTTCACCGGCCAGAAGCTCACTTCATCACCTCTCCCAAGATGCGGGATCATGTGGTTCTGGAAATTGACCTCTACTGGCATACTGATTACTGACAGTAGGTCCCGAGACCACAACGAGTTTATTGCAGTAGAATCACCAGAAAGCGGGTTTAACAAACGACCAACCATGTTCTTATACCGATAATTAGTCATTGCTCTCCACAATTCGGCACCGTGTTGAAAAAATTTCTACTTCCATTTTGAAATCAATGCAACATTGAAAATACCAACGTGTTTTACACCGAGGCCTCTACAATCTTTAGGATTGCAAATCCTATTCCAACTAACCCAAGCAATACTTTGTTTACACCTTGCTCCAAACCACAAAAATCTCCTTTAAATATTGATTACATCTTTAATAACTTTTTGAGGCGCCTTAAAGAAGGAAAGGTAACGAATGGGCAGATTTACCAACACCGAGTTAAGAAGGGTAACTCTTCCACCGATTGATAAATTTTCCCAACCCACGACGATAAATGCTTCCTAAAACAATTAGCCAAAATCAGATCCCAAAACGAACACCTCCTATGGTTGCCATCAATACCAATCCGAAGGAAATTAAAAGGGATAACTCCAGACTTACAACACAAGAAAGCTTCTGCAACCTGCATAAATCCCTCATCAAGACAAACTCAAAATAAGCAACTTTTAGCAAAATCAACCTTCAGCCCCGAAACCATCTCAAACCCTCGAATAATCGCTTTAATTACCCACGAATTAGAGTAGCTTCCATCATAAACAAGTAAAGTATCGTCAGTGAATTGAAACACATTATAACCTTCTGTATCGCTACATTTAAAATCAGCCAGCAAATTTAACATAGACGCTCTTCGCACCAGCACTGCCAACCATTCAGTCACAATCGCAAATTGGAGGGTAGATAAGGGATCTCCCTGTTTCAACCCTCTTGAAGTCTTGAAGTCCTTTGAAGGACTACCATTGATCAAAATAGAGCAATAACTAGTATAGACAACCCCCTTCATCAATTTTAACCAAGTAGAATCGAATCCCATTGCTATAAGAATGGAATCAAGGAAATCCATATCCATACAATCATAAGCTTGGGTAAAATCAACTTTAAACATCAAACAAGGCCTTTTCTTTCTCTTAGCCAAATCAAGAATCTCATTAGCCACAAGAACTCCGTCAAGAAGTTTCCTACCGGGAATAAACGTCATTTGAATGGGCGAAACCAATTTACCAATCACGCGACTTAACCGCTTAGACAAAGGCTGGGGTGCCATGAAACGAAAAAGATTCCCAAACTAACCTCACATACTCCAGAAAATCTTTATGATTAATCCAACAATTAAAGAAGCGAAACGATTTTGGACCCTAATTCAAGGATCTGGACTTAATCCAAACCGGCTAGTGATCTGAGATATCTCTTTCGCCCACCAATTGCGCTTTGCAATCCCAAATATCCAAAATCCTATCATCCACAAAAAATTTATCCAACCTACTTATGCAAGCCCCATTCGGCTTACACCACGTGAACTGATTGCCAATAACCGGAAGATCCACCAAATCCAATCTATCAATGAACGCATTAAATCCCTTCATATTACCAAAGTTTGGGCTGCCTCTACCTTTTCTTTCCTCTATAGATTTAAAAGTGTTAAAATCTCCTCCCATAACCCACAATCCCTAAGGAAAATTATTCTTGATTCTAACAATCTCGTCCCACAGGCTTCTCTTAGCTCTAACATCACACGGAGAATACACATTCACCACATAGATTGAAAAATCCTTCCTAGTCAAATCCATTCCTATGAACCTTATTCCTCTAAACTAAACACAGGATTAAACAAACCTTGCCTCCAAATTATAAGCATACCTCTCGAATGACCCTACGAACCAGCTGTAGACCACCCAAAATCACAATCACCCCACAAATTCTGCACCATATTGTCCTCCATAACCTGAATTTTCGTCTCCTGAATTAGACAAACATTTGCACGACCCCTAACGAGAATTTGATGCAATATCCTTCTCTTAATAGGGCTGCAGCAACCCCGTATATTGAAAGAAACCATATTCATGAAACCAAGGTTTCCACATCCCTCTTAAGATTACAGACTTCCCTATCTCTACTCTCCAAACACCTTACAATACCTTCAAAAACTTCATCGTCCTCATCTCCTTCAATCCCCAAAATTTTAAAAGATTCCCAAACTTTAATAGGAACTTCCTCCAAAATTTTCTTGATTCGAGAGTTGCCACAAACCACGTCTGAATCATTGAGTGAATCGCAGCAAAGAACAAATCCATCAGAATAACCTGAATCTGCTATATCTTCTAACGAATTCATATTTGAGCTAATTTCTAACTCTCCATAACCAATATCCATATCTTTGTGAACAGTGGAAGAATATTGAATTAAAGCAGAGTAAAAAGAGGGGGAATACAGTATCTATATCTTGTTATAAATCTCATCCAAATGAACTTTTTTCCTACACTTGGGCCTAAAAGGTGGAACAGAAAGCCCAATAGGTGAACCAACAATATGGTCTGAACCCAAAACTTCAACTCCCTCCCCTTTATTTTGAACATTATCACCAAGGGTCCTACCATCCACTTGTGACCTATTATTAAACATGTCAACAGGTACAAAAGTATAATGGCCATGAACCTGACCCCCGTCAGTCACACCTATAACCTTGTTAGCAACATTAAATACACAAATGCCCTTTTTAGGAGAGTCAACTATCTCCTCGGTATTCCCCATAACTCTATCATTAATTTCTCTTAAACTATCACCAACATAGGTATTAACCTCTTTTTCCCCACTTCCAACTTGCAGTCCATAGCCAGAAGCAGAATTTTCTGACACGCCTAGCATGTCCCTCACTAAGGAGGAATCATCACTCTCATCTTCTTCTGATGGTTTCCAGTTCCCACCATCACCAAAAGACTCTGAAGAGTCGTCGGCAGGAGTCGTAACATCATCAGGCAAATAAACTAGATTGGAATAATCCTGTAAATCTTCAACCAACATAATGTTAAAGTTCTCCTCGTCAATCTTCACATTCATAACAACTTTGAAACCAGGCTCCAGACTAGATTTTACCTGGATTCTAGCAACGTCAAAATGCTTCTTATTCAATGTATTCCCATCACAACACACAACCCTCCTACTTTGTCTGATAAAAGTTTGAAGAATCTGATGTTCCAAGCTTGGCAGAGAACACCAAAGCACTTAATCCAAACTAACCTTTCATTATGAACAACATCAGGACTCCATGGCTTAACACATTTAAATAATTTCTCCACCACCCTTTGATAATTATGCAAAAAAGAACAGACATATCCTACTTCTCTATCCTCCAAAAGGAAAAGTTTATCTCCTAGCGGAGTAACAACCACATTGAACACACCCTCCTCAGCAAGAGCAAGCTGAATCTTCTAGGGATTACCTTCTAGATGCACATCTCCAATGAAAGCGTTGCCAAACCTACTTAAATCATATGTCTCCACATCAAACTGAATGTTTCCTAAGAACACTTTGTCGTCCAAGTTTGCTTTCACCATCGACCCTGTCAACTTCTCAGGCTCTATAAACTGATTATTCGTAATAACATTCGCATATGAAGCTTGATATGCAGTCCGATGACCACCAAAAGCACCCACTCTACTACATACCACCTTGACAACCCCTTCTACCACTTTGACAACTCCTTCAACAACCTCCCCCGCCCCTTGGTCTCCTCAATACAACTAAGAAATCTCGAAATGTTTGCAAAAATTTTCCTCCCTTGAAGATGGATATTATCCAATTTAGCAGCAATAATATGTGTGTCGTGCACCTTTTTAAACCTGGAAAATCCAAACCTCCTACCCATTTAATCACGCCTTGCCAGAATGTACACTTCAGCAATCAAACTGTAAACCTTAAAAACCTCGAACATGGCTTTCGTGTCCATAGCTTCCGAAAATTCTATAAAGAAGAACGATGTTGTAGAAACAATACCACCAAGACCCTTCCCTTTATTTTCTTTCCAGATAGAGCTCCTAGTTATTTTAGCCAACCATTTCTTCTTTTTCCCAAATGTTTTCCAATCCATATAACCCTAACAAACAGACCTGAAAACAAACAACAAAAGCCCAACAGAAGGCCAAGTTACCAGTGCCAAGGCCCCTAGTCCCAAGACTAGGATTTTAAGCCAAAAACACCCACTAACCTAACTGTAGCGGTAAAATCATGAGTGTAAGCTATTGGTTAACTTAACTCAAAGTAAACAGAGTCGCCACCGCGCTTTTATTTTATTCCAAATGGAAAAGGAAAAAATAGCAAATAAATCCTAATGAATCTAAAAGCAAAAAGCTAAAAGAATCGAACAGAGAACAGGTAAGGGGATAGGTTACAAATTGGGAAGGTTTTATGCACCCAAAATGTCCGTGGTACTCCACGGGAGCCCTTTGAAATATTTATTTCTTTTTTGGTTTGAAAATGGTTTGTTTTAAAAGATATTGAAGAGATGAGAAGAGAAATGTTTTTTAAGATTTTTGTGTTTGAAGAGATGATCGTCTCATGCCTACGTACCCACAAAGTGCAATGCGAGATCAAAACCTCGTAGTTCGTGGTACAAAATGTAAAAAGAGACAATGAGTTGAATTGATTTTAAAATGTAAAGATAAGTGTCGCTCCCCCGAAAAGACACCAGGGTCCCCAAGGTACAGACGCGAACGGTCGACGAAAAGAGAGAATGAAAAAAATGAAATGAATAGAGTCGCCTGCTAGGCATTTTTATCCCGAAGGAAAGGTAATGCTGCATAAACCTAGGAAAAGATGGATAAGACGGTTGCGAACCAGAGAAACTGAGAAAGGGGGTTGGTTACAACTTGGGAAGGTATTAGCACCCAGATTGTCCATCGTACTCGACGGGATTCACGCTTAAAAAATTGTGATTAAAAAAGGGTAGTGTAGGTGCTATCTGTGTGCAAAAGCTGGAAAAGAAATATACAAGTGTCCGTGCAAAAAGGGTGAATGCTCAGGAACAGAGGCTTTTAAAGAATGCTGAAAGGGGGGGGGATGACAGAGAGACTTTTGTTCGATAACAGTTAAGTTATTCCTACGTATCCTCTCGTACAATGAGGAAGTCATAATACCGTAGTTCGACTCAAAGAGACTGAAAATAAATTGACTGTGAACTTCTTACTTGTCTATGCTCAAGTGTATGACTCGTCTGGCTCGAGTGCTAACTGTCTTGCATTAGACGGAAGAAGCAAGTTCTCGTTTGTGAATGAGTGTGATGAAAAAAGAATCCCGAAGGAGACGATTATTGTTTGTTTTTGTGTTTTCAGTTTTGTTATTGTTTTTTGTGTTTTGCATAAGTTAATGAGCTTAAGCCTAAATCAAGGGTTGTAAATTCATTATATCCTCCCTGATTAGGGATAATGAGCCTACTTAAGTATGAGATAAGCATCTCAACCTAATTACCATGATGATGTAGGATTAAGATCATTAACCTACTTGTGATTAATTATATATTTTTGTTTTTGTTTTATTTAGTGTTAAGTAATGAGTTTAATCTCTAATCACAGATTAGTGAGCTCATTACACCATCCTAATAGAAGGATGATAGATGAGAACACTTAAGCTGAGGAAGACACCTCAACTTAATCCATGGTTAGGGACTAAATTCATTATATAACAAGCCTTTATTTAGATGGATTTTAATTATGGGATGAGATTAAGAAGTGGATTTTATGGTTTTTAAAACAACTTGAGGAGGACTTGTCCATTAAACACTAGGGTTAGTCCTTCTTAACCATAAGGAAGAATTAGAACCCCTAATGTAAGGCCCAAGTTACAAGATAAAGTCTTGATGATTATTAAGTGATTTGATTAAGAGGTTTAAACAAATTAAAGGTTTAACACTTAGGATTAAAGTTATGCACTCCATCCTAAGAGAAGGATGCAGGCATAACCCTAATTCGAAAGTCCTAAAACTTTAAGAGTTTAGTCTCTGATTATTGAGATGAGAAGAGAGACTCAAGGAGATTCAAAGGTAAAAAACTAAAGGGAGAACTAATCACAACCCTAATTATTAATATGCTTGGATATCCAATGGTTTATGAGGCTTAGAGAAAGATCTTCAAGGAAGCCACCAATGGAAGAAGCAGATGAAAAGAGGAGGAAACAGAAGAATAAGTTACTTACTTCCTAAGAAGATAAGTAACTTAAAGGAAGAAAGTGAGAGAGGTGGAACATAAGTGAGTCAAAATCACTTCAAAGACAAGTTAAAATGCATATGAAAGAGATAAGAAGAAGTGAGAGGTGAAGGCAAATCCACCTCCCAAAATAACTTACCAAACCTGAAAGTGTTAATATGAATGCATAAAGTATAAAGCATAAAGAAATGAAGTGAAATGAGATGCAATGATCAAAGTCAGAAGTGCTTATGCTATGTAAATGTCATGTGAGATGATGCAATGTCATACAAGATGCACATGAATGATCATACAAAGATGGGATGTCATGAAAGCATGCTTAGAAGTTTGAAAAACACATGAAAGTTTATGAAATGGAATGAATGCTAAACATGGAAAATGAATGAAGAAATGATCAAACAAGGTTATAAAATGTCCTAAGATGTCTAAGATGACATATGAATGCATGAAATGTCATGGCAAGTTAATGTGATGATGAATATGCAAGGTGAATGCAAATGAACATGAGAAATTAGGGTTTTATGGACATGTGAGATGCAAATGACTAAAACAGAAGCAATCAACATGATAAAAATTTGAAATCAAGCTCAAACAAACCCTAATCCCATACTAGGTCACACCCCAAAGGAGAAGGTCAGAAACCTAACCTATCAAAAGTTATGATTTTCCTAAGTTTTCTAGAGCTTTTGGGTGATTCTAAAGGGAAAATGCAAATTAATTTGTAAATGCAAGATAAAAATGTGTCAAAAATATATTTAGAAACTAGAAGTCAAGTATGAAAGATTTCCAAAAGAATCAAATGCAAACTCATCTTGGTTTGAGAGAAATGAATTTTTGAATTTAGGGTTGAAAAATATGAATTTTAGAAACCCTAATTCAAAGGAAATTGGCAAAGTTTGATCAAAACCAAAAAGATATTTGTGGGATGAGTTTAAAAATGTTTCTAAATGTTTAAGAAACCTCTCTGAATTTTTTTTTGTGATTTTTATATACTTTAAAGTATTTTTAATTAATTAAATGGACTTAATTAATTAAAATATACAATTAAATTATCTAAAAATTCTTTTCTAATGAAAAAAATAAAAATAAAAATATTTTTGGGTTCTGAAAATTAATTTAAGTGGTGAGAAAAATTTCCAGAATTTTTAAATGGTTTTTACTATTTTTTGTGATTTTTAGAAAAGAAAAGAAAATAAAAATGAAATTAAATTAAATAAAAGGAAAAGTAATTCAAACGGAAGGTCCAGATTGGTTTTGGGGAAGATCAACGTGCCAGGATGGGAGTCAAGTTGACCAAGGGTATGCAGAATCTATGGCCTAGGTTTAAATGAGAAACACGCGCAAGATCCAATGGTTGGGATTTGATCTGAGAATTAAAATGTTTTATAATTTAAATAAGTGGATTAATGTTAATACGCGCAATCTGAGCCATCCAGACCTAACCCTAATTAGGATCCAAGGGTTACAAATCAAACTGGGGATTTAAACAGGGATTAGCCCTAAACATTTTCAGGCGACCGGAGGGAAGCTCCGGTCGTCTTCTCCGGTGAACCAAAATCCGGTCGTCTTCTCCGGTGAACCAAAATGCCAACTTCCTATTTAAGTCACTAAACTCCAATTTTTCTGCCCAGAAACAACCTCCTAACATCATACATCACTAATCAACAAACAAAAATCATTTATCATGCATCAACAAGCTGAATCGAAGCAATCAAGTTCTAGGTTAAAAATTTCAGAACATCATAAAATCCTCATTTCTACCTCATTTTCAATTCTAATCATATCAGTGTGATCAGGGAAACATGGGGAATCATTTAAGAACTTAAAATCATGCTTTTGGGAAAAAAGTTCATGAAGGTTACCTGAGTTGCAGTTCTTTGAAATAGAGCTTTCTGGGCCCTCCTCTTGTGCAATCCAGTCCCCTTTGACCTCCTGATGCTATTGGCAAGCTTGAATGAAGCTTAGAGTGGATATTTTGAGTGTTTAGTTTCTGAAGTTGCAAAAATCTTGTTTGAGTTTGAGGGTGTTTCAGGCTATGGTGATGGGTGGGAAATGATCCTGAGGTTATATGGAGTTGATTGGTGAAAGAATTTCTGGTTTTGAGTGGCTAGATTGAGAGATTCGAAGAGCTAAAGTTTAAGAGCAAATTCTTGATTCTGAAGTTGTGCCTTGTTTCAGGCCATGAAGGGTGTCCATTTATAGTGCTTAGGGCTTGAATAAACATTGTTATTGGCCAGAAGAGTTGTTGTGGCACTGTGGGATTGGTATGGCATGAAATGCAAAAGTGTCAACATATGTGTACCATAGGTATGGGCTGGGACAAAGGTGATTTCTGAGCATGGATTGCCTCAGCTTAGATCATTGATGACCCTTATATCAATAAAATGCAGTTGTAATGCCTTGATCAAGAGTTTGCAATGTTTATGCATAATTGTTATTTTGTGAATTTTGTGAAATCAAGCCATGAAATGCTTTGGTACAAGGCATAATTCTGGTCTAGGAAAGTTGTACTAGCATGTTATGTCACATTTGGGCACATTAGAGGTCTTGTAGAAGCTTGAACATGCCAAAATGCAAAATCCCTCTTTGACATGAAACTTGAAATTATGTGATTTTTGCCAACTTTGAAAGGACATATCTTTAGTTCTAGGATGAATCAAGACATGTTATTGTACTTTTTGAAAAGGGAAAGACCTAATCTACAACTTTCATGCCCAAGAATTTTTCATTTGAAGCACTTTTGATCATGAAAGAGGAGGTTGAAAATCTTTCCCAAAAATGGAAAGTTTGCATTTCAAGTCATTTCCAAAAATGGCAAGTTTGTAATTGGCTCAAAATTCTTCAATATTGTGAACTTCCCACCACTTATAAGATCAAATAAAGATCATTGAACTTAAATTTGATGAAAATACCCCTTTGGTTCCATTGTTGGGGGCCTCAGATGCCCTGATTTTGACTTAACTTGTTCAGGAAGTTACCCAGTGAACAAATGACTTCCACAATGAGTTTCTTCATAAAACTTGGTACACATGAGCCTTATAACATATTAAGACCACTAGAAACAAGAATGACCCAAAAATTTGGAGTTAAATCCTCTGAAACCAAAGCCCTAGTTTTGGTCATCTGTGTAGTGAAAACCCTAGCTCTGCTTCCATGCCTTTGCTAATCTTGTGATCCCTTGACTTTCATGAACTTTGAGGAGCATAATATGATCATAGAACACACATGGACCCTCTTGGAAAGCTTTGAGACCTTTGAGGTGGCTCAGATGAATTCTTGGATTGCTCAGATCACAAACCCTAGATGCAGATGAACTTATACTATGCAGTGAAGCAAATATGCAATATGAGGTAGTATGCTTATGTTAAAACAAAAATGAAAGATCACAAGCTATGGTGTGAGAAAAAGTGAGGGCAAATTTGGGGTGTTTACATCTACCCCTATTCAAGCATGAGTTAGCTGTGCAGGGTGTAAGTGTCTGGCTTAATAGACAAACAAAATAACTTGTGGTTGAATACCAAAGACAGTCCAAAATTTGCACTCCCTGGATAGAAGAAGAAAAGGGACATAAATTGAAAAAGGTAGTATAGTATGATTATCAAATGAAAACGATGGAGGACGACCATCGAGCAGAGGACGACTGCTGGGGATAAAGTGGTAAGCAAAGCAATGACGGGGACGACCGACAAGCTGGGGAAATAAAGAGATCATGATGGGGACGACCATTGGGTAAAGAAATAAGATTCTCTGGGGGTTAAAGTAACGAGAAAAGCAATGATGGGGACTGCCACCAGGCTGTGAAAAGTAAAGTAAACAATGATGGGGACGACCATCAGGTTAAAGAATGAATGAAATAATGATGAGGGACAGTCATCAGAGGTGAAGGACGATCACCTAGCAGGGGACGACTGCTGAAAATGTCACGACATAGGATGAATGTTAGATAGAAAAGATCAACGATGGGGACGGCCATCGGATAAGCATGATGAAGGACGATCATCAAGAGGTGAAGGACGATCACCTAGCAGGGTACGGCTGCTCTTGGGGTTTATCACAACATAGGATAAATGTCGGATAACAAGATCAATGATGGGGACAACAATCAGATAAATGATGAGGGAAGGTCATCAAAAGGTGAAGGACGATCACCTGGCAGGGGACGGCTGCCGAAAATATCACAACATAGGATGAATGTCGGATAGAGGAAAGTTGTTTTGTTGACGACTTACTGGGGAACGATAAACACGGACGAGTGCTTACTCTTCCAAGGATAAAAGATATAAGTGTTTGACAATGTGTATAGATTAAAGATGCGGACGAGCATCCTTAGGACCAAGATACGGACGAGTATCAGTAAAAACAAATGCTGACGCGTGTTCAAAGATGATGATACGGACGAGTATCAACTGGTTAACAAGGAACACGGACGAGTGTTAAATCTATTGAGGAGTGATATAAACAAGATACGGACGAGTATCGAAGACTTCCGTATAAGTATGTACATGTATGGTCTATTGGTGAGGTATGTGCAAGATATGAACGAGTGTTCGACTTGTTGGGGAAGAATGACACGGACGAGTGTCATATATGTATAAATATAAACAGGCATCTTTTTTGAGAGTGCAAAGGATATGCTTTGGCTTTCTATGGGGAGATTTATGGACAAGTATTTGCTTGCAGTAGGTGTTTGGGCGACCTGTGGGGATAGGATGACACGGACGGGTGTCGAAAAGAGTGTGTTATGAGCAAATATTTGCACTTGAGAGTGCAAAGGGGATGCTTTGGCTTTTATGTGCAAGGGATGTATTTTGTATTTTGCTGATGAAATATTGATGGTAATTGCAGGTGACCGGCTCGAACCTGGCTTGTGATCATGCAAATGTTTGATTTTTGTCGTAATTCTCTGTATTAGACAGAATGCTACGCTTATTTGGTGAATATGATGCAAATGCTATGATTATGCAAAAGAAAAACTGATCCGAGACTCGGATCCTGCTGGGATAAAGGTCTCTGGCTGATCTGCCTGGAAGAATAACCCGACTGGGAAAGAGATCGTTGATGGATCTGTCAAGAGGGAGAACTCTGCTTGGGGGGAATAGATCATTGGTAGATCTATCCGCAAGGAGAACTCAGCTGGGGAGAAGGAAACTTCAGCCACTTTGTTGGGGATGTGTTTCAGGCATTACTCTACTGGGAAGAGAATGGAAACTCTGTGGGGAATTGGTTCCATCAAATCTGCTGAGGATGAGGGAAATTTGGCACTCTGGTAGGGAACAGAGAGTTCTTTGATCACTTCTTGCTGTGAAATAGTTGTCAGGCGCTGCGTGGGGAGGAGATAACTTCTGGGAAGTAACATGCTGGGGATTCAATGCTTGTCATGCCCCATGTTGTGTATTGAATACCTGCAACCTGTTTAAGACAAAAGTAAACGCACAAGCATCCCGAGGTATCCCTAACCGGATTCCTTCATAGGAGTTAGACTTTCTTGAAAGTAACATATTTCCTGCAAGCATTTATTTAAAACTGGCTCATTTGTTTTATGCAAGTGTTGTATTATGAATATTGGACATTTTGCAAACGAAACAAAAATGTACAAAACGAGGTGTGACTAAAAACTCTGATGTTATTAATTTGGGTGCCCTGAATCGGCAAATACAGTCAAAGAAACAAATCCCCTGAAATGAGGAGATTGTTGTAAATTGAGAATATGAAAGTGTTGGCAATGTTGACGACGACTCTCCTTTGAACTTCCTTTGCTATGACCTGTATGACCTTGACGTTCTTCTCATCTTGCTTTCTGAAGAAGGCTGATTCTGATTGATGCTTTATCCTTTCGAAGCTTGCCATGTTGTGAGTGATATAGACGAATTCAGAATGCAGTTGTTTGCTTATTCCCTGTTTTTGTGTGGATCGCCCTTTCAGGTTTTCAATCCACCGGGATACCTATTTTTGCCTGAGCTGTCCAATGAGGCTTTTCAACTCAGCGAGTGTACATTTTTTTTAATTTTTCCCTTATTTTTGCCTGAGTCTTTTATTCTGTTTTTGACTCGCCGGGATGCCCTATTTTTTCCTGGACGTACATTCTGCTTTTATGTCCAGCGGGTCATTTTATGCGAAGTATTTTTTAACTGCATCTGAATTCACAGGGGATACGAAATCCTCGCCATCCATAGTAGTGAGCATCAGTGCTCCGCCAGAGAAAAATTTCTTTACTATGAATGGACCATCGTAGTTCGGTGTCCATTTGCCCTTGTAGTCTGTATGAGGAGGAAGAAGCCTTTTCAAAACAAGATCCCCCACTTGGTATTCCCGAAGTCTGACTTTCTGATCGAAGGCTTTCTTCATCCTCTTTTGATATAACTGCCCATGACAAATGGCAGCTAGCCTTTTCTCTTCGATCAAATTCAGCTGATTGTACCGAGACCGGACCCATTCTGCTTCATCCAGCTTTACATCCATCATTACCCGTAAGGAGGGTAGCTCAACTTCAACAGGTAGGATTGCCTCCATACCATACACAAGCTGATAAGGTGTTGCCCCAGTAGACGTTCTGATTGAAGTTCGATACCCATGCAAGGCAAATGGTAGCATTTCATGCTAGTCTTTGTAAGTGACCACCATCTTCTGCACAATCTTTTTGATGTTTTTGTTAGCTACCTCAACAACTGTAACACCCCAAAATTTGCCCTCTTATTTATCATCAACCTCGAGCGATTCACGCTTCATTCTTGCATCATTCCGCATATCATCGCATTGCATTTGAAAAAATAAATAAGTCATTCATCGTCCTTTGCATGAGGTGTATGGTCGATCAAGGCTTGGCAAACATTGGAGTTCAAGAGAAAATGATGTACCAAAAATAATCCACACCACTTTCAAGCTAACCCATTAAAAAGGAAGAATTCACCACTTTCCTCCCCTTTTCTTTCCGCTTTTCCTTCCACTTTCTTTCCACACTTCCTTTCATTCTTTCCATTCCATTTTTTCCACTCCAATTCAACTCCATTTCCCTTGGAAACTTCCACCACCTTCCACCATCTTCTAGAGTATTCCAAGGAATGTTCTAGAGTATTCCAAGGAATGTTCTAGAGTATTCCAAGGAATATTCCAAGGAATATTCCATTTTCCAACCCTAACCCTAACTAACTTCCAAACCTAATTTTGGATCCCAAACCTATTTTTTGGGCCCCAAACCTCATTCCATTCCAAACCTAGCTCCAAGCCTAGCCTCTATATAACCCTTAATCACTTCAATGCAAAAGGGTTCCCACCATTTTTTCCAAATTTTTCACTTCTTCCATAATCACTTTTTCTCTCTCACTTTTCCTCTCCCTTTCACCAAAGCTTTTTTCAAATAAGCTCTTCAAGTTTCACATTGAAACTTGAAGATCTTGAAGCTTAAGCCTCCAACCTCCATTAATGGTGGATCGTAGAAGAAGAAGCTAGTGATTTTGTTGAAGATTTCGGATTATCGGAAGCGCACCAAAGATTCAAGCTCAAGAACGCATTTATTTTGCGGTTTCTCGGTTTTCGGTTTTCTCTTCGATTCAAGCTTCGATACTTGCAACAATTACCGAAGCAATCCTCCGCTTCGTAGGTTGGTGATCTTAATCACTTCTTCTTTAAGTTATTCTCTTCATCTCGCCACTTTTGGCATTCTTTAAGTGTTCTTTTTGCTTTGTTTAAAATCAATTCCGTTTCGATTATGTTTGTTTGTGATTTGTGATTTTTGTTGCTTTAGGATTTAAGGTGTTAATAGATATAGGTGCTAGCATGTGTAAATAAGCTCAAAATAAGTAGAAATTAGTGTTAGCATGATTAGGTGGGGTTTAGGATTATTTAGAAGCAAGATTGTGGCCAAAAGCACTTATTTCAAAAGCATTTTTCACTTTTTGTTCAGGGTTAACCGGTTAACGCATATGGTTAACCGGTTAACGCATGCGTTTTTTGGCCAAAATGCTGATTTTTTTGCCCGTTAACGGGTTAACCTATATGGTTAATCGATTAACGCTGTCCATTTTTGGATTTTTAGCCTATTTTCTTGCTCAATCTTGCTTCCTAGTGCCTCTAATGTTCATACATGTTTAGGTATTGATTTTAGGGAATTTTTGGGTCCATTTCCAGTAGCTAGTCTCCCCATTTCGAGTCGTTTCGACACGATTCCGTTTATGTTGCGTTTTATGCGTTTTTGTGCTTCTTTGTGCATAGCTTAAATTCTTGCATGTTGTTACCATGTTTGTGCATTGTTTGACACATAATAATCATGTTGCATTCTGTTTTACATGTTGGCATTGCATTAAATCACTTTTGCATTTCCATTATATCAAGATATGTTGCATTTCACATAATCATGTATGTAGGTGCATTTGGTTGCATTTGGTTGCATACTTTATCATGTCATATGCATCAATTTAATTCTGAATTTTGCATTAAGTTTAGCATGCTTGTTGAGCTATCATGTTGCATGTTCATAATCAATAATCACCATGTTCAAATGCCATGTTCATATGCATGTTTAAGTACTACTTTGTGCATTACTTGTTGCATAATCCACATGATGCATTCTTGAATCATCAAAAATATTCATGTTCTTGCATTTTTGTATGTTGATCCATGTTTAAATGTGTGTTCATGATGTGTTTAGTGCATTTTTAATTGAATTTGTGCATTAAAAAAAATGAAAATAGTCAATTCTGGATTTTGCATTTCATAGCTGTTTTTGCATATAGGTGCTGTAAAATGTGTGCTGTTTGTTATGTGTACATGCTGCATTTGACCTTTTACACCTACTTTTTTCATGTTGCATGCTGGCTGTAAAAAGCTGAGTTGCATCATGCATTGTTTTCATGGCTGTTTGTGTAATAGGGGCTGTAATAGGTGCTGTATTTTTGGTTTAGCATTTTTCTAGTTCCTTTAGGATTTAAATAGAGTCTAGTTTAGGTCCAAGTTTAATTAGGATTTAATTAATGTGTGTTTTGCCTTATTCTTTTTGATAAAAATGTGCACTAACCACTTGTTTTGTAGTGGGGAAGATTGAGGTAAGTTTACTTCACTTTATCCCTTATTTTTATGCATTTCTTTTATGCATTCTACTCATTTTTCCTTCCATATTTGTGTTTGGTAGGATTCCCCCTTGTTAGGATCAACTTATCTTCCTTAGGAAGTAAGTTGCATCCTTTTTCCTATTCCTTTTTGCTTTCCTCTCCTCCTTAGGATTAGAAACCTCACTAACCTTTAGGATCTCCGTGATATTGAATAAACAACTTAGGGTTGTGTCTTAGTCCCCCTTAGTTTTTGTCCCTTTTCCCATTTGAGTCATTCTTTCTCATCTCAAAAGAAAAGCAATAAAACATTTAATAAAAACCGAACAATCTTGTACGACACGAGACTTTGTTGCGGAGTGTTCATACGCGTCCTGTTTCGGGGCGAGGTATAAATACTTCCCGCGATGGATAGGTCTTAGTACAAGACCGTTCACAAACAAATTCAAAACATTTCTTCTAAAAAACAACAAACCAAGAAGTCACGTCTTCTTTCTCATCTCATACTCTTCATGACTTGTCTCGACAGTTCAAACAGCGATACGGTAAACACCCTCGTGTCAGAGCCGGTAACACCTGAGCTAGAGCTATGGCAACGTCATCCTAAAAACCACAAACGAATGTAAGCCTAGGTTAGGCGAACTACGTCGACTCTGATCCTCATTATCCCGATGAGGTACGTAGGCAGCGGGGTAGGGCCCGTTCGAGCACATTCTTTATTTTCCCTACATTTCCCCCTTTCTTTTCATTCTCATTTCAGTTCATTTCTCATTTTCCATTCCCTTTATTCCAGTAGCGGTTTTATTCAGCAGCATTCGTATTTTCTCACCCTTTGAAACAAAATAAGCAAGCGTGGATCCCGTCGGGTACGACGGACGATCTGGGGTGCTAATACCTTCCCAGGTCGTAACCGACTCCCGAACCCCGATCTTTGGTTCGCAAGGCCTCGTCCTTTTCCTTCTTCCTCAGGTTTGTGCAACATTACCTTTCCCATTCTTTCGGGATAAAAATGTCTGGCTGGCGACTCTACCTTTCCGCGCCACTTTCGCGTTTGTACTAGGATGAAAATCCCGGGAGCGACAGCTGGCGACTCTGCTGGGGACCAACCTGATTCTTCCGGTTTCCCTTGTAGAGTCAATCCTAGCGCCTGTTTGGTTTTGTTTCTTTGGGTGTTTACCTGTTTGTTGCTGTGTGCTTTAGTTTAGCTTTACTGTTTATTTACAGTTTTTACTTTACAGCTTTACTTTACAGCATTTATTTACCGCTTTCAGTATTTTATTTTCCATGCATCATATTATACTGGACTGTCTGGCTGTGCTGGTTTTCATTTTTTCTGTGGGTTGGGAGTTACTGTGAGATAAGCCAAATACCCGGCTTGAGTGCACTATAGGATTAGCGTGGACACGTTGTGCTCGCATGGTTACATGATGAGTGGTGATGTGTTCCACACCCAGGTTGCGACTGTCTTGGGACTATTCTGTGTGGGGGTTCTTCCCCACTTCAGGGTACAACCTTGATGGTTATGTGCAGCTGGGGACCGATCATTGAGAACCTTAATGGAAACAACCCTCTCCAGTGATGACAGTGGCAGACCACATTTGTTGGCAAACCCACTCGCATCCGAGGGTCCATTGGGAACTCGCATAGGATGGCCTGGTTCTCTCATAGGAATTCAGTTAAAGCAAACTGTTCGTATGACGATAGTATTGTACCCTTCGGGATGAATGTACTATTGTTTCTCGATTCAGTGCTTGAAGCTAGAGACTTGTGAGGGATGCTTGTTTTTCCGGACTCAACTGAGACCTCCCTGAGTAGTACATAATGCCAAACCGATTCCCTGATCTGGTCATGAGCCATTTCTCGGAGATGGTGAACGTATTATTGCTATTCGGCTTTGAGAGTCCGTGATGTTGACCCGAGTAGCAATACCCGTAAGATTGGGAGGGGTTTACAGGTTTGCAGGAACCCTGGTACCTTCAGCATACCCACTTTGCCTTTGATTCAGTTTTGTGATCTGGATTTCTGTTCTTAAGTTATGAACCCCGGATCAGAGGGATGATTATTGTGATATCTGGATTTTGAGACCATGCACCGACACCAACATCAGATCATTGATCACATGCCTATTGCATACATGACATCATATCATTTCTGCACACATGTTCAGTTATTTCCGAGGATCGCATATCTGAATCATGCTGTTAGATTTTTCTGTGTCAAAACTTGAATCAAAGCAGATAGATTCCTCAGAAATAACTGAACATGGCATTTGCATACATCCTTGCATTCTTGACAGGTGTTCAGAGACAAATTCTTTTCCTGGCCTGATTTCTCATCAGAATGGACAACTTGAATCACAGTCATCAAAGTATGTATCTGAAGCAACTCCGGGCGGAGGTAACTGAAAGGAAGACCCAGCTGAGGCCATTCAAGGCAGAAGTATAAGCTTTATTTCGGAATCAGAAACTATTGAAAGAGGAAGTCAACCAGATGAAGACTCAGATGAGTTTGGTTATGGAAATTTTGAACGAAGCTATTTTCATCCCTATTGAGGGGAACTACGCTGCTCTGATTCTCCATTGGTCAATGGAGATACGTAGGCAGGAGATCGTGCAAGATCTTTCCGAGCAACCTTATTTATCAACTTCATTTATCAACCTCTTCCCTCCAGACGTCACTTGTCGGCATCCAATTTCAGCTTCCCAAGAGAGTCCTAAGGGTCAGCAGCAACAGGTACAGAGACCGTTTCAAGAAAGAACAAGAGCGAGAAACCGCAGACTCGACCCCGTCCCATGCCCATATGCTGTATTGCTTCCAGAGCTGCTAAAGTTGAACTTGGTCGAGCTTCGTACCATGAGACCTCCCGCTCCTGACAATCTACCTCCGAATTTTGATGCTAACGCCAGGTGCGAATTCCATTCAGGTGCCCAGGGGCACAGTATTGAGAAATGTTGGGCCTTTCAGAACAAGGTACAGGACCTAGTTGACTCCAAGGCGATCAATTTCGCTCCTCTCCCAAATGTACTTCATAATCCGATGCCTAATCATAATGGAACTGGTGTCGCGGTCGTTCTACCAGATGGTTCACGTTAAGCTGAAGTCTTCAAGCTGGTCACCCAGGACGCCAGGGTATTCATGAAGCAAATAAAGCCAGCAGTATTCAAATACTCTCCGTGATGGCATTTATGTGATTGCCTTTCTTCATTGTTCGTTTTTCATCCCTATTAAGGGGAACTACGTCGCTCTGATTCTTCATTGGTCATCAGTCAATGGAGATACGTAGGCAGAAGATCGCCAGGTCTTTCCGAGCAACCTTCTGGGGCAACTTTACTCCCCAGCTTCACTCTTTCCTCCAGATGTCTCGCGTCAAAGTCAGTATAGCCAGAAGAGGAAGTGTTACTGCCATGGTTGAGCATGCAACTGCAAATGGAAGATTACAAGTCTGTGAAAAGAGCTATTGATCGTCGAAAGTATCCAAGACTGACAGGTCCAGACGGAGCCAAGTCTCCTCAACCACGGCAATATTCAGTTTCTCTACTGCATTTCCATTTGTAGTTTCTTTTATATGTTAAACATTTGTCTACAATGTATGAAATTTGTTTGCTTTTGAATGTTAGAAATAATAAAACTCACATGTTTTTCTTGAAGTAAATTCATTTGCATTCCCTTACAATTTTGCATATGTATATCGCAATACCAATTGTCAGGCTTAAATTCTATGAAGGAGAATGACGAAACAAAAAGCGCAAAGTCTCTAATTGTGTGCTCTCAAGTAAGACCTTGTTGACGATGTACAGGCATTGTTTCAAATTCTAAACACTGGAGATATAAGGAAGATAAACCCTTGCTAACCCCTTTGAGCCTTGAAGTAGGAGTTTCTTTTCACATAAAAAAAACCCCTCACATGTAACCCAGGGGCAGGGTAGACGTCAGCTAGTCAGACCAAGCATTCAGACTTTCACGAAGAAGTGTATGTGAAGATCCGTTGCATCCTAATATGCTAATCAAGAGGTCCAAAGACCCGAAACCACAACGGTTATCCAAGTCAAAAGGTCCAAAGATTGACAACCACAATGGTTATTCTTCGTCGACCACAAAATGAGGCAGTCACAACCCTCGAGAAGCAATCAAGACAAACAATGTCACGCGACTTGTTCAAAATGCAAAAAAAAGAAAAAGAAAAGAAAAGGCCCGCTAAGTCGAAACTTGAAAACAAGCGACTTAGGCAAAAATTAGGGCATCCCGCTGGACTTCACAATCAAAGATTCACAAGAATCAGTCCAGGCAAAAGTTAGGGATAAGCAAAATAATGCAAAAGCGAAAGACAGAAAGGATTACACAAGAAAGATCCTCAAATAAGAACAAAGTCGTGTGGCATAAACACAAAAGATAGAGGAGTGACTGACTCTCAATAATAACCTGATTGGTGCTTGAACGGATAGCAGCAATGGTTCCTCAATCAACATGAAACCCTTATGAAAGGTGAATGCTTGTGAAAACTAGCTGAACATAGGAATGGAGAACATCACGAAGAGCGGGTGGGCACAAATAAACTTCGAGCCTTTATCCTTTGTTTCTATAACCGTGAACCAGGCCACGATATAACCCTTGAAAGTCCTAACTGAAACAGGGTTAATTTGAGAGCATACTACCACGAGACCGCGTTCCTGACTCCTATGAGTTGTGCTAAAAGACGTTTGTTGGTATTGCATGTACATACTTTCATTCAAATAAAGGTCGTATCTTAACCGGTGGTTTTGCTCACGAAGGTTAACGATCCATTTTTCAAAATTTCAAGATTAACATGTTTGTTGAATTAGGATTTTCATTCTAAGAATAAACATTTTCTCACTTGCATACATTTGTTGAGCATCATAAATGGTTCACATACGGAAATTCAATCCAGAAGCTCAAGCTTGCCAGGTTGAGGAGTCTAAAACTTCTGAAAGACTGTCACGTCAAGGTGCACTTATCCGAATAAAGCTTCATTGAGCAGAGATTTCCCCAGTTAGTCATGGTAAGAGCCAGCTAATCCGGGGCAGTCACGTCGAGCAATCTCTTCAAAATTAAAGTACTGGGCCAATCTGGGGCAGTTATGTTGAGCAATCCCTTCAAATTTCAGTCAAACTGGGGCAATCACTCCGAGATTCAAATCTCTCCAAGAGCGAAGATTAGTCAGTCAAGAGCAAAACTATTCAAGTACTCATCCTGGGGCAGGCCACCCCAATAGTACGAGAATTCATTCTTTCCCGAAGACAGACGATCAGAAGCATTTACCCGGAGTCTAGAATACCGTGGTTACTTGTCAAGTCAACTATCTCGTTCAACACTTCTGACAGATACAAACTCATCTGCATTGACAATGGTTACTTCCTCAGCAAGGTTGTTACACTGAATCATGTAGTCGTTATGATACCTAAGAGTTTAAAGACGCCAAGTCTTTTGTAAAATCCTCTTAAGGTAAAATCCATACAGAAGCAACTGATCCCCAGCACGAGACAATTTGAAATCTTTCCTCCTCAGCAGGACGTGTCTCGGTGTTGTCATCACCAACAGGTCTAAGGCAATTCCTATTCCCCTAGAAGATTTCAGATAAATCATTCTCCTCCCCAGCAGATCCATAAGAGTGGATATTCCTCAATAGTCCGAGTATCCCCGGGCACGGCCCTCAAATCTAAAAGTCCAATTTATTTTTGGCAAAGGTGATAATTCGGGACAGATTGAATTATTCACGCTCCTCTCCAACAGAGATGTCATCCCCACAGGGCTACTTGATATTGAATTCGCGATCATTGTGTTTCCCCACAGAGTCAACAGAGACTTATCACTTCCGCGTCAGGAATTTCTTTTACAGTCACCAGTTCATCAACAATACTCAAGACATAATATCCCCAGTGTCATGGGGCAATATACCATGCAATTCCATATGCAAAGTCCAGCCGCAGACTGGCCAAAGTCCATCTTCGGGTGGCAAATTTCAAAGTCCAGCCGCAGACTGGCCAAAGTCCATCTTCGGGTGGCAAGCTTCAAAAGTCCAGCCGCAGACTGGCCAAAGTCCATCTTCGGGTGGCAAATCTCTAAAGTCCCCCGCAGTGGGCAAAAGTCCCCCGTAGTGGGCAAAAGTCTCCCGTAGTGAGCAAAAGTCTCCCGTAGTGAGCAAAAGTCTCCCGTAGTGAGCAAAAGTCCAGCCGCAGACTGGCCAAAGTCCATCTTCGGGTGGCAAATCTCTAAAGTCCCCCGCAGTGGGCAAAAGTCTCCCGTAGTGAGCAAAAGTCCCCCGCAGTGGGCAAAAGTCTCCCGTAGTGAGCAAAAGTCTCCCGTAGTGAGCAAAAAGTCTCCCGTAGTGAGCAAAAGTCCAGCCGCAGACTGGCCAAAGTCCATCTTCGGGTGGCAAATCTCTAAAGTCCCCCGCAGTGGGCAAAAGTCCCCCGTAGTGGGCAAAAGTCTCCCGTAGTGAGCAAAAGTCTCCCGTAGTGAGCAAAAGTCTCCCGTAGTGAGCAAAAGTCCAGCCGCAGACTGGCCAAAGTCCATCTTCGGGTGGCAAATCTCTAAAGTCCCCCGCAGTGGGCAAAAGTCTCCCGTAGTGAGCAAAAGTCTCCCGTAGTGAGCAAAAGTCCAGCCGTAGACTGGCCAAAGTCCATCTTCGGGTGGCAAATCTCAAAAGTCTCCCGTAGTGAGCAAAAGTCTCCCGTAGTGAGCAAAAAGTCTCCCGTAGTGAGCAAAAGTCCAGCCGCAGACTGGCCAAAGTCCATCTTCGGGTGGCAAATCTCAAAGGTCTCCCGTAGCGAGCAAAAGTCCAGCCGTAGACTGGCCACAGTCCATCTTCGGGTGGCAAATCTCGAAGGTCTCCCGTAGTGAGCAAAAGTCCAGCCGCAGACTGTCGCTCCCGGGATTTTCATCCTAGTACAAACGCGAAAGTGGCGCAGAAAGGTTAGAGTCGCCAGCCAGACATTTTTATCCCGAATGAATGGGAAAGGTAATGTTGCACAAACCTGAGGAAGAAGGAAAAGGACGAGGCCTTGCGAACCAAAGATCGGGGTTCGGGAGTCGGTTACGACCTGGGAAGGTATTAGCACCCCAGATCGTCCGTCGTACCCGACGGGATCCACGCTTGCTTGCTTGTTTCAATGGGTGAGAAAAATAACTGCTGAATAAAACCGCTACTGGAATAAAGGGAATGGAAAATGAGAAATGAACTGAAATGAGAATGAAAAGAAAGGGGGAAATGTAGGGAAAATAAAGAATGTGCTCGAACGGGCCCTACCCCGCTGCCTACGTACCTCATCGGGATAATGAGGATCAGAGTCGACGTAGTTCGCCTAACCTAGGCGGGAACTATTTGTTTGTGTTTTTTACAGCTGGAACTGCGTATGTCTATGCTCAGGTGTTGCAGGCTCGTCTGGTACGAGTGCGTTAACCGTCTTGCATGCGAGACAAGTCGTCGCGAGTTCACGATGTGAATGAATGAGATGAGAGAAGAAGTTCCCGCAGGATAGTCGTTTATTGTTTGTTTTTGGCTTTTATGAGTTTTGTATGAATTTGGCACAAGGAAGTGAATTCAAACTCTTTTCCATGGAATGTACACTTGATTCTACATTCCAAGATGGAATAATAGAACAAGCATACCCAGCATGGAGAATTTATCCAAGACTGGTTTCCTAGGATTAGGGTTTAAGTTCACTAGCTTGTTGGACTTTATTGAGTATTTTTATTGCTTTTGAGATGAGAAAGAATGACTCAAGTTGCAAAAGGGACAAAAACTAAGGGGGACTAAGACACAACCCTAAGTTAATTGTATTTACAAAGGGAGATCCTAATGGTTAGTGAGGTTTCTAATCCTAATGAGAAAAGGAAAAGAAAGAAGAAATAGGATACAACTTACTTCCTAAGGAAGATAAGTTGATCCTAACAATGGGATCCTACCAAACACAAATATGGAAGGAAAAATGAAATAACATGCATAAAAGAGATGCATAAAAAATAAAGGATAAAGTGAAGTAAACTTACCTCAATCTTCCCCACTACAAAACCAATGGTTAGTGTGCATTTTTATATTAAAAAATAAAGCAAACACACAATAACTAAATCCTAATTAAACTCTAAAGCACCTTAGACCTAAACTAGACTCTATCTTAATCCTAAAGGAACTAGCAAAACTAGGACAAAAAAAAAAAAAAAAAAAAAAAACAGCACCTATTACAGCCCCTATTACACAAACAGCCATGAAACTAAGCCTAACACAAACCAGCTTTTTACAGCCAGCATGCAGCATGAAAAAGAAGGTGTAAAAAGTCAAATGCAGCATGTACACATAACAAACAGCACACATTTTACAGCACTTATGCAAGACAGCAGCTATGAAATGCAAAATCCAGAATTTGATTATTTCATTTTTTAATGCACTAACTCAATTAAGAATGCACTAAACACATCACAACCATGCATTTAAACATGGATCAACATACACCAATGCAAGAACATGAACATTAGATTATTCAAGAATGCATCATGTGGATTATGCAACAAGTAATGCAAAAATGAATCTCATGAACATGCATATGAACATGATGATCTTTGATTATGAATATGCAACATGATTACTCAACAAACATAATGAACCCAATGCAAAATTCAGAATTAAACTTATGCAAATGCTATGATCAAGCATACATCAAATACCATCAAATGCACATACACGTGATTATGCAAAATGCCACATACATCAATCATAATGCAAAATGATTTAATGCAATGCAAACATGTAAAAACAGAATGCAACATGATTATTACATACCTAATGATGATTGAACATAGCAACAAAAATGCAAGAAATCAAAGTATGCACAAAGAACACAAAACATGCCTATTATGCGACCTAAACGGAATCGTGTCGAAACGACTCGAAATGGGGGAACTAGCTACTGGAAATGGATCCTAAAATTCCCTAAAATCACTACCTAAACAAGTATGAACATTAGAGGCACTAGGAACTAGGATTGAGCAATCAACTAAACCAAGAATCCAAAATTTGACAGCGTTAACCGGTTAACCATATAGGTTAACCGGTTAACAGACCCAAAACAGAGGCATCTGTGGCAAAAACGCATGCGTTAACCGGTTAACCATATGCGTTAACCGGTTAACACTGAACAGAGTTGACAAAAAACTTTTGAAAAAAGTGCTTTTGGCCACAAACTCACTTCTTGGGATCCCTAACCTACCTAGGAACATGCTAACGCTAATTTCGACTTATTTTGAGTTTATTTACACATGATAAAACCTATATCTATTAACACATTAAAAACTTAATTCAACAAAAATCACAAAATGCAAACAACACATAATCGAACGGAATTAATTCATGCAAAAGCGAAAAGCACTTAAAGAATGCCGAAACGGCGAGATGAAGAGAATAACTTAAAGAAGAAGTGATTAAGATCACCAACCTACGAAGCGGAGGATTGCTTCGGTGATTGTTGCAAGTATCGAAGCTTGAATCGAAGAGAAAACCGAAAACCGAAAACCGCAAAATAAATGCGTTCTTGAGCTTGAATCTTCGTGTGCTTCCGATAAGTCGATAATCTTCACAAAATTCAGTAGCTTTTTCTTCTTCAATCCACAAATTAATGGAGGTTGAGGCTTAAGCTTCAAGATCTTCAAGTTTCAATGTGAAACTTGAAGAGCTTATTTGAAAAAGCTATGGTGAAAAGGAGAGGAAAAGTGAGAGAGAAAAAGTGCTTCTCAAAGAGTGAAAAATTGGAAAATGGTGTTCAACCCTCTTGGTTTGGATGAAAATGGCTTAAATAGAGACTAGGCTAGGAGCTAGGTTTGGGTTTGGGGCCCAAAAATTAGGTTTGGGATCCAAAAATTAGGTTTGGAAGTTAGTTAGGGTTAGGGTTGGAAAAGGGAATATTCCTTGGAATATTCCTTGGAATACTCTAGAACATTCCTTGGAATACTCTAGAAGATGGTGGAAGGTGGTGGAAGTTTCCAAGGGAAATGGAGTGGAATTGGAGTGGAAAAACAAGATGGAAAGAATTAAAGGAAGTGTGGAAAGAAAGTGGAAGGAAAAGTGGAGGGAAATGCAAAACCAACTAACTTTCAAATGATTTTCTTTGATTTTTTTCATGATTCCTCCATCGTTTCTTGACCAAATATGAACCATAGGATAATTGTAACCCTAATTTCACGATCTCGATCTTAAAAGTCCGGAGTCGACCCTTTTTACCTAGCTCGGTCGCCGTTTCTCCGATTTCTCGATTTTCCGTCATCCGGCCAGTCGAACCCCTTCCAAAATGAACTTGTGGACGAGATTTGAACCCTTGGCACTTGACATCATATATAAATCAAAGAAATCCACTTCGAACCAAAAAATTTATGCGGCAACCCCGTAGAAATGAAACCCTAATTCGGCTCTTTTCCCTCAAGAAGTATTGCACTGCTTGCCTCCTTCAATCAAACCAAAACTTTCCATGACTTGTGGCTTCAAGTGAAGACTTGTGGTATATAGTGAACCCTTTGCACAAGGTTGAGAAGCTTTGTGGCCCTTCGGTAGCCTCTTCAAAACTTTCGGTTGCTCCGATCACTAATCACATACCCATGCCTCGGCTATGCTATATATGATGCAATGTTTTTGGTTATTTTATGACTCCATATATGCAAAATGCTATGCAAAATGTTGAGGAAATGAGAGGGCAAATTTTGAGGTATTACAGCTGCCCCTATTCAATCAACTGCAGACCTGAACGGATAATTGCAACAGCTTTTAGACGTTCAAGGTATGGAGTGATTGAATACTCGAATAAAACCTGAAAATTTGTACACCGAGAGCAACAGAAATGCCATCTGCCCATTTATTTATATATCTTTTTTCGTTTTTGACCTCTGAATAGGTAGCGAAAATAGAACCAGGTGGAAATATGCTGGGAAGAATGCCATCCTCGAACGACAAATCAAAAGATCCTCGGATCTAACACGAAACCATCCTCGAATGGAGACGCAAAGGTATACCAGCCTCGACTGATAACCAAACACAAAGCTGACCTCAGATAGACTTTGCAAAAGAGACAAACTGACCTCAATCAATAAGCTCAAAATGTGAACTACTATCCTCGAATAATAGCCACAACAACAAGACCAACCGCAGAAGGACTTGAAGAAAAGAAATGCCATCCTCGAATGACAATCCAAAAGATCCTCGGATCTAAAACGAAACCATCCTCAAATGGAGACGCAAAGGTATACCAGCCCCGACTGATAACCAAACACAAAGCTGACCTCAGACAGACTTTGCAAAAGAGACAAACTGACCTCGATCAATAAGCTCAAAATGTGAACTACTATCCTCGAATAATAGCCACAACAACAAGACCAACCTCGGAAGGACTTGAAGAAAAGAAATGCCATCCTCGAATGACAAATCAAAAGATCCTCGGATCTAACACGAAACCATCCTCGAATGGAGACGCAAAGGTATACCGACCGCAGGTGGTAACCAAACACAAAGCTGACCTCAGACAGACTTTGCAAAAGAGACAAACTGACCTCGATCAATAAGCTCGAAAAGTGAACTACTATCCTCGAATAATAGCCACAACAACAAGACCAACCTCGGAAGGACTTGAAGAAAAGAAATGCCATCCTCGAATGACAAATCAAAAGATCCTCGGATCTAACACGAAACCATCCTCGAATGGAGACGCAAAGGTATACCAGCCTCGACTGATAACCAAACACAAAGCTGACCTCAGACAGACTTTGCAAAAGAGACAAACTGACCTCGATCAATAAGCTCAAAAAGTGAACTACTATCCTCGAATAGTAGCCACAACAACAAGACCAACCGCGGAAGGACTTGAAGAAAAGAAATGCCATCCTCGAATGACAAATCAAAAGATCCTCGGATCTAACACGAAACCATCCTCGAATGGAGACGCAAAGGTATACCAGCCTCGACTGATAACCAAACACAAAGCTGACCTCAGACAGACTTTGCAAAAGAGACAAACTGACCTCGATCAATAAGCTCAAAAAGTGAACTACTATCCTCGAATAGTAGCCACAACAACAAGACCAACCGCAGAAGGACTTGAAGAAAAGAAATGCCATCCTCGAATGACAATCCAAAAGATCCTCAGATCTAACACGAAACCATCCTCGAATGGAGACGCGAAGGTATACCAGCCTCGACTGATAACCAAACGCAAAGCTGACCTCAGACAGACTTTGCAAAAGAGACAAACTGACCTCGATCAATAAGCTCAAAATGTGAACTACTATCCTCGAATAATAGCCACAACAACAAGACCAACCTCGGAAGGACTTGAAGAAAAGAAATGCCATCCTCGAATGACAAATCAAAAGATCCTCGGATCTAACACGAAACCATCCTCGAATGGAGACGCAAAGGTATACCAACCGCAGGTGGTAACCAGAAACAAAGAAAATAGGACAAGATGGAACGGGATCATTGTACATAAAAGAGAGCCCAAGCAAACAGGACCGTTGTACAAAACGAGAACCTGCGACGCGACTGTTGTACCAAACAAGACGCGGAGAAATGACGAACATTAACTTGAAAAAGACAAGGATGTCTGGAACATGATATTGGTATCCTCTGTGCGGAGTACTCCAGGTTGAGAAGATGTTATAAGTCGTACATAATATACCTCAAAACTGGCCCATGCTGGCATGCATATGTTTGAATTTATGGCGTAATGCTCCATGATGATGGAAATGCTACGCTTTGGAGGATGCAAATGTAATGATGATTATGCATATGCAAATGCAAAGGATCTCCCGGAAAGGAGGCTGCAGGCATCCCAAATAGCTTGACTGGGGAGGAATAATGATCACTGCATCGATCTAGTTTGTCCTGATGAGGAGGAAACAACTCTGCGGGGAAAGCTGTTAATAATTCGCTGGCTCAGAATAGCCGCCACTGCCAAAAATAAATTGGACTTTGAGATGGGAGCGCCAAGACCCTGCTGGAGGTGGACCCTTTTTGAACTCTGATGGGGAAGTGAGGACTTCCTGGGAACCCAAGACGTGACACTGCTGAGGAAGCAACTGCTGGGGAGGCAAAATACTCTTTACACTGTTAAGAATTGCCCCTGTCTGCACGGAGACTTCTGCTTGGGAATTGCACCCACTCTCTGCTGTCTGGCAAGGTGAACTTTCCATTTGCACATGGCTGGGGATGATTGGAGACACCCTAGGAGACATTTGTTTCTGCTCAAACAAATGGGAATGCCCATCCTGGATAGTGATCTTTTAGCTCTGTTAGCAACACCAGTACCTGTACCTGCATGAACACAATCGATAGTACCTGCAACATAGAGAATTAATTTGGGACCTGCTTGCCCCAGGCTCATAGCATGAATCATTGTCTAGGTATCTCAGCACCCTTTTAGAGTTGAATTAAATGTTTCTATTCTCCTGCACGAGTTAGAAAAGCATTCAAATGTTCATAACACAATGCAAGTTACCATTTGCTAGACGTTTTCACAATCAATCAATGCTAGATGAAAAATTAAAAAACAAAAAAACTGAAATGGTCAATTGACTGAAGTTGAATGTTTATTGATTTTGACAGGTGGCCCTGAATAGGCAATACAAAGGAAGCGGTTCCCTGGAATGAGGGAACAACTAAAAGAAAAACAAACTACCCTATTGGCAACGTGAAAAATGAATCTCATCAAGTATCAACCCGGTTATGACTCGTATGTCTTCAAGACGCTCCGCTCTTCTGCCTCTTGAGAAAAAGTAAGTGAACTGATCTTCGACCCTAGGATAGCCTCAACTGTAGGTAGGTCATGGATCTCGCAGATCGCAGTCGTTCGTGTCAATCCCTCTTTTGCGTGGATCGCCCTTTCAGGTTTTCAATCCACCGGGATACCCTTTTTTGCCTGAGTCGTCCGATGTGGCTTTTCAACTCAGCGGGTGTACATTTTTTTAATATTTCCCTAACTTTTGCCCGAGCCTTTTATTCTGTTTTTGGCTCGCCGGGATGCCCATTTTTGCCTGGATCTTTATTCTGTTTTTATCCAGCGGGTCCTTTTTTACACGAAGTATTTTCTTACTGCGTCTGCGTTGACAGGGGATGGAAAGTCTTCTCCGTCCATGGTTGTCAGCATTAAGGCTCCGCCTGAGAAAACCTTTTTAACCACGAACGGTCCTTCATAGTTGGGTGTCCACTTGCCCCTGTGATCGTTGAGAGGAGGAAGAATCCTTTTCAGCACTAAATCTCCTGGTATGTATCTCTGTGGTCGCACCTTCTTGTCAAAAGCTTGCTTCATTCGTCGCTGATACAACTGTCCATGGCATACAGCTGCTAGACGCTTCTCTTCAATGAGGCTCAATTGATTGTATCTGGATCGGAGCCACTCAGCTTCATCTAGTTTGATGTCCATCATCAACCTCAATGAGGGGATTTCCACTTCAATCGGTAGAACTGCCTCCATACCGTACACCAATGAGAATGGAGTTGCCCCAGTAGAAGTGCGTACTGATGTTCTATACCCATGCAATGCGAATGGTAACATCTCGTGCCAGTCTTTGTACGTCACAACCATCTTCTGAACAATCTTCTTGATGTTTTTATTAGCCGCCTCGACAGCGCCATTCATCTTCGGACGATATGGAGAGGAGTTGTGGTGTTCTATTTTGAAGTCTCGACACAAGTCAGCCATCATCTTGTTGTTGAGATTAGAACCATTATCAGTAATGATCCTTTCAGGGACTCCATACCGGCAGATGATGTCCCGCTTAATAAACCTAGCAACCACTTGCTTGGTGACATTGGTGTAGGAAGCAGCTTCGACCCACTTCGTGAAATAATCAATAGCAACTAGGATGAAGCGATGCCCATTAGAAGCTGTTGGCTCGATCTTTCCAATCATATCGATGCCCCACATAGCGAATGGCCACGGTGAAGACATGACACTCAACGGATTTGGCATTTACGGGAGTATTTGCAACAATCAGATTCCATGGTAATCCAATAGTATCCCGATCTCAATAACTTCTTGGCCATGGCATGTCCTCCAGCATGGGTACCAAAGGAGCCTTCATGAACCTCCTGCATTAACAGGTCTGCCTCGTGTCTGTCTACACATCTAAGCAGCACCATGTCAAAGTTCCGTTTGTACAACACACCATCCTGATTCAAGAAGAAACCTCCCGCCAGTCTTCTAAGAGTTCTCTTATCTTTACTGGATGCCCCAGCCGGGTATTCTTGAGCTTTCAGGAATTGTTTGATGTCGTGGTACCAAGGCTTGTCATCTTCACCATTACCAACTGCGAAGACATAAGCCGGTCTTTCTAGACGAGAGATCGAAATTCGAGGCACGAAATTTTCTCGGCATACTTTAATCATGGATGATAGGGTTGCGAGAGCATCGGCAAACTGGTTTTCGTCCCTAGGAACATAGCTCAGCTTTACTTTGGTAAAGAAAGTTAACAGCCTCCTGACATAGTCTCGGTAAGGAATCAAACGAGCTTGATGAACTAGCCATTTGCCATTGACTTGATTTACTACCAAAGCAGAATCTCCGAAGATCTCAAGGTTCTTGACTCGCAAGTCTATTGCCTCTTCGATCCCCATGATGCAGGCTTCATACTCTGCTTCGTTATTAGTGCACTCGAAGGTCAACCGAGCGGCGAGAGGTGTGTGGACTCCTTCTGGTGAGATAATAACAGCACCTACTCCACTCCCATTCATGTTTACAGCTCCGTCAAACATCAACTTCCATCTGGATTCAGGGTCAGGCCCCTCCTCCGGAAGTGGTTCTTCATGGTCTTTCGACTTGAGGAACATGATGTCCTCATCCGGAAACTCAAACCTCATGGGTTGATAATCGTCAATCGGCTGCTGGGCCAAGTATTCTGACAACACACTCCCCTTGATTGCTTTTTGTGAAGTGTATTGTATGTCATACTCCGTGAGTATCATTTGCCAACGGGCCACTCTTCCTGTCAAAGCCGGCTTCTCAAAGATGTATTTTACAGGATCCATCTTGGAAATTAGGAGAGTAGTGTGAGTCAGCATGTACTGTCTTAGTCGGCGAGCAGCCCATGCCAAAGCGCAGCAAGTTTTCTCGAGTAGTGAGTATCGTGTCTCACAATCGGTAAACTTTTTGCTAAGGTAATAAATGGCATGCTCTTTTCGACCAGACTCGTCCTGCTGACCCAGTACACATCCCATCGATCCTTCCAGCACAGTAAGGTACATAATCAGAGGTCTCCCTGGCACTGGAGGCATAAGAATTGGTGGCTCCAACAAATATTCTTTAATTCGGTCGAAGGCCCGCTGACAGTCTTCATTCCATTTAATGGCCTGATTCTTCCTCAGAAGCTTGAAGATGGGCTCGCATGTGGCCGTTAGGTGAGAAATAAACCGTGCAATGTAGTTCAGTCTCCCTAAGAAGCCACGCACTTGCTTTTCAGTCTTTGGCTCAGGCATTTCCTGGATTGCTTTCACTTTGGCCGGATCGACCTCAATTCCTCGTTCACTAACAATGAAACCGAGCAACTTGCCAGAACGAACCCCGAAGGTGCATTTATTCGGATTTAACCTCAGTCTGAACTTTCGAAGCCTGTCAAATAGTTTTGCTAGGTTGACTAAGTGTTCTTCTTCCGTCTGGGACTTTGCTATCATGTCATCAACATAAACCTCAATTTCATGATGGATCATGTCGTGAAACAACGTCACCATTGCCCGTTGGTAGGTAGCTCCTGCATTCTTTAAACCAAACGGCATGACCTTGTAACAAAAGGTGCCCCAAGGAGTAATGAAAGTTGTCTTTTCCATATCCTCGGGAGCCATCTTGATTTGATTATAGCCTGAGAATCCGTCCATGAAAGAGAACACGGAAAACTGAGCAGTATTATCGACAAGTACATCTATGTGAGGTAGAGGGAAATCATCTTTGGGGCTGGCCCTATTCAAATCCCTGTAATCCACACACATTCTGACTTTGCCATCTTTTTTAGGAACCGGCACGATGTTAGCAACCCATGGAGGATAACTAGTCACGGCCAAGAAGCCAGCATCAAACTGTTTTTGCACTTCTTCTTTTATTTTGATTGCCATGTCTGGACGTGTGCGCCTCAACTTTTGCTTTACCGGAGGACAACCTTCTCTGAGGGGTAGCTTGTGTACCACGATATCAGTGTCTAAACCCGGCATGTCTTGGTAGGACCATGCAAAGACGTCGACATATTCTCGAAGCATAGCAGTCAAGCGAGTCTTGACGGACTCTTCTAATGCAGCTCCAATCTTGACTTCTTTCTTGTCCTCCTCAGTACCCAGGTTTATCACTTCAACATCTTCCTCGTGCGGCTGAATCATCTTCTCCTCTTGTTTGAGCAGTCTGGCCAATTCTTCGGGTAAATCACAATCCTCTTCACCTTCCTCATCGGCTTGATAAATCGGATTGTCGAAGTCATACTTAGCCATAACAGGGTCGTCATTGATAAGATCCGGTGACGAGCACCTGCATGAATGATGATTCATGCAAGGCTTTAGCAACAACTTGAGAAGATGAGAAACATTGCCATTTTAAAACTTTTCTTTCTTTTTGAAAAACAAAAGTAAAAATGAAAGACAGAGAACAACATGAATGAATGTGAAACGTCAGCTTTATTGATGATTGCGTTAATGAACAAATGAACCCTTACAAAGAGACACTATGCCCCGGGGTAAGACATAGTGCTTTAATACAGGAAAATAGAAACACAAAATCATTACTCTTCAAAAGATGTTACTGAAATGAGCCTTTCGGATGTCCAGTTGCTAAGTTGAGCTCCTGGGACGGCAGGCCTAATCCATTCATCCAAGTCACAGTCACTATCAACAGCTTCATCCTGCACGGCGCTGACATTTCTGTAGTCTACCACTCCCGTACTTGTGAAAGTGACCGGGCTCTGACAACCTTTAGCATTCGTTGCCGACGAGGATCCTCCAGGGTGATAACCAATCCCGAACATGTCTTTCTTCTCTGGCACTTCTACCGGGCTGCCCCAGCCTTCTCGGATTCCGGATTCTACCAATTCACGCGCTTGTTTATAGGAAGCTATGGAAACCACCTTCTTTGGTTCTTCAGGAGAAGTTGCTACTGCAGATGCTTGCTCAGACTTCACAGGCTCAAAAGCTTGACAGGGGGTCTCGACTATTTCGCCATCCATCTCCACATATTTGAATGAGGCTAGATGACTGACGAAGATATCTTCTTCCCCGCTGACCGTCACAACTTGACCTTCCCAGACGAACTTTAATTTTTGATGAAGTGTAGAAGAAACCGCTCCTGCCGAGTGTATCCAGGGCCTTCCAAGTAAACAACTATATGCCGGCTGGATATCCATCACATAAAACGTGGTATTAAAGACTTGTGGACCTACCTTGATAGGTAACTCCACCTCTCCAAATACCGATCTTCTTGATCCATCAAATGCCCGCACTACTAGATCACTGGGCCTTAGCACCACCCCATCATAGTCCAGCTTCATCAATGCCTTCTTAGGCAAGACATTCAAAGATGAACCAGTATCCACCAGCACATGGGAGAGTACCGCACCTTTGCATTCCAAAGAAATATGCAATGCCCGATTGTGAGCACGCCCATCAGAAGTTAAATCCAAGTCCGTGAAACCCAATCCATGACTGGCATTAACGCTGGACACCACCGTTTCTAACTGGTTCACAGAAATATCCTGAGGCACGTATGCCTTGTTCAGAATATTTAGGAGAGCTTTCCTGTGAGAGTCCGAACACATGAGTAACGATAAGATGGAGATCTTTGACGGCGTCTGCTGCAAATGATCTACAATCTTATAGTCACTCTTCTTGATGATCCTCAGGAATTCTTCCGCTTCCTTATCAAAGGTGAGATCTGGATCAGCTGATGGAGTTGGATCATTGACAACTACAGGTTGCTTCCCTCTGGCTCTTGCTTGGTCTTCGACAGTATCCCTGGATGGTATCACATTGCTTCTCAATGCTTCAGGCGCAAACAATCTTCCACTTCGAGTAAAACCCCCTACTCCAACATTCTCTACTTGAGCTGGGATTATACTAGTCGTGGCCAATTCTTGTCTCTGGCCATTGTAATACACTTCACCACCGTAATGCCAAGGAACTGCTCTGTCACTTTGGTACATTATGGGTCCAGCAGTAGTAATGGTTATTGGTGCCACTCTAGCATGCGAAGGAACTTGGGATGGATCATAAAAGATAGTCACCGTAGATACTTCACTTTCTTTTACGATCTTATCAAATTGCAGCACTCCTTCATCAACCATTCCTTGAATTCCGACCTTCAATCTTTTGCAACCGTTGGTAGCTTCTGTACATTCTGAACAATCATCCTTGCATCCGGGGAAAATGCCTTTCGTTAACAAACAAACCTTGATAGCAACCAATGAAGTCTTCAAGTCATCCACATTATCCACCAAATTCAATTTCTCCCCTTCACCAATTGCACCAACCATGCCCCTGTGATGAGGTATGGGATTTTCCAGCACATTAGGAGAGGGAGCGAAATTGATCGCTTTAGAATCCAACAAGTCCTGAACAGCATGCTTCAATGCTTTACAATTCTCAGTGCTATGGCCGGGAGCTCCAGAATGAAACTCGCATCTAGCATTCGAGTCATAACCTTCAGGAATTTGGTCTGGCTTCGGAGGTTGCAAGGTACGAAGTTGAATCATTCGAAGCTGCAGGAGATTCTTCAACAATTGGGAGTAAGACATTGGTGGAGCTTCAAAATGTCTGTCTCTCGGTTTCTGAGGGTAATAAGGACGAGGGGGTCTTGGCTGATACCCCTGTGAGCGTTGCGGCTGTGAAGGTTGGACCCGCTGTTGAACTGGAGGAGTTGAAATAGTGACGGGGGCCACTTGTTGATAATATCCTTGGTGCATCATTCCTCTCTGCGCGTATACTGCTCCTGTTTCTCCTTCCCTCTTTTTCACAAAGGGTTTCTTGGTACCAGACGCTGAAGCGCTTCCATTTTGAATTTTCCCCTGCTTGAGCCAGCTTTCAATTCTTTCTCCAGTCAGAATAATGTCCGAAAAACCACTTGAGGAACAACCAGCCAACCTTTCCATGAAATGCCCTGGGAGGGTATCCAAGAAAAGATCGACCATCTCTCTCTCCAGTAAAGGTGGTTGCACTCGGGCGGCCACCTCACGCCACCTCTGTGCATAGTCTTTGAAGCTCTCCGAACTCCTCTGTGTCAAGCTTTGAAGCTGAGTACGGCTAGGTGCCATGTCAATGTTGTATTGGTATTGTCTGAGGAAGGCCTCTCCCAAATCCTTCCAGCTTCTGATAGAGCTTCTTTCCAACTTCATGTACCACTCCAAGGATCCTCCAGAAAGGCTATCCTGGAAATAGTACATCCATAGTTTCTCATCTCGCGTGTGAGCCGCAATCTTCCTGTAGAAAGCCTGTAGGTGAGTTTTCGGGCAAGAGTTGCCGTTGTATTTATCAAATGCTGGTGGCCTGAACTTGTGTGGAATGACCACCCCAGGTACTAAACCCATATCTGACACGTCAATTCCCAAAGTATCTTTGCACTCTAAGGCCTTGACCTTCTCTGCAAGCACCGAGAAGTCGTTGAGATTTCCATCACCGCCGAAACCCATATCATTGTTGAAGTACTGGAATTGGTCTTCCTGCCTGTCCTGCACAGGAACATACGCAGCCATAGACGGATCTGGAACATGAGGTCCACCTGTACCGTTGTTAGTGTTGGGAGGAGCCCCTAGTCCGCCGGAAGTAGTTTCCTGAGCATTAGTGTTAGGAGGAGTTAACCCTTGAATTGCATTTCTCAGCTCCTGCTGCCCCTGGGCCATCCCCTGCATCAGAGTCATAAATTCTGCCATCTTGGTATGGACATTGTTGAGTTCCGTCTGCATGGCGTCCATTGCTGTTCTTTGATTACTGCGGGTCGCGTACCGATGAGGAATATTCTGTCGAAGGTGCCGGGTCTTGGCGGCCCTCGCAATCTTTGCCTGATGAACACAGATAAATTAGACATCCCGAAGAAAAACCTGCAAAGACAAAGACAAAATGCAAATGATGCGTATGCAATGCAATGTGTTCCTTTTATTCCCGGGTATTTTACTGTATCCGGTCCTGGCATTAAGAAGATAAGAATTGGGAAGAAGACCCAAATGATATTCAGACATAATGACGGCTGTGAAGAATTGGTGCTCATTTCCCGTGTTGGTGCAAATAACGAACAAGAAATCCGGAACAACTCAATCATATAAACTGGAGTTTGAAAATACAACAGCCCTGGAGGGTACCAAGCAAAATAACAACAAAAGTACATCACATATAAGGAATCCCACAACAAGCCTATGGGTAATCCAAGTACAACAATATGAAATTAAACCCTAGGGAACCCTATATCTTTCAATCTCCAGCTAAGGCATTTGACGCTCTGGAACAGCTAACCACATCTGGATGACCGGGCTCCTGGATGAGCTTCTGAATGAGGAGGTCCCTCGTATCAGAAGAAGCGTGCAACTCCTCGATCTGTTGTAGAAATGCTGTCTCATTCTCCTTGCTTTGACTCGACTCGGCCTTCGACCTTTTCACATCAGCTTTCAACTTTAAGTCTTCAATCTCCTTTTGAGCTTCCTTTAGCGCCCGCTGACTCTCTGTTACGCGCCGGATACGATCCTCCTCTTGATAATAAGCTTTCCTGAGAAGCTCTTTCTGCTCATCTAAAGAATCCTGAAGGCTTTTGACTTCCTGTTTATGCTTGGCGTCTAACTCCTTTTGTTTCTTCAGATTTTCGTCCCATTTCTCCTGCCATAAAGTAACAGCTTCATTGGCTTCACTAAGATCCTTCTTCTCTCTTCGGCGCTGGGCCGTCATATGAGTCTCAGCTAAACCTTTCTTTCGGAAATAGAGCTCTCTATCCTCAAAGTCCTTCTGCTTAAGACGGACTATCTCTTCGGCTTGCTCAGCTCTATCTTTCAATTGACGGTTCTGGATCATTAGCGCTTGACAAGAATTAAGAGCCTCTTGATTTTCAACCCTCAGTTGCTTAACCAAAGCTTCTAACTTCTGATATTCCTCCAAAGGCACCGTAGTTCTTGGTGCTACCTCCTTAGAGTAAAGAGGCGTCTCTCTAGAAAATGGTAAAAGGTGAGTCTTCACACGATCCTCCAACCAGCTGGCAAAAGGATCATAGGTATTAGGATCTACTCTTCCAAATTCTTTCTTTCCTTTCATTACCCTAATTTCCCAAGCTTGGGATGCCAGGATGCTCATTTTGGAGTTTCCCTCTGCTGGAAAATATAAGGACTCATTTGCATCGTCGATCAAAGGCACGTCTCTTAAAGGATAGCCGAACTGTTTCCTGGACAAGATAGGATTGTAGCTAATCCCACCTTTCCTTCCCATCAAAGGCACATTTGGAAAGCTACCACAACTAACCAGTATTTCTTTGCCCACCAAATCTCTGTTGCATCCCCAAGCAATGTCAGCTGAGGTTAAGCCCATTAATCTTTTGGACCACTTCCAAGATTGTTTCAAATCCTGAAAGGGTCCTGATTTAGGGAGTTGCCTTACAAACCAATCAGCGAATATGGGAGCACAACAATTTACAAACCCCTTCCTCTTTTCATTTCTGTGGTGAACTCCATAATAAAAGTCAGCTAGCAATGTAGGAACAGGATTTTTCTTGACGAAAATAGTAATGGCCTCCATATTAATTAGTCCTTTCTCTCCGGGAAACAAACTGATTCCATATACTACCATAGCCAACAGTGCTCTGAAGTCTGCCCACTTCTTTTCCGATGCCATAACACGTGCCTCTGCAACCAGAAAGTCCAAAGGGATTCCTTTACTTTGGCCAGCCTCTAATCCCACCTTGAGTCTAGGCATACTCAAATGACAGGCAATAGTGATATCCTCATGAGATGGGATCCTCTCCGAAACATAGTAAGGTACACCCTCCTTAACAGGAACACTCAGCATGCTAGAAACCTCCTCCAATGTAGGTGCCAGAATATAATCAGGAAAAACAAAGACCCTCAGCTGTGGATCATAGAACTGCAACAAAGAATGCAAGCTATCCTTCTGGTCGACTGTGGGCTTGCTCACATAATTCAGTATCTTGCCATACTCTTTCCTGAAATTATCAAGGACTCGGTCACCCATCAAGCTAATCAAACCCTGAACACTCTCTGTCTCTGGTTGCGGGAAAGTATAATGAACATTTCTCTTCCTCGAAATCTCCATGCTGAAGTAGGAAATATGACCAGGACCTAGGAAGTAATGAACCCTGGGAATAAAAAGGAACACAAAATGACTAATGATGATATGATGCTTATGCAAGACAAGGCATGTGATCAGTGAAGTGTCTGTGATGTGCCAATCATATGATCAGGTGTCGGTGCACAGTCTCAAAATCCAGATATCACAATAATCATCCCTCTGATCCGGGGTCCATAACTTAAGAACAGAAATCCAGATCACAAAACTGAACCAAAAGCAAAGTGGGTATGTTGAAGGTACCAGGGTTCCTGCAAACCTGTAAACCCCTCCCAATCTCACGGGTGTGCTACTCGGGTCAACATCACGGACTCTCAAAGCCGAATAGCAATAATACGTTTACCATTTCCGAGAAATGGCTCATGACCAAATCAGGGAATCGGTTTGGCATTATGTACTACTCAGGGAGGTCTCAGTTGAGTCCGGAAAAACAAGCATCCCTCACAAGTTTCCAGTTTCAAGCACTGAATCGAGAAACAATAGTACATTCATCCCGAAGGGTACAATACTATCGTCATACGAACAGTTTGCTTTAACTGAATTCCTATGAGAGAACCAGGCCATCCTATGCGAGTTCCCAATGGACCCTCGGATGCGAGTGGGTTTGCCAACAAATGTGGTCTGCCACTGTCATCACTGGAGAGGGTTGTTTCCATTAAGGTTCTCAATGATCGGTCCCCAGCTGCACATAACTATCAAGGTTGTACCCTGAAGTGGGGAAGAACCCCCACACAGAATAGTCCCAAGACAGTCGCAACCTGGGTGTGGAACACATCACCACTCATCATGTAACCATGCGAGCACAACATGTCCACGCTAATCCTATGGTGCACTCAAGCCGGGTATTTGGCTTATCTCACAGTAACTCCCATCCCACAGAAAAAATGAAAACCAGCACAGCCAGACAGTCCAGTATAATATGATGCATGGAAAATAAAATACTGAAAGCGGTAAATAAATGCGATAAAGTAAAGCTGTAAAGTAAAACTGTAAATAAAAACAGTAAAGCTAAACTAAAGCGCTCAGCAACAACATATATACACCCAAAGAAACAAAACCAAACAGGCGCTAGGATGGACTCTACAGGGGAAACCGGAATAATCAGGTTCGATCCCCAGCAGAGTCGCCAGCTGTCGCTCCCGGGATTTTCATCCTAGTACAAACGCGAAAGTGGCGCAGAAAGGTTAGAGTCGCCAGCCAGACATTTTTATCCCGAATGAATGGGAAAGGTAATGTTGCACAAACCTGAGGAAGAAGGAAAAGGACGAGGCCTTGCGAACCAAAGATCGGGGTTCGGGAGTCGGTTACGACCTGGGAAGGTATTAGCACCCCAGATCGTCCGTCGTACCCGACGGGATCCACGCTTGCTTGCTTGTTTCAATGGGTGAGAAAAATAACTGCTGAATAAAACCGCTACTGGAATAAAGGGAATGGAAAATGAGAAATGAACTGAAATGAGAATGAAAAGAAAGGGGGAAATGTAGGGAAAATAAAGAATGTGCTCGAACGGGCCCTACCCCGCTGCCTACGTACCTCATCGGGATAATGAGGATCAGAGTCGACGTAGTTCGCCTAACCTAGGCGGGAACTATTTGTTTGTGTTTTTTACAGCTGGAACTGCGTATGTCTATGCTCAGGTGTTGCAGGCTCGTCTGGTACGAGTGCGTTAACCGTCTTGCATGCGAGACAAGTCGTCGCGAGTTCACGATGTGAATGAATGAGATGAGAGAAGAAGTTCCCGCAGGATAGTCGTTTATTGTTTGTTTTTGGCTTTTATGAGTTTTGTATGAATTTGGCACAAGGAAGTGAATTCAAACTCTTTTCCATGGAATGTACACTTGATTCTACATTCCAAGATGGAATAATAGAACAAGCATACCCAGCATGGAGAATTTATCCAAGACTGGTTTCCTAGGATTAGGGTTTAAGTTCACTAGCTTGTTGGACTTTATTGAGTATTTTTATTGCTTTTGAGATGAGAAAGAATGACTCAAGTTGCAAAAGGGACAAAAACTAAGGGGGACTAAGACACAACCCTAAGTTAATTGTATTTACAAAGGGAGATCCTAATGGTTAGTGAGGTTTCTAATCCTAATGAGAAAAGGAAAAGAAAGAAGAAATAGGATACAACTTACTTCCTAAGGAAGATAAGTTGATCCTAACAATGGGATCCTACCAAACACAAATATGGAAGGAAAAATGAAATAACATGCATAAAAGAGATGCATAAAAAATAAAGGATAAAGTGAAGTAAACTTACCTCAATCTTCCCCACTACAAAACCAATGGTTAGTGTGCATTTTTATATTAAAAAATAAAGCAAACACACAATAACTAAATCCTAATTAAACTCTAAAGCACCTTAGACCTAAACTAGACTCTATCTTAATCCTAAAGGAACTAGCAAAACTAGGACAAAAAAAAAAAAAAAAAAAAAAAACAGCACCTATTACAGCCCCTATTACACAAACAGCCATGAAACTAAGCCTAACACAAACCAGCTTTTTACAGCCAGCATGCAGCATGAAAAAGAAGGTGTAAAAAGTCAAATGCAGCATGTACACATAACAAACAGCACACATTTTACAGCACTTATGCAAGACAGCAGCTATGAAATGCAAAATCCAGAATTTGATTATTTCATTTTTTAATGCACTAACTCAATTAAGAATGCACTAAACACATCACAACCATGCATTTAAACATGGATCAACATACACCAATGCAAGAACATGAACATTAGATTATTCAAGAATGCATCATGTGGATTATGCAACAAGTAATGCAAAAATGAATCTCATGAACATGCATATGAACATGATGATCTTTGATTATGAATATGCAACATGATTACTCAACAAACATAATGAACCCAATGCAAAATTCAGAATTAAACTTATGCAAATGCTATGATCAAGCATACATCAAATACCATCAAATGCACATACACGTGATTATGCAAAATGCCACATACATCAATCATAATGCAAAATGATTTAATGCAATGCAAACATGTAAAAACAGAATGCAACATGATTATTACATACCTAATGATGATTGAACATAGCAACAAAAATGCAAGAAATCAAAGTATGCACAAAGAACACAAAACATGCCTATTATGCGACCTAAACGGAATCGTGTCGAAACGACTCGAAATGGGGGAACTAGCTACTGGAAATGGATCCTAAAATTCCCTAAAATCACTACCTAAACAAGTATGAACATTAGAGGCACTAGGAACTAGGATTGAGCAATCAACTAAACCAAGAATCCAAAATTTGACAGCGTTAACCGGTTAACCATATAGGTTAACCGGTTAACAGACCCAAAACAGAGGCATCTGTGGCAAAAACGCATGCGTTAACCGGTTAACCATATGCGTTAACCGGTTAACACTGAACAGAGTTGACAAAAAACTTTTGAAAAAAGTGCTTTTGGCCACAAACTCACTTCTTGGGATCCCTAACCTACCTAGGAACATGCTAACGCTAATTTCGACTTATTTTGAGTTTATTTACACATGATAAAACCTATATCTATTAACACATTAAAAACTTAATTCAACAAAAATCACAAAATGCAAACAACACATAATCGAACGGAATTAATTCATGCAAAAGCGAAAAGCACTTAAAGAATGCCGAAACGGCGAGATGAAGAGAATAACTTAAAGAAGAAGTGATTAAGATCACCAACCTACGAAGCGGAGGATTGCTTCGGTGATTGTTGCAAGTATCGAAGCTTGAATCGAAGAGAAAACCGAAAACCGAAAACCGCAAAATAAATGCGTTCTTGAGCTTGAATCTTCGTGTGCTTCCGATAAGTCGATAATCTTCACAAAATTCAGTAGCTTTTTCTTCTTCAATCCACAAATTAATGGAGGTTGAGGCTTAAGCTTCAAGATCTTCAAGTTTCAATGTGAAACTTGAAGAGCTTATTTGAAAAAGCTATGGTGAAAAGGAGAGGAAAAGTGAGAGAGAAAAAGTGCTTCTCAAAGAGTGAAAAATTGGAAAATGGTGTTCAACCCTCTTGGTTTGGATGAAAATGGCTTAAATAGAGACTAGGCTAGGAGCTAGGTTTGGGTTTGGGGCCCAAAAATTAGGTTTGGGATCCAAAAATTAGGTTTGGAAGTTAGTTAGGGTTAGGGTTGGAAAAGGGAATATTCCTTGGAATATTCCTTGGAATACTCTAGAACATTCCTTGGAATACTCTAGAAGATGGTGGAAGGTGGTGGAAGTTTCCAAGGGAAATGGAGTGGAATTGGAGTGGAAAAACAAGATGGAAAGAATTAAAGGAAGTGTGGAAAGAAAGTGGAAGGAAAAGTGGAGGGAAATGCAAAACCAACTAACTTTCAAATGATTTTCTTTGATTTTTTTCATGATTCCTCCATCGTTTCTTGACCAAATATGAACCATAGGATAATTGTAACCCTAATTTCACGATCTCGATCTTAAAAGTCCGGAGTCGACCCTTTTTACCTAGCTCGGTCGCCGTTTCTCCGATTTCTCGATTTTCCGTCATCCGGCCAGTCGAACCCCTTCCAAAATGAACTTGTGGACGAGATTTGAACCCTTGGCACTTGACATCATATATAAATCAAAGAAATCCACTTCGAACCAAAAAATTTATGCGGCAACCCCGTAGAAATGAAACCCTAATTCGGCTCTTTTCCCTCAAGAAGTATTGCACTGCTTGCCTCCTTCAATCAAACCAAAACTTTCCATGACTTGTGGCTTCAAGTGAAGACTTGTGGTATATAGTGAACCCTTTGCACAAGGTTGAGAAGCTTTGTGGCCCTTCGGTAGCCTCTTCAAAACTTTCGGTTGCTCCGATCACTAATCACATACCCATGCCTCGGCTATGCTATATATGATGCAATGTTTTTGGTTATTTTATGACTCCATATATGCAAAATGCTATGCAAAATGTTGAGGAAATGAGAGGGCAAATTTTGAGGTATTACACAGACTGGCCAAAGTCCATCCTCAGGGTGGCATCATATCCAAAGTCCACCCGCAGTGTGGCAACGTATTTTGAAGTCCAACCGCAGATTGGCGAAAGTCCATCCTCAGGGTGGCATCATTTCCAAAGTCCACCCGCAGCGTGGCAGGTTTCAGAAGTCCACCCGCAGTGTGGCAAACCTTCAAAGTCCACCCGCAGTGTGGCAAGTTATTCAGCAATCCACCCGCAGTGTGGTAAAGTATCTGAAGTCCAACCGCAGATTGGCAAAAGTCCACCCGCAGAGTGGCAATGTATTTTAAAGTCCACCCGCAGTGTGGCAAAGATTCCAAAGTCCAGCCGTAGACTGGCCAAAGTCCATCTTCGGGTGGCAAATCTCAAAGGTCTCCCGTAGTGAGCAAAAGTCCACCCGCAGTGTGGCAAAGATTCCAAAGTCCAGCCGTAGACTGGCCAAAGTCCATCTTCGGGTGGCAAATCTCAAAGGTCTCCCGTAGTGAGCAAAAGTCCAGCCGTAGACTGGCCAAAGTCCATCTTCGGGTGGCAAATTTCAAAAGTCTCCCGTAGTGAGCAAAAGTCCAGCCGCAGACTGGCCAAAGTCCATCTTCGGGTGGCAAATCTCAAAGGTCTCCCGTAGTGAGCAAAAGTCCAGCCGTAGACTGGCCAAAGTCCATCTTCGGGTGGCAAGTTTCAAAAGTCTCCCGTAGTGAGCAAAAGTCCAGCCGTAGACTGGCCAAAGTCCATCCTCAGGGTGGCATCATATCAAAAGTCCACCCGCAGTGTGGCAACTCTTTAAAGTCTACCCGTAGTGTGGCGATGTATTTTGAAGTCCAACCGCAGATTGGCGAAAGTCCACCCTCAGGGTGGCATCATGTCACAAGTCCACCCGCAGCGTGGCAATTTCCAAAGTCCACCCGTAGCGTGACAAATCAACAATCTCCCAGTGATATTCCAAAAACATTCGCTACTCTTCATGTCCGAATTCCCCACAAGCAGAGTTCAGATGGTTGGGTTTATTTCCCTGTTCTCTTCCACCGAGTGCAAATTTTCTGGTTGTTTCTAGTATTCAATCCCTGCATACTTCAAATGTCTGAAAGCAGCTGCTATCATCCATTCAAGTCTACAGTGATTGAATAGGGGCAGCTGTAACACCCCAAAATTTGCCCTCTTATTTATCATCAACCTCGAGCGATTCACGCTTCATTCTTGCATCATTCCGCATATCATCGCATTGCATTTGAAAAAATAAATAAGTCATTCATCGTCCTTTGCATGAGGTGTATGGTCGATCAAGGCTTGGCAAACATTGGAGTTCAAGAGAAAATGATGTACCAAAAATAATCCACACCACTTTCAAGCTAACCCATTAAAAAGGAAGAATTCACCACTTTCCTCCCCTTTTCTTTCCGCTTTTCCTTCCACTTTCTTTCCACACTTCCTTTCATTCTTTCCATTCCATTTTTTCCACTCCAATTCAACTCCATTTCCCTTGGAAACTTCCACCACCTTCCACCATCTTCTAGAGTATTCCAAGGAATGTTCTAGAGTATTCCAAGGAATGTTCTAGAGTATTCCAAGGAATATTCCAAGGAATATTCCATTTTCCAACCCTAACCCTAACTAACTTCCAAACCTAATTTTGGATCCCAAACCTATTTTTTGGGCCCCAAACCTCATTCCATTCCAAACCTAGCTCCAAGCCTAGCCTCTATATAACCCTTAATCACTTCAATGCAAAAGGGTTCCCACCATTTTTTCCAAATTTTTCACTTCTTCCATAATCACTTTTTCTCTCTCACTTTTCCTCTCCCTTTCACCAAAGCTTTTTTCAAATAAGCTCTTCAAGTTTCACATTGAAACTTGAAGATCTTGAAGCTTAAGCCTCCAACCTCCATTAATGGTGGATCGTAGAAGAAGAAGCTAGTGATTTTGTTGAAGATTTCGGATTATCGGAAGCGCACCAAAGATTCAAGCTCAAGAACGCATTTATTTTGCGGTTTCTCGGTTTTCGGTTTTCTCTTCGATTCAAGCTTCGATACTTGCAACAATTACCGAAGCAATCCTCCGCTTCGTAGGTTGGTGATCTTAATCACTTCTTCTTTAAGTTATTCTCTTCATCTCGCCACTTTTGGCATTCTTTAAGTGTTCTTTTTGCTTTGTTTAAAATCAATTCCGTTTCGATTATGTTTGTTTGTGATTTGTGATTTTTGTTGCTTTAGGATTTAAGGTGTTAATAGATATAGGTGCTAGCATGTGTAAATAAGCTCAAAATAAGTAGAAATTAGTGTTAGCATGATTAGGTGGGGTTTAGGATTATTTAGAAGCAAGATTGTGGCCAAAAGCACTTATTTCAAAAGCATTTTTCACTTTTTGTTCAGGGTTAACCGGTTAACGCATATGGTTAACCGGTTAACGCATGCGTTTTTTGGCCAAAATGCTGATTTTTTTGCCCGTTAACGGGTTAACCTATATGGTTAATCGATTAACGCTGTCCATTTTTGGATTTTTAGCCTATTTTCTTGCTCAATCTTGCTTCCTAGTGCCTCTAATGTTCATACATGTTTAGGTATTGATTTTAGGGAATTTTTGGGTCCATTTCCAGTAGCTAGTCTCCCCATTTCGAGTCGTTTCGACACGATTCCGTTTATGTTGCGTTTTATGCGTTTTTGTGCTTCTTTGTGCATAGCTTAAATTCTTGCATGTTGTTACCATGTTTGTGCATTGTTTGACACATAATAATCATGTTGCATTCTGTTTTACATGTTGGCATTGCATTAAATCACTTTTGCATTTCCATTATATCAAGATATGTTGCATTTCACATAATCATGTATGTAGGTGCATTTGGTTGCATTTGGTTGCATACTTTATCATGTCATATGCATCAATTTAATTCTGAATTTTGCATTAAGTTTAGCATGCTTGTTGAGCTATCATGTTGCATGTTCATAATCAATAATCACCATGTTCAAATGCCATGTTCATATGCATGTTTAAGTACTACTTTGTGCATTACTTGTTGCATAATCCACATGATGCATTCTTGAATCATCAAAAATATTCATGTTCTTGCATTTTTGTATGTTGATCCATGTTTAAATGTGTGTTCATGATGTGTTTAGTGCATTTTTAATTGAATTTGTGCATTAAAAAAAATGAAAATAGTCAATTCTGGATTTTGCATTTCATAGCTGTTTTTGCATATAGGTGCTGTAAAATGTGTGCTGTTTGTTATGTGTACATGCTGCATTTGACCTTTTACACCTACTTTTTTCATGTTGCATGCTGGCTGTAAAAAGCTGAGTTGCATCATGCATTGTTTTCATGGCTGTTTGTGTAATAGGGGCTGTAATAGGTGCTGTATTTTTGGTTTAGCATTTTTCTAGTTCCTTTAGGATTTAAATAGAGTCTAGTTTAGGTCCAAGTTTAATTAGGATTTAATTAATGTGTGTTTTGCCTTATTCTTTTTGATAAAAATGTGCACTAACCACTTGTTTTGTAGTGGGGAAGATTGAGGTAAGTTTACTTCACTTTATCCCTTATTTTTATGCATTTCTTTTATGCATTCTACTCATTTTTCCTTCCATATTTGTGTTTGGTAGGATTCCCCCTTGTTAGGATCAACTTATCTTCCTTAGGAAGTAAGTTGCATCCTTTTTCCTATTCCTTTTTGCTTTCCTCTCCTCCTTAGGATTAGAAACCTCACTAACCTTTAGGATCTCCGTGATATTGAATAAACAACTTAGGGTTGTGTCTTAGTCCCCCTTAGTTTTTGTCCCTTTTCCCATTTGAGTCATTCTTTCTCATCTCAAAAGAAAAGCAATAAAACATTTAATAAAAACCGAACAATCTTGTACGACACGAGACTTTGTTGCGGAGTGTTCATACGCGTCCTGTTTCGGGGCGAGGTATAAATACTTCCCGCGATGGATAGGTCTTAGTACAAGACCGTTCACAAACAAATTCAAAACATTTCTTCTAAAAAACAACAAACCAAGAAGTCACGTCTTCTTTCTCATCTCATACTCTTCATGACTTGTCTCGACAGTTCAAACAGCGATACGGTAAACACCCTCGTGTCAGAGCCGGTAACACCTGAGCTAGAGCTATGGCAACGTCATCCTAAAAACCACAAACGAATGTAAGCCTAGGTTAGGCGAACTACGTCGACTCTGATCCTCATTATCCCGATGAGGTACGTAGGCAGCGGGGTAGGGCCCGTTCGAGCACATTCTTTATTTTCCCTACATTTCCCCCTTTCTTTTCATTCTCATTTCAGTTCATTTCTCATTTTCCATTCCCTTTATTCCAGTAGCGGTTTTATTCAGCAGCATTCGTATTTTCTCACCCTTTGAAACAAAATAAGCAAGCGTGGATCCCGTCGGGTACGACGGACGATCTGGGGTGCTAATACCTTCCCAGGTCGTAACCGACTCCCGAACCCCGATCTTTGGTTCGCAAGGCCTCGTCCTTTTCCTTCTTCCTCAGGTTTGTGCAACATTACCTTTCCCATTCTTTCGGGATAAAAATGTCTGGCTGGCGACTCTACCTTTCCGCGCCACTTTCGCGTTTGTACTAGGATGAAAATCCCGGGAGCGACAACAACGTCATTCATCTTTGGCCTGTAAGGAGAAGAGTTGTGATGTTGAATTTTAAAGTCCCGACACAATTCTGCCATCATTTTGTTATTCAAATTGGAACCATTATCAGTAATGATTCGCTCGGGAACTCCATATCGACAAATGATGTCTCTTTTCAAGAATCTGGCTACCACTTGTCTGGTGACATTTGCATACGAAGCTGCCTCGACCCATTTGGTGAAGTAATCAATGGCTACCAGGATGAATCTATGGCCATTTGAAGCAGTCGGTTCGATCTTTCCAATCATGTCAATGCCCCACATGGCAAAGGGCCAAGGTGAAGACATCACGTTCAAAGGATTTGGAGGCACATGCACTTTATCTGCATAGATCTGGCATTTGTGGCATTTTCTGGCATAGGCGCAACAGTCTGCATCTATTGTAATCTAGTAGTAACCTGATCTTAACAATTTCTTTGCGATTGCATGTCCTCCGGCATGGGTACCGAAAGAACCTTCGTGCACTTCGTGCATCAGCAAGTCTGCTTCTTTCTTGTCAACACATCTGAGAAGAACCATGTCAAAGTTTCCCTTGTATAATGAACCATCAGCATTAAGGAAGAAACCACCGGCCAGCCTTTTTAATGTCTTCTTATCATTGGATGATGCCCCAGGTGGGTATGTCTGATCCTCTAAGAAGCTTTTTATGTCATGGAACCAAGGCTTGTGTAAACACCCCAAATTTGCCCTCACTCATTTCACCATGGCTTGTGATTCTTTTCATTTGTATAAGTTCAATCATATCATCTCATAGTGCATTTTTGCTTCACTGCATTGGTTCTAAGTCATCTGCATCTAGGGTTTGTGATCTGAGCAATCCCTGAGCCATCTGAGCCACTCAAAAGGTCATCAATCACCTCAAGAGGGTCCATGTATGTTCAATCATCATATTCTATTCTCCAAAGATCAAGAAAGTCAAAAATCACAAGAACTGAGGAAGGCATGGAAGCAGAGCCAAGCTTGACTACACAAATGACCTAAAATTAGGGTTTTGGTTTCAAAGGCCATAACTCCAAAAAATTTTGGTCATTCTTGTTTCTATTGGTCTCTATATGATATGAGGATCATGCATACCAATTTTCATGAAGAAATTCAAAGGGGAAGGCATCTGATCACAAGATGACTTCTTGAGCAAGACAATGCAAAATCAGGGCATCTGAGGCCCTCAATGACACAAACAAAGGGGTTTCTCCATCATTTTTAATGTGTATGATCTTTATTTGATCTTAGAAGATGTTATAAGTTCACAAAATTGAAGAATTTCAAGCCATTTGCAAAGTTGCCATTTTGGGAAAGTGACTTGTAATGAAAACTTGCCATTTTGGGAAAGTTTTTCAACCTCCTCTTTTTGATCCAAAAATGCTTCAAATGGAAAATTCTTGGTCATGAAAGTTGTAGATTGGATCCTCCCATTTTCAAAAAGTACAAGAACTCATTCTAATTCATTTTAGAACAAAAGTTATGGCTTGGCAAAGTTGGATAAAATCACTTAATTTTCACTTATGTGCCAAAGAGGAAAACTTGCAAATTCTTGTACCAAGGCAATTTGTGACTTCTAATTGATGTCTAACTTTTACACAAACATCATACATGACTTAAACTTCAGATTGGCCCAAAAATTTCTTAAGTTCCATGCCTTAAACTTCAAGAATTTCAAAAGGGGCCAAAGTTGGACAAAATTGCAAAATGCTCCATAACTCTTCATCCACTTGAGCTAGCTCACTAAAGCAGTTTCCATGGACCTCCCTAAAGCCAGCTGACTTGAGCCATGCCCCTAAACCAGCCTGCCACTTGCCCATACCTCCAAGTACAACTTTCTTGACTTTTTGTAACATGAGCCATACCAATCACACTGCTCCACAACAACTCTCTGCCCAATCAAAACATGTTATGTGGACCTCAAGCAAGCCATAACACAACACAACACAGCCTGAAACTCCAAGAACTCAGCACACTCCAAAAACCTCAAATTTGCAAAAGCCTTCGAATCTCTTGATTCAACCATCAAACCTTCAAATTTCTTTCACCATTCAACTCCATAAACCTTACTGATCATTTCCCACCTTTCATTTTGCCCAAAATCCTTCACAATCAAAAATACGATTTTCACACTTCATGAACTGAGCTTCTGCCATTCTCATCTTGAGGCCATATAAACTCCAGCTAAGCATCACAAACACTTGAGGAAGATCATTGGAGCTTATTTGAAGCAAGGAACTGGCCAGAAAGCACCATTTTCGAAAGCTTCAGTTCAGGTATCATCAAGAACTTTTTTTCCAGAAACTTGATTTTAAGTTCTTAGATTGTTCCCCATGCTTCACTGATCACACTGCACCTTTTGGTTTTAAAAATGATTGAGTATTAAGCATGTATGAAGCTTTTGAAATTTCTGTGATTTTTTCCGTTTTGCTTCGAATCTCTCTGATTGTGTGAAATGAATCCTGTTTGATGATTGATTCTTGTTTAGAATGGGGTGGGGATCATTTCTGGAGAGTTAGAGAGCTTAGGGTTGTGTATTGAGTGAGATTGAAGAAATGGATGGCCGGAGAAGATGACCGGAACACTGTTCCGGTCACCTGAAAGTAATTAGGGTTCAGATTAGGGTTAATGACATAATTAGCGTAGTTTGAATTCTGGCCCTTGGATGACGCGCGAAGTCAATTCCCTCCCTTTCTTGTTTGAATCATGGCCCTCAGATCTACTAACTTTCATTAATTCATATTTTAAATTCATTTTAATTGCATTTTATTTATCATTTTATTAAAAATAGTAAAATACATCAAAAAATTCTGAAAATTTTTATCAAATCTTTTAATAATTTTCAGAACCCAAAAATATTTTTATTTTTATTTTTTGCATAATTTTCGTATTTTAAAAATATTTAAATGTTTATTTTAATTAGTTAATGAGAATTAATTAATTAAAATAACATTTAGGTTTCCAAAAAATCACAAAAAAATTCACATTGCATTTTGATACATTTAGAAACATTATCAAACTCTTCAAACAAATTTCTTTTTGGTTCTTGACCTATTTTGACATTTTTTCTTGGAATTAAAGTTCTTAAAAGGCAATAGTTTTGTTCCAACTTAGAAAAATTCATTCTGCCTAACCATAAAGAGTTTGCCTTTGTGTCATCTTTGAGTCTTCTCTTCTCATCTCTTAATCAAGGACTAAACCTTAAAGGTTTTAAGGCTTTGTGATTAAGGTTATGCCTGTATCCTTCTATTAGGATAAAGCGTATAACTTTAATCCTAAGTGTTAAACCCTTGATGTGTTTAAATCCTTTAAGCAATCCACCTAATAATCACTAAGACATCAAGCTTGTAACTTGGGCCTTGCATTAGGGTTCTAATTCTTCCTTAATTGGTTAAGAAGGACTAACCCTAGTGTTAATGGACAAGACCCCCTCAAGTTGTCTTACAAACCATAAAATCCACTTCTTAACCTTACCATCTGTCGCTCCCACCTGATGACACATGGCCAAGAGGGGTACAGACGCGAACGGTCGGCGAAAGAGGGAAGAATGAAAAGAGTCGCCAGCTAGGCATTTTTATCCCGAAGGAAGCAGAATAGAAAAGAGAAAGAAACAGAGAGAAGCAAGACAACTTGCTTCACTTAAGAAGACAAGTTTCTTGAAGGAAGAAAGAGGAGGAGGAGCATGAGTGAGCAAGCTCACTCTAATACACAAGTAAAATGCAGCAATGATGCATAAGAGAGGAGAAAAGGTTATGAGAAGTGAAGGCAAATTCACTTATCAATGATTTACCACCTGAAAAGTTAGCAACAAGAAAATGAAATGGAATGAATATGAGAAAGATGCAATGATGCAAACCAAAACCAGAAGCATAATCATGAAGTTAATAATGCTAAGAGATAATGCAAACACATGTCAAGAGTTGTGGATGATCATACAAGGATGAGGATGCAAATGAAGCATGCTTTGAACCATGAAAGTTCATGAATGTATATGAAATGGAATGAATGCATATCATGGCAAATGAATGATGCAATGATCAAACATGATTCTAAAATGTCCTAACATGTCTTATGAATCATGTGGATGCACAAAATGTCATGGCAAGTTCTTGAATGCAAGCAAATGAAAGATGGATGCAAAGGAAGGCAAAAATTAGGGTTTACACACAATATGCAACAACAAATTCAAAACCAGAAGCAAATGTCATGATAAAAAATTGAAAATGGGATCAAAGGAACCCTAACCCTACACAAGTTCACTGCCCAAAGGAGGGGACCTAACTCTTAAACTAATGGGAGATATGAATTTCTCAAGTCAACTAGGGTTTTGGGATACCTCACAATGAAAAATGCAAAACAATTTGAAAATGAAAGATAAATTCAAAACAATTTTACCCTAGAAACTACATGATATGAAGGATGCAATGCAAGAAGAACCATCATCAAACTCTTCATGGTTAGGCATAATGAATTTTTTCAAGTTAGGACCAAAATATTGCCTTTAAACAAATTTAATTCCAATGAAAAAGGTCAAAATAGTTCAAGAACCAAAAAGAAATTTGTTTTGATAGTTTGATAATGTTTCTAAATGTATTGAAATGCAATGTGAATTTTTTGGTGATTTTTAAATACCTAAATGCATTTTTAATTAATTAATTTCCATTAACTAATTAAAAATAAACATTTAAATGATTTAAAAATAATTTTTAATGCAAAAAATAATAATAAAAATGTTTTTGGTTTCTGAAAATTAATGAAATGTTTGACAAAAAAAATCAGAATTTTTTAATATGTTTTGCTATTTTTTAAAATTCGTGGAAATTAAATGAAAAAGAAATGAAATAAAAATTAGAATAAAAGAAAGTATGTCAAAGGAGAGGTCCAGATTGAATCTGGGCTTGAAGTTGTTGACTTGGCGCCACATCCAATGGCCCAAGTTCAAACCTGACTAATTCCATTAATTAATTTAATTAAACATTATTAAGTCAGGATTAGGGCTAATCATGAAATCCCAGCCATCCAACACACACGGGAAAGAGCCATCGCACGGCCTACATTCAAACTTCCATTAATTACACAACTAAACCTAATTAGGGCTAATTAAACTCAGACGGCCGGAACAGTGTTCCGGTCGTCTTCTCCGACGAACCAAAAACCCTAGTTTCTTCTATAGGTTACCAAACACCAAATTTCTTCCACCAAAATGATCCTCACATCAATCTAAACCTAAACCCTCAATCAAAATTCATTTATTCTTCCTCACAAACATGAATCGAAACAAAATGCAAAACACGGGCAAATGTTCAGAAGCTTCATACATGATGGTTACTTCACCATTTTCAAAAGTAAATACATATTCATGATCAGGAGAACATGCAGAATCATAAAAGAACTTAAAACTTAGCTTCTGGAAAAAAATGTTCTTCATGTTACCTGAGATGAAGACTCCCTGTTTCTGAGCTTTCTGGACTCAAACTTAGTGCAATCCCTCTCCTTTGAACACCCTGATGATGAAATGAAGCTTGGAGAGCTTTGAGAATGGTTGGTTATGGCTGTTTTGTTCTGGTGTAGCAGAAATGAAGGTCTTTGTGTGTGGTGATTCAAGCTGTTTCAGGGGGTGGTTTTTGTTCTAAGGATGATTTGTGACTTGTTGGTGAAAGAAAAAGTGAGGTTTGATGGCTGTGTGAAGAGATTCGAAGAGGGGAAACTTTGGACAGTTTTTTGTGTAAGCTGGATTGTGTCTTGTTTCAATGCTGAATGAGTTGTTATATCACTCCCATAATGTTTGAGTAGGCTGTGGAGCAGGTTAGTAGAGGCTGCTGATCACTATTCCAAGAGCATGGGAGAAATTGCAAAAAGTCAAGGTTTGGTGTACTTGAGGCATGGGCTGTGGCAGAGATGGTTTCCTGGCTTGTACTGCATCAGCTGAGTTCAAGGATGACTCTTGGATCAATTGTGGTGAGCTGTATGGCTTGGATCACAAGTTTGAAATGATTTTGCATTTTGGCAACTTGTTACACTTTGTGACTTTTGGTCATGAACATATGATATCTCTTGGGAAATCTGTAGCAAAATGCATCATATAATGTTGCTATGATGACTTGAGATCAATTAGTGTTCAATTTAAGCATGAAAATTTCCTTTTGCAAAATTTCAATTTTGAAGCTTTCATGAAGAAATGCCTTATGCAACTTGTAATCCAAGGCATGAAAGTGAAAAATTCTTGGCACAAAATCTGACTTTTAGGCATTGCATTATGTTGTATGATGATTAGAAGCCACTTTGAAGTCACAAATTGGTTTGGCAAAGGTTTTTGCAAGTTTCCTCCTTTGGTGCAAAAGTGAAATTTCAATGATTTTATCCAACTTTGACAAGCCATAACTTTTGATCAAAAAGGGGAGTTTGAAAAACTTTCCCAAAATGGCAAGTTTTCATTATAAGTCACTTTCCCAAAAAGGCAACTTTGCAAATGGCTTGAAATTCTTCAATTTTGTGACCTTCTAACATCTTCTATGATCAAATAAAGATCATACACCTTCAAAATGATGGAGAAACCTCTTTGGTTGGGTCATTGGGGGCCTCAGATGCCCTGATTTTGCATTGACTTGCTCAAGAAGTCATCTCCTGATCAGATGCCTTCCCCATTGAATTTCTTCATGAAAATTGATATGCATGATCCTCATAACATATAGAGACCAATAGAAACAAGAATGACCAAAAAAAATTGGAGTTATGGCCTCTGAAACCAAAACCCTAATTCTAGGTCATCTGTGCAGTTAAACCTTGGCTCTGCTTCCATGCCTTGCCAGTTCTTGTGATTCTTTGACTTTCTTGACCTTGTGAGGATGTAATATGATGCTTGAACATACATGGACCCCTTTGAAGTGATTGATGACCTTTGGAGTGGCTCAAATGGCTCTTGGATTGCTCAGATCACAAACCCTAGATGCAGATGACTTTGAATCAATGCAGTGAATCAAGAATGTGGTATGAGATGCTATGATTGAATTTATGCAAATGAAAAGATCACAAGCCATGGTGTGAATGGGTGAGGGAAAATTTGGGGTGTTTACAGCTGCCCCTATTCAAACATGAGTTAGCTGTGCAGGATGTAAGCTACGGCTTAACAGGCAAACAAGATAACTTGTGGTTGAATACCAAAGACAGTCCAAAATTTGCACTCACAGAATGAAGAAGAAAAGGGATATAGATTGTAAAAGGGAAAAAAGTATGATTATAAAGTGCGTGCGACGAATGACGACCGTCGAGCAGAGGACGACTGCTGGGGAAATAGCGACGACGGGGACGGCCGACATGCTAGGGAAACAAAGGGATCATGACGGGGACGACCATCAAGTAAAGAAACAAGACTCTCTGGGGATTAAAGGTAAATGATGGGGACGGCCATCGGGTTGAAGAAATAAATGATGAGGGACGGTCATCAAAGGTGAAGGACGATCACCTGGCAAGGTATGATTGCCGAAAGTATCACGACATAGAATGATGGGGACGACCATCGGATAAGTATAATGAAGGACGATCATCAAGAGGTGAAGGACGATCACCTAGCAGGGTACGGCTGCTCTCGGGGTTCATCGTGACATAGGACGAATGTCAGATAGCTGGATCAATGATGGGGACGACCATCGGATAAAATGATGAAGGACGATCATCAAAAGGTGAAGGACGATCACCTAGCAGGGGACGGCTGCTCGAGTATCACGACATAGGACGAATGTCGGATAGAAAGGGGTTCTAATGAATAGAGACTCCGCTGGGGAATGATGAAGGACGATCATAAAAAGGTGAAGGACGATCACCTGGCATGGTACGGCTGCCGAAAGTATCGTGACATAGGTCGAATGTCATATAGAAAGGGGATAATTCATCAGGATTTGCTGGGAATTCTGGGGAATAGTAGATACAGAAGAGTGTCTAAATTCGAGAAAATAGGGATAAATGTTTGACATGGTGTATAGATTAAAGATGCGGACGAGCATCCTTAAGACCATGATACAGACGAGTATCAGTAGAAACAAACGCTTGACGCATGTTCAGAGATGATGATACGGACAAGTACCAACTAGTTAACAGAGAACACGGACGAGTGTCGATTCTGAGGGGATTTAAGTGATGTATACAGGATACGGACGAGTATCTGTGTGAGTGAAAAGTAATGGATGAGACACAGACGAGTGTTTAACTTGCTGGAGAGAGCACGACACGGACGGGTGCCGGAAGAAGTGTATTATAGACAAGTATTTGGTAACTATGCTGGAAAAGGTGACACAGACGGGTGTCGGAAAAAAGTGTATATATATGTATCTGTGTAGTGAGTGCAAAAGGTGGCGCTTTGGCTTTTTGCTGGGGATATGACACAGACGAGTGTCAAGAAGCATTTGTAATGTATAAGTATCTGTTTGTAGAGAATGCCCGGGCGACTTTACTGGGGAGTGATGACACGGACGAGTGCCAAAAGGAGTATGTATCTGTATCTGTGAGTGTAAAGGAAAAATGCCTTAATGTCCTGCCGGGGCGTTTTGAGAAGTATTTGGTATTTTACAGGTGTTTGATTCAGATCATGGCTTATGATTTATGCAATATGTTTGATTTTTGCCGTAATGCTCCGTGTTAGACGGAATGCTACGCTCTGTGGGGGGAAATATGATGCGAATGCTATGATTATGCAAGAGATACCAATCCGGGATCCGGATCCCGTTGCTGTGAAGATGTCTGGCTGATCTGCTTTGAAGTGGACATCCCAGTTGGGGATGATATCATTGGTAATTCTGACATACATGACTCTGCATGGGGAAGTAGGTCATTGATAAACCTATCTTGGTAATGAGGGACCCAGCTGGGGTTTGTAGAAGCTTTCGTTGCTCTGTCGTTGCTCTTCTGGATATAAGTTGAAACTCCGCGGGGCTGGTTCCCTGTCTAGCACTCGGCTGGGGAAGAAGAAAGATCACTGAAAGATCCTCCTAGAGATTTCTGTGGGGATCCTACTGAGGATGATACTTGACAACTCAGCTGGGGATATGAGCACCTTCTGGTACTGCTCTGCTGGAGAAGTGATGCCTAGCAACTCTGACGGGGAGAAAGCATCTCGGGTGCCGCTTGGAAGGTGTGCTGAGGAAATAACGATTTGGCAGCCTACTGGGGAGAAGCTTTCATGCCCCATGTTGTGCTCTGAACACCTGCAATCCTGTATGATAAAGAAACGTACAAGTTCCCCGAGGTATCCCTTACTGGATTCCGTCATAGGAGTTTAGACGCTCCCGAGAGCAAATATATTTCCCGTAAGCACGTATTTTTTAGAAGGGAAGCATCTGTATTTATGCAATCAATATCTTAAGGACATCGGACATTTTGCAAATGAAAAATAAAATGTACGAGACGAGATATGACTGAAAATCTGATTTTATTAATTTATGCGCCCTGAATTGGCAAGATACAGTCGAAGGAACGGATCCCCTAAAATGAGGAGATCGTTACAAATTGAGAAACATAAAGGCAGTGGCAATGTTGATGACGCTTTAAGGAGCTTCCCTTTTTTCTATGACTCGTATGACATTGACGTTCTTCTCATCTTGCTTTTGAAGAAGGCTGATTCTGACCGATGCTTTAACCCTTCGAAGTTTGCTATGTTGTAAGTGATACAGACGAATTCAGAATGCAGTTGTTTGCTTATTCCCTTATTTTGCGTGGATCGCCCTTTCGGGTTTTCAATCCACCGGGATACCCATTTTTGCCTGAGCTGTCCAATGTGGCTTTTCAACTCAGCGGGTGTACATTTTTTTTATTTTTTTTCCCTTATTTTTGCCCGAGTCTTTTATTCTGTTTTTGACTCGCCGGGATGCCCTATTTTTTCCTGGACTTACATTCTGTTTTTATGTCCAGCGGGTCATTTTTATGCGAAGTATTTTTTAACTGCATCTGAATTTACAGGGGACAGGAAGTCTTCACCATCCATAGTACTGAGCATCAGTGCTCCACCAGAGAAAACTTTCTTTACTATGAACGGACCATCATAATTCGGAGTCCACTTGCCCCTGTGGTCTGTATGAGGAGGGAGGAGTCTCTTCAGCACGAGATCTCCTACTTGGTACTCTCGAAGCCTGACTTTCTGATCGAAGGCTTTCTTCATTCTTTTCTGATATAGCTGCCCATGACAAATTGCAGCCAACCTCTTCTCTTCAATCAGATTCAGTTGTTCGTATCGGGATCGGACCCATTCTGCTTCGTTCAGTTTAACATCCATTAGTACCCGTAAGGAGGGTAATTCAACTTCCACAGGTAGGACTACCTCCATACCATACACAAGCTGATACGGTGTTGCCCCGGTGGATGTTCTGATTGACGTTCGGTACCCATGCAAGGCAAACGGTAGCATTTCATGCCAGTCCTTGTATGTGACTACCATCTTCTGCACAATCTTCTTGATATTCTTGTTAGTTGCCTCAACAGCGCCATTCATCTTTGGCCTGTAAGGAGAAGAGTTGTGATGTTGGATCTTGAAGTCCCGACACAGTTCTGCCATCATTTTATTGTTTAAGTTGGAACCATTATCAGTAATGATTCGTTCGGGCACTCCATATTGACAGATGATGTCTCTCTTCAGAAATCGGGCTACCACTTGCCTTGTAACATTTGCATAAGAAGCCGCTTCAACCCACTTGGTAAAATAGTCAATGGCTACCAGGATGAATCTGTGGCCGTTTGAAGCAGTCGGTTCAATCTTGCCAATCATATCAATGCCCCACATGGCAAAGGGCCAGGGTGAAGACATCACATTCAAAGGATTGGGAGGTACATGCACTTTATCCGCATAAATTTGGCATTTATGGCATTTTCTAGCATAGGCACAACAGTCTGCGTCCATTATGATCCAGTAATAGCCTGATCTTAGCAACTTTTTAGCCATAGCATGCCCTCCTGCATGGGTACCAAAGGATCCTTCATGCACCTCGTGCATCAGCAAGTCTTCCTCTGCCTTATCAACGCATCTGAGGAGTACCATATCAAAGTTTATCTTGTACAAGGAACCATCGGTATTTAGGAAGAAACTACCAGCTAGCCTTCTTAAAGTCTTCTTATCATTGGAAGATGCCCCAGGTGGGTATGTCTGATCCTCCAAGAAGCATTTGATGTCATGGAACCAAGGCTTATCATCTTTAGCAAGGTCTGCTGAGAACACATATGTTGGTCTGTCAAGTCTGGATACTGAAATCCGAGGCACAAAGTTGGCAGCTTGAACTTTGATCATGGAAGAAATGGTAGCCAGAGCATCTGCAAACTGATTTTCATCTCGAGGGATATACTCAAGCTTGACTACTGTGAAGAAAGTCATTAACCTCCTTGTATAATCTCGGTAAGGTATCAGATGATCCTGGTACGTGTACCATTTGCCGTTGGTTTGATTGATTACCAGAGCTGAATCTCCGAATACAGTCAAAGTCTTGATCCGGAGGTCAATGGCTTCCTCAAGACCCATAATACAAGCTTCGTATTCAGCTTCGTTGTTAGTGCAGTTAAAGGTGAGTTTTGCCGAGAAAGGCATGTGGACTCCCTTAGGTGTAATGAGTACTGCACCAACACCACGGCCATTCATATTAACAGCCCCATCAAACATCATAGTCCATTCTTCTTCTGGGTCAGGCCCTTCAGTGTGAACGGGCTCTTCATGATCTTTTGCTCTAATGAACATGATGTCTTCATCAGGGAAGTCAAATCTCATAGGCTGGTAATCATCAATGGGTTGCTCAGCAAGATAATCAGACAACACACTGCCTTTAATGGCCTTTTGAGATGTGTACTGAATATCATATTCTGTGAGGATCATTTGCCATCTTGCAACCCGTCCGGTAAGCGTTGGCTTCTCAAAAATGTACTTAACTGGGTCCATCTTGGATATCAATAAAGTAGTGTGGGTCAACATATACTGTCTCAGTCGGCGAGCAGCCCACGCTAAAGCACAACAAGTTTTCTCGAGCAGTGAATAACGTTGTTCACAGTCGGTAAACTTTTTGCTTAGGTAGTATATTGCATACTCTTTTCGACCAGACTCGTCATGCTGGCCCAGCACACACCCCATTGACTCTTCTAATACTATCAAGTACATGATTAGAGGTCTTCCTTCAACGGGAGGCATAAGGATTGGAGGCTCTTGTAGGTATTCCTTGATTTTGTCAAAAGCCTTCTGGCAGTCTTCATTCCACCTGACCGTTTGTTCCTTTCTTAACAGCTTGAACAAGGGTTCACATGTTGCAGTAAGGTGAGATATGAATCGTGAAATGTAGTTCAATCTACCTAGAAACCCCCGAACTTATTTTTCAGTCTTCGGTGCAGGCATTTCTTGAATGGCTTTGACTTTATCAGGGTCAACTTCAATCCCTTTCTCGCTTACAATAAATCCCAGCAGCTTACCGGATCGCACCCCGAATGTGCATTTGTTGGGGTTTAACTTCAATTGGTATTTCCTCAGACGCTTGAATAGCTTTAACAGATTCACCAGGTGGTCTTCTTATGTGAGGGACTTGGCAATCATGTCATCCACATAACATTCAATTTCTTTGTGGATCATGTCATGGAATAATGTTACCATAGCCCGTTGATAGGTGGCACCAACATTCTTCAGTCCGAATGGCATTACCTTATAACAAAATGTGCCCCAGGGTGTGATGAAAGTTGTCTTCTCCATGTCTTCAGGTGACATTTTAATCTGATTGTATCCTGAAAAACCATCCATGAAGGAGAACACCGAGAACTGAGTCGTATTATCAACCAATACATCAATGTGAGGCAATGGGAAGTCATCTTTCGGGCTGGCTCTGTTCAGATCCCGGTAATCCACACACATCCTCACCTTGCCGTCCTTCTTAGGCACAGGTACAATGTTAGCAACCCACGGTGGATAGCTAGTCACAGCAAGGAAACCGGCGTCCCACTGCTTTTGTACCTCTTCTTTTATCTTCATGGCCATATCTGGGCGAGTACGGCGCAACTTCTGTTTTACTGGCGGGCAGTCTTCTTTCAGTGGCAGCTTGTGCATAACAATATCGGTGTCCAACCCTGGCATATCCTGATAAGACCAAGCGAAAACATCCATATACTCCCGAAGCATATCAATCAATTGTTCTTTTACTGAATCTTGTAAGCAGGCCCCGATCTTGACTTCTTTCACTTCTTCTTCTGTACCAAGATTAACCGTTTCGACCTCCTCCTGATGAGGATTGATAACCTTCTCCTCTTGTCTCAACAACCTAGCTAGCTCTTCAGGTAGCTCATAATCTTCTTCAACCCCTTCATCAGCTTGGTTGATTGGATTGTCAAAGTCATACGGAGTCATAGCAGTGTTGTTGTCGGTGCAGTCTAGAGGGCACTCTCTGCAAGGGTTTAGATTTGTTCATTTTAGTGATCGATTTTATCTTATTTAGAAAAAGTGAAAATGAAGTTATTATTTTAAAAACATTGCCATTTTATTTTTGTACAAAAAGTGAAAAAAATGAAAAACAGTGAGCGAAAAAGAAAAGACTCATTTGCAAAAGATGTCCTGATATTCATTAATTGGTCTTTGCACAAAATACAAGATGGCCCGATTACAAAATGAGTCTTGACATCTTGGGCAAGATGCAAGACTTGATGCATGCTTTAAAATACAGGAAATAATAATTACTCTGCAGGAGTAACCCTTATAATTTCCTGGGAAGACCAGTTTGAGACATGGCTCCTCGGGGTCCTTGGACGTATCCAGCTTTCCAGGTTGCGCTCGTCTTCCGACTCATCTTCCAAATTGTTCACAGCATCCGGGGTGAGCATCCCCCTGCTGACAAACTTGGGCTCTTTTGCAGCCTCTGGTTGATCTTGTTGAGTTGGTCTGTAACCCAACCCAAATCGGTCTTCTTTCTTCTCCACGGGCAGCAGCTTGCCCCAGCCTTGGGCGGTACCTTCCTCAACAACCTTCCGGGCTTGCTGGTACGATGTCATGGAAGTTCCCAGTACAGCAGATGCTTCATTAATGTTCAAGGCCTCAAACCCCTGGCTCATGGTTTCATGGATCTCTCCGTCCATTTCTATGTACTTGTACGTTGCCAGCTGGCTAACAAAGATGTCCTCTTCCCCACAGATGGTGATGATTTGGCCTTCCCATTCGAATTTCAACTTCTGGTGAAGGGTAGACGTAATAGCGCCAGCGGCGTGGATCCAGGGTCTACCCAACAGACAGCTGTAGGCCGGGTGAATGTCCATCACAAAGAAGGTAGTTTTAAAAGTTTGTGGGCCAATCAACACAGGCAGATCAATCTCCCCAAGCACTGATCTTTTAGAGCCATCAAATGCTCTCACCACCAAATTGCTCAGACATAATGCCAAGCCATCATATTCCAGCTTCACTAAGGCTTTCTTTGGTAGAACATTGAGTGATGACCCAGTGTCCACCAGCACATGAGATAGAACAGCACCCTTGCATTCCAAGGTGATATGCAAAGCCTTGTTGTGGTTACGTCCCTCAGTTGTTAAGTCAGCATTGGTAAAGCCCAGTCCATGACTGGTGTTGACATTTGCAACCACAGTTTCTAACTGATTAACAGTAATCTCCTCCGGCACATATGCTGCGTGCAGGACTTTCAACAATGCATTCCTGTGGGCTTCGGAACACATTAACAGTGATAATATAGAGATTTTTGAGGGAGTTTGGTGAACCTGATCCACCACCTTGTAATCACTTCTTTTTATGATTCTCATAAACTCGTCTACATCTTGTTCAAAAGATGTCTTCTGAGTTTCTTTGGTAATCGGCTCTTCAGGTACCACACTCTTTCCTTTTGCTTTGGCAGCAGCCTCTGCTTCAACATTAGGTCTTTGTGTTTGTGAGGCGAAAAGGCGTCCGCTTCTAGTGAAGCCTCCACCTCCCCCAACATTATCAATTTGTGGAGAAGAGGTTGATGAGTCCAAAGTGATTTTCTCCCCATTGCAGTAGAGATCAGAGCCATAATGCCATGGTATAGCATTACTGCTTTCATAAGGAACGGGTCCAGGCACCGTAATAGTAACTGGGCTGACTACTGCAGAGGATGGTACTGTAATGGTGTGCGGATCATAATAAATTGTGACTGGTGATCTGGTAGGAGGTGTAATGATTTGTTGTTGGAAATTGCTACTAGGAGGAACACTTGATGGGTCATAGTAGATTGTAACTGCTGAGACATCTTCATTAATTTTTGCTGGCATTGTAGAAGATTCTGCTAATGACATGGATGCTGATGTTGTAGAAGAAAGAGTTGTTGACATTTGATTTGTTGAAGTGATGGATGGAGTAACTGCTGATGATATTGATGAATCGGTAGGAATGATTGTTGCTGCTGTTGTAGAAGAATCAGGAATTGCTGTTAAAGGAATTGCTGGATTTGTAGGCGCCGTTGTTGAGATCTGAAGGATACCATCCTTAATAAGATTATCTATGCCACTCCTCATCCTTTCACACCCATTGACTGCGATGTTGCAATACCCACAACCGAGCTCACACCCGGGGAACACTTGGCACTCTAAAAGCTGAGCTTTAATTTCGACCAAAGGTGTTCGTATTTGTGCAACACTAGTGATCAAGGTAGATGGTTTGTCTTCTTCAATGGCATTAATCCTCGGCCCACCATGATTAGGCATAGGATTCTTGTTGACATTAGGAGGGGGTGCAAAGTTGAGGGCTTTAGAATCCACCAGATCTTGGACTTTCACTTGTAAGGCCCTGCATTTTTCAGTATTGTGACCAGGTGCATTGGAGTGGAAAGCACACCTGGCATTGACATCATAATTCCTTGGGAGATTGAGGGGATCTGGAGGTGCCAATGTCCTTAACTCAACCAGGTTGAGCTTCAGGAGTTGTGGCAAAAGTGCAGCATATGGCATGGGAATTGGGTCAATCACCCTGTTTTCCTGTGATGGCCTTTGTTGGAATGGACGCTGTGGTTGGTTGCTGTTGTTGTTGTTGTTGTAGGTTCTCTGTTGCGGATACTGAACTTGTTGTTGATAATGTGGTTGTTGCTGAGGGTATGCTGATTGTTGAGGGATTGGAGCTGGAATGGTAACAGCTGCTACTGACCTGGGAACATACTGAGGTCTGCCCTTGCTTGCATGAATGGAATTGGTCTCACCGGCTCTTCGGGGTCCCACAAAAGGCTTCCTGGGATTACTGGATGAACTTGCACCGCTATCAGAAATCTTACCCATTTTCAACAAACTCTCAATCCTTTCACCAGCTATGACAACATCAGCAAAGCTGATGGAGGAGAAGGCAGCCAGTCTATCAATATATGTCCCTTGCAGAGTATTCATGAACATGTCGGCCATTTCTCTTTCCGACATAGGTGGTTGGACAGTAGCAGCAAGCTGTCTCCACCTCTGGGCATACTCCCTGAAGCTTTCTCTGGAAGATTGAGACATTCCCATTAGGAGGGTCCTGTTGGGAGCCATGTCTAGGTTGTATTGATACTGCCTGATGAAGGCTTCAGCTAAGTCCTTCCAGCATCTAATGGTAGCTCTAGTCAAGTGCGAATACCACTCTCTTGAAGCCCCAGTAAGACTGTCTTCAAAGTAGAACATCCACAGCTTCTCATCCATAGTATAAGCTTTAAGTCTTCCCAGGAAAGACTGCAGGTGAGTTCGTGGACAGGAGGTACCATTGTATTTCTCAAAGCACGGGGGTTTGAATTTGTGGGGAATTCTCACCCCATCCACTAGCCCCATGTCCATCACATTGAAGCCCAAGGAATTCTGAGACTCCCAAGATCTCAACTTCTCAGCAATTTCATCTAACCTCCTGTCATAGACTTCATCCCCAGCTCCCATAACAGTAAACTGCTCCTCCTGAGGATCTTCTTGCAAGATCCTGCCTGCAGCAGTGTTTCCTTGCACATTTCTCGGGATATTAGCTTCTGGTTCCAGATGAGGTCCAAATACTGGTGGATCAATACGAGGCTGACCCCTTTCATTGTTGCTAGTTCCTCCTGTCCCAAGGTGAGGCTCTTCAGAAGTTTGTCTTTCCACCAGCTCTCTTAATCTTTCTTGACTCTGGGCTAGGCCAGTCATTACAGCCATGAATTGAGACATCTGATTCCTCATCTCCACTCTCTCATTAGCCATCTGATTTCTGACTTCAGTCAGATCTTGCTGTACTTGATCCATTTGAATACCAGGAAGGTTGTTGCGAGTAGGGTACCGGTGCGTGCGGTTGACAGGGAACACTCGGCGACGAGCAATGTTTCTTGAGATCACAACAAAGTTAGAAATAATAATAACAAAACCTACAAAACAAAACACAAAGTTAGTATGCAATGCAGTATGCTTATTTGTTTTCCAAGGTATCCGGCTTGGTTCTTGGTTTTGACCTTTCCAGACCTCGAGGAAGATGCTTGATGTTGTTGAGAAAAGAGACCCAATGAAAGCAAACTGATATATTACAAATGATGAACACATACATAGTTTGTTTTACAACACATGCCCCTGGAGGGTCAAAATACAAAAGAAAGAGAAAAGTACATCAAATGGAAATGAACAACAGGCAAAGAAATCAAACATCCAATCCAAACTCATCCTCCTTGACCTCCTTCAGGAGTGCCTCAGTCACTGGACCAGCTGGGTGCTCTGTAATGGTCCTAATGAGGAAGTTCCTGGTGGCAATGGCAGTGGTCAACTTCTTGTGCCTATCCTGGTCTTTTGACCTCTTCAATCCAGCTCTAAGTTTTAATTCTGAAATCTCCTTCTGGGCTGCCAATAAAGCTTCTTGTTGCTGCTTCTCCTTGGCCTCCAATTGTTCAATCCTAGCTTGAGTTTTCTGGTCTTCCTATGTCCGGGCTTCAGTGATCCTGACCCATCTAGCCTGACTCTCTTGCAGATAAAGCTCAGTCCTAGCCTGCTGAAACTTGGCTTCTTTACAGGCATTCTTCAATATTTTCTCCCCAACCCTTGCTTTCTTGATGTAGTCCTTTGTCTTCTCAATTTTGGCCAGATGCTCCACCCTAAGCTTCTCCAACCTCTCAATGTCCAGACGACCATCACTCCTTTCCCAAAGGGTCTTCTTCAAAGCTTGAGACAGATTCTCATTCCTTTCCTTCAGCTTCTCAAATTCCTCCAGGCTGACAGTTGTTGTTGGCTGTGCTGTAGATGGTCCAGGTATATCCTCAATGGTGAAAGGCATTCCAGTAATCTGAGCTCTAGTACGGGACTAATCATAGTATTGAGCTGAAGCAACATTATTACACCTCCCTAGGATAGCCATCCCTTTTGTCTGAATGTTGTCCCAAGCCCAGGATGCTTGTCTGACAGCAGCTGAATTAGGTTTTACTTCACAATACAGGGTCTCAGCTAAATCTTGCACTCTGGGAGGGTGAACCAAAGCATAGCCCAGTTGTCTCTTAAACAGCAAAGGATTGTAGTTGATGCAACCCTTTACGCCTATCAGAGGCACATTTGGGTATTGCCCACAGCTGGTGATAATGTCCTTGCCTTTGGTGCTTTGGGTGCACCATCTAATATCATCTGAAGTCAAAGCAATGAGCCTCTTAGCCCAATTCTTCTGTTGGTGAGGATTCAGGAAAGCATCTGACTTAGGTAGGTGTCTGAGCAGCCAGGTGTGAAACAAAGGAGCACAACATCTCACTAACTTCCCCCTTTGTTTTTCATTCCTCTGATGGATGGAGTAATAGAAATCTCCCAGCAATGTGGGTACTGGGTTCTTCAGAAGGAACAGATGAATGGCATTCTTGCGGACAAATTTAGGCTCATCTGCAAACAGTATGACCCCATATATACTGAGGGCTAACAGTGCACAGACTGCCCTCCATTCTCCCAATGAGGCCTTCAGGATGGCCTGAGAAATCAAGAAGTCCAAGTGCAAACCAGGGATACCAGCTTTTGTTGTTATACTTTGCTCAATCAAGGCAGGTTCCAGGTACAGTGCTTTTGCTACTTCTCCATTGCTGGGAGCTGGCATTTCTGGGTTAAAGGGGATGCCACCCCTAATAGGTACCCCAATCAATGAAGAAAATTCTTCCAGCAGAGGCCCTAGCTGGAAGTCTGGAAAAGTGAAGCATCTCAGTGGAGGATCATAAAACTGTAAGCAGGTGTGGATCATACTCCTCTGAGAAGGGTCAAGGTCCATAACCATATCCAGGATACCTCCATAGTGTTCTCTAAACTGTGGAATATGGTCAGGTGTGATGAGTGACTGGACCTGCCTGATACCAGTCAACACAGGCTCAAAGAAATGGTAGGATATGTTGCTCTTCCTTGGAGTAGTCATGAATACTGCTGAAGAAGATGAAGATAGGTGCTGATGAAGATCAAGGCTGATACTGGAGATGAGCCACTGACAGGCTGATGCTGGTGATGATGAGAATAACTGAAGTGGGTAACTGATGAAGCAGAGGTCTATGCAGAAGAAGGGGTCAAAACCAAACCAGATATAATGTGGATACCCTGAAAAGCAAATAAACAAATGTTAAATGATGCAAATGATGAGTATGCAAATTATATGCAAGGGTTTGTGATCAAGCTGGATCTGATTATCTGTCTTGATATAAGTCCATGTATGTTCAAAGAAGGTCCAGATGGAGGTTCAGAAATCCAGTAACCAAGGTGGGGGACTCAAATAAAGAGTCACATGTCCAGGGTTAATCACAAGAACTGTCCAAAATGAGGTACTCTTAAACCAAATGATGACAGGGTATGATGTGGCCAAAGGTACCTGCAAACCTGTAAACAGCCCAACCCCCTCACAGGTAAAGCTCTAGAATAAGGATCCTCAGACTTGGATCAGTTATGAGGAGTGTAAACACTTCTAACCCGGAGGTACAGTGTTTACAATAACCATAAAAGATCCTCCTCTAATTCACCTCAGTTTCAGAAGGTCATAATAAAAGGTCATCCAGACTTAGCAAGCTTCCCAGATAGCCCTAGCACTACAGGAAATCTGTAGCACAGAGTTCTCAAGAAGAAACCCACATCTGAACCGTGTTTCATATTCCCGCACCAGACCGAAATGGAATGGGAAAGAACATGAACCACTCTAGCCTAGGTGTCACTCAGGTCCCAGGTATAGGACCTCAAACTCTCAATGGAACCCCACCCACCAGAAACAGAAAACAAGATCCAGCAATGACAATGACAGTATGAAATATGAAAACTGTAAAGGAATCAATAAATAAAGTTGTACAGAAAGCAATAAATAAAGCAATATAAACACACAATTAGCCATAACACCCCAGTAAACACAAATCAAACAAGCGCTAGGAGGAACCCACAAAAAGAACCAGAAGCCCTGGTTACAGTATAAGGGTCCCCAGCAGAGTCGCCAAGCTGTCGCTCCCACCTGATGACACATGGCCAAGAGGGGTACAGACGCGAACGGTCGGCGAAAGAGGGAAGAATGAAAAGAGTCGCCAGCTAGGCATTTTTATCCCGAAGGAAAGGTGATGCTGCATAAACCTAAGAAAAGATATGGATAAGACGGTCGCGAACCAGAGAAACTGAGAAAGGGGGTTGGTTACAACCTGGGAAGGTATTAGCACCCAGATTGTCCGCCGTACTCGACGGGATCCACGCTTAAAAGATTTGTGTTTAAAGGGGTAGTGTCAGTGCAATTTGTGTACCAAAGCTGGAAAAGAATGCAAGTGTCAGTGTAAAAGAAATGTGAAGTGTATAAGAGAAGTGTCAGTGTAAGAACAAGAGTGAAATGCTCAATACTTTGAGGCTAAAAGAATAATACTGAAGGAAGGGGGATATATAGAGACTTTTGTTCGGTAACTATTAAGTTATGCCTACGTATCCTCTCGTGCAATGAGGAAGTCAGAACACCGTAGTTCGACTCAAAGAGACTGAGAAACAAATTGGCTTGTGAACTGCTTACTTGTCTATGCTCAAGTGCATGACCTTTCTGGCTCAGGTGCAAACTGTCTTGCATTAGACGGAAGAAGCAAGTTCTCGGTTATGAGTGAATGAGATGAGGAAAGAATCCCAGAGGAGACGATTATTGTTTGTTTTTGATGTTTTCAATCTTTTATTGGTTTTTTGAAGTTTGTCATAAGTTGATGAGCTTAAGTCTAAACCAAGGGTTAGTAAACTCATCACATCTTCCCTCTGATTAGGGGTAATGAGGATACCTTAAGTGTGAAGTAAACACCTCACACTTAATCACCATGATGTAGGTTTAAGATAATTAACCTACTTGCATTTATTTATATGTTTTTGGAGTTTTTATTTAGTGTTAAGTAATGAGTTTAAGCCATAATCAAGGATTTAATGGACTCATTACACCACCCTAATAGAAGGATAATAGATGAGAACATTTAAGCTGAGAAAGGCTCCTCAACTTAATCCATGATTAGGGATTAACCTCATGACAAAACAAAGCCTTTATTAAAGTGAATTTTAGTTAATGATAAGATCAAGAAGTGGATTTTAGGGTTTGTAAGACAACTTGAGGGGGACTTGTCCATTAACACTAGGGTTAGTCCTTCTTAACCAATTAAGGAAGAATTAGAACCCTAATGCAAGGCCCAAGTTACAAGCTTGATATCTTGATGATTATTATGTGAATTAATTAAAGGAATTAAACACATTAAGGGTTTAACACTTAGGATTAAAGTTATACACTCCATCCTAATAGAAGGATACAGGCATAACCCTAATAACAAAGTCTTAAAGCCTTTAGGGTTTAGTCCTTGATTATGAGACGAGAAGAGAAGACTCAAAGATGACACAAAGGAAAAAAACTAATGGGGGACTAATCAAACCCTAATTGTGATCATGCTTGGTTGTTCCTAGGGTTTGTGAAGCTTAAGAAAGAAAGAGATCTTCAAAGGCCACCAAGGAAGCAGAATAGAAAAGAGAAAGAAGCAGAGAGAAGCAAGACAACTTGCTTCACTTAAGAAGACAAGTTGCTTGAAGGAAGAAAGAGGAGGAGGAGCATGAGTGAGAAAGCTCACTCTAATACACAAGTAAAATGAAGCAATGATGCATAAGAGAGGAGAAGAGGTTATGAGAAGTGAAGGCAAATTCACTTCTCAATGATTTACCACCTGAAAAGTTAGCAACAAGAAAATGAAATGGAATGAATATGAGAAAGATGCAATGATGCAAACCAAAACCAGAAGCATAATCATGAAGTTAATAATGCTAAGAGATAATGCAAACACATGTCAAGAGTTGTGGATGATCATACAAGGATGAGGATGCAAATGAAGCATGCTTTGAACCATGAAAGTTCATGAATGTATATGAAATGGAATGAATGCATATCATGGCAAATGAATGATGCAATGATCAAACATGATTCTAAAATGTCCTAAGATGTCTTATGAATCATGTGGATGCACAAAATGTCATGGCAAGTTCTTGAATGCAAGCAAATGAAAGATGGATGCAAAGGAAGGCAAAAATTAGGGTTTACACACAATATGCAACAACAAATTCAAAACCAAAAGCAAATGTCATGATAAAAAATTGAAAATGGGATCAAAGGAACCCTAACCCTACAAAAGTTCACTGCCCAAAGGAGAGGACCTAACTCTTAACCTAATGGGAGATATGAATTTCTCAAGTCAACTAGGGTTTTGGGATACCTCACAATGAAAAATGCAAAACAATTTGAAAATGAAAGATAAATTCAAAACAATTTTACCCTAGAAACTACATGATATGAAGGATGCAATGCAAGAAGAACCATCATCAAACTCTTCATGGTTAGGCAGAATGAATTTTTTCAAGTTAGGACCAAAATATTGCCTTTAAACAAATTTAATTCCAATGAAAAAGGTCAAAATAGTTCAAGAACCAAAAAGAAATTTGTTTTGTGAGTTTGATAATGTTTCTAAATGTTTTGAAATGCAATGTGAATTTTTTGGTGATTTTTAAATACCTAAATGCATTTTTAATTAATTAATTTCCATTAACTAATTAAAAATAAACATTTAAATGATTTAAAAATAATTTTTAATGCAAAAAATAAAAATAAAAATATTTTTGGTTTTTGAAAATTAATGAAATGTTTGACAAAAGAAATCAGAATTTTTTAATATGTTTTGCTATTTTTTAAAATTCGTGGAAGTTAAATGAAAAAGAAATAAAAATTAGAATAAAAGAAAGTATGCCAAAGGAGAGGTCCAGATTGAATCTGGGCTTGAAGTTGTTGACTTGGCGCCACATCCAATGGCCCAAGTTCAAACCTGACTAATTCCATTAATTAATTTAATTAAACATTATTAAATCAGGATTAGGGCTAATCATGAAATCCCAGCCATCCAACACACGTGGGAAAGAGCCATCGCACGGCCTACATTCAAACTTCCATTAATTACACAGCTAAACCTAATTAGGGCTAATTAAACTCAGACGGCCGGAACAGTGTTCCGGTCGTCTTCTCCGACGAACCAAAAACCCTAGTTTCTTCTATAGGTTACCAAACACCAAATTTCTTCCACCAAAATGATCCTCACATCAATCTAAACCTAAAACCTCAATCAAAATTCATTTATTCTTCCTCACAAACATGAATCGAAACAAAATGCAAAACACGGGCAAATGTTCAGAAGCTTCATACATGATGGTCACTTCACCATTTTCAAAAGTAAATACATATTCATGATCAGGAGAACATGCAGAATCATAAAAGAACTTAAAACTTAGCTTCTGGAAAAAATGTTCTTCATGTTACCTGAGATGAAGACTCCCTGTTTCTGAGCTTTCTGGACTCAAACTTAGTGCAATCCCTCTCCTTTGAACACCCTGATGATGAAATGAAGCTTGGAGAGCTTTGAGAATGGCTGGTTATGGCTGTTTTGTTCTGGTGTAGCAGAAATGAAGGTCTTTGTGTGTGGTGATTCAAGCTGTTTCAGGGGGTGGCTTTTGTTCTAAGGATGATTTGTGACTTGTTGGTGAAAGAAAAAGTGAGGTTTGATGGCTGTGTGAAGAGATTCGAAGAGGGGAAATTTTGGACAGTTTTTTGTGCAAGCTGGATTGTGTCTTGTTTCAATGTTGAATGAGTTGCTATATCACTCCCATAATGTTTGAGTAGGCTGTGGAGCAGGTTAGTAGAGGCTGCTGATCACTATTCCAAGAGCATGGGAGAAATTGCAAAAAGTCAAGGTTTGGTGTACTTGAGGCATGGGCTGTGGCAGAGATGGTTTCCTGGCTTGTACTGCATCAGCTGAGTTCAAGGATGACTCTTGGATCAATTGTGGTGAGCTATATGGCTTGGATCACAAGTTTGAAATGATTTTGCATTTTGGCAACTTGTTACACTTTGTGACTTTTGGTCATGAACATATGATATCTCTTGGGCAATTTGTAGCAAAATGCATCATATAATGTTGCTATGATGACTTGAGATCAATTAGTGTTCAATTTAAGCATGAAAATTTCCTTTTGCAAAATTTCAATTTTGAAGCTTTCATGAAGAAATGCCTTATGCAACTTGTAATCCAAGGCATGAAAGTGAAAAATTCTTGGCACAAAATCTGACTTTTAGACATTGCATTATGTTGTATGATGATTAGAAGCCACTTTGAAGTCACAAATTGGTTTGGCAAAGGTTTTTGCAAGTTTCCTCCTTTGGTGCAAAAGTGAAATTTCAATGATTTTATCCAACTTTGACAAGCCATAACTTTTGATCAAAAATGAATTAGAATGAGTTCTTGTACTTTTTGAAAATGGTAGGATCCATTCTACAACTTTAATGACCAAAGTTTTCTCATTTGAGGCATTTTTGAATCAAAAAGGGGAGTTTGAAAAACTTTCCCAAAATGGCAAGTTTTCATTATAAGTCACTTTCCCAAAAAGGCAACTTTGCAAATGGCTTGAAATTCTTCAATTTTGTGACCTTCTAACATCTTCTATGATCAAATAAAGATCATACACCTTCAAAATGATGGAGAAACCTCTTTGGTTGGGTCATTGGGGGCCTCAGATGCCCTGATTTTGCATTGACTTGCTCAAGAAGTCATCTCCTGATCAGATGCCTTCCCCATTGAATTTCTTCATGAAAATTGATATGCATGATCCTCATAACATATAGAGACCAATAGAAACAAGAATGACCAAAACAAATTGGAGTTATGGCCTCTGAAACCAAAACCCTAATTCTAGGTCATCTGTGCAGTTAAACCTTGGCTCTGCTTCCATACCTTGCCAGTTCTTGTGATTCTTTGACTTTCTTGACCTTGTGAGGATGTAATATGATGCTTGAACATACATGGACCCCTTTGAAGTGATTGATTACCTTTGGAGTGGCTCAAATGGCTCTTGGATTGCTCAGATCACAAACCCTAAATGCAGATGACTTTGAATCAATGCAGTGAATCAAGAATGTGGTATGAGATGCTATGATTGAATTTATGCAAATGAAAAGATCACAAGCCATGGTGTGAATGGGTGAGGGCAAATTTGGGGTGTTTACACCATCAACTAAAATCCACTTTAATAAAGGCTTTGTTTTGTCATGAGGTTAATCCCTAATCATGGATTAAGTTGAGGAGCCTTCCTTAGCTTAAATGTTCTCATCTATTATCCTTCTATTAGGATGGTGTAATGGGTCCATTAAATCCTTGATTATGGCTTAAACTCATTACTTAACACTAAACAAAAACTCCAAAAACATCTAAACAAATAAAAGTAGGTTAATCATCTTAATCCTATATCATGGTGATTAAGTGTGAGGTGTTTACCTCATACTTAAGGTATTCTCATTACCCCTAATCAGGGGGAAGATGTGATGAGCTTACTAACCCTTGGTTTAGGCTTAAGCTCATTTTCTTATGACAAACTTCAAAAAGCAATAACAAAACTGAAAACACAAAAACAAACAATAATCGTCTCCTCCAGGATTCTTTTCTCATCTCATTCACTCACAAACGAGAACTTGCTTCTTCCGTCTAATGCAAGACAGTTTGCACCTGAGCCAGACAGGTCATACACTTGAGCATAGACAAGTAAGCAGTTCACAAGTCAATTTTATCTTTCACTCTCTTTGAGTCGAACTACGGTGTTCTGACTTCCTCATTGCACGAGAGGATACGTAGGCATAACTTAACAGTTATCGAACAAAAGTCTCTGTATATTCCCCCTCCTTCCAGCATTATTCTTTAAGCCTCATAGTCTTGAGCTTCACATTCTCTTCTTACACTGACACTCCATATTTTTCACTTCACTTTCTTCCAGCACTGACACTTGCATTCTTTCCAGCTTTGATACACAAATTGCACTGACACTACCCCTTTAAACACAAATCTTTCAAGCGTGGATCCCGTCGAGTACGGCGGACAATCTGGGTGCTAATACCTTCCCAGGTTGTAACCAACCCCCTTTCTCAGTCTCTCTGGTTCGCAACCGTCTTATCCATTCTTTTCCCAAGCCTATGCAGCATTGCCTTTCCTTCGGGATAAAAATGCCTAGCTGGCGACTCTTTTCTTTTGAGTTCACCCTTGTGTGTTCTCTCTCCTCTCGCCGACCGTTCGCGTCTGTACCCCTCTTGGCCCTGTGTCATTTGGTGGGAGCGACAGCTTGGCGACTCTGCTGGGGAACCTTATACTGTAACCAGGGCTTCTGGTTCTTTTTGTGGGTTCCTCCTAGCGCTTGTTTGATTTGTGTTTATCGGGGTGTTATGTGCTAATTGTGTTCATTTATTTGCTTTATTTACTGCTTTATGTACAGCTTTATTTATTGCTTTCCTTTACAGTTTTTCATATTTCATACTGTCATTATCATTGCTGGATCTGGCTTCTGTTTTGGTGGGTGGGGTTCCATTGAGAGTTTGAGGTCCTATACCTGGGACCTGAGTGACACCTAGGCTAGAGTGGTTCATATTCTTTCCCATTCCATTTCGGTCTGGTGCGGGAATATGAAACACGGTTCAGATGTGGGTTTCTTCTTGAGAACTCTGTGCTACAGATTTCCTGTAGTGCTAGGGCTATCTGGGAAGTCTGCTAAGTCTGGATGACCTTTTATTATGACCTTCAGAAACTGAGGTGAATTAGAGGAGGATCTTTTATGGTTATTGTAAACAATGTACCTCCGGATTAGAAGTGTTTACACTTCTCATAACTGATCCAAGTCTGAAGATCCTTGTTCTAGAACACTACATGTGAGGGGGTTGGGCTGTTTACAGGTTTGCAAGTAGCCTTGGCCACATCATACCCTGTTTCTGTTTTGTTTAAGAGTACTCCACTTTGGACAGTTCTTGTGATTAACCTTGGACATGTGACTCTTTATTTGAGTCCCCCACCCTGGTTACTGGATTTCTGAACCTCCATCTGGACCTCCTTTGAACATACATGGACTTATATCAAGGCAGATATCAGATCCAGCTTGATCACAAACCCTTGCATATCATTTGCATACATCATCATTGCATCATTTAACATTTGTTTATTTGTTTTTCAGGGTATCCATATCATATCTGGTTTGGTTTTGACCCCTTCTTCTGCATAGACCTCTGCTTCACCAGTTATCTGCTTCATCCATTTTCATCATCACCAGCATTAGCCTGTCAGTGGCTCATTGCTAGCATCATACTTTGATCTTCATCAGAACTTATCTTCAGCTTCTTCAACAACACTCATGACTACTCCCAGGAAGAGCAACATATCCTACCATTTCTTTGAGCCTGTGTTGACTAGTATCAGGCAGGTTCAGTCACTTATCACACCTGACCATATCCCATTGTTTAGAGAACACTATGGAGGTATCTTGGATATAATTATGGACCTTGACCCTTCTCAGAGGAGCATGATCCACACCTGCTTACAGTTTTATGATCCTCCATTGAGATGTTTCACTTTTCTAGACTTCCAGCTAGGGTCTCTGTTGGAAGAATTTTCTTTGTTGATTGGAATACCTATCAGAGGTGGGATCCCTTTCAACCCAGAAATGACTTTTCCCAGGAATGAAGAGGTGGCAAAAGCACGATACCTGGAGCCTGCTTTGATTGAGCAAAGTATGACAACAAAAGCTGGAATCCCTGGTTTGCACTTGGACTTCTTGATTTCTCAGGCCATCCTGAAAGCCTCATTGGGAGAATGGAGGACAGTCTGTGCACTGTTAGCCCTCAGCATATATGGGGTTATACTGTTTGCAGATGAGCCCAAGTTTGTCAGTAAGAATGCCATCCATCTGTTTCTTCTGAGGAACCCAGTGCCTACACTGCTGGGAGACTTTTACTACTCCATTCATCAGAGGAATGAGAAACAAAGGGGGAAGTTGGTGAGATGTTGTACTCCTTTGTTTTACACCTGGCTGCTCAGACACCTGCCTAAGTCAGATGCTTTCTTGAATCCCCACCAACAGAAGAATTGGGCTAAGAGGCTCATTGCTTTGACTTCAGATGATATTAGATGGTGCATCCAGAGCACCAAGGGCAAGGACATTATCACCAGCTATGGACAATACCTAAATGTGCCTCTAATAGGAGTAAAGGGTTGCATCAATTACAATCCTTTACTGTTTAAGAGACAACTGGGCTATGCTTTGGTTCACCCTCCTAGAGTGCAGGATTTAGCTGAGACCATGTATTGTGAAGTGAAACCTAATTTGGCTGCTGTCAGACAAGCATCCTGGGCTTGGGACAACATTCAGACAAAAGGGATGGCTATTCTGGGAAGGTGTAATAATGTTGCTTCAGCTCAATACTATGACTGGTCCCGTACTAGAGCTCAGATTACTGGAGTGCCTTTCACCTTGGAAGACATACCTGGACCATCTACAGTACAGCCAGCAGCAACTGTCAGTCTGGAAGAATTTGAGAAGTTGAAGGAAAGGAATGAGAACCTATCTCAAGCCTTAAAGAAGACCCTTTGGGAAAGGAGTGATGGTCGTCTAGACATTGAGAGATTGGAGAAGCTTAGGGTGGAGCATCTTGCCAAAATTGAGAAGACAGAGGATTACATAAGGAAAGCAAGAGCTGGGGAACAAATATTGAAGAATGCCTGTAAAGAAGCCAAGTTTCAGAAGGCTAAGACTGAACTCTATCTGCAAGAGAGTCAGGCTAGGTGGGTCAGGATCACTGAAGCCCGTACACAAGAAGACCAGAAGACTCAAGCCAGGATTGAACAGTTAGAGGCCAATGAGAAGAAGCAGCAGGAAGCTTTGTTGGCAGCCCAGAAGGAGATTTCAGAGTTGAAGCTCAGAGCAGGATTGAAGAGGTCAAAGGACCAGGATAAGCACAAGAAGCTGACCACTGTCATTGCTACCAGGAACCTCCTCATTAGGACCATTACAGAGCACCCAGCTGGTCCAGTGACTGAGGCACTCCTGAAGGAGGTCAGAGAGGATGAGTTTGGATTGGATGTTTGACCCTTTGTTTGTTGTTATTTCCATTTGATATACTTTTTCCTTTTTTTGATGTATTTTGACAGACTATGTATTGTTCACCATTTGTAATATATTTCAGTTTGTTCTCATTTGGGTTTTCTCTCAACAACATCAAACATCTTCCTCGAGGTCTGGAAAGGTCAAAACCAAGAACCAAACCGGATACCTTGGAAAACAAATAAGCATACTGCATTGCATACTAACTTTTGTTTTGTTTTGTAGGTTTTATTATTATTGTTTCTAACTTTGTTGTGATCTCAGGAAACATTGCTCGTCGCCGAGTGTTCCCTATCAACCGCACGCACCGGTACCCGACTCGCAACAACCTTCCCGGTATTCAAATGGAACAAGTACAGCCGGATCTGACTGAGGTCAGGAACCAGATGGCTAATGAGAGAGTGGAGATGAGAAATCAGATGTCTCAATTCATGGCAGTAATGACTGGCTTGGCCCAGAGTCAAGAAAGGTTAAGAGAGCTGGTGGAAAGACAAACTCCTGAGGAACCCTATCTTGGAATAGGGGGAACTAGTAACAATGAACGGGGCTAGCCTCGTATTGATCCACCAGTATTTGGACCTCATCTGGAATCAGAAGCTAACATCCCGAGAAATGTGTAAGGTAATACAGCTGGAGGGAGAATCTTGCAAGAGGATCCCCAAGAAGAGCAGTTTACTGTTATGGGAGCTGGAGATGAAGTATATGACAGGAGATTGGATGAAATTGCTGAAAAATTAAGATCTTTGGAGTCTCAGAATTCTTTGGGCTTCGATGTAATGGACATGGGGTTAGTGGATGGGGTGAGAATTCCCCACAAATTCAAACCCCCATGCTTTGAGAAGTACAATGGTACCTCCTGTCCTCGCACTCATTTGCAGTCTTTCCTGGGGAGACTTAAAGCTTATACTATGGATGAAAGTTGTGGATATTCTACTTCGAAGACAGTCTAACTGGGGCTTCAAGGGAGTGGTATTCACACTTGTCTAGAGCCACCATAAGGTGCTAGAAGAATTTGGCTGAGGCTTTCATCCGTCAATATCAATACAATCTGGACATGGCTCCCAACAGGACCCTTCTGATGGGAATGTCTCAATCCTCCCGAGAAAGCTTCAGGGAATATGCCCAAAGGTGGAGACAGCTTGCTGCTGCTGTCCAACCACCCATGTCAGAGAGAGAAATGGCTGACATGTTCATGAATACATTGCAAGGGACCTATATTGATAGACTAGCTGCTTTTTCCTCTACCAGTTTTGCTGATGTGGTCATAGCTGGTGAAAGGATTGAAAGTCTACTGAAGATGGGAAAAATCTCCGACAGTGGTGCAAGTTCATCCAGTAATCCCAGAAAGCCTTTTGTGGGACCCCGAAGAGCCGGTGAGACCAATTCCATTCATACAAGCAGGGGCAGGCCTCAGTATGTTCACTGGTCAGTAGCAGTTGTTACCATTCCAGCTCCGATTCCTCAACAATCAGCATATCCTCAACAACAGCAACCACAATATCAACAACAAGTTCAGTATCCGCAACAGAGAACCTACAATAACAACAACAACAACCAACAACAGCGCCCTTTCCAACAAAGACCATCACAGGCAAACAGGGTGATTGACCCAATCCCAATGCCATATGCTGCACTCTTGCCACAACTCCTGAAACTCAACCTAGTTGAATTAAGGACATTGGCACCTCCAGATCCTACCAATTTGCCAAAGAACTATGATGCCAATGCCAGGTGTGCATTCCACTCAAACGCACCGGGGCATAATACTGAAAAATGCAGGGCCTTACAGATGAAAGTCCAAGACCTGGTAGACTCAAAAGCTCTCAACTTTGCACCTCCTCCGAATGTCACAAGGAATCCAATTCCTAGTCACAATGGGCCTAGGATTATTGCTATTGAGGAAGGCAAACCATCAACCTTGATCACCAGTATTGCACAGATTCGAACACCTTTGGTTAAAATCAAAGCTCAGCTTTTAGAATGCCAAGTGTTCCCTGGGTGTGAGCTCGGCTGCGGGTATTGCAATATTGCAGTCAATGGATGTGAAAGGCTGAGAAGCGGCATCGATGGTCTTATTAAGGATGGTATCCTTCAAATTACGACAACGGCGCCTACAAATCCAACAATTCCTTCACCGGAAATCACAGATACTCCTACAACATCAGCAACCATTGTTCCAACGGATTCTACTACAACTCCAACAACTGCTCAATCGATCACTTCAATGGATGCAAGTTCAGTCACCATTCCTGCTACAACTTCAACACCCATCCAGTCAATAGTGTCTTCTACAACATCAGCAACAATTGATGAAAGCGTCTCAACGGTTACCATATACTATGACCCTGCAAATGTTCCTGCCAACAACCAACAAAATGTTACTCCAGTCAGAGCACCGGTTACCATATACTATGATCCACACACCATTGTGGTCCCTTCTGCAGCTGCTATCAGTCCAGTCACTATCACAGTACCTGGACCAGTTCCTTACGAAAGCAGTAATGCCATCCCTTGGCATTATGGTTCAGATCTGTACTGCGAGGGGCAGAAAATCACTTTAGAATCATCAACTTCTTCACCTCAGATAGACAATGTGGGGGGAGGCGGAGGCTTCACTAGAAGCGGACGTCTCTTTGCCTCGCAAATTCCAAGACCTATTGCCGAAGCAGAGGCTGCTGCTAAGGCAAAAGGGAAGAGCATGGTGCAAGAAGAACCACCCGCTAAAGAAGCTTTGAAGACTCCTTTTGATCAAGAGGTTGATGAATTCATGAGAATCATAAAGAAAAGTGATTACAAGGTGGTAGACCAGCTTCACCAAACACCTTCCAAGATCTCCATATTATCATTGCTAATGTGCTCCGAGGCTCATCGGAACGCACTTTTGAAGGTCCTGCACGCAGCTTATGTGCCGGAGGAGATTACCGTCAATCAGTTAGAGGCTGTGGTTGGAAACATTAACGCTAGTCATGGACTAGGATTTACCAACACTGATATGACAACGGAAGGTCGCAACCACAACAAGGCTTTGCACATTACCTTGGAGTGTAAGGGTGCAGTTCTTTCTCATGTATTGGTAGACACAGGGTCATCCCTCAATGTCCTGCCCAAGAAAGCCCTTGTGAAGCTGGAGTATGATGGATTGGCACTACGCCCAAGTAACTTGGTAGTGAGAGCCTTTGACGGTTCTAAAAGATCAGTTTTGGGAGAGATAGAATTACCAATAATGATTGGCCCACAGGTTTTCAATACGACCTTCTTTGTGATGGATATACAACCTTCCTACAGCTGTCTATTGGGTAGACCATGGATACACGCCGCTGGCACCGTGACGTCAACCCTTCACCAGAAGTTAAAATTCGAGTGGGAAGGCCAAGTCATTACTATTTGTGGGGAGGAGGATATTTTTGTTAGCCAGTTGGTTACTTTCAAATACATTGAAATGGATGGGGAGATCCATGAAACCATGAGCCAAGGGTTTGAGGCCCTTAACATTAATGAAACATCCGCTATGCTTGGGACCTCCATTAAATCATATCAGCAAGCCCGAAAGGTTGTTGAGGAAGGTACTGCCCAAGGCTGGGGCAAGCTGCTGCCCGTGGAGAAGAAAGAAGACCGATTCAGGTTGGGTTACAGACCAACTCGACAAGATCAACTAGAGGTTGCAAATGAGCCCAAATTTATTAGTGGGGGGATGCTCACCCCGGATGCTGTGAACAGTTTGGAAGACGAGCGCAACCTGGAAAGCTGGATACGTCCAAGGACCCCGGGGAGCCATGTCTCAAACTGGTCTTCCCAGGAAATTATAAGGGTTACTCCTGCAGAGTAATTATTATTTCCTGTATTTTAAAGCATGAATCAAGTCCTGCATCTTGCCCAAGATGTTAGGACTCATTTTGTAATCGGGCCATCTTGTATTTTGTGCAAAGATCAATTAATGAACATCAGGACATCTTTTGCAAACGAGTCTTTTCTTTTTTCGCTCACTGTTTTTCATTTTTCACTTTTTGTACAAAAATAAAATGGAAATGTTTTTCAAAATAAATAACTTCATTTTCACTTTTTCTAAATAAGATAAAACTGATCACTAAAATAAACCAATCTAAACCCTTGCAGAGAGTGCCCTCCAGACTGCACCGACAACAACACTGCTATGACTTCGTATGACTTTGACAATCCAATCAATCAAGCTGATGAAGGGGTTGAAGAAGATTATGAGCTACCTGAAGAGCTACCTAGGTTGTTGAGACAAGAGGAGAAGGTTATCACTCCTCATCAGGAGGAGGTTGAAACGGTTAATCTTGGTACAGAAGAAGATTTGAAAGAAGTCAAGATCGGGGCCTGCTTACAAGATTCAGTGAAAGAGCAACTGATTGACATGCTTCGGGAGTATGTGGATGTTTTTGCTTGGTCTTATCAGGATATGCCAGGGTTGGACACCGATATTGTCATGCACAAGCTGCCTCTGAAAGAAGACTGCCCACCAGTAAAACAGAAGTTGCGCCGTACTCGCCCAGATATGGCAATGAAGATAAAAGAAGAGGTACAAAAGCAGTGGCACGCCGGTTTCCTTGTTGTGACTAGCTATCCGCCATGGGTTGCTAATATTGTACCTGTGCCTAAGAAAGACGGCAAGGTGAGAATGTGTGTGGATTACCGGGATCTGAACAGAGCCAGCCCGAAAGATGACTTCCCTTTACCTCACATTGATGTATTGGTCGACAATACGGCTCAGTTCTCGGTATTTTCCTTCATGGATGGATTTTCAGGATACAATCAGATCAAAATGTCGCCTGAAGACATGGAGAAGACAACTTTCATCACACCCTGGGGCACGTTCTGTTATAAGGTGATGCCATTCGGACTGAAGAATGCGGGTGCCACTTATCAACGGGCTATGGTAACATTATTCCATGACATGATCCACAAAGAAATTGAATGTTATGTGGATGACATGATTGCCAAGTCCCTCACAGAAGAAGACCACCTGGTAAATCTGTTGAAGCTATTCAAGCGTCTGAGGAAGTACCAATTGAAGTTAAACCCCAACAAATGCACATTCGGGGTGCGATCCGGTAAGCTGCTGGGATTTATTGTAAGCGAGAAAGGGATTGAAGTTGACCCTGATAAGGTTAAAGCCATTCAAGAAATGCCTGCGCCGAAGACTGAAAAACAAGTTCGGGGTTTTCTAGGTAGATTGAACTACATTTCACGGTTCATATCTCACCTTACAGCAACCTGTGAGCCTTTGTTCAAATTGTTAAGAAAAGAACAGACAGTCAGGTGGAACGAAGACTGCTAGAGGGCATTTGACAGAATCAAGGAATACTTACAAGAGCCTCCAATCCTTATGCCTCCAGTTGAAGGAAGACCTCTAATCATGTACTTGACAGTATTAGAAGAGTCAATGGGGTGTGTGTTGGGCCAGCATGACGAGTCTGGTAGAAAAGAGTATGCAATATACTACCTAAGCAAAAAGTTTACCGACTGTGAACAACGTTATTCACTGCTCGAGAAAACTTGATGTGCTTTAGCGTGGGCTGCTCGCCGACTAAGGCAGTATATGTTGACCCACACTACTTTATTGATATCCAAGATGGATCCAGTTAAGTACATTTTTGAGAAGCCAGCACTTACCGGACGGGTTGCAAGATGGAAAATGATCCTCACAGAATATGACATTCAATACACATCTCAGAAAGCCATCAAAGGCAGTGTATTGTATGATTATCTTGCTGAGCAACCCAATGACGATTACCAGCATATGAGATTTGACTTCCCCGATGAAGACATCATGTTCATAAAAGCAAAAGATCATGAAGAGCCTATTCACACTGAAGGGCCTGACCCGGAAGAAGAATGGACTATGATGTTCGATGGGGATGTTAATATGAATGGCCGTGGTGTTGGTGCAGTACTCATTACACCTAAGGGAGTTCACATGCCTTTCTCGGCAAAACTCACCTTTAACTGCACTAACAACGAAGCTGAATACAAAGCTTGCATTATGGGTCTTGAGGAAGCCATTGACCTCAGGATCAAGACTTTGACTGTGTTCGGAGATTCAGCTCTGGTAATTAATCAAACCAACGGCAAATGGTACACTCACCAAGATCATCTGATACCTTATCGGGATTATACAAGGAGGTTACTGACTTTCTTCACAACAGTCAAGCTTGAGTATATCCCTCGAGATGAAAATCAGTTTGCAGATGCTCTGGCTACCATTTCATCCATGATCAAAGTTCAAGCCGCCAACTTGGTGCCCCGAATTTCAGTGTCCAGACTTGACAGACCAACATATGTATTCTCGGTAGACATTGCTAAGGATGATAAGCCTTGGTTCCATGACATCAAATGCTTCTTGGAGGATCAAACATACCCACCTGGGGCATCTTCCATTGATAAGAAGACTTTGAGAAGGCTAGCTGGGAGTTTCTTCCTGAACGCTGATGGTTCCCTGTATAAGAGAAACTTTGATATGGTACTTCTCAGATGTGTTGATAAGGCAGAAGCAGACTTGTTGATGCACGAGGTGCACGAAGGGTCTTTTGGTACCCATGCGGGAGGGCATGCAATGGCTAAAAAGTTGCTAAGATCAGGCTATTACTGGATCACAATGGATGCAGATTGTTGTGCTTACGCCAGAAAGTGTCATAAATGCCAGATTTATGCGGATAAAGTGCATGTGCCTCCCAATCCTTTGAATGTGATGTCTTCACCCTGGCCCTTTGCCATGTGGGGCATTGATATGATTGGCAAGATTGAACCGACTGCTTCAAATGGCCACAGATTCATCTTGGTAGCCATTGATTATTTCACCAAGTGGGTTGAGGCAGCTTCATATGCAAATGTCACCGGGCAAGTGGTAGCTCGATTCCTGAAGAGAGACGTCATTTGTCGGTATGGAGTGCCCGAGCGAATCATTACTGATAATGGTTCCAATTTGAATAATAAGATGATGGCGGAGTTATGTCGGGACTTCAAAATCCAACACCACAACTCTTCTCCTTACAGGCCAAAGATGAATGGCGCTGTAGAGGCAGCTAACAAGAATATCAAGAAGATTGTACAGAAGATGGTGGTCACCTATAAGGATTGGCATGAAATGCTACCATTTGCCTTACATGGGTACCGAACTTCAATCCGAACATCCACTGGGGAAACACCGTATCAGCTTGTGTATGGTATGGAGGCAGTCCTACCTGTCGAAGTTGAATTACCCTCCTTACGGGTACTGATGGATGTCAAGTTGAATGAGGCAGAATGGGTCCGATCCCGGTACGAACAACTTAGTCTGATCGAAGAGAAGAGATTAGCTGCAATCGGCCATGGGCAGCTGTATCAGAAAAGAATGAAGAAAGCCTTCGATCAGAAAGTTAGGCTTCGGGAATACCAAGTAGGAGATCTTGTGCTGAAAAGACTCCTTCCTCCTCATACAGACCACAGGGGCAAGTGGACTCCGAATTATGATGGTCCGTTCATAGTAAATAAGGTTTTCTCTGGTGGAGCACTGATGCTCAGTACTATGGATGGTGAAGATTTCTTATCCCCTGTGAATTCAGATGCAATTAAAAAATACTTCGCATAAAATGACCCGCTGGACATAAAAACAGAATGTAAGTCCAAGCAAAAATAGGGCATCCCGGCGAGTCAAAAACAGAATAAGAGACTCGGGCAAAAATAAGGGAAAAATAAATAAAAAATGTACACTCGCTGAGTTGAAAAGCCGCATTGGACAACTCAGGCAAAAATGGGTATCCCGGTGGATTGAAAACCCGAAAGGGCGATCCACGCAAAAAGGGGAATAAGCGAACAACTGCATTCTGAATTCGTCTGTATCACTTACAACACGGCAAACTTCGAAAGGTTTAAGCTTCGGTCAGAATCAGCCTTCTTCAAAAAGCAGGATGAGAAGAACGTCAATGTCATACGAGTCATAGCAAAAGGGAAGCTCCTCGAAGCGTCATCAACATTGCCAGCACCTTTTTTATTTCTCAATTTGTAACAATCTCCTCATTTCAGGGGATCTGTTTCTTTGACTGTAGTTACCAATTTAGGGCACCCAAATTAATAAAATCAGATTTTCAGTCATATTTCGTCCCATACATTTTATTTTCATTTGCAAAAATGTCCGATGTCCTTAAAATATCAATTGCATAAATACAGATGCGTCTTTTCTAAATCATCATGCTTACAGGAAATGTATTTGCTCTCGGGAGTATCTAAACTCCTATGATGGAGTCCAATAAGAGATACCTCGGGGTACTTGTGCGTTTCATTGTTATAACAGGATTGCAGGTATTCAAGCACAACATGGGGCATGAAAGCTTCTCCCCAGCAAGCTGCCAAATCATTATTTCCTCAGCACATCTTCCAAACAACTTCAGAAGTGTTTTTTCCCCAGCTGAGTTATCAGGATCCCCACAGAAATCTCTAGGAAGATCGTTCAGTGATCATTCCTCCCCAACCAAGTGCTAGACAGGGAATTATCTCCCCGCAGAGTTCCAGCCTCTATCCAGAAGAGCAATGCCTGGAGATCTCACAACAAAGTGACGGAACCTCCCACAGACCCCAGCTGGGTCCCTCATTACCAAGATAGGTCTATCAGTGATCTATTTTCTCAAGCAGAGCCATATATGTCAGATCTACCAATGGTCTCATCCCCAGCTGGGATATCCACTTCAAGCAGATCAGCCGGAGATCTCCGCAGCGACGGGATCCAAATCCCGGATTGGTATCTTTGCATAATCATAGCATTCACATCATATTTTCCCCCAGAGCGTAGCATTCCGTCTAATACGGAGCATTACGGCAAAAATCAAACATATCGCATAGTCATAAGCCATGTTTTGAATCAAACACCTGTATACACCAACATTCCATCAACAATACACAAAATACATCTCAAACTCCCCAACAGAAAGCCAAAGTGTCCCCTTTGCACTCTCTAACAGAAAGCCAAAGATGGAGATCTTGGAAGGAGTCTGGTGGACCTGATCCACAACCTTGTAGTCGCTTCTCTTGATTATCCTCATAAATTCATCCATATCTTGATCAAAGGATGTTTTATGGGCTTCTTTTGGTATAGGTTCCTTAGGCGCCACACTTTTACCTTTGGCTTTGGCAACAGCCTCTGCCTCAGTATTAATTCTTGGAACTTGTGGCGCAAAGAGGCATCCGCTTCGGGTGAAGCCTCCGCCTCCCCCGACATTATCCATTATGGTGTATGAACTGAAGAATCAAGAAGGACTCTCTCTCCGTTGCAGTAAAGATCTGAACCATAGTGCCATGGTACAACATTATCTTTTTTGTATGGAATGGGCCCCGACACCGTGATGGTGACTGGACTGACTACAGCAGAGGTAGGAACCGTTATTGTTTGTGGATCATAGAATATGGTAACAGGACTTCTGATTGATGGTGGTGGTGATTGACTGAAGCTGGGTTGTTGCTGAAACTGTTGTTGAGATTGTTGCTGAAAATTGTTGGAATCAGGGACCGTTGCAGGGTCATAATATATGGTGACTGTGGAGATGTCGTTGTTAATGGTTATTGTAGTTGTAGAAGCGGATGTGGTTGAACTAGTGTTTGTTGAAGTGATGGAAGAGGTGGTTGTGGATTTTGTAGACGAGTCTGTAGGAACAATTGTCTTTGCAGTTGTAGGAGGAGTATTTGTTGTTGTTGAAAAAGGAGTTGTTGATGTTGTAGGAACCGTTGTTGTTATTTGCAAGATACCTTCTATGATCAGGCCGTTGATGCCACTTCTCAAGCTTGCACACCCATTGACGGAAATTTGCAAGATTCACAGCAGGCCTCATAACCTGGGAACACCTGGCATTGTAAAAGCTGAGCTTTAACCTCTGCCAGAGGTGTTTGAATGCTTGCAGTATCTTCAATTAAATTCATGGGTTAGACCCTCCTCAATTGCATTTATCCTGGGCCCACCATGGCTGGGCATAGGGTTCTTCGTGACATAAGGAGGTGGTGTAAAATTCAGGGCCTTTGAATCAACCAGATCCTGGACCTTCATGTGCAAAGCTCTGCACTTTTCTGTGGTATGACCAGGTGCATTAGAATGAAAGGCACACCTGGCGTTGACGTCGTAATTTCTCGGAAGGTTCTGAGGATCTGGTGGAGCCAAAGTCCTTAACTCGACAAGATTAAGCTTCAGGAGTTGTGGCAACAAGGTGGCATATGGCATTGGTATAGGGTCAATCACCCTGTTGACTTGAGATGGCCTTTGCTGGATAGGGCGCTGTTGTTGGTTGTTGTTGTTGTTATAGGACCTTTGTTGAGGAAACTGTTGTTGTTGAGGAAAATGTTGTGGTTGTTGAGTGTATTGAGGAGGTGGAGTAGGAATAGTGACAGCGGCAATTGATCTTGGCAGATACTGGGGTCTTCCTCTGCCCATGTGTACAGAATTGGTTTCACCGGACTTGCGAGGCCCTGCAAATGGTTTCCTTGCACTGCTGCGCCATTATCAGAAATATTTCCCATTTTTAATAAGCTCTCAATTCTTTTCCCAGCTATGACTACGTCTGCAAAGCTAGTGGAAGAGAAAGCAGCCAACCTATCAATGTATGTCCCCTAGAGGGTGTTCATAAACATGTCTGCCATTTCCCTTTCTGACATTGGAGGTTGAACAGAAGCAGCTAATTGCCTCCATCTTTGAGCGTACTCTCTAAAGCTTTCCCTGGAAGATTGTGACATTCCCATTAGAAGGGTCCTGTTAGGAGCCATGTCCAGATTGTATTGATATTGGCGAATGAAAGCCTCGGCCAAATCTTTCCAATTCCTTACCGTGGCCCTGGTCAAATGAGAGTACCACTCACGGGATGCCCCTGTTAAGCTATCCTCAAAATAGAACATCCATAGCTTTTCATCCATGGTGTAAGCATTTAATCTTCCCAGGAAAGATTGGAGATGGGTGCGAGGGCATGATGTACCATTGTATCTTTCAAAACAGGGAGGTTTGAACTTATGAGGAATTCTAACCCCCTCCATTAGTCCCATATCCATGACATCAAAACCTAAGGAGTTTTGAGACTCCAGAGACCTCAGCTTTTCTGCTATCTTTTCCAGCCGACAATCATAGACTTCATCTCCTGCCCCAACTACAGTAAATTGCTCTTCCTGAGGGTCCTCCTGCAAGGCACGCCCTCCGGTGTTACCCTGGGTGTTCCTTATAGCATTAATGTCTGGGTTAAGATGAGGTCCAAACTCTGGGGGATCAATACGAGGCTGTACATGGTCATTGTTGCTGGTACCCCCTGTACCTGGGTGGTTTTCTTCGGGAGTTTGCCGCTCGACCAACTCTCTCAGTCTTTCTTGGCTTTAGGTCAACCCAGTCATCACTGCCATAAACTGGTTCATTTGGGCCCTCATCTCAATCCTTTCATTGGCCATCTGGGTTCTCACGTCAGTCAGATCTTGCTGAACCTGGTCCATTTGTAAGCCCGAAAGGTTGTTTCTTGTAGGATACCGGTGAACTCTGTTGATGGGGAAAACCCTCCTACGAGCAATGTTTCCTGAAACCACAACAAAGTGAGAAACAACAAAAATAAAAACATAAAAAACAAAGAAATGAGGTTAGTATGCAATGCATGATGTCTATTTGTCTTCCAAGGGTATCCGATTTGGTTTTTTTGGTTTTGACCTTTCCAGACCTCGAGGAATGATGATGTTGAAGAGAGATAAAGCCCACAAAATAACACAAACCATATATTACAAAGAGTAAAGATACATAGTTTTGATTACAACAAGTTCCCCACGATGGGTCCAAATACAACAAGATCAAAAGTACAAACAAAATGAAGTACAAATATAAAGAAATCAAACATCCAATCCATAATCATCCTCTCTGACTTCCTTTAGGAGAGCATCAGTCACTGGGCTAACTAGATGCTCTGTGATGGTCCTGATAAGAAGGTTCCTGGTGGCAATGGCACTTGTCAACTTTTTATGCTTGTCTTGGTCCTTTGATCTCTTTAACCCCGCCCGGAGTTTCAATTCAGAGATCTCTTTATGTGCTGCTAATAAGGCTTCCTGATTCTTCTTCTCATTAGCTTCCAGCTGCTCTATCCTAGCCTGGGTCCTCTGATCTTCCTGTGAACAAGCCTCATTGATTCTGATCCACCTAGCCTGACTCTCTTCTAAGTAGTGCTCAGCTTTGGCCTTTTGAATCTTAGCTTCTTTGCAAGCATTCATCAATACCAACTCCCCTGCTCTAGCCCTTCTGATGCAATCATCTGTCTTCTCAATCTTGGTCATATGATCGATCTAGAGCTTCTCTAACCTTTCATTGTCCAGACGACTATCATTCCTCTCCCAGAGGGTCTTCTTTAGAGCTTCAGAAAGCTGAGTATTCCTTTCCTTCAACTTCTCAAACTCCTCTAAACTGACTGTAGCTGCAGGCTCTACTGCTGATGGTCCAGGCACATCCTCTAGGGTGAATGGCATGCGGGTGATCTGTCCCCTGATACGTGACCAATCAAGATACTGAGCTGAAGCTATGTTGTTGCACTTGCCAAGGATATCAATCCCTTTTGTCTGAATATTATCCCAAGCCCAAGCTGCTTGTCTGGCAATGGCAAGGTTGTGCTGGATGTCACAGTAAAGGGTCTCTGACAAGTCATGCTCTCTTGGTGCATGTACCAAGGCATACCCTAATTGCCTTTTGAACAACAAAGGATTGTAGTTAATGTAACCCTTCACTCCAATCAGGGGTACATTGGGATACTGCCCACAGCTGGTGATGATATCTCTGCCCTTAGTGCTCTGAGTGCACCATCTGATGTCTTCTGAAGTAAGTGAAATCATTCTCTTAGCCCAGTTTCTTGATTGATGAGGATTCAAGAAAGCTTCTGACTTTGGCAAGTGCCTCAATAACCAACAGTAGAAGAGAGGTGAATAACATCTGACTAATCTTCCCCTCTGCTTCTCATTCCTTTGATGCACTGAGTAGTAAAAGTATCCAAGCAAGGTATGGGCTGGATTCTTCAACAAGAAAAGGTGGATAGAACTCTTGCTTACAAACTTAGGCTCGTCTGCAAACAAGATGATACCATATATGCTAAGGGCCAGAAGAGCACAAACAGTGTCCCACTTCCCTGCTGCAGCATGGATGGTGGCCTGAGTAACCAAAAAGACCAAATGAAGGCTTGGGATTCCAGCCTTGGTGGTCATATTCTGGTCAACGAGGGTGGACTCCAAGTGTAAAGCCTTAGCTACATCTTCATTCTTGGGAGCAGTCAACTCAGGGTTGAAAGGAATCCCCCTCCTGATGGGGACACCCAACAACATGGAGAACTCTTCCATCAAAGGTCCCAACTGAAAACCTGGGAAAGTGAAAAATCTGAGAGGAGGGTCATAGAACTGAAGACAAGTGTGGATCATACTCCTCTGGGATGCATCCAAGTCCATGATCACGTCCATAATTCCACCATAATGTTCCCTGAATAAAGGGACATGATCAGGAGTGATGAGTGTCTGAATCTGCCTGATGCCTGTCAGAGTGGGCTCAAAGAAATGATATATAATGTTGCTCTTCCTGGATGGGTCCATGTTGACAATGGATGCTGATGAAGAAAACTGAGGAGAAATACTGTAGAAAACTACTAAAGATAGATGGAGAAGATACTGGAGAGGATCTCTGATGAAGATAACTGATGGAGCAGGCTGATGCAGAAAGCTGAAGGAATCTGAGCAGTAGAACAGGTCAAAACCAAACCAAAGATAAAATGTGGATACCTTGTAAAACAAATAGACAAATGTTAAATGATGCAAAATGATGTATGTAGAATGATATGCAAGGGTTTGTGATCAAGTGTTGGATCTGTTATCTGCCTTGATAGGGTCCATGTGTGTTCATAAGTCCGGATGAAGGCTTAGAGAACCAGTAACCAGGTGGGGGACTCAAATAAAGAGTCACAAGTCCAGGGTTTCACAAGAATAGTCCAAAATGATGTCATTTTAACAATATCAGTAACAAGGGTATGATGAGGCCAAGGGTTCCTGCAAACCTATAAATACCCCAACCCCCTCACATGTATTGTTCTAGAACAAGGATCCTCAGATTTGGATCAGTTATGAGAAGTGTAAACACTTCTAACCCGGAGGTACAATGTTTACATCAATCATAAGGGATCCTCCTCTAATTCACCTCAGACGCTGAAGGTCATAAAAGGGTCATCCAGACTTAGCAGGCTTCCCAGATAGCCCTAGTACTATAGGAAATCCGTAGCACAGAGTTCTCAAGAAGAAACCCATGTCTGAACCATGTTTCATATTCCCGCACCAGACCGAAATGGAATGGGAAAGAATATGGAGCCACTCTATCCTATGTGTCACTCAGGCTCCCGGTATGGAACCTTACTCACTGAATAACCCTCCCACCAAGGAAAACAACAGATCCAGCACAGGTGATATGATGATAATATGAAATGCAAAAAAAAATAACAGTAAATAAATCAATAAGTAAAGTTGTACAGAAAGCAATAAATAAAGCAATAAACAACAAGCACAAGTAGCACATAACACCCTCATAAACACAAATCAAACAAGCGTTAGGAGAAACCCACAAAAAGAACCAGAAGCCCTGGTTGCAAGATAAGTTCCCCAGCAGAGTCGCCAAGCTGTCGCTCCCCCGAAAAGACACCAGGGTCCCCAAGGTACAGACGCAAACGGTCGGCGAAAAGAGAGAATGAAAAAAAATGAAATGAATAGAGTCGCCAGCTAGGCATTTTTATCCCGAAGGAAAGGTAATGCTGCATAAACCTAGGAAAAGATGGATAAGACGGTTGCGAACCAGAGAAACTTAGAAAGGGGGTTGGTTACAACCTGGGAAGGTATTAGCACCCAGATTGTCCGTCGTACTCGACGGGATCCACGCTTAAAAAATTGTGCTTAAAAAGGGGTAGTGTAGGTGCTATATGTGTGCAAAAGCTGGAAAAGAAATATACAAGTGTCCGTGCAAAAACGGTGAATGCTTAGGAACTGAGGCTTTTAAAGAATGCTGAAAGGGGGGATGACAGAGAGACTTTTGTTCGATAACAGTTAAGTTATGCCCACGTATCCTCTCGTGCAATGAGGAAGTCAGAACACCGTAGTTCGACTCAAAAAGACTGAAAATAAATTGACTGTGAACTGCTTGCTTGCCTATGCTTAAGTGTATGACTCGTCTGGCTCGAGTGCTAACTGTCTTGCATTAGACGGAAGAAGCAAGTTCTCGTTTGTGAATGAGTGTGATGAGAAAAGAATCCCAAAGGAGACGATTATTGTTTGTTTTTGTGTTTTCAGTTTTGTTATTGTTTTTGGTGTTTTGCATAAGTTAATGAGCTTAAGCCTAAATCAAGGGTTGTAAACTCATTATATCCTCCCTGATTAGGGATAATGAGCCTACTTAAGTATGAGATAAGCATCTCAACCTAATTACCATGATGATGTAGGATTAAGATCATTAACCTACTTGTGATTAATTAGATGTTTTTGTTTTTTTTTGTTTAGTGTTAAGTAATGAGTTTAATCTCTAATCATAGATTAGTGAGCTCATTACACCATCCTAATAGAAGGATGAAAGATGAGAACATTTAAGCTGAGGATGATACCTCAACTTAATCCATGGTTAGGGACTAAATTAATTATATAAATAGCCTTTATTTAGATGGATTTTAATTAAAGGAGGAGATTAAGAAGTGGATTTTATGGTTTGTAAGACAACTTGAGGAGGACTTGTCCATTAAACACTAGGGTTAGTCCTTCTTAACCATAAGGAAGAATTAGAACCCTAATGTAAGGCCCAAGTTACAAGATAAAGTCTTGATGATTATTAAGTGATTTGATTAAGAGGTTTTAACAAATTAAAGGTTTAACACTTAGGATTAAAGTTATGCACTCCATCCTAAGAGAAGGATGCAGGCATAACCCTAATTCCAAAGTCCTAAAACTTTAAGAGTTTAGTCTCTGATTATTGAGATGAAAAGAGAGACTCAAGGAGACTCAAAGGTAAAAAACTAAAGGAAGAACTAATCACAACCCTAATTATTAACATGCTTGGATATCCTATGGTTTATGAGGCTTAGAGAAAGATCTTCAAGGAAGCCACCAATGGAAGAAGCAGATGAAAGGAGGAGGAAGCAGGAGAATAAGTTACTTACTTCCTAAGAAGATAAGTAACTTAAAGGAAGAAAGTGAGAGAGGTGGAACATAAGTGAGTCAAACTCACTTCAAAGACAAGTTAAAATGCATATGAAAGAGATAAGAAGAAGTGAGAGGTGAAGGCAAATCCACCTCCCAAAATAACTTACCAAACCTGAAAGTGTTAGTATGAATGCATAAAGTATAAAGCATAAAGAAATGAAGTGAAATGAGATGCAATGATCAAAGTCAGAAGTTCTTATGCTATGTAAATGTCATGTGAGATGATGCAATGTCATACAAGATGCACATGAATGATCATACAAAGATGGGATGTCATGAAAGCATGCTTAGATGTTTGAAAAACACATGAAAGTTTATGAAATGGAATGAATGCTAAACATGGAAAATGAATGAAGAAATGATCAAACAAGGTTCTAAATGTCCTAAGATGTCTAAGATGACATATGAATGCATGAAATGTCATGGAAAGATCATGTGATGATTAATATGCAAGGTGAATGCAAATGAACATGAGAAATTAGGGTTTTATGGACATGTGAGATGCAAATTACTAAAACAGAAGCAATCAACATGATAAAAATTTGAGATCAAGCTCAAACAAACCCTAATCCCATACTAGGTCACACCCCAAAGGAGAAGGTCAGAAACCTAAGCGATCAAAAGTTATGATTTTCCTAAGTTTTATAGGGTTTTTGGGTGATTCTAAAGGGAAAATGCAAATTAATTTGTAAATGCAAGATAAAAATGTGTCAAAAATATATTTAGTAACTAGAAGTCAAGTATGAATGATTGCCAAAAGAATCAAATGCAAACTCATCTTGGTTTGAGAGAAATTAATTTTTGAATATAGGGTTGAAAAATATGAATTTTAGAAACCCTAATTCAAAGGAAATTGGCAAAGTTTGATCAAAACCAAAAAGAAATTTGTGGGATGAGTTTGAAAATGTTTCTAAATGTTTAAGAAACCTCTCTGAATTTATTTTGTGATTTTTAGATACTTTAAAGTATTTTTTAATTAATTAAATGTACTTAATTAATTAAAATATACAATTAAATTATCTAAAACTGCTTTTTTAATGAAAAAAACTAAAACTAAAAATATTTTTGGGTTCTGAAAATTAATTTAAGTGGTGAGAAAAATTTCCAGAATTTTCAAATGGTTTTTACTATTTTTTTGTGATTTTTAGAAAAGAAAACAAAATAAAAATGAAATAAAAGGAAAAGTAATTCAAATGGAAGGTCTAGATTGGTTTGGGGGAAGATCAACATGCCAGGATGGGAGTCAAGTTGACCAAGGGTATGCAAAATCTATGGCCTAGGTTTAAATGAGGAACGCGCGCAAGATCCAATGGCTGGGATTTGATATGAGAATTAAAATGTTTTATAATTTAAATAAGTGGATTAATGCTAATACGCGCAATCTGAGCCATCCAGACCTAACCCTAATCAGGATCCAAGGGTTACAAATCAAACTGGGGATTTAAACAGGGATTAGCCCTAAACATTTTCAGGCAACCAGAGGGAAGCTCCGGTCGTTTTCTCCGGTGAACCAAAATGCCAACTTCCTATTTAAGTCACTAAACTCCAATTTTTCTGCCCAGAAACAACCTCCTAACATCATACATCACTAATCTACAAACAAAAATCATTTATCATGCATCAACAAGCTGAATCGAAGCAATCAAGTTCAAGGTCAAAAATTTCAAAACATCATGAAATCCTCATTTCTACCTCATTTTCAATTCTAATCATATCAGTGTGATCAGGGAAACATGGGGAATCATTTAAGAACTCAAAATCATGCTTCTGGGAAAAAAGTTCATGAAGGTTACCTGAGTTGCAGTTCTTTGAAATGGAGCTTTTTGGGCCCTCGTCTTGTGCAATCCAGTCCCCTTTGACCTCCTGATGCTATTGGCAAGCTTGAATGAAGCTTAGAGTGGCTATTTTGAGTGTTTGGTTTCTGAAGTTGCAGAAATCTTGTTTGAGTTTGAGGGTGTTTCAGGCTATGGTGATGGGTGGGAAATGATCCTGAGGTTATATGGAGTTGATTGGTGAAAGAATTTCTGGTTTTGAGTGGCTAGATTAAGAGATTTGAAGAGCTAAAGTTTGAGAGCAAATTCTTGATTCTGAAGTTGTGCCTTGTTTCAGGCCATGAAGGGTGTCTATTTATAGTGCTTAGGGCTTGAATAAACAATTGTTATTGGCCAGAAGAGTTGTTGTGGCACTCTGGGATTGGTATGGCATGAAATTCAAAAGTGTCAACATATGTGTACCATAGGTATGGGCTGGGACAGAGGTGATTTCTGAGCATGGATTGCTCATCTTGGATCATGGATGACCCTTAGATCAATAAAATGCAGTTGTAATGCCTAGATCAAGAGTTTGCAATGTTTATGCATAATTGTTATTTTGTGAATTTTGTGAAATCAAGCCATGAAATGCTTTGGTACAAGGCATAATTCTGGTCTAGGCAAGTTGTACTAGCATGTTATGTCACATTTGGGCACATTAGAGGTCTTGTAGAAGCTTGAACATGCCAAAATGCAAAATCCCTCTTTGACATGAAACTTGAAATTATGTGATTTTTGCCAACTTTGAAAGGCCATATCTTGAGTTCTAGGATGAATCAAGACATGTTATTGTACTTTTTGAAAAGGGAACGACCTAATCTATAACTTTCATGCCCAATAATTTTTCATTTGAAGCACTTTTGATCATGAAAGAGGAGGTTGAAAATCTTTCCCAAAAATGGAAAGTTTGCATTTCAAGTCATTTCCAAAAATGGCAAGTTTGCAATTGGCTCAAAATTCTTCAATCTTGTGAACTTCCCACCACTTCTAAGATCAAATAAAGATCATTGAACTTCAATTTGATGAAAATACCCCTTTTGTTCCATTGTTGGGGGCCTCAGATGCCCTGATTTTGACTTAACTTGTTCAGGAAGTTACCCAGTGAACAAATGACTTCCACAATGAGTTTCTTCATCAAACTTGGTACACATGATCCTTATAACATATTAAGACCACTAGAAACAAGAATGACCCAAAAATTTGGATTTAATGCCTCTGAAACCAAAACCCTAATTTTGGTCATCTGTGTAGTGAAAACCCTAGCTCTGCTTCCATGCCTTTGCTAATCTTGTGATCCCTTGACTTTCATGAACTTTAAGGAGCATAATATGATCATAGAATACACATGGACCCTCTTGGAAAGCTTTAAGACCTTTGAGGTGGCTCAGATGAATTCTTGGATTGCTCAGATCACAAACCCTAGATACAGAGAACTTGAACTATGCAGTGAAGCAAATATGCAATATGAGGTAGTATGCTTATGTTAAAAAAAATGAAAGATCACAAGCTGTGGTGTGAGAAAACGTGAGGGAAAATTTGGGGTGTTTACTATAAGTTGTCATTCTTTAGCGAATAATTCCGCTAGAAAGAATGAATCATATCTAAACATGAAAAGGGATAAAAATAAAAGTTCACGAGGGCACAAAAACAATTGAAAGAGTTTTGAATTTTTTAAAGTGTTTTGAAAAGAATGTTTCGATATGCTTATGTGGTTTAACATTTATTAAGAAATGAGATGAAAAGGTAAAAACCGCTTGACCTAAGTCAAGGTTTGATTATGAAAACGTTTAAAGTTTGAAAACAAAGAAGGTTTTGAAAATAGGAAGAAGATTTGAAAATTTAAGAAGTGGGAGGAGATGAAGGGACTATCCTAAGACTTGAAAGTAAAAGTTAAAGGAAGAACGATCAAACCATATGGCAAACATTCTTCGAAGCAATAGGACTTCCATCTTCATAAACAAGTGAACCAAGTCGGCTAAAGTCTTCAATCAATAATAACTTGAGCAAAGGGATATATCCTAAAATCTAAGTCCAAATTCCAAGTCCAATCCTAAGGATAATGGCCATAGTCCAAAGTTAAAGTCACAAGTCTTTTAGATGTTTAAACCTTTATTAATGTTTTGGTGTCCAAATGGACAAAAGAAAAATCACAAGCATAACAATATGAACATACACAATATGATGAATGATATAGTATAATAAAAGCATAATAAAAGAGATAAGAAGCGAGAGATTAGAATAAAATGGATAAAAGTGCGAGAAGAAATTAAAATGTTAGTATATTAATAGTATAATAATATTTACATAACAATGGTATGGTGAACTTAATCAACCACAAACAAAAGAGTAACCAAAATCAAAAGGCGACCGGATCCGCTTAGCATCTTACACTATAGTGATTAATCAAGGCAAATCAAACTGAATTCAATGAAATTTGAAAGGCGAGTGGGAGACCCAAAGCACCTACGCATTAAAAATTCATAAGTCTTGATTCTTAATGCAATATGATTAACCACTTTGGGATTACGCGATCAACAAGAGATCCGGTCCACGAAAGTGCAAGTACCCAATTAGATTTTTATTCCAATGTCGGGACACATTTAGGTCTATGTTAAGTAATCGTCGAGTAATTTACAAAGTAATTACCCTACAAATAAGGCCGGCCACCACCAATTATGGTGGGAAATATTCGTGCTAATACATGTTAGAGAAATGATATAATGGATCATCCTCCGAAAATATGTCACGGGAAAAGAAAAAAGTGGTAACGGTCTAATCTTAATCGAGATTTCACATTGATTTATCAAATGTAACCTATCACGATCCCAAAGTATGGAGAATGATCCAAATGATCATTCATCCATATATTTGAAATAATGAAGATTAAGCATCTTCAAAAACCAACAAATCATCGAATTGGAGATCTCATCGACCAAAAAAGAAAAATAGATGAAAGAAATATGGATCTGACATTTATGATCCATCAACATCCAAATAAATCAAAGGAGATGGACAAGCGCCAAGAGAAAAGAAATCAAAATATTAAAAAATCTAAAAGTATTTTCCCAAAGATTTTCTATAAAAAAAAAATCAAGAAAGATTACTTAGAGGAAAATTAGAAGAAATTCTTAAATAATGAATAAAAATCTAAAAATGTAGTAAGAAAAATGAAATTTTAAAAAATAAAACAGAGAGGGGCTGCGCAGGTTGGAAAGTGGTGATAGTGATTAGGTCCAAGTTTTTTAAGGCCGAAACAATACCATCAAACTTATTAGATAAAACAAAAAAAAGGATAATATACAACCTAAATAAAGAAAAAAAGGACAAACAAATTCAATCTTCTTCTTCTCGGTAGAACTAAAACGCAACAAATGAAACGTCGTCACTATTCACCTTCAGAAACGCCAACGGTAAACTCCAAAACTCGTCGGAAATCAAACCAAACAAAATGCCTCCACTCTTCAATCAGTTGAGACTCTCACAACTGTAAAATCACTTTTCTTCTTCTTCTTTCCGACGCACAAACGAACCTCCGCCGCGATGAAGCAAACCTCCCCCCACCGTCGAATCTCTCTCACTCGAGAATCTTCTTTCAATCTCGCTTCTGAAATTACTTCGGTTTATTGATTTTTGTCGTAAAATTCGTTTTGCAGGATTAAATTGGCAAAGGATTGATGAAGAATTTGGGTTTAAAATGGTGATTGGAGGTGATTGAAGCTTGAGTTGGAATTTGGTAGAGTGATTAGGGGTTGTTCAAGCTTGAAGGAAATTAATGAGAGGATCGCTTCATTTATAGAAGGAGGAAGGGGAAATTTGATGTCGTTTTTGATTTGTTTTCGGCGTTTTGAAAGTCATGGCTTTTTCATGTGCATGTGCATTTCGTTCATGCTTGCTGCGTTGTAGTATGCATTGCGTTTTTGTCCGTTTTTCTTGCGTTTTAGGTTCAAACCTGCAGCGTGTTTTCTGTTATGTTCGTGCAGTCCGCGTGATATGCATTTCATGCTTGCAGGTGCTGGGTTTTGAAGTGTGTATTTTCGTCCTTGGAGCCTCGTGTTTTGCTTCAACTTGTTTGCGTTTTATTCCTTGTGTAGATGCGTTTGGTTCTGAAGTTGTAGCTCTGTTTCATGTGTGTTTCATGCCGGCTTGCGTAACGCGTTATGCTGCTGCGTTTTGTGCCTGTTCTAGATGATAGAGGGAAAGGTTGAAGTCACGTGAAGGCTGGGCTGGAAAGTAAGTGAGATGATGTAGCTAGGCCATGTTGAAGTGGCTTGAAGGTCACGTGAATCATGTTTGGCTAACATGTGTGGGAAAAGCTGATTATGGGAAAGCTTTTTCTTTCTTTTCTTTTTTTTTTCCAATTATTTTGGTATATAAAATAAAGGGCTTAGTGACAAAAATATGATGGGCTTATTCTTGTAGATTTTTTTTTGTTTATTTGTAATAACTTGGTAATGGAATAGTTGGAATTTCTTTGTTTTTTTTAATAAAAAAACAATTGGAATAGAAGAAAGAATATGGAAATAAAAAAATAATGGATGTAGAATTTGTAATTGAATTTTTAAGAATGAACAATGGGATAAAAACGGATATAAAATTTGGATAAAAATTGTAAACGGATGATGGATAATATTTGAATAATGTGATTGTGTAAAAAATCGAAAAGAATGGATAATGAAAAATGGTCATAGAAAAGGGTATACGGCTGGATAAATGGATATGAAGTGATGATTTTAAGCCCATAACCAACTCTTGATTTTTTTTCCAGAAGCCTCTGATAAAATAAACACAACCATTACTGAACCACTGAACAACTTGAAACTTGCCACTTAAGCCACAACCACTTGGATCGTTGGAAACTCGCCCTGTTCATTTGAATATGTACTGAGGAAAATAAATCCATAGACAATCCACCAATGAACTGATGAACCAAACTTCACACAGAACACTGCTTGATAAACTGATGATTTCGCATACAACACTGCTTACACTTTAACACGTACTGTCTGAAAAATAAGCCACTGGCACAAATAACTTGCAGTTGAAACAATCTCCTGATAGTTTGACCAAGATTAGGTCAAACTTTCATCTGAATCGGATCATAACTTAACAACCACGTTTGAAATAAAATCACTGCCATGTCTTTGAAATCCTGCAACACAGAGAGAAGAAGAAGAAGCAATTGCAACATATTTTTTGATATTTTGGTTAGAAGTTAGTAAATATAAACAGATAAAGGCAAGTAAAAACACGGTGATCCCTTGCGAGGCATAGACCTGCAAATGAAAAAGGATAAATGAACCGGTGTGTGATCTTGTTTGTATGCAAGATGCAGATGAGATGCGAAAAATCTTAGGGTCAAAAATTAGGGTATGACAGATGCCCCTATTTAAGTTTCTTCAATCCAGAGACATGAAGATTGAAATCTTCATTTCGAGAAGATGGAAGATACTTAAATATCAAAAACCCAATTTTTGATCCTAAGATGCCAAAAAAATGGAATGGAATGAAACGAACGATATGAAATGGTATGAAAATGATATGAAAACAAATATGAAAGCAAATGAAAATGCAGATGAAAATGTTATGAAAGCATATGGAATGCTATGAACACCTATGGATGCAGAGAAATCCGTAAGGAACAAAACAACACAAAATAAACACTAAGGATAGGGAGCATGAAACTCCGACGGGGAAACAAAGTACGCGACAACTGGAGACCACAACGTGGCTCAACTGAGGCAACAATGTCCAAGAATGGCAATTGGACAGAAAGGATCACAACATCCAAGAATGGCACTGAATGAAGTGAGAAAAAGTCTGGAACAAGTACATCAGAAGCAACCACAAATGAAATTACTGACTTTACAAGGGATATCCGAGAATGGCAATCAGAAAAAAGGTAAACACAACATCTGAGAATAGCAATCAGATAAAAATGTGAATCACAACATCCAGGAACAGAACTGAATGAGATGGGAAAAAGTCCGGGACAGTACATCAAATCAATGATGACTTCACTATAGACATCCGAGAATGGCAATCGGAAGGAAAGTGATTACAACATCCGATAATAGCAAGATAAAAATGTGAATCACAACATTCAGGAACAGAACTGAATGAGACGGGAAAAGATTCGGGATAGTACATCAAATCAATGATGACTTCACTATGGACATATGAGAATGGAAATCGAAAGGAAAGTGATCACAACATCCGAGAATAGCAATCAAATAAAAATGTGAATCACAACATTCAGGAACATAACTGAATGAGATGGGAAAAGGTCCGGGAAAGTACATCAAATCAATGATAACTTCACTATGGACATCCGAGAATGGCAATCGGAAGGATAGTGATCACAACATCCGAGAATAGCAATCAGATAAAAATGTGAATCACAACATTCAGGAACATAACTAAATGAGATGGGAAAAGGTCTGGGACAGTACATCAAATCAATGATGACTTCACTATGGACATCCGAGAATGGCAATCGGAAGGAAAATGATCACAACATCCGAGAATAGCAATCAGATAAAAATGTGAATCACAACATTCAGGAACATAACTGAATAAGATGGGAAAAGGTCTGTGACAGTACATCAAATCAACGATGACTTCACTGTGGACATCCGAGAATGGCAATTGGAAGGAAAGTGATCATAACATCCGAGAATAGCAATCAGATAAAAATGTGAATCACAACATTCAGGAACAGAACTGAATGACATGGGAAAAGGTTCAGGACAATACATCAAATCAATGATGACTCCACTATGGACATCCGAGAATTGCAATCGGATAAAAGGTGTAAGAATCTGAGAAGAAATAACAAGTAGGTGAAGAACAAGTTTTGGAAAGGCAAAGATAAATGCCAAGTAAGTTGGACTTTGATCACAAGGTAAGATGTTGAAAACAACAGGACCTCGAGAAACACATAATGCGGACTAACACACTTATACATGCCAAGGAAAGTGGGGAATAACATACCCAAGAAAATGCATAATGAGGAATAACGCACTCAAATATGCAGACGTATACAAAAATGGGGAATAACACACCCAAGAAGATAATATGATATAAAATGTTTGACAACCAGTTTAGACTCTTAGAGGAGTGGAAAAGACATAAGACTGATTCCTCAACACGGAGATCACTGCCATTCTGCCCGGAGATTAGAGATTCTACTGTTGAATAAATCTCTGTCACACTGGTAAACTGTATCAAGTTGAAAATCTTTTGAGAAAAGTCATGAAAAGCTACTTGGATATTCTTGAAGAAGATTTCCCAAAGTTCAATGACTGATGAAGGTAATCTGATAATGGATTCAGTTTCTGACTACTGTCGGAGAAAAATTGATCAAATCTTTGAGATAACTGTTGAATAAACTGATCATGGCTTCAGCTCTTGAAATGAATGTTGAGAAGATAATTCCAGTATGGAACTTGCATAGAATCTTCTGGCTAACCAAATCTGAGAATAACTTGCACTGAGCAACAACTCTTGAACCATAGAACCTGGGAAAAACTTGCCCCTTGGTAGGATCACTGACCAAGTTTCTCAACTGTTTGAAAATTCCTTGATGAGGAAAGTTTGTTTGCAAATAAAAAGTGTTTGTACAAACCTGGTAATTTTAATGCAAAGTTCAATGCAAATTTTTTAAATCAAAAATTATTTTTGGAATGAAATTTATTGATGAAAAGTAAATGAAAACATTGTCAAAACAAGGAGGTTGAGACAAAATGAAAGATAAAGCAAAGGTAAGAAACAAATGATTGGTAACAAACTTGGGAGTCAGTTTACACAACCTTGATGTAGTATGCTTTTCAAAAGGAACCTGGATTCAATTAGGACTTTTGAAGGTTGTAACATGGTCTGGTTCACAGTTTATGAAACAAAGGATATAGGCTCAAAATTTATTTGTACCCAACCCAACTTCGTGATGAACTTTGGTCTTACATTCAATTAATTCAGCCTATGCATTCGAGTTCCAAGACATTTGGGATTGCACGGATGAAGATGGTTCACAAGCCAAAGGATTTTGAGATAGCAGTCACATCTCCCTTTTGTTATTTTTGGTGAGGACTTTGGTCTACTCATCTTATTTTTGTTGAGGATTTTGATAACCTCTTGATTGATCTTTCTTTTGTTATCCCTAACATTTGCCTAAACTGTGATATTTTAACTTACAGTCAGCGGGATGCCCCCAATTTTTTCCTAAGTCTCCTTCATAGGTTTTGACTTAGCGGGCTCTGATTTTTTTATCATAATTTTTTCAACATCATTTTTTTTGAAAGATAGTGACTTCATGGCTTAATGATTTCGACGAACCATCATTGGCTTTTGAATTGAGAGGCATATTCAACACTTCTTTGATGTGTGTGAAGGAAAACTTGAGATTGCAACCTTTATTGAAAGGTGCCTTGAATGATTCTCTTGTACTTGAATGCGCATTCGAATTAATTGAGAACTACCCATCCCCAAGTTAAAATTACGGGTTTTTTTTAATAGAAAGAAACTCCAACTTCAAGGCTCAAAGGGGTTGACAAGGGATTAACTTCCTTATTTCTCTAGTGTTTGAGATTTGAAACAATGCATGTATATCATCAACCAAGTCTCAATTGAAAGCATACCAACAACAATTAAGGGTATCTTGTTTTCATCATTCTCCCTCCAATCATTGTAAAAGCTTGAGAAAGAAAAATGAACTTGAAATATATAGCATAAAGATGCAAATAGTAAATGAAATTGAATCAAAACAAAGCAATGCTCATTTCATTAAAATCATCATGAAAGTACAAACAAAGTTTAAAAGCAAACAAGTCAATACAATTGAAGAAAATTGCAAACATAAAGAAACAATGGCCTAGTGATCCATCAACAACAAGGATGAGCTGTCCCGTCTGATATTCTTGCCTTGAAGACAATCTGACTGTTGAATTCATCTGAAGATTCACTTATCATGCTTCGGGAAAGGATTTTTGACAACATTAGGATTTGTATCATCAAAAGTAATCATCCCATTTCTAACAAGCTCTTTCACTTTAGCCTTCAATGCAAAACAATGTTCTAAGTCATAACCAGTTCCACCTTGATGAAACTCACAATGAAAATCTTCTCTATAACCAACCGGAAGAGGATCTGGAATAGGAGGTGCAGGCCTAGTAGTAATCCAACCATTCTGGACCAAGTAAGGGAATAACTCAACATAAATCATTGGAATAGGATCAAAGTTTGGCCCGCCCCTAGCATTACGATTCTGTTTCTGGCAAACATTCCTTTGAACAGATGGACCATTGATCATAGGAACAACTGCAACAGGGTATGATTGTTCATGGTGTTGTTGTCTGCGACGATTTATCCCAAAAACACTTGCTTCACCAGCAAAAACGTTGACTTGAGGCATGACAATCCTCCGAGATTGAGTTTCCCTAGTGATCAAGGCCTGTAGCATCTCCATGATCTGATTCACATTGCTTTTCAGCTCATCAAGGTCTTCCCTAACTCTCTTGTTATGTTGGGCTTGATTTTCCATTCTCAATCTGATAGCAACTCTAGTTCCGTATTTGTGTTGAGGAAATAACTTAACGGATCAACAAACAACTGAAGAAAGAAACAACCGGGATGAGTTCCCTCACAACTCGGATGAACGCAAGAATATGCGAGGATGCAATGATATGCAATGTTCACTTCCATTTTCAGAAGAAAAAAACAACTCGATTTTTGCAAACATGGTCAACATCGAGAATATAGTCATGAAAAATCTTGACAAAAAGGAATATTTGCTTTTTCCAATATTTGCAATAATCGGAATTGTTTTCCTTGAGAAATGGTTGTGATGATGATCATGATGAATATGTAGATGCAACAACCACAAATAAGATCACGCAAAGCACACAGGTTCAAAGGTTCGGATCACGAGCATGGGGTCAAGGGATAAGAACCAACAACCTACAAAGGCATGTACTAAGGTTTGTCTTCATTGTACTTGCAAAAAACCAAAATGGAGCTAACAGAGGTTCCCGAAGTTAACGGCCATATTTAGAATATTATCGGTACGGTTGATTACTCCCCAACCGATAACATTCTTAAAATAGACCTCATTTGAGTGTAGTATCGCGTGATAACCACCTTAGGTTTACACCCAGATAGTTTCCGCACTAAGTTCCTAAATTGGCTTGGATGAGTTAGGGTTCTACGGTCCTCAATATGATCAGCTCAAGGTCGGAAAATAATGCCACGTATGATTACTCATCATGACATTGATAATACAAGAGAGCCTAACCGAGTGGAGATTATCAAATTGATATGGCTTTAGACTACTCCATCGCGTATCGCTTCGAATATCGCTGTCCTATCATAAGTTCAACTCAGATCCGGGTTAGAATCTATCTCACTCACAGAGGATCACCAAAACAGAAACGGAACAAACAAGTAACAAACAAATCAAACCAAAGCAGTAAATAAATCAAAGTAGGCCGAATCCACTTAGAGATTGAATCCCCAGCAGAGTCGCCTCTTTTCTGTAGCGGTAAAATCATGAGTGTAAACTATTGGTTAACTTAACTCAAAGTAAACAGATTCTCCATTGCGCTTTTATTTTATTCCAAATGGAAAAGGAAAAAGTGCGAATAAATCCTAATGAATCTAAAAGCAAAAAGCTAAAAGAATCGAACAGAGAACGGGTAAGGGGATAGGTTACAAATTGGGAAGGTTTTACGCACCCAAAATGTTCGTGGTACTCCACGGGAGCCCTTTGAAATATTTATTACTTTTTTGGTTTGAAAATGGTTTGTTTTAAAAGAGATTGAAGAGATGAGAAGAGAAATGTTTTTTAAGATTTTTGTGTTTGAAGAGACGATCGTCTCATGCCTACGTACCCACAAAGTGCAATTCGAGATCAAAACCTCGTAGTTCGTGGTACAAAATGTAAAAAGAGATAATGAGTTGAATTGATTTTAAAATGTAAAGATAAGTCATCATTCTTTTGTGGATAATTCCACTAGAAAGAACGAATCATATCTAAACATGAAAAGGGAAAAAAAGAAAAGTGCACGAGGGCACAAAAACAATTGAATGAGTTTTGAATTTTTTAAAGTGTTTTGAAAAGAAAGTTTCGATATGCTTATGTGGTTTAGCATTTATTAAGAAATGAGATGAAAAGGTAAAAACCGCTTGACCTAAGTCAAGGTTTGATTATGAAAACGTTTGAAGTTTGAAAAAAAAGAAGGTTTTGAAAATAGGAAGAAGATTTGAAAATTTAAGAAGTGGGAGGAGATGAAGGGACTATCCTAAAAATTGAAAGTAAAAGTTAAAGGAAGAACGATCAAACCATATGGAGAACATTCTTCGAAACAATAGGACTTCCATCTTCATAAACAAGTGAACCAAGTTGGCTAAAGTCTCCAATCCATAATAACTTGAGCAAAGGGATAAATCCTAAAATCTAAGTCCAAATTCCAAGTCCAATGCTAAGGATTGTGGCCATAGTCCAAAGTTAAAGTCACAAGTCTTTTAGATGTTTAATCCTTTAATAATGTTTTGCTGTCCAAATGGACAAAAGAAAAATCACAAGCATAACAATATGAACATACACAATATGATGAATTATATAGTATAATAAAAGCATAATAAAAGAGATAAGAAGCGAGAGATTAAAATAAAGATGATAAAAGTGCGAGAAGAAATTAAAATGTTAGTATATTAATAGTATAATAATATTTACATAACAATGGTATGGTGAACTTAATCAACCACAACCAAAAGTGTAACCAAAATCGAAAGGCGATCGGATCCGCTTAGCATCTTACACTATAGTGATTAATCAAGGAAAATCGAACCGAATTCAATGAAATTTGAAAGGCGAGTGGGAGACCAGAAGCACCTACGCATCAAAAATTCACAAGTCTCGATTCTTAATGCAATATGATTAACCACTTTGGGATTACGCAATTAACAAGAGATCCGGTCCACGAAAGTGCAAGTATCCAATTCGATTTTTATTCCAAAGTTGGGACACATTTAGGTCTATGTTAAGCAATTGTCGAGTAATGTATGAAGTAATTACCCTATAAATGAGGTCGGCCACCACCAATTAAGGTGGAAAATATTCGTGCTAATACATGTTAGAGAAATGATATAATGGATCATGTCGCTCCCCTGAAAAGACACCAGGTCCCAAGGTGCTGACGCGAACGGCCGGCGAAAGATAAAATGAAATGAAATGAATAGAGTCGCCAGCTAGGCATTTTTATCCAGAAGGAAAGGTAATGCTACATAAACCTAGAAAGAGATGGATAAGACGGTTGCGAACCAGAGAAATTGAGAAAGGGGGTTGGTTACAGCCTGGGAAGGTATTAGCACCAAGATTGTCCGTCGTACTCGACGGGATCCACGCTTATAAGATTGTGTTTAAAGGGGTAGTGTGTGTGTGCTATCTGTGTGCAAAAGCTAGAAATGAATGTACATGTGTCAGTGCAAAAAGGTGAATTGCTCAGGAACTGAGGCTTAAAAAAAAGAATGCTGAAAGAGGGGGATGACACAGAGACTTTTGTTCGATAACCGTTAAGTTATGCCTACGTATCCTCGCGTGCAATGAAGAAGTCAGAACACCATATTTCGACTCAAAGAGACTGAAAATAAATTGACTGTGAACTACTTACTTGCCTATGCTCAAGTGTATGACTCGTCTGGCTCGAGTGCTAAGTGTCTTGCATTAGAAGGAAGAAGCAAGTTATCGTTTGTGAATGAGTGTGATGAGAAAAGAATCTTGGAGGAGACGATTATTGTTTGTTTTTGTGTTTTCAGTTTTGTTATTGTTTTTGGTGTTTTGCATAAGTTAATGAGCTTAAGCCTAAATCAAAGGTTGTAAACTCATTATATCCTCCCTGATTAGGGATAATGAGCCTACTTAAGTATGAGATAAGAACCTCAACTTAATTACCATGATGATGTAGGATTAAGATCATTAACCTACTTGTGATTAATTAGATGTTTTTTTGGGTTTTTTGTTTAGTGTTAAGTAATGAGTTTAATCTCTAATCACAGATTAGTGAACTCATTACACCATCCTAATAGAAGGATAATAGATGAGAACATTTAAGTTGAGGAAGATACCTCAACTTAATCCATGGTTAGGGATTAAATTCATTATATAACAAGCCTTTATTAAGTGGATTTTAATTAAGAGATGAGATTAAGAAGTAGTTTTAAGTTTTTAAGACAACTTGAGGGGGACTTGTCCATTAAACACTAGGGTTAGTCCCTCTTAACCATAAGGAAAAGATAGAACCCTAATGTAAGGCCCAAGTTACAAGATAAAGTCTTAGTGATTATTAATGTGCTTTGATTAAGAGGTGTAAACAAATTAAAGTTTTAACACTTAGGATTAAAGTTATACACTCCATCCTAAGAGAAGGATGCATGCATAGCCCTAATTCCAAAGTCCTAAAACTTTAAGAGTTTAGTCTCTGATTATTGAGATGAAAAGAGAGACTCAAGGAGACTCAAAGGTAAAAGACTAAGGGGGACTATACACAACCCTAAAAGTTATCATGCTTGGATATCCTATGGTTTGTTAGGCTTAAGATAAAAGATCTTCAAGGCCACCAATGGAAGAAGCAGATGAAAAGAGAAGGAGAAAGAAGAACAAATTACTTACTTCCTGGAGAAGATAAGTAACTTGAAAGAAAGAAATAAGAAGGATGGAACACAAGTGAATTAAATTCACTTCAAAGACATGTAAATATGCATATGAATGAGATAAGAAGAAGTGGGAAGTGAAGGCAAATCCACTTCCCAAATAACTTTCCAAAGGTTCCTAAAAATGTTAGTATGAATGCATAAGACATAAAGTAAAAGGAAATGAAATGAAATGAGATGTAAAGATCAAAGTCAGAAGTGAAAATGAAATGTAAAAGGCATATGAGATGATGCAATGTCAAACAAGATGCATATGAATGATCATACAAGGATGAGATGCAAATGAAGCATACTTAGAAGCATGAAAACACATGGATGTTTATGAAATGTAATGAATGCAAGACATAGAAAATGAATGAAGAAATGATCAAGAAATGTTCTAACATGTCTAATATGTCATACAAATGCTTGAAGTGTCATGGAAAGTTCACATGATGATGATATGCAAAGATGAATGCAAATGAACATGAGAAATTAGGGTTTTATGAATGTATGAGATGCAAATGACCAAAACAGAAGCATTCAACATGATAAAAAATTGAAATCAATCTCAATAAAACCCTAATCCCATATAAGATCACACCCCAAAGGAGAAGGTCAGAAGCTAATCCTATTGAAAGTTATGAATTTCCTAAGTTTGTTAGGGTTTTTGGGTGATTCTTAAAGGAAAATGAAAATCAAATTGAAAATGCAAGATAAATTAATGAGATAAATAACCTAGAAACTATATGCAATATGTGAAACAATGAAAAAGAATCAAGTTCAAACTCATCATGGTTAGGCATAAATGAATTTTTCAAGTTAGGGTTAAAAAATGTGATTTTAAAGAACCCTAATTCAATGAAAATTGTGAAATTATGATCAAACCTAAAAATAAATTTGTATAATGAGTTTGAAAATGTTTCAAAATGTATTGCAATGGTTCATGATTTTTTTGGTGATTTTTAGAAACCTAAATGTATTTTTAATTAATTAAAATCCATTAATTAATTAAAAATAACATTTAAATATTTTAAAAATACTTTTTTAATGAAAAAATAAAATTAAAATCATTTTTGGGTTGAGAAAAATATTTGGATCAGAAATGCAAAAGATCATATTTTTGTGATGTTTTTAACTATTTTTAATAAAATGAGAAAGAAAATGCAAAGAAAATGAAAATAAAATGATTTAAATAAAAAGTATGCGCATCCAAAGGACCAGATTCAAACAAAATTGGAGGGAGTTGACTGACACGTGTTTTAAAGGCCCAGATCAAATCTGGTTAATTAAATATTAAACCTAATTAATTAATCTAATTAAAATTAAGTGGACAAATCCTGGCCCTCTAATTACGCGCTAATCACCATCTGACGGCTCACGTTCAAACTGGGAACTAAACCCTAATTAGGAATCCTAATTATTTTCAGGTGACCGGAGCTAGCTTCGGTCATCTTCTCTGGCAAGGCAAAAACTCAACTCTCTCCCCAGGCCATGAAAACTTCCCAAACTCTCCAGAATCACTCCCCAAACATCAATTAGTAAAAATCAATCAACAAAAACAATTTATTTTTCGCATACAGAGAGAATCGAATCAAACAAGTTTCACGGGCAAATTTTCAGAACATCATGAAATGCTTATTTCTCAACCATTTTCAAAAGTAAACATATCATGATGATCAGTGCATCCTGTAGAATCAGTTTGTAACTTAAAAAACATGTTCTGGAAAAATTGTTCTTGAGGTATACCTGAGATGAAGCTTTCACTCCCTGAGCTTTCTGGCCTCTTTCTTGGCTCAATCCACCTCCAATGAACCCCCTGATGATGTTGCAATGCTTAGAACAAGTTTGTGTGGCTTGGTTTGAGAGTTACAGCTCCTCTGCACCAGAAATTGTGTTTTGGTTTGGCTGTGTTTTAGAGGTTTTCAGAGGGTGTTTGTGTTCTATGGACCATTTGAAGATGATTGGTGAAGTTTGTTTTGAGGTTTGATGGCTGGTTTGTGCAATTCGAAGAGATGAATCTCTATGGTGATTTTTGGGATTCTGAGTTGTGGGAGCTTGCAGGCTTGCTTCTTGTGTCAAATGAGCTCCATAATGTTTGTATGTAGTGTCTTGATTGGTCAGAGAGTGGTTAGTGGCATGGTTTGATTGGTATGGGCAAGTTGCAAAAAGTCAAAAGTTCTTGTACCTTAGGCATGGGCCATGGAAGAGCTGGCTTCAAGGGGTTTCTGGCCTCAGCTTGCATCAAGGATGGCCATAGGATTGATTTTTAGCAGCTGGCACAAGTGGATGGAAGGTTCCAAGGAATTTTTGCAAAGTTTGTGTATTTTGGCCCTTTTGAGATTTCTTAAAGATCAAGTCATGAAAACTATGCAATCTTGGGCCAATTCTGATCTTTGGAAGTTGCCTTGACATGTTATGATGCATAGAAGTTGATTAGAGGTCATAAAAAGGCTTGGCAAGTGAAATTGCAAAATTCCCTCTTTGGCATGAACTTGAAAATTATAGGATTTTTGCCAACTTTGAAAGGCCATATCTTGAGTTCTAGGATGAATCAAGACATGTTCTAGTACTTTTTGAAAAGGGAAAGATCTAATCTACAACTTTCATGTCCAAGAATTTTTCATTTGAAACATTTTTGGTCATAAAAGAGGAGGTTGAAAATCTTTCCCAAAATGGAAAGTTTCCATTACAAGTCATTTCCAAAAATGGCAATTTTGCATTTGGCTCAAAATTCTTCAACTTTGTGAACTTCCAACCACTTCTAAGATCAAATAAAGATCATAGAGACTTAAAATGATGATGATGACCATTTGGTACCCTTGTTGGGGGCCTCAGATGCCCTGATTTTGATTTTACTTGCTCAAGAAGTTACCCAATGATCAGATGACTTCCTTAATGAATTTCTTCATCAAACTTGGTACACATGATCCTTATAACATATTAAGAACATTAAAAATAAGAATGACCAAAAAATTTGGAGTTAAGGCCTCTGAAACCAAAACCCTAATTTTGGTCATCTGTGCAGAAAAACCCTAGCTCTGCTTCCATGCCTTTGCCATTCTTTCTGATCTCTTGACTTTCATGAACTTTGGGGAGCATAATATGATTATAGAAAACACATGGACCCTCTTGGAAAGCTTCAAGACCTTTGGGATGGCTCAAATTTATTCCTGGATTGTTCAAATCACAAACCCTAGATGCAGATGAAATTGAACTATGCAGATGAAACAAATATGCAATATGAGATGTAATGCTTATACTAAAACAAAAATGAAAGATCACAAACCATGGTGTGAGAAAACGTGAGGGAAAATTTGGGGTGTTTACAGCTGCCCCTATTCAAGCATGAGTTAGCTGTGTAGGATGTAAGCGCCTGGCTTACTAGACAAAAGATAACTTGTGGTTGAATACCAAAGACAGTCCGAAATTTGCACTCGCTTGGGAGAAGAAGAAAAGGGATATAAATTGTAAGAGGTAGTATAGTATGATTATCAAATGAAGGTGATGGAGGATGACCATCGAGCATAGGACGACTGCTGGGGATAAAGTGGTAAGTAAAGCAATGACGGGGACGACCGATAAGTTGGGGAAATGAAGAAACCACGACGGGGACGGCCATCAGGTAAGGAAATAAAACTCTGTGAGGGTTAAAGAAATGAGGAAAACACTGACGGGGACGGCCATCAGGTTTGGAAAGTAAAGTAAACAACGATGGGGGACGACCATCGGGTGAAAGAATAAATGAAATAATGATGAGGGACGGTCATCAAAGGTGAAGGAAGATCACCTAGAAGGGGACGACTGCTCTTTATCACGACATAGGACGAATGTTGGATAGAAAGGATCAATGATAGGGACGACCATCAGTTAAGCATGATGAAGGACGATCATCAAGAGGTGAAGGACGATCACCTAGCAGGGTACGGCTGCTCTCGGGGATTATCACGACATAGGACGAATGTCAGATAACGAGATCAACGATGGGGACGACCATCGGATAAATGATGAGGGACGATCATCAAAAGGTGAAGGACGATCACCTAGCAGGGGACGACTGCCAAAAATATCACGACATAGGATGAATGCCGGATGGAAAGTTCCAACAGTGGAGATTCCACTAGGGAAAAAGGATGAGGGACGATCATCCGAAGGTGAAGGACGATCACCTGGCAGGGGACGGCTGCCGAAAGTATCACGACATAGGACGAATGTCGGATAGAAGGAAGTTTTTTTGTTGATGACTTACTGGGGAATGGTAAACACGGACGAGTGCTTACGCCTTTAAAATAAAATATATAAGTGTTTGACAGTGTGTATAGACTAAAAAATGCGGACGAGCATTCTTAGGACCATGATACGGACGAGTATCGGTAGAAACAAACGCTGACACGTGTTTAAGAGAGTTGATACGGACGAGCATAAATCGGTTGAGCAAAGAACACAGACGAGTGTTTGAATCTACTGAGGAGTGATCTATATAAGATATGGACGAGTGTTTGATTTCTGTATAAGTATGAGTGTTGATCTGTTGGTGAAGTATGTGCAAGACACGGACGAGTGTTGAAAGATTGGGCAAGGGACATGGACGAGTGTTTGACTTGCTGGGGAAGTATGACACAGACAAGTGTCAAAAAGAAAATGTACGAGTTATGAACAAATATTTGTATTTGAGAGTGCAAAAGGTATTCTGGCGACCTGCGGGGGATAGGATGACACGGACGAGTGTCGAAAAGAGCATGTATAAATATAAACAGGCATCTGTGTTTTGAGAGTGCAAAGGGGATGCTTTGGCTTTTATCTGTAGGGGATATGAGTTTTGTATATTGTTGGTGAAATATGATGGTATTTGCAGGCAGTTGGCTCGAACCTGGCTTATGATCATGCAAATGTTTGATTTTTGCCGTAATGCTCCGTTTTAGACGGAATGCTACACTTATTTTGGTGAATATGATGTGAATGCTATGATTATGCAAATGAGAAACTCGATCCAAGATTCGGATTTTGCGGGGATGAAGATCTCTGGCTGATCTGTTTGGAGGGATAACCCAGCTGGGGGGAAGAGATCATTAATAAATCTGTCCGGAGGGAGAACTCAGCTGGGGAGAAGGAAGTTTCAGCAACTCTGCTGGGGATGTGTTTCAGGTCTTACTCTTCTGGGGAGGAAATTCTGTGGGGAATCAAATCCACCATCTCTGCTGAGGGTGAGAGAATTCTGGCATCTTTGGTGGGGGAAAAAAAGTTTCTTGACCACCTTGCTGTGGAAGAGGCTGTCAGGCACTGCTCGGGAGATCCACTTGGGGAGATAACTTCTAGGAAGTAGTATGCTGGGGATTTAATGCTTGATATGCCCCATGTTGCGAAAGATTGTCTGTCTTGGGTACCTGCAACCTGTTGAGACAGAGGAAAACGCACAAGTGTCCTGAGGTATCCTTAACCGGATTCTGTCATAGGAGTTAGATTTACCTGAAAGTAATATATTTCCTGCAAGCGTTTAATAAAATGGCTCGTATGTTTTATGCAAGTGTTGTATTATGAACATTGGACATTTTTCAAACGAAACAAAAATATACAAAACAAAGTGTGACAGAAAATTCTGATTTTATTAATTTGTGTGTCCTGAATAGGCAAGTACAGTCAAAGAAGCGAATCCCCTGGAAGAAGGAGATTACTGTAAATTGAGAAAATAAAAGTGTTGGCAATGTTGAAGATGACGCTCCAGTGAGCTTCCTTTGCTATGACCTGTATGACCTTGACGTTCTTCTTATCTTTCTTTCTGAAGAAGGCTGATTCTGACTGACGCTTTGTCCTTTCGAAGTTTGCACTGTTGTGAGTGATACAAATGAATTTAGGATGCAATTGTTCACTTATTCCCTGATTTTGCGTGGATTGCCCTTTCGGGTTTTCAATCCACCGGGATACCCATTTTTGCCTGAGCTGTCCAATGCGGCTTTTCAACTCAGCGAGTGTACACACATTTTTCTCCCTTATTTTTTCCTGAGTCTTTTATTCTGTTTTTGACTCGCCGAGATGCCCTATTTTTTCCTGGACTTACATTCTGTTTTTATGTCCAGCGGGTCATTTTATGCGAAGTATTTTTTAACTGCATCTAAATTCATAGGAGACGGGAAATCTTCACCATCCATGGTTGCGAGCATCAGTGCTCCACCTGGGATGACTTTTGGTTATCACATAGGGACCTTCATAGTTTGGTGTCCACTTGCCCCTGTGGTATGTATGAGGAGGAAGAATTCTCTTCAGAACAAGCTCTCCCACTTGGTATTCCCGAGGTCTGACTTTCTGATCGAAGGCTTTCTTCATATACTTCTGATATAACTGTCCATGATAGATGGCAGCTAATCTTTTCTATTCAATCAGATTCAGTTGATTATACCGAGACCGGACCCATTCTGCTTCATCCAGTTTCACATTCATCATTACCCGTAAGGAGGGAAGCTCAACTTCCACCAGTAGGACAGCTTCCATACCATACACAAGCTGATAAGGCGTTGCCCCAGTAGATGTTCTGATCGAGGTTCGGTACCCATGCAAGACAAATGGTAACATCTCATGCCAGTTTTTGTAGGTGACTACCATCTTTTGCACAATCTCCTAATGTTCTTGTTGGCTGCCTCAACAGCGCCATTCATCTTCGGCCTGTAAGGAGAAGAGTTGTGATGTTGGATTTTGAAGTCCCGACAAAGTTTTTCCATCATTTTGTTGTTCAAATTGGAACCATTGTCAGTAATGATTCGCTCGGGAACTCCATATCGACAGATGATGTCTCTTTTCAGAAATCTGGCTACCACTTGTCTGGTGACGTTTGCATATGAAGCTGCTTCGACCCATTTGGTGAAGTAATCAATGGCTACCAGAATGAATCGGTGACCATTTGAAGCAGTTGGTTCAATCTTTCCAATCATGTCAATGCCCCACATGGCAAAGGGCCAGGGTGAAGATATCACGTTTAAAGGATTCGGAGGCACATGCACTTTATCTGCGTAGATCTGGCACTTGTTGCATTTTCTGGCATAAGCACAACAGTCTGCATCCATTGTGATCTAGTAGTAACCCGATCTTAATAACTTCTTTGCCATTGCATGTCCTCCGGCATGGGTACCGAAAGAACCTTCATGTACTTCGTGCATCAGTAGGTCTGCTTCCTTCTTATCAACACATCTAAGCAGGACCATGTCGAAGTTTTGCTTGTATAATGGACCATCAGCATTGAGGAAGAAACTTCCGGCCAGCCTTCTTAATGTCTTCTTATCATTGGATGATGCCCTAGGTGGGTATGTCTAATTCTCTAAGAAGCATTTGATGTCGTGGAACCAAGGCTTGTTGTCACTAGCAGTGTCCATAGAAAATACATATGTCGGGTTGTCCAGTCTGGATACCAAAATACGAGGCACATAATTGGCAGCTTGAACTTTGATCATGGAGGAAATGGTAGCTAAAGCGTCTGCAAACTGATTCTCATCTCGAGGGATGTAGTCAAGTTTGACTGTTGTGAAGAAAGTCAATAATCTCCTCGTATAGTCACGGTATGGAATCAGATGCTCCTGATGAGTGTACCATTTGCCGTTGGTCTGGTTGATTACCAAAGTCGAATCTCCGAATACATTCAACGTTTTAATCCTGAGTTCAATGGCTTCCTCAAGACCCATGATACAAGCTTCGTATTCCGCTTCGTTGTTAGTGCAGGAAAAGGTGAGTTTTTCCGAGAAAGGATTATGAACTCCTTTAGGTGTAATAAGCATTGCACCAACTCCACGACCGTTCATATTGACAGCCCCGTCAAACCTAATAGTCCATGTTTCTTCTAGATCAGGCCATTCAGTGTGAACTGGCTCTTCATAATCTTTTGCTTTTAAGTACATGATATCTTCATTAGGGAAGTCAAATCTCATGGGCTGGTAATCATCAATGGGTTGCTCAGCCAGATAATCGGACAATACACTGCCCTTGATGGCATTTTGAAAAGTGTACTGAATGTCATACTCTGTTAGAATCATTTGCCATCTTGCAACCCTTCTGGTAAGTGATGGCTTCTCAAATATGTACTTGACGGGGTCCATTTTTGAGTTCAACAAAGTAGTGTGAGTCAGCATATACTGTCTTAGTCGGCGAGCAGCCCACACTAAAGCACATCAAGTTTTCTCGATTAGTGAATAACGTTGTTCACAGTCGGTAAACTTTTTGCTTAGGTAGTATATTGCATACTATTTTTGACTAGACTCGTCATGCTGGCCCAGCACACACCCCATTGACACTTCTAATATTGTCAGGTACATTATTAGAGGTCTTCCTTCAATTGGAGGCATGAGAATTGGAGGTTCTTGTAGGTACTCCTTGATCTTGTAAAAAGCTTTCTGACAATCGTCGTTCCACCTGACTGTTTGTTCCTTTCTTAACAGCTTGAATAGGGGTTCACAGGTTGCGGTGAGATGAGATATGAACCTTGATATGTAGTTCAATCTACCTAAAATCCCTCGAACTTCTTTCTCCGTCCTAGGTGCAGGCATTTCCTGAATAGCCTTGACTTTGTCGGGATCAACCTCAATTCCCTTTTCACTTACAATAAATCCCAGCAGCTTACCGGAATGTACCCCGAATGTGCATTTGTTGGGGTTCAACTTCAGTTGATACTTCCTCAGACGCTTAAACAACTTCAGCAGATTCACTAGATGATCTTCTTCAGTAAGGGACTTGGCAATCATATCATCCACATAGCATTTGATTTCTTTATGGATCATATCGTGGAATAATGTTACCATAGCCCGAACGATATTACCTTGTAATAGAAAGTGCCCCAAGGTGTGATGAAAGTTGTTTTCTCCATGTCTTCGGGTGACATCTTGATCTGATTATATCCAGAAAATCTGTCCATGAAAGAAAATACCGAGAACTGAGTTGTGTTGTCAACCAATACATCGATGTGAGGTAATGGGAAATCATCCTTTGTGCTAGCTCTATCCAGGTCCCGGTAATCCACACACATACGCACCTTGCCATTCTTCTTAGGCACGGGTACAATGTTAGCAACCCACGGCGGGTAACTAGTTACAGAAAGGAAACTGGCATCCCACTGCTTTTGTACTTCTTCCTTAATCTTCATGGCCATATCTGGGCGAGTGCGACGCAACTTCTGTTTAACTAGTGGGCAATCTTCTTTCAATGGTAGCCTGTGCATGAAAATATCTGTATCTAGACCTGACATGTCTTGATAGGACCAAGCGAAAACGTCAACATATTCCTGAGGCATACTAATAAGCTGGTCTTTCACCGGAGCTTGCAGACTGGCCCCAATCTTCAACTCTTTTACATCTTCCTCGGTACCAAGATTAACAGTTTCAATTTCCTCCTGATGAGGAGTAATCACTTTTTCTTCTTGCCTCAACAACCAGGCCAACTCTTCAGGCAACTCATAGTCTTCATCAACCCATTCATCTGCTTGATTAATTGGATTGTCGAAATCATACAAGGTCATATCAGTGCCGTTGTCGATGCAATCTGGAGGATTATCTCTGCAAGGGTTGGAGATTTGTTCTTTTTAGTGATTAATTTTAATCTTGCTTTTAAAAAAAAGTGTGAATGAAGTTATTATTTTGAAAACATTGTCATTTATTGTTTTGTGCGAAAAATAACAAAAATGAAAAGACAGTGAGCGAAAAAAGAAAATTGTTTGCAAAAGATATCCTTTGTTCATTGATATTCCATTTGCACAAAATACAAATATGGACCTATTACAAAATGAGTCCTAACACCTTGGGCAAGATGCAGGACTTGATGCATGCTTAAGCAGGAAATAATAATTACTCTGCAGGAGTAACTCTTATAATTTTCTGGGAAGACCGGTTAAGGACTTGTTGGCCCGGGATCCTTGGACGAATCCAGCTCTCCAGGTTGAGGTCGCTTTCAGCCTCGTCTTCCACGTTATTGATAGCATCTGGGGTTAGCATTCCTCCACTTATGAACTTGGGCTCCTTAGCAGCCTCTGCTAGATCTTGTCGGAATGGTTTGTAACCCAAACTGAATCTGTCATCCTTCTTCTCCACAGGTAGCAGCTTGCCCCATCCTTGGGCGTTTCCATCTTCAATAACCTTCCGAGCTTGTTGGTAGGAGACAATTGAAGTACCCATCTTATCATCTTGGGATGCAACAAATACTTCAGTTGTCGCCTCGTTGATGTTCAGTGCTTCGAAACCTTGGCTCATGGTCTCGTGAATCTCACCATCCATCTCAATGTATTTGTAGGTTGCCAGATGGTTAACAAAAATGTCCTCTTCACCACAGATTGTGATAATTTTCCCTTCCCATTCATATTTTAATTTCTGGTGAAGGGTCGACGTAACTGCGCCAGCGGCATGAATCCAAGGTCGACCTAACAAACAGCTGTAGGCCGGCTGAATGTCCATCACGTAGAAAGTAGTTTGAAAGACCTGCGGGCCAATTATCACAGGCAACTTCACTTCTCCAAGAACAAACCTCTTGGAACCATCAAAAGCTCTAACCACCAGATTGCTTGGTCGGAGAGCTATATCATCATATTCAAGCTTAACAAGGGCTTTCTTTGGCAAGACATTGAGTGAGGATCCAGTGTCAACTAGAACATGTGAAAGCACAACTCCTTTACACTCTAGAGGGATGTGCAAAGCTTTATTATGATGACGAACTTCCGTAGTCAAATCAGTGTTGGTGAAGCCTAGTCATTGACTAGTATTAACATTAGAAACCACTGTCTCTAGCTGATTCACTGTGATCTCCTCAGGCACGTAGGTTGCGTGCAGGACTTTAAGCAATGCATCCCGATGGGCTTTGGAACACAACAACAATGATAGAATGGAGATCTTAAAAGGAGTCTGGTGGAGCTGATCCACAACCTTATAATCGCTTCTCTTGATTATTCTCATAAATTCATCCACATCCTGATCAAAGGACGTTTTATGAGCTTCTTTTGCCACTGGTTCTTCAGGCACCACATTTTTGCCTTTAGCCTTGGCAGCAGCCTCTGCCTCAGTGTTAACTCTTGGAATTAGTGACGTGAAGAGACGTCCGCTTCGAGTGAAGCCTCTGCCTCCCCCGACATTATCGACCTGTGGTGCAGGAGTTGAAGAATCAAGAGCAACTCTCTTCCCATTGCAGTAGAGGTCTGAACCATAGTGCCATGCTACATCATTATCTTTTTCATACGGAATGGGTCCAGGTACCATGATGGTGATTGGACTAACTACAGCGGAAGTAGGAACTGTTATTGTCTATGGATCGTAATATATGGTGACAGGATTTCTGACTGATGGTGGTGGTGAAAGACTGAAGCTGGGTTGTTGTTGAGTTTTTTGCCGAAAATTGTTGGAATCGGGGACCATTGCCGGGTCATAATATATGGTGATTGTGGAGATGTCATTCTTAATGGTTGTTGTAGTTGTAGAAGCGGATGCGGTTGAACTAATGTATGTTGAAGTTGTAGAGGAGATGGTTGTTGACTTTGTAGCAGAGTCTGTCGGAACAATTGTTTTTGAAGTTGCAAGAGGGGTGATTGTTGTTGTTGTAGGAGGAATTGTTGATGTTGTAGAAACCGTTGATGTTATCTGCAGGATACCTTCTCTGATAAGGCCATTGAGGCCACTTCTTAAACTTGCACAACCATTGGCGGAAATTTTGCAAGATTCACAGCAGGCCTCACAACCTGGGAACACCTGGAACTTTAAAAGCTGAGCTTTAACCTCGGCCAGAGGTGTTTGAATGCTTGCAGTATCTTCAATTAGGTTCACGGGTTGATCCTCCTCAATTGCATTTATCCTGGGCCCACCGTGGCTAGGCATTGGATTCTTCGTGACGTTAGGAGGTGGTGCAAAATTTAAAGCCTTTGAATCAACTAGATCCTGGACCTTCATGTGCAAAGCTCTGCATTTTTCTGTGGTATGGCTAGGTGCATTAGAATGGAAGGCACATCTGACATTGACATCGTAATTCCGTGGAAGGTTCTGAGGATCCGATGGAGCCAGAGTCCTTAATTCAACGAGATTAAGCTTCAAAAGTCGTGGTAGCAAAGTGGCATAGGGCATCGGTATAGGATCAATGACCCTGTTGACTTGAGATGGCCTTTGCTGGAAAGGATGTTGTTGTTGGTTTTTGTTGTTGTTGTTGTAGGACCTTTGTTGAGGAAAGTCTTGTTGAGGGAAATGTTGTGGTTGCGGAGTGTATTGTTGTTGAGGTGGTGGAGTGGGAATTATGACAGCGGCTATTGATCTTGGCATATACTAGGGCCTACCTCTACCCATGTGTACTGAATTGGTTTCACCCGACATGTGAGGCCCTACAAAAGGTTTCCTTGTGCTGCTTGAGCTGGCGCCATTATCAGAAATCTTACCCATTTTCAACAAACTCTCAATTCTTTCTCCTGCTATGACTACGTCAGCAAAGCTAGTGGAAGATAAAGTTGTCAGCCTATCAATGTATGTCCCCTGTAGGGTGTTCATAAACATATCTGCCATTTCTCTTTCCGACATTGGAGGTTGAACGGCAGCAGCTAATTGCCTCCATCTCTGAGCATACTCTCTGAAGCTTTCTCTAGAGGATTATGACATACTGTTGCACCCCAAAATTTGCCCTCATCTAGACAAGACATTGTGTACTAAGGTGTCCCAAGAGGTTCACAAGGTTCACAAGGTATCTTAAGAGGTTCACAAGGTTCACAATTAGTCATAAAGCTTGGAAGTTCCCTCAACAAAGCATCCTCCTAAGCAATGCATCCAAAATTAGGGTTTTGAGTTTCATCAGGCTAAATGGATTTCCAAGGCTTCAAGTGAGCTTCATAACATCCTACATGTCTTCAAGAATCCCTATGCCAAGTTTTAAGTCTTTCCCAAAAGGTTTGCTCAGCCAGATGATCAGATATGCAAAAATCAGTCAAAGTGGTTAAAGAGTCAAACTGAGGTCAACTGTGGTCAAACCAAAGTCAAACTTCATGATTTTTTGCCAACATCAATTTTATGAAGTAAAATTCATCATTTTGTCAAGGGTTGATCATGATTAATCAAGAAGATTTCAGATCATCAAGAATCAAGAGTTTCTAAATTAGGGTTTTCACAAGAAAAGTCAACTGAACTTTGACCAGCCATAACTTTCAAATGCTTCATAAAAAATTTCCCATCCAAAGCTCATTTTGAAGGAAATTGAATTCCCTACAACTTTGTGTCTCACAAGACAAGCCTAAAAATGCTTCATTTGGAAGGTATGAGCTAAAACATTATAGGTCATTTTAAAAGTCAACAAAAGTCAACATCTTCCAAAGGGCATAACTTGAAAATGGTAAACGATATGGACATGAGACTAAAGAGGTTTGTTAGAGGACTCTTTAAGCTTTCCAAACTGTCCAAGAACACCTTCATAGCCTTAAAATTGAGGGATTTGTGTCTTTGCAAAGTTGGGAAATTTTTGAGGGGTTTATTGAGCAAATGGGGTCTTAGAACCAATTCTTTCCACATGGGCTTACATTTTTATGACCCTATCACTACCATGACATCATGCACGAATCAAATATAATTTATTCAGATTTTTATTAATTTTATTTTATTTATTTTGATTTTATACATTAAAAATCATTTTAAATCAAAATAAAATATGAAAAGCTCAATATTTGATATGATTCTCATTCTAGAAATTCATAAACATGATTTAAAGTTGATTGGGAGATTCAAATTCGAGCTCAACTGAAGGGGAAAGGATTTGTGTGATTTTTTGACCAAAATAGCAAGGTGAATCTTCATGATCAAGTAATCTCTAAAAAGCCCATAAACCCACAACTTTCTGACCTAATTTGCTTCCATTATATGTATACAAGTGATCACAAGCAAGGGACACGATTTTGGGAGCCTCCAAGAACACTTTTCACATTCAAAATTTTCCTTAAAATTTCAATTTTCGGTTTCATATTTACAGGGCAATTAAAGGTATTCTAAGGACATAGACATGATCCTTGGACTCTCTTGATACTATTTGCATCATCATAAGCATCCATAACCTCATGAATAATGGAAACCGAACGCATGTTCTTCTTCTTGTTTTGATTTTCGATTCCATTAATTTATCCATTATCAATTGTTTTTGTGCTTCTAACTTTGTTTGTTATCATGTTTAGATGATTTCTGGGCAAGAATATTGAAGAAACCGTGACTAAACATTAGAATGCCATGTTAGGGTTTCAAGCTTTGAAGTAGGGTTTCTTGATTCGGCTAATATAAATACATTCTAATAACATAAATAAGTTAAGTGAACTGTATTAATCATGTTGGCATGATCAATTTGGAAAAATCGTATGTATATAAGATGTTATGAATTTTGTAGGTTTTCGTGTGCAGGAAAATTCGCAGGAAATCTTGTATGTAATTTCGCAGGTATTTTCGCAGCAGCCAAGGAAGAAGATGAAGTCTGAGTGGCGCCAAAATTCAGATTCAAAAACTTGTTTTAACATAAAATGTTTTATTACTGAATATATATTGAACGCGCCTCATGTGGCTCAGCTGGTTTGTGTGTTTGCGTGTGAATATGATGGTCCTGGGTTCGATTCCCCCCAGGCCATTTTATTTTGTTGCATTTTTTTGATTTTTTACAGGTTTATAACAAAAGGGTTGCTACTCCTATCATGAATGCCAAGGCGCGCATGGCCTGGTGGTAACGTTGTTGGTCCAGAGTGTGGAGAGCCTAGGGTTTGGGTTCGAATCCCAGCCCCAGGTATGTTCTTTTTCTCAATTTTTTTTATTATTTTGTTTTTGTTTATTTTATATTTATTTAATCTATTTAATTTCTTAAAAATAATTTCTAAAACCAATGTTTATAATATTTTCTTTTATAAAAAAATTATATTTTTAAATTCATAATTTATTTTCTTAAAATCAAATTGTTTATATTTATTTTATTATATATTTATATTTATTATTATTATTATTATATATATTTTTGTAAATAAATTAATTATGTTTAGATTAATAACCAAAACCCTAATTTAGCTAAACCTAATTTTCATAACCCTAACCCTAACTCTAATTTTTCTTAATTTTAAAATTTAACCTAATTTTCTTCATAAACTATAATTAATCATTAATCATTTTTTTAATATGTAAATAATTTAGTATTTGTTTAGTATTATTAAAACCTTTTTTCCTAATTAAATCTTAAAAAAAAATCTTTTCTAATATTAATTTGTTTTGCTAATTTCTTATTTCTTTTATTTTTATTTTTCTAACCTTTATTCTTATTTCTTCTTATTATTATTGATATTATTGCTTATTTATTATTATTTATCTTTATTATATTTCTCGATTATATTGTAATTGTCCCGAAGCTTTGTAATAGTTTAGGTTTATATTTTTTGCTTTATTTTTATTATGAATGTATTTACTGTGTGGTTAGTAATTCTAGGGTGTGAATAACATACTTGTATTTAAAATTAACTTAGAATAATTAACTTAAATAAGATAAATATTTGAATATGAACATGCACACACGTAAGTCGATCTTTGATCGCCATCTTGCACTTTCTAGGGTTACCTCTCATGTTGCCTATTTCAAAAGGTCAAGTAAGGCGTCTTAAGCAAAGTCCCTTCACAAATATCATCAAGTCCCTTCATTCTATAAGATCAAGTCCCTTCGAGGTTGCCTACGATAAATGATCTTGTCCCTTCGAATAAAAGATGATAAGTCCCTACGAATTGCTAAAGACACCTTACAGTTGCCAATATCCAGATGTCCCTACATATGTCCCTTAACATCCAAGGTAATGACTACCTATTCCTTAATAATAGGGATAGTTTTACCCTTGAAAAGACATAAAGAACAGTAAAGATTTCATATAGGGTAGGTTCCTCTTAATTACTTGCTCACCTTTCATAATACTCTTCACATCACACTTTTCAAACAAATTTTCAAAAACAAGTCTTTGTATACATCCATACGAGGATCATTACAAGGTACTCAGAAAGTTTCTAATCACACACTACACCTCTTTCAAAACAATTCAAAGTGAGCTAAGTAACTAAGAGCCCATGGATAACCATGGATATAAAAGGTGCTAATACCTTCCCTTTGTATAACCTACCCCCCGAACTCAAAATCTTTTTAAGGTCTTTCCTGTTCTTTTATGTCCTTTCCTTTTGGATAAAATAAAAGTCGGTGGCGACTCTTGCTATCCGCAACATTTATAGAAAGTCAGTTCTCCCACCGTGTTACAGAACTGGCGACTCTGCTGGGGAGTTACTAAGTAAAAGAGGGGTACCATTAGGAATTAGATCACTTTAAATTGTTTGCTTTGTTTGCTTTATATTACTTGTTGGGCTTTATGTGTGAAAGATCCTAACCCGGATCTAGTGTACCCTAGGTAAATGGCAATAGACCAAGGAAACTGTACGGCGTATACCGATATGGTTGATCTGGTGGCCATAGTTAGTGTGACATCTTGGTTGGTGCTTATGTTCCTTAAGTAAGTTAAGGATAATATGGGGCTGCCATATGTTGTCAATACACTAACTGACTTTTAGAACCCTAGTTATCCCATCTTGGCCTTTAGAAAGTAGTGAGATATCCGGCTTTGCTGAAGACTGAAGTTGGTTGATACTCGATACTACGCTCATTGAGATCCTAAACTTGGAGGGTTTTGGTTGGCAAGTAAGTTGCCTACTGAACAACCACCCTTGGGAAGGATCAGTGATATTGAGATCCCTTAGAACCTGGTTACTTTTGTAGGACAGGATGAACCAACTAAACTTCAGGGGAGGGTACTTACCTTTAAACCTCATGCAAGCCTTCAAACATAGGGCTATTGTGTGACTTGTTTGTGTGTGCCTCATGTTTTTGATTGAGCATAACATCATGACATCATGCATCATAAGCATAACATTTTCACTAACCATTTCAAGGACCAAAGGATTTATCTTTGTTCTTTGTTGCAGGTCATGGCTTTTACTCGTAGGAATACTATCCGGATCAACTTTGTAGGAATACCTTCTAAGCTTAAGGAATTGGTCTCTCAAGTTTCTGAAAACTCCCAATTCATCAAGAGGCATGGTCACCTACTGGATCTAGTTACTTCAGGGTTCAATGAAGACATGATGAGTGTCCTATTTCAGTTCTTTGATCCTAAACATCATTGCTTCACATTCCCCGACTATCAGCTGGTTCCTACAATGGAAGAGTTCTCCAAACTTCTGGGTATACCTATCCTTGATCAGAGACCCTTCATAGGCCTAGAGAAAGAGCCTAAACCTGAGGTTATTGCTACAACCCTACATTTGAAGAAATCAAACATGGTTCTAGAGACAAGAAGTGGAGTTAAGGGTATTCTTGCTAAGGTATTGATGGAGTTAAGGGTATTCTTTACAGTTTTTCATATTTCATACTGTCATTATCATTGCTGGATCTGGTTTCTGTTTTGGTGGTTGGGGTTCATTGAGAGTTTAAGGTCCTATACCTGGGACCTGAGTGACACCTAGGCTAGAGTGGTTCATGTTCTTTCCCATTCCATTTCGGTCTGGTGCGGGAATATGAAACACGGTTCAGATGTGGGTTTCTTCTTGAGAACTCAGTGCTACAGATTTCCTGTAGTGCTAGGGCTATCTGGGAAGCCAGCTAAGTCTGGATGACCTTTATTGTGACCTTCAGAAGCTGAGGTGAATTAGAGGAGGATCTTTTATGGTTATTGTAAACACTGTACCTCCGGGTTAGAAGTGTTTACACTTCTCATAACTGATCCAAGTCTGAGGATCCTTGTTTTAGAACACTACCTGTGAGGGGGTTGGGTTGTTTACAGGTTTGCAGGTACCTTTGGCCGCATCATACCCTGTTACTATCTTGTTTAAGAGTACCTCATTTTGGACAGTTCTTGTGATTTAACACTGGACACGTGACTCTTTATTTGAGTCCCCCACCTTGGTTACTGGATTCCTGAACCTCCATCTGGACCTTCTTTGAACATATATGGACTTATATCAAGACAGATAATCAGATCCAGATTGATCACAAACCCTTGCATATCATTTGCATATATCATCATTGCATCATTTAACATTTGTTTATTTGTTTTTCAGGGTATCCACATCATATCTGGTTTGGTTTTGACCCCTTCTTCTGCATAGACCTTTGCTTCATCAGTTATCTGCTTCAGCTATCTTCATCATCACCAGCATCAGCCTATCAGTGGCTCATTTCCAGCATCATCCTGTCAGTGGCTCATTTCCAGCATCAGTTTGTAATCTTCATCAGCACTTATCTTCATCTTCTTCAGCAGCATTCATGACTACTCCCAGGAAGAGCAACATATCCTACCACTTTTTTGAGCCTGTGTTGACTGGTATCAGGAAGGTCCAGTCACTCATCACACCTGACCATATTCCACTGTTTAGAGAGCATTATGGAGGTATCCTGGATATGGTTATGGACCTTGACCCTTCTCAGAGGAGCATGATCCACACATGCTTGCAGTTTTATGACCCTCCTTTGAGATGCTTCACCTTCCCAGACTTTCAGCTAGGGCCTTTGCTGGAAGAGTTTTCCTCATTGATTAGAGTACCTATCAGGGGTGGAATCCCTTTCAACCCAGAAATGACTTTTCCCAGCAATGGAGAAGTAGCAAAGGCACTGTACCTGGAACCTGCCTTGATTGAGCAAAGTATGACAACAAAAGCTGGAATCCCTGGTTTGCACTTGGACTTCTTGATTTCTCAGGCCATCCTGAAGGCCTCATTGGGAGAGTGGAGGGCAGTCTGTGCACTGTTAGCCCTCAACATATATGGGGCTATACTGTTTGCAGATGAGCCCAAATTTGTCAGCACAAATGCCATCCATCTGTTTCTTCTGAAGAACCCAATGCCCACACTGCTGGGAGACTTTTACTACTCCATTCATCAGAGGAATGAGAAATAAAGGGGGAAGTTGGTGAGATGTTGTGCTCCTTTGTTTTACACCTGGCTGCTCAGACACCTACCTAAGTCAGATGCCTTCCTGAATCCTCACCAACATAAGAATTGGGCCAAGAGGCTCATTGCCTTGACTTCAGATGATATCAGATGGTGCACTCAAAGCACCAAGGGCAAGGACATTATCACCAGTTGTGGACAATACCCAAATGTACCTCTGGTAGGAGTAAAGGGTTGCATCAATTACAATCCTTTACTGCTTAAGAGACAACTGGGCTATGCTTTGGTTCACCCTCCCAGAGTGCAAGATTTAGCTGAGACCCTGTATTGTGAAGTAAAACCTAATTCAGCTGCTGTCAGACAAGCATCCTGGGCTTGGGACAACATCCAGACAAAAGGGATGGCTATTCTGGGAAGGTGTAATAATGTTGCTTCAGCTCAATACTATGACTGGTCCCGTACTAGAGCTCAGATTACTGGAATGCCTTTCACCTTGGAGGACATACCTGGGCCATCTACAGTACAACCTGCAGCAACTGTTAGCCTAGAAGAATTTGAGAAGCTAAAGGAAAGAAATGAGAACCTATCTCAAGCTTTGAAGAAGACTCTTTGGGAAAGGAGTGATGGTCGTCTGGACATTGAGAGGTTAGAGAAGCTTAGGGTGGAGCATCTTGCCAAAATTGAGAAGACAAAGGATTACATCAGGAAAGCAAGAGCTGGGGAACAAATACTGAAGAATGCCTGTAAAGAAGCCAAGTTTCAGAAGGCTAGGACTGAGCTCTATCTGCAAGAGAGTCAGGCTAGGTGGGTCAGGATCACTGAGGCCCGTACACAAGAAGACCAGAGGACTCAAGCCAAGATTGAACAGTTAGAGGCCAATGAGAAGAAGCAGCAGGAAGATTTGTTGGCAGCCCAGAAGGAGATTTCAGAGTTGAAGCTAAGGGCAGGATTGAAAAGATCAAAGGACCAGGACAGACACAAGAAGCTGACCACTGCCATTGCCAGGAACCTCCTCATTAGGACTATTACAGAGCACCCAGCTGGTCCAGTGACTGAGGCACTCCTGAAGGAAGTCAAGGAGGATGATTTTGGACTGGATGTCTGACTCTTTGTTTGTTGTTGTTTCCATTTGATGTACTTTTTCCTTTTTTGATGTATTTTGACCCTCCAAGGGCATATGTTGTAAAACAGATTATGTATTGCTCCATCATTTGTAATATATTTTGGTTTGTTTTTATTCGGGCTTTCTCAACAACATCAAGCATCTTCCTCGAGGTCTGGGAAGGTCAAAACCAAGAACCAAACCGGATACCTTGGAAAAAAAATAAGCATACTGCATTGCATACTAACTTTTGTTTTGTTTTGTAGGTTTTATCATTTTTGTTTCTAACTCTGTTGTGATCTCAGGAAACATTGCTCGTCGCCGAGTGTTCCCTGTCAACCGCACGCACCGGTACCCGACTCGCAACAACCTTCCTGGTATTCAAATGGAACAAGTACAGCAGGATCTGACTGAGGTCAGAAACTAGATGGCTAATGAGAGATTAGAGATGAGAAATCAGATGTCTCAATTCATGGCTGTGATGACTGGCTTGGCCCAGAGTCAAGAAAGGTTAAGAGAGCTGGTGGAAAGACAAACTCCTGAGGAGCCTCATCTAGGAACAGGAGGAACTAGTAACAATGAACGGGGCCAGCCTCGTATTGACCCACCAGTGTTTGGACCTCATCTGGATCCAGAAGCTAACATCCCGAGAAATGTACAAGGTAATACTGCTGGAGGGAGAATCTTGCAGGAGGATCCCCAAAAAGAGCAGTTTACTGTTATGGGAGCTGGAGATGAGGTTTATGACCGGAGATTGGACAAAATTGCTGAGAAGTTGAGATCTTTGGAGTCTCAAAATTCCTTGGGCTTCGATGTGATGGACATGGGGCTGGTGGATGGGGTGAGAATTCCCCACAAATTCAAACCCCCATGCTTTGAAAAGTACAATGGTACCTCCTGTCCTCGCACTCACCTGCAGTCTTTCCTGGGAAGACTCAAAGCTTATACTATGGATGAGAAGCTGTGGATGTTCTACTTTGAAGACAGTCTGACTGGGGCTTCAAGGGAGTGGTATTCACACCTGTCTAGAGCCACCATAAGGTGCTGGAAGGATTTGGCTGAGGCTTTCATCCGAAAATATCAATACAACCTGGATATGGCTCCCAACAGGACCCTCCTAATGGGAATGTCTCAATCTTCCAGAGAAAGCTTCAGGGAATATGCTCAAAGGTGGAGACAGCTTGCTGCTGCTGTCCAACCACCCATGTCGGAGAGAGAAATGGCTGACATGTTCATGAACACATTACAAGGGACATATATTGATAGACTGGCTGCTTTTTCCTCTACCAGTTTTGCTGATGTGGTCATAGCTGGGGAGAGGATTGAAAGCCTTTTGAAGATGGGTAAGATCTCCAACAGTGGTGCAAGTTCATCCAGTAATTCCAGAAAGCCTTTTGTGGGACCCCGAAGGGCTGGTGAGACAAATTCCATTCATGCAAGCAGGGGCAGACCTCAGTATGTTCACCGGTCAGTAGCAGCTGTTACCATTCCAGCTCCGATTCCTCAACAATCAGCATATCCTCAACAACAACCACCACAGTATCAACAACAAGTTCAGTATCCGCAACAGAGAACTTACAACAACAACAACCAACAACAGCGTCCTTTCCAACAAAGACCATCACAAGCAAACAAGATAATTGACCCAATCCCAATGCCGCATGCTGCACTCTTGCCACAACTCCTGAAGCTCAACCTAGTTGAGTTAAGGACATTGGCACCTCCAGATCCTCTTAATTTGCCAAAGAACTATGATGCCAATGCCAGGTGTGCGTTCCACTCAAACGCACCGGGGCATAATACTGAAAAGTGCAGGGCCTTACAGATGAAAGTCCAAGACCTGGTAGACTCAAAAGCTCTCAACTTTGCACCTCCTCCAAATGTCACAAGGAATCCAATGCCTAGTCACAACGGGCCTAGGATCAATGCTATTGAGGAGGGAAAACCATCCACATTAATTAACAGTGTTGCACAAATCTGAACACCCTTGGTTGAAATCAAAGCTCAGCTGTTAGAATGCCAAGTGTTTCCCGGATGTGAGGTCGGCTGTGGATATTGCAACATTGCCGATAATGGATGTGAGAGACTGAGAAACGGCATAGATGGCCTCATTAGAGATGGCATTCTTCAGATTACGACAACAGTGACTACAACTCCAACAATTCCTTCATCAGCAATCACAGATACTCCTACAACGTCAGCAACCATTGTTCCAACGGATTCTACTACAACTCCAACAACTGCTCAATCAATCACTTCAACGGATGCAAGTTCAGTCACCCTTCCTACTACAACTTCAACACCCATCCAGTCAACGGAACTTTATACAACATCAGCAACAATTGATGAAAGTGTCTCAACAGTTACAATATACTATGACCCTGCAAATCTTCCTGCCGACAACTCTCAAAATACCACTCCTGTCAGAGCACTAGTTACCATATACTATGATCCACACACCATCGTGGTCCCTTCTGCAGCTTCTATCAGTCCGGTCACTATCACAGTGCCTGGGCCAGTTCCCTATGAAAGCAATAGTGCCATCCCTTGGTATTATGGCTCAGATCTGTACTGCGAGGGGCAGAAAATCACTTTAGAATCATCAACTTCTTCACCTCAGATAGACAATGTAGGGGGAGGCGGAGGCTTCACTAGAAGCGGACGTCTCTTTGCCTCGCAAATTCCAAGACCCATTGCTGAAGCAGAAGCTGCTGCTAAGGCAAAAGGGAAGAGTACGGTTCAAGAAGAACAAGTTGCTAAAGAAGCTCTGAAGACTCCTTTTGATCAAGAAGTTGATGAATTCATGAGAATCATAAAGAAAAGTGATTACAAGGTGGTAGACCAGCTTCACCAAACACCTTCCAAAATCTCCATACTATCGTTGCTAATGTGCTCCGAGGCTCATCAGAACGCACTATTGAAAGTCCTGCACGCAGCTTACGTGCCGGAGGAGATTACCGTCAATCATTTAGAGGCTGTGGTTGGAAATGTCAATGCTAGTAATGGACTAGGATTTACCAACACTGATTTGACAACAGAAGGTCGCAATCACAACAAGGCTTTACACATTACCTTGGAGTGTAAGGGTGCAGTTCTTTCTCACGTACTAGTGGACACAGGGTCATCCCTCAATGTCCTGCCCAAGAAAGCCCTTGTGAAGCTGGAGTATGACGGATTGGCACTACGCCCAAGTAACTTGGTAGTGAGAGCCTTTGACGGTTCTAAAAGATCAGTTCTAGGAGAGATAGAGTTACCTATAATGATTGGCCCACAGGTTTTCAAAACGACCTTCTTTGTGATGGATATACAGCCTGCCTACAGCTGTCTATTGGGTAGACCATGGATACACGCCGCTGGTGCCGTGACATCAACCCTTCACCAGAAGTTAAAATTCGAGTGGGAAGGCCAAGTCATTACCATTTGTGGGGAGGAGGATATTTTTGTTAGCCAGCTGGCTACCTTCAAATACATTGAAATGGATGGAGAGATCCATGAAACCATGAGCCAAGGATTTGAGGCGCTTAATATTAATGAAACATCTGTTGTGTTTGGGACCTCCATCACATCATATCAGCAAGCCCGGAAGGTTGTTGAGGAAGGTACCGCCCAAGGCTGGGGCAAGCTGCTGCCCGTAGAGAAGAAAGAAGACCGATTCGGGTTGGGTTACAAACCAACTCGACAAGATCAACCAGAGGCTGCAACGGAGCCCAAGTTTGTTAGTGGGGGGATGCTCACCCCGGATGCTGTGAATAGCTTGGAAGATGAGTCGGAAGACGAGCGCAACCTGGAAAGCTGGATACGTCCAAGGATCCCGGGGAACCATGTCTCAAACTGGTCTTCCCAGGAAATTATAAGAGTTACTCCTGCAGAGTAATTATTATTTCATGTTTTTAAAGCATGCATCAAGTCCTGCATCTTGCCCAAGATGTCAGGACTCATTTTGTAATCGGGCCATCTTGTATTTTGTGCAAAGATCAATTAATGAATATCAGGACATCTTTTGCAAATGAGTCTTTTCTTTTCCGCTCACTGTCTTTCATTTTTCACTTTTTGTACAAAAATAAAATGGCAATTTTTTTTTTCAAAATAATAACTTCATTTTCACTTTTTCTAAATAAGATAAAACTGATCACTAAAATGAACAAATCTAAACCCTTGCAGAAAGTGCCCTCCAGACAGCACCCACAACAACACTGCTATGACTCCGTATGACTTTGACAATCCAATCAATCAAGCTGATGAAGGGGTTGAAGAAGATTATGAGCTACCTGAAGAGCTAGCCAGGTTGTTGAGACAAGAGGATAAGGTTATCACTCCTCATCAGGAGGAGGTTGAGACGGTTAATCTTGGTACAGAAGAAGATTTGAAAGAAGTTAAAATCGGGGCCTGCCTGCAAGATTCAGTGAAAGAGCAACTGATTGACATGCTTCAGGAATATGTGGATGTTTTTGCTTGGTCTTATCAGGATATGCCATGATTGGACACCGACATTGTCATGCACAAGCTACCTCTGAAAGAAGATTGCCCACCAGTAAAACAGAAGTTGCAACGTACTCGCCCAGATATAGCAATGAAGATAAAAGAAGAGGTGCAAAAGTAGTGGGACGCCGGTTTCCTTGCTGTGACTAGCTATCCGCCGTGGGTTGCTAACATTGTACCAGTGCCTAAGAAAGATGGAAAGGTGAGAATGTGTGTGTATTACCGGGATCTGAACAGAGCTAGCCTGAAAGATGACTTCCCTTTACCTCACATTGATGTATTGGTCGACAATACGGCTCAGTTCTCGGTGTTCTCCTTCATGGATGGATTTTCAGGATACAATCAGATCAAAATGTCACCTGAAGACATGGAGAAGACAACTTTCATAACACCCTGGGGCACATTCTGTTATAAGGTGATGCCATTCGGACTGAAGAATGCGGGTGCCACTTATCAACGGGCTATGGTAACATTATTCTATGATATGATCCACAAAGAAATTGAATGTTCTGTGGATGACATGATTGCCAAGTCCCTCACAGAAGAAGACCACCTGGTGAATCTGTTGAAGCTATTCAAGCGTCTGAGGAAGTACCAATTGAAGTTACACCCCAACAAATGCACATTCGGGGTGCGATCCGGTAAGCTGCTGGGATTTATTGTAAGTGAGAAAGGGATTGAAGTTGACCCTGACAAAGTCAAAGCCATTCAAGAAATGCCTGCACCAAAGACTGAAAAGGAAGTTCGGGGGTTCCTAGGTAGATTGAACTACATTTCAAGGTTCATATCTCACCTCACAGCAACTTGTGAACCTTTATTCAAGCTGTTAAGAAAAGAACAAACGGTCAGATGGAACGAAGACTGCCAGAGGCTTTTGACAAAATCAAGGAATACTTACAAGAGCCTCCAATCCTTATGCCTCCAGTTGAAGGAAGACCTCTAATCATGTACTTGACAGTATTAGAAGAGTCAATGGGGTGTGTGCTGGGCCAGCATGACGAGTCTGGTCGAAAAGAGTATGCAATATACTACCTAAACAAAAAGTTTACCGACTGTGAACAACGTTATTCACTGCTCGAGAAAACTTGCTGTGCTTTAGCGCGGGCTGCTCGCCGACTAAGACAGTATATGTTGACCCACACTACTTTATTGATCTCAAAGATGGACCCATTCAAGTACATTTTTGAGAAGCCAGCGCTTACCGGACGGGTTACAAGATGGCAAATGATCCTCACAGAATATGACATTCAGTACACATCTCAGAAAGCCATCAAAGGCAGTGTATTGTCTGATTACCTTGCTGAGCAACCCATTGATGATTACCAGCCTATGAGATTTGACTTCCCCGATGAAGACATCATGTTCATAAAAGCAAAAGATCATGAAGAGCCTATTCACACTGAAGGGCCTGACCCTGAAGAAGAATGGACTATGATGTTTGATGGGGCTGTTAATATGAATGGTCATGGTGTTGGTGCAGTACTCATTACACCTAAGGGAGTCCACATGCCTTTCTTGGAAAAACTCACCTTTAACTGCACTAACAACGAAGCCGAATACGAAGCTTGTATTATGGGTCTTGAGGAAGCCATTGACCTCAGGATCAAGACGTTGACTGTATTCGGAGATTCAGCTCTGGTAATTAATCAAACCAACGGCAAATGGTACACCCACCAAGATCATCTGATACCTTATCGGGATTATACAAGGAGGTTATTAACTTTCTTCACTACAGTCAAGCTTGAGTATATCCCTCGAGATGAAAATCAGTTTGCAGATGCCCTGGCTACCATTTCATCCATGATCAAAGTTCAAGCTGCCAACTTTGTGCCTCAAATTTCAGTATCCAGACTTGACAGACCAACATATGTATTCTCGGTAGACATTGCTAAGGATGATAAGCGTTGGTTCCATGACATCAAATGCTTCTTGGAGGATCAAACATACCCACCTGGGGCATCTTCCAATGATAAGAAGACATTAAGAAGGCTAGCTGGTAGCTTCTTCCTGAATACTGATGGTTCCCTGTATAAGAGAAACTTTGATATGGTACTTCTCAGATGTGTTGATAAGACAGAAGCAGACTTGTTGATGCACGAGGTGCATGAAGGATCTTTTGGTACCCAAGCTGGAGGGCATGCTATGGCTAAAAAGCTGCTAAGATCAGGCTATTACTGGATCACAATGGATGCAGACTGTTGTGCTTACGCCAGAAAGTGTCATAAATGCCAGATTTATGCGGATAAAGTGCATGTGCCTCCAAATCCCCTGAATGTGATGTCTTCACCCTGGCCCTTTGCCATGTGGGGCATTGATATGATTGGCAAGATTGAACCGACTGCTTCAAATGGCCACAGATTCATCCTGGTAGCCATTGACTATTTTACCAAGTGGGTCGAAGCAGCTTCTTATGCAAATGTTACAAGGCAAGTGGTAGCCCGATTTTTGAAGAGAGATATCATTTGTCGGTATGGAGTTCCCGAGCGAATCATTACTGATAATGGTTCCAATTTGAACAATAAGATGATGACGAAATTATGTCGGGACTTCAAAATCCAACATCACAACTCTTCTCCTTACAGGCCAAAGATGAATGGCGCTGTGGAAGCAGCTAACAAGAATATCAAGAAGATTGTGCAAAAGATGGTAGTCACCTACAAAGACTGTCATGAAATGCTACCATTTGCCTTGCATGGGTACCGAACCTCAATCAGAACATCCACTGGGGCAACACCGTATCAGCTTGTTTATGGTATGGAGACAGTCCTACCTGTTGAAGTTGAATTACCCTCCTTACGGGTACTAATGGATGTTAAACTAAATGAAGCAGAATGGGTCCGATCCCGATACGATCAACTGAATCTGATTGAAGAAAAGAGGTTAGCTGCAATTTGTCATGGGCAGCTGTATCAGAAAAGAATGAAGAAAGCCTTCGATCAGAAAATCAGGCTTCGAGAATACCAAGTAGGAGATCTTGTGCTGAAAAGACTCCTCCCTCCTCATACAGACCACAGGGGCAAGTGGACTCCGAATTACGATGGTCCATTCATAGTAAAGAAGGTTTTCTCCAGCGGAGCACTGATGCTCAGTACTATGGATGGTGAAGACTTCCTATCCCCTGTGAATTCAGATGCAGTTAGAAAATACTTCGCATAAAAATGACCCGCTGGACACAAAAACAGAATGTAAGTCCAGGCAAAAATAGGGCATCCCGGCGAGTCAAAAACAGAATAAAAGACTCGGGCAGAAATAAGGGAAAATAAATAAAAAAAATGTACACCCGCTGAGTTGAAAAGCCACATTGGACATCTCAGGCAAAAATGGGTATCCCGGTGGATTGAAAACCCGAAAGGGCGATCCACGCAAAATAAGGGAATAAGCGAACAACTGCATTCTGAATTCGTCTGTATCACTTGCAACACGGCAAACTTCGAAAGGTTCGAGCTTCGGTCAGAATCAGCCTTCTTCAAAAGCAAGATGAGAAAAACGTCAATGTCATACGAGTCATAGCAAAAGGGAAGCTCCTTGAAGCGCCATCAACATTGCCACCATCTTTTTGTTTCTCAATTTGTAACAATCTCCTCATTTCAGGGGATCTGTTTCCTTGACTGTACATGCCAATTCAGGGCACGCAAATTAATAAAATCAGATTTTTTCGTTACACTTTGTCTCGTACATTTTATTTTCGTTTGCAAAAATGTCCGATGTCCTTATAATATTGATTGCATAAATATGAATGCGGTTTTTCTAAAAATACATGCTTACAGGAAATATATTTGCTCCCGGGAGTGTCTAAACTCCTATGATGGAACCAAGTAAGGGACACCTCGGGATACTTGTACGTTTCTTTGTCTTTACATGATAGCAGGTGCTCAAAGTGCAACATGGGGCATGGAAGCTTCTCCCCAGCAAGCTGCCAAATCTTTATTTACTTGGCACATCTAAGTACCAGAGATGCTTTATCCCCAGATGAGTTACCAGTCATCATTCCTCCTCAGCCAAGTGTCAGACAGGGAACCATCTCCCCGCAGAGTTTCAGTCTCTATCCAGAAGAGCAATGTCTGAAGATTTCACAACAAGGTGACGAAAGCCTCCGCACACCCCAGTTGGGTCCCTCATTATCAGGATAGGTCTATCAGCGATCTATTCAGCGTCATATATATCAGATTTACCAATGATCTTATCCCCAGCTGGGATATCACTTCAAGCGGATCAGCCGGAGATCTTCACAGCAGTGGAATCCGAATCCCGGATCGGTACCTTTGCATAATCATAGCATTCACATCATATTTTCCCCCAGAGCGTAGCATTCCGTCTAATACGGAGCATTACGGCAAAAAAATCAAACATATTTCATAAATCATGAGCCATGTTTTGAATCAAACATCTGTACGCACACCATTCCACCAACAATATACAAAATACCTCTCAAACTCCCCGGCAGAAAGCCAAAGCGTCCTCTTTGCACTCACAAATACAGATACATGCTCCTCTTTGCACTCGTCCGTGTCATCATTCCCCAGTAAAGTCGCCCGGATGTTCTCTGCAGACAGATACATATATATATACACTTCCCTGACACCCGTCCGTGTCACCTTCCCCGGCATAGTTGCCTAAACACTTTGTGAACCAAATACTTGTTTATAATACATTTCTTCCGACACCCGTCCGTGTCGTGCTCTCCACAGCAAGTTGGACACTCGTCTATGTCTCACTCACCACTCTTACTCATACAGATACTCGTCCGTATCTTGCATACACCACTTAATTCCCCTCAGAGTTAGCACTCGTCCAAGTTCTTTGTTAACAAGTTTGTACTCGTCTGTATCATCATCTTTGAACATGCGTCAAGTATTTTTTTCTACTGATACTCGTCCGTATCATAGTCTTAAGGATGCTCGTCCGCATCTTTACTCTATACACCGTGTCAGACACTTATGCCTTTGCTTTCTTGAAGTTAGACACTCGTCTGTGTCTACCATTCCCCAGAAAAATCCCCGGCAAATCTTGATAAACTATTTCCTTTCTATCTGACATTCGTCCTATGTCATGATACCTTCCGGCAGCCGTGCCCTGCCAGGTGATCGTCCTTCACCTTTTTGATGATCGTCCTTCATCATCCCCAGCGGAGTCTCTATTCATTAGAACCCCTTCCTATCCGACATTCGTCCTATGTCATGATACAGAGCAGCCGTACCATGCTAGGTGATCGTCCTTCACCTTTTGATGATCGTCCTTCATCATTCTATCTGATGGCCGTCCCCATCGTTGATCTTGTTATCTGACATTCGTCCTATGTCATGATAAACCCTGTGAGCGGCCGTACCCTGCTAGGTGATCGTACTTCACCTCTTGATGATCGTCCTTCATCATGCCTATCCGATGGCCGTCCCCATCGTCGACCTTTTCTATCCGGCATTCGTTCTATGTCGTGATACTTGTGGCAGCCGTACCTTGCCAGGTGATCGTCCTTCACCTTAGATGACCGTCCCTCATCTTATCCCCAACAGAGCAGCCGTCCCTTGTTAGGTGATCGTCCTTCACTTCTGATGATCGTCCCTCATCATTTATCTCTTTAACCTGATGGTCGTCCCCATCATTGCCTTTACCTATAATCCCCAGAGAGCCTTATTTCATTAACCTGATGGCTGTCCCCATCATGATCCCTCTATTTCCCCAGCATGTCGGCCGTCCCCGTCATTGCTTCATCCCCAGCAGTCGTCCCCTGCTCCACGGTCGTCCTCCGTCGCCCGCACTTTATAATCATACTTTAGTTTCTTTCGCAATCTATATCCCTTTTCTTCTTCATTCAGTGAGCGCAAATTTTGGACTGTCTTTGGTATTCAACCATAAGTTATCTTGTTTGTTTGTTAAGTCGTCGCTTACATCCTGCACAGCTAACTTATGCTTGAATAGGGGCAACTGTAAACACCCCAAATTTTCCCTCACTCATTTCACCATGGCTTGTGATCTTTTCATTTGCATAGATTCAATCATAGCATCTCATATTGCATTTTTGCTTCACTGCATTGGTTCAAAGTCATCTGCATCTAGGGTTTGTGATCTGAGCAATCCAAGATTCATCTGAGCCACTCCAAAGGTCATCAATCATCTCAAGAGGGTCCATGTATGTTCAAGCATCATATTATATTCTCCCAAGGTCAAGGAAGTCAAAGAATCACAAGAACTGAGAAAGGCATGGAAGCAGAGCCAAGATTAACTGCACAGATGACCTAAAATTAGGGTTTTGGTTTTAGAGGCCATAACTCCAATTTTTTTGGCCATTCTTGTTTCTATTAGTCTCTATATGATATGAGGATCATTCATATCAATTTTCATGAGGAAATTCAAAGGGGAAGGCATCTGATCACAAGATGACTTCTTGAGCAAGTCAGTGCAAAATCAGGGCATCTGAGGCCCCCAATGACACAACCAAAGGGTCTTTTCCATCATTTTGAATGTGTATGATCTCTATTTGATCTTAGAAGATGTTAGAAGTTCACAAAGTTGAAGAATTTCAAGCCATTTGCAAATTTGCCATTTTGGGAAAGTGGCTTGTAATGTAAACTTGCCATTTTGGGAAAGTTTTTCAACCTCCTCTTTTTGATCCAAAAATGCTTCAAATGAAAAATTCTTGGTCATGAAAGTTGTATATTGGATCCTCTCATTTTCAAAAAGTACAAGAACTTGATCTAATTCATTTTAGAACAAAAGATATGGCTTTGCAAAGTTGGGAAAAATCATGAAATTTCACTTATGCACCAAAGAGGGAAACTTGCAAAAACCCTTGCCAAACCATTTTGTGACTTCAAAGTGACTTCTAAGCATTACATAAACATAACACAATGCCTAAAACTCAGAATTTCCCAAAGAATTTCTCATTTTCATGCCTTGATCATTAAGAAATTCAAAAGGGGCCAAACTTCCCAAAATTTGAAAAACATCACACAAACTTCATCCCACTTGCAAAATTGCCTCAAAGCCAATTCCATGGACTTCCCTAAAGTCAGCTGCGCAGGACACCCCATTGTCCTTGGCCTGCCACCAGCCCATGCCTTCACTTACACAAAAGTTGACTTTATGCATTTGGCCCCATACCAATCACACTGCTCCACAACAACTCTCTGACCTATCAAGGATTGATATGTGTACCAAAAGCAACACAACACACCACACAACTCAGCCTGAAACTCCAAGAACTCAGCACACTCCAAAATCCCAAAATTTGCAAAAGCCTTCGAATCTCTTGATTCAACCATCAAACCTTCAAGTTTCTTTCACCATTCAACTCACCATGATCCATTGATCATTTCCCACCTCTCATTTGGCCTTAAAACCTTCACAATCAGAAATACGATTTTCACATTTCACAAACTGAACTTCTGCCATTTTCATTTTGAGGCCATATAAACTCCAGCTAAGCATCACAAACACTTGAGGGGGATCATTGGAGCTTGTTTGAAGCAAGGAACTGGCCAGAAATACCCATTTTCGAAAGCTTCAGTTCAGGTATCATCAAGAACTTTTTTTCCAGAAACGTGTTTTTAAGTTTCTAATTGGTTCTCCATGATTCACTGATGATCCTGCTGTGTTTAGTTTTGCAAATGGTCAAGTATTAGGCATGTATTGAACCTCTGAAATTTTCTGTGTATTTTCCGTTTGGCTTTGATTCTTGATCTTGAGTGAAAATAAATGAGTTTTAGGGATGGATTCATGTTTAGGGTTGTTAGATGATTGATTCTGGAGAGTTAGAGAGCTTAGGGTTGCGTATTGAGTGAGATTGAAAAAATGGATGGCCGGAGAAGATGACCGGAACACTGTTCCGGTCACCTGAAAGTAATTAGGGCATCAGATTAGGGTTTAATCATATTAGTGAGATTTGAATTTCAGCCGTCCATTAGCGCGCGTAGTCAACTCCCGCCCCCCTAGGTTTGAATCTTGGCCCTCAGATCAGCTTACCTCCCATTTAATTCAATTTTATTTTCCTTTTAATCCATTTTTCTTGCACATTTTATTTAAAATAGCAAATCAGTTCCAAAAAATCTCATTTTTTGCATCATACTTTAAAATATTTTTCTCTTTCTGAAAATAATTTTTATTTTATTTTTTTGCATAATTTTCGTATTTTAAAAATATTTAAATGTTTATTTTAATTAGTTAATGAGAATTAATTAATTAAAATAGCATTTAAGTTTCTAAAAATCACCAAAAATATCACATTGCATTTTGATACATTTAGAAACATTATCAAACTCTTCAAACAAATTTTTTTTTGGTTCTTGACATATTTTGACATTTTTCTTTGGAATTAGGGTTCTTAAAAGTCAATATTTTTGCCCTAACTTAGAAAAATCCCTTCTGCCTAACCATGAGGAGTTTGGTGATGATTCTTTTTGCATTGCATTCCTCATATCATGTAGTTTCTAGGATAAAATTGGCATGAATTTATCTTTCATTTTCAATTTGTTGTGCATTTTTCCTTTTAAAGTGCCTTAAAACCCTAGCCAACTTGAGAAAATCATAACCCCCATTAGGTTAAGAGTTAGGTCCTCTCCTTTGGGCAGTGAACTTGTGTAGGGTTAGGGTTCCTTTGATCCCATTTTCAATTTTTTAACATGTCATTTGCTTCTGATTTTGAATTTTGTGTTGCATGTCATATATAAACCCTAATTTTGGCTTTCATTTGCATCCATCTTTCATTTGCTTGCATACATGAACTTACCATGACATTTTGTGAATTAACATGACATGTAAGACATCTTAGGACATATTAGAATCATGTTTGATCATTGCATCTTTCATTTGCCATGTTTTGTATTCATTACATTTCATAAACTTTCATGAACTTTCATGGTTCAAAGCATGCTCCATTTGCATCCTCATCTTTGTATGATTATCCACAACTCTTGATGTGTGTTTGCTTTATCTCTTAGCATCATTAAGATCATGTTTATGCTTCTGACTTTGGTTTGCCTCATTGCATTTCATCTCATTTTCATTACAGTTCATTTCTTGTTGCTAACTTTTCAGGTGGTAAGTGTTTGAGAAGTGAATTTGCCTTCACTTCTCATATTATCTCCTCATCTCTCTTATGAATTCATTGCTGCATTTTACTTGTGTATTAGAGTGAGCTTGTTCATTCATGTCTCTTTCTCACTTTATTTCTTTCTTCAAGCAACTTATCTTCTTAAGTTTAGTAAGTTGACTTGCTTCATCTGCTTCCTCCTCCTTTCATCTGTTTCTTTCTTGGTGGCTTTCCTCTTGAAGATCTCTTGCAAGCCTCACAAACCCTAGGAACATCCAAGTATGATCACAATTAGGTTTTGATTAGTCCCCCCATTAGTTTTACCTTTGTGTCATCTTTGAGTCTTCTCTTCTCATCTCATAATCAAGGACTAAACCTTAAAGGTTTTAAGGCTTTGTGATTAAGCTTATGCCTGCATCCTTCTATTAGGATGGAGTGTATAACTTTAATCCTAAGTGTTAAACCCTTAATGTGTTTTAAATCCTTTAATCAATCCATCTAATAATCACTAAGACATTAAGCTTGTAACTTGGGCCTTGCATTAGGGTTCTAATTCTTCCTTAATTGATTAAGAAGGACTAACCCTAGTGTTAATGGACAAGTCCCCCTCAAGTTGTCTTACAAACCATAAAACTCACTTCTTAATCTTACCATTAACCATAATCCACTTTAATAAAGGCTTTGTTTTGTCATGAGGTTAATCCCTAATCATGGATTAAGTTGAGGAGCCTTCCTCAGCTTAAATGTTCTCATCTATTATCCTTCCATTAGGATGGTGTAATGAGTCCATTAAATCCTTGATTATGGCTTAAACTCATTACTTAACACTAAACAAAAACTCAAAAACATCTAAATAAATGCAAGTAGGTTAATGATCTTAATCCTGCATCATGGTAATTAAGTGTGAGGTGCTTACTTCATACTTAAGGTATTCTCATTACCCCTAATCAGAGGGAAGATGTGATGAGTTTACTAACCCTTGGTTTAGGCTTAAGCTCATTAACTTATGACAAACCTCCAAAAGAAATAAAAGATTGAAAACACAAAAAACAAATAATAATCGTCTCCACCGGGATTCTTTTCTCATCTCATTCACTCACAAACGAGAACTTTCTTCTTCCGTCTAATGCAAGACAGTTTGCACCTGAGACAGACAGGTCATACACTTGAGCATAGACAAGTAAGCAGTTCACAAGTCAATTTATTTTCCAGTCTCTTTGAGTCGAACTACGGTGTTCTGACTTCCTCATTGCACGAGAGGATACGTAGGCATAACTTAACAGTTATCGAACAAAAGTCTCTGTATATTCCCCCTCTTCCAGCATTACCCTTTAAGCCTCATATTCTTGAGCATTTCATTCTTTTCTTACACTGACACTCCATATTTTTCACTTCACTTTCTTCCAGCACTAACACTTGCATTCTTACCAGCTTTGATACACGAATTGCACTGACACTACCCCTTTAAAACACAAATCTTTTAAGCGTGGATCCCGTCGAGTATGGCGGACAATCTGGGTGCTAATACCTTCTCAGGTTGTAACCAACCCCCTTTCTCAGTTTCTCTGGTTCGCGACCGTCTTATCCATATATTTCTAGGTTCATGCAGCATTACCTTTCCTTCGGGATAAAAATGCCTAGCTGGCGACTCTTTTCTTTCTGAGTTCACCCTTGTGTGTTCTCTCCCTTTCGCCGACCGTTCGCGTCTGTACCCCTCTTGGCCCTGTGTGTCATCAGGTGGGAGCGACACAAGGATCCTCAGACTTGGATCAGTTATGAGAAGTGTAAACACTTCTAACCCGGAGATACAGTGTTTACAATAATCATAAAGGATCCTCCTCTAATTCACCTAAGATGCTGAAGGTCATCTAAAAAGGTCATCCAGACTTAGCAGGCTTCCCAGATAGCCCTAGTACTACAGGAAATCCGTAGCACAGAGTTCTAAAGAAGAAACCCATGTCTGAACCGTGTTTCATATTCCTGCACCAGACCAAAATGGAATGGGAAATAATATGAAGCCACTCTATCCTATGTGTCACTAAGGCTCCCGGTATGGAGCCTTACTCACTGAATATCCCTCCCACCAAGGTAAACAACAGATCCAGCACAATGGTATGATGACAATAGTATGGAATGCAATAAAACAGTAAATGAAAGCAATAAATAAAGCTGTACAAAAAGCAATAAATAAAGAAATAAACAAAAGCACCTATAGAACACAACACTCCCATAAACACAAATCAAACAAGCGCTAGGAGAAACCCACAAAAAGAACCAGAAGCCCTGGTTGCAAGATAAGGGTCCCCAGTAGAGTCGCCAAGCTGTCGCTCCCCTGAAAAGACACCAGGTCCCAAGGTGCAGACGCGAACGGTCGGCGAAAGAGAAAATGAAATGAATAGAGTCGCCAGCTAGGCATTTTTATCCCAAAGGAAAGGTAATGCTGCATAAACCTAGAAAGAGATGGATAAGACGGTTGCGAACCAGAGAAACTGAAAAAGGGGGTTGGTTACAATTTGGGAAGGTATTAGCACCCAGATTGTCTGTCGTACTCGACGGGATCCACGCTTACAAGATTGTGTTTAAAGGGGTAGTGTGTGTGTGCTATCTGTCTGCAAAAGCTAGAAATGAATGTACAGGTGTCAGTGCAAAAAGGTGAATTGCTCAGGAACCGAGGCTTAAAAAAAAGAATGCTGAAAGAGAGGGATGACACAGAGACTTTTGTTTGATAACCGTTAATTTATGCCTACGTATCCTCGCGTGCAATGAGGAAGTCAGAACACCGTAGTTCGACTCAAAGATATTGAAAGATAAATTGACTGATGAACTGCTTGCTTGCCTATGCTCAAGTGTATGACTCGTCTGGCTCGAGTGATAACTGTCTTGCATTAGACGGAAGAAGCGAGTTCCCGTCTGTGAGTGAAAGTGATGAGAAAGGAATCCCGAAGGAGGCGATTATTATTTGTTTTTGTGTTTTCAGTTTTGTTATTGTTTTTGGTGTTTTGCATAAGTTAATGAGCTTAAGCCTAAATCAAGGGTCTGTGAACTCATTATATCCTCCCTGATTAGGGATAATGAGCCTACTTAAGTATGAGATAAGCACCTCAACTTAATTACCATGATGATGTAGGATTAAGATCATTAACCTACTTGTGATTAATTAGATGTTTTTTTGGGTTTTTGGTTAGTGTTAAGTAATGAGTTTAATCTCTAATCACGGATTAGTGAACTCATTACACCATCTTAATAGAAGGATAATAGATGAGAACACTTAAGCTGAGGAAGATACCTCAACTTAATCCATGGTTAGGGATTAAATTCATTATATAACAAGCCTTTATTAAGTGGATTTTAATTAAGGGATGAGATTAAGAAGTGGATTTTAAGTTTGTAAGACAACTTGAGGGGGACTTGTCCATTAAACACTAGGGTTAGTCCTTTTTAACCATAAGGAAGAGATAGAACCCTAATGTAAGGCCCAAGTTACAAGATAAAGTCTTAGTGATTATTAATGTGCTTTGATTAAGAGGTGTAAACAAATTAAAGGCTTAACACTTAGGATTAAAGTTATACACTCCATCCTAAGAGAAGGATGCAGGCATAGCCCTAATTCCAAAGTCCTAAAACTTTAAGAGTTTAGTCTTTGATTATTGAGATGAAAAGAGAGACTCAAGGAGACTCAAAGGTAAAAGACTAAGGGGGACTATACACAACCCTAAAAGTTATCATGCTTGGGTATCCTATGGTTTGTTAGGCTTAAGAGAAAAGATCTTCAAGGCCATTGTCACACCCTAAATTTTGACCGAACATTTTCAATTTTCGTTCATTTTTCTGACGCTTTGTGTCGATATGTGAAATATCAAGCATTTCTGTTTTTAGTTTAAACGTGTCATTAATCATTTATCATTGCATTTTTCAATGCATTTTTTGTCGCGATATCATTAATCAATCATTTTGCATTTGTAAAGTTAAAACGTTTCTTTAACCATACTTTTTACCATTTCATGTCTTGTTGTTATTTTTAAATTTTTGTTCCGATTCTTGAATTAGAAGGCTCGTCTTTTAATCATTTTAATCTACATCAGAACTCGAGTCAATTTCAGAATTTATATGTTTCGTCCCATTTTATAATCATTTATTTTTTATTTTTATTACCAAGTAAATAATTCATGTCAAAAGTGTTGAAATTTGTTTTAATTTTATTAGATAAGTTTAGAATTTTAGGATGTAGATTTAGAAATTATTTTTTAAAAAAAAAACTTAGAATTTTCTTTTATTTAATTAGTAATTTGTCTTTTAAAATTTAAGTTTTAGTTTAAAAGTTAACTTTAAAATTTGGTTTGCAACTTTATTAATCAATTTAAGTTTAAATTTTATTTATAAATTTTGTTAATTAAATTTTTATTTATTTTAATTTATTAATAGTTTTCACCAAGTTTAATTTTATTTTTTTTGAATCTAATGTTTAGTTTGTTTTGACAGCATTTAGTTCAAACATAACCAGGTTTCAAAACTTGTATCCCCCTAACAACAACAACAACTCCAAAACCCAGTCTGCATAACCAAAACAAAACCTGTACCAAATCCAGTCCAAATATTTCACAAAGGTAGCATTTGGTCCCATGCCTTTGACTAGACCTGCTGCATTTTTTCACAAAAATATCTTCAAAGCAATTGCTACTGCTACACACAAAGAAAAAACTCTGCATACTGTACCATAAAAAAAGTACACAGCCTGTTGAAAGGGACTGAAGGGGGGGGGGGGCTGCTCAACTCAACAGAGGACCACCGAAAAAACTCTGAAAATTGGTGACAAACCAAAAAACAACAGACCGTAAAAGACCCTCTCCACTTCTTCAAAAGAAAAGGCCGCTGCCTTCCATGAAGAGACACCAAAAAAAACTCCTCTTACCTTTTTCATCAAAACCAGAACTCTCAGAAACCACCTCTTCACTGATCCACCCTTAACAACATAACACAGACAGGTCTCTCCAATACCACCTTCTCCATCTACCTCGCACCATCCATTAAACAAAATAAGCAAGAACCAAAACCACCGCGGAAACCATCACCAAGCCATAAAACCTTCGGCAACTTCGAGCCATACGGACGGGAGCCTTTCTTTTTTCTTCACCACCATCTGTTTTAAAAAAAAACAACAAGAAAATAACAGCAAACCACAACATAGAACCCCCTCTCTTTAACTCTGTATCTACCCTCACCGCCAAAACCAATCTGCAAAAATCACAAAAAAACAAAAGCCAATAACAGCCACAACAACAACCTGCGAAAACCACAGAAAGAAACCACGAACCCCTTCAACATCACAGCCACCGAAAACCACGTTCAACCAAAGCCCTTTGAGCCGCTACAATACTCACAAAACCATTTCCGCGAACGCCATCCCCTTCACAACCACCACCCACCTTCAACCACCATCGTTCACGAACCTTTGTCACCGCACCTCAATCTGTAACCGCAAGCCACCGGATCTCACACCACCATCACCGACCAAAAGCCAAACGCGCAAAACCTCATTAACCACAAAACAGATCCAGAAACTCACTGAGAACCTGCGAACGAAATAGGTTTGAGATGAGAAGCCGAGAACTGAGCATCGCGAGATGAGGAGAGTGACGAGCGAAAATTATCTTTGGATTTGTTCTGGTTGACGTTGAATGTCGGTGACGACATTTTCGAAAGGTGAGAGAGGATAGACTCCACCGTTGTTTTTTTTCCTGAAAAATAGAAGAAGAACACGGTTTCTCTTCTAATTTTATTTTCAATACTTTTATGTTCTTTTAACCTAGCATATTTGGTCTTAGTCTTAGCCATCTTCTTTGACCCATTCAATTTACTCTACGTATATCCCCAATGCTGACCCATACACCCTAGTTTCTCATTCCTTTTTTTTTCTTTCAATCCATTTAGTTTTATTATTTATTTATTGTATTTTTAATTTGGTTGTTGGTTTTCATTATTTTGCTTTTTTGGTTTTAAAAGGATCTTGTTTTTTTTTCTCTTCATTTCCACGGTTAATGTTAATGTATTCACAGAAAAATAGCATTTGTTTCTCTATTTTGGTTAATGAGTGAATAAGCCAAACTTATTTGTTTTTTCTATTTTAAATTATTTGATTATAATCTATGTTTTATTATTTGTTCAATTTTTTATAATATAATTGCTATTAAAAGTAAAAGAGATTAAATATTGGTTCTTTTCTCATGTACTACGTTAGGCCACCATTAGTTTTTTTTTTGCATCCCATTGTTAATATTCACCCTTTTTGTTTTATGTATTCTTTCTCTTGATTAAATTGTTAATTTATGTTATTAGTTAATTAATTAATTTTTTTTTTACTAAATGATTAGTTGATTATACTTTAATGTAAACAATTTTGAATTTGTATTGCATTGCGATTTCAGAGCATAAATTGATTGAGCTTTCGAGAACCGTATGGATGCGTAAATTTCTCGCTCGACTTCTTATGGAGTGATTCTTATATGAATCCACTCTAAGATAGTTAAGCAGCCACATTTCTAACGGCTCCGGTTAATTTATACACTGCACACACGCTTTCTCTTGGGCAAATTACAACGAGACCCTTTATTTAATCGCAATCCCTTGTAAATTATCATGTATCCCTCTCCAATTTATTTTGTATGCAATTTATCTTTCCGCCTTTATTTTACCAGTTTTATTGCTTGGAATACCCATAAGAACTAGAAATCAATTCACATAATCAATTAAAACGATTCATATGCCCACATTTAATCGCATAATTAGCTAAGAGGTTCCCGTTGAGTACAACGGACGTGAGGGGTGCTAATACCTTCCCCTTGCGTAAACGACTCCCGAACTTAGAATTTGGTTTCGTAAACCATTTCTTATCCTTTATTTAGGTTGTGTCTATATCTTCCTTTTCTCTCGTAGAATAAATAGAATTAGGTGGCGACTCTGTTGTTTATTTTAGGATCGTATTTTTCGAGGTACGACAGTTGGCGACTCTGCTGGGGAATAGCTCCATGCTAGAGAGAGTCGAGCCTAACTTATCATTGTGTGTTTATTTGTTTGATCTTGTCTTTTCTTGTCTCCTCTATGTTTATTATTTATGTTTGTTTATCTGTTCTTTTACCGCTTTACTTTATTGCTCATTATGTTTGTCTGTGGGATCTCGGGGTTTATCTTTGCAAGTAATTTTGAGTGGTGGAAAAAGCAGAGGGAAAACCTAAGTTTAGAATTGGATGTTATTAGTGTTAGTCTCAAAGGACTCGCTCCTTGCACGCCTAACATGAAAGCTCCCCCAGATAGTTAGACTTTTCGTAGATCTTGTCGCAACGCAGCTAGCCTGTCGCGTGACCTGATTCACGAAAGGGCTGTGATTCTGGGACCCCCTAGAACCTATTTCAATATTGGTAGTTGTGTAATGTTAGGCTCCAAGGACTCGCTCCTTGCACGCCTAGCATGAGAACTCCACTCAAGGTAGACCTTATCGTTATTATCATCACAATGCAGCTAGCCTGCGGCGGGGCGTTAATGCGATAAACGTCCGTGACCTTGAGTTTCCTTAAACCATCACCGTAGAAACCATCCTGTGAGTGGGACTTATGGGTACAGACTGTAGAACTAATCTCTTACAGCCTACCAAATATAGGAAGTTTGAGCTTTTAGGTTCCATGTCTGTTTGTGCTTGTGGTCTCAAGCATCCTTGCATTGCATCCGTTTGCATACCATTGCATCTGCATTGCATATCATTGTTCTTTCCTCAGAGTAAGCTCATCCTCGTCCTATGTCCATAACCCGCAGTTGATTTCCCGACACCTACATTGGACTTGAAGTAGTTCCTGTTTGATCATGGACCCTGAAGGACAAAAACAGACTGCGACAAGGGGAGACTTTGATTTGACAAGGGACCAAATGAACCAGCTCATGGATGTTGTGATAGCCTTGATCAGGAGAGGGGATAATGTTCAACAGGCTGCCGTAACTGGGAATGTCTCTCCATCTCAAAAAAACAGTTTTGTTCAACCTCAGTCTGCCAGGACCCCAGTTGGGGCACCCGTTATTCAAGAGCATACCATTATTCGAGATGGAAACTCCTTACCTCATGATGTCGTCGAGTACCAAAGCTTTGGGTTCTCTGAGCCAATTTCCCAAGGGGCAATCCCAGTGAGAAGGACCAAGGGGCCAGATGTTGCTGAGATGAATGAAAAATGTCGAATGCTGAACGAAAGACTCAAAGCTCTAGAGAGGAAGGATGCTTTTGATCTGGATGCTTTAAACATGTGCTTAGTACCTGGTTTGGTCATACCTCCGAAGTTTGAAGCACCTGCTTTCAGAAGTACAAAGGGGATAGATGTCCAAAGCACCATTTGGTGATGTTCTGTCGAAAAATGACTGCATATGGTTTTGACGATAAATTAATGGTTCACTGCTTTCAAGACAGTTTGAGTGGGGCACCGTTGGATTGGTACATGGGTTTGGAAAGAAGTCATATTCAGTCATGGTTGGACCTATCCAATGCTTTTGTGAAACAATACCATTACAATCTGGGAGAAGCTCCCAGTCGCTTTCACTTGAAGGACATATCTCAAGGGAATGATGAGCCGTTCAAAAAGTATGTCCAGAGGTGGAGAGAGTTTGCTGACCGTGTTCAACCACCGCTGTCAGAGAAGGAGTTGGTTAACCTGTTTATGGACACTCTGCAGAGCCTGTACTTTGAGAAGATGGTAGGCACCGCCTCAACAAGTTTCTCTGATCTGGTAAAAACGGGAGAACGTATTGAGATTAGTCTCAAAAGCGGAAAGATCCAAGGTGCCTCAAGCAACCAGGCTAGTAAGAATGAATCCCTCAGCAGTTCCCAAGAGGAGGAAGAGGATGTAATCAATGCAGTCATGGCAGACGTCAAGTATTCTTGTGGTGCATCAGCAAGATCCTTTGACCCTCCATCTTTTCAGCAATCACTATTCCCTATGCCTCATCATCCTTGTAGGCAACCAACAATGTTTAGGGTACCTTACCAGCAACCCTGGATTTCTCCTCATCAAAGTCAGCAAGCCAAAAGCCGAGGATATCCGAATCAGCATCAGAGTCAGCATAAGCCTCGCAACAATCTGGAAAGAAGGAATGCTCCTCTTCATCCAGTACCTTTATCGTACACTCAGCTTCTGCAACCTTTGATTCAAAGCTCATTGGTGATTACTAAGTCTCTCAAGCCATGGGCAGAGCCATACCCGCCTGAGTATAATCCACATGAGCAATGTGGATATCATGCTGGATCAATGGGGCATTCAACTGAAGACTGGAGAGCTTTTCAAGCCAAGGTACAACATTTGATCGACAAGAGGTGCATATCCTTTTCAGAAGGGAGTCTGTTGGTGCATGTCAACCTCTCTCCTGGATGACTTTTTGGTGCATCTCTTGAAGACAGTGAATCAAGACATTTTCAATTCCCTAAAGCTGGCAATCGCCTGTTTGTTTCAGCACTGTTGTATTTTCTTTGCATGTTGATTTTTGTATTTGCTTGTTAGCATTGTTTGTTTTGAATTGGCAAGATTAATGAAATGTTTATGCATATTTTGAATCAATCCATTCGTATTCACTCGTTTTCTTGTTACAAAAAGCAAAAATATATTTCTATCTTTTGTTTATCAAACTTTTGTTTTAGCAAAAATTGGAAGGAGGATGATGAAAACCAGATGCCTGAATTCTCTGTTTGTATGCTCTCGATTAAAACCTTGCCAATGATGTACAGGCATTGTTTCAAATTCCCAAACACCGGTGAAATAAGGAAGATAATCCCTTGCTAACCCCTTTGAGCCTAGAAGTAGGAGTTTTCTTTTTCAAAAATGTGAAAAAAACCCTTAATTTCAAACATGGGGCAGGGTAGTCGATTCAGTTAATCTGTTTGCATCCAATCTTCAAAAGATTCAATCCATCATTCAAGAAGGATCAGCTACATACTTTCATTCACACACCAAAGAAGTCGTGAAGAGCCAAATGTTTGTAGTACGTATTCTCCATCATCCAATAAGATGGCAGTCGTAACCGTTCAACAAAAGAATGAAGTGAGGAAAAAGAAATACGAAGAAAAGTCCGCCAAGTAAAAAAAAACAGAAAAAGACGACTTAGGCGAAAGTTAATGAAGTTATCAAATCCTCAGCAAAGCAAGGATAAAGCAAGGTGACTGCCATCACTTTCAAATCCTGATCCTTATCACGCATTGTTAAAGTAGTTTTGAGATATGAATGCGTATGTCAAATTAACTGAACATAGGATTGGAGTTCATCACGAAGATGGGATGGGTACAAATGAATTTTGAGCCTTTTATCCTTTGTTTCATAAACCATGAACCAAGCCACGTTGCAACCCTTAAAAGACCTAATTGAGGCAGGGTTTATTTCGAGAGCATACTACAACAAGGTTGTGTTAACCTAACTCCTAACGATCTTTGCTAATCATTTGTACTGATCACTTGAGCTGCCATTCCATAAAATGGCTAGATCCACTTTTTATTTTATTTTTAATCAACTCCACTGTATCACTATCATACCAATAAATTGCAATTTCAAAACTTGCATAAACGTTGCGTTAAAATTGCCAATTTTTGAATGTATAATGCTTATTTGCAAGTCAATTCGACATCAGGGGAAGCCCAACAAATTCAGCCAGTTAGGGAATTTAACTTGGTAAGAGAAGCCCAGCCAGGGGCAAACACTTCAATTGCCAGTCAATCTGAATCAATCCATTCAGGAGTCAACAATTCAGAGGTTGAGCTCTCCTCAAGACTCATACTTGAGCGAGTTATCAGAAAGAATTCAAGTGTTCAATGGCCAGCTAGACCAGAAGCCTCCCATCCCAGGAATCAGATAACCAGGGGCAAATCTCCGATGTTCAAGTACCGGGGCAACCATTTCAAAGTCTATGCCATGGCAGGTTGTTTCCAAACCTTTTGAAAAGGACGTGTTCAAGAAACCATTGATTTAGGGGCAAGATGAATCACACAGGGGAAAACCCTCTCTGTGCCTTCAAGTTGTTCAAGCAGGCCTTATGCAACAACAAAATTTTGAGTTCAAGACGGGTGTCGGGAATCATGTCGTCATCCTTACCTCTTTGTCTAGAAAGTCATCTTCCAAGAACTTTTTTCATCCTTTCTGACCCACGCAGGGGCATATTTTGGAAATCACCGAGTCATTGCATAATCACTCTCATGCTTTAGTCATGTCGCTCCGCTCATAGCGTTAAACCTTGCATATTGTCTCACTCATCTAGCATATGTCCAGGTCAAAACCCAGGAAAACCAATTCCCGTATGGTATTTCTTTTGAAATTTATTTTCAACCCAGTCCCGTCTGGTAGTCATTTATTTCCAACCCAGTCTTGTCTGGTAGTCATTTATTTTTCAACCCAGTCTTGTCTGGTAGTCATTTATTTTCATCCCAGTCTTGTCTGGTAGTCGTATATTTTCAACCCAGTCTTGTCTGGTAGTCGTATATTTTCAACCCAGTCTTGTCTGGTAGTCATTTATTTTTCAACCCAGTCTTGTCTGGTAGTCATTTATTTTTCAACCCAGTCTCGTCTGGTAGTCATTTATTGTTCAACCCAGTCCCGTCTGGTAGTCATTTATTTTTCAACCCAGTCCCGTCTGGTAGTCATTTATTTTCAACCCAGTCCTATCTGTTAGTCATTTATTTTCAACCCAGTTCCTGTCTGGTATTCATTTTCTTTTCAAACCAGTTTTCATCTGCTAACCCATTCTGAACCAGTTCCCACATGGTATTTTCATTTAAAAGTTATTTGACAGTCAGTTCTTGTCTGACAGTTATCTTTTTTTCCAAATCCAACTTAAAACCAATTCTTGATTAACAAACCATTTCCAAAGTCAGTCCCCACCTGACAATGAACCAAAAGAAACCAGATCCTGTCTGGCATGTCAAGAAAAAAAATCATTTGTCATTGGCAGCTTTGTCTGAAAATCCATTTGTTGTTGATGCTCTTTAGTATGGTTCATCAAAGTGTTCCCACAGTAACATTAATATCCCCTGCAGTGGTCCTCCTTGTTATTAATATCCACCTCCTACCACCAATATTCCTCTTAAGTCCAATCGTCATTGGCACAAATCCTTCAAGTTCTTCATTTAGGGAATTTCCGGAGTTTGGACGTTTATCTTGTTTAAAACTCCAACATTTTATGGTCAGCCGGTCTCTTGGAGCCGTTGACTATTTGAGTATGCTGTTTTATACCCCTGGTATCAGTTGGTTGCACAGAGCCACTACCCAAAAATTTGTGTTCGTTTTCTTTATCCTCGGTCTCAACAGTTACACTTAAACCTGTTGATTTACCACTTTGGATTTACGCCTGTCTTTTATTTTCCTGACCACCGTGTCAATATCTGTTATTTCCATTCTCCGGCCACCGCGTCAATGCCTGTATTTTATTTCCTGACCACCGTGTCAACATCTGTTATTTTTATTTCCCGACCGCTGTGTCGATATTTTGTTTATTCCTGATCGTCGTGTCGATATCCGCTATTTTATTTTCCTGACTGTCGAGTCGATGTCTTTTCCATTTTTTTCTCAATCACTGAATCGTTGCACTGGAATCCCCGGCAACTACCTTGAACTTGCTAACTCATCACTTCAGTTAGCCTGTCTTTAATCTCGCATTTTGCTTTCCAGTCTTTTGTTATCCTTAGTGCCAGCAGTTACACTTGAACCTGCTGATTTATCACTTTGAATACACCCTGTTTCCGTCTTGTCATCCCCAGCATATTGTCATCCCCAAAGAGTCTCTCGCGATTTCGTAACATCGCATATCATTGCATATCATTGCATTTCATCTGCATTCGGTCAAAATTTTAGGTATTTTAATATTTAATACTCTTCTACCTCGAATGTCCAAAAACTTTGTTTTTCATACATTCAGGTTCAAAATGATTAAATAGGGGCAACTGTCACACCCTAAATTTTGACCGAACATTTTCAATTTTCGTTCATTTTTCTGACGCTTTGTGTCGATATGTGAAATATCAAGCATTTCTGTTTTTAGTTTAAACGTGTCATTAATCATTTATCATTGCATTTTTCAATGCATTTTTTGTCGCGATATCATTAATCAATCATTTTGCATTTGTAAAGTTAAAACGTTTCTTTAACCATACTTTTTACCATTTCATGTCTTGTTGTTATTTTTAAATTTTTGTTCCGATTCTTGAATTAGAAGGCTCGTCTTTTAATCATTTTAATCTACATCAGAACTCGAGTCAATTTCAGAATTTATATGTTTCGTCCCATTTTATAATCATTTATTTTTTATTTTTATTACCAAGTAAATAATTCATGTCAAAAGTGTTGAAATTTGTTTTAATTTTATTAGATAAGTTTAGAATTTTAGGATGTAGATTTAGAAATTATTTTTTTAAAAAAAAACTTAGAATTTTCTTTTATTTAATTAGTAATTTGTCTTTTAAAATTTAAGTTTTAGTTTAAAAGTTAACTTTAAAATTTGGTTTGCAACTTTATTAATCAATTTAAGTTTAAATTTTATTTATAAATTTTGTTAATTAAATTTTTATTTATTTTAATTTATTAATAGTTTTCACCAAGTTTAATTTTATTTTTTTTTGAATCTAATGTTTAGTTTGTTTTGACAGCATTTAGTTCAAACATAACCAGGTTTCAAAACTTGTTTCCCCCTAACAACAACAACAACTCCAAAACCCAGTCTGCATAACCAAAACAAAACCTGTACCAAATCCAGTCCAAATATTTCACAAAGGTAGCATTTGGTCCCATGCCTTTGACTAGACCTGCTGCATTTTTTCAAAAAAAAATATTCAAAGCAATTGCTATTGCTACACACAAAGAAAAAACTCTGCATACTGTACCATAAAAAAAGTACACAGACTGTTGAAAGGGACTGAAGGGGGGGGGGGCTGCTCAACTCAACAGAGAACCACCGAAAAAACTCTGAAAATTGGTGACAAACCAAAAAACAACAGACCGTAAAAGACCCTCTCCACTTCTTCAAAAGAAAAGGCCGCTGCCTTCCATGAAGAGACACCAAAAAAAACTCCTCTTACCTTTTTCATCAAAACCAGAACTCTCAGAAACCACCTCTTCACTGATCCACCCTTAACAACATAACACAGACAGGTCTCTCCAATACCACCTTCTCCATCTACCTCGCACCAGCCATTAAACAAAATAAGCAAGAACCAAAACCACCGCGGAAACCATCACCAAGCCATAAAACCTTCGGCAACTTCGAGCCATACGGACGGGAGCCTTTCTTTTTTCTTCACCACCATCTGTTTTCAAAAAAAAAACAACAAGAAAATAACAGCAAACCACAACATAGAACCCCCTCTCTTTAACTCTGTATCTACCCTCACCGCCAAAACCAATCTGCAAAAATCACAAAAAAACAAAAGCCAATAACAGCCACAACAACAACCTGCGAAAACCACAGAAAGAAACCACGAACCCCTTCAACATCACAGCCACCGAAAACCACGTTCAACCAAAGCCCTTTGAGCCGCTACAATACTCACAAAACCATTTCCGCGAACGCCATCCCCTTCACAACCACCACCCACCTTCAACCACCATCGTTCACGAACCTTTGTCACCGCACCTCAATCTGTAACCGCAAGCCACCGGATCTCACACCACCATCACCGACCAAAAGCCAAACGCGCAAAACCTCATTAACCACAAAACAGATCCAGAAACTCACTGAGAACCTGCGAACGAAATAGGTTTGAGATGAGAAGCCGAGAACTGAGCATCGCGAGATGAGGAGAGTGACGAGCGAAAATTATCTTTGGATTTGTTCTGGTTGACGTTGAATGTCGGTGACGACATTTTCGAAAGGTGAGAGAGGATAGACTCCACCGTTGTTTTTTTTCCTGAAAAATAGAAGAAGAACACGGTTTCTCTTCTTATTTTATTTTCAATACTTTTATGTTCTTTTAACCTAGCATTTTTGGTCTTAGTCTTAGCCATCTTCTTTGACCCATTCAATTTACTCTACGTATATCCCCAATGCTGACCCATACACCCTAGTTTCTCATTCCTTTTTTTTTTCTTTCAATCCATTTAGTTTTATTATTTATTTATTGTATTTTTAATTTGGTTGTTGGTTTTCATTATTTTGCTTTTTTGGTTTTAAAAGGATCTTGTTTTTTTTCTCTCTACATTTCCACGGTTAATGTTAATGTATTCACAGAAAAATAGCATTTGTTTCTCTATTTTGGTTAATGAGTGAATAAGCCAAACTTATTTGTTTTTTCTATTTTAAATTATTTGATTATAATCTATGTTTTATTATTTGTTCAATTTTTTATAATATAATTGCTATTAAAAGTAAAAGAGATTAAATATTGGTTCTTTTCTCATGTACTACGTTAGGCCACCATTAGTTTTTTTTTGCATCCCATTGTTAATATTCACCCTTTTTGTTTTATGTATTCTTTCTCTTGATTAAATTGTTAATTTATGTTATTAGTTAATTAATTAATTTTTTTTTACTAAATGATTAGTTGATTATACTTTAATGTAAACAATTTTGAATTTGTATTGCATTGCGATTTCGGAGCATAAATTGATTGAGCTTTCGAGAACCGTATGGATGCGTAAATTTCTCGCTCGACTTCTTATGGAGTGATTCTTATATGAATCCACTCTAAGATAGTTAAGCAGCCACATTTCTAACGGCTCCGGTTAATTTATACACCGCACACACGCTTTCTCTTGGGCAAATTACAACGAGACCCTTTATTTAATCGCAATCCCTTGTAAATTATCATGTATCCCTCTCCAATTTATTTTGTATGCAATTTATCTTTCCGCCTTTATTTTACCAGTTTTATTGCTTGGAATACCCATAAGAACTAGAAACCAATTCACATAATCAATTAAAACGATTCATATGCCCACATTTGCACACACGTAAGTCGATTACCAAGTGATCGCCATCTGCACGACTTATTGCTCGCCTTAATTAAATTAATTTACGAAAAAAGGAACCCCAGAGTATAGCATTCCGCACGTTCTGGATTGAACTGCAAATGGGCTAGCCTCACGCGTTGGTTCAATCACCATTCGTATATCAAAACTTTCAAATCATTTTAATTAATTAAAATACGAAAACAGAGCTCCGGAGTCTAGCATTCCGCACGTTCTGGATTGAACCGCAAATGGGCTAGCCTCACGCGATGGTTCAATCATCATTCGTATACCAACAAATTTAAATCATTTTTATAATTAATTGTCGAAAGACAGAATTCCGGAGTCTAGCATTCCGCACGTTCTGGATTGGACCGCAACATGGGCTAGCCCCACGCGATGTGTTCAATCGCCCTTTCGTTTAAAACATCTTAACAAAGTCAAACACCATTTCTCTAAAACGAACATTGTTTAAATCATTCTATCTCTCGAACAAGCTAGCGCTTCAGCCTCCACCGCGAGTATAAGCCAACACTTAACAGTAGAATGCGTTTTAAATAACTGTTCAATAAAAACCAAACCGTAGTAGCACGAACTACGAAGCTCTGACTTTCCCATTGCACAAGGGAATACGTAGGCACGAGGATTTTAATCCTTCGCGAGCACCCTAATAAAAAATTTAACTATTTCTCCATTTAAAAACTTTAATCTTTTCTCCGTCTTAATAATAATTTAAAACTTTAACAAACATATTAATAATCATTTAGAAGACAAAAAACTTAAGATCAAACATTTAATCGCATAATTAGCTAAGAGGTTCCCGTTGAGTACAACGGACGTGAGGGGTGCTAATACCTTCCCCTTGCGTAAACGACTCCCGAACTTAGAATTTGGTTTCGTAAACCATTTCTTATCCTTTATTTAGGTTGTGTCTATATCTTCCTCTTCTCTCGTAGAATAAATAGAATTAGGTGGCGACTCTGTTGTTTATTTTAGGATCGTATTTTTCGAGGTGCGACAGCCATCAATGGAAGAAGCAAATGAAAAGAGAAGGAGAAAGAAGAACAAATTACTTACTTCCTGGAGAAGATAAGTAACTTGAAAGAAAGAAAGAAGAAGGATGGAACACAAGTAAATTAGATTCACTTTAAAGACATGTAAATATGCATATGAATGAGAAAATAAGAAGTGGGATATCAAGAAATCTAAGTGAAGGCCTGGGATTCCAGCCTTAGTGGTCATGCTCTGATCAATGAGGGTAGACTCCAAGTGCAATGCCTTAGCTATATCTTCATTCTTGGGAGAAACCATCTCAGGGTTGAAGGGAATTCCCCTCCTGATAGGGACACCTAACAACATGGAGAACTCTTCCATCAATGGTCCTAGCTGAAAGTCAGGGAATGTGAAACATCTGAGAGGAGGATCATAAAACTGTAAGCAAGTGTGGATCATGCTCCTCTGGGATGCATCCAAGTCCATGATCATGTCCAATATGCCTTCATAATGTTCCCTGAATAATGGGACATGATCAGGAGTAATGAGAGACTGGATCTGTCTGATGCCTTTCAGAGTGGGCTCAAAGAAGTGATATGTGATGTTGCTCTTTCTGGAAGTGTCCATGCTGACAATGGATGCTGGTGTAGAAGACTGAGAGTAACTGCTGATAAAGGTCACTGAAAGAGATGCTGAAGAAGAGTCCCTGATGAAGACAACTGATGAAGAAAGCTGTAAAGAATCTCTGATGAAGACATTTGGAGAAAGGTCTCTAATGAAGACAAACTGATGAAGGTGCTGGTGCAGAATCTCTGATGAAGATAACTGGAGGAATCTGAGCAGCAGAATAGGTCAAAACCAAACCAAAGATAAGATGTGGATACCTTGTAAAACAAATGATATGCAAAGGGTTTGTGATCAAGTGCTGGATCTGTTATCTGCCTTGATAAGGTCCATGTGTGTTCATAAGTCCGGATGGAGGCTTAGAAAATTAGTAACAAGGTGGGGGACTCAAATAAAGAGTCACGAGTCCAGGGTTTCACAAGAACTGTCCAAAGTGATGCATTCTTAAAACAAAACTAGTAACAGGGTATGATGAGGCCAATGGTTCCTGCAAACATGTAAACATCCCAACCCCTTCACATGTATTGCTCTAGAACAAGGATCCTCAGACTTGGATCAGTTATGAGAAGTGTAAACACTTCTAACTCGGAGGTACATTGTTTACAATAACCATAAAGGATCCTCCTCTAATTCACCTCAGATGCTGAAGGTCATAAAAAGGTCATCCAGACTTAGCAGTCTTCCCAGATAGCCCTAGTACTACAGGAAATATGTAGCACAGAGTTCTCAAGAAGAAACCCATGTCTGAACCGTGTTTCATATTCCCGCACCAGACCGAAATGGAATGAGAAAGAATATGAAGCCATTCTAGCCTATGTGTCACTCAGGTCCCTGGTATGGAACCTTAATCACTCAAAAATCCCTCCCACCAAGGTAAACACAGATCCAACACAGATGATAATGGCAGTAACAATATGAAATACATAAAACTGTAAATGAAAGCAATAAATAAAGCTGTACAGAAAGCAATAAATAAAGAAGTAAACAAATAAGCACAAGTAGCACATAACACCCCTGTAAACACATATCAAACAAGCTCTAGGAGGAACCCACAAAAAGAACCAGAAGCCATGGTTGCAATATAAGGGTCCCCAGCAGAGTCGCCAAGCTGTCGCTCCCGAAGATTTGCATCCCGGTACAAGCGCGAACGGTCGGCGAAAGGAGAAAATGAAAATGAACTGAATAGAGTCGCCAGCTAGGCATTTTTATCCCGAAGGAAAGGTAATGCTGCATAAACCTAAGAAAAGATGGATAAGACGGTTGCGAACCAGAGAAACTGAGAAAGGGGATTGGTTACAACCTGGGAAGGTATTAGCACCCAGATTGTCCGTCGTACTCGACGGGATCCACGCTTATAAGATTGTGTTTAAAAGGGGTAGATGTATGTGTTATCTATGTGCAAAAGCTGGGAAAGAATATATAAGTGTCAGTGCAAAAGGGTAAATGCTCAGGAACTGAGGATTTTAAAGAATGTTGAAAGAGGGGGAAGACACAAAGACTTTTGTTCGATAACAGTTAAGTTATGCCTACGCATCCTCGCGTGCAATGAGGAAGTCAAAACATCGTAGTTCGACTCAAAGAGACTAGAAAATGAAATTGATTGTGAACTGCTTGCTTGTCTATGCTCAAGTGTGTGACTCGTCTGGCTCGAGTGCTAACTGTCTTGCATTAGACGGAAGAAGCAAGTTCTTGTTAGTGAATGAGTGTGATGAGAAAAGAATCCCGAAGGAGACGATTATTGTTTGTTTTTGTGTTTTCAGTTTTGTTATTGTTTTTGGTGTTTTGCATAAGTTAATGAGCTTAAGCCTAAACCAAGGGTTTGTAAACTCATTATATCCTCCCTGATTAGGGATAATGAGCCTACTTAAGTATGAGATAAGCACCTCAACTTAATTACCATGATGATGTAGGATTAAGATCATTGACCTACTTGTGATTAATTAGATGTTTTTTTGGGTTTTTGTTTAGTGTTAAGTAATGAGTTTAATCTCTAATCACAAATTAGTGAACTCATTACACCATCCTAATAGAAGGATAATAGATGAGAACATTTAAGTTGAGGAAGATACCTCAACTTAATCCATGGTTAGGGATTAAATTCATTATATAACAAGCCTTTATTAAATGGATTTTAATTTAGGGATGAGATTAAGAAGTGGTTTTAAGTTTGTAAGACAACTTGAGGGGGACTTGTCCATTAAACACTAGGGTTAGTCCTTCTTAACCATAAAGGAAGAATTAGAACCCTAATGTAAGGCCCAAGTTACAAGATGAAGTCTTAGTGATTATTAAGATGATTTGATTAAGAGGTTTAAACAAATTAAAGGCTTAACACTTTGAATTAAAGTTATACACTTCATCCTAATAGAAGGATACAGGCATAACCCTAATACCAAAGTCCTAAAACTTTAATAGTTTAGTCTCTAATTAAGAGATGAGAAGAGAGACTCAAAGAAGACTCAAAGGTAAAAGACTAAAGGGGGACTATATACAACCCTAAAATTATCATGCTTGGTTATCCTATGGTTTGTGAGGCTCAAGAGAAGTCTTTAGGATGGCCACCAAGGGAAGAAGCAGATGATAGGAGGAGGAAGCAGAAGAATAAATTACTTACTTCATTGAAGAAGATAAGTAACTTAAAGAATGAAAGTGAGAAAGAAAGAACACAAGTGAACAAGTTCACTTCAAAACCAGCAAGATGCAAATGAAAGAGATAAAGAAGAATGAGAAGTGAAGGCAAATTCACTTCTCAAAGTAACTTACCACCTGAAAATGTTAGCATGAATGCATAAGATATAAAGCATGAAGAAATGAATTGAAATGAGATGAGATGAGATGAAATGAGCAAAGTCAGGAGTGTTTATGCAATGTTTATGTCATGTGAGATGATGCAAAGGCATACAAAGTGCATATGAATGATCATACAAAGATGAGATGTCATGTAAGCATGCTTTGAAGTTTGAAAGTTCATGAAATTTAATGAAAGGAAATGAATGCAAATCATGGAAAATGAATGAAGAAATGATCAAGTATGATTCTAACATGTCCTAAGATGTCTAAGATGACATATGAATGCATGAAATGTCATGGAAAGTTCATGTATTGATGTTTATGCAAAGATGAATGCACATGAACATGCGAAATTAGGGTTTTATGAATGTATGAGATGCTCATGACCAAAACAGATGCAATATCCAAGATAAAAAATTGAAAATGCACTCAAAGGAACCTTAAACTTATACTAGGTTACCATCCAAAGGGAGAGGTCAGAAGCTAAACCTAGGAGGAGTTATGAATTTTCTAAGTTACCTAGGTTTTTTGGGTGATCCTCAATGTAAAATGTCAAACAATTTGAAAATGCAAGATAAAAATGAAACAAAAATGTGTTTGGATGCTAGTAGACATGCATAGAACAATGCAAAAAGAACCATTCACAAACTCAACTTAGGTTTAGGGTTATGAATTTTTGATGCTACGGTTAGAAAAATGAACCTTTTAAGACCCCTAATTCATTGAAAAATCTCAAAGTGTGACCAAAACCAAAAGGAAATTGGTATGGTGAGTTTGTAAATGCTTCTAAATGTCAAAGAATGCTCTTTGATTTTTTTGGTGATTTTTAAATACATAAATGTATTTTTAATTAATTAAATTTAATTAATTAATTAAATAAAACATTTAAATGATTTAAAAATACTTTTTAATGCAAAAAATAAAAATAAAAATATTTTTGGTTTCTGAAAATTAATAAAAGTCATGACAAAAAATTTCAGAATTTTTAAATGGATTTTTCTATTTTAAATAATTATATGAAAATAAATATGAAGAAAATGAAATAAAAATAAAATAAAGGGGAAGTAATCAGATCCTATGGCTGAGATTTGAACTAGGGGAAATGGGGTTGACCAGCGCGTAATCCAAGGGCTGAGATCTTTTCCTGGCTAATTCAATTTAATTAAATTAATTAATCAGGTTTAGGGTTAATGAAGGGATCTGTACCATTGAAAACACGCGCGCAAGGCAAATCCTAGGGTTGACATTCAAACTTGCTTAATTTCAGGATTAAACCCTAACAACTTTCAGATGACCGGAACAGTGCTCCGGTCATCTTCTCCGGCGAGAAAAAACACTATCTCTCTCCCTAAGCCTCTAAAACTCAATCTCTCTGCCCAGAATCAAACCCCAAACATCATACAACAGGAATCACCCAACAAAACACATTTATTTCACGTATTTAGGCTAAATCGAAGCAAATCAGTTTTAGGTCAAAAAGTTTCAGAGACTTCATACATGCTCAATATTCAACCATTTTGAAAAATAAATACATCAGGATCATCAGCACACCATAAGGATTCATTTAAGAACTTAAAAATGCATTTCTGGAAAAAAAGTTCTTGATGGCTACCTGAGTTGAAGTTCTTGAAGCTAGAACTTTTTGGGCCCTTCTTTGGTGCTAATCCACTCCACTTGATCCCCTTATGCTTCTGGAATGCTTGAAAGGAGTTTATGTAGGCTGTTTTGAAGGTTTCAGTTCAGAGGAAGTTGAAATCGTGTTTTTATTTGAGATGGTTTCAGGCTAATATGAGGGGTGGGAAATGATCCTGGGGTTATGTGGAGATGATTGGTGAAAGAATTTTGAAGTTTTGATGGCTGAGTTGGGAGATTCGAAGAGATGAAGTTTTGAGGGGATTTTGTGTAATCTGAGCTTGGGTGTGTTTCAGGCTTGTGTGTTATGTTCTTTGTGATCCATAAGGTTTGTATATGCAACTGTGATTGGTCAGAGGTGTTGGTGTGGCATAGTGTGATTGGTATGGGGTGATTTACAAAAAAAGTCAAGAATGTGTACTTGAGGTATGGGCATGGTGCATGCCTGAGTTTTTGGGGTGTCTGGCCTCAGCATGGATCAAGGAGGGCCATAGGATTGAAAGATTGCAGCTGGAACACTTGATGCTAGGGTTTCTATGAGTTTTGCAAATTTTCCCTCTTTGGTGTTTCTTGTGATTCAAGCCATGAAACCTTCCAATTCTTGGGACAATTCTGATGCTTTGAAGTTGTTTTATCATGTCATGAAGTATTTGTACACATTTGAAGTCATTAGAAGCCTTGGCAAGTGGTTTTGCAAAAATCCCTCTTTGGTCCATTCTTGAAAATTATAGGATTTTTGCCAACTTTGAAAGATCATAACTTGAGTTCTATAATGAATCAAGACATGTTCTTGTACTTTTTGAAAAGGAAAAGACCTAATCTACAACTTTCATGACCAAGAATTTTTCATTTGAAGCATTTTTGGTTGAGAAAGAGGAGGTTGAAAAACTTTCCCAAAATGGAAAGTTTCCATTACAAGTCATTTCCATTTTTGGCAAGTTTGCAAATGGCTCAAAATTCTTCAATCTTGTGAACTTCCAACCACTTATAAGATCAAATAAAGATCATATAACTTCAATTTGATGAAATTACTCCTTTGGTTCCATTGTTGGGGGCTTCAGATACCCTGATTTTGACTTAACTTGCTCAGGAAGTTACCCAGTGAACAGATGACTTCCACAATGAATTTATTCATCAAACTTGGTACACATGATCCTTATAACATCTTAAGAACATTAGAAACAAGAATGGCCCAAAATTTTTGAGTTGAGGCCTCTGAAATCAAAACCCTAATTTGGGTCATCTGTGTAGTGAAAACCCTAGCTCTGCTTCCATGCCTTTGCCAGTTCTTGTGATTTTTTTACTTTCATGAACTTTGAGGAGCATAATATGATGATAGAACACACATGGACCCTCTTGGAACACTTTGAGGCCTTTGGGATGGCTCAGATGGATTCTTGGATTGCTCAGATCACAAACCCTAGATGCAGATGAACTTGAACTTATGAAGTGAAGCAAAGATGCAATATGAGATGTAATGCTTATGCTAATGCAAAAATGAAAGATCACAAGCCATGGTGTGAAATTAGTGAGGGCAAATTTGGGGTGTTTACACCGACAACGAAACAAAATTCACGGATAGGAGGTTCCAAGATTTCGTCGCCAACCTAGGCACGAAGCAACATTTCACGTCCGTCGAACATCCCCAAACTAACGGTCAAGCAGAGGCGGCCAACAAGATAATCTTAAGAGGGCTAAACCACAGATTGGGTGAAGCAAAGAAAACGTAGATCGAGGAGCTACACATCATACTATGGGCCTACCCCACGACCTCGCACTCTACGAAAGGGGAAACCCCATTCCGACTAACCTACGGGACTGAGGCAATCATCCCAGTGGAAATACAGGAACCCTCAAGACGAACAGAAGCGCCCCTCGACGAGGAGCTGAACGATGAAGCCTTGCGAGTAAAGTTAGACCTTGTTGAAGAAATTCGTTCTGAGGCAGCCCTACGGGAAGCTTCATTAAAAAAGGTAGCTCTGCGCCACGATGCAAAAGTCATAAAAAGAGAATTCCAAGTGGGCAGTCTCGTCCTCCAGTGAAACCAGAAGAACCCAAGAGAGGGAAAATTGGTCGCGAACTGGGAAGGCCTATACCGCGTCCGAGACAAAACGGACCATGGGGCTTATTAGCTCGAAAATTTACAAGGAGAAGAACTTGCTCGACCATGGAATGTTGAAAAACTCAAGCAATACTACAGCTAGACAACAACACACTCACGAAAGCATGGAAGGTATAACCATGACACTTAACCTCCGATCAAAAGGAAGAACGATGTCCCCAGGCGACGGGCACGACTTCCTCGACTTTGGACACTTCGAACAAAATCCAATGTTGCAGTACCACGCCGACAGGGCGCCATATTGCAATGGGAGACCCAAGTCATGGGGTCAGGGCCTCGCCCAAGACTCTTGTCCCATTTAGCAGCAGACGTAATACCCGCCACCTCTTCGGTTCCCTAAATCGGCGAGCATAGTTAGTCGAGCATACAAGTTCATACCTCAGAAATAAACCAGACTAAAACTTAGCGAAATAACCATTGTATTATAAACCTGACCAAAACTGGCCGGTGAAAAGTACAAATAAAGGGCCAAGCCCAACATACATGTGGCGCGCAGGCCATAAAAACTGAGAAAAAGAAACTGACACGCAGGCCAAAAGAAAATGGCACGCAGGCCAAAAAGAACTAAGGCGCGCGGGCTAAACCTACTCATTGGCGTCCTCATCCTCTCCTTCATCTCCCGAACCAGCGGAAGGGAAGATAATTTCCCCATCAACCACTCCATAGTTAAAGGTCGTACCATCTCATATTGCATTTTTTTTTCACTGCATAGTTCAAGTTCATCTACATCTAGGGTTTGTGATCTGAGCAATCCAAGATTCCATCTGAGACATCCCAAAGGTCTCAATTCATTCCAAGAGGGTCCATGTGTGTTCTACCATCATATTGTATCCCTCAAAGTTCAAGGAAGTCAAGAAATCACAAGAACTGGCAAGGCATGGAAGCAGAGCTAGGGTTTTCACTACACAGATGACCAAAATTAGGGTTTTGGTTTCAGAGGCCTTAACTCCAAATTTTTGGGCCATTATTGTTTCTAATATTCTTAAGATGTTATAAGTATCATGTGTACCAAGTTTGATAAATAAATTCATTGTGGAAGTCATTTGTTCACTGGGTAACTTCTTGAGCAAGTTAAGTCAAAATCAGGGCATCTGAGGCCCCCAACAATGGAACCAAAGGGATATTTTCATCAAATTTAAGTTATATGATATTTATTTGATCTTAGAAGTGGTTGTAAGTTCACAAGATTTAAGAATTTTGAGCCATTTGCAAACTTGCCAAAAATGGAAATGACTTGTAATGGAAACTTTCCATTTCGGGAAAGTTTTTCAACCTCCTCTTTTATGACCAAAAATGCTTCAAATGAAAAATTCTTGGTCATGAAAGTTATATATTAGGTCTTTCCCTTTTCAAAAAGTACAAGAACATGTCTTGATTCATCCTAGAACTCAAGATATGGCCTTTCAAAGTTGGCAAAAATCCTAAAATTTCGAGTTTCATGTCAAAGAGGGATTTTGCAAAATGGCATGTTCCAACATTCTAATGACTTCAAATGTGTACAAATATGCCATAACATGATCAAACAACTTCAAAGCAATAAAATTGGCCCAAGAATTGGATCATTTCATGCCTTGAATCACAAGAAACACCAAAGAGTGAAAATTTGCAAAACACATAGAAACCCTAGCTGCAAGTGTTCCAGCTCATCAATCTCAATCCTATGGCCGTCCTTGATCCATGCTGAGCCCAGCCATGCCCCTAATCCAGCTGTGACTCGTGCCATGCCTCAAGTACACCTAAGCTTGACTTTTTGCAAAACCACCTATAACAATCAAGTTAGGCCACCACCCACTCTCTGACCAATCAAGACATGATATACAAACATTATGGAACCAAAACACACAATGCTTGAAGCCTGGAACCTCCCCAAACTCAGATTACACAAAACTTGCACAAAACTTCATGTCTTCGAATCTCCCAACTCAGCCATCAAAACTTCAAAATTCTTTCACCAATCATCTCCACACAACCCCAGGATCATTTCCCACCCCTCACATTGGCCTGAAACCATCTCAAACAAAAACACGATTTCAGCTTCCTCTGAACTGAAACTCACAAAACAGCCTACATAAACCATTTTCAAGCTTGCTAGAAGCACCAAGGGGTTCATTGGAGTGGAAAAGCACCAAGGGGTGGCCAGAAAGCTCTAGATAGCAAAGCTTCATCTCAGGTATACCTCAAGAACAATTTTTCCAAAACTTTGATTTCTTGTTATGGAATGATTCTATATGTTGCACTGATCATCCTGATATGTTCAAAATCGAAAATGGTTGAGAAATAAGCATTTCATGATCTCTGAAAGTTTTTTGACCTAAAAACGTTTTGATTCGATTCAGCTTTAATACGTGAAATAAATGTGTTTTGGTTGATGATTCTTGTTGTATGATGTCTGGGGTTTGATTCTGGGCAGAGAGATTGAGTTTTAGAGACCTAGGGAGAGAGTTGAGGTTTTGGTTCGTCGGAGAAGATGACCGGAACCACTGTTCTGGTCATCTGAAAGTTGTTAGGGTTAATCAGTGTAACTAGCTAGGTTTGAATCTGGACCTTTAGATCTTGGCTTCGCGCGCATGTTGAACGGTAGAGATTAGGTCATTAGCCCTAATTATAAATTAATTCATTTAATTAACTCAGATTAATTTGTGACCATTAGATCACGTGCCAGATGGAGTTTTAAACCTAAGCCCTTAGATGCGTGTACCTGAAGTCAAGGTGACTTCACATCTGGACCACTGATTCCCTTAATATCCAATCTGAACCACTCATTTGCATTACTTTTATTTTTCTTTTAATTATTTCATATTTATTTTCATATAATTATTTAAAATAGCAAAATCCATTTAAAAATTCTGAAAACTTTTGTCAAGACTTTTATTAATTTTCAGAAACCAAAAATATTTTATTTTTATTTTTTGCATTAAAAAAGTATTTTTAAATCATTTAAATGTTTTATTTAATTAATTAATTCATTTTAATTAATTAAAAATACATTTAGGTATTTAAAAAATCACCAAAAATATCAGAGAGCATTCTTAGACATTTAGAAGCATTTAAAAACTCACCTTACAAATTTCTTTTTGGTTTTGATCACACTTTGAGATTTTTCAATGAATTAGGGTTCTTAAAAATGTTTATTTTCTAACCCTAACTTCAAAAATTCATAACCCTTGAACCAAGTTGAGTTTGTGAATGATTCTTTTTGCCTTGTTTTATGAATGTCCTCTAGTTTCCAAAAACATTTTTGTTAAATTTTTATCTTGCATTTTCAATTTGTTTAGCATTTTGCATTGAGAACCACCCAAAAAACCTAGCAAACTTAGGAAATCCATAACTTCTTCTAGGTTTAGTTTCTGACCTCCCCCTTTGGATGGTAACCTAGTATAGGTTTAGGGTTCCTTTGAGTGCATTTTCAATTTTTTATCTTATGTATTGCTTCTGTTTTGATCATGTGCATCTCATGCTTCCATATAACCCTAATTTTACATGTTCATTTGCATTCATCTTGCATATGCATCCATACATGAACTTTCCATGACATTTCTTACATCCATATGTCATCTTAGACACCTTAGCACATGAAAAAATAATGATTGATCATTTATTCATCCATTTGGTATGCTTTGGATTCATAACATTTCATGAACATACATGTGTTTTCAAGCTTCTAACTTGCCTTCATTTGCATCCATCTCTTGTATGATCATACATATGCATCATGTGTGACTTTGTAAACACCCCAAATTTGCCCTCACCCATTCACACCATGGCTTGTGATCATTTCATATGCATAAACTCAATCATAGCATATCCCATTTGTGATTCACTGCATTGTTTCTAAGTCATCTGCATCTAGGGTTTGTGATCTGAGCAATCCAAGAGTTATTTGAGCCACTCCAAAGGTCATCAATCACTTCAAAGGGGTCCATGTATGTTCAAGCATCATATGATATCCTCTCAAAGTCAAGAATGTCAAAAAATCACAAGAACTGAGAATGGCATGGAAGCAGAGCCAGGTTTAACTGCACAGATGACCTAGAATTAGGGTTTTGGTTTCAGAGGCCATAACTCCAATTTTTTTGGTCATTCTTGTTTCTATTGGTCTCTATATAGTATAGGGATCATGCATATCAATTTTCAGGAAGAAATTCCATGGGGAAGTCATCTGATCAAGAGTTGACTTTTTGAGCAAGCTAGTGTAAAATCAGGGCATCTGAGGCCCCCAATGACCCAACCAAAGGGTGTTCTTCATCATTTTGATTGTGTATGATCTTTATTTGATCATAGAAGATGTTGGAAGTTCACAAAATTGAAGAATTTCAAGTCACTTGCAAAGTTGACTTTTTGGGAAAGTTGACTTATAATGAAAATTGCCATTTTGGGAAACTTTTTCAACCCTTGCTTTTTGATTCAAAAATGCTTCAAATGGAAAAACTTTGGTCATGAAAGTTGTAGAATGGATCATTCCCTTTTCAAAAAGAACAAGAACTTGACCTAATTCATTTTGGATCAAAAGTTATGGCTTGTCAAAGTTGGCCAAAATCACATAATTTGAAGTTTTCTACCAAAGAGGCATTTTGCAAAATGGTATGATCAAGTGTTCTAAAGGCCTCAAATGTGTACAAATTCTTCACAACATGATCACATGACCTCTAAAATTCAGAATAGGCCAAAGAATCATCTCATTTCATGCCTTGAACTTCAAGAAATCCCAAAGGAACCAAACTTTGTGAAACTTGCAAAACCTATCACAAACCATCAACCACTTGCTGCATTGCTTCTAGACCTGTTCCATTGCATTCCTTGATTCAAGCTGAGCCAAAGCAAGCCAAAAAGCAAGTTGTACCATTGCCCATACCTCAAGTACGAATCAAGTTGACATTTTGGCCAAAGACCCATACCAATCACCATAGGCCACCAACAACTCTCTGACCTATCACCTTTTGATACATGGACCAAAGCCAGCATAACACACCACTCTCTCCAAGCTGAAACACACCCAAGCCATAGTTATCATTTTTTTTGCTCCAACTTGCAAAAGCATTCGAAACACTCAGCACAAGCCTCAAACACACAAACAAACTTCACAAACAAACTCAGCATGCTTCACTGATCAAAAACCACTCATCACCATAGCCTGAAAGTCTCAGAAACCAAGATACGATTTCTGCCCCTCTTTGAGCAGAACTTCAGCAATCTTTCAAACCAACCATTATAAACTTCAAACAAGCCTTGAAAGCTTCTCAGGAGGTCCATTGGAGTTGATTGGAGGCAAGAAGCTGACCAGAAAGTTCCTAATTTGAAAGCTTCGATTCAAGTAGCCATGGAAATTCATTTTTCCAGAACTCTCTTTTCTTGCTTCTAAAATGATCTATATGCTTCCCTGAGTTCACTGAACCTTTCACTTTTGAAAATGATTAAGTTTTGAGGTTGTATGGCTTGTCTGAAACTTTGCCCGAAAACTTGATTTTTGTTTGTTCTTCATGATTCACGAAAAAGAAATGGAATTTGTTGCTGGATTGTTGTTTAGGGTGTTTAGTTGAGTTGATCTGGAGGTTTTGGCATGTTTTAGTAACGTTTTGAGAGAGCTAGGTCAAAGGTCTCGCCGGAGAAGACGACCGGAAGTCTTCTCCGGCCACCTGAAAGTGTTTAGGGTTAATCTGTGTAATTAAATGAAGTTTGAATGTGGAGCGTTGGATGGCTTGACCAGGTTTGACCCGCGCGTGTTTGAACGGACAAGATGCAGCATTAGAAACCCTAATCCATAATTAACCTAATTAATTCAGTTTAATTAATTTAAAATGGAAATTAGGTCAGTTTGAATCTCAACCCTTGGATCTGGCGCGCAGTCTTTCCCTCCTTCCTGAGTTTGAATCCAGACCTTTAGATGTGCATACTTTTCATTTAATTCATTTTATTTTCTTTTTTATTTCATTTGTTTTCTACATTTTATTTAAAATAGTAAAAATCATTGAAAAATTCTGAAAATTTTTATTCAAGCTTTTATTAATTTTCAGAAACCAAAAACATTTTTATTTTTATTTTTTGCATTAAAAAATATTTTTAAATCATTTAAAAGATTATTTTTAATTAATTAATGAGAATTAATTAATTAAAAATACTTTTAGGTATTTAAAAATCACAAAAAAATTCATGAGACATTTAAAATCATTTAGAAACATTGTCCAACCTTCAAACCAAATTTCTTTTTTGATCTTGATGTCTCTTGACAATTTTCCATGGAATTAATTTCATTTCAAGGCATTATTTTGACCCAATCTTCAAAAATTCATTTCTGCCTAGTCTTTAAGAGTTGGACTTTGATTCTTTTTGCATTGCATCTTGTATAGAATGTAGTTTATAGGATTAAATTGGCATGAATTTATCTTGCATTTCCTATTTGTTTGACATTTTTCTTGACAAGGTGCCTTAAAACTCTAGAAATCTTAAGAAATTCATAACTTGCACTAGGTTGAGAATTGGGTCCTCTCCTTTGGGCAGTGAGTTTGTGTAGGTTTAGGGTTCCTTTGAGTGCATTTTCAAATTTTTATCTTAGTGTTTGCTTCTGGTTTTGATTTTTGTTTTGTGCATTGATCATAAACCCTAATTTGGGCTCTCTTTTGCATTCATCTTGCATTTGCTTGCATACCATGACTTGCCATGACATTTTGTGCATCCATTTGATTCATAATACATCTTAAGACATATTAGGATCATGGTTGATCATTGCATCATCCATTTGCCATGTTGTATGTCATTTGCATTTCATAACTTTTCATGTATGTTCATGGTTCTAAGAATGTTTCATTTGCATCCATATGTGTGTATGATCATTCTCATGCCTTGCCTCATGTTTGCATCATCACTTAGCATCATTAACATCACACACATGCTTCTGGTTTTGGTTTGCATCATGCCATTTCATCTCATTTTGCATTGCATTGCATTTCTTTCACTAACTTTTCAGGTGGTAAGTTACTTTGAGAAGTGAATTTGCCTTCACTTCTCACAATCTCTTTTCATCTCTCTTGTGCATCATTGCTGCATTTTGTCTTGTTTTTGAGATTGAGCTTGCTCTTTCTTCTTCTTCTTACTTTCTTTCTTCAAGTGACTTGTCTTCTTAAATGAAGCAAGTTACTTTGCTTCTCTTGGCTCCTTTCATCTGCTTCTTGGTGGTTCCTTTGGAGATTCTTTCTCTCTTAAGCCTCACAAACCTTAGGAACAACCAAGCATGACAATAATTAGGGTTTTGATTAGTCCCCCATTTAGCTTTTGCATTTGTGTCTCTTTGAGTCCTCTCTTCTCACCTCATAATCAGGGACTAAACCCTAAAGGCTTTAAGGCTTTGTGATTAAGCTTATGCCTGCATCCTTCTATTAGGATGGAGTGTATAACTTTAATCCTAAGTGTTAAACCCTTAATGTGTTTAAATCCTTTAATCAATCCATCTAATAATCATCAAGACATCAAGCCTGTAACTTGGGCCTTGCATTAGGGTTCTAATTCTTCCTTAATTGGTTAAGAAGGACTAACCCTAGTGTTAATGGACAAGTCCCCCTCAAGTTGTCTTACAAACCATAAAACTCACTTCTTCATCATATCATTAACTAAAATCCACTTAATAAAGGCTTTGTTTTGTCATGAGTTTAATCCTTAATCATGGATTAAGTTGAGGAGTTTTCCTCAGCTTAAACATTCTCATCTATTATCCTTCTATTAGGATGGTGTAATGAGTCTGTTTAATCCCTGATTATGGCTTAATCTCATTACTCAACACTAAACAAAAAAACACCAAAAATATCTAAATAATCACAAGTAGGTTAATGATCTTAATCCTACACCATGGTGATTAAGTGTGAGATGCTGACTTCACACTTAAGGTATTCTCATTACCCCTAATCAGAGGGAAGATGTGATGAGTTTACTAACCTAATTGGTTTAGGCTTAAGCTCATTAACTTATGACAAACTTCAAAAAGCAATAAAAGACTGAAAACATCCAAAACAAACAATAATCGTCTCCTTCGGGATTCTTTTCTCATCTCATTCACTCACAAACGAGAACTCGCTTCTTCCGTCTAATGCAAGACAGTTAGCACCTGAGCCAGACAGGTCATACACATGAGCATAGACAAGCAAGAAGTTCACAAGTCAATTTATCTTTCAGTCTCTTTGGGTCGAACTACGGTGTTCTGACTTCCTCATTGCACGAGAGGATACGTAGGCATAACTTAACAGTTATCGAACAAAAGTCTCTGTATACCCCCCCCCCTCCTTCCAGCATTATTCTTTTAGCCTCATGATCTTGGGCATCTCATTCCTACACTGACACTGTACATTTATACACTTTATTCCTTCCACACAGACACCTGTACATCCTGTTTCAGCTCTTTTGTACACAAATTGCACTAACACTACCCCTTTAAAACACAAATCTTTTAAGCGTGGATCCCGTCGAGTACGGCGGACAATCTGGGTGCTAATACCTTCCCAGATTGTAACCAACCCCCTTTCTCAGTCTCTCTGGTTCGCAACCGTCTTATCCATATCTTTCTAGGTCTATGCAGCATTGCCTTTCCTCCGGGATAAAAATGCCTAGCTGGCGACTCTTTTCTTTTCTTGTGAGTTCACTCCTGTGTGTTTTCACATTCCTCTTTCGCCGACAGTTCGCGTCTGTACCTTATTTGAGTGAGCCTCATTTATTGGGAGCGACAGCTTGGCGACTCTGCTGGGGACCCTTATACTGTAACCAGGGCTTCTGGTACTTTTTGTGGGTTCCTCCTAGCGCTTGTTTGATGTGTGTTTACTGGGGTGTTATGTGCTAATTGTGTTTATATAGTTGCTTTATTTATTGCTTTATGTACAGTTTTGTTTACTGCTTTCTTTATAGCTTTATATGCATCATACTGTCATATTGTTCAGGCTGGATCTGTTTTTTTTTTGTCTTGGTGGGTGGGGTTCTACTGAGAGTTTAAGGTCCTATACCTGGGACCTGAGTGACACCTAGGCTAGAGTGGTTCATGTTCTTTCCCATTCCATTTCGGTCTGGTGCGGGAATATGAAACACGGTTCAGATATGGGTTTCTTCTTGAGAACTCTGTGCTACAGATCTCCTGTAGTGCTAGGGCTATCTGGGAAGCCTGCTAAGTCTGGATGACCTTTACTATGACCTTCAGAAACTGAGGTGAACTAGAGGAGGATCTTTTATGGTTATTGTAAACACTGTACCTCCGGGTTAGAAGTGTTTACACTTCTCATAACTGATCCAAGTCTGAGGATCCTTGTTTTAGAACATCACCTGTGAGGGGGGTTGGGCTGTTTACAGGTTTGCAGGAACCCTTGGCCACATCATACCCTGTTTCTTATTGTGTTTAAGATTGCTTCACTTTGGACGATTCTTGTGATTTAACCCAGGATATGTGACTCTTTATTTGAGTCCCCCACCCTGGTTACTGGATTTTTGAACCTCCATCCGGACTTCTTAGACATACATGGACTTATAACAAGACATTTGATCAGATCCAGCTTGATCACAAACCCTTGCATATCATTTGCATACATCATCATTGCATCATTTAACATTTGCTTATTTGTTTTTCAGGGTATCCATATCACATTTGGCTTGGTTTTGACCCCTTTTATCTGATTAGACCCCTGTTCATCAGCTATCTGCTTCAGCCATCTGCATCAGTTGCCTATTTCAGCCATCTATTATCACCAGTCTCAGCCTGTCAGTGGCTCATCACCAATTTTAGTCTTCATCATCAGCATCTGTTCTTCATCAGCAGTCATGGCACCCAAAAAGAGCAACATTTCATATCACTTCTTTGAGACTGTGCTGATTGGCATCAGACAGGTCCAGGCACTCATTACTCCAGACCATATCCCATTATTCAGAGAACATTATGGGAGCATCATTGATATGGTTATGGACTTGGATCCTTCGCAGAGGAGTTTGATTCACACTTGCCTACAGTTCTATGATCCTCCTTTGAGATGCTTCACTTTTCAGGATTTTCAGTTGGGGCCTCTGTTGGAGGAGTTTTCATCACTGATTGGAGTACCTGTCAGGGGTGGTATCCCCTTCAACCCTGAGATGGCTTTTCCCAGTAATGAAGAAGTGGCAAAAGCACTGTATCTGGAACCTATACTGATTGAGCAGAACATGACAACAAAGGCTGGAATCTCTGGTCTACACTTGGATTTCTTGACTTCTCAGGCTATCCTGAAGGCCTCCTTGGGAGAATGGAAGGCAGTTTGTGCATTGTTAGCCCTCAGCATATATGGGGTCATACTTTTTGCAGATGAGCCTAAGTTTATTAGCAAAAATGCCATTCATCTTTTCATTCTGAGGAACCCAGTACCCACCTTGCTGGGAGACTTCTATTATTCTGTTCACCAAAGGAATGAGAAGCAAAGAGGGAGGTTAGTGAGATGCTGTGCTCCTCTGTTTCATACCTGGCTGCTTAAACACCTACCCAGGACTGATGCTTTCCTGAACCCTCACCAACAGAAGAATTGGGCTAGGAGGCTTGTTGCTTTGACCTCAGATGACATCAGGTGGTGTACCCAGAGCACCAAGGGCAGAGACATAATTACTAGCTGTGGACAGTTTCCCAATGTACCTCTAATAGGAGTGAAGGGTTGCATCAACTACAACCCTCTGCTATTCAAAAGACAATTGGGCTATGCTTTAGTTCACCCTCCTAAAGAGCAAGACTTGGCTGAAACTTTGTATTGTGAGGTAAAGCCTAATCTGGCTGTTGTCAGGCAAGCATCCTGGGCTTGGGACAACATCCAGACCAAAGGGATGATCATTCTTGGGAAATGCAACAATGTGGCTTCATCACAGTATTATGAGTGGTCTCGTGCTAGAGCTCAGATTTCTGGAATGCCTTTCACTATTGAGGATACACCTGGACCATCCACAGCACCTCCTCCAGCCACTGTCAGCCTGGAAGAGTTTGAGAAACTAAAAGAGAGGAATGAGAATCTGACTCAAGCTCTGCAGAAGACCCTCTGGGAGAGGAGTGATGGTCGTATGGACATTGAAAGGCTAGAAAAGCTTAAGGTGGAGCATCTAGCCAGGATTGAGAAGTCAGAGGACTACATCAAGAAGTCAAGGGCTGGGGAGCAGATTCTGAAGAATGCCTGTAAAGAGGCCCAGTTCCAGAAGGCTAGGACTGATCTCTATCTGAAAGAAAGTCAAGCTAGGTGGGTCAGAATCACTGAAGCTCGCACTCAGGAAGATAAGAGAACTTAGGACAAGATTGAGAAGTTGGAGGCTAATGCAAAGGAGCAACAGGAGGCTCTGCTAGCAGCCCAGAAGGAGATCTCAGAATTGAAGCTTAGGGCTGGTGTGAAGAGGTCAAAGGACCAAGACAAGTACAAGAGGTTGACCACTGCTATCACCACCAGGAATCTTCTTATCAGGAACCTCACGGAGCATCCAACTGATCCGGTAACTGAAGCACTTCTAAAGGAAGTTAAGGAGGATGAGTTTGGTCTTGGTGTCTGACTTTTGCTTGTTGTTGCTTTCATTTCATGTACTTTTCTTTTTTTATGTTGTATTTTGACCCCTCAGGGGCATGTGTTGTAAGAAACAAACTATGTATTATTCCCCGTTTGTAATATATCTGTCAGTTTGTTTCATTTAAGTCTCTCTCTCTTTCGAGCAACATCAAAGCATCTTCCTCGGGGTCTGGAAAGGTCAAAACCAAGTGCCAAGCCGGATACCTTGGAAACAAATAAGCATACTGCATTGCATACTAACCTTTTGATTTGTTTTGTAGGCTTTTGTTTTGTTTGTTACTAACTCTGTTGTGGTTCAGGAACTATTGCTCGCCGTCGGGTGTTCCCACTCAACCGTCCGCACAGATATCCCACTCGCAACAACCTTCCGGGTATACAGATGGACCAGGTATAACAGGATCTTACAGAAGTCAGGACTCAAATGGCCAACGAGAGGTTGGAAATGAGAAACTAGATGACTCAGTTCATGGAAGTGATGAATGGTTTGGCTCAAAGCTAGGAAAGATTAAGGGCATTAGTAGAGAGGTAGACCCAAGAAGAACCCCATCTGGAGACTGGAGGAACGAGCAACAATGAGAGGTTTCAGCCTCATGTTAATCCCCCAGTGTATGGGCCTCATCTTCACCCAGAGATCAACATCCCTGCTAATGTACAAGGGAATGCCACTGCAGGCAGAGTATTACAAGAAGACCCCCAAGAAGATCAATTCACTGTAATGGGAGCTGGGGATGAAGCCTATGACAGAAGACTAGATGAAATTGCGGAGAAATTAAGATCCCTGGAGTCTCAAAACTCCTTGGGTTTTGATGTCATGGACATGGGCTTAGTGGACGGGGTAAGAATACCTCACAAGTTTAAACCTCCGTGCTTCGAGAAGTACAACGGAACTTCCTATCCACGAACCCACTTGCAATCCTTTCTGGGGAGGCTGAAGGCATACACCATGGATGAAAAACTGTGGATGTTTTACTTTGAAGATAGTTTGACAGGGGCTTCAAGGGAATGGTACTCTCACTTGACCAGAGCGACCATCAGATGCTGGAAGGACCTAGCTGAGGCCTTCATCAGACAATACCAATATAACCTGGACATGGCTCCTAACAGGACCCTCCTGATGGGACTGTCCCAGTCATCCAGAGAAAGCTTCCGGGAATACGCCCAGAGGTGGAGACAGCTTGCTGCTGTCCAACCACCCATGTCGGAAAGGGAAATGGCCGACATGTTTATGAATACCCTTCAAGGGACATACATTGATAGGCTAGCTGCCTTTTCTTCCACCAGCTTCGCTGATGTAGTCATAGCTGGAGAAAGAATTGAGAGCCTTCTAAAGATGGGTAAGATTTCCGATAATGGAGCGAGCTCGTCCAGCAACCCCAGAAAGCCTTTTGTGGGGCCTAGAAGAACCAGTGAGACTAATGTTATTCATGTCAGCAGGGGCAGACCCCAGTATGCTCATAGGTCAGTGGCAGCTGTCACCATTCCCGCTCCAATTCCTCAACAACCAGCATACCAACCACAACAACAACCCCACTACCAGCAACAAGTTCAGTATCCACCTCAGAGAAACTATAACAACAACAACACCAGCAACAACAATCAGCAAAGGCCTTTTCAACAGAGACCATCTCAGGCCAATAGGGTGATCGATCCAATCCCTATGCCTTATGCCGCTTTATTGCCACAACTCCTGAAACTCAACCTGGTTGAGCTAAGGACGTTGGCACCTCCAGATCTTGCCAGTCTGCCCAGAAATTACAACGCCAACGCCAGATGTGCTTTTCACTCCAATGCACCTGGCCACAGTACAGAGAAATGCAGAGCTTTGCACATGAAAGTGCAGGATCTAGTGGATTCCAAAGCTCTAAACTTTGCACCCCCGCCGAATGTCAATAAGAACCCCATGCCCAACCACGGAGGACCAAGAATTAATGCTATTGAGGAATATAAGCCGTCTTTCTTAATAACCAGTGTTGGGCAAATTCGGACACCTCTGGTAGAAATCAAAGCTCAGCTCCTAGAATGCCAGATGTTCCCCGGGTGTGAGCTCGGTTGTGCTTATTGCAACATTTCGATAAACGGGTGTGATAACCTGAGAAGCGGCATAAATGGTCTTATCCAGAGTGGTTTACTTCAAATCACAACATCAACACCTACGAATCCGGCAATCTCCTTAACAATAATTCCTGAGTCTTCTACAACTGCAACAACAATTGTTCCAAACAACTCTTCAATCTCATCAACAAATGCTTCATCTGTCACTTCAACGGACCAAATATCAACAACCATCTCTTTTACAACTTCAACACCCATCCAGTCGACAGTGCCTCCTACAACGTCAACAGCAATTAATGAAAGTGTCTCAACGGTTACAATATACTATGATCCTGCAAATGTTCCTGCCAGCAACTCACAAAATGCTACTCCTGTCAGAGCACCAGTTACCATATACTATGATCCACACACTATCGTGGTCCCTTCTGCAGCTGCTATCAGTCCAGTCACTATCACAGTGCCTGGGCCAGTTCCTTACGAAAGCAATAATGCAATCCCTTGGCATTACGGCTCAGATCTATACTGCGAGGGGCAGAAAATCACTTTAGAATCATCAACTTCTTCACCTCAGATAGACAATGTGGGGGGAGGCGGAGGCTTCACTCGAAGCGGACGTCTCTTCGCCCCGCAAATTCCAAGACCCATTGCTGAAGCAGAAGCTGCTGCCAAGGCAAAAGGGAAGAGCATGGTGCAAGAAGAACAAGTTGCTAAAGAAGCTTTAAAGACCCCTTTTGATCAAGAGGTTGATGAATTCATGAGAATCATAAAGAAAAGTGATTACAAGATAGTAGACCAGCTTCACCAGACACCTTCCAAAATCTCCATTTTATCATTGCTAATGTGCTCCGAGGCTCATCGGAACGCACTATTAAAAGTCTTGCACGCAGCTTATGTGCCATAGGAGATTACCGTCAATCAGTTAGAGGCTGTGGTTGGAAATGTCAACGCTAGTCATGGACTGGGATTTACCAACACTGATTTGACAACGGAAGGTCGCAATCACAACAAGGCTTTGCACATTACCTTGGAGTGTAAGGGTGCAGTTCTTTCTCACGTATTGGTAGACACGGGGTCATCGCTCAATGTCCTACCCAAGAAAGCCCTTGTGAAGCTGGAGCATGATGGATTGGCATTACGCCCAAGCAACTTGGTGGTGAGAGCCTTTGACGGTTCTAAAAGATCAGTTCTAGGAGAGATAGAGTTGCCTATAATGATTGGCCCACAGGTTTTCAAAACGACCTTCTTTGTGATGGATATACAGCCTGCCTACAGCTGTCTATTGGGTAGACCATGGATACACGCCACTGGCGCCGTGACGTCAACCCTTCACCAGAAGTTAAAATTCGAGTGGGAGGGCCAAGTCGTTACTATTTGTGGGGAAGAAGATATCTTTGTTAGCCATCTGGCTACATACAAATACATTGAGATGGATGGAGAGATCCATGAAACTATGAGTCAAGGGTTTGAGGCCTTGAACATAAATGAAGCATCCGCTGTACTTGGAACCTCAATGACATCTTATCAGCAAGCCAGGAAGGTTGTTGAAGAGGGGACTGCCCAAGGCTGGGGCAAGTTGCTGCCTGTAGAGAAAAAGGAGGACAGATTTGGGTTGGGTTACAAACCAACTCAACAAGATCAAGCAGAGGCTGCTAAGAAGCCCAATTTTGTCAGTGGGGGGATGCTCGCCCCAGATGCAGTGAACAACTTGGAAGACGAGGATTAAAGCAACCGCAACCTGGAGAGCTGGATACGTCCAAGGATCCCGGGGAGCCAAGTCCTTAACTGGTCTTCCCAGGAAATTATAAGGGTTACTCCTGCAGAGTAATTATTATTTCCTGTATTTTTAAGCATGCATCAAGTCTTGCATCTTGCCCAAGATGACAAGACTCATTTTGTAATCGGGCCATCTGTAATTTTGTACAAATAGATCAATCAATGAATATCAGACATCTTTTGCAAATGAGTCTTTTTTCTTTTCCGCTCACTGTTTTTCCATTTTTCTTTTTGTACAAAAATAAAATGGCAATGTTTTCAAAATGATAACTTCGTTTCACTCTTTCTAAACAAGATTAAAATCAATCACTAAAATGAACAATCTGAACCCTTGCAGAGAGTGCCTTTCAGACCGCACCGACAACAGCACGGCTATGACTTCGTATGACTTTGACAATCCAATCAATCAAGCTGATGAAGGGGTTGAAGAAGATTATGAGCTTCCTGAAGAGCTAGCCAGGTTGTTAAGGCAAGAGGAGAAGATTATCACTCCTCAACAGGAGGAGGTCGAAACGATTAATCTTGGTACAGATAAAGATGTGAAAGAAGTTAAAATCGGGGCCTGCTTACAAGACTCAGTGAAGAGACAACTGATTGACCTGCTTCGGGAATATGTGGATGTGTTTGCTTGGTCTTACCAGGATATGCCAGGGTTGGACACCGATATTGTTATGCACAAGCTGCCTTTAAGAGAAGATTGCCCGCCGGTTAAACAGAAACTACGCCGTACTCGCCCAGACATGGCAATGAAGATCAAAGAAGAGGTGCAAAAGCAGTGGGACGCCGGGTTCCTTGCTGTGACTAGCTATCCACCGTGGGTTGCTAATATAGTACCTGCGCCGCCTAAGAAAGACGGCAAAGTAAGGATGTGTGTTGACTACCGGGATCTGAACAGAGCCAGCCCGAAAGATGATTTTCCATTACCTCACATTGATGTATTGGTGGATAATACGGCTCAGTTCTCGGTGTTCTCCTTCATGGACGGATTTTCAGGGTACAATCAGATCAAAATGTCACCTGAAGACATGGAGAAGACAACTTTCATCACACCTTGGGGCACGTTCTGTTACAAGGTGATACCATTCGGACTGAAGAATGCTGGTGCAACCTATCAACGGGCTATGGTAACATTATTCCACGATATGATCCATAAAGAAATCGAATGTTATGTGGATGACATGATTGCCAAGTCCCTCACCGAAGAAGACCACCTGGTAAATCTGCTGAAGCTATTCAAGCGTCTGAGGATGTACCAGCTAAAGTTAAACCCCAACAAATGCACATTCGGGGTGCGATCCGGTAAGCTACTGGGATTTATTGTAAGTAAGAAAGGGATTGAAGTTGACCCTGATAAAGTCAAAGCTATTCAAGAAATGCCTGCACCGAAGACAGAGAAAGAAGTTCGAGGGTTCTTAGGTCGATTGAACTACATTTCACGGTTCATATCTCACCTTACAGCAACCTGTGAACCTTTGTTCAAACTGCTAAGAAAAGAGCAAACGGTCAGGTGGAACGAAGACTTCCAGAAGGCTTTTGACAAGATCAAGGAATACTTACAAGAGCCTCCAATCCTTATGCCTCCAGTTGAAGGAAGACCTCTAATCATGTACTTGACAGTATTAGAAGAATCAATGGGGTGTGTGCTGGGCCAGCATGACGAGTCTGGTCGAAAAGAGTATGCAATATACTACCTAAGCAAAAAGTTTACCGACTGTGAACAATGTTATTCACTGCTCGAGAAAACTTGTTGTGCTTTAGCGTGGGCTGTTCGCCGACTGAGACAGTATATGTTGACCCACACTACCTTGTTGATCTCAAAGATGGATCTAGTTAAGTACATATTTAAGAAGCCAGCGCTTACCGGACGGGTTGCAAGATGGCAAATGATCCTCACAGAATATGACATTCAGTACACGTCTCAGAAAGCCATCAAGGGCAGTGTATTGTCTGATTATCTTGCTGAGCAACCCATTGATGATTACCAGCCTATGAGATTTAACTTCCCTGATGAGGACATCATGTTCATAAAAGAAAAAGATCATGAAGAGCCTGTTCACACTGAAGGGCCTGACCCAGAGGAAGAATGGACTATGATGTTTGACGGGGCTGTTAATATGAATGGTCGTGGTGTTGGTGCGGTACTCATTACACCTAAAGGGGTTCACATGCCTTTCTCGGCAAAACTCACCTTTGACTGCACTAACAACGAAGCTGAATACGAAGCTTGCATCATGGGTCTTGAGGAAGCCATTGACCTCAGGATCAAGACTTTGATTGTGTTCGGGGATTCAGCTTTGGTAATCAACCAAACCAATGGCAAATGGTACACACACCAGGATCATCTGATACCTTACAGGGATTATACAAGGAGATTGTTGACTTTCTTCACAACAGTCAAGCTTGAGTATATCCCTCGGGACGAGAATCAATTTGCTGATGCTCTTGCCACCATTTCATCCATGATCAAAGTTCAAGCTGCCAACTTTGTACCTCGGATTTCAATGTCCAGACTTGACAGACCAGCATATGTATTCTCAGCAGATGTTGTTAAAGATGATAAGCCTTGGTTCCACGACATTAAATGCTTCTTGGAAGATCAAACATACCCACCCGGGGCATCTTCCAACGATAAGAAGACTTTAAGAAGGCTTGCTGGTAGTTTCTTTCTGAACACCGATGGTTCCCTGTACAAGAGAAACTTTGATATGGTACTCCTCAGATGCGTTGATAGAACAGAAGCAGACTTGTTAATGCATGAGGTGCACGAAGGATCCTTTGGTACCCATGCAGGAGGGCATGCCATGGCCAAGAAGTTGCTAAGATCAGGTTATTACTGGATCACAATGGATGCCGACTGTTGTGCCTACGCCAGGAAGTGCCATAAATGCCAGATTTATGTGGATAAGGTGCATGTGCCTCCCAATCCTTTGAATGTGATGTCTTCACCCTGGCCCTTTGCTATGTGGGGCATTGATATGATTGGCAAGATTGAGCCGACTGCTTCGAATGGCCACAGATTCATCCTGGTTGCCATTGACTATTTCACCAAGTGGGTCGAAGCAGCTTCATATGCAAATGTTACAAGGCAAGTGGTAGCCCGATTTCTGAAGAGGGACATCATCTGTCGGTATGGAGTGCCCGAGCGAATCATTACTGATAATGGTTCCAATTTGAACAACAAAATGATGGCAGAGTTATGCCGGGACTTCAAGATCCATCACCACAACTCTTCTCCTTACAGGCCAAAGATGAACGGCGCTGTAGAGGCAGCTAACAAGAATATCAAGAAGATTGTGCAGAAGATGGTAGTCACTTACAAAGACTGGCATGAAATGCTACCATTTGCCTTGCATGGGTACCGTACGTCAATCAGGACATCCACTGGGGCAACACCGTATCAGCTTGTGTATGGTATGGAAGCAGTCCTACCTGTTGAAGTTGAATTACCCTCCCTACGAGTACTGATGGATGTTAAGCTGAACGAAGCAGAGTGGGTCCGATCCCGATACGAACAACTGAGTCTGATTGAAGAAAAAAGATTGGCTGCAATCTGTCATGGGCAGCTGTACCAGAAAAGAATGAAGAAAGCCTTCGATCGGAAAGTCAGGCACCGAGAGTACTAAGTAGGAGATCTTGTGCTGAAAAGAATCCTCCCTCCTCATACAGACCACAGGGGCAAATGGACTCCGAACTATGAAGGACCATTCGTAGTAAAGAAAGTTTTCTCTGGTGGAGCACTGATGCTCGGCACTATGGATGGTGAAGACTTCCCGTCCCCTGTGAATTCGGATGCAGTTAAAAAATACTTCGCATGAAAATGACCCGCTGGACATAAAAACAGAATGTAAGTCCAGGCAAAAATAGGGCATCCCGGCGAGTCAAAAACAGAATAAAAGACTCGGGCAAAAATAAGGGAAAATAAACAAAAAAAAATGTACACCCGCTGAGTTGAAAAGCCGCATTGGACAACTCAGGCAAAAATGGGTATCCCGATGGATTGAAAACCCGAAAGGGCGATCCATGCAAAATAAGGGAATAAGCGAACAACTGCATTCTGAATTCGTCTGTATCACTTACAACTTGGTGAGATTCGAAAGGATCAAGCTTCTTTCAGAATCAGCCTTCTCCATAAAGCAAGACGAGAAGAGTGTCAAAAGTCATACGAGTCATAGCAAAGGGAAGCTCCTTGAAGCGTCATCAACATTGCCAACACCTTTTGTTTCTCAATTTGTAACAATCTCCTCATTTTAGGGGATTTGCTTCTTTGACTGTATCTTGCCAATTCAGGGCATATTAATCAATAAAATCAGATTTTCAATCATGTTTGGTCTCGTATATTTTATTTTCATTTGCAAAATGTCCGATGTCCTTAAGATACTGATTGCATAAATGCAGATGCTCTTCTTCTAAAAAATACGTGCTTGTAGGAAATATACTTACTCCCGGGAGTGTCTAAACTCCTATGATGGAACCCGGTAAGGGATACCTCGGGATTACTTGTGCATTTCTCCGTCTTTTCAGGATTGCAGGTATTCAAAGCACAGCATGGGACCCGAAAGCTTCATCCCGGCCGGCTGGCAAATCATTATCCACTCAGTCTTAGCACCGTAGGTGCTTTCTCCCCAGCCGAGTTACCATTTACTTCCTCCACAAGCATCCAGGGAACCATCTCCCCCACAGAGCTTTAGCCTCCATCCAGAAGAGTAATGCCCGAAGAACTCACAACAGAGTGAAGGAAGCTTCTACAAGCCCCAGCTGGGTCCCTCATCATCAAGGATAGGTTTATCAATAGCCTATATCACCAAGCAGAGCCCCAAGACAGATCTACCAACGATCTCATCCCCAGCTGGGATGTCCATTTCAAGAAGATCAACCAGAGATCTTCGCAGCATCGGGATCCGAATCCCGAATCGGTATCTTTGCATAATCATAGCATTCGCATCATATTCTCTCCCACAAAGCGTAGCATTCCGTCTAATACGGAGCATTACAACAAAAATCAAACATATTGCATAATCATAAGCCATGATCTAAATCAAACACTTGTGAATATTGACAATCCATCAACAGTACACAGCAAACTCCCCGAAACTCCCCGCCAGAGAGCCAAGGCACCTTCCCTATGGATACAGATGCTTCTTGACACCCGTCCGTGTCATATCCCCAGCAGGAAGCTAAAACATCGGCTTTACACTCGCAAACACAGACATACACTCCTTTTGACACCCGTCCGTGTCACACCCCGGTAGAAAGCCAAAAGCATCCTCTTTGCACTCATAGATACATCTTTGTACAAATTCCCTGACACCCGTCCGTGTCACATTCCCCAACATAAATACCTGACATCTTTGTAAAGCATATACTTGTTTATGTTACACTTTCCTCTTCTGACACTCGTCCGTGTCACTCTCCCCAGCAAGTTGAACAATCCTGAACACCACTCATACTTGTTGCTCCTGTTTTACTCGTACAGATACTCGTCCGTATCTTGCATACACCACTTATACATCCTCAGATTCAACACTCGTCCGTGTTCTTTGTTAACCAGTTGATACTCGTCCGTATCATCATCTCAGAACATGCGTCAAACGTTTGTTTCTACCCGATACTCGTCCGTATCGTAGTCTTAAGGATGCTCGTCCGCATCTTTAATCCATACACGTGTCAAACACTCATGTCTTCTTGAATATAGACACTCGTCTGTGTCTATTATTCCCCAGAAGAGTCCCCTCAGAATCAACACTCGTCCGTGTTCTTTGTTAACCAGTTGATACCCGTCCGTATCAACATCTCTGAACACGAGTCAGTGTTTGTTTCTACTGATACTCGTCCGTATCACGGTCTTAGGGATGCTCGTCCGCATCTTTAATCTATACACAAACATCCAAACACTTATACCTTTTATTTCTTGGATGTAAACACTCGTCCGTGTTTATTATTCCCTAGTAGGTCGCCCGCAAAGCTACCTTTTGTTATCTGACATTCGTCCTATGTCACGATAAACCTTGAGAGCAGCCGTCCCCTGCTAGGTGATCGTCCTTCACCTCTTGATGATCGTCCTTCATCATGCTCGTCCGATGGCCGTCCCCATCGTCGACCTTTTATCCGGCATTCGTCCTATGTCGTAATTTTTTAGCAGCCGTACCCTGCTAGGTGATCGTCCTTCACCTTTTGATGATCGTCCTTCATCATTTTATCCGATGGCCGTCCCCATTGTTGATCTTGTTATCTGACATTCGTCCTATGTCACGATAAACCTTGAGAGCAGCCGTCCCCTGTAGGTGATCGTCCTTCACCTCTTGATGATCGTCCTTCATCATGCTCGTCCGATGGCCGTCCCCATCGTTGACCTTTTATCCGACATTCGTCCTATGTCGCGATATTTCAGAGCAGCCGTCCCCTTCTAGGTGATCGTCCTTCACCTTTGATGACCGTCCCTCATCATTATTTCATTAGTTCTTTAACCCGATGGCCGTCCCCGTCGTGGTCCCTTTTCCTTTTCCTGGTGATCGTCCTTCATCAGTTTTAGCCCGATGGCCGTCCCCATCGTTTGTTTACATTACTTTATGAACCTGATGGCCGTCCCCATCAATTTATTAATCCCCAGAAAATCTTATAGCTTTACTTGATGGCCGTCCCCATCATAATTTCTCATATCCCAGCATGTCGGCCGTCCCCGTCATTGCTTTATTTCCCGCATTTTCCCCAACATGTCGGTCGTCCCCGTCATTGCTCTTTCCCCAACAGTCGTCCCCTGCTCGACGGTCGTCCTCCGTCGCCCACACTTTACAATATACTTTATTTTCTTTTACAATCTATATCCCTTTTCTTCTTCATTCTGTGAGTGCAAATTTTGGACTGTCTTTGGTATTCAACCACAAGTTATCTTGTTTGCCTGTTAAGCCGTTGCTTACATCCTGCACAGCTAACTCATGTTTGAATAGGGGCAGCTGTAAACACCCCAAATTTGCCCTCACCCATTCACACCATGGCTTGTGATCATTTCATATGCATAAACTCAATCATAGCATATCCCATTTGTGATTCACTGCATTGTTTCTAAGTCATCTGCATCTAGGGTTTGTGATCTGAGCAATCCAAGAGTTATTTGAGCCACTCCAAAGGTCATCAATCACTTCAAAGGGGTCCATGTATGTTCAAGCATCATATGATATCCTCTCAAAGTCAAGAATGTCAAAAAATCACAAGAACTGAGAATGGCATGGAAGCAGAGCCAGGTTTAACTACACAGATGACCTAGAATTAGGGTTTTGGTTTCAGAGGCCATAACTCCAATTTTTTTGGTCATTCTTGTTTCTATTGGTCTCTATATGGTATAGGGATCATGCATATCAATTTTCATGAAGAAATTCCATGGGGAAGTCATCTGATCAAGAGTTGACTTTTTGAGCAAGCCAGTGTAAAATCAGGGCATCTGAGGCCCCCAATGACCCAACCAAAGGGTGTTCTTCATCATTTTGATTGTGTATGATCTTTATTTGATCATATAAGATGTTGGAAGTTCACAAAATTGAAGAATTTCAAGTCACTTGCAAAGTTGACTTTTTGGGAAAGTTGACTTATAATGAAAATTGCCATTTTGGGAAACTTTTTCAACCCTTGCTTTTTGATTCAAAAATGCTTCAAATGGAAAAACTTTGGTCATGAAAGTTGTAGAATGGATCATTACCTTTTCAAAAAGTACAAGAACTTGACCTAATTCATTTTGGATCAAAAGTTATGGCTTGTCAAAGTTGGCCAAAATCACATAATTTGAAGTTTTCTACCAAAGAGGCATTTTGCAAAATGGTATGATCAAGTGTTCTAAAGGCCTCAAATGTGTACAAATTCTTCACAACATGATCACATGACCTCTAAAATTCAGAATGGGCCAAAGAATCATCTCATTTCATGCCTTGAACTTCAAGAAATCCCAAAGGAACCAAACTTTGTGAAACTTGCAAAACCTATCACAAACCATCAACCACTTGCTGCATTGCTTCTAGACCTGTTCCATAGCATTCCTTGATTCAAGCTGAGCCAAAGCAAGCCAAAAACCAAGTTGTACCATTGCCCATACCTCAAGTACGAATCAAGTTGACATTTTGGCCAAAGACCCATACCAATCACCATAGGCCACCAACAACTCTCTGACCTATCACCTTTTGATACATGGACCAAAGCCAACATAACACACCACTCTCTCCAAGATGAAACACACCCAAGCCATAGTTATCATTTTTTTTGCTCCAACTTGCAAAAGCATTCGAAACACTCAGCACAAGCCTCAAACACACAAACAAACTTCACAAACAAACTCAGCATGCTTCACTGATCAAAAACCACTCATCACCATAGCCTGAAAGTCTCAGAAACCAAGATACGATTTCTGCCCCTCTTTGAGCAGAACTTCAGCAATCTTTCAAACCAACCATTATAAACTTCAAACAAGCCTTGAAAGCTTCTCAGGAGGTCCATTGGAGTTGATTGGAGGCAAGAAGCTGACCAGAAAGTTCCTAATTTGAAAGCTTCGATTCAGGTAGCCATGGAAATTCATTTTTCCAGAACTCTCTTTTCTTGCTTCTAAAATGATCTATATGCTTCCCTGAGTTCACTGAACCTTTCACTTTTGAAAATGATTAAGTTTTGAGGTTGTATGGCTTGTCTGAAACTTTGCCCGAAAACTTGATTTTTGTTTGTTCTTCATGATTCACGAAAAAGAAATGGAATTTGTTGCTGGATTGTTGTTTAGGGTGTTTAGTTGAGTTGATCTGGAGGTTTTGGCATGTTTTAGTAACGTTTTGAGAGAGCTAGGTCAAAGGTCTCGCCGGAGAAGACGACCGGAAGTCTTCTCCGGCCACCTGAAAGTGTATAGGGCTAATCTGTGTAATTAAATGAAGTTTGAATGTGGAGCGTTGGATGGCTTGACCAGGTTTGACCCGCGCGTGTTTGAACGGACAAGATGCAACATTAGAAACCCTAATCCATAATTAACCTAATTAATTCAGTTTAATTAATTTAAAATGGAAATTAGGTCAGTTTGAATCTCAACCCTTGGATCTGGTGCGCAGTCTTTCCCTCCTTCCTGAGTTTGAATCCAGACCTTTAGATGTGCATACTTTTCATTTAATTCATTTTATTTTCTTTTTTATTTCATTTGTTTTCTACATTTTATTTAAAATAGTAAAAATCATTGAAAAATTCTGAAAATTTTTATTCAAGCTTTTATTAATTTTCAGAAACCAAAAACATTTTTATTTTTATTTTTTGCATTAAAAAATATTTTTAAATCATTTAAAAGATTATTTTTAATTAATTAATGAGAATTAATTAATTAAAAATACTTTTAGGTATTTAAAAATCACAAAAAAATTCATGAGACATTTAAAATCATTTAGAAACATTGTCCAACCTTCAAACCGAATTTCTTTTTTGATCTTGATGTCTCTTGACAATTTTCCATGGAATTAATTTCATTTCAAGGCATTATTTTGACCCAATCTTCAAAGATTCATTTCTGCCTAGTCTTTAAGAGTTGGACTTTGATTCTTTTTGCATTGCATCTTGTATAGCATGTAGTTTATAGGATTAAATTGGCATGAATTTATCTTGCATTTCCTATTTGTTTGACATTTTTCTTGACAAGGTGCCTTAAAACTCTAGAAATCTTAAGAAATTCATAACTTGCACTAGGTTGAGAATTGGGTCCTCTCCTTTGGGCAGTGAGTTTGTGTAGGTTTAGGGTTCCTTTGAGTGCATTTTCAAATTTTTATCTTAGTGTTTGCTTCTGGTTTTGATTTTTGTTTTGTGCATTGATCATAAACCCTAATTTGGGCTCTCTTTTGCATTCATCTTGCATTTGCTTGCATACCATGACTTGCCATGACATTTTGTGCATCCATTTGATTCATAATACATCTTAAGACATATTAGGATCATGGTTGATCATTGCATCATCCATTTGCCATGTTGTATGTCATTTGCATTTCATAACTTTTCATGTATGTTCATGGTTCTAAGAATGTTTCATTTGCATCCATATGTGTGTCTGATCATTCTCATGCCTTGCCTCATGTTTGCATCATCACTTAGCATCATTAACATCACACACATGCTTCTGGTTTTGGTTTGCATCATGCCATTTCATCTCATTTTGCATTGCATTGCATTTCTTTCACTAACTTTTCAGGTGGTAAGTTACTTTGAGAAGTGAATTTGCCTTCACTTCTCACAATCTCTTTTCATCTCTCTTGTGCATCATTGCTGCATTTTGTCTTGTTTTTGAGATTGAGCTTGCTCTTTCTTCTTCTTCTTACTTTCTTTCTTCAAGTGACTTGTCTTCTTAAATGAAGCAAGTTACTTTGCTTCTCTTGGCTCCTTTCATCTGCTTCTTGGTGGTTCCTTTGGAGATTCTTTCTCTCTTAAGCCTCACAAACCTTAGGAACAACCAAGCATGACAATAATTAGGGTTTTGATTAGTCCCCCATTTAGCTTTTGCCTTTGTGTCTCTTTGAGTCCTCTCTTCTCACCTCATAATCAGGGACTAAACCCTAAAGGCTTTAAGGCTTTGTGATTAAGCTTATGCCTGCATCCTTCTATTAGGATGGAGTGTATAACTTTAATCCTAAGTGTTAAACCCTTAATGTGTTTAAATCCTTTAATCAATCCATCTAATAATCATCAAGACATCAAGCTTGTAACTTGGGCCTTGCATTAGGGTACTAATTCTTCCTTAATTGGTTAAGAAGGACTAACCCTAGTGTTAATGGACAAGTCCCCCTCAAGTTGTCTTACAAACCATAAAACTCACTTCTTCATCATATCATTAACTAAAATCCACTTAATAAAGGCTTTGTTTTGTCATGAGTTTAATCCTTAATCATGGATTAAGTTGAGGAGTTTTCCTCAGCTTAAACATTCTCATCTATTATCCTTCTATTAGGATGGTGTAATGAGTCTGTTTAATCCCTGATTATGGCTTAATCTCATTACTCAACACTAAACAAAAAAACACCAAAAATATCTAAATAATCACAAGTAGGTTAATGATCTTAATCCTACACCATGGTGATTAAGTGTGAGATGCTGACTTCACACTTAAGGTATTCTCATTACCCCTAATCAGAGGGAAGATGTGATGAGTTTACTAACCCATTGGTTTAGGCTTAAGCTCATTAACTTATGACAAACTTCAAAAAGCAATAAAAGACTGAAAACATCCAAAACAAAAGATAATCGTCTCCTTCGGGATTCTTTTCTCATCTCATTCACTCACAAACGAGAACTCGCTTCTTCCGTCTAATGCAAGACAGTTAGCACCTGAGCCAGACAGGTCATACACATGAGCATAGACAAGCAAGCAGTTCACAAGTCAATTTATCTTTCAGTCTCTTTGGGTCGAACTACGGTGTTCTGACTTCCTCATTGCACGAGAGGATACGTAGGCATAACTTAACAGTTATCGAACAAAAGTCTTTGTATACCCCCCCCTCCTTCCAGCATTATTCTTTTAGCCTCATGATCTTGGGCATCTCATTCCTACACTAACACTGTACATTTATACACTTTATTTCTTCCACACAGACACCTGTACATCCTGTTTCAGCTCTTTTGTACACAAATTGCACTGACACTACCCCTTTAAAACACAAATCTTTTAAGCGTGGATCCCGTCGAGTACGGCGGACAATCTGGGTGCTAATACCTTCCCAGATTGTAACCAACCCCTTTTCTCAGTCTCTCTGGTTCGCAACCGTCTTATCCATATCTTTCTAGGTCTATGCAGCATTGCCTTTCCTCCGGGATAAAAATGCCTAGCTGGCGACTCTTTTCTTTTCTTGTGAGTTCACTCCTATGTGTTCTCACATTCCTCTTTCGCCGACAGTTCGCGTCTGTACCTTATTTGAGTGAGCCTCATTTATTGGGAGCGACAGCTTGGCGACTCTGCTGGGGACCCTTATACTGTAACCAGGGCTTCTGGTACTTTTTGTGGGTTCCTCCTAGCGCTTGTTTGATGTGTGTTTACTGGGGTGTTATGTGCTAATTGTGTTTATATAGTTGCTTTATTTATTGCTTTATGTACAGTTTTGTTTACTGCTTTCTTTATAGCTTTATATGCATCATACTGTCATATTGTTCAGGCTGGATCTGTTTTTTTTTTTGTCTTGGTGGGTGGGGTTCTACTGAGAGTTTAAGGTCCTATACCTGGGACCTGAGTGACACCTAGGCTAGAGTGGTTCATGTTCTTTCCCATTCCATTTCGGTCTGGTGCGGGAATATGAAACACGGTTCAGATATGGGTTTCTTCTTGAGAACTCTGTGCTACAGATCTCCTGTAGTGCTAGGGCTATCTGGGAAGCCTGCTAAGTCTGGATGACCTTTACTATGACCTTCAGAAACTGAGGTGAACTAGAGGAGGATCTTTTATGGTTATTGTAAACACTGTACCTCCGGGTTAGAAGTGTTTACACTTCTCATAACTGATCCAAGTCTGAGGATCCTTGTTTTAGAACATCACCTGTGAGGGGGGTTGGGCTGTTTACAGGTTTGCTAGAACCCTTGGCCACATCATACCCTGTTTCTTATTGTGTTTAAGATTGCTTCACTTTGGACGATTCTTGTGATTTAACCCAGGATATGTGACTCTTTATTTGAGTCCCCCACCCTGGTTACTGGATTTTTGAACCTCCATCCGGACTTCTTAGACATACATGGACTTATAACAAGACATTTGATCAGATCCAGCTTGATCACAAACCCTTGCATATCATTTGCATACATCATCATTGCATCATTTAACATTTGCTTATTTGTTTTTCAGGGTATCCATATCACATTTGGCTTGGTTTTGACCCCTTTTATCTGATTAGACCCCTGTTCATCATCTATCTGCTTCAGCCATCTGCATCAGTTGCCTATTTCAGCCATCTATTATCACCAGTCTCAGCCTGTCAGTGGCTCATCACCAATTTTAGTCTTCATCATCAGCATCTGTTCTTCATCAGCAGTCATGGCACCCAAAAAGAGCAACATTTCATATCACTTCTTTGAGACTGTGCTGATTGGCATCAGACAGGTCCAGGCACTCATTACTCCAGACCATATCCCATTATTCAGAGAACATTATGGGAGCATCATTGATATGGTTATGGACTTGGATCCTTCGCAGAGGAGTTTGATTCACACTTGCCTACAGTTCTATGATCCTCCTTTGAGATGCTTCACTTTTCAGGATTTTCAGTTGGGGCCTCTGTTGGAGGAGTTTTCATCACTGATTGGAGTACCTGTCAGGGGTGGTATCCCCTTCAACCCTGAGATGGCTTTTCCCAGTAATGAAGAAGTGGCAAAAGCACTGTATCTGGAACCTATACTGATTGAGCAGAACATGACAACAAAGGCTGGAATCTCTGGTCTACACTTGGATTTCTTGACTTCTCAGGCTATCCTGAAGGCCTCCTTGGGAGAATGGAAGGCAGTTTGTGCATTGTTAGCCCTCAGCATATATGGGGTCATACTTTTTGCAGATGAGCCTAAGTTTATTAGCAAAAATGCCATTCATCTTTTCATTCTGAGGAACCCAGTACCCACCTTGCTGGGAGACTTCTATTATTCTGTTCACCAAAGGAATGAGAAGCAAAGAGGGAGGTTAGTGAGATGCTGTGCTCCTCTGTTTCATACCTGGCTGCTTAAACACCTACCCAGGACTGATGCTTTCCTGAACCCTCACCAACAGAAGAATTGGGCTAGGAGGCTTGTTGCTTTGACCTCAGATGACATCAGGTGGTGTACCCAGAGCACCAAGGGCAGAGACATAATTACTAGCTGTGGACAGTTTCCCAATGTACCTCTAATAGGAGTGAAGGGTTGCATCAACTACAACCCTCTGCTATTCAAAAGACAATTGGGCTATGCTTTAGTTCACCCTCCTAAAGAGCAAGACTTGGCTGAAACTTTGTATTGTGAGGTAAAGCCTAATCTGGCTGTTGTCAGGCAAGCATCCTGGGCTTGGGACAACATCCAGACCAAAGGGATGATCATTCTTGGGAAATGCAACAATGTGGCTTCATCACAGTATTATGAGTGGTCTCGTGCTAGAGCTCAGATTTCTGGAATGCCTTTCACTATTGAGGATACACCTGGACCATCCACAGCACCTCCTCCAGCCACTGTCATCCTGGAAGAGTTTGAGAAACTAAAAGAGAGGAATGAGAATCTGACTCAAGCTCTGCAGAAGACCCTCTGGGAGAGGAGTGATGGTCGTATGGACATTGAAAGGCTAGAAAAGCTTAAGGTGGAGCATCTAGCCAGGATTGAGAAGTCAGAGGACTACATCAAGAAGTCAAGGGCTGGGGAGCAGATTCTGAAGAATGCCTGTAAAGAGGCCCAGTTCCAGAAGGCTAGGACTGATCTCTATCTGAAAGAAAGTCAAGCTAGGTGGGTCAGAATCACTGAAGCTCGCACTCAGGAAGATAAGAGAACTTAGGACAAGATTGAGAAGTTGGAGGCTAATGCAAAGGAGCAACAGGAGGCTCTGCTAGCAGCCCAGAAGGAGATCTCAGAATTGAAGCTTAGGGCTGGTGTGAAGAGGTCAAAGGACCAAGACAAGTACAAGAGGTTGACCACTGCTATCACCACCAGGAATCTTCTTATCAGGAACCTCACGGAGCATCCAACTGATCCGGTAACTGAAGCACTTCTAAAGGAAGTTAAGGAGGATGAGTTTGGTCTTGGTGTCTGACTTTTGCTTGTTGTTGCTTTCATTTCATGTACTTTTCTTTTTTTATGTTGTATTTTGACCCCTCAGGGGCATGTGTTGTAAGAAACAAACTATGTATTATTCCCCGTTTGTAATATATCTGTCAGTTTGTTTCATTTAAGTCTCTCTCTCTTTCGAGCAACATCAAAGCATCTTCCTCGGGGTCTGGAAAGGTCAAAACCAAGTGCCAAGCCGGATACCTTGGAAACAAATAAGCATACTGCATTGCATACTAACCTTTTGTTTTGTTTTGTAGGCTTTTGTTTTGTTTGTTACTAACTCTGTTGTGGTTCAGGAACTATTGCTCGCCGTCGGGTGTTCCCACTCAACCGTCCGCACAGATATCCCACTCGCAACAACCTTCCGGGTATACAGATGGACCAGGTACAACAGGATCTTACAGAAGTCAGGACTCAAATGGCCAACGAGAGGTTGGAAATGAGAAACCAGATGACTCAGTTCATGGAAGTGATGAATGGTTTGGCTCAAAGCCAGGAAAGATCCTTTTTGTGGGTTCCTCCTAGCGCTTGTTTGATTTGTGTTTACGGGGGTGTTATGTGCTACTTGTGCTTATTATTTATTGCTTTATTTACTGCTTTATGTACAACTTTATTTATCGCTTTCATTTATAGTTTTATGCATTTCATACTGTCATTATCATCTGTGCTGGATCTGCTGTTTCCTTGGTGGGAGGGATTTTTGAGTGATTAAGGTTCCATACAAGGGACCTGAGTGACACATAGGATAGAGTGGCTTCATATTCTTTCCCATTCCATTTCGGTCTGGTGCGGGAATATGAAACACGATTCAGATATGGGTTTCTTCTTGAGAACTTTGTGCTACGGATTTCCTGTAGTACTAGGGCTATCTGGGAAGCCTGCAAAGTCTGGATGATCTTTTATGACCTTCAGCATCTGAGGTGAATTAGAGGAGGATCCTTTATGATTATTATAAACATTGTACCTCCGGGTTAGAAGTGTTTACACGTCTCATAACTGATCCAAGTCTGAGGATCCTTGTTCTAGAACAATACATGTGAGGGGGTTGGGATGTTTACAGGTTTGCAGGAACCCTTGGCCTCATCATACCCTATTACAAGTTTTGTTTTAAGAATGCATCATTTTGGACAGTTCTTGTGAAACCCTGGACTTGTGACTCTTCATTTGAGTCCCCTACCTGGTTACTGGTTTTCTAAGCCTCCATCCGGACTTATGAACACACATGGACCCTATCAAGGTAGATAACAGATCCAGCACTTGATCACAAACCCTTTGCATATCATTCTGCATACATCATTTTGCATCATTTAACATTTGTCTATTTGTTTTACAGGGTATCCACATCTTATCATTGGTTTGGTTTTGACTTGTTCTACTGCTCAGCTATCTGCATCAGCCTCTTCATCAGTTATCTTCATCAGGGGTTCTTCTTCAGTACTTTCTCCAGTTATCTCCATCAGTCATCAGCAGTTTTCATCAGGGGTTCTCCTCAGTTTTCTTCACCAGCATCCATTATCAGCATGGACACTTCCAGGAAGAGCAACATCACATACCACTTCTTTGAGCCTACTCTGACAGGAATCAAACAGATCCAGTCTCTCATCACTCTTGATCATGTCCCTTTATTCAGGGAACATTATGGAGGCATATTGGACATGATCATGGACCTGGATGCATCCCAGAGGAGCATGATTCACACCTGTCTCCAGTTTTATGATCCTCCTCTCAGATGGTTTACTTTCCCAGATTTTCAGTTGGGGACCTTTGATGGAAGATTTTTCCATGTTGTTAGGTGTCCCTATCAGGAGGGGAATTCCTTTCAACCCTGAGATGGTTGCTCCAAAGAATGAAGATATAACTAAGGCTTTGCACTTGGAGCCCACCCTCATTGACCAGAGCATGACCACCAAGGCTGGAATTCCAGGCCTTCATTTGGATTTCTTGGTTACTCAGACCACCCTGCATGCTGCAGTAGGGAAGTGGGACACTGTTTGTGCTCTTCTAGCCCTCAGCATATATAGAGTCATCTTGTTTGCAGACGAGCCTAAGTTTGTAAGCAAGAATGCTATTCACCTGTTCTTATTAAGGAACCCAGTTCCTACCTTGCTTGGAGTCTTTTACTACTCAGTACATCAAAGGAATGAGAAGCAAAGGGGAAGATTGGTCAGATGCTGTGCACCCCTCTTCTACTGTTGGTTCTTAAGACACTTGCCAAAGTCGGACACTTTCCTGAACCCTCATCAGCCAAGGAATTGGGCTAAGAGATTGATTGCCCTTACATCAGAAGACATCAGATGGTGTACTCAGAGCACCAAGGGCAAGGACATCATTACTAGCTGTGGGCAATATCCCAATGTACCCTTGATTGGAGTAAAAGGTTGCATCAAATATAACCCTTTTCTTTTTAAGAGGCAATTAGGATATGCTTTGGTTCATCCCCCGAGAGGGCAAGATTTGACAGAAACCCTCTATTGTGACATTCAACACAACTCTGCTATTGTCAGACAGGCAGCCTGGGCCTGGGACAATATTCAGACTAAGGGGACAGTTATCCTTGGCAAATGCAACAACATAGCCTCATCACAGTAACTTGATTGGTCTCGTACCAGGGCACAGATCACTCGGATGCCATTCACCTTAGAGGATGTATCTGGTCCTTCAGCAGTGGAGCCTGCAGCTACTGTCAGTTTAGAGGAGTTTGGGAAATTGAAGGAAGGGAATGCTCAGCTCTCTGAAGCTTTGAAGAAGACCCTCTGGGAGAGGAATGATAGCCGTCTGGATAATGAAAGGTTAGAGAAGCTCCGGATTGAGCACTTGACCAAGATTGAGAAAACGGATGACTACATCAGAAAGGCTAGAGCAGGAGAGTTAGTGTTGAAGAATGCTTGCAAGGAAGCTAAGACTCAGAAGGCCAGAGTTGAGCATTACTTAGAGGAGAGTTAGGCTAGGTGGATCAAGATCACCGAGGCTCGTGCACAGGAAGATCAAAGAACTTAAGCTAGGATAGAGCAACTGGAGGCTAGTGAGAAGAAGAATCAGGCAGTTTTGATAGCAGCACAGAAGGAGATCTCTGAGTTGAAACTCCGGGTGGGGTTGAAGAGATCAAAGGACCAAGATAAGCATAAGAAGTTGACCTATGCCATTGCCACCAGGAACCTCCTCATCAGGACTATCACAGAGCACCCAGTAGGTCCCGTGACTGAGGCTCTCCTGAAGGAAGTCAGGGAGGATGACTTTGGATTGGATGTTTGATTTCCTTGTACTTGTATTTCCTTTTGTTTGTACTCTTGATTTTGTTGTTGTATTTTGACCCACCATGGGAACTTTATTGTAATCAAACTATGTATTTTCACATTTTTGTAATATATGGTTTGTGTTATTTTGTGGGCTTAATCTCTCTCCAACATCATCATTCCTCGAGGTCTGGAAGGTCAAAACCAAAGAACCAAACCGGATACCCTTGGAAGACAAATAGACATCATGCATTGCATACTAACATCATTTCTTTGTTTTGTAGGTTTTTGTTTGTTGTTGTTTCTCACTTTGTTGTGGTCTCAGGAAACATTGCTCGTAGAAGAGTGTTCCCCGTCAATAGAATGCACCGGTATCCGACAAGAAACAACCTTTCGGGATTACAAATGGACCAAGTTCAGCAAGACTTGACTGATGTGAGGACCCAAATGGCCAATGAAAGGACAGAGATGAGGGCCCAAATGAATCAATTTATGGCAGTGATGACTGGTTTGGCTCAGAGCCAGGAGAGACTAGGAGAATTAGTCGAGCGGCAAACTCCCGAGGAACACCATCCAGGTACAGGGTGTACCAGTAATAATGATCACGTACAACCTCGTACTGATCCACCAGAGTTTGGACCTCATCTGAACCCAGACATCAACGCTATAAGAAACACCCAGGGTAACACTGGAGGGAGGGCTTTGCACGAAGACCCTCAAGAAGAACAATTTACTGTGGTTGGGGCTGGAGACGAAGTTTACAATCGTCGGTTGGATGAAATTGCAGAGAAGCTAAGGTCTCTTGAATCCCAAAACTCTCTGGGTTTTGATGTCATGGACATGGGATTAGTGGAGGGGGTGAGAATTCCTCATAAGTTCAAACCTCCTTGTTTTGAAAGATACAATGGCACATCCTGCCCACTTACCCATCTCCAATCTTTCCTGGGGAGATTGAAAGCTTACACCATGGATGAGAAACTGTGGATGTTCTACTTCAAGGATAGCTTGACAGGGGCATCCCGAGAATGGTATTCCCATTTAACCAGAGCCACGGTGAGAAATTGGAAAGACTTGGCTGAAGCTTTCATTCGTCAATATCAGTATAATCTGGACATGGCTCCAAATAGAAACCTTCTGATGGGAATGTCACAGTCTTCCCGTGAAAGCTTTAGAGAGTATGCCCAAAGGTGGAGGCAACTAGCTGCTGCCGTTCAACCCCCGATGTCAGAAAGGGAGATGGCAGACATGTTCATGAATACTCTCCAGGGTACCTATATTGACAGATTGGTTGTATTTTCTTCTACCAGCTTTGCAGACGTGGTGATAGCCGGGGAAAGAATTGAGAGCTTAATGAAGATGGGAAATATTTTTGACAACGGTGCCAGTTCAAGCAGTGCAAGGAAGCCATTTGCTGGGCCCTACCGATCCGGTGAAACAAATTATGTACATATGGGAAGAGGAAGACCCCAATATCTGCCCAGATCAGTTGCTGCCGTCATTATCCCTACTCAACCTCCTCAGTATACTCAACAACCACAACACTTTCCTCAACAACCACAGTTTCCTCAACAGAGATCCTACAACAACAATAACAGCAATCAACAACAACGCCCTTTTCAACAGCGGCCATCTCAGATCAACAGGGTGATTGACCCTATTCCAATGCCATATGCCACATTGCTGCCACAACTCATAAAGCTCATTCTTGTTGAGTTGAGGACATTGGCTCCACCGGATCCTCAGAACCTTCCGAGAAATTACGACATCAACACTAGTTATGCTTTTCATTCTAATGCACCTGGTCACTCCATGGAAAAATGCAGGGCTCTTCATATGAAGGTCCAGGATCTGGTAGATTCAAAGGCCCTGAACTTTGCACTACCTCCCAATGTCATGAAAAATCCTATGCCAAGCCACAGTGGGCCAAGGATTAATGCTATAAAGGAAGGCTCACCCATGAGTTTAATAGAAGATATTACAAGTATTCAGACACCTCTGGCAGAGGTTAAAGCTCAACTTTTAAAATTCCAAGTGTTTCCAGGTTGTGAGGCCTGTTGTGAATCTTGCAAGGTTTCGATGAACGGGTGTGCAAGCTTGAGGAATAGCATCAATGGCTTGATTAAAGAAGGCATTCTGCAAATAACAACAATAGCGTTTACAACACCAACAACTCCTTTTACAAAGACAAATGATTCTTCTACAACTGCAACAACAATTGATCCTACCGATTCATCTACAAAATTAGCAACCACTTCTTCCATCACTTCAACAAACAATAGTTCCATTTTATCCACTTCTACAACTTCAGCAATCACCAACAATGATGTCTCCACAGTTACTATTTATTATGACCCTACAACGGTCCCAAACTCCAGCAACTTTCAACAATCTCAACAACAACCAAGCTTCAATACATCACCCCCAACATCCACAAGAAGTCCTGTCACGATCTTCTATGATCTGCAGACAATAACGGTTCCAACCTCTGTTGCAGTGAGCCCAGTTACCATCACGGTACCAGGGCCTATTCCATATGATAAAGACAATGATGTACCTTGGCATTATGGTGCAGATCTTTACTGCAATGGAGAAAAAGTCCTTCTTGATTCTTCAGTTCCTACCTCACAAGTGGATAATGTCGGGGGAGGCGGAGGCTTCACCCGAAGCGGATGCCTCTTCGCGTCACAAGCTCCAAAGACCAGTACTGAGGCAGAGGCTGCTGCCAAAGCCAAAGGGAAAAGTGTGGCACCTGAAGAACCCGCACCAAAAGAGAATCATAAATCATCCTTTGATCAGGATGTGGATGAATTTATGAGGATAATTAAAAGAAGTCACTACAAGGTTGTGGATCAGCTCCACCAGACTCCTTCCAAGATCTCAATCCTATCCCTGCTGTTGTGTTCCGAAGCTCATCGGGATGCACTACTCAAAGTTCTACACGCTGCCTACGTGCCAGAAGAGATCACAGTGAATCAGCTTGAAACAGTGATGTCTAATGTCAATACTAGCCATGGGCTAGGTTTCACCAATGCTGACTTAACAACAGAAGGACGTCACCACAACAAGGCTTTGCACATCACCCTGGAGTGTAAAGGGGTTGTACTCTCTCATGTTCTTGTAGACACTGGGTCCTCACTCAATGTCTTGCTGAAAAAAGCTCTTGTTAAGCTCGAATATGATGGTATAGCTCTCCGACCAAGCAATCTGGTGGTCAGGGCTTTTGATGGCTCCAAGAGGTCTGTTCTTGGAGAGGTGGAGCTGCCTGTGATAATCGGTCCGCAGGTCTTTCAGACTACTTTCTATGTGATGGACATTCAGCCGGCCTACAGCTGTTTGTTGGGTCGACCATGGATTCACGCTGCAGGCACAGTAACGTCGACCCTTCACCAGAAATTGAAATATGAGTGGGAAGGACAGATTATCACCATCTGTGGTGAAGAGGACATCTTTGTTATCCATTTGGCTACATACAAATACATTGAGATGGATGGTGAGATCCATGAAACTATGAGCCAAGGGTTTGAGGCCTTGAACGTCAATGAGGCGACGACTGAAGTATTTGCTGCATCCCAGGAGGATAGGATGGGTACTTCAATTGTCTCCTATCAGCAAGCCCGGAAGGTTGTTGAAGATGGAAATGCCCAAGGCTGGGGCAAGTTGCTGCCAGTGGAGAAGAAGGAGGACAGATTCTATTTGGGTTACAAACCATTCCGACAAGATCAATCAGAGGCTGCAAAGGAGCCCAAGTTCTTCAGTGGGGGAATGCTCACCCCAGATGCTGTTAACAATCTGGAAGACGAGGCGGAAAGCGACCGCAACCTGGAGAGCTGGATACGTCCAAGGATCCCGGGTCACCAAGTCCTTAACTGGCCTTCCCAGGAAATTATAAGGGTTACTCCTGCAGAGTAATTATTATTTCCTGCCTTTTTTAGCATGCATCAAGTCCTGCATCTTGCCCAAAGTGTCAGGACTCATTTTGTAATAGGGCCATATTGTAATTTTGTGCAAATGGATTATCAATGAATATCGGACATCTTTTGCAAACAAGTCTCTTTTTCGCTCACTGTCTTTTCATTTTTTACTTTTGTACAAAACAATAAAATGGCAATGTTTTCAAAAATAATAAATTCATTTTCACTTTTCTAAAACAAGATTAAAATTGATCAATAAAACGAACAAATCTCAACCCTTGCAGAGATTATCCTCCAGATTGCACCGACAACAGCAACGCTATGACCTTGTATGACTTCGACAATCCGATTAATCAAGCCGATGAAGGGGTTGAAAAAGACTATGAGTTACCTGAAGAGTTAGCCAGGTTGTTGAGGCAGAAAGAGAAAGTGATTACTCCTCATCAGGAGGAGGTTGAAACAGTTAATCTTGGTACTGAAGAGGATTTGAAAGAAGTGAAGATTGGGGTCGGGCTGCAAGCTTCAGTAAAAGAACAACTCATTGACATGCTTCGAGAATACGTCGACGTCTTTGCTTGGTCCTATCAAGACATTACAGGTCTAGATACGGATATTGTTATGCACAAGCTTCCATTAAAAGAAGATTGCCCTCCAGTGAAGCAAAAGTTACGCCGTACTCGCCCAGATATGGCCATGAAGATTAAAGAAGAAGTACAAAAACAGTGGGACGCCGGTTTCCTTGCTATAACGAGTTACCCGCCGTGGGTCACTAATATTGTACCAGTGCCTAAGAAGAATGGCAAAGTACGGATGTGTGTGGATTACCGGGACTTGAACAGAGCTAGCCCAAAGGATGATTTCCCATTACCTCACATTGATGTATTGGTCGACAACACAGCTCAGTTCTCAGTGTTTTCCTTCATGGATGGTTTTTCTGGGTATAATCAGATCAGAATGTCACCCGAAGATATGGAGAAAACAACCTTCATCACACCTTGGGGCACTTTTTGTTACAAGGTAATGCCTTTTGGACTGAAGAACGCCGGTGCAACTTATCAATGGGCTATGGTAACATTATTCCATGATATGATCCACAAAGAAATTGAATGCTACGTGGATGACATGATTGCCAAGTCCCTCACTAAAGAAGACCATCTGGTAAATCTGCTGAAGTTGTTCAAGCGTCTGAGGAAGTACCAATTGAAGTTAAACCCCAACAAGTGCACATTCGGGGTACGTTCTGGTAAGTTGCTGGGATTTATCGTAAATGAAAAGGGAATCGAGGTTGACCCTGACAAAGTCAAAGCCATTCAGGAGATGCATGCACCTAGGACTGAAAAAGGAGGTTTGGGGGTTCTTACGTAGATTGAACTACATATCAAGGTTCATATCTCACCTCACCGCAACCTATGAGCCCCTGTTCAAATTGTTAAGAAAGGAACAAATGGTCAGGTGGAACGAAGATTGTCAGAAGGCTTTTGACAAGATCAAAGAGTACCTACAAGAACCTCCAATTCTTATGCCTCCAGTTGAAGGAAGACCTCTAATAATGTACCTGACAATATTAGAAGGATCAATGGGGTGTGTGTTGGGCCAGTATGACGAGTCTGGTAAAAAAGAGTATGCAATATACTACCTAAGTAAAAAGTTTACCGACTGTGAACAATGTTATTCACTGCTCGAGAAAACTTGTTGTGCTTTAGCGTGGGCTGCTCGCTGACTAAGGCAGTATATGTTGACTCACACTACCTTGTTGATCTCAAAGATGGACCCCGTCAAGTACATATTTGAGAAGCCATCACTTACCGAAAGGGTTGCAAGATGGCAAATGATTCTGACAGAGTATGACATTCAGTACACAACTCAAAAAGCCATCAAAGGCAGTGTACTGTCTGAATTTCTAGCTGAGCAACCCATTGATGATTACCAGCCCATGAGATTTGACTTCCCTGATAAAGACATCATGTACCTAAAAGCAAAAGATAATGAAGAGCCTGTTCACACTGAAGGGCCTGACCCAGAAGAAGAATGGACAATGATGTTTGATGGGGCTTTCAATATGAATGGTCGAGGAGTTGGTGCAGTGCTCATTACGCCTAAAGGAATTCATATGCCTTTCTCGGCAAAACTCACCTTTGCATGCACTAATAACAAAGCTGAATACGAAGCATGTATCATGGGTCTTGAGGAAACCATTGACCTCAGGATCAAGACTTTGAATGTATTTGGAGATTCAGCTTTGGTAATCAATCAGACCAACGGCAAATGGTACACTCACCAAGAGCATATGATTCCATACCGTGACTATACAAGGAGATTATTGACTTTCTTCACAACAGTCAAACTTGAGTATATCCCTCGAGACGAAAATCAGTTGGCAGATGCTTTAGCTACCATTTCCTCCATGATCAAGGTTCAAACTGCCAATTATGTGCCTCAGATTTTGGTATCCAGACTAGACCGACCAGCATACGTATTCTCCGTGGACATTTCTAAAGATGACAAGCCTTGGTTCCATGACATCAAATGCTTCTTGGAGGATCAAACATACCCACCTAGGGCATTGTCGCTCCCACTAAAAGACACCTGGTCAGATAGGGTACAGACGAGAATGGTCGGTGAAAGGAGAAAAAGATGAACTTAATAGAGTCGCCAGCTAGGCATTTTTATCCCGAAGGAAAGGTAATGTCGCATAAACCTAGAAAAGATATGGATAAGACGGTCGCGAACCAGAGAAACTGAGAAAGGGGGTTGGTTACAACCTGGGAAGGTATTAGCACCCAGATTGTCCATCGTACTCGACGAGATTCACGCTTAAAAGATTGTGCTTAAAGGGGTAGTGTATGTACTGTCTGTGTGCAAAAGCTGGAAAAAGAAATATACAAGTGTCAGTGCAAAAGAGGGTGAAAAGCTCAGGAGCTGAGGCTTAGAAAAGAGAATGCTGGAAGAGGGGGAAGACACATAAACTTTTGTTCGATAACTGTTAAGTTATGCCTACGTATCCTCTCGTGAAATGAGGAAGTCAGAACATCGTAGTTCGACTCAAAGAGACTGAAAATAGATTGACTGTGAACTGCTTACTTGTCTATGCTCAAGTGTATGACTCGTCTGGCTCGAGTGCTAAATGTCTTGCATTAGACGGAAGAAGCAAGTTCTCGCTTGTGAGTGAAGATGATGAGAAAAGAATCCCGAAGGAGACGATTATTGTTTGTTTTTTTTGTGTTTTCAATCTTTTATTGCTTTTTGTGTTTGTCATAAGTTAATGAGTTTAAGCCTAAACCACGGGTTAGTAAACTCATCATATCCTCCCCTTGATTAGGGATAATGAGAATACCTTAAGTATGAGATAAACACCTCAACTTAATTACCATGATGATGTAGGATTAAGATCATTAACCTACTTGTGATTAATTAGATGTTTTTTGAGTTTTGTTTAGTGTTAAGTATTGAGTTTAAGCCATAATCAAGGATTAGTGAACCCATTACACCATCCTAATAGAAGGATAATAGATGAGCACACTTAAGCTGAGGAAGATACCTCAACTTAATCCATGATTAGGGATTAACCTCATGACAAAACAAACCTTTATTAAAGTGGATTTTAATTGAGGGTGATATTAAGAAGTGGATTTTATGGTTTGTAAGACAACTTGAGGGGGACTTGTCCATTAACACTAGGGTTAGTCCTTCTTAACCAATAAAGGAAGAATTAGAACCCTAATGCAAGGCCCAAGTTACAAGTTAATGTCTAAGTGATTATTAAGATGGATTGATTAAGAGGTTTAAAAAAATTAAGGGTTTAACACTTATGATTAAAGTTATACACTCCATCCTAAGAGAGGGATGCAGGCATAACCCTAATCACAAAGTCTTAAAACCTTAAAGGTTTAGTCTCTAATGATGAGATGAGAAGATAGACACAAAGAAGACACAAAGGTAAAAGTTAAGGGGGACTAATCAAAATCCTAATTATTTCCATGCTTGGATGTTCTTATGGTTTGTAAGGCTTGCAAGAGATCTTCAGAGAAACCACCAATGGAAGAAGCAGATGAAAGGAGGAGTAGCAGAAGAAATAAATTACTTACTTCACTGAAGAAGATAAGTAAATTGGAGAAATAAAGTGAATGATGAACATGAATGAGCAAGCTCACTCTAAAGCAAAGGAAAATGCAGCAATGATGCATAAGAAGAATGAGAAGAGAAATGAGAAGTGAAGGCAAATTCACTTCTCAAATTACTTACCACCTGAAAAGGTTAGCATAAAGGAAAGAAGTGAAATGAAAATAAAACATATGCAAAGGTAAAACCAAAGCTAGAAGCAAACACATAATGCAAAAGGTGCTATGAGATGATGCAAAAGCATGTCAAGTGTTATGAATGTTCATACAAGAGATTGGATGCAAATGAAGCATGCTTTGAAGTTTGAAAGCACATGTATGCTTATGAAATGAAATGGGTGCAAAGCATGTCAAATGAATGAAGAAATAATCAAGCATGATTCTAATATGTCTTAAGATGTCTAAGATGACATATGAATGCATGGAATGCCATGGAAAGTTCATGTATGGATGCATATGCAAGATGAATGCAAATGAGGGTGCAAAATTAGGGTTTTAAGGCAACATGAGATGCATAAGGTCAAAACAGAAGCAAATCACAAGATAAACAATTGCAAATGAGCTCAAAGTATCCTTAAGCCCATATGATATCACACTCCAAAGGAGAAGGTCTAACTCTTAACCTAAAGAAAGTTGTGAATTTTCTAAGTAAACTAGGGTTTTTGGGTACCTTGAGAGGAAAAATGCAAATCAAATGGAAATTGCAAGTTAAATTTGTGACAAATATATGCTAGATACTACATGATATATGAAGAAAAATGCAAAAAGAAACAATGTCAAACCCTTCATGGTTAGGCAGAAAAGAATTTTCAAAGTTAGGGTTCCAAAATGGGATTTTTATGAACCCTAAATTCAAGAAAAATGTCAAAGTTGGATCAAAACCAAAAAGAAATTTGTATGAATGGTTTGACAATGTTTCTAAATGTCTTAAGATGCAATGTGAATTTCTTTTGAGATTTTTAGAAACCTAAATGGTATTTTAATTAATTAATTTCCATTAATTAATTAAAATGAACATTTAAATATTTTTAAAATGATTTTTAAATGCAAAAAATAAAAATAAAAATAAAAATGTTTTTGGGTGAAGAAAAATATTTGAAGTCAAAATGCAGAAGAAAAATATTTTTGGAATTTTCTAAGTATTTTAAATAAATTAGACAAAATAAATGGAATAAAATGAAATAAAAATGAATTAAAGGGCTTGTCAACTGATCCAATGGACCAGGTTTGAACCTATGTAGACTGCGCGCGCAGATATGTTGATAGGATTGAATCTGGCTTAATTATATAATTAACCTAATTAATATTTAAACTTAAGTGAAATTATTTGGACCGTATACACGCGCGCGAAACTAAATCCTAGGGCTGACATTCAAACTGAGCCACTAAACCCTAATTAGGGTTCTAATCACTCTCAGGTGACCGGAGCTAGCTCCGGTCATCTTCCCGGCTAGCCAAACATGCTATCTCACCTAATACGCAACCCTAAGCTCTCAAACTTTCCAAAAATGATCCTCACATCACTCCAAACAAGAATCAAACAACAAAATTCATTTACTTATCATCAAGAACATGAATCGAAGCAAAACGGAAAACACATCAAAAATTTCAGAAGCTTCATACATGCTTGTTTCTCAATCATTTTCAAAAGTAAAGACATCATGATCATCAGGAGAGCACATAGAATCAATTAAGAACTTAAAATGAAGGTTCTGGAAAAAAAGTTCTTGAGGTTACCTGAACTTGAGCTTTCTCAGTTTGGAGCTTTTGGACCTCCTCTCTTGTGCAAAATGACTCCAATGATCCTCCTGGTGATGCTTTGATGCTTGGAAAGAGTTTATAATGGCTGGTTTGAGTGGTCGTTCTTCAGCTGGTCAAAAATCATGTTTTAGTTTTGGGTGCTTTGAGGCTTGTTTGATGGTTGGTTTATGTTCTAATGATGATGGTGAGTTGAATGGTGAAGTTTGTTTGGAGTTTTTGTGGATGAGCAGAGTGTTTCGAAAGCTTTTGCTTTTGGGGTGATTTTGAGAAACTTAGTGATTCTGAGGTTCCAGCCTTGTGTGATGTATGTTATGAGTTGCTCTTGATCCACATGACAATGTTTGATAGGTCAGAAAGTGGGTGGTGGACTGTGGTGATTGGTATGGGCAAGTTGCCAAAATGTCAACATAACTTGTACTTGAGGTATGGGCTCATGTTGCAGCTGGTTTTTGGCATGTCCTGGCTCAGCAAAGATCAAGGAGAACCATGGAAAATGTTTTGTGGTGATTCAGCAAGTGTGTGAGAGGTTTTGTATCATTTTGCAATTTTGAGGAATTTTGGCCCCTTTTGAATTACTTGGAGTTCAAGGCATGAAATGGGATGATTCTTTGGGAAATCTTGGTCACAATGCATTGTGTCATGTGTGTATGATGTTTAGAGAGTGATTAGAGGTCACAAAATTACTTGGTTTGTGAATTTGCAAAAAATCCTCTTTGGTGTGAAAGTGAAAATTATGTGATTTTTACCAACTTTGCCAAGCCATAACTTGAGTTCTACAATGAATTAGAACTTGTTCTTGTACTTTTTAAAAAGGGAACGATCCAATCTACAAATTTCATGACCAATAATTATTCATTTGAAGCATTTTTGGTTTAGAAAGAGGAGGTTGAAAAACTTTCCCAAAATGGAAAGTTTCCATTACATGTCATTTCAATTTTTGGCAACTTTTGGTTTAGCTCAATTTTCTTCAATTTTGTGAACTTCCAAGCACTTAAATGATCAAATAAAGATCATATAACTTCAATTTGATGAAAAACCCACTTTGGTTCCATTGTTGGGGGCCTCAGATGCCCTGATTTTGCTCTGACTTGCTCAAGAAGTTACCCAGTGAACATATGACTTCCACAATGAATTTCTTCATCAAACTTGGTACACATGATCCTCATAACATATTGAGACTATTAGAAACAAGAATGACCAAAAAATTTGGAGTTATGGCCTCTGAAACCAAAACCCTAATTTCAGGTCATCTGTGTAGTGAAACCCTAGCTCTGCCTCCATGCTTTGCCAGTTCTTGTGATTTCTTGACTTCCTTGATCTTTGAGGGATATAAAATGATGATAGAACACACATGGACCCTCTTGGAATGATTGGAGACCTTTAGAATGGCTCAGATGGATCCTTGGATTGCTTAGATCACAAACCTTAGGTGCAAATGAACTTGAACTTATGCAGTGAAACAAAAATGCAATATGAGATGATATGCTTAAACTTATGCAAAGATGAAAGATCACAAGCCATGGTGTGAAATTAGTGAGGGAAAATTTGGGGTGTTTACAGGTATCATCCAATGATAAGAAGACATTAAGAAGGCTGGCTGGTAGTTTCTTCCTTAATGCTGATGGTTCATTATACAAGCGAAACTTTGACATGGTTCTTCTCAGATGTGTTGATAAGAAAGAAGCAGACTTGCTGATGCACGAGGTGCATGAAGGATCTTTCAGTACCCATGCTGGAGGACATGCAATGGCTAAGAAATTGTTAAGATCGGGTTACTACTGGATCACAATGGATGCAGATTGTTGTGCTTATGCCAGAAAGTGTCATAAATGCCAGATCTACGCAGATAAAGTGCATGTGCCTCCAAATCCTTTGAACGTGATGTCTTCACCTAGGCCCTTTGCCATGTGGGGCATTGACATGATTGGAAAGATCGAACCGACTGCTTCAAATGGCCACAGATTCATCCTGGTAGTCATTGATTACTTCACCAAATGGGTTGAAGCAGCTTCATATGCAAACGTCACCAGACAAGTGGTATCCAGATTTCTGAAAAGAGACATCATCTATCGATACGGAGTTTCCAAGCGAATCATTACTGATAATGGTTCCAATTTGAACAACAAAATGATGGCAAAACTATGTCGGGACTTCAAAATCCAACATCACAAATCTTCTCCTTACAGGCCAAAGATGAATGGCGTTGTTGAGGCAGCTAACAAAAACATCAAGAAGATTGTGCAGGAGATGGTGGTTACTTACAAAGATTGGCATGAGATACTACCGTTTTCCTTGCATGGGTATCGAACATCAATCAGAACGTCTACTGGGGAAACACCGTATCAGCTTGTGTACGATATGGAAGTTGTCCTACCTGTTGAAGTTCAGCTACCCTCCTTACGGGTACTGATGGACGTAAAGCTTAATGAAGCAGAATGGGTCCGATCTCGGTACAATCAACTGAATCTGATCAAAGAAAAGAGATTAGCTGCTATCTGTCATGGGCAGTTATATCAGAAAAGGATGAAGAAAGCCTTCGAGTATAAAGCCAGGCTTCGGGAATACCAAGTAGGAGATCTTGTGCTGAAAAGACTTCTTCCTCCTCATACAGACCACAGGGGCAAATGGACTCCAAACTACGATGGTCCATTCATAGTAAATAAGGTTTTCTCTGGTGGAGCACTGATGCTCACCACTATGGATGGTGAAGATTTCTTATCCCCTGTGAATTCAGATGCAGTTAAAAAATACTTCGCATAATATGACCCGCTGGACATAAAAACATAATGTAAGTCCAGGCAAAAATAGGGCATCCCGGCGATTCAAAATCAGAATAAAAGACTCGGGCAAAAATAAGGGAAAAATAAAAAAAAAATGTGTACACCCGCTGAGTTGAAAAGCCGCATTGGACAGCTCAGGCAAAAATGGGTATCCCGGTGGATCGAAAACCCAAAAGGGCGATCCACGCAAAACCAAGGAATAAGCGAACAACTGCATTCTGAATTCGTCTGTATCACTCACAACACGGCAAGCTTCGAAAGGATAAAGCATCAGTCAGAATCAACCTTCTTCAGAAAGCAAGATGAGAAGAACGTCAAGGTCATACAGGTCATAGCAAAGGAAGTTCACCGGAACGTCATCAACATTGCCAGCACTTCTACTTTTCTCAATTTATAGCAATCTCCTCATTCCAGGGGATTTGTTTCTTTGATTGTATTTGCCAATTCAGGGCACCCAGATTAATAAAATCAGAATTTTCAGTCACATCTCTTTTTGTACATTTTTATTTCGTTTGCAAAATGTCCAATATTCATAATAAGTACTTGCATAAAACAAATGAGCCATTTTTAATAAATGCTTGCGGGAAATATATTTACTTTTAGGAATATCTAATTCCTATGACGGAATCCGGTAAGGGATACCTCGGGGTACTTGTGCATTTCTCTTGTCTTAACAGATTGCAGGTATTCAATACGCAACATGGGGCATGCCAAGCACACTTCCCCAGCATACCTCCTCCCCAAGCAGTATCTGGAATGCTTTTCCCCAGCGGTGTTGTCAAAGCCTCCTCATCCCTAGCACAGGTCTACTCAACAGGAACATCCCCAGCCAATCTCCCCACAGAACTTCCAGCCTCTCCCCAGAAGAGCAATGCCTGAAACTCTTACACAACAAAGTGTCGAAAGTTTCCTTCTCCCCAGTTGAGTTCTCCTTGCAGACAGATCTATCAATGATCTATTTCCCCAAGCAGAGCTATATCTACTAACAGATCTACCAATGATCTCTTCCCCAGCTGGGATATCCCTCTAAGCAGATCAGCCAGAGATCTTTGTCACAGCAGGATCCGAATCCCGGATCGGTTTCTCTTTTGCATAATCATAGCATTCACATCAAAAATCACTGAAATAAGCGTAGCATTCTGTCTAATACGGAGCATTACGGCAAAAATCAAACATTTGCATGATCACAAGCCAGGTTCGAGCCAGTCACCTGCAATTATCATCAGTATTTCATCAGCAATATATATAAAAGCTCACATCCCCTGCAAATAAAAGCCAAAGCGTCCCCTTTGCACTCTCCAACACAAATTCCTGTTCATATATACCCTTTTCGACACTCGTCTGTGTTGTATTATTCCCCGCAGATATAAAGCCAAAGCACCTCCTTTGCACTCTCAAAATTAGATATACATGCCCTTTTGACACTCGTCCATGTCATACACCCCCAGCATGATTGTCAAAACACTTGTTGCAAACCAAACACTTGTTCATAACACACTCCTTTCGACACCCGTCCGTGTCATCCTATCCCCACAGGTCGCCAGAACACCTTTTTGCACTCTCCCATACAAATATTTTTTCATAACTTATAGTCTCTTTTGACACTCGTCCGTGTCATACATTCCCTAGCAAGTTGAACACTCGTCCGTGTCTTGCTCATACTTCACCAACAAACCAATACTCACCCATACTCAGACAGAAGTCTCTGATACTTGTCTATATCTTCTATATATATCACTCCTCGCAGATCCGACACTCGTCCGTGTTCTTTGTTAACTAGTTGGTACTCTTCTGTATCATCACCTCTGAACATGCGTCAGCGTTTATTTCTACCGATACTCGTCCGTATCATGGTCCTAATGATGCTCGTCCGCATCTTTAATCTATACACAGCGTCAAACACTTATAACTTTTATTCTTGAGCGTACACATTTGTCCTTGTTTACCATTCCTCAGTAAGTCACCAACAAAGCAATTTTCTTCTATCTGACATTCGTCATATGTCGTGATACTTTCGGCAGCCGTCCCCTTCCAGGTGATCGTCCTTCACCTTTGGATGACCTTCCCTCATCCCTTCCCCAATGGAGTCCCCATTAGTGGAACCTTTTTCTATCTGACATTCGTCCTATGTCGTGATAAAGAGCAGCCGTCCCCTGCGAGGTGATCGTCCTTCACCTTTTGATGACTGTCCCTCATCATTTTATCTGATGGTCGTCCCCATTGTTGATCTTGTTATCCGACATTCGTCCTATGTCGTGATAAACCCCGAGAGAAGCCGTACCCTGCTAGGTGATCGTCCTTCAACTCTTGATGATCATCCTTCATCATGCTTATCCGATGGCCCTCCCCATCGTCGACCTTTTCTATCCGACATTCGTCCTATGTCGTGATAAAGAGCAGTCGTCCCTTGCTAGGTGACCGTCCTTCACCATTGATGACCATCCCTCATCATTATTTCATTTATTCTTTAAACCGATGGTCGTCCCCGTCATTGTTTATTTTACTTTCCCCTCCTGATGGTCGTCCCCATCATTGCCTTTACTTTAATCCCCATAGAATCTTATCTCCTAACCTGATGGCCGTCCCCATCATGGTCTCTTTATTTACCCAGCTTATCGGTCGTCCCCGTCATTGCTTTACTTACCGCTTTATCCCCAGCAGTCGTCCTCTGCTCGATGGTCGTCCTTCATCGCCCGCATTTGATAATCATGCTATACTACCTTTTACAATTTATATCTCTTTTCTTCTTCTATCCAGCGAGTGCAAATTTTGGACTGTCTTTGGTATTCAACCACAAGTTATCTTGTTTGTCTGTTAAGCCAGGCGCTTACATCCTGCACAGCTAACTCATGTTTGAATAGGGGCAGCTGTAAACACCCCAAATTTGCCCTCACTAATTTCACACCATGGCATGTGATCTTTCATCTTTGCATTAGCCTAAGCATACCATCTCATATTGCATTTTTTGTTTCACTACATAGTTCAAGTTCATCTGTATCTAGGGTTTGTGATCTGAGCAATCCAAGATTCCATCTGAGACATCCCAAAGGTCTCAAAGCATTACAAGAGGGTCCATGTGTGTTCTACCATCATATTGTTTCCCTCAAAGTTCATGGAAGTCAAGAAATCACAAGAACTGGCAAGGCATGGAAGCAGAGCTAGGGTTTTCACTGCACAGATGACCAAAATTAGGGTTTTGGTTTCAGAGGCCTTGACTCCAAATTTTTGGGCCATTATTGTTTCTAATATTCTTAAGATGTTATAAGGATCATGTGTACCAAGTTTGATGAAGAAATTCATTATGGAAGTCATTTGTTCACTGGGTAACTTCTTGAGCAAGTTAAGTCAAAATCAGGGCATCTGAGACCCCCAACAATGGAACCAAAGGGATATTTTCATCAAATTGAAGTTATATGATCTTTATTTGATCTTATAAGTGGTTGTAAGTTCACAAGATTGAAGAATTTTGAGCCATTTGCAAACTTGCCAAAAATGGAAATGACTTGTAATGGAAACTTTCCATTTTGGGAATGTTTTTCAACCTCCTCTTTCATGACCAAAAATGCTTCAAATGAAAAATTCTTGGTCATGAAAGTTGTAGATTAGGTCTTTCCCTTTTCAAAAAGTACAAGAACATGTCTTTATTCATCCTAGAACTCAAGATATGGCCTTTCAAAGTTGGCAAAAATCCTAAAATTTCAAGTTTCATGTCAAAGAGGGATTTTGCAAAATGGCATGTTCCAACATTCTAATGACTTCAATTGTGTACAAATATGCCATAACATGATCAAACAACTTCAAAGCATCAAAATTGGCCCAATAATTGGATCATTTCATACATTGAATCACAAGAAACACCAAAGAGGGAAAATTTGCAAAAGACATAGAAACCCTAGCTGCAAGTGTTCCAGCTCATCAATTTCAATCCTATGGCCTTCCTTGATCCATGCTGAGCCCAAACATACCCCTAATCCAGCTCTGACTCGTGCCATGCCTCAAGTATACCTAAGCTTGACTTTTTGCAAAACCACCCATACCAATCAAGCTAGGCCACCACCCACTCTCTGACCAATCAAGACATGATATACAAACATTATGGAACCAAAACACACAATGCTTGAAGCCTGAAACCTCCCCAAACTCAGATTACACAAAACTTGCACAAAACTTCATCTCTTCGAATCTCCGAACTCAACCATCAAAACTTCAAAATTCATTCACCAATCATCTCCACATAACCCCAGGATCATTTCCCACCCCTCACATTGCCCTGAAACCATCTCAAACAAAAACACGATTTCAGCTTTCTCTGAACTGAAACTCACAAAAAAGCCTACATAAACTTGTTTCAAGCTTACCAGAAGCACCAAGGGGTTCATTGGAGTGGAAAAGCACCAAGGGGGTGGCCAGAAAGCTCCAGATAGAAAAGCTTCATCTCAGGTATACCTCAAGAACAATTTTTCCAGAACTTTGATTTCTTGTTATGGAATGATTCTATGTGTTGCACTGATCATCCTGATATGTTCAAAATCGAAAATGGTTGAAAAATAAGCATTTCATGATCTCTGAAAGTTTTTTGACCTAAAAACGTTTTGATTTGATTCAGCTTTAATACGTGAAATAAATGTGTTTTGGTTGATGATTCTTGTTGTATGATGTCTGGGGTTTGATTCTGGGCAGAGAGATTGAGTTTTAGAGACCTAGGGAGAGAGTTGAGGTTTTGGTTCGTCGGAGAAGATGACCGAAACCACTGTTCCGGTCATCTGAAAGTTGTTAGGGTTAATCAGTGTAATTAGCTAGGTTTGAATCTGGACCTTTAGATCTTGGCTTCGCCCGCATGCTGAACGGTAGAGATTAGGTCATTAGCCCTAATTATAAATTAATTCATTTAATTAACTCAGATTAATTTGTGACCATTAGATCATGCGCCAGATGGAGTTTTAAACCTAAGCCCTTAGATGCGTGTACCTGAAGTCAAGGTGACTTCACATCTGGACCACTGATTCCCTCAATATCCAATCTGAACCACTCATTTGCATTACTTTTATTTTTCTTTTAATTATTTCATATTTATTTTCATATAATTATTTTAAATAGCAAAATCCATTTAAAAATTCTGAAAATTTTTGTCAAGACTTTTATTAATTTTCAGAAACCAAAAATATTTTTATTTTTATTTTTTGCATTAAAAAAGTATTTTTAAATCATTTAAATGTTTTATTTAATTAATTAATTCATTTTAATTAATTAAAAATACATTTAGGTATTTAAAAAATTACCAAAAAAATCAGAGAGCATTATTAGACATTTAGAAGCATTTACAAACTCACCTTACAAATTTCTTTTTGGTTTTGATCACACTTTGAGATTTTTCAATGAATTAGGGTTCTTAAAAATGTTTATTTTCTAACCCTAACTTCAAAAATTCATAACCCTTGAACCAAGTTGAGTTTGTGAATGATTATTTTTTCCTTGTTTTATGCATGTCCTCTAGTTTCCAAAAACATTTTTGTTACATTTTTATCTTGCATTTTCAATTTGCTTAGCATTTTGCATTGAGAACCACCCAAAAAACCTAGCAAACTTAGGAAATCCATAACTTCTTCTAGGTTTAGTTTCTGACCTCCCCCTTTGGATGGTAACCTAGTATACGTTTAGGGTTCCTTTGAGTTCATTTTCAATTTTTTATCTTGTGAATTTCTTCTATTTTGATCATGTGCATCTCATGCTTCCATATAACCCTAATTTTACATGTTCATTTGCATTCATCTTGCATATGCATCCATATATGAACTTGCCATGACATTTCTTACATCCATATGTCGTCTTAGACACCTTAGGACATGACAAAATCATGCTTGATCATTTCTTCATCCATTTGGTATGCTTTGCATTCATAACATTTCATGAACATACATGTGTTTTCAAGCTTCTAACTTGCCTTCATTTGCATCCATCTCTTGTATGATCATACATACGCATCATGTGTGACTTTGCATCATCTCATAACTCATTTGCATTGCATATACACTTCTGACTTTGGTCTTGGCACCTTTGTTTGTTGCATTTGCATTTCATTTCTTTCTTTATATGGTCAACTAACATTTCAGGGGCTTATGGTAAGTTGCTTAAGGTGTGGATGTGCATCCACATCTAACTTCACTTTCTCTCTTATTTTTGTACATTATACTTGTGTTTGAAGTGAATTTCATTCACTTGTGCCTCTTCCTTTCTTTTCCTTCTCTTAGGATTACTTATATTCTTAAGTGAAGAAAGTAACCTAATCCTCATTTCTTCTCTTTTCATCTGCTTCTTCCTTGGTGGCCATCTTGAAGACTTCTCTTGAGCCTCATAAACCATAGGATAACCAAGCATGATAACTTTAGGGTTGTATATAGTCCCCCTTTAGTCTTTCACCTTTGAGTCTTCTTTGAGTCTCTCTTCTCATCTCTTAATCAGAGACTAAACTCTTAAAGTTTTAGGACTTTGGAATTAGGGTTATGCCTGCATCCTTCTCTTAGGATGGAGTGTATAACTTTAATCCTAAGTGTTAAACCTTTAATTTTTTTAAACCTATTAATCAAATCACTTAATAATCACTAAGACTCCATCTTGTAACTTGGGCCTTACATTAGGGTTCTAATTCTTCCTTTATGGTTAAGAAGGACTAACCCTAGTGTTTAATGGACAAGTCCCCCTCAAGTTGTCTTACAAATCATAAAACTCACTTCTTAATCTCATCCCTTAACTAAAATCCACTCAATAAAGGCTTGTTACATAATGAATTTAATCCCTAACCATGGATTAAGTTGAGGTATCTTCCTCAGCTTAAGTATTCTCATCTATTATCCTTCTATTAGGATGGTGTAATGAGCCCACTAATCTGTGATTAGAGATTAAACTCATTACTTAACACTAAACAAAAACCCAAAAACATCTAAATAATCACAAGTAGGTTAATGATCTTAATCCTACATCATCATGGCAATTAAGTTGAGATGTTTATCTCATGCTTAAGTATTCTCATTATCCCTAATCACAGGGAGGATATAATGAGTTCACAAACCCTTGATTTAGGCTTAAGCTCATTAACTTATGCAAAACACCAAAAAAAATAACAAAACTGAAAACACAAAAACAAATAATAATCGCCTCCTTCGGGATTCTTTTCTCATTGTCGCTCCCGATAGATGGGACCAGGCCCAGATAAAGGTACAGACGCGAACGGTCGGCGAGAGGGACAATGAGAACACACAGCCGTGAACTCACTGGGAATGAATAGAGTCGCCAGCTAGGCATTTTTATCCCGGAGGAAAGGTAATGCTGCATAGACCTAGAAAGATACGGATAAGACGGTTTGCGAACCAGAGAGACTGAGAAAGGGGGTTGGTTACAACCTGGGAAGGTATTAGCACCCAGATTGTCCGTCGTACTCGACGGGATCCACGCTTAAAAGATTTGTGTTTTAAAGGGGTAGTGTCAGTGCAATCTGTATATAAAAGAGCTGGAAAAAGATGTACAGGTGTCAGTGTAAAAGAAGTGTGAAGTGTATAAGTGAAGTGTCAGTGTACAAGGAAAGAGATGAAATGCTCACGATATTGAGGCTTAAAAAATAAGGCTGGAAAGAGGGGGAATATACAGAGACTTTTGTTCGATAACTGTTAAGTTATGCCTACGTATCCTCTCGTGCAATGAGGAAGTCAGAACACCGTAGTTCGACCCAAAGAGACTGAAAGATAAATTGACATATGAACTGCTTGCTTGCCTATGCTCAAGTGTGTGATCTGTCTGGCACAGATGCAAACTGTCTTGCATTAGACGGAAGAAGTAAGTTCTCGTTTATGAGTGAATGAGATGAGAAAAGAATCCCGGAGGAGACGATTATTGTTTGTTTTTGTGTTTTCAGTCTTTTATTGCTTTTGGAAATTTGTCGTAAGTTAATGAGCTTAAGCCTAAACCAATGGATTTAGTAAACTCATCACATCCTCCCTCTGATTAGGGGTAATGAGAATACCTTAAGTGTGAAGTCAGCTTCTCACACTTAATCACCTTTGATGGTAAGATTAAGATCATTAACCTACTTGTGATTATTTAGATGTTTTTTGTTGTTTTTGTTTAGTGTTAAGTAATGAGATTAAGCCATAATCAGGGATTAAACAGACTCATTACACCATCCTAATAGAAGGATAATAGATGAGGGTGTTTAAGCTGAGGAAAGCTCCTCAACTTAATCCATGATTAGGGATTAAACTCATGACAAAACAAGCCTTTGATTAAGTGGATTTTATTTAATGATATGATGATGAAGTGATTTTTATGGTTTGTAAGACAACTTGAGGGGGACTTGTCCATTAACACTAGGGTTAGTCCTTCTTAACCACTTAAGGAAGAATTAGAACCCTAATGCAAGGCCCAAGTTACAAGTGTGATGTCTTGATGATTATTAAGTGAATTGATTGAGAGATTTAAACACATTAAGGGTTTAACACTTAGGATTAAAGTTATACACTCCATCCTAATAGAAGGATGCAGGCATAAGCTTAATCACAAAGCCTTAAAACCTTTAGGGTTTAGTCCCTGATTATGAGGTGAGAAGAGAAGACTCAAGGAGACACAAAGGTAAAACTAAGAGGGGAGACTAATCAAAACCCTAATCATTGTCATGCTTGGTTGTCCCTAAGGTTTGTGAGGTTTGCAAGAGAAATCTTCAATGGAACCACCAGGAAGCAGATGAAAGGATCAAGAGAAGCAAAGTAACTTGCTTCATTCAAGAAGTCAAGTCACTTGAAGAGAGAAAGTGGGAAGAAGAAGAATGAGCAAGCTCAATCTCAAACACATATAAAAATGCAGCATGGATGCAAGAGAGAGATGAGAAGAAAGTATGAGAAGTGAAGGCAAATCCACTTCTCAGAATCACTTACCACCTGAAAGGTTAGAAAGGAAATGCAATGCAATGCAAAATGAGATGAGATGACATGATGAGAAACAAAACCAGAAGCATGAGTATGATGTTAATGATGCTATGAGATGTTACAAACATGAGGCAACACATGGAAGTGATCATACAGGTTCAAGAATGCAAATGAAGCAAGTTAGGAAGCATGGACATACATGAAAAGTTATGAAGTGCACATGGCATATAACATGGCAAATACATGATGCAATGATCAAACATGCTTTCAATATGTCTTATGATGTCAAATGAATCAAATGGATGCTTGAAAAGTCAAGGCAAGTCATGTTATGCAAGAGAATGCAAGATGGATGCATATGGAAGCCCAAATTAGGGTTTATGAACCATACATCAAACAAAAATCAAAATCAGAAGCAAACCCTAAGATAAAAATTTGAAAATGCCACTCAAGGGACCCCTAATCTTATACTAACCTAATGCCCAAAGGGGAGGTTTCAACTCCTAACCAAACTCAAGATATGATTTTCCTAAGTTTTCTAGGGTTTTAGGGTTCCTAAACAAAAGAAATGTCAAACAAATTGAAAATGAAAGATCAAATCATGGCCATTTAATCTCACAAACTACATGCTAAACACAATGCAATTCAAAAAGAATCAATGTCCAACTCCTCATGGATAGGCAGAAATGATTTTTGGAACTTTGGATCAAATTAATGCATAAAAATGATTTTAAATCAATGAAAAATTCTCAAAATGCATCAAGATCAAAAAATAAATTTGGTTTGAAGGTTGGACAATGTTTCTAAATGTCTTAGAACATTTCATGAATTTTTTGGTGATTTTTAAATACCTAAAAGTATTTTTAATAAATTAATTCTCATTAATCAATTAAAAATAAACTTTTAAATATTTTAAAATACTTTTTAAATGCTAAAAATGAAAATAAAAATATTTTTGTGTCTTAAAAATTAATGAAACTCTTGACAAAAAGTTTCATAATTTTTAAGCAATTTTTGCTATTTTAAATAAATTATGGAAGTTAAATGAAAAAAAAATGAAATAAAAATAAATAAATGGAGAAGTAATCAGATCTGATGGTGGAGATTTGAACTGGGTTTGAAAAGGTTGACTGGCGCGTCATCCAAGGGCTGTGGTTGGTTCTGATTAAATTAATTTAATTAAGATTAATTAAACTAATTAAAAGGGATTAGGGCTAAACAAATGAATCTGGGCCAGTCATTCGCGCGGCAAGTCAATGGGGTCAACTAATCCTACGCTCCAAATTCAAATGGCATTTAATTACAGGATTAGGGCTAAACATTTTCAGGTGACCGGAGGGAAGCTCCGGTCATCTTCTCCGGCAGCATCAAAACCCTAAATCATGACTCAGGCCTCTAAACAACAAATTAAACACAACCAAATGATCCTCTAACAACCTAGGTCACGAATCCAACTTCAAACATCATTTAAACACCAAGAATCAAGCCAATCGAAAGGAACAAATTTCACGGGTGAAATTTCAGAGTGACCATACAAACTCATTTCTCATCTATTTTCGATTCTAAAAGCATCCCCATGACCAGCAAGACATAAGCAACCAATTTATAACTCAAAATGCAAGCTCTGAGAAAAAATGTTCATGGCCATACCTGAGATGGAGACCCCTGTTTCTGGGCTTTCAGAGCTATTCTTTGGTGCAAGCTTGCTCCACTGACTCCCCTGGTGCTAATGGAAGGCTTGGAATGAGCTTAGACAAGCTGATTTGAGGAGTCCAGTTCTGGTGTATCAGAAAATGGAGTTTGTGTATGAGCTGTTTCAGATCATTGTGAAGGGTGGTATTGGTTCTATGGAGGTTTTCTGGTTGATTGGTGAAGGTAGAATGAGTGTTTGATGACTGTGGAAGGTGATTCGAAGAGAGGAAAGTTTTTGCAGGTTTTTGGATGTGTTGTGTTCTGGCCAGCTTCAATGCTCAATGCTTTGCTATATTATCTCCAACTTGTGTGGATAGCCTGTGGGGCAGGTCAGTAGGGTGGCTGTTTACTGTGCCAAGAGTATGGGAGATTTTTGCAAAAAGGTCAAATATGTGTCCTTGAGAGTATGGGCCATGGCAGCAGCAGGTTCAAGTCATGTCTTGCTCCAGTTTGAGTTGAGGAGAGCCCTTGGATTGTTTGCAGCTGACTGCAACATATGGATGACAAGCTATGCTAGCTTTTGCAACTTGCCCACTTGATGTTTCCTCATGATTTTGTGCCATACACATGAAACATTGCTTGCTGAATTTTGTAGCATAACACTTCTTTTAGTCATGGCAATGTTTAAAAGTCAGCTAGAGACCACATAATTCCTTGAAGAATGGTTTTGCCAAGAATCCCCTTTTGCACTCTTATGAAAAATGCTTTATGGAACTTTGAAAATCAAGGCAAGCAATGCAAAATTCCTTGGGCCAAATCTGTTTTTGGGGTCATATATGATCATGTGATGAAGCTTTGAAGTCAATTTGAAGTCACTAGAATGCTTGGTACATGAAATTGCAAGTTTTCCTTTTAGTGCATAACTTGAAAATTAGTGATTTTTGCCAACTTTAACACACCATAACTTTTGATCCAAGAAGAATTAGATCATGTTCTTGTACTTTTTGAAAAGGGAAAGATCTAATCTACAACTTTCATGACCAAAGTTTTTCCATTTGAAGCATTTTTGGATCAAAAAAGCAAGGCTTGAAAAGTGGCATAAAATGACATATTCCTTAAAAGTCAACCATGCCCAAAAAAGTCAACCTTGCAAAAACTTCAAATTCTTGAATTTTGTGAACTTCAAACTTCTTCTATGATCAAATAAAGATCATATACACTCAAAATGATGAAGATCATCCCTTGGTTGGGTCATTGGGGGCCTCAGATGCCCTGATTTTGCACTGACTTGTCCAGAAAGTCAACTCTTGATCAGATGACTTCCCCATGGAATTTCTTCATGAAAATTGATATGCATACTCCCTATACCATATAGAGACCAATAGAAACAAGAATGACCAAAAAAATTGGAGTTATGGCCTCTGAAACCAAAACCCTAATTTTAGGTCAACTGTGCAGTCAAACTTGGCTCTGCTTCCATACCAATCCCAGTTCTTGTGATTCCTTGGCATTCTTGACTTTGAAAGGATGTAATATGATATAAGAACACACATGGATCCCTTTGAAGTGATTGGTAGCCTTTGGAGTGGCTCAAGAAGCTCTTGGATTGCTCAAATCACAAACCCTGGGTGCAGATGACTTTGAATCTATGCAGTGAATCAAAAATGAGATATGAGATGATATGATTGTGTTTATGCATATGAAATGATAACAAGCCATGGTGTGAATGGGTGAGGGCAAATTTGGGGTGTTTACAGCTGCCCCTATTCAAACATGAGTTAGCGGTGTAGGATGTAAGCGACGGCTTAACAGGCAAACAAGATAACTTGTGGTTGAATACCAAAGACAGTCCAAAATTTGCACTCACAGAATGAAGAAGAAAAGGGATATAGATTGTAAAGGAAAATAAAGTATATTGTAAAGTGTGGGCGACGGAGGACGACCGTCGAGCAGAGGACGACTGCTGGGTAAAGAGCAATGACGGGGAAGGCCGACATGCTGGGAAAAGTGCGGGAAATAAAGCAATGACGGGGACGGCCGACATGCTGGGAAAAGTGCGGGAAATAAAGCAATGACGGGGACGGCCGACATGCTGGGGATAAAAAGTGAAGCCAAGACGGGGACGGCCGACTGGCTGGGAAAGATAAGAGCTCATGATGGGGACGGCCATCAAGATGAAGTTGTAAGATTCTCTGGGAATTAATGAAACATGACGGGGACGGCCATCAAGTTCGTAAAGTAAAGCAACCGACGATGGGGACGGCCATCGGGCTAAAAGAAAAGGGACCACGACGGGGACGGCCATCGGGTTAAAGAATAAATGAAATAAACAGATGATGAGGTACGGTCATCAAAGGTGAAGGACGATCACCTAGCAGGGGACGGCTGCTCTGTAAGGGTTAAGATGAGGGACGGTCATCTTAGGTGGAGGACGACCACCAGGCAGGGTACGGCTGCCGAAAATATCGCGACATAGGACGAATGCCGGATAAAAGGTCAACGATGGGGACGGCCATCGGACGAGCATGATGGAGGACGACCATCAAGAGGTGGAGGACGACCACCTAGCAGGGGACGGCTGCTCTCAAGGTTTATCATGACACAGGACGAATGTCAGACAACCAAAAATCAACAATGGGGACGGCCATTGGATAAAATGATGAAGGACGATCATCAAGAGGTGGAGGACGACCACCTAGCAGGGGACGGCTGCTAAAAATCAACGATGGGGGACGGCCATTGGATGAGCATGATGGAGGACGACCATCAAGAGGTGGAGGACGACCACCTAGCAGGGTACGGCTGCTCCCAAGGTTTGTCATGACACAGGACGAATGTCAGATAAAAAGGGAAGATTTGCTTACTTGGCGATCTACTGGGGATATAGTAAACACGGACGAGTGTTTACAACCAAGAAAAGAAAGTATAAGTGTTTAGATGTTGTGTATAGGTTAAAGATGCGGACGAGCATCCTTAAGACTACGATACGGACGAGTATCGGGTAGAAACAAATACTGACGCGTGTTCAGAGATGACGATACGGACGAGTATCAACGGGTTAACAAAGAACACGGACGAGTGTTGAATCTGAAGGGACTCTTCTGGGGAATAATAGACACAGACGAGTATCTATATTCAAGAGGACAAAAGTGTTTGACACGGCGTATGGATTAAAGATGCGGACGAGCATCCTCAAGACTATGATACGGACGAGTATCATGTAGAAACAAACACTTGACGCATATTCTGAGATGATGGTACGGACGAGTACCAACTGGTTAACAAAGAACATGAACCAATGTTGAATCTGTGGGGATATAAATGGCATATACAAGATACGGACGGGTATCTGTATAAGCGTAACATGAGTAGTGAGTATGAGTATTGTATAGATGAATACTTTAACTGCTGGGGAGAGTGACACGGACGAGTGTCAAGAGAGAAAAGTATAATAATATCACAAGTATATGGGTTGTAAAAGTGTAGGCGACTACGTTGGGGATACGACACGGACGGGTGTCAAGAAAGTGTATATACAAGTTGGTGAGTGCAAAGATGATGTCTTTGGCTTTCTGCTGGTGGTTTGACACGGACGGGTGTCAGGAAGTATCTGTAATACGGGTGATCTTGTTCGTAAAGAGTGTTCAGGCGACTTGATTGGGGAGTGATGACATGGACGGGTGTCAAAAAGAGTATACAATGGTATTGGTGGATGTGAGGCAACTGCTTTTGCCGGGGACCCTGGTGGGGATTTCTGTATATTGTTGATGAATGGTCATTATTCACAAGTGTACGATTCACAACATGGCTTATGATTATGCAATATGTTTGATTTTTGCCGTAATGCTCCGTATTAAACGGAATGCTACGCTTTGTGGGTGAATATGATGCAAATGTCATGATTATGCAAGGATAACGGTCCGGGATTCGGGTCCTGTTGCTGCGGAGATCTCTGGCTGATCTGTTTGAAATGGACCTCCCAGTTGGGGATGAGATCATTGATAGATCTGGTGAGATGTATTTGCTTGGGGATCTAGGTCACTGATTGACATATCCTTGTAATATGGGACCCAGCTGGGGTTTGTAGAAGTCGTCTATACTCTGTTGCGACTCCTTCATGCGTTGTTCTTCTGAAAAGAGGCTGAGGATTCTGTGGGGAGATGGTTCCCTGACTTCTGCATTCTGCTGAGGAAGAATGATTGACACTACAGCTGGGGAAAATGACAAGTGGCAACTGGCTGGGGAAAGTTGTTGGCAACTCAGCTGGGGAGAAAACTCCTCTGGTGCCAAGAGTGAGTGTTGATCTGCCAGCTTGCTGGGATGTAACTTGCATGCCCCAAGTTGCGTTCTGGATACCTGCACCCCTGCAAAGATAAGGAAACGCACAAATGATCCCGGGGCATCCTTTACTGGATTCCGTCATAGGAGTTAAGCACTTTCGAGAGTAAGTATATTCCCTGTAAGCATGTGTTTTTGAAGAAAAATATATGTACTTATGCAATCAGTTTTTTTTTAGATACATCAGACATCCTTTGCAATTAAAAATGTATAAGACGAGACATGACTGAAAAATCTGATTTTATTAATTCATGTGCCCTGAATTGGCGAGATACAGTCAAGGAGACATATCTCCTGAAATGAGGAGATCGTTACAAATTGAGAAACAAAGTGCTGGCGATGTTGACGACGCTTTGAAGGAGCTTCCCTCTTGCTATGACTCGTATGACTTTTGACGTTCTTCTCGTCTTGCTTTCTGGAGAAGTTTGATTCTGATTGAAACTTGATCCTTTCGAGGTTTGCTAAGTTGTAGGCGATACAGACGAATTCAGAATACAGTTGTTCGCTTATTCCCTTATTTTGCATGGATCGCCCTTTCGGGTTTTCAATCCATCGGGATACCCATTTTTGCCTGAGTTGTCCAATGCGGCTTTTCAACTCAGCGGGTGTACATTTTTGTTTATTTTCCCTTACTTTTGCCCGAGTCTTTTATTCTGTTTTTGACTCGCCGGGATGCCCTATTTTTGCCTGGACTTACATTCTGTTTTTATGTCCAGCGGGTCATTTTTATGCGAAGTATTTTTTAACTGCATCTGAATTCACAAGGGACGGGAAGTCTTCACCATCCATGGTGCTGAGCATCAGTGTTCCACCAGAGAAAACTTTCTTTACCACGAATGGCCCTTCATAGTTTGGAGTCCATTTGCCCCTGTGGTCTGTATGAGGAGGGAGGATTCTCTTCAGCACAAGATCTCCTACTTGGTACCCTCGGTGCCTGACTTTCTGATCGAAGGCTTTCTTCATTCTCTTCTGATACAACTGCCCATGACAGATTGCCGCCAATCTTTTCTCTTCGATCAGACTCAGTTGTTCGTATCGGGCCCGAACCCACTCTGCTTCGTTCAGCTTAACATCCATTAATACCCGTAGGGAGGGTAATTCAACTTCGACAGGTAGGACTGCTTCCATACCGTACACAAGCTGATACGGTGTTGCCCCAGTGGATGTTCTGATTGACGTGCGATACCCATGCAAGGCAAACGGTAGCATTTCATGCCAGTCTTTGTATGTGACTACCATCTTCTGCACAATCTTCTTGATATTCTTGTTTGCCGCCTCAACAGCGCCATTCATCCTTGGCCTGTAAGGAGAAGAATTGTAGTGTTGGATCTTGAAGTCCCGGCATAACTCAGCCATCATCTTGTTGTTTAAGTTGGAACCATTATCAGTAATGATTCGCTCGGGAACTCCATATCGACAGATGATATCTCTCTTCAGAAATCTGGCTACCACTTGTCTCGTAACATTTGCATATGAGGCTGCTTCAACCCACTTGGTGAAATAATCAATGGCAACCAGGATGAATCTGTGGCCATTTGAAGCAGTTGGCTCAATCTTGCCGATCATATCAATGCCCCACATAGCAAAGGGCCATGGTGAAGACATTATGTTCAAAGGATTGGGAGGCACATGCACCTTATCTGCATAAATCTGGCATTTATGGCACCTTCTGGCATAAGCACAACAGTCTGCATCCATTGTGATCCAGTAATAACCTGATCTTAACAATTTCTTAGCCATGGCATGCCCTCATGCATGGGTACTGTCGCTCCCGGGATTTTCATCCTAGTACAAACGCGAAAGTGGCGCGGAAAAGGTTAGAGTCGCCAGCCAGACATTTTTATCCCGAATGGAACGGGAAAGGTAATGTTGCACAAACCTGAGGAAGAAGGAAAGGACAAGGCCTTGCGAACCAAAGATCTGAGTTCGGGAGTCGGTTACGAACTGGGAAGGTATTAGCACCCCAGATCGTCCGTCGTACCCGACGGGATCCACGCTTGCTTGTTTGTTTCAAAGGGTGAGAAAATAAGATGCTGCTGAATAAAACCGCTACTGGAATAAAGGGAATGGAAAATGAGAAAGGAATAAGAAGAGAGAATGGAAAGAAAAGGGGAAATGTAGGGAAAATAAAGAATGTGCTCGAACGGGCCCTACCCCGCTGCCTACGTACCTCATCGGGATAATGAGGATCAGAGTCGACGTAGTTCGCCTAACTAAGGCGGGAACTATTTGTTTGTGTTTTTTACAGCTGGAACTGCGTGTGTCTATGCTCAGGTGTTGCAGGCTCGTCTGGTACGAGTGCGTTTACCGTCTTGCATGTGTGACAAGTCGCCGCGAGTTCGCGATGTGAGTGAATGAGATGAGAGAAGAAGTTCCCGCAGGATAGTCGGTTATTGTTTGTTTTTGTCTTTTTAAAAGAAGTGTTTTTGAATTTGTTTGTGAACTGTCTTGTACTAAGACCTATCCATCGCGGGAAGCATTTACACCTCGCCCCGAAACAGGACGCGTATAAACACTCCGCAACAAAGTCTCGTGTCGTACAAGATTGTTCGGTTTTTATTAAGTGTTTTATTGCTTTTCTTTTGAGATGAGAAATAGAATGACTCAAGTTGATAAAAGGAAAAATCTAAGGGACTAAGACTCAATCCTAATGTATTATGTATTTACAAAGTGATCCTAGTGGTTAGTGAGGTTTTCTATTCCTAATGGAAAAAGGAAAAGAAAAAAGGAAAAAGGATGCAACTTACTTCCTAAGGAGGATAAGTTGGTCCTAACAATGGGGAATCCTACCAATCACAAATATGGAAGGAAAAATGAATTAAACAGCCTAAAAGAAATGCATAAAAAAATAAAGGATAAAGTGGAGTAAACTTACCTCAATCTTCCCCACTACAAAACAAGTGTTAATGCACATTTTTATTAAAAAGAATAAGGCAAACACACATTAATTAAATCCTAATTAAATTCTAAGGCACCTTAGACCTAAACTAGACTCTATTTTAATCCTAAAGGAACTAGAAAAATGCTAAAACCAAAATACAACACCTATTACAGCCCCTTAATACACAAACAGCTATGAAACTAAGCCTAACACCCACCAGCTTTTTTACAGCCAGCATGCAACGTGAAAAAGTAGGTGTAGAAAGTCACACACATCATACAATCATGTATTTTACAGCAGCTATATACAAAAACAGCTATGAAATGCAAAATCCAAATTTGATTATTTTTATTTATGTGCACAAAGTGAATGATAAACAACACATTAATGTCACTTGACATGAATCTACATGCATCACAAAATGAACTCAAACATGTGAATTTATTTACATCATTTATTTGATTAAAAATGACAATGATCAATCAAGAACAAACATACTTTTTTCATGTTGCACACATGAGCATTTTATCATGAGATTGAACAAGTATCACTACAAGCATCAATTGTTACACATGCATGGCATAAAATCAGAATTGAACTCATGTTAAGATATGGTCAATTAAGCACAAGAAACTTGCATGAACATGTGAAGCATTTAATCACTTTTGGCAAAAAATCAACATGGTATTTAATCACTTTATCAATCAAGCAAGCAATGACAATAATCATGAAGCATATGTTGGATTTAAGCAAGCAATTAACATGTGAAACAAATGATTAAAGTGTAGCAAACAACATCAAGAATCACTTATATCACATTTGCACCTTTAACACAAAACATAGAAAAGTAAATGGAATCATGTCGAAACGACTCGAAAAAAATAAATTGGCTACTGGAAATGGACCCAAAAATTCCCTAAAATCACTACCTAAACATACATGAACATTAGAGGCACTAGGAAGCAAGATTGAGCAAGAAAATAGGCTAAAAATCCAAAAATGAACAGCGTTAACCGGTTAACCATATAGGTTAACCCGTTAACGGGCAGAAAAATACAGCATTCTGGCCAAAAACGCATGCGTTAACCGGTTAACCAAATGCGTTAACCGGTTAACACTGAACAAAAAGTGAAAAATGCTTTTGAAAAAAGTGCTTTTGGCCACAATCTTCCTTCTAAACAATCCTAACCCCCACTTAATCATGCTAACACAAATTTCTACTCAATTGGAGCTTATTTACACATGGTAGAACCTATATCTATTAACACCTTAAATCCAAATTCAACCAAAATCACAAATCACAAGCAAACATAATCGAAACGGAATTGATTTTAAACAAAGCGAAAAGCACTTAAAGAATGCCAAAAATGGCGAGATGGAGAGAATAACTTAAAGAAGAAATGATTAAGATCACCAACCTACGAAGCGGTGGAGTGCTTCGGTGATTGTTGCAAGAATCGGAGCTTGAATCGAAGAGAAAACCGAAAACCAAGAAATCGCAAAATAAATGCGTTCTTGAGCTTGAATCTTCGTGTGCTTCTGATAAGTCGATAATCCTCACAAAATTCAGTAGCTTATCCTTCTTCAATCCACAAAATATGAAGGTTGGAGGCTTAAGCTTCAAGATCTTCAAGTTTCAATGTGAAACTTGAAGAGCTTATTTGAAAAAGCTTTGGTGAGAGGGAGAGGAAAAGTGAGAGAAAAAAGTGCTTATCAAAGAGTGAGATTGGAAAATGGTGTTCAACCCTTTTTGTTTGGATGAAAATGGCTTAAATAGAGACTAGGCTAGGAGCTAGGTTTGGGTTTGGGGCCCAAATATTAGGTTTGGGATCCAAAATTAGGTTTGGAAGTTAGTTAGGGTTAGGGTTGGAAAAGGGAATATTCCTTGGAACACTCTAGAAAATGGTGGAAGGTGGTGGAAGTTTCCAAGGGAAATGGAGTGGAATTGAAGTGGAAAAATGAGACGGAAAGAATGAAAGGAAGTGTGGAAAGAAAGTGGAAGGAAAGGTGGAGGGAAATGGTGAAACTAACTACCTTTCAAATGATTTTTCTTTGGTTTTTCTATGATTCCTCCATCATTTCTTGATCAAGTTTGAACCATAGGATCATTGTAACCCTAATTTCACGATCTCGATCTTAAAAGTCCGGAGTCGACCCTTTTTACCTAGCCCGATTGCCTTTTCTCCAATTCCTCGATTTTCCGTCGTCCGGCCAGTCGAACCCCTTCCAAAATGAATTTGTGGACGAGATTTGAACCCTAGGCACTTGACATCATATATAAGTCAAAGAAATCCACTTCGACTCAAAAATTTATGTAGAAGCCCTGTAGAAATGAAACCCTAATTCGGCTCTTTTCCCTCAAGAAGTATTGCACTGCTTGCCTCCTTCAATCAAACCAAAACTTTCCATGACTTGTGGCTTCAAGTGAAGACTTATGGGATATTGTGAACCCTTTGCACAAGGTTGAGAAGCTTTGTGGCCCTTCGGTAGCCTCTTCATAACTTTCGGTTGCTCCGATCATTGATCACATACCCACGCCTCGGCTATGCTATATATGATGCAATGTTTTTGGTTATTTTATGAATCCATATATGCAAAATGCTATGCAAAATGTTGAGGAAATGAGAGGGCAAAATTTTGAGGTATTACAGCTGCCCCTATTCAATCAACTGCAGACCTGAACGGATGATTGCAACAACTTTTAGGCGTTCAAGGTATGGAGTGATTGAATACTCGAATAAAACCTGAAAATTTGCACACCGAGGGTAATGGAAATTCCATCTGCCCATTTATTTATTTATGTATTTTCTGATTTTGACCTCCGAATAGGTAGCGGAAAAATAGAAACAGGTGGAAATTTACTGGGAAGCATGCCATCCTCGAATGACAACTCAAAAGAAGATAAGACGGGATGAAACGGGATCATTGTACTTAAATGATAACCCGAATGAAATGGGATCGTTGTACTTAAACGAGAGCCCGAACAAACAGGATCATTGTACTTAAATGATAACCTGAGACGCGACCGTTGTACTGAAACGGAGACGCGAAGAGAAATGAGACTGTTGTACTGAAACAAGACTCAAAGACGAGACCATTGTACTTAAATGGAGACTCGAATGAAATGGGGTCGTTGTACTTAAACGAGAGCCCGAGCAAACAGGATCATTGTACTTAAATGATAACCTGAGACGCGACCGTTGTACTGAAACGGAGACGCGAAGAGAAATGAGACTGTTGTACTGAAACAAGACTCAAATACGAGACCATTGTACTTAAATGGAGACTCGAATGAAATGGGGTCGTTGTACTTAAACGAGAGCCCAAGACGCGACCGTTGTACTAAAACGGAGACGCGAAAGGAAATGAGACTGTTGTACTGAAACAAGACTCAAATACGAGACCATTGTACTTAAATGGAGACTCGAATGAAATGGGGTCGTTGTACTTAAACGAGAGCCCGAGCAAACAGGATCATTGTACTTAAATGATAACCTGAGACGCGACCGTTGTACTGAAACGGAGACGCGAAGAGAAATGAGACTGTTGTACTGAAACAAGACTCAAATACGAGACCATTGTACTTAAATGGAGACTCGAATGAAATGGGGTCGTTGTACTTAAACGAGAGCCCGAGCAAACAGGATCATTGTACTTAAATGATAACCTGAGACGCGACCGTTGTACTGAAACGGAGACGCGAAAGGAAATGAGACTGTTGTACTGAAACAAGACTCAAAGACGAGACCATTGTACTTAAATGGAGACTCGAATGAAATGGGGTCGTTGTACTTAAACGATAACCCGAGACGCGACCGTTGTACTGAAACGGAGACGCGAAAGGAAATGAGACTGTTGTACTGAAACAAGACTCAAATACGAGACCATTGTACTTAAATGGAGACTCGAATGAAATGGGGTCGTTGTACTTAAACGATAACCCGAGACGCGACCGTTGTACTGAAACGGAGACGCGAAAGGAAATGAGACTGTTGTACTGAAACAAGACTCAAATACGAGACCATTGTACTTAAATGGAGACTCGAATGAAATGGGGTCGTTGTACTTAAACGAGAGCCCAAGACGCGACCGTTGTACTGAAACGGAGACGCGAAAGGAAATGAGACTGTTGTACTGAAACAAGACTCAAATACGAGACCATTGTACTTAAATGGAGACTCGAATGAAATGGGGTCGTTGTACTTAAACGATAACCCGAGACGCGACCGTTGTACTGAAACGGAGACGCGAAAGGAAATGAGACTGTTGTACTGAAACAAGACTCAAATACGAGACCATTGTACTTAAATGGAGACTCGAATGAAATGGGGTCGTTGTACTTAAACGAGAGCCCAAGACGCGACCGTTGTACTAAAACGGAGACGCGAAAAAATGTGAGACTGTTGTACTGAAACAAGACTCAATTGGGGATAACAACAAAACTTGGTAGAAGCATCCATCCTGGGAAATTAAGTTGCATTCTATGGGGAATATATCAATCTGATAGGAGATATAACAGGTCTCATGTAATATACCTCAAAACTGGCCCATGCTGGTATGCATATGTTTGAATTTATGGCGTAATGCTCCATGACGATGGAAATGCTACGCTTTGGAGGATGCAAATGTGATGATGATTATGCATATGCAAATGCAAAGAGATCTTCTGACGAGAAGACTGCAAGTATCCCATATGGCTCGACTGAGGAGGAACTGATGATCACTGCATTGATCTGACTAATCTTTGTGAGGAGAAAACAACTCTGCGGGGAATGCTGTCAATGATGCACCAGCTCTGAACAACCGCCATTGCCAAAAATAAATTGGACTTTGAGATTGGAGTGTCAGGACCCTGCTGGAGATGGACCTTTCTTGAACTCTGGTGGGGAAGTGAGGACCCCCTAGCTTGGCTGGGAACCAAAGGCATGACATTGCTGAGGAAACAATTGCTGGGGAGGCAAAACACTCCTTATACTGCTAAGAATTTCCCCTGTCTGAAGGGAAACTTCTGCTTGGGGATGACACCCACCTTCTTCTACCTTATTGAGAGAGACTTCAACTTCCACCTCTACTGGGGATGACGGAGGATGTCAATGATAAAGCTTCCTGCTGAAGATAAGAGTTCAAGCTGCCACTTGCTGGGGATAAGAGATAAATCCTCTCATGTTGGGAATGAGATGTAAGGCGTTTCATGCTGGGGATGAGAGACGATGATACCCTTCTGATCAAGAAGTAACTTTCGCTTTGCCACACAGCTGGAGAAGGGATTGTCTAATGAGGCTAGCTAAGACATTTTGATCAATGAAGCTTGCTGATGAAATAACTCTTGAAGTACTTTGCTGACAATGGCTTTGCCCCTAGCCCCGGGTTGATAAGTTGCCAACTAATCATGAGTGAACAATGGTTCTTTGAAATTTTCAACTCGCCTCAGATTAAGGTCTGTCAGAAGTAAATGTCTCAAGAGGATTTTACAGAAAACATGGCATATGAAACGCCTCAGTGTCTTCAAACTCTTGGAGAGATTCGTTGGATCTCGAAATAACTGCCCCAGACTGCATGGTCTGTGCAAGAATTTTCCTCGCGAGGATTCATGAAAACCTCATATCACTGTGAGATAGTGTGTCCTAGTATTTTGAACCTTGGGTAGGTGCTTCTGACTTACCGTCTTCGGGAGAGAGTACTTCTCATGCTCTTGGGGTGGCCTGCCCCAGTACAAGTCTTGAAGTGATCACCTCTGAATGACTGATTTGAAGAAAACACCCAGATCAACTATTCTTCGGGAGATTAGATCTCGAAGTGATTACCCCAGTTTGGCTAAAATTTGAATGCATGCATCAGACTCATGAGAGATTTGATCTCGAAGTGATTGCCCCAGCTTGGTTGAACTTTGAAGAGATTGCTCGACATGATTGCCCCGGATTGGCTAGCTCTTCCCACGACTGGTTGGTAAAGTCCCTACTCAATGGAGTTTTTTTTTGGAAAATTACATCTTCATAGATTGTCCTTTGGAAGTTTTAGCCTTCTCAATTCGGCAAGATTAAGCTTCTGGACTGAAGTTTCGTATGTGAATTTTTATGATGTCCAACAAATGTATGCAAGCAGAAAATGTTTATTCTAAGAATGAAAATTCTAATGCAACACACATGTTAATCTTGAAGTTTTACTGAAAAAGATGTCGCCAACCTTTGTGAGTGAATCACTGGTTAAGATACGACATAAAATTTGTTTGAATAATAAAAAGCATGCACATGCAACACCAACAAGGATCTTTCAACACCACTCATAGGAGTCAGGAACGCGGTCTCGTGGTAGTACGCTCTCAAAAATAACCCTGTTTCAGTTAGGACTTTTAAGGGTTGTATCGTGGCCTGGTTCACGGTTATAGAAACAAAGGTATAGGCTCGAAGTTTATTTGTGCCCACCCATCTTCGTGATGTTCTCCATTCCTATGTTCAGCTAGCTTTCACAAGCGCTCACCTCTCAAAAGGGGTTTTGTGATGGTTGAGGAACCAATTACACTAACGATTTCAAGCACCAATCAGGTTGTCGTTTGGAGTCAGTCACCCCTTCACCTTTTGTGTCTGTATCACACGACTTTGTTCTTGTTCAAGGATCTTTCTTGTGTAGTCCTTTTTGTCTTTTGCTTTTGCATTATTTTTCTTATCCCTAACTTTTGCCTGGACTGATTCTTGTGAATCTTTGATTGCGAAGTCCAACGGGATGCCCTAATTTTTGCCTAAGTCGCTTGTTTTCAAGTTTCGACTTAGCGGGCTTTTTTCATTTCTTTTTTTTCAATTCTTTTTTTTTTGAACAAATCGTGTGACACTGTTTGTCTTGATTGCTTTGAAAGGGTCGTGACTGTCCCACTTCTTGGTTGTTGAGGGATAACCATTGTGATCTCCGGTCTTTGGACCTCTTGATTGGGATAACCATTGTGGTTCCTGGTCATTGGACCTCTTGATTTGGTACAACGAAAGGTAATGGATCCTCAGATTTGCACTCCTTTTCGAAATTTGAACGATCGGTCCAGCTAGCTGACACCTACCCTGCCCCTGGATTAAATGCAAGGGTTTTTTCATGCGAAAATAAACTCCTACTTCAAGGCTCAAATGGGTTGGCGAGGGTCTATCTCCCTTATATCTCCGGTGTTTAGGACTTGAAACAATGCCTGTACATCGTCAACAGGGTCTTTCTCAAAAGTACACAGTTAGAGATTTTTGCGTTTTCATTTTGTCGTCCTCCCTGATAGAGTTTAATCACAACAGTTGGTATTGCAATGCACATACACAAAATCATGAGTGAATACGAATGGATTACTTCAAGAAAAACATGTGCGTTATATTATGGTTATCATTCAAAAACAAATAAGTTTCATGCATGCATACAAATGTTTAAACAAACAATATAAACTACAAATGAAAATGCAATAAAGAAGCTGAACATTGTCGTCATTGAGGAGACTTGACTCCGTCTGGACTTATTGCTTCTGAAGATGCCCTTGAAAACTGAGATGTCAATTTGATGAGGAGACTTCATATCTGGGCAGACTTTCTGGTATGATGACCTTTGAGTCGATCAACTTCGGGACCTTGTCTTCACCTTTGCCTCTGAAAGACTTGCAATCTTCAATTAAAAGGTCGGGTGCCCCAGAATGGTAATCATACTTGGCATTGAAACCCCAAAGGAAGCTTTGTCGGAGATGATCCTGATGCAATTAGCTCAACCACTCCGAATTTGCATAAATGAGGAAACTTGTTGCACGTACGTCATCAGAATATGATCAAACTTCTTCTCAAGTTGTTTTGGCCTTTACCCGTATGCTCTGCCCTTAGGACTCTTTTGGGAAGCTGAAATTGGATCCTGACAAACGACATCTGAAGGGAAGGGTTGATAATAAAGTTGATAAATAAGGTTGCTCGGAAAGATCTTGCACGATCTCCTGCCTACGTATCTCCATTGACCAATGGAGAATCAGAGCAGCGTAGTTCCCCTCAATAGGGATGAAAATAGCTTTGTTCAGAATTTCCATAACCAAGCTCATCTGAGTCTTTATCTGGTTGACTTCCTATTTCTGCAGTTTCTGGTTCTGAAATAAAGCTTATACCTTTGCCCTGAATTGCCCCAGCTGGGTCTTCCTTCGATTACCTCCGCCCGGAGTTGCTTCAAATATATACCTTGATAACTATGATTCAATTTGTCCATTCTGATGAGAAATCAAGTCAGGAAAAGAATTTGTCTCTGAACACCTGTCAAGAATGCAAGGATGTATGCAAATGCCATGTTCAATTATTTCTGAGGAATCTAGATGCTTTGATTCAAGTTTTGGCACAGAAAATTCCAACAACATGACTCAGATATGTGATCCTCGGAAATAACTGAACATGTGTGCAGAAATGCTATGATGTGATGTATGCAGCAGGCATGTGATCAATGGTTTGATGTTGGTGCCGGTGTTGAGCAATGAGTCAAGTGTCTGAATAGAACCAAAATAGCAGCACCATCTCTGTATAGAACCCCATAACTGAGAACCCAATAACTGTAAAACTGGATCACATAATAGCATAATCACTGATGGTGTTGAAGCTGAACAACGAGCCAAGTGTCTGTGGAGAGTCATAATAGCAGTCACAATATCAGGGTCACCATGGTAATCACAGTAACAATCTCTCTGAATAGAAATCCCGGACCTCAGAATCAAAGAACCATATAGCACCAGATAATATCATAAAACAACACTGGCAAAGCGGGTATGTTGAAGTTTAGGGTTCCTGCAAACCTGTAAACCCTTCCCAATCTCACGGGTGTGCTACTCGGGTCAACATCACGGACTCTCAAAGCCGAATAGCAATAATACGTTCACCATTTCCGAGAAATGGCTCATGACCAAATCAGGGAATCGGTTTGGCATTATGTACTACTCAGGGAGGTCTCAGTTGAGTCCGGAAAAACAAGCATCCCTCACAAGTTTCCAGCTTCAAGTACTGAACCGAGAAACAATAGTACATTCATCCCGAAGGGTACAATACTATCGTCATACGAACAGTTTTTCTTTAACTGAATTCCTATGAGAGAACCAGGCCATCCTATGCGAGTTCCCAATGGACCCTCGGATGCGAGTGGGTTTGCCAACAAATGTGGTCTGCCACTGTCATCACTGGAGAGGGTTGTTTCCATTAAGGTTCTCAATGATCGGTCCCCAGCTGCACATAACTATCAAGGTTGTACCCTGAAGTGGGGAAGAACCCCCACACAGAATAGTCCCAAGACAGTCGCAACCTGGGTGTGGAACACATCACCACTCATCATGTAACCATGCGAGCACAACATGTCCACGCTAATCCTATGGTGCACTCAAGCCGGGTATTTGGCTTATCTCACAGTAACTCCCAACCCACAGAAAAAATGAAAACCAGCACAGCCAGACAGTCCAGTATAATATGATGCATGGAAAATAAAATACTGAAAGCGGTAAATAAATGCGATAAAGTAAAGCTGTAAATAAAACTGTAAATAAAACAGTAAAGCTAAACTAAAGCACTCAGCAACAAACACATATACACCCAAAGAACAAAACCAAACAGGTGCTAGGATTGACTCTACAAGGGAAACCGGAAGAATCAGGTTAGTCCCCAGCAGAGTCGCCAGCTGTCGCTCCCGGGATTTTCATCCTAGTACAAACGCGAAAGTGGCGCGGAAAAGGTTAGAGTCGCCAGCCAGACATTTTTATCCCGAATGGAACGGGAAAGGTAATGTTGCACAAACCTGAGGAAGAAGGAAAGGACAAGGCCTTGCGAACCAAAGATCTGAGTTCGGGAGTCGGTTACGAACTGGGAAGGTATTAGCACCCCAGATCGTCCGTCGTACCCGACGGGATCCACGCTTGCTTGTTTGTTTCAAAGGGTGAGAAAATAAGATGCTGCTGAATAAAACCGCTACTGGAATAAAGGGAATGGAAAATGAGAAAGGAATAAGAAGAGAGAATGGAAAGAAAAGGGGAAATGTAGGGAAAATAAAGAATGTGCTCGAATGGGCCCTACCCCGCTGCCTACGTACCTCATCGGGATAATGAGGATCAGAGTCGACGTAGTTCGCCTAACTAAGGCGGGAACTATTTGTTTGTGTTTTTTACAGCTGGAACTGCGTGTGTCTATGCTCAGGTGTTGCAGGCTCGTCTGGTACGAGTGCGTTTACCGTCTTGCATGTGTGACAAGTCGCCGCGAGTTCGCGATGTGAGTGAATGAGATGAGAGAAGAAGTTCCCGCAGGATAGTCGGTTATTGTTTGTTTTTGTCTTTTTAAAAGAAGTGTTTTTGAATTTGTTTGTGAACTGTCTTGTACTAAGACCTATCCATCGCGGGAAGCATTTACACCTCGCCCCGAAACAGGACGCGTATAAACACTCCGCAACAAAGTCTCGTGTCGTACAAGATTGTTCGGTTTTTATTAAGTGTTTTATTGCTTTTCTTTTGAGATGAGAAATAGAATGACTCAAGTTGATAAAAGGAAAAATCTAAGGGACTAAGACTCAATCCTAATGTATTATGTATTTACAAAGTGATCCTAGTGGTTAGTGAGGTTTTCTATTCCTAATGGAAAAAGGAAAAGAAAAAAGGAAAAAGGATGCAACTTACTTCCTAAGGAGGATAAGTTGGTCCTAACAATGGGGAATCCTACCAATCACAAATATGGAAGGAAAAATGAATTAAACAGCCTAAAAGAAATGCATAAAAAAATAAAGGATAAAGTGGAGTAAACTTACCTCAATCTTCCCCACTACAAAACAAGTGTTAATGCACATTTTTATTAAAAAGAATAAGGCAAACACACATTAATTAAATCCTAATTAAATTCTAAGGCACCTTAGACCTAAACTAGACTCTATTTTAATCCTAAAGGAACTAGAAAAATGCTAAAACCAAAATACAACACCTATTACAGCCCCTTAATACACAAACAGCTATGAAACTAAGCCTAACACCCACCAGCTTTTTTACAGCCAGCATGCAACGTGAAAAAGTAGGTGTAGAAAGTCACACACATCATACAATCATGTATTTTACAGCAGCTATATACAAAAACAGCTATGAAATGCAAAATCCAAATTTGATTATTTTTATTTATGTGCACAAAGTGAATGATAAACAACACATTAATGTCACTTGACATGAATCTACATGCATCACAAAATGAACTCAAACATGTGAATTTATTTACATCATTTATTTGATTAAAAATGACAATGATCAATCAAGAACAAACATACTTTTTTCATGTTGCACACATGAGCATTTTATCATGAGATTGAACAAGTATCACTACAAGCATCAATTGTTACACATGCATGGCATAAAATCAGAATTGAACTCATGTTAAGATATGGTCAATTAAGCACAAGAAACTTGCATGAACATGTGAAGCATTTAATCACTTTTGGCAAAAAATCAACATGGTATTTAATCACTTTATCAATCAAGCAAGCAATGACAATAATCATGAAGCATATGTTGGATTTAAGCAAGCAATTAACATGTGAAACAAATGATTAAAGTGTAGCAAACAACATCAAGAATCACTTATATCACATTTGCACCTTTAACACAAAACATAGAAAAGTAAATGGAATCATGTCGAAACGACTCGAAAAAAATAAATTGGCTACTGGAAATGGACCCAAAAATTCCCTAAAATCACTACCTAAACATACATGAACATTAGAGGCACTAGGAAGCAAGATTGAGCAAGAAAATAGGCTAAAAATCCAAAAATGAACAGCGTTAACCGGTTAACCATATAGGTTAACCCGTTAACGGGCAGAAAAATACAGCATTCTGGCCAAAAACGCATGCGTTAACCGGTTAACCAAATGCGTTAACCGGTTAACACTGAACAAAAAGTGAAAAATGCTTTTGAAAAAAGTGCTTTTGGCCACAATCTTCCTTCTAAACAATCCTAACCCCCACTTAATCATGCTAACACAAATTTCTACTCAATTGGAGCTTATTTACACATGGTAGAACCTATATCTATTAACACCTTAAATCCAAATTCAACCAAAATCACAAATCACAAGCAAACATAATCGAAACGGAATTGATTTTAAACAAAGCGAAAAGCACTTAAAGAATGCCAAAAATGGCGAGATGGAGAGAATAACTTAAAGAAGAAATGATTAAGATCACCAACCTACGAAGCGGAGGAGTGCTTCGGTGATTGTTGCAAGAATCGGAGCTTGAATCGAAGAGAAAACCGAAAACCAAGAAATCGCAAAATAAATGCGTTCTTGAGCTTGAATCTTCGTGTGCTTCTGATAAGTCGATAATCCTCACAAAATTCAGTAGCTTATCCTTCTTCAATCCACAAAATATGAAGGTTGGAGGCTTAAGCTTCAAGATCTTCAAGTTTCAATGTGAAACTTGAAGAGCTTATTTGAAAAAGCTTTGGTGAGAGGGAGAGGAAAAGTGAGAGAAAAAAGTGCTTATCAAAGAGTGAGATTGGAAAATGGTGTTCAACCCTTTTTGTTTGGATGAAAATGGCTTAAATAGAGACTAGGCTAGGAGCTAGGTTTGGGTTTGGGGCCCAAATATTAGGTTTGGGATCCAAAATTAGGTTTGGAAGTTAGTTAGGGTTAGGGTTGGAAAAGGGAATATTCCTTGGAACACTCTAGAAAATGGTGGAAGGTGGTGGAAGTTTCCAAGGGAAATGGAGTGGAATTGAAGTGGAAAAATGAGACGGAAAGAATGAAAGGAAGTGTGGAAAGAAAGTGGAAGGAAAGGTGGAGGGAAATGGTGAAACTAACTACCTTTCAAATGATTTTTCTTTGGTTTTTCTATGATTCCTCCATCATTTCTTGATCAAGTTTGAACCATAGGATCATTGTAACCCTAATTTCACGATCTCGATCTTAAAAGTCCGGAGTCGACCCTTTTTACCTAGCCCGATTGCCTTTTCTCCAATTCCTCGATTTTCCGTCGTCCGGCCAGTCGAACCCCTTCCAAAATGAATTTGTGGACGAGATTTGAACCCTAGGCACTTGACATCATATATAAGTCAAAGAAATCCACTTCGACTCAAAAATTTATGTAGAAGCCCTGTAGAAATGAAACCCTAATTCGGCTCTTTTCCCTCAAGAAGTATTGCACTGCTTGCCTCCTTCAATCAAACCAAAACTTTCCATGACTTGTGGCTTCAAGTGAAGACTTGTGGGATATTGTGAACCCTTTGCACAAGGTTGAGAAGCTTTGTGGCCCTTCGGTAGCCTCTTCATAACTTTCGGTTGCTCCGATCATTGATCACATACCCACGCCTCGGCTATGCTATATATGATGCAATGTTTTTGGTTATTTTATGAATCCATATATGCAAAATGCTATGCAAAATGTTGAGGAAATGAGAGGGCAAATTTTGAGGTATTACAGGTACCAAAGGATCCTTCGTGCACTTCGTGCATCAACAAATCTGCTTCCGTCTTGTCAACGCATCTGAGGAGTACCATATCAAAGTTCCTTTTGTATAAAGATCCATCAGTGTTCAGAAAGAAACTACCAGCAAGCCTTCTCAAAGTCTTCTTATCATTGGAAGATGCCCCAGGTGGGTATGTTTGATCCTCCAAGAAGCATTTAATGTCATGGAACCAAGGCTTATCGTCTTTGATAATATCTGCTGCAAATACATATGCTGGTCTGTCGAGTCTGGACACTAAAATCTGAGGTACAAAGTTGGCAGCCTGAACTTTGATCATGGATGAAATGGTAGCAAGAGCATCTGCAAACTGATTCTCGTCCCGAGGGATATACTCAAGTTTGACCGTTGTGAAGAAAGTCAATAACCTTCTTGTATAATCCCTGTAAGGTATCAGATGATCCTGGTGTGTGTACCATTTTCCGTTGGTTTGATTAACTACCAGAGCTGAATCTCCGAATACAGTCAATGTTTTGATCCTGAGGTCAATGGCTTCCTCAAGACCCATAATGCAAGCTTCGTATTCAGCTTCGTTGTTAGTGCAGTTGAAAGTGAGTTTTGCCGAGAAAGGCATGTGAACTCCTTTGGGTGTAATGAGTACTGCACCAACACCACGACCATTCATATTAACAGCCCCATCAAACATCATAGTCCATTCTTCTCCCGGGTCAGGCCCTTCAGTGTGAATAGGCTATTCATGATCTTTTGCTTTAATGAACATGATGTCTTCATCAGGGAAGTCAAATCTCATAGGCTGGTAGTCATCAATGGGTTGCTCAGCAAGATATTCAGACAATACACTGCCCTTGATGGCTTTCTGAGAAGTGTACTGGATGTCATATTCCGTAAGGATCATCTGCCATCTTGCAACCCGTCCGGTAAGAGCTGGCTTCCCAAATATGTACTTGACTGGATCCATCTTTGAGATCAACAAAGTAGTGTGGGTCAACATATACTGTCTTAGTCGGCGAGCAGCCCACGCTAAAGCACAGCAAGTTTTCTCGAGCAGTGAATAACGTTGTTCACAGTCGGTAAACGTTTTGCTCAGGTAGTATATTGCATACTCTTTTCGACCAGACTCGTCATGCTGGCCCAGCACACACCCCATTGACTCTTCTAATACTGTCAAGTACATTATCAGAGGTCTTCCTTCAACTAGAGGCATAAGGATTGGAGGTTCTTGCAAGTATTCCTTGATCTTGTCGAAAGCCTTCTGGCAGTCTTCATTCCACCTGACCGTCTGTTCTTTTCTTAACAGTTTGAACAAGGGCTCACAGGTTGCTGTAAGGTGAGATATGAACCGTGAGATGTAGTTCAATCGACCTAAGAACCCTCGAACTTCTTTCTCAGTTTTCGGTGCAGGCATCTCTTGAATAGCTTTGACTTTATCAGGGTCAACTTCAATCCCTTTATCACTTACAATAAAGCCCAGCAGCTTACCAGACCGCACCCCGAATGTGCATTTGTTGGGGTTCAACTTTAGTTGGTACTTTCTCAGACGCTTGAACAACTTGAGCAGATTTACCAGGTGATCTTCCTCTGTAAGGGACTTGGCAATCATGTCATCCACATAACATTCTATTGTTTTATGGATCATATCGTGGAATAATGTCACCATAGCCCGTTGATATGTGGCACCAGCATTCTTCAGTCCGAATGGCATCACTTTGTAACAGAACGTGCCCCAAGGTGTAATGAAGGTTGTCTTCTCCATGTCTTCAGGTGACATCTTGATCTGATTGTATCCTGAAAATCCGTCCATGAAGGAGAATACCGAGAACTGAGCCGTATTATCTACCAATACGTCAATGTGAGGTAATGGAAAATCATCTTTCGGGCTGGCTCTGTTCAGATCCCGGTAGTCAACACACATTCTTACTTTGCCGTCTTTCTTAGGCACAGGTACTATATTAGCAACCCACGGCGGATAGCTAGTCACAGCAAGGAACCCGGCGTCCCACTGCTTTTGTACCTCTTCTTTGATCTTCATCGCCATGTCTGGGCGAGTACGGCGCAGTTTCTGTTTAACCGGTGGGCATTCTTCTCTCAAAGGCAGCTTGTGCACAACAATGTCGGTATCCAACCCTGGCATGTCTTGATACGACCAAGCAAACACATCCACATATTCTTGAAGCAGATCAATCAGTTGTCTCTTCACTGAGTCTTGTAGGCAGGCCCCGATTTTAACCTCTTTCACGTCTTCATCTGTACCAAGATTAATCACTTCAACCTCCTCCTGATGAGGAGTAATAACCTTTTCCTCTTGTCTCAACAACCTGGCTAGCTCTTCAGGAAGCTCACATTCCTCTTCAACCCCTTCATCAGCTTGATTGATCGGATTGTCAAAGTCATACGAAGTCATAGCCGTGCTGTTGTCGGTGCTGTCTGGTAGGCACTCTCTGCAAGGGTTCAGTGTGTTCATTTTAGTGATTGATTTTAATCTTGTTTAGAAAAGTGAAGTAAAGTTATCATTTTGAAAACAACGCCATTTATTTTTTGTACAAAAAGAAAAATGGAAAAACAGTGAGCGGAAAAAGAAAAGGACTCATTTGCAAAAAGATGTCTGATATTTCATTGATTAATCTTGTTTGCACAAAAAGTACAGATGGCCCGATTACAAAATGAGTCTTGTCATCTTGGGCAAGATGCAAGACTTTGATGCATGCTATAAAAATACAGGAAATAATAATTACTCTACATGAGTAACTCTTATAATTTCCTGGGAAGACCAGTTTGAGATACTGCTCCCCGGGATCTTTGGACGAATCCAATTCTCCAGATTGCGTTCTTCTTCCAGCTCGTCTTCCAAATTGTTGATAGCATCAGGGGTGAGCATCCCCCCACTGACAAAACCGGGCTTCTCAGCAGCCTCTGCTTGATTTTGTTGAGTTGGTCTGTAACCCAACCCAAATTTGTCTTTCTTCTCCTCCACAGATAAAACCTTGCCCCAGCCTTGGGCAGTTCCTTCCTCAACAACCTTCTGGGCTTGTTGGTAAGACGACATGGAGATTCCAGATACAGCAGATGCTTCATTAACATTCAGGGCCTCAAACCCTTGGCTCATCGTTTCATGGATCTCCCCATCCATCTCAATATATTTATAGGTAGCCAGGTGGCTAACAAATATATCCTCCTCCCCACAGATGGTAACAACTTGGCCTTCCCACTCAAATTTTAACTTCTGGTGAAGGGTAGACGTTACTGCGCCAGCGGCGTGAATCCATGGTCTACCCAACAAACAGCTGTAGGCAGGCTGAATGTCCATCACATAGAAGATCGTTTTAAAGGTTTGTGGGCCAATCGTTACAGGCAGCTCAATTTCTCCCAGAACCGATCTCTTAGAACCATCAAAGGCTCTTACTAGCAGGTTACTGGGACGCAATGCTAATCCTTCATACTCTAGCTTCACCAGGGCCTTTTTGGGTAAGACATTAAGGGATGATCCTGTGTCTACCAGCACATGGGAAAGGACTGCACCTTTACATTCCATGGTGATGTGCAAGGCCTTGTTATGGTTGCGGCCTTCCGTTGTCAAGTCAGTATTGGTGAACCCTAGCCCATTGCTAGCAGTAACATTTCCAACCACGGTTTCCAACTGATTGACGGTGATTTCTTCAGGCACGTAAGCTGCGTGCAAGACTTTGAGTAGTGCATTCCGATGGGCTTCGGAGCACATAAGCAATGATAGTATAGAAATCTTGGATGGCGTCTGGTGAAGCTGATCCACTATTTTGTAATCACTCTTTTTGATGATTCTCATAAACTCATCAACTTCTTGATCGAATGGTGTTTTCAAAGCTTCCTTAACAGCTTGATCTTCCTGCACCGGGCTCTTTCCTTTTGCCTTGGAAGCAGCTTCTGCTTCGGCAGTGGGTCTTTGAATTTGTGGCGCAAAGAGACGTCCGCTTCGAGTGAAGCCTCCGCCTCCTCCCACATTGTCTATTTGTGGTGCAGGTGTTGATGGTTCAAGGGTGATTTTCTTTCCTTCGCAGTATACGTCGGAGCCGTAGTGCCAAGGGATGGCCCTATTGCTTTCATAAGGCACTGGTCCAGGCACTGTGACAGTGACTGGACTGATGGCGGCTGCAGAAGGGACTGTGATAGTTTGTGGATCATAATAAATTGTGACTGGTGCTCTGATGGGAGCAGCACTTTCTGAGTTGTAGGCATAGTTGTTTTCAGGATCATAAAATATTGTGACAGTTGAGACATCTTCAGAGTTTGTTGCTGGAGTTGTAGGAGACATTGTCGGAAGGATGGATGTTGTTGTTGTAGGAGATTCAAATTGGGGTGGTGCTGAAGTTGTAGAAGAAAAATTTGTTGATAACTGATCAGTTGAGATGATAGATGAAGTACTTGTTGATGAAGCCGAAGAGTTGTCAGGAACAATGGTTGTTGCAGTTGTAGGAGATACCGGAATTGTTGCTGATGAGATTGCTGGATTTGTTGGAAATGATGTGGTGATCTGAAGTTGGCCACTCTGAATGAGACCATCTATGCCATTCCTCAGGTTATCGCACCCATTTACTGAAATATTGCAGTAAGCACACCCTAACTCACACCCCGGGAACATTTGACATTCGAGGAGCTGAGCCTTAATCTCCACCAACGGTGTCCGAATCTGACCCACACTGGTTATTAAATAAGACGGCTTGTCTTCTTCAATAGCGTTGATTCTGGGACCTCCGTGGTTTGGCATAGGATTTTTGTTGACATTGGGTGGTGGTGCGAAATTCAGAGCTTTTGAGTCTACCAGGTCTTGTACCTTCATGTGCAAGGCTCTGCACTTTTCTGTACTGTGGCCAGGTGCATTTGAGTGGAAGGCACATCTGGCGTTGGAGTCGTAATTCCTAGGTAGACTGTTGGGATCTGGAGGTGCCAATGTCCTTAGCTCAACTAGGTTGAGTTTCAGGAGTTGTGGCAGTAATGTTGCATATGGCATAGGGATCGGATCGATCACCCTGTTGGCTTGAGATGGCCTCTGCTGGAATGGCCTTTGCTGGTTACTGTTGTTGGTGTTGTTGTTGTTGTAATTTCTCGGAGGATACTGATTTTGTTGATGGTACTGAGGTGATTGCTGATAGTTTTGCTGCGGAGGTTGATAGGCTGGTTGTGGATGAGCCGGAGCAGGAATGGTGACTGCTGCCACAGATCTATGAGCATATTGGGGCCTGCCCCTGTTGGTGTGGATGGCATTGGTCTCACCAGTCCTTCTTGGGCCTGCAAAAGGCTTCCTTGCATTACTGGATGAGCTTGCACCGTTGTCTGAAATCTTACCCATCTTCAATAGGCTTTCAATTCTCTCCCCGGCTATGACTACATCTGCAAAGCTGGTAGATGAGAAGGCAGCTAGTCTATCAATGTAAGTCCCCTGAAGGGTGTTCATGAACATATCGGCCATCTCCCTTTCTGACATAGGTGGCTGGACAGCAGCAGCAAGCTGTCTCCATCTTTGAGCATACTCTCGGAAGCTCTCTCTAGATGACTGTGACATTCCCATTAGGAGGGTCCTGTTGGGTGCCATATCCAGATTATACTGATACTGTCTGATGAAGGCCTCTGCCAGGTCCTTCCAGCATCTAATAGTTGCTCTTGTCAGATGGGAATACCACTCCCTCGAAGCTCCAGTCAAGCTATCCTCAAAATAGAACATCCACAGCTTCTCGTCCATGGTATAGGCCTTTAGCCTCCCGAGAAAAGATTGTAGATGGGTTCGGGGACAGGACGTCCCATTATACTTCTCAAAGCATGGTGGCTTAAACTTGTGGGGAATCCTGACCCCGTCTACCAAGCCCATATCCATAACATCGAAACCCAAAGAGTTTTGAGACTCTAAGGATCTTAATTTCTCAGCTATCTCATCCAGCCTTCTATCATAGGCCTCCTCCCCTGCTCCCATTACTGTGAACTGGTCTTCTTGGGGGTCTTCTTGCAGTACCCTCCCTGCTGTGGCAGTCCCTTGTATATTGACAGGGATGTTGGCCTCTGGATGGAGGTGGGGTCCAAAAACTGGGGGATTGACATGAGGTTGGACTCTTTCATTGTTGCTAGTCCCAGCAGTCCCTGGCTGATGATCTTCCTGATTTCTCCCTTCTACCAGTGCTCTGAGCCTCTCCTGGCTTTGAGCCATGTTGTTCATTACCTCCATAAACTGTGTCATTTGGTTCCTCATTTCCAACCTCTCGTTGGTCATTTGGTTCCTGACCTCTGTAAGGTCTTGCTGCATCTGATCCATCTGTATGCCCGGAAGGTTACTGCGGGTGGGGTACCTGTGTGGTCGGTTGAGTGGAAACCCTCGTCGTCGAGCAATAATTCCTGAACATCACAACAGAGTTAGCAACAACAAAAACAAAAACCTACAAAACAAACAAAGGGTTAGCATGCAATGCAGTATGCTTATTTGTTTTCAAGGTATCCGGCTTGGCATTCAGTTTTGACCCTTCCAGACCCTTGAAGATGTTGTTGATGTTGCTTTCGGAGTAAACTCGGATGGAACAAACTAAATACATATATTGCAAAAAAACAAATGGTACATAGTTTGTTTACAAGTACAAGCCCTCTGAGGGGTCAAAATACATTACAAGAAAATAAAAGTACATGGAATGAAAGCAACAACAAGCAAATGGTCAAACACTAAGACCAAACTCATCCTCCCGAACTTCCTTGAGAAGTGCTTCGGTCACAGGATCAGCCGGACGCTCCGTGAGATTCCTGATAAGGAGGTTCCGGGTAGCAACAGCTGCAGTTAGCTTCTTGTGTTGACTTTGGTCCTTTGACCTCTTCACTCCAGCTCTGATCTTCAGCTCTGATATCTCCCTCTGTGCTGCTGTCAGGGCTTCTTGTTGCTCTTTTGCACTAGCTTCCATCTGCTCTATCTTGTCTTGGACCCTCTTGTCCTCCAGAGTACGAGCCTCGGTGATCCTGACCCACCTAGCCTGACTCTCCTTTAGATACAAGTCTGTCCTGGCTTTCTGGAACTGAGCTTCCTTGCAGGCATTCTTCAAGATCTGTTCTCCAGCCCTAGATTTCTTAATGTAATCTTCAGACTTCTCAATTCTAGCCAAGTGCTCCACCTTCAACTTTTCTAACCTCTCAATATCCAATCTACCATCACTCCTTTCCCAGAGGGTCTTCTGTAGAGCTTGAGTCAGCTTCTCATTTCTCTCTTTCAACTTCTCAAACTCCTCTAAGCTGACAGTTGCTGGAGGTGGTGTTGTGGAAGGCCCAGGCATATCTTCTATAGTAAAGGGCATCCCAGAGAATTGGGCCCTGGCATGGGACCAATCATAGTATTGTGCTGATGCCACATTGTTGCACTTCCCCAGGATGGTTACCCCCTTAGTCTGCACATTGTCCCAGGCCCAGGCTGCCTGCCTAACAATAGCCAGATTAAGCTTATTCTCACAATAAAGAGTCTCAACCAAGTCCTGTGCCTTAGGAGTGTGGACCAGTGCATAGCCCAGTTGTCTTTTGAACAGCAGAGGGTTGTAATTAATACTACCCTTAACTCCTATTAGGGGCACATTGGGAAAATGCCCACAGCTGGTGATGATATCCCTGCCTTTTGTGCTTTGAGTGCACCACCTGATATCAGCTGAAGTTAGAGTAGTAAGTCTTCCAGCCCAGTTTCTCTGCTGATGAGGGTTCAAAAATGCATCTGTCCTGGGCAGATGCCTGAGAAGCCAAGCATGGAACAAAGGAGCACAGCATCTTACTAATCTTCCCCTCTGCTTTTCATTCCTCTGATGCACTGAATAGTAGAGATCCCCCAATAAAGTTGGCACTGGGTTCTTCAGGATGAAAAGATGGATTGCATTCTTGCTAATAAATCGAGGCTCATCTGCAAATAGTATGATACCATATATGCTCAAGGCCAATAAAGCACAGACTGCTTTCCACTCTCCTAAAGAAGCTTTCAGGGTAGCTTGAGAGATTAAGAAATCCAGATGCAGGCCAGGGATTCCAGCCTTAGAAGTCATATGCTGCCCAATCAGGACTGGTTCCAGATGCAATGCCTTTGCTACCTCTTCATTACCAGGAAAGACCATCTCAGGGTTGAAAGGGACTCCACCTCTGATAGGTATACCAACCAATGATGAGTATTCTTCCAATAAGGGGCCCAATTGAAAGTCCTGAAAAGTGAAACATCTCAGTGGGGGATCATAAAACTGAAGGCAAGTGTGGATCAGGCTTCTCTGTGAGGGGTCCAGATCCATAACCATATCAAGTATATCTCCATGGTGTTCCCTGAACAGTGGTATATGGTCTGGAGTGATCAGGGTCTGAATCCTCCTGATGTCAGCTAACTCAGGCTGAAAGAAGTGATAGGAGATATTACTCTTCTTAGGTGCCATGTTGTTGAAGAAGAGTTGAGACAGGTGCTGATGATAACACTGAAAATGAGCCACTGACTGGCTGGTGCAGGTGACTGGAGTAGATAGCTGATAGCTGAAGCAGGTGCTGATGAAGATAGGTCAATACTGAAGATGGGGTCAAAACCAAAACCAAATGAAGATGGATACCCTGAAACACAAATAAGCAAATGTCAATATGATGCAATGAGGATGTATGCAAATGAGATGCAAGGGTTTGTGACTGAGCTGGATCTGATCAAGTGCTCTGATATAAGTCCATGTGTGTAAGAAATCCAGATGGAGGTCCATAAGTCCAGTAACCAAGGTGGGGGGCTCAAATAAAGAGCCACATGTCCAGGGTTTTAGAATCACAAGAACTGTCCCAACATGGAGTATTCTTAATCAAATCAAAGTAACAGGGTATTCTGAGGTCAAGGTACCTGCAAACCTGTAAACAGCCCAACCCCCTCACAGGTGGTGTTCTAAAACAAGGATCCTCAGACTTGGATCAGTTATGAGAAGTGTAAACACTTCTAACCCGGAGGTACAGTGTTTACAATAACCATAAAAGTTCCTCCTCTAATTCACCTCAGTTTCTGAAGGTCAATACTAAAAGGTCATCCAGACTTAGCAGGCTTCCCAGATAGCCCTAGCATTGCAGGAAATCTGCAACACAGAGTTCTCAAGAAGAAACCCATATCTGAACCGTGTTTCATATTCCCGCACCAGACCGAGATGGAATGGGAAAGAATATGATTCACTCTAGCCTAGGTGTCACTCAGGTCCCAGGTATAGGACCTTAACTCTCAATGAATCACCCACCCACCAAAGCAAACAACAGATCCAGCCAGCAGTATGACAATATGATATATGCAAAACTATAAAGAAAGCAATAAAGTAACTGTACATAAAGCCAAAATAAATACAAATATACAAACACAAATAACACATAACACCCCAGTAAACACAAATCAAACAAGCGTTAGGAGGAACCCACAAAAAGAACCAGAAGCCCTGGTTGCAGTATAAGGATCCCCAGCAGAGTCGCCAAGCTGTCGCTCCCGATAGATGGGACCAGGCCCAGATAAAGGTACAGACGCGAACGGTCGGCGAGAGGGACAATGAGAACACACAGCCGTGAACTCACTGGGAATGAATAGAGTCGCCAGCTAGGCATTTTTATCCCGGAGGAAAGGTAATGCTGCATAGACCTAGAAAGATACGGATAAGACGGTTTGCGAACCAGAGAGACTGAGAAAGGGGGGTTGGTTACAACCTGGGAAGGTATTAGCACCCAGATTGTCCGTCGTACTCGACGGGATCCACGCTTAAAAGATTTGTGTTTTAAAGGGGTAGTGTCAGTGCAATCTGTATATAAAAGAGCTGGAAAAAGATGTACAGGTGTCAGTGTAAAAGAAGTGTGAAGTGTATAAGTGAAGTGTCAGTGTACAAGGAAAGAGATGAAATGCTCACGATATTGAGGCTTAAAAAATAAGGCTGGAAAGAGGGGGAATATACAGAGACTTTTGTTCGATAACTGTTAAGTTATGCCTACGTATCCTCTCGTGCAATGAGGAAGTCAGAACACCGTAGTTCGACCCAAAGAGACTGAAAGATAAATTGACATATGAACTGCTTGCTTGCCTATGCTCAAGTGTGTGATCTGTCTGGCACAGATGCAAACTGTCTTGCATTAGACGGAAGAAGTAAGTTCTCGTTTATGAGTGAATGAGATGAGAAAAGAATCCCGGAGGAGACGATTATTGTTTGTTTTTGTGTTTTCAGTCTTTTATTGCTTTTGGAAATTTGTCGTAAGTTAATGAGCTTAAGCCTAAACCAATGGATTTAGTAAACTCATCACATCCTCCCTCTGATTAGGGGTAATGAGAATACCTTAAGTGTGAAGTCAGCTTCTCACACTTAATCACCTTTGATGGTAAGATTAAGATCATTAACCTACTTGTGATTATTTAGATGTTTTTTGTTGTTTTTGTTTAGTGTTAAGTAATGAGATTAAGCCATAATCAGGGATTAAACAGACTCATTACACCATCCTAATAGAAGGATAATAGATGAGGGTGTTTAAGCTGAGGAAAGCTCCTCAACTTAATCCATGATTAGGGATTAAACTCATGACAAAACAAGCCTTTGATTAAGTGGATTTTATTTAATGATATGATGATGAAGTGATTTTTATGGTTTGTAAGACAACTTGAGGGGGACTTGTCCATTAACACTAGGGTTAGTCCTTCTTAACCACTTAAGGAAGAATTAGAACCCTAATGCAAGGCCCAAGTTACAAGTGTGATGTCTTGATGATTATTAAGTGAATTGATTGAGAGATTTAAACACATTAAGGGTTTAACACTTAGGATTAAAGTTATACACTCCATCCTAATAGAAGGATGCAGGCATAAGCTTAATCACAAAGCCTTAAAACCTTTAGGGTTTAGTCCCTGATTATGAGGTGAGAAGAGAAGACTCAAGGAGACACAAAGGTAAAACTAAGAGGGGAGACTAATCAAAACCCTAATCATTGTCATGCTTGGTTGTCCCTAAGGTTTGTGAGGTTTGCAAGAGAAATCTTCAATGGAACCACCAGGAAGCAGATGAAAGGATCAAGAGAAGCAAAGTAACTTGCTTCATTCAAGAAGTCAAGTCACTTGAAGAGAGAAAGTGGGAAGAAGAAGAATGAGCAAGCTCAATCTCAAACACATATAAAAATGCAGCATGGATGCAAGAGAGAGATGAGAAGAAAGTATGAGAAGTGAAGGCAAATCCACTTCTCAGAATCACTTACCACCTGAAAGGTTAGAAAGGAAATGCAATGCAATGCAAAATGAGATGAGATGACATGATGAGAAACAAAACCAGAAGCATGAGTATGATGTTAATGATGCTATGAGATGTTACAAACATGAGGCAACACATGGAAGTGATCATACAGGTTCAAGAATGCAAATGAAGCAAGTTAGGAAGCATGGACATACATGAAAAGTTATGAAGTGCACATGGCATATAACATGGCAAATACATGATGCAATGATCAAACATGCTTTCAATATGTCTTATGATGTCAAATGAATCAAATGGATGCTTGAAAAGTCATGGCAAGTCATGTTATTCAAGAGAATGCAAGATGGATGCATATGGAAGCCCAAATTAGGGTTTATGAACCATACATCAAACAAAAATCAAAATCAGAAGCAAACCCTAAGTTAAAAATTTGAAAATGCCACTCAAGGGACCCCTAATCTTATACTAACCTAATGCCCAAAGGGGAGGTTTCAACTCCTAACCAAACTCAAGATATGATTTTCCTAAGTTTTCTAGGGTTTTAGGGTTCCTAAACAAAAGAAATGTCAAACAAATTGAAAATGAAAGATCAAATCATGGCCATTTAATCTCACAAACTACATGCTAAACACAATGCAATGCAAAAAGAATCAATGTCCAACTCCTCATGGATAGGCAGAAATGATTTTTGGAACTTTGGATCAAATTAATGCATAAAAATGATTTTAAATCAATGAAAAATTCTCAAAATGCATCAAGATCAAAAAATAAATTTGGTTTGAAGGTTGGACAATGTTTCTAAATGTCTTAGAACATTTCATGAATTTTTTGGTGATTTTTAAATACCTAAAAGTATTTTTAATAAATTAATTCTCATTAATCAATTAAAAATAAACTTTTAAATATTTTAAAATACTTTTTAAATGCTAAAAATGAAAATAAAAATATTTTTGTGTCTTAAAAATTAATGAAACTCTTGACAAAAAGTTTCATAATTTTTAAGCAATTTTTGCTATTTTAAATAAATTATGGAAGTTAAATGAAAAAAAAATGAAATAAAAATAAATAAATGGAGAAGTAATCAGATCTGATGGTGGAGATTTGAACTGGGTTTGAAAAGGTTGACTGGCGCGTCATCCAAGGGCTGTGGTTGGTTCTGATTAAATTAATTTAATTAAGATTAATTAAACTAATTAAAAGGGATTAGGGCTAAACAAATGAATCTGGGCCAGTCATTCGCGCGGCAAGTCAATGGGGTCAACTAATCATACGCTCCAAATTCAAATGGCATTTAATTACAGGATTAGGGCTAAACATTTTCAGGTGACCGGAGGGAAGCTCCGGTCATCTTCTCCGGCAGCATCAAAACCCTAAATCATGACTCAGGCCTCTAAACAACAAATTAAACACAACCAAATGATCCTCTAACAACCTAGGTCACGAATCCAACTTCAAACATCATTTAAACACCAAGAATCAAGCCAATCGAAAGGAACAAATTTCACGGGTGAAATTTCAGAGTGACCATACAAACTCATTTCTCATCTATTTTCGATTCTAAAAGCATCCCCATGACCAGCAAGACATAAGCAACCAATTTATAACTCAAAATGCAAGCTCTGAGAAAAAATGTTCATGGCCATACCTGAGATGGAGACCCCTGTTTCTGGGCTTTCAGAGCTATTCTTTGGTGCAAGCTTGCTCCACTGACTCCCCTGGTGCTAATGGAAGGCTTGGAATGAGCTTAGACAAGCTGATTTGAGGAGTCCAGTTCTGGTGTATCAGAAAATGGAGTTTGTGTATGAGCTGTTTCAGATCATTGTGAAGGGTGGTATTGGTTCTATGGAGGTTTTCTGGTTGATTGGTGAAGGTAGAATGAGTGTTTGATGACTGTGGAAGGTGATTCGAAGAGAGGAAAGTTTTTTCAGGTTTTTGGATGTGTTGTGTTCTGGCCAGCTTCAATGCTCAATGCTTTGCTATATTATCTCCAACTTGTGTGGATAGCCTGTGGGGCAGGTCAGTAGGGTGGCTGTTTACTGTGCCAAGAGTATGGGAGCTTTTTGCAAAAAGGTCAAATATGTGTCCTTGAGAGTATGGGCCATGGCAGCAGCAGGTTCAAGTCATGTCTTGCTCCAGTTTGAGTTGAGGAGAGCCCTTGGATTGTTTGCAGCTGACTGCAACATATGGATGACAAGCTATGCTAGCTTTTGCAACTTGCCCACTTGATGTTTCCTCATGATTTTGTGCCATACACATGAAACATTGCTTGCTGAATTTTGTAGCATAACACTTCTTTTAGTCATGGCAATGTTTAAAAGTCAGCTAGAGACCACATAATTCCTTGAAGAATGGTTTTGCCAAGAATCCCCTTTTGCACTCTTATGAAAAATGCTTTATGGAACTTTGAAAATCAAGGCAAGCAATGCAAAATTCCTTGGGCCAAATCTGTTTTTGGGGTCATATATGATCATGTGATGAAGCTTTGAAGTCAATTTGAAGTCACTAGAATGCTTGGTACATGAAATTGCAAGTTTTCCTTTTAGTGCATAACTTGAAAATTAGTGATTTTTGCCAACTTTAACACACCATAACTTTTGATCCAAGAAGAATTAGATCATGTTCTTGTACTTTTTGAAAAGGGAAAGATCTAATCTACAACTTTCATGACCAAAGTTTTTCCATTTGAAGCATTTTTGGATCAAAAAAGCAAGGCTTGAAAAGTGGCATAAAATGACATATTCCTTAAAAGTCAACCATGCCCAAAAAAGTCAACCTTGCAAAAACTTCAAATTCTTGAATTTTGTGAACTTCAAACTTCTTCTATGATCAAATAAAGATCATATACACTCAAAATGATGAAGATCATCCCTTGGTTGGGTCATTGGGGGCCTCAGATGCCCTGATTTTGCACTGACTTGTCCAGAAAGTCAACTCTTGATCAGATGACTTCCCCATGGAATTTCTTCATGAAAATTGATATGCATACTCCCTATACCATATAGAGACCAATAGAAACAAGAATGACCAAAAAAATTGGAGTTATGGCCTCTGAAACCAAAACCCTAATTTTAGGTCAACTGTGCAGTCAAACTTGGCTCTGCTTCCATACCAATCCCAGTTCTTGTGATTCCTTGGCATTCTTGACTTTGAAAGGATGTAATATGATATAAGAACACACATGGATCCCTTTGAAGTGATTGGTAGCCTTTGGAGTGGCTCAAGAAGCTCTTGGATTGCTCAAATCACAAACCCTAGGTGCAGATGACTTTGAATCTATGCAGTGAATCAAAAATGAGATATGAGATGATATGATTGTGTTTATGCATATGAAATGATCACAAGCCATGGTGTGAATGGGTGAGGGCAAATTTGGGGTGTTTACACTCATCACTTTCACTCACAAACGGGAACTCGCTTCATCCGTCTAATGCAAGACAGTTAGCACTCGAGCCAGACGAGTCATACACTTGAGCATAGGCAAACAAGCAGTTCATCAGTCAATTTATCTTTCAGTCTCTTTGAGTCAAACTACGGTGTTCTGACTTCCTCATTGCACGCGAGGATATGTAGGCATAACTTAACAGTTATCGAACAAAAGTCTCTTTGTCATCCCCCTTCTTCCAGCATTCTTTAAATGCCTCAGTTCCTGAGCGTTCATCCTTTTTGCACTGACACTTGTATATTATTTTTCCAGCTTTTGCACACAGATAGCATACACTTACCCCTTTAAACACAATCTCTTAAGCGTGGATCCCGTCGAGTACGATGGACAATCTGGGTGCTAATACCTTCCCAGGTTGTAACCAACCCCCTTTCTCAGTTTCTCTGGTTTGCAACCGTCTTATCTATCTTTTTCTAGGTTTATGCATCATTACCTTTCCTTCGGGATAAAAATGCCTAGTTGGCGATTCAATTCATTTCACCTTCATTCTCTCTCTTTTCCCCGACCGTTCGCGCTTGTACCGGGATGCAAATCTTTGGGAGCGACACCCGCTCGCCATTTCCTGGTCGAGTATGGCTTTAGCCTCCGCAGGTTCCACCCCAACAAAACCTTCTGCGCTGAAAGCTTTGCGCTCTAGGTAGCAGGGAGGAAGAAGATAGGCTCCTTGGTTCTTAGATGGACCTCATTGCACAACAGTTGATTAACCTGGCAGACCCACGAAACAGGGACGCTTGTGGCGAGGCGAATCGTCCACCAGGATGGGATTGTCCGGCATCGTTGTCACGGGCGGAGAGTTATAGTGTGGAGAGTTTGGAGTAGGACTGGAGGTCCCGGAGGCACCGACCACGTTCTCGGTAGCTACCTGTTGGACGCGGCCCTTGCTCTTTTTATTCGACTACTTAGTCGGTCCCCCAGCCTTGTTAACCAATTTCAGTGCGTGTTACTTGAGTCTGGGCATTTCACCTACAAAATGAACAAGTTGGCAAGGCAAGTTAAAAACAAAAAGCAAGAGAGAGTCGAGATTAAGCTACCTAAAAGTCGGATAGCTTCCTCGTCTGACTTACACTCAAGCACGACCCTAGTGTTAATTAGTCGGGGCTGTAAGGCAGGCAGCCCATCGTCACCCAGTAATGAATTATCTAGTCGGTCTACACACGTTGCAGGGTTGAAACTTCAGACATAGGCCACCAGTTTTTTATAGGCCAATCTATCCTCGGTCCCCAGATGCTCGGGCTTTACCCTATAATGATTGGCTGATAGACTGAAATGATCCTGCCTCCACTCAAGGGGATCTTCGACACCAGACGCTCCCCGCCATTGGCCTTCTGTTGCAAAATATATATGTTGTCAAGGGCGTGCTAGGTGATGGGCTTCACCGTGTACTACCTGTCTTTGAAATTTCGGACAGAGTCGTGGTAGGTTTTGAAAAGCCTCGAAGGCTGCTTGATAGAAAACCAGCTATGTCGTCCATCGTTGCCCGACCGTTGCAGGTGGAAGAAGCAAAAGAAGAGAGGCAGGGTGCAACCAATTTCGAGATACTAGCATACCAATTCAAACTCCCGAATGAATGATATGGCGTTGGGATCGAGTAGCGAGGGCGCCAGCTTGAGCCACTTGAAAACCCCCATCTGAAAGTCATTGAAGGGTAGTCACATCCCCGCTTCCCGAAAGGCAAACTCGTACATAGCGAATCGCTTTCCCCAAAAATACAAGCAGATCCGTTGCTCGGGAAGAGGAGTGTAACGCTGCCAATTAAGAGGCTCGTCGGGGCCCACATCCTTGACTACAGTATGGGTATTATTATGGTCATCGGTAAAGCGAGACTATATCTCCATTGGTTCTTCGATAACTCATAAGAGATCTCCACTCCCGGATAAGGATGGCACGCTCCCTTCCGCGGGACGTCCTTGGTCCGCGTTACCTGAAAAGCAGAGGAAACAAGTGAATTCGACATCGCATCAAATCCACCCTTCCACCACAATTCAAGTGAAAGGGCGAGGGGGAAAGTACCCGACATACTTATACTAAATTGTCTGGGACATTCAAAGAGTGCCCGGGATACCCAAGGAATTTATGAAGGTTTTTCCCGGGACATTCGAAGAAGGCCCGAGACATTCAAAGAATTCATGAAGACTTCTCCTAGGGAATTCAAAAGATGCCCGCGATATTCAAATGAAACTCCTACGTTTTCCCGACATATCCATATAGTGCCTGGGGTGTTTACCCAAATTTCCTATGTTTGCCCGACACATTCATAGTGTTCCCGGGACATTCATCTAAAAAACCCTAGAAACAGCCTAAGAAAATGGCAATTCTACCTACTCCGGCGAATAAATTTCCATTCTAACCAGAATATCAAACTTAAACTACCAAGAAAAAAAGAACTGAAATGTTACCTGACATGATTCTGGGTGTGATGATGGTGTCGACGACGGTGGTTATTCTGATGGAAAAAGAGATGCAGGTCCGGTGAATCGTTAGGGGGGAGTAGAAAGGGAAAAATGAAATGGTCCCCTCACCCCTTTTTATAGGCATTGCATGAAAGGACGCGCCTAGGCAATCATTACCTGGATTCCCTAGGGTGCCCAACATTTAATGCGCCATAACACAGGGAACAAAGCGACACACATTAAAATCATTGAAGAAACAACATCTTGGAGAATCCCAAAAGATGGAGAGCATGCGTTACATCCTCGACGTCCAAAGATGACATGCACCCTGAAGTTTTCCCCGATAAAAACAGCTCACAAATTCCCCGACGCTAGCTTAAGCATATTTCAACTTCATTCGTCCATATCCTTCAAATTGCATCATCAGCTCAAAAAGACAAGATCCTTGTCTTCCCCGACGGATCCCCGAGGGTTGTCAAACACGTTCCACCTGACATCGTGCTTCTCTCCACACATGAGCTCGCGACTGTCCCCGACACTGAAGGTTATGCCCGACAAGCTTCTTCTTAAGTCCTCACTCCATCCCGGAGTTTCGACTTGGGGGGCTCCTGTTCCGGACTGGGCCTCTAAGACAATGTCAGGAAGAAGCCTAATCAGTCGGGTAGAGGCCCAACCCAGTGAGGAAAAGGATCAAACTGTCAGGCATGCCCACGACCCACTAGCTGGAAGTGGGGAGACGTACGTACGCCACGTCACCCAACTGTCCACCATTATCTCCTAGAATATAGGGGAGGTTGGACCAAGGGCAATACCACATGCTAGGTCTTACACGCTCCTACACATTCCTTGGAAGTTCTTCCTTGGGCCTAGTTGATCCAGTCCAAGAAAGAACCTTGGCCTAGCGTTGGGAGCACACTATAAATACTCTCTTTCATTAGAGGGTCAGGTATTATGAACTTATCATTCTCTTCTACTTTTGTACCTTGTACTCACTTTAGCATCAGAGTGCCTTGCAGGTACACCCCCACCTTCTCTCAATCAATAGTCACATTTTTTGTCCAACACCTAGAAGGCCCTTCTAATCAGGTAAGATCAATTGACATACAAGAAGTTCGATGACCATTAATGTTAAAAGTATAAGATACAGAGGTTACCGCTGCCATAATCCATCAAACAAATTGTTGCGGGATTCCCACTTCCTTTAAGATACAATCCAGAGCATTCCAATTGACCATGTCGTACGCTTTCTAAAGATCAATCTGCATCATGCATCGAGGAGTCCCGTTTTTTCGAGTATAACCATTAATCAGCTCATAGGCGAGCAGAATATGATTATGAATTTGCTGGCTCCACACAAAAGCAGCCTAAGACTTCTTAATAATGGTTCCCAATGTCTTGCTCAATCTTGTTGTGATTGTTTTAGAAATAATCTTGTAGAATATGGTGCAGACAGCGATGGGTTGGTAGTCCTTGATCGATCCAGCCTCGTCATGTTTGGGAATATGTGTGACCAATGTGTTGTTAAAGGCTATGAAGAGCTTCTCATTCTTGAAGAAATCAAGGACAACAATAATAACATCATTTTTAACAATATGCCAGTTGGATTTGAAAAATTTCGCTCCATAACTGTCAATCCCGGGAGCCTTTAGGTCGCCTATGGCATTCATGGATGCATCAATTTCAGAAACAGTGATATCAGAATCTAAATATTCCCTCTAATCCATACTTAAGTGTGGACCTACCCTCATGGCTTACACATAGATATGGAGAATGTTTTGCGAGGCTCCCATCAAACCTGTATAAAATACAAAAATTCCTCCTCTATATCAGCCTGAGAAGTGATAGCAGAACCATCGTCCTTGTACAACATTTTTAATTTTTTGTCGTTACTTTTCGCCATAATGGATGCGTGGAAGTACACATTATTCTCGTCCCCGAGTTTGAGCCAGTCCAACTTGGATTTTTACTGAAGGGTTTGTTCCTCTAGTCATTCCAGTAGATCGTTGCTTCGTTGCACTTTTTAACTAATTCAATCATAGTCTTATTCATCCTGTCAGCACTAAGCTCATGTTGTGCAAAATTAAGAGCATCACTGGCCTTAATAACATTTGGATGGATGTTAGAGATAGGTCTGCTGAACCTTTTCAAGACATGTTACAATATTTTTAATTTCTGTCATAATATATACATTGTTCTACCATGAACATGTTGGTTCCAACTGGTCTTGACAGTGTCCTCATAGTCATGTAACTCAACTAAACAATTAAGGAATTTAAAGTGAGGTGTTCTCTTCATTGGCTTATCCTGTCTAGATAAATATAAAAGAGCATGATCTGAAACATTTGGCGGAAGGATGTGGAGGGTCATATCCATGTTAGATTGGAGTCAATCCACATTTCCCAATAGTTGATCAATTCTAGAATAGATTGTCCCTTCAACCTTCTTGTTCGACCATATATAATAGTCTCCCACGCTATCTTTTTCAAAAAGGCCAGCTTTGCTCATCATGGTGGTTAAGTCAACATATTCAGCTTCCGTCACCAACCTCCCCCCCCCCCCCAATACGGTATTTAGTTTGCAGCACATTGTTAAAGTCTCCTACCAAGCACCAATCCCCTTGTTTATTTTCCTGAATTATTTCAATATCACTCCATAGTTTCTTCCTCTGCTCAAGTTTGTTGAGTGTGTAAATAGTCGTAAGCCAGTACATAAACTTGCCAATTAAATCAAAAATCCTACAGGGAATCATTTGGCTTGTAGCAGAAATAACTTTCACATCTACCTTATAATGATCCTAGTGTATCCAAATCCTCCCATTAGCATGAGAGTCATAGATGTCGACACAATTGTTTTTCCAGTTGAGGTTCTTTCTAACAGCATCAGCCTTTTTTCCTTTCACCCTAGTTTCCAGTAAGATTGCAATAGAAGGTCGAAGCTCTAGGAGACGGGAGCTAACCTCCCTAAGCTTGCTTGTCTTGTTAAGCCCCTGAATGTTCCAAGCGGCTAACATGGGTTACCATTTGTCGCACCCCGAAAAATACGACCTCACACGATCTAAAGAGAAGAGCCGTGCGCTGGGCAGACATGAAAGTCACCACCTAATTCTAATTTATTCCCCAAGAGGGAAAGGGAAGATATAGATAAAACCTGTCGAAAAGGAGGATGAGGACAAAGATCTCGCAACCATTGTCTGGGTTCGGAAGTCGGTTATGCAGGGGGGGAGGTATTAGCACCCCCTACATCCATCGTACTCGATGGGAACCATCTAAGTTGTCACGTATGAAAGGATGTCTATGCCTAATGAGTTACTTGCTAGAGGGAAATGAGTTTAAATTATAAGTTAGATTGATCCTAGGTGCTCGGCAAGGATTGAGATCCTTGTGCCTACGTACTCCCGCGTGCAATGCGAAAGTCAGAGCCTCGTAGTTCGGCCTACTACGGTTGGTTGCTTGTTTGTTTGTTTTATTACCTTTCTTCGATGAAAGGATTTAGGAGTCGAATTTCACTAAAGACTATGGGTAGAGGTGATTATTCCAAACCAACAAGACAAGCATCTTGCAATGGAATAATCGGAGCGAGTAACGAGAGCCCATTATCCTCCTTTCTACCACTTAAGGCTCGTGGCGTACAATTCTTCTCGTATTATTAATGTGTTTTATTAACCTACGACCTCTTGACGTTAGATCAAGGGTTTGGATCTAATTGAAACATTTTGGTTTTTTGAGGTTTATGGGTGAATGCAAATAAAGGTTTATTTTGTGGTTTGTTAGCGAGGCACAATGCGCTCGGCTCGCAAGGTGAAGTGGATCATAGAAAACATAACGAAAACTGAAAATAAAGTGCAAGTGTGCATGTGCAACCGCTTGGCGTTGGACCAAGGGTTCGCGAACGAAATAAAATCGATAAAATGCGGAAAATAAAATGCGTACAATGTAATGGGTGAGGGATACATGTAAGTTACACGGGATTGCGAGAAATAAAGGGTATCGTTGTAGTTTGCCCAAGAGGAAGCGTGTGTGCAGTATACTAACCTATTCGGAGGCGTTAAACCTTTTTATTCGGAGACAACTATTCGGAGGCGTTGGACCTTTTCGGATGCGTCGAAATGTGATTCGTTAACTACCTTAGAATTGGTTCAAAGTTTAGAACCGTTTTATGAGGATTCGAATCGTTTTAAGTATTAAAAAGAGATAAATAAAATAAAATGATATAACCAATAAATAAATAAAATAAATAAATAATAAATAAATTAAATTGCAAAATAAAAAAATAAATTGATGTAAAATCGTGGAAAAATAAACTAAATTACATAGGCCTCGTATTGATCGAGTATCACCGATTTAATGAAATCGGGCGAAATGTCAGTCGTTTGTTATATCATCGGCCCAAAAATAAATTAAAACAATAAAATAAACAAAATAATTAACACATATTTTCTTAAAATATTTTTTTTTATAAAGGGATTATCTAAAAATAAAACAAGATATTAATAAAATAAAGAGGTATGCTATCAGATCTATGGTGTGTAGTAAGTAGAAATTCGGATTTGGGATTTATAAAGCTCAACAGGAAAAAAAATTTTTAAAAAAAACTAAAAAAATTGCAAGCATAAAGGGTGCGTGTTGGATTAAGTGGGTGTAGGCAGCAAATCAAAAGGGCCCAAGACCCAAAAAATTAACAGCCCTAAATTTTAAATAATAAAAATAATAATAGGGATTTAATAACATTAGTGAAAACAATACAACGATTCAGAAAAGAATTTCAAAATGAGATCGTAAAGTGGATATCAGTTCCCAAATGGGCATTATTATCACGCTTGCATTAAAAACGATAAATATAAGTGAGAGAGTCAAAATCAAACGAAAGAACAGAACAACCTCAACCAATCTCGCGATGCTTACCCTCTCTCACAATGATTGTTCCCTCGTGGCGGATTTGTCTCTCACTCACGATAGTTGTCAAATTTGCATTATCAATCTCGCATGGTTTTCACAATGTTTGGCTTGGTTCGTGCGGTGGTTCTCAGGGTTCACGGTGGCGGTTCGGTTTCTACCCGGCTTTCGAAGGTTGGTTTGTGTTTGGTTTCTCGGTGGATTCTGTTTTTGAATGGTGTTTGGATCCGGTCTCGCAGTGGGTTTGTTGTAGATTTGGGCTGAGGCGTTTGCGGTGAGTGTTCAGACTTTTTTTCGATTTCAAGGTTTTTTTCATGGCGGTGCGTTTGGTTTTTTCAGGGTGTTTCATATTCGTTCGTATGTTGTAGTTAATGAGTTCTAAGGTGGTGTTTTATGAAGGTTATTTGGTGTGAGTGGCGGTTTAAGTTTGGACGGTAGGTGAATGGAGGAGTTGTGCGAGTTCGAATCGTTTTCGGCAATGGTGATGACGTTTTTGTCGGATTCTGAGTTTTGCTCGGTTTGCGTTTTTCTGGTTTATTGGAATGGTGTTTACGAAGGGTGGTAGAAGATGGCGGATGTATGGTTCGTGTTAGGAAAAGGAAAAAATGAAGATGTTGAAGATGGTTCGGAGGTTTTTGGGGTTTGTGGGATTTGGGATGTTGTTCTGGTTTTGTAGAAAGAAGAAAAGGATTTAAGGTTAGTGATGAAACATGGTTGAAAATTGTTATGTTTGATTTATGAACAGAGATTTTGAGTGAGGTTATTAATTTGGTTGAAGCTTGAATTTTTTTGAAAGAATTTTTGCAGGGTAAGGTTATCCAAGCTTATATTATGAAGAGAGAAATGTTGTTAATATAGAGGAAAATTGAGAGGGTATAATGGGGTGTCTTGGAGGAAAAGATTAAGAAGATTTGGATGAGAATTGATGATTTTGTGAGCTGTATTTTTGTTGTTGTTGCTGAAGTTTTTTGTAGTGAGGTAGTGGAAGGAATATTGAGAAGGATGAGGTCACGTGAAAAGCAAAAGGAGAAATTGGTTTATGGCTATGTGTTGTGGGAAAAATATGCTGATAATAATAATAACAATATAATAAGTATAATAAAAAGTATAATAACAAAAGATAATAATAAGAAAATAATAGTAATAATAAAAATAAAAATAAAGAAATAAAAGAGAAATATAAAATTAATAATAAAGGAAAATAATAATAATAATAATAGGTAATAGTAATAAAAATGGGAATAATAATAATAATAACTGCTAACTAATAATAAAAAAAGTAATTATAATAATACTAGTAATAAAATAAAACATGATAATAGAAAAATAATAGTAATAGAATAAAAATAGTAAGGATAATAATAAAATAAGAAGATTTTAATTGTGTAGACAAAATAGTAAATAGGCTAACATTAATGGACTTAAATGGATTTTTTTAATTTTTGTATTAAAAGAGTTAAAAAAATGAATATGACAAATGAACAAATGACTTCCACACCACACCGCACTCGATAACACCGACAAACCCAAACTGACTCGATTTTTTTCGCACAAAAGAAAATGACATATTTTTTATTTTTTTCCGAATATCAGACAGAAAAATAAAATAATACATATTTTTTGGATTTTAGAAATATATTGATAAACAAAAAATAAAGGTAGGACAAATTCAGGGTATGACAGTTCCCCATATCGAATTGGCTTATACTGCATAAGATGAATTGACTCGCATTCAAACTTTCAAGGTACAAGACAGTTAGATACTAACAGACTCCGAATTTGTCCGACAAAAGAAAATGTGTAATGATAAAAGCTAACGATTTAAAACCAGAAAAACAGGTGACAACGAAGAAATGGTTGACAGAAAATTAAAATCACTACCACCAAAGGATGATAGGCGAACTCAGCACTCGAACTAGGTCGATATGGATGCCAAGTGACAGAAAATTAAAATCACTACCACCAAAGGATGACAGGCGAACTCGACACACGAACTAGGTCGATATGGATATCAAGTGACCGGAAATTAAATAAACGACCCCCGCCACCAAAGGGAAAACCGGATGACTGAAAATAAACGATCACCGCCGCCAAAGGGAAAACCGGGCAACTGAAAATTAAATGCAACCCCCGCCATCAAAGGGAAAACCAGATGACTGAAAATAAATGATCCCTGCAACCAAAGGGAAAATCGGACGACTGAAAATTAAACGATCCCGCCATCAAAGGGAAAACCGGATGACTGAAAATAAACGATCCCTGCCGCCAAAGGGAAAATGGGGTGATTGAAAATTAAATATAACCCCCGCTATCAAAAGGGAAAACCGGATGACTGAAAATAAACGATCTCTGCCGCCAAAGGGAAAATCGGGCGACTGAAAATTAAACGATCTCCGCCATCAAAGGGAAAACCGAATGACTGAAAATAAACGATCCCTGCCGCCAAAGGGAAAACCGGGCGACTGAAAATTAAACGATCCCCGCCATCAAAGGGAAAACCGGATGACTGAAAATAAATGATCCCTGCCGCCAAAGGGAAAACCAGACAACTGAAAATTAAATACGACCCCCGCCATCAAAGGGAAAACTGGATGACTGAAAATAAACGATCCCTTCCGCCAAAGGGAAAACCGGGCGACTGATAATTAAACGATCCCCGCCATCAAAGGGAAAACCGGATGACTGAAAATAAACGATCCCTGCCGCCAAAGGGAAAACCGGGAGACCGAAAATTAAATACAACCCCCGCCATCAAAGGGAAAACCGGATGATTGAAAATAAACGATCTCTGCCGCCAATGGGAAAACCGGGCGACTGAAAATTAAATATGACCCCTGCCATCAAAAGGGAAAACCGGATGACTGAAAATAAACGAACCTGCCGCCAGAGGGAAAATCGGGCGACTGAAAAATTAAATAATCGTTACCACCAAAAGGATGGTAAGACGACCTGGTTGAGAAATGCTGGTAAAATTGCTTGGGGAATAAAAGGTTGAAGAAAATTATCGAATGGGGGACGGTCACTGGAATAACATTTGATAAAAAATACTGCTTGGAGAAAAACCGATTGAACGGGAGATGGAGTTTTTAATAACAAAAGTTGAGGAGAAAAGATCCAATGGGGAACAGCCACTGGAATTCGCTGAGGAGATGCCTGGAATCTTACGATTGATCCTGGATCCTGGCTTATGCACGTTTGCATGTTTGAATTTTTAAAATGGCATTCCATAATGATGAAATGCGATTCAAATGTTTATGCACTGAGATGAAAGTTAAAATGTAAATGTTGGAGATATGAGAAGTTGATTTGCTTATGTATGCAAATGATGCGTATGCTGTAAATGATTGATGTAAATGATGCGTAATGATGCATATGAGATGATCAGAATTGGTTTGATGAAAGGTGCCAGCTTGGTGGATTTTTGGTCTGGTAGTTGCCAATAATGATTGGACTTTGGGTGGGTGGAGGGTTTGATTCCCCGAAACTCAATCTTCGACGGTGTCTGGTCAGAAGATGGATCTGGATGCCCCAAGTTCGGTCACTTGCTGATGAGCGAAGCGACTTGGTTGACACATGAAGATTGCTTTGCTTTGAAAAGTTTCCAACGTCTGGCAAGAATTGCTTGTTCAGCTGGGGAATAGAGATAGGAAGATTTGCTCCTTGTTTGCTTGCCCCTGCCTGTAGGGTATTTGAAATAAATCTGGTGGGGAAGCTTCGAGAGTGCCCATGACATGATCTACCCCTATATCTGGATTTGGTTGGCGTCTGCCCCTGATTGAGCTGTTTGAAGATAATTTTCCCCTGATTGGGCTGTTGAAGATGATTTTCCCCCTGATTGGACCGTTGAGGATGTTTTTCCCTGATTGGGCCGTTGAGAATACTTTTGCCCCTAATTGAGCTGATTTTGAAGGAGTATTGATTCAAGTTCCTCTTTTGATTGCCCTTGTTGGGATTATACTGATGTCATGCACTGAATTGCAATTAAATTGTTCATATACAAATGGTAGTGTTAATGCAACATTCATTCGAGTTTTGAAAAAGTTAATTTATTTGAATGTTGTGAAAGTGTGTCGAATGAACCGTTAGTCCAAACGAGGTGCTGATTTAGAAAGTGCGTGAAAGATACAACAAGAATAATGTGCAATCAAGATTGAAGATTAGAAAATATATGGGAGTCACTTTACGCAACCTTGTTGGTAGCATGCTTTTAGAATAAACCGACCTCAATTAGGACTTTCGAGGGTTGTAACGTGGTCTGGTTAATAGTTTGAAAAACAAAGGATATAAGGCTTAAAGTTTGATTTGTACCCACCCCTTCTTCGTGATGTTCTCCAGTCCTATGTCCAGTTAACTCTGCACATGCACTTTGGCTTTGTAAGCTGAAAATGAAGCTCCAAAGTTTGTTTGAAGTGACAGTCATCTTATTTTGCTGGTGACCCATTGATTCTTGATTTGGTGGTCATTGATATTTGTTTTGCTTTTGTTGAGGATTTGAGCTCCTCTTTTGATTTGTTCTTTTTTTTTGTCGACTAAGTCTCCCTTCGGGTGCTCAACTTAGTGATTTTTCTTTTTTTTTGAATTTTTTTTTTGATTTGGTTGAATGTTGTGACTGCCAGGTCATTTGTTGATGGTCCTTTGACGGGATGTCTCATCTTACAATTTGAAGGTGTAGTCAGGTTAACTGAACAACTACCCTGCCTCGGGTTAAGTGTAAAGGTTTGTATTCGAAAGAAACTCCTACTTCTAAGCTTGAAGTGGTTGACTAGGGATTAACACCTTATCTCTCCAGTGTTTGGGGATTTGAAAGAATGCTTGTACATCATTCACAAGGTTTTATCTGAAAGCATACCGCAACAGTTATGGGTATTTCGTTTTCATCATCCTCCCTCAAATATTTGCTAAAGTGAAGTGAGGGAATATATTTGTGATTTTTGTGTTAAATGAGAAATAATGAGCGAATGCAAATAGACTGATTCAAAACATGCATAAACATAATATTAATAAAACCAAGTACAAACGACAATGTTCAAAGAAAATAGTACTTAAAAAACAATACAAAATAACAAGAATGCGAAAATGATAAATGGCGACGACTGCCTTGATTTGAGGAATTGAACTTCTCTTTATTTGACTTGCTCAGAGTTGGAGACTATTCAGCTCGATCTTCAACAACCCCTTCAAAAGCTTTCACTTGCTGGCACCATGCGGCGACATTGGATTGTTCTGGACATTTGGATTCTTCTGGGTGAAGGTGAGATCCTTAGAATCGATCAGGTTTTGAACCTTGTGCTTGAAAACTTTGCAATTCTCGAATGTATGGCCTGGAGCGCCTTTGTGATACTCATAGTGAGCATTGGTATCATAGCCTCGGGCGGTACCAGTTTGTGGCGGCATATCCCTCAAAGTAAGAGATCCCTTTCCATCAGTCCAATAAAGATTTTGCTGTATGACATAGGCAATGGATCAATGTGTCTGTCAGATCCTCTTTGTTGATATGGTGGACGCTGTTGAGGAACGCGTTGTTGTTGTTGACCAGGATGTGGTGGATAAGCCGGTTGTTGGTATGGATTAGGTGCAAATTACGCAGCAACAATTAGAGGATATGGGTGTGGTTGATAAGCCATCTGAGGCGGAAAATGAGCTTGAATAATTGGCTGATAAGGCATTGGAGGAATTGGTTGATATGGCACATGAGCATATTGTGCAGCAGCAACATACGGGTACTGATAGTAGAGGATTGAAGTAGGCGCACTCTGTTGAGGTTTCCCACTTGCAATAGAAATGGCATTTGTTTCGCCCGTTTTGTACCCATTGAAAGGCTTATTGGTTCCACATTGGCTGCTAGAACCTCCTTGGATTTTTCCACTTTTCAGACCTTCTTCAATTTTTTCTCCGACGATTACCATGTCTGAAAATCTAGAAGATACGTTGCTGATCAACTTTTCGTAATATTGCCCCTGCAAGGTACCCATGAAGATATCAATCAGTTCACAGTCAACCAATGGTGGATGTACTCTGGAAGCTAGCTCTCTCCAGCGTTGTGCGTACTCTTTGAAGGATTCGTTCTCCTTTTGAGCCATACTCTGGAGTTGAGTACGGTTTGGAGCTAAGTCAGTGTTGTACTTGTACTGCTTTTTGAATGAATCAGATAGATCAAGCCAAGTACGAACATTGTTGCGCTCAAGCTACATGTACCATTCTAGAGACGTTCTAGACAAGCTGTCTTGGAAGCAATGGATCATGAATTTGTCATCTTTGGCATGAGCGACCATTTTTCTGCAATACATTCTCAAATGGAGCTCAGGACAGCTGAGGCCTTTGTATTTCTCGAATTCTGGCAGTTTGAAATTAGTAAGGATCACAACATCCGGAACTAGGCACATGTCTGAGCCACTCAAAGAGGTTGAATTGTGTCCTTCCATGATTCGGAGTTTTTCAGCTAACTTGCGACACATCTTCATAGCTTCGGATTCTTGAACATCATGAGGATTGGTGATTGGAACAGCGATATGCATCTCATACTCAACTTGATGATTCTCTTCCGTATGAGGAATATGGACCTGAGTAACGACAGGTTGAGCTTGAGGAATAGCACCAACAGTAACACCAGAGGTAGGTATTGGTTGAGATGTGACTTCTTCAACATCAAGAGTATAGCCTGGAGGCAAACCATAGACCAAAGGATTTGGAACTGGAACTGAAGGCATTGTGTGCAAGGTAGATCCTTGCACGAGAACATTGTTCATTGCAGCAGCAGCTTCGTGACGTTCTTACATTCTGGCCAAAGCTTGTAAAGTCTCAAAAATCTAATCGATCTTGCTCTTGACCGAGTCAATCTCTTCCCTCATAGCAGCTTGTTCATCTTGAATCACGTCCATCAGTCTTCTAGTGTTGGCTCGAGTTAGGTACGGGCATCGAGAATGATACGAGCGTCGGGAAACCATCTTGATTTACTGAAGAATGAAGGAACATGAAATGAGTTTTCGGCTTTGGAATGAAATGCAAAAATAATGCAAATGAAATGATATGTAATGTCAGAATCTAGGATCCTTAATCACGAGATCCCATGAGTCCAAGGTACAGATGGAGGATACTCTGATCAGGAACTCACTGGGTAGACTCTAAGGTTTTAGGGACCCTAAAGTTATCAATTCATATGTTTGTTCATCACACACGCCATAAGCATGACAGTTGATTGACTCCCCCATATGAATCTATTTTGGGTGAGATCTTTGTATCGACAACCCACGAGAGGAAATTTTCTCGGGAGCCCATACTACACGATCATCGACACGAGGTTTAAACAAAGGCCTCAGAGTTATGGACTTTGCTCAAATGTTTGATGCACATGTCAGCTCTCGACAGTCAATCAACTCCATTGAGAAAATATATTATGAGTGAGGTTTTCGTATCGACAACCCACGAGAGCAAATTTCTCGGGAGTCTATACTACGCGACCATCAATCGATGTTTTAACCAAAAGGTTCTAAAGGTACTCAGAGTCGATGACCCTAATGAAAACAAATGAGCACACACACCAAGAGCTTGACGGTCATCAGTATTCTCATTAGAATCTACTCCAAGTGAGGTTTTCGTATCGACAACTCACGAGAGCAGTTCCCTCGGGAGCCCATACTACACAACCTCACTAACTTATGTTTTATACTCGTAAGCCCGGGTATAGAGCCTTTCCCTCCAGTTCTTCCGCGATCAAAGTATCGATCCAAATCATGGTACCAAGGAGGAAAAAGATATATAATATGGAATGCAATAAAGAAAGCGATAAAATAAACAAGTAAGATATAAAAGCAAACATCCAAACAAGCGTAGAAACCTAGACTAGGCTTGACTCGCATAGGGGTGAACCACTCCCCAACAGAGTTTCCAGCTGTCGCACCCCAAAAAATACGACCTCACGCAATCTAAAGAGAAGAACCACGCACTGGGCAGACATGAGAGTCGCCACCTAATTCTAATTTATTCCCCAAGAGGGAAAGGGAAGATATAGATAAAACTCGTCGAAAAGGAGGATGAGGACAAAGGTCTCGCAACCATTTACTGGGTTCGGAAGTTGGTTATGCAGGGGGAAGGTATTAACACCCCCTACATCCATCGTACTCGATGGGAACCATCTAAGTTGTCACGCGTGAAATGATTTCTATGCCTAATGAGTTACTTGCTAGAGGGAAATGAGTTTAAATTATAAGTTAGATTGATCCTAGGTGCTTAGCAAGGATTGAGATCCTTGTGCCTACGTACTCCCACGTGCAATGGGAAAGTCAGAGCCTCGTAGTTCGGCCTACTACGGTTGGTTGGTTGTTTGTTTTATTACCTTTTTTCGATGAAAGGATTTAGGAGTCGAATTGCTCTAAAGACTATGGGTAAAGGTGATTATTCTGAACCAACAAGATGAGCGTCTTGCGACGGAATAATCAGAGCGAGTAACAAGATCTCATTATCCTCCTTTGTACCACTTAAGGCTCGTGGCGTACAATTCTTCTCGTATTATTAATGTGATTTATTAACCTACGACCGCTTGACGTTGGATCAAGGGTTTGGATCTAATCGAAACATTTTGTTTTTTTGAGGTTTATGAGTGAATGCAAATGGAGGTTTATTTTGTGGTTTGTTAGCGAGGCACAATGCGCTCGGCTCGCAAGGTGAAGTGGATCATAGAAAACATAACGAAAACTGAAAATAAAGTGCAAGTGTGCAAGTGCAACCGCTTGGCGTTGGACCAAGGGTTCACGAACGAAATAAAATCGATAAAATGCGGAAAATAAAATACGTACAATGTAATGGGAGAGGGATACATGTAAGTTACACGAGATTGCGAGAAATAAAGGGTATCGTTGTAGTTTTCCCAAGAGGAAGCGTGTGTGTAGTGTACTAAACTATTCGGAGGCGTTAAACCTTTTTATTCGGAGACAACTATTCGGAGGCGTTAAACCTTCTTATTCGGAGACAACTATTCGGAGGCGTTGGACCTTTTCGGATGCGTTGAAATGTGGTTCGTTAACTACCTTAGAACTGGTTCAAAGTTTAGAACCGTTCTATGAGGAGTCGAATCGTTTTATGTATTAAAAAGAGATAAATAAAATAAAATGATATAATCGATAAAAATAATAATAATAATAATAAATTAAATTAAATTGCGAAATAAAAAAATAAATTGAAGTAAAATGGTGGAAAAATAAACTAAATTACATAGGCCTCATATTGATTGAGTATCACCGATTTAATGAAATCGGGCGAAACGTCGTTCGTTTGTTATATCATCTGCCCAAAAATAAATTAAAATAATAAAATAAACAAAATAATTAACACATATTTTCTTAAAATATTTTTTTTAATATAAAGGGATTATCTAATAATAAAACAAGATATTAATAAAATAAAGAGGTATGCTATCAGATCTATGGTGTGTAGTAAGCAGAAATTCGGATTTGGGATTTATGAAGCCCAACAGAAAACAAAAGAAATTAAAAAACAAACTAAAAAAATAGCAAACATAAAGGGTGCGTGTTGGATTAAGTGGGTGTAGGCAGCAAATCCAAAGGGCCCAAGACCCAAAAAATTAACAACCCTAAATTTTAAATAATAAAAATAATAATAGGGATTTAATAACATTAGTGAAAACAATACAACGCTTCAGAAAAGAATTTCAAAACGAATCGTAAAGTGGATATAAGTTCCCAAATGGCCATTATTATCACGCTTGCATTAAAAACGATGAATATAAGTGAGAGAGTCAAAATCAAACGGAAGAACAGAACAACCTCAACCAATCTCGCGATGCTTACCCTCTCTCATGGTGATTGTTCCCTCGCGGCGGATTTGTCTCTCACTCAAGATGGTTTTCAAATTTGTGTTCTCAATCTCGCGCGGTTTTCACGAAGTTTGGCTTGGTTCGTGCGGTGGTTTTCAGGGTTTACGGCGGCGGTTCGGTTTCTACCCGACTTTCGAAGGTTGGTTTGTGTTCGGTTTCTCGGTGGATTCTGTTTTTGAATGGTGTTTGGATCCGGTCTCGCGGTGGGTTTGTTGCGGATTTGGGTTGAGGTGTTTGCGGTGAGTGTTCAGATTTTTGTTCGATTTCAAGGTTTTTTTCACGGCGGTGCGTTTGGTTTTTTCAGGGTGTTTTCGGATTCGTTCGTATGGTGTTGTTAATGAGTTCTAAGGTGGTGTTTTATGAAGGTTATTTGGTGTGAGTGTCGGTTTAAGTTTGGGCAGTAGGTGAATGGAGGAGTTGTGCGAGTTCGAATCGTTTTCGGCAATGGTGATGACGTTTTCATCGGATTCTGAGTTTTGCTCGGTTTTCATTTTTCTGGTTTATGGGAATGGTGTTTACGAAGGGTGGTAGAAGATGGCGGCTGTATGGTTCGTGTTAGGAAAAGGAAAAAAATACAGATGTTGAAGATGGTTCGGAGGTTGTTAGGGTTTGTAGGATTTGGGATGTTGTTCTGGTTTTTTAGAAAGAAGAAAAGGATTTAAGGTTAGTGATGAAATATGGTTGAAAATTGTTATGTTTGATTTATGAACAGAGATTTTGAGTGAGGTTATTAATTTGGTTGAAGCTTGAATTTTTAAGAAAGAATTTTTGTAGGGTGTTAATAAGGTTATCCAAGCTTATATTATGAAGAGAGAAATGTTGTTTATATAGAGGAAAATTGAGAGGGTATAATGGGGTGTCTTGGTGGAAAAGATTAAGAAGATTTGGATGAGAATTGATGATTTTGTGAGTTGTATTTTTGTTGCTGTTGCTGAAGTTTTTTGTAGTGAGGTAGTGGAAGGAATATTGAGAAGGATGAGGTCACGTGAAAAGCAAAAGGGGAAATTGGTTTATGGCAATGTGTTGTGGGAATAATATGCTGATAATAATAATAACAATATAATAAGTATAATAAAAAGTATAATAAGAAAAGATAATAATAAGAAAATAATAGTAATAATAACAATAAAAATAAAGAAATAAAAGAGAAATATAAAATTAATAATAAAGGAAAATAATAATAATAATAATAATAGGTAATAGTAATAAAAATGGGAATAATAATAATAATAACTGCTAACTAATAATTAAAAAAAGTAATTATAATAATACTAGTAATAAAATAAAACATGATAATAGAAAAATAATAGTAATAGAATAAAAATAGTAAGGATAATAATAAAATAAGAAAATTTTAATTGTGTAGACAAAATAGTAAATAGGCTAACACTAATGGACTTAAATGAGATTATTTTTTTAAATTTATGAAAAAAGTTAAAAAATGAATATGACAAATGAATAAATGACTTCCACACCACACCGCACTCGCAAACACCGACAAACCCAAACTGACTCGATTTTTTTTGCACAAAAGAAAATGACATATTTTTGATTTTTTTCCGAATATCAGACAGAAAAATAAAATAATACATATTTTTTGGATTTTAGAAATATATTGATAAACAAAAAATAAAGGTAGGACAAATTTGGGGTATGACACCATCGTGAATCACTGGTGAGTCATTCAAAACTCCCAATGCTTCAAATACATTAGCGCAACGCATTTCACCTGTGATTCCTTGCTTAACAATGTTTTTACCTTTGTCATTTCCGCTTCTATTGACTCTAGTCCAATCTGATTTGGGGCTTCCAATCTCGGCAGCAAAGGGAGTAACCGTAGACACCTTATTCTCATTTTGCTGTGGTATATTGTTATCCTCCGGCTGTTTCGGTTTCGGTATCCACACCTTTTTATGTTTCATGTCATCACATTTGTGCCCAAATTTTTAATATGTAGCACAAAATGACGATTTCCATTCGTACTTCATGGGTTATTTGAGAACTTTTCTTTCTCGATCCTTGATGATGGTGTCCTTAGCCATCTCTTGCGTCACATCAATTTCCACCAAAATTCTAGCATAAGAAACACGTAATTTGTTGGCAGTGCACTCATCGGTAACAAGAGAAGTTCCAATCGCACTTCCAATCTTGCTAAGGCTCTTTGGTCCCCAAAGATGGAGTGGTAGTTGGGGTAGTTTAATCCATATCGGAAATGTTCGCAACATGTCTTGTTTGAGGTTGAAATCAGGTTTCCATTCCTTGAGCAACATCGACATGTTACGAATGGTATAAGGGTCTTTCATCATAACAATATTCATATCCTTGTGTGATTTGAACTTTAGGAGAAAATACCCCTCATCATGGTTGTACAAATCTGGGAGTTGAACAAAGTTCCAAGTTTTTATCATAAACTGCTTCCCAAAACTTCATTTCAGATTCAACATCTTCATCTTCGAATGGTATTAGTGCAGATTCCCAAAACTTCATTTCGGATTCAACAACTTCATCTTCGATTTTGATTTCTCCATTAACTTAATCTGGTGCAATGTATTCGATCACCATACCATTGGTCGGATTCTCGTTGTCGCTGAGCACATCGACCCATAGTTTCTTATCTGCTTGTGTTTCACTTCCAATTTTAATATCCCCATTTTCTAGGGTTCCGTCTTTCCCCTCATTATCCCCAATTGGCTTCGGTTGATCAATTGTACTTGTATTGAGATTGGTGTTAAGAATAGCTTGATGAATGTCTTGTTGATCAGACATGACATGAATCTCCGACGACTGTGGTGTCGTCTTCTTCGGTCTCCCCTTCGCCCCCTGATCATTTATTTTTCCCATTAAAATGTTACTATTTAAAAAAAATTCACTCATAAAAAATTAGTAAAGGTTACTGATCATGCAACAAAAATTTATATTTTTACCACATTTTTAAAAAATAGCATGAAATTTTATCGAATTAAATAAAAAAGGTATTATTCTTTGGTTTACAATTTTTTTAAAAATCCATTATACTAGATATTTTCACTCATCCCTACAAAATCCCGGTAGTTCAATTCAACATATTGTTAAGTTAATTTTCATATAATCATGAAAATATAATTAAAAAAGTCTTGTCACATCTCGGCGCATACCCTAAAATATTTGAAAAACCCAAAATTATAATCCTATCAAAAATTTTAAATATATAGTAAAACACATCGTTTTATACCAAAATTTTGAAAAATGCAGTAAAAGTGTATCAAATAAATGGGATTATATCTAATTTTTCAAAAATATGATATAATTGCATAAATTTAATATCAATAACTATGAAAATCCAGTAAAAATGAAGTTTTTATGAAAATATCTTGGGAAAACTCTTAAATGGAACAAAAAAATGCTAATTAATTATAAAGATCGGGTATTTTAACCAAATATCCGAGTGAACACATAGCTTTTTGAAAGAAAAATAATGATTTAAATGATTTAAATGTGTTGTGATAAAATTGTTAGGTATGTGGGGGTGCCAAGACCAACCTAGGGTACTAGGTAGATTGCCTTAATTTTATTTATGGGTTTGAACTCTTTTTCTAAGTATAGGCCCATATCATTTTTGGCAGGAACTCTTCGAATTTTTTGGTAAGAACTTTTCACACCCTTGCATCACATTAGACGTACACATGTAGATAAAACACGAATTTGTTTATTTCAATTCATAAAAAAAGTTTTAATATAGATCAACTTATTTTTATGGAGATCTATTTTAGCAAATATTAACTAAAAATTTATTAAATATATCTTAAGGTGCATGTTATTAAAATACACCTTCGTGAAAATAAGTGGATGTATTATAACAAAGCTATCGCCTAGGTCTCACTTTTTATTTTATATTTATATAATCTTAATCAGTTGATTTTTTATAAATAATATTTTAAATTATGATATATTAATTAAACAAAAATACCTATTTAGAATATAGAATTACATTATTTGATTTGTTAATTTAAAAACCACACATATGAATAATAAACTTTTGAGTTTTTTAATATAATAGAAGATTTGCTATTTTTTTTAATTTATAATTTTGGTATTTTTTTTTCAATTATGATTTTTCTAAATAATAAGAAGAGTGCTTAAATGAGTTAATTTTATTATCAATTAATATAAAATATTAAATAAAATTGACTATAATAATTTAATAGTTTTACATCCTAAAACTTCTAAAATATATTAATTTTAGAAAAATATTTTTATCGTATTAAAAATATTTAATTTTATATAATTATTTTTTAAAATTGATTTAAATTTGAATACTTCTATTCTCTTGTTCTACTGAAAAATAGATCCATTTGAATGTAATATGGAGAATGCCATTTTCATAAAATAACACCTAAACATATATAATAATATTTAATTTTGTGTGATTTAATTTTTCTAAAAATCAAATTAAATTTAAATACTTCTACTCTCGTTCTAATGGGAATATAGATCCATTTGAATGGATGATGGAGACGTTCCTTTTTAAGTGGATAGATCCATTTGAATTTCATGCTCCCACCATTGTGTTGTTTTTAGTGGTCTAAATTGAAAATATATGGTTTATAGGGTTTTGATTATTGAGTAAGATACATGATTTTCTTCGTAGTTGTCTCGAATTTTTGAAAGTCTAGTGTAGATTAGTTATAATTAGTAAAGTAAAATAAATATAAATTTTATTTAATCACGATTTAATCTAATAAATATTTGATAAAGTTCTATCTTATATATTATTTCAGGCCGATCAAAGGTCTAATAAGACACTCATTATATGCTTATCTTCATCTTTGATATGTATCCATCGATCACTTGTAATCCAAATTTGCCATAACTTATTCTCATTTCCAACTCTTAACAATTCTACATCTCTTAAACACCTAATTAAACATAAAAATGTTAAAACGTTAATTTTATAGGTACCTCTCTAATTACCAAGAGACTTCTATCAAATTAATGGAACCTCCTCTACAGGTACCTCTCTAATTACCAAGAGACTTCTATCAAATTAATGGAACCTCCTCTACATTGCTTATATCCATGTGTGACCACCTACGACTAATAATTACAACCTACATATCCATGTGTGACATGAAATATACTCATGTTTTCCATAAAAGACATCAAGAACAAACGAAAAACAAAAACAAAAAACAACCACAACAAAAGACATAAAGAATTTTAGTAAAAAATAACATCACAACAAAAAGACATAGATTATAAATTATTCAACATTTTCATTCTAAATACTTTACTATTTACCCATTTAATATAATCCCAAAAGAATAACCAAATGATGATAGTTGATGCGTATTTATCTCCAAAGATAGACTTGTCGATGAAAAAGAAATTTCATCTTATTTATTTTAATTAGTATAAACAAAAAACAAAAGCTGCAATGCATAATTTGAACATTGTTTTCTTTTATAAAAGTAAGTAACTTTTTTTGATCTTTTAGATTTGATGCTTTGACTTTTGGACTATAGCACAAGCAAACTCTCTTTTTGGATTTAAAGATAGCTATCCCCACTCACATGGTTTGTTTCATGAGTTATCACTATTTTACAATCAAGAAAAATTCTTAGGAAGGCTATAGTTTATTAAAAAAATAAAAGATGCCTTAAATTAGAAAGGGACCCAAATACCAATATTGATGATTAGGGTTTGTTGGCTAAACTTTTCCTTCATTCATTAGATAACTTTGCCATATTAAGATTTGTACAATTTTTTCTTTTTGTTGAAAAAAAAGACTTGGCAAATTAATCAATCTTCAAAACTATTTACACATTATGAGCCCTTTTGTCACGGATCAATTTTTTTTAATATTTAATATATTATAACTTTAGCTTTTAATTGTGTTTTTATTTTCAAGTCATTTTAAAATAAATAAATAATCTATGGTAAAGTGAAAACTTCTAAAATGGTTATTTAATAATTAATATTAATTTAATGAAAATCACTATTTCATAAAAATAATGAATAATCAAAAATAATTTTGTAGATAATTTCTTCTAAAAAAACTTTTTATTTGAACTAGTTTTAATTTTTAATTTTTGAATTTTAATTTTATTTATAAAAAACAATGAAAAAAAAGTGAAAAATTCTAAATTTTTTATTTTAAAAAATAAAATAATAAATAGGTACTAATATAAAGCACAATAATAGAACCTTTAGATCCTTCCTTGCAAAGCATATGTCAATTCATATGAAAGCTTTTGTGTTGTAAATAACACCTTGGTTATCTTTATTCTTTCCATTGTGTGTGACATGTTACCACTTATAACTTCTTTTTGGCCACTTTTTGTTTGTTTTACATTCTCAAAAATGCTTTCATATACCCTAAGAAAAGCATGGAAACTCCATGCACTTGGTTTGCCATGTCATGATTCATATAAATTGACCATTATTTGTTTTTGATGAATCCATGGATGATGATGATCATAAAACCCATACTTTAGGGCTTTTGTCTTTCATGTTAGATGATCCAACCATCATCATGGTTGAAGGTGATAGAGAGGCACATGGAGACTAAAAGGTCATCTTCCCATAAAAGATGGTACACATTACAACCAAAAAGATAAAGAGAAAAAAAGTATGAAAAAGATGACAAAATTTTTATTAAAAAAAAAAGTATAACAACCCATTCTTTTATGTCCTACTAGATAATGCTATTCTTAAACACTCTCATTCAAGTTTTTTTTGTCAATTTAAAAAAAAAAAATTAACTAAAATTTATTTCTTATGAAAATAAAATACATAAAATTGAGGCAAGTAACCTAATCCAAAAAATAAAATAAATAAATAATTAAATAAAATAAAAAACATCTTAAATTATGAAAATTTTCTACTCTGATATATATATATATATATATATATATATATATATATATATATATATATATATATATATATATATATATATATATATATATATATATATATATATATATATATATATATATATATATATATATATATATATATATATATATATATATATATATATATATATATATATATATATATATATATATATATATATATATATATATATATATATATATATATATATCATTTTTTCTTTGTTTAGAAGAATAAAGGTATCAAAATCTATATGTCCCTTAGTTGGGTGTACCGGCATGTATTATAGAGACATAGATAGTGAAAGAGAGAGGAAGAAAATAAGAAAAGTTAATGGAGATGGGTCATAAGATTAATGTAAGGGCATAAAGGAACCAAGTATACCAAAACCAACCATAGTAGGAAAATTCCAAGTAGAACAAACTTTTTATTAACACAAATGACAAATAAATATTTCCAAGGAATTTACTAGAATTCTAGTATGTTGAAATGAATATGTGTCTCTTTCTATTTGACATAACTCTATTAAGGGTGAGAAATAATTCCTATGTTTATCTAGTTGCAACCCTCCTTGTGTTTATGTGTAGTTATTGTCATTGATGTTTACTTATAAAGAGGCCCTCACCAATGTTGGCTGGCACTAAGCTGCATGTAATTATTTAGTAGGATGCTATTTTCTATGAGAGAGTCTTTAGGTGAGTGTGACACAATTGTCTAAGGCCCAATCTTTTAAGATCTTAAAAGATTTTGCATAATTAAAATGTTTTATTTTTTTAATTATTTTATTATTATACTTTTATATTTTTAATAATTTAATATTAGTTTTATTTAATAATTTTTTGTATTTTTAAAATATATAAAAAGTAGATTAGAAAATACAAGGATAGAGAGATTAATTCAATTTATTGAAAAATTAAAATGGAATTTATGTTTATCCTACCACCTGAAAATTTTAATTAAGACTTGAAACAAATTGCAACAGACAATAGTAGAAATTTCAACCATAAGAATATCTGGATAAACATAAATCCTTATCAAACAAATATAAAAGAATTATCTTAATATAAAAAAATATGGAAAAATAACTATTTTACATATTATAAGGAAAAAAAGGAAAATTTTAATTTATTTTAATATTTTGACTGTGAAGTAGGAGCATAAATAACTGTTCTTATTTTAATACTTCAAAAACAATATGAGACAAGATTTATTCTTTGAAAATTTTGAAAATAAAATGGATTATATAAAAATATAATTTGTAGTAGACCAATGACAATAATAAAAAATAATAATATAATTCCTTACCATCATTAAAAAGAACAAATCAATCTATATAAAACAAATCTTAAATCAATAGTTAATTTTTTATTGGTCTTAAAATATGTGATTTATTGAAGAATAAAGTTTTTTTTTGTTACCAGAGACTAATTTAATATTTTAAACTATAATTAATTGTTTTTATTAAAATTTTAATTTATCAATTGAAATTTATCATCAATTAAAAGTTAATTTAGTAATATTGTGTCTTCTAGAACTATAAAAGTAGTCTTTTAAGAATATTAATTTGTAATCTAAAAAGAGTTAATGGTGTAATATATATATATATATATATATATATATATATATATATATATATATATATATATATATATATATATATATATATATATATATATAAAATATCTTAATTTTGTAAAGTTATGAAGAAAAAAATGCTATTTATTTTTTTGTTAGAACATATTAATTCTAACCTTTTATTCCGGAACTAAAAAGGGTACTCAAGAAATAATGTAATTTCTATGATTTGTAATAGGGTCTGTGATTGAGGCAGATATTTAACAAATTAAGATTCTCTGGACCCAATCATGAAAAGAGAATTGGCACCATCCTATACCTTACCTAATTAAAGTTTTATGGTTTAAATTAACACACTCCAATTAACTAGTACTTATGATCATTATCACTTTGTATAGTTTCAATCAAAAAGCTTATTCATGCTCCCTGCACATACATTGAAAATGAACATATCATCAATAGTTTACATTTGATAATTATTGGAAGATAGACAAAAACTAAATGGTTATTTCTATCCAACATCTCACCACTCCTTTCACCACCTTGTCATGTTATTCATGATACTATGATCAACAACATATGTTTGTCTTGTGCATGAGTGATTACAACATCCAAGATCATTATATGGATTTCAGAACAAGTGTCATAGGTTTGTCCATTTATTACAAACAAGAAAATAAAACAAAGAATTTGAGATAGTAATGGGCACTTTGTGATTATTATCAATTTGGAAACATGAGAGGACATATGGCTTCAAATCAGGACATGCTCACAAGAAGAAACAATGATATAATACACACAGCAGAGTTCTTGTGAATAATGGAATGTAACTGTTGGAGTCCCATTCCCCCTATTGAGACAAAGACAACTTAAGAATATTATTATAATCTAGTCTTGTGTGCCACTCATAATAGATGCTTCAATTTCATTTGATGCGGATGAAAAATATTTTGTTCAAAATAAAACTATTTCAATTAATAAAAATTAAATTGTGTTAATTCCGTTAACTAGCACACTTATAATTGTGTATAGATATTCGAATGAGAGAAATTTTGAAGAAATTATTAAGAAATTGAACATGCCACGTTTCATTTATTTATTTTTAAAAGATGAAAATTCAACCATTAAATAATTATATTTTTTTTATATATTTTTTATAGGATCAAATGGATGGATTTAGTATGAAATTGAATCCTCTTCGATTAGTAATTGTCTGAACAATTTAACTGATGAACATATTGTGGAATAGTCCGAACAAATGCTGAGGGAATATCCATTGAACCAAAAAGAAAATAATGCATGTAATATATGTATTTTTCTTTCAATCTCAACCATTAATAAATTAGTTTATTATTGTAATTTGTATTCTTGTCTAACTAAAATAAATACAATTATTAATTAGAATATTTTATTGTATTTATTAACAAAAATAAATAAAATTATTAAAATATTAATTAAAAAGAATTAAAATAATTTTCATAATTTTTAATCATTAAATAATCATTTTATTCATATTATATTAATTAATGTATTAATTAAAAACATTTTTAAAACTAAAACAAAAGAAAATGAAATTTATGGATTGGTACACCCTTTGGACGAACTTTTACCGTGTTTGTACACATCACCGATTCGCACTTTCGACAAATATAATATTCTGTAAAATATGAGATTTTAGTAATTATTTTTAAACTTGTGACATTTAAGTAAAAAAAAATCAATGGAGGTCAATAGTGTTAAAAATATGTGACTGATTGATTGATTAATTAATCACAAATTTTCATGCTAAAATGTAATAATACAGCAATTATATATGATATGCTTGTTTTAGTAGCTCAAATAATGTTTTGCCTCGTAATCAAAGTCAAACTGCTTTTCCCTACACGTAATTTATAAAGGCCCACATTTATTCCCAATTCTAACTTCACTATGACATAGGTTGTAGTATAAAGCCTAATATAGACAAATAGATATGCATATAAGCATAGAAGTATCGAGCTTAATTGAAGGGAAATACTTTGGAGGATACACTTACCACACTTGACATGTATCAAACTCAATAAACACTACGTATCCTCTCCTTAATGTATTTTTCTCAAACTTTATATATATATATATATATATATATATATATATATATATATATATATATATATATATATATATATATATATATATATCTTGCTCCTCCATTCTATAAATATCTTAATTTTGATTTTTAATCTCTATAAGAAAAACATCGAGTTTTAGTCCATATAAAATAATTTTTGCACGTCGATTTAATCCTTGTAGAGGGACTAAAACTGCATGCAAAAATAATTTTATAGGGACTAAAATTCGACGGTTTTTGTATAGGGACTAAAAATCAAAATTGAGATATTTATAGGGACCAAAAACATATTTAATCCAAGTTTAAAAATACAACTTTTCTTATCGTTGATCTGGAAAAATTATGAATTTGATATAGTTTATGAAGCTGTGAAGAAGAAGTCTAAGATGAATGAAGTTAAGAAAAATGCTTCATACTTCTTGTACTTTTCTTCATGGTTACACAAACCATATGTATCATAACCAATGTATGCGCTTTGTTAAAATGGTGAAGACGAATACGAAACAATGAAAATATCCAACAAATAAAAAATTTAGAACTCATTTTTAACAAGAAATATAAATGAAATTGAAGAATAAGTTTAATAAATGAACCTGAAATTTGATTATAGTGTATCATAGCGATTGGTGAAGAAGAATCTGAAGGTTGAAGTATGTTTAGATGTGCTAAAGTTATGTCATGAGAGAGAATAGTGAATGTGTTAGGGTTTCTATTTGGGAGAAACGGTTGTCAGAAAGAGATGAATGTTAGGGTTAAACATCGTGATAATACCTTAAATAATAATATTTCATCACTTATATAATAAAAAATAATCACATATCATCACCGTTAGAATGAAACATTGTGATAATACCTTAAAGAATAATATCACCTTTCATGATGGTTCTTTATTAAAACCCTGGTTAAAGAGTGATTCATTGTTGATATTATTGTTGTTATTTTTGTTGGTTTTTAATATTTTTTGTTAATATTCTTTGTCAATGTTGATATTGTTGTTGTTATTTTTGTTGGCTTTTAATTTTTTTTTGTAAAACAATAATACTTTATAAATGAAAGAGAAGAGTGTATAAAAGATGATTTCATTAAGAGTCCCAAAAGGAAAGAGTACATTAATAATTTCATTGCATATATTTTTCAATGTCGGAACCCGTAGCAGCAAGGGAATCTTCATATCTATGACTCCCTCCTCACTCCCCTCGTCAGAATCATAATAATAAATTTTCCTCGAGTCCTTTTTCTTCTTCCTCTTCTTCTTGGCCTTCCTCACCCTTAATGTATCCCTGACGGAATACAATCCAGATGATCGGTCCTCCTCAATTGACAGTTGATCTTGATGTTATATCGTGTTAACTTCAGTTGTGATATTTCTATTAGCATTCTCAGATGGAGAACTCATGTTGATAAAGGAAGTTACGAAGAATAGTTTGAATAAGTGTAAAATTGTGCATTTATAGATGAAGCTGAAGATGAAACATTGTGACCACTAATGCTTGCAATAATGATTACTTCTAATGATTGATATCCTTGAATGACATTGTGAACATCTTGAAAAATGGAGAAAATTTTCAATCATCATTATACCTGGGAAGAGTTTCTCTCTTTTGTGAAGATCAAAGATTCAACGTACTTATAATATTACAACGGTTGCATACTAAAATCGTGAATAAAAAATTTTGAAAAATGGAAAAAATGTTTTTGCAAGGATTCGAACCTTGTACCACTAACTCTATATGTATTACAAAAGTTGATGGCTTAACCATAATAATATTATGTTACCGAATGTCAATTTTGTAGTAGTGTTTTAATGTATGGAGTGTTTATTTAATGGGACCATTTCCCTCATTGATGGGTAATCATTACATACTTGTGGCAGTTAACTACGTGTCTAAATGGGTAGAGGAAATTTCTTCTTCTACTAACGATGCCCAAGTTTTATTAAACTGTTTAAAAATATACTTTCCCACGTTTTAGTATTCCCAGGTTGGTGATAAAAAAATTGAGGTTTTCATTTCATCGCAAGACAATTCAAAAATATTCTTAAAAAGTTTGGAGTAAAACATGGAGTTTCAACTCCTTATCATAAAATTATAGTGGGAAAATTGAATTATTCAATAGATAAATAAATAATATCTTAGAAAAGACAATCGCTTTATCTAGAAAATTACTGGGATTTGTTGTTGGACAAGGCTTTCTAGGTGTACATAATGACTTATAAAACAAACATTGGAACAATTCCATTCAAAATTAATTTCTATAGACGTTGAGCAAAAAGCTTGAGCATAAAGCTTACTAGGAATTATAGACGTTGAAAGCACAAAGTAACCATGAAATCCATACAAAATAACTTTCTATACATAAAACATGCACATGCTAGAACTTGGCTGTAATGGCCATTATGGCCGTAATGTACATCAAAATGCACTGATCAATACCCCCAAGACAATTTCCTCATATAAAATTCAAGGAGCATTACAGCTTAGTTGTAATGGACATTATTGTATGAACAAGATTTGGCTATACATCTAACATTTAGTTTTGATGATAACAATGCATTTTTATTTAGAGAACAAGTGTATACCCTAATAGTTTTTTCTAGTATGTAGCTTTTGCTAATAAGTTCTGACTCTAAAGATTTGGTGTGTGATATCATCAGATTCTAGACTCAACACATTATGACTCTAAAGAGATACAAATGTGTGCTTTATAAGGTTACATCAAGTTCTGGAATGCTTCTAAACAATGGTTCTGATGAATGTTTATGCTAAAGTTTCTGACTATGACTATGATACAATAGCATCTGAAGGCTTATCAAGCTCTCAAGACTCTGAAGAACAAGTTCTGAATACTCTTAAGACCATGTTCTTAGGAATTGTGTCAAGACTCTGAAGACAAGGTTCTAAAAATTCTTTCAACTAGTCTTTTGATCCTTCTAATCATGCTTCAACAACATTTACTCAGAATCCTCTAAAGATTAGAAGATAAGATCAAAAGGTTTTACATAAGAAAAATAGTACACAATACAAGATCAAATATTTCTTTCACTATGCTGATTTCATGGAGTAAGGGTTATACTATTAAACCATTTTGTCTCCCACCAATGCAGACTGTTATGCAAGGTGACAACTCATATATGAAGATGTCATTTTTATTCCTATATAAAGGAGACTTGGAAGAATGAATGAATCTACTAATTCACGTGAGACTAAACTATTCACGCTATAATGTTTTTGCTGAAAATATTATTGTTATTAATAGAAAACACACATAGAGTTCTTTGTTTGAGATTGTATTCCTTGAGAGACTAGGGTTTTAATTAGGATTCTTGAGAAGAAAAAGACAAGTAGTCTTTGTGTGTCTGTAATCTAATGATTATAGTGTATTAAGTCCTTATTGAGAAGGCAAAATCACCTTGGTGGGTGGACTATATTAGCTTCATTAATAGTGAACTAGTATAAAAATAATTGTGTTCATTTATTTTTACTATTGGTTCTACTTTGAGTGTTTGGGTACATACTTAGAATATTTAATCTTGGAAACCCAATTCAAACTTCAATTTCTTGTGTTTCTTGTCACCTTCAATTATGATTGTAAGGGTCATTACAACCGTAATGCACAGAGACACTTCCATCCCACGCTTGTAACACCCAAATATTTCCCCGTAAAATTTTAATTAAAAATTAGAGTAACAAAATCCAAAATCTAAATTCAAGTGTTACATTACTTCCAAAGTATAGCTCAAACGATACGTAACATAAAAATTATTCTGCAGCAGTAAGTTCTAAAAAAGGAAACGTAAAAGTTCAACAAAACATAATCTTTCTTTTCAAAACAAGAGAATTCAAATCATCATTCTCAACTCCCCAAAGTTACGTATCAGAGGCGACTTCTCTAATGCGATGTACACTGACTTCACCCACAATGTACACTGCTCCTCCTAATCACCTGCATGCTACCCACGTAAAGGTAACATTCAAACATAAAGGGTGAGATTCTTAAATCAAGCAAAAGAGAAAATTATATAAATACAAGACATATATCATTTAAGTACATTACACGTCTTTACAAAAACAAGAATCACAACCCACATACAACTCATAATTAAAAAACATGCACACCAAGATCAAAGCATGCAAATGAGTTTCAACCATAGACTCAATGCACGTGCTTCCATTCAACCATCCCTGTTTCATGATCCAGCTCCCGTCGGAACTCTCGACCCCTATTTCATGGTCCGGTATGATCCATATTTCATGATCACACCCACGACCCCTTTTTCATGGTCACGTACGATCCCTATTTCATGACCGCACCAACAACGATTCCTTTTGGAAATCTGATGAATATTGTTACCCTACCCTGGTACACCATCCCACAACTATGCACATGCCATGCACCATCATTGACAATATGTGATGTCAACAACAACGACCTCATGCAACAACATCAACAACAACATATAATAACATCAATAACAACATACAACAACATCAATAATAACATATAACAACATCAACAACCACGTACAACAACAACATATAACCGCATCAATACACATATATACATGTTAACTCATGTTTCTACAATGTTACTTTCAACATACTGCAAAATAAGCACATAACCTACAAATACATGCTCCTAACGCCACCACATCAACATAAGACCACTAGTGTATGAAATAAATAATTTTATGGAATTTTTCGTAATAAAATACTGTATTTTTGGTTCCAGACCGCGCTGAGCGGCCACCTTACCACGCTAAGCGCGCTTGTCTCTACCTGGAAGAGGTGAAAGTTTTCAATAGCTCGCTATGCGAGAAATCCCTTGCTAAGCAGGTAAAGCGATTTTGGCAGAATTTCTGTGCGCTCTCAGCCTACGATTTCTGCACCTTTCCCTGCGATTTCCTTCCACCAAAACTCAGTTTCAATAGTGTTACACTCATATTTTTCACACCACAATCCATAAAATAATTCATCATTCAACATCACAATTCCAAACACACAATCAGGCATAATTTAGTTTAACTTCACAAGTACTTACGATACTTATCAATTTCCCAAACCACATAATTCCACTATCATAGTTAAGGATATTTACTCTAATATTCATATCAAATTACTCTCAAGAGATGAAAGATATCTCACCCTTACCTTAATTCGACAAAGAATTTCTCTCTCTTGACGAGATTCTCTTCCTCTTCCATTGTCCTAGCTTCCTTCTTCCTTTCTTTCGTTCATACTCCTCCCAATTCCACGATCAATTTTACGAACTGAATTCTCCTTTCTCTAAATTCCCAATGTAACCCTTAGACTCCTAATATTGGAATCCCCATCATGCCCTCACTAACTTCTCATTTAATTACCAAAATGCCCTTTCCACTTAATATTCCATTAAATAAATTATTTAACTATATAATATAAATTATTAAACTTATATTAATTAAAATATTATAATTCTTTTTACTCAACACGCTAACCTACATCACAATGTCACTACCCTTCATTAAGGATATACGACCCACGATACGACACAATAACACATATCAATCTCTATTATTCACACAATAATTTTCAATTAATCAAATAAATAATTAACGATTAAATTAAGGCGTTACAACTCTCCCCTACTTAGAATATTTTTGTCCTAAAAAATTTACCTGATGCGAATAAACTCGGATATGACTCCCGCATCTTACTCTCCAATTCCTAAGTCATGTTTCCACCGACAACACCTCCCCATACTACCTTCACAAGAATAATTTATTTGCTTCTCAACAAATTCACCTCGCGATCATCGATACATTCTGGTAATGCTTCAACTGTAAGATTATCTCTTACCTCGACTTCATCCATCGATATCACATGTGACGAATCCGAAACATACTTCTGAAGCTGTGAAACATGAAATACATCATGCAAATTTTGATAATCTTGGTGGCAGCGCCACTCTATAAGCAACTTATCCAACTTTTGCATAAATATGGTACATATCAATAATTCAATGAGTAACCTTTCTCGACTTTAAAGCTCGCCCAACACCGGTCACCGGAGTGACTCTAAAAAACACATGGTCTCCTTCCTGAAATTCAAGATCTTTCTTTATCTTGTTGTGATAACTCTTCTGTTTGCTCTGTGATGTTTTCATCTTACCTCGAATCAACTTCACCATCTGAGTAGTTTGTTGCACGATATCAGGTCCAAGTACAACACTCTCATCGGAGTTATGTCAACATAAAGGTGTGCAACATCTTTGACCATATAATGCTTCAAAAGGCGCCATTCCGATACTGGAATGATAATTATTGTTATAAGTAAACTCGATCAACAAGAAGTGACTATCCCAAGCACCACCGTGTTTAAGCATACAAGCCCTCAATAAATCTTCCAAAGATTGTATAGTCCTCCATGTCATCTCGTCAGTCTGTGGATGATAAGTTGAACTCAACTTCAACTTCGAACCCAATGCTTCTTGCAAACTCTCCCAAAATCTAGAAGTGAATCTCAGATCTCTATCCGACACAATACTCAAAGGAATCCCATGCAACTTCATAATCATGATTATATATATATATATATATATATATATATATATATATATATATATATATATATATATATATATATATATATATATATATATATATATATATATATATATATATATATATATATATATATATGCCAATATCTGCAAGGAAAAACTAATACCAATCGGAATAAAATGTGATGACTTTTTCAATCTATCAACAATTACCCAAATAGTATCAGTCCTCTCGGAGTATTGGGTAATCCTGTAACAAAATCCATTGAGATACTATCCAATTTCTACTCTGGAATATCCAACGGTTGCATCAAACCAACATGTTTCTGATGTTCTACTTTAGACTTCTGGCAAGTCAAACAAGCATAAATAAACTGAGCCACATCACGCTTCATGTCAGGCCACCAAAATATCTTTATCAAATCTTGATACATCTTTGTGGATCCTGGGTGAATACTCAAGCCACTTTTATGCCCTTCCTCAAGAATCATTCTCTTCAGTTCAAGATCATCAGGAATACAAATACACTCACAGTACCTTAATACTCCATATCCATCAACTTGGAAATCATTATTTCCAGCATGTTCATTACCATTCATTAAGTCCACCAGCTTCACATCCCACTTCTGACTCTCTCGTATACGATCAAGAAAATCATTATTAACCTTCAACATCCCCAACATTACACTGTGTGGTTTCTACTCGCACACCAAACTCATATCTCTAAACTGCTTAATCAATTCTAATTCTCTAGCCATCATGGTCGACATATGCAAGGTTTTCCTACTTAACGCATCAACCACTACATTAGCTTTACCGAGATGATAATTCGAGCCAAAATTGTAATCCTTCAAGAATTCCAACCAACGCCTCTGCCTCATATTTAACTCTTTCTGATTAAAAAGATACTTCAAACTTTTATGGTCACTGAATACTTTGAATTTCGAACCATACAAGTAATGTCTCCAAATATTTAATACAAACACCACTGCTGCTAGTTCCAAATCATGGGTAGGATAATTCCTCTCATGAATTCTAAACTGTTACGAAGCATACACCACCACTTGACCTTCTTGCATTAACACCCCACCCCAAGCTGATCATAGAAGCATCGCAAAAAACCACAAATGGTTCATCTGTTTTAGGTAAAGTCAAAACTGGAGTGGTAGTCAATATCTTCTTTAGCTCAATGAAACTCTATTCACACAAAACATCCTACACAAATGCCTTATTATTACAATTTAACTGAGTCAATGGAAGTACAAACTTCGAAAAATCTTCAATGATCTTACGATAATAACCACCTAATCCCAAAAAGCTTTTAATCCCAGTTACGAACTTCGGAGTATCCCACTGTAGAACTGCATCTACCTTGGATGGATCCACATCAATACCTTCACCTGAAATTACATGGCCAAGAAAAATCACTTCCTTTAACCAAAACGCGTACTTCGATAACTTAACATACAACTTTCTCTCTTTCAACACTTGCAACACAATCTGTAGATGTTCAGCATGCTCTTCCTCCGACTTAGAGTAAATTAGAATGTTATCTATAAAGACAACAACAAACTTATCCAAATAATCATGGAAAATTCGATTCATATACTCCATGAATACTCCAGGTGAATTAGTAACTCCAAATGGCATCACTACATATTCATAGTGTCCATACCGAGTCCTAAGAAGTTTTTTTTGTACATCTTCATCTTTTACTCTTATCTGGTGATAACCCGACCGCAAATCAATATGGTAAAACACACGAGCACCCACCAACTAATCCATCATATCGTCTATCCTTGGATGTGGATATTTGTTCTTAATTGTCACTTTATTCATCTGCCTGTAATCAATATACAACCTCATACTACTGTCTTTCTTTTTCACTAACAATACTAGAGCTCCCCAAAGAGACACACTCGGCCTTACGAACTTCTTTTCTAACAGTTCCTCTAATTGTTTCTTCAATTCGGTTAACTCAAGAGCCGACATACGATATAGTGCAATTGAAATAGGCCTAGTTCCCGACACAAGATCAATATTGAATTCTACCTCTCTCTGGCGGTACATCCACAATATTATCTAGGAACACTTCTGGAAATTCTCTTACTACTTGCAATTCACCAATCACTATTTCATTTTCCACCGATAAAGATGCAAACAATGATAATACTTGAGCTTCTTCATTCAAAAGTTTATTCAAATCTCTAGAAGATAGATAATCGACTTCTTCTTCCTCATCATAAGGAGTAAGAAATCGAACTAACTTGCTGAAACAATTAATATGAACATGATTGAATTCCAACCAATTCATTCCTAAAACTAAATTTAAACCTCCCAATAGAAAACATATTAGATCCACACCAAATTCCTTACCATAAATCGATAGAGGAAAATTCAAACAAACTAGAGAAGTAGTTAACAATCCATTAGCAATAGTTTCGATAACCATTTCTCCTTTCATGGGGAAAACAACAAGACTTAATATTCTCACACATTCAACAACAATAAAACAGTGTGTAGCGCCAGTATCAATCATAGCAATAAAATGTGTATCATTAATTTAACAAATACCTCTAATTAGTCGATCCTCACTGGAAGTTTGTGTCCCTCTCAAAGCAAATACCTTTCCTCCAGTTGCAAATTTCTTCGGTTTCTAACAATGAGTGCTTATATGGACCTGTTCTACACAGTTGTAGCAAGTCACCATCTTAGTCTTGCACTCTGCAATCAAATGTCCAAGTTGACCACATTTGAAACACTTTTTCACTTCACTCGTACAATCACTAATACAATAACCCAGTTCACCACATCTATAACATTTCAGAGAAGCAAGGGCACCTCCCTTACATAGCTTCTTACCATCAGCATGCTTTTGCTTAACTCTATAAGCCGGATCTGCATAAGGCTTTCCACGGTGCATCTTTTTCTTTCCTCTCCTCTCAACCAAAATCTTAAAGTGATCCAATCGAGCTTTGTTGTCTTCTTCAAAGATACTACAGCAATCAACCAATTGAGCTTTGTTGATTTCAGGCCTTATACCACTCTCGAACTTAACACACTTTGAGAACTCAACAATTGCTTCACTATAGTGCGGATAGAACTTTTCCAAGTCAAAAAATTTGGCAGCATACTCTGTAACCAACATACTCCCCTGCTTCAACTCCAGGAACTCATTATGTTTCTTTCCTTGAACATCCTCCGGGAAGTATTTCCTTAAGAATTCCCTTCTAAACACAATCCAGGTAATTGCCTCACCAGACGCTTCCAACCGCTGATGAGTGCTAAGCCACCAGTCATTAGCTTCTCTCACTAGCTTGTTAGCATTCAACCGCACTTTTCGGCCTTCAGAACACTCCATCACTCGGAAGATCCTCTCAATCTCCTTGAGCCACTCTTGTGTTTCATCTGGGTCATACTTTCCCTTAAAAGTAGGTGGATCATTCTTCCGAAACTCATCATTCTCACGATCCCCAACATTCATCGGATTCTGCACATTTTTAGCCATAACATGCATTGCGGCGACAAGTGCATAATCATTTCTCCCCACTATTCTAAATATGTCATGCAACAACAACCAAAAACAAAAATTAAGAAACCTACAACAACACACAACAACGACTTGACAACTCGACTACTTGATCTGACGGACCGACCTACTCTGATACCACTTTGTAACACCCAAATATAAAATCTAAATTCAAGTGTTACATTACTTCCAAAGTATAGTTCAAACGATACGTAACATAAAAATTGTTCATGCAACGGTAAGTTCTTAGAAAGGAAACTTAAAAGTTCAACAAAACATAATCTTTCTTTTCAAAATAAGAGAATTCAAATCATCATTCCCAACTCCCCAAAGTTACATATCAAAGTCGACTCCTCTAATGCGAAGTACACAGACTTCACCCATAACAGACTCTACTACTCCTGATCACCTGCACATTACTCACATAGAGGTAACATTCAAATAGCAGGGCTGAGATTCTTAAATCAATCAAAAGAGAAAATTATATAAATACAAGACATATATCATTTAAGTACATCACACATCTTTACAACAACAAGAATTATAACCCATATACAACAACTCATAGTTCAACTACATGCACACCAAGATCAAAGCATGCAAATGAGACTCAACTATAGACTCAATGCATGTGGTACCATTTAACAATCCCTGTTTCATGATGCAGTTCCCGTCGGAACTCTCAACCCCTATTTCATGGTCTAGTATGATCCTTATTTCATGATCACACCCACGACCCTTGTTTCATGGCCACGTACAATCCTTATTTCATGACCGCACCAACAACGATTCCGTTTGGAATTCGGATGGATATTGTTACCCTACCCTGGTACACCATCCCACAACTATGCACATGACATGCACAATCATTGACAATATGCAATGTCAACAACAACGACCTCATTCAACAACATCAACAACATATAATAACATCAATAAAAAAATACAACACCATCAATAAAAACATATAACAACATCAACAACCACGTACAACAACGATCCATGTTTCATGATCCAGTTCCCGTCAGAACTCTTGACCCCTATTTCATGGTCCAGTATGATCCCTATTTCATGATCACGCCCACGACCCCTGATTCATGGTCATGTATGATCCCTATTTCATGACCGCACCAACAACGATTCTCTTTGAAATTCGAATGGATATTGTTACCCTACCTTTGTATACCATCCCACAACTATGCACATGCCAGGCATCATCAATGATAATATGCAATGTCAACAACAACGACCTCATGCAACAACATCAACAACAACGTACAACAACATCAACAACAACATATAACAACATCAACAACCACGTACAACAACAACATATAACAGCATCAATACACATATATACATGTTAACTCATGTTTCTACAATGTTACTTTCAACATACTGCAAAACAAGCACATAAACCACCAATACATGCTCCTAACGCCACCACATCAACATAAGACCACTAGTGTATGAAATAAATAATTTTATAGAATTTTTCATAATAAAAATACTGTATTTTTTGTTCCATACTGCACTGAACGACCACCTTACTGCGCTAAGCGCACTCGTCTTTGCCTGGAAGAGGCGAAAGTTTTCAACAGATCGTTATGCGAGCAATCCCTCGCTATGTGGGCAAAGCGATTTGGCAGAATTTCTCTATGCTTTTATCCTGCGATTTCTACACGTTTCCCTGCGATTTCCTTCCACCAAAACTCAGTTTCAACAGTGTTACACTCAGATTTTTCACACCACAATCATAAAATAATTCATCATTCAACATCACAATTCCAAACACTCAATTATGCATAATTTAGTCTAACTTCATAAGTACTTACAATACTATAAATTTACCAAACCCCACAATTCCACTATCGTACTTAAGGATATCTACTCTAATATTCATATCAAATTACTCTCAAGAGATGAAAGAGATCCCACCCTGAGCTTAATTTGACGAAGAATTTCTCTCTTGACGGGATTCTCTTCCTCTTCCCTTGCCATAACTTTCTTCTTCCTTTCTTCCGTTCACGCTCCTCCCGATTCCACGATCAGTTTTACGATCTGAATTCTCTTTTCTCCAAATTCCCAACATAACCCTTGGACCCCTAATATTGAAATCCCCATCATACCCTCACTAACTTCTCATCTAATTACCATAATACCTTTTCTATTTAATATTCTGTTAATTAAATTATTTCACTATATAATATAAATTATTAAAATTATATTAATTAAAATAATATATTTCTTTTTACTCAGCACGCCAACCTACATCATAATGTCACTTCCCTTCACTAAGGATAGGCGACCCATAGTAAGACACAACAACACATATCAATCTATACTATTCACACAACAATTTTCAATTAATCAAATAAGTAATTAATAATTAAATCGGGGTGTTACAACACTCCCTACAAATGCACTAGAAATTTTATAGTGTTTACTTTATGATTTTAGTCATTTCTTGTTTTTGTGTTTGAATATTGTTGTTGATTTTTCCTTTTCTAAGAATCGTTGTTGGAATTTTTGAAATTTGAGAAAACTTATTTCATGCATATTGCACGAAAAAAGAAAAAATATCCATTCAAGTTTACGCCCCAAGGTTTGAGATTTTGGGAAGATCTAGCAATCTTTCTTATCTTAATTCCTAGAGCATCTAATTCAAAGTCCGACCTAACTTAACTTGCCTTATAACCTTTGCTACTATACGAAATTTCAAAGTCTTGCACATTATTGGTCTGACATAATTTTGCGTGTTTTGTGTTGTTGACGTTTGAAATAAAAATGAGAAAAAATGAATGAATAAATGTAGTAAAAGGCAAATGAACTTATTAAGTTGGGTAATCCTCATCTGGTTATTCAACCAAACATTGAATCGAAAACCAATGCCTATAATAAGAAATTTTATATGTGTACAGTGAATTAGCGACGATTAGTTGGAGTAAGTCGGATAACAGCAATCTAAATGTCCTTCCCAAAATTTAACTGACCCCTAAATTAAAGAAATTAAAAAATTTATCTACTCAATGCATCGCTACACATTAATTGAAATCTGTGTGTATGTAGAATCTAAAGAAGATCATACTTGTATTTAAAATGGAAAGTGTTGGGTGCACAAGTTTGTGACGAGTTAGTTATGCAACAAAATGAGTGATGAGTAGTTAAATAATCCTTTTATAACTTTTATAGAAAGAGATATTTTTGAAACAATTAACAATGATGTTATTTTATCTCATTTTCTAGAAATGGTCTGTAGAATATTTTCATTGTAAATATATTGCATTAAACATTTTAATTTCTTATTTTCAGTATAATTTAATTTAGCAAAATAATATTTTTAGTCCTTTAAGTTATTTTATGTTACCACTTAGGTCCTTTAAGATTTTTTTGTAACAGTTGGATCCTTAACGTTTTAAAAAGTTTATACCGTGACTCTTTTTTGGAATTTTCATTAAAAAAATGCATATGTGGCAAAAATGAAGTTTAGGTGACATTTTATTTTATTTTTTATTTATTTAATAATTCCACGTGGATTTTAATTTAATTTTTCAATTTTTTATTTAATTTTCAAAAAAAAATTAGATTTTTTTAATGTTTTGAAATATATATATATATATATATATATATATATATATATATATATATATATATATATATATATATATATATATATATATATATATATATATATATATATAAAATTAGTATTTATTCCATTTAATTAATAAATATTATATTGATGAAACTATTAATAAATATTGTATGTGAATAATTAATAAAACTATTAATAAAATAGTTCGTAAATAAAAAAATATTTAGTTAATTATATTAGTTAAAAACGTAGAGTATTAAAAATATAGTGTATTAATAAAAATTAGTTAAATTAAATTAATAGATTAAACTAAATTAACACTGTAGCATTATTAATAGATAGCAAATTAAATTATTAATACTGTAGTATTATATTTTTGTTTTCTAATAAATATTGTTATATATACCGTAGTCCATTAATAATGCTACAAATGTCCATTAAAAAATATTGTTTACTAAACTATATTAACTAAAACTATATATTTAGTCCATCCACTGTTTTTAATTATTTAAACTATATTAACTAAAAACGTATATTATACTAAAAACGTATTAACAATTATATATTTAATCTATTTAAACTATATAAATTATATAAACTTTATATTTAATAAATTATAATTAACTTTACTTTAAATTTTATAATTAACGTTTTTTATAACCAGTTAATATATTTATTTTGAAAATTCACCTCATGCATTAAGTTTATAATTAACGTTTTTTAATACTAATGTATTTTAAAATTATATTATTATACTAGTAAATTAATAAATTAATAAATTAATAATTAGTAAACTAAATTATCAATAAAACTGAAATGTGACTGTAGCAAAAAAAATTAAGTATTAAATATATTAGTAAATATTAAATAAAAAAGAAATAAATACTAAGTATTAAAAAAAATTAAAAAAAAATTATAAAAAAAATTATTAAAAAAAATCCACATAGAATTATTAAATAAAGAAATAATAAAATAAAATATCACATAAGCTTCATTTTTGTCACATATGCATTTTCTTAGTGATAATTCCAGAAAAGGGTCACGGTGCAAACTTTTTAAAAATTTCATGACCCATTACAAAAAAAATCTTAAATAACCTAAGTGCTAATATAAAATAATTTAATTTATAATTTTTTTCATTATTAACCACATTAATATATAATGTTTGGAACCGTCCCTGATTTAAAGGAAATTGTGAGGAAATTGTGATGGAAAAGAAGGGAGGTTTATTTGACATATAATTGATATACAATTAGAAATAAACGATTCAATTATGAAAGAGTTGAAATATGTGTAACTGAGAAAAAAAAAGTTTGGAGTAGAATCAGAGGAGGACATTTTGTCGAGGATTGCAAAATTGAACCAAAAACATCCTTCAATTAAAGAGAAGGCAACACTAGATCCTGGGCCAAATTGATCTTTTCGAAAACAATCAATCATTATATATATATTCTTTATACGAAAATTCTATATCAATTAAATTCATTATAATAATATGAGTATTATTAATAATTTATAGATGGACATTGATTAGTGGCAGTGCGAATTTATATTTGTCCTGGTCGAAATTTGAATGCTCTGGTCCAAGCATTAAGTTAAGGACATTTAGATACTCCATACGACTATAGTCCGGATTATTCTAATGAGATGTTTTGTTTCTTTGTAAATTGTAATCTCATGTCACTTTCACAATACAGTGTTATTTTCCCACTTGATTAGATTATTAGATAATGAGATGTTATAGATTAGGAAGCTAGATTAAACCAAACTATTTCATTCTTTATCATCATATTCTACTTGATTAGACCACATTGTCTTTCTCATACAAAAGTAGAATCATAGACACTTATATTCCCTAATTTGTTGCTAATTAATTAAAATAACTCTTCACAAATTTCTGAGAAAACGTGTAATAGAAATTGACAATAATTTATACGAATATATTTAATTTATTTATTTTAAATTATTATCAATATCGTTGTATGAGTATTAATATTGTGTTTAATTAATATATTCATGTTTTATAGTTCATGATGATGTATTTTCCCAATTATTTCAGCGACCAAATTCATCACTACTAATGGTGTGATTCAAATCATGACTGTCTATCAATTTATTTTACTTGTTTTATGCATATGACATTCAGTTTCATGCACTACATCAGCCATATTCTCAGCTATCAAATCATATATGTGTGTTTGTATATTCTTTACAAATAATATATTCTTTGTCAAATTTAATTTTAACAAAACGTGGGTGATAAGAATATATAGAATTTTTTGCTACAAAATACAAACAAAACAAAACAAAACAAAACATTATTATTCTGTACGTACAAAATTCAAACTACGTTCCAAATTTTACAGGGTATAACTTACAAGACTGTAACTTGGGTCATGATATGCTACTTATTCGGGTCTATATGTACATGGTGGGGAACGTCATTGAATACATAACATATTCAGGAAGTTTTCAGGATTCTATTTTTCACCCCAACTTATATATATTCGTAAACTTTCATAATTTTAATACTGTCTTTGAAATTTTTTTGAAGAAAGTGAAAAACAATTTATTATCGGAAATTTCAAAATTTTCGGTATTAAGTAAAAAATTTCGGGAATTTAAAATTTTCTGTATTGAAAAAATTTCAAAAAAAAAAAGTGAATTTTTGCAGTACCAAAATTTCAATTTTCCGAAAATTTCCTATAAATTTCGGGGTATTTGAAAATCTAGATAGTGAAAAAATTAAAAATTAAAAAAAAGTGAAATTTTTTATACTATCGGGTATTTCAAATTCCCGGTATCGTGTGAAAATTTCTGGGAATTTGAAATCCCCAGTAGTGAACATTTTTTTCAAATTTAAATTGTCATTTTTTATCCGTAATTTCGAAATCTCCGGTATTTTTATCTGTAATTTCGAAAATTCTGATATTTTTTACCGATAATTTTTAAATCTCTAGTATTTTTCAAAATCTCCAATATACCCCTAAATTTCATAATTTTCAAAAAAATTGAAAAAATTATAATGGTATTTCGTTACAAATGAGGAGTTCCAGGTATAAATGGGATTATCAGGTATAAGTGTGTTTCTCTCTAGGTATTATGTTTGGATTTCTCATTTACGTTTATACATAATGTTTCTCTAATTTTAACACACTATTTTATTATTTAGAATTAATACCTATTTTCCCCTGCCATATAAGCGCTTTTTGAAAAGAAAAAAAAAACACTGCACAAAAAGAGTTGCAAAACTTTTCCTAACATTTGAAGATACTCTAAGTCTCCAGATGCCAAGACTGTTAAGGAGTTAAGGCCTATTGCTTGTTGCAACACCATATACAAAGTCATCTCCAAAATTCTCACATCAAGATTAGGTGGAATCATAGGGACCATTATTGATCAATCCCAACTTGCTTTTGTGCCAAGGAGAATTATCCAAGATAATATCCTCTTGGCCCAAGAGTTGATTAGAGGGTATAATAGAAAACTTATGTCTCCAAGGTGCATGGTCCAAATGGACATTCAAAAAGCATATGATACAATTGAATAGGAAGCCCTGACTTAGATTATGAGGGAGATGAGATTCCCTCAGATTTTCACAAATTGGATTATGGAATTTGTCACTACAATATCATATAGGTTCTCTATTAATGGTGCACACTCATCTCTATTCGTTTCTAAGAGAGGTCTTAGGCAGGGGGATCCAATTTCCCCCTCCTATTTGTTATTGTTATGGAGTATTTACATAGACTCCTTCTGGATCTTAAGGTGAACCCTAACTTCAATTTTCACCCTAAGTGTGAGAAATTGAACATTATTAGTTTGTACTTTGCATATGACATCTTGATGTTTGCAAGAGGAGATGTGGAATCCATAAAGCCGATGATACAAAAGGTTCAGGATTTCTCTTTGACAACTAGGTTGGTCATGAGTTTTCAGAAGAGCAAGTTGTTTTGTGGGGGAGTTGATAGTAATACCTGAAGTCAACTTCAGTAAGCAGCAGGGTTTGACTTTGGTAACCTCCCCTTTAAATACTTAGGGGTCCCTCAAGATAGCAAGAAACTGAGTATTCAGAATTGTTACCCTATGATAGATAAGATGACAAGTAGGCTTAAGCACTGGAGTACCAGGTTGTTGTCATATGCTGGTAGGATGCAACTTGTCAATATTGTCCTATTCTCTATAGCCAATTATTGGCTCCAAGTCTTTACCCTTCCCAAAGATCTTATTAATCATATAAAGAGTTTGTGTAGGAGATTTTCTTTGGATAGGACAAGATGTTGTCAGCAAGAAGTCACCCATTTCATGAGATCATATTTGTGACTCTGTGGCAGCAGGGGGTTACAATGTGATCTTTCTAAAAGAGTGGAGTAAAGCTTGCATTGGAAAATTGCTTTGGAACCTTTACAATAAATAAGACAGCTTGTGGATTAGATGGGTGCACATACACCATATGCAAGGCAAAGGAATTACTGAAGTTCAACCTGGAATGCAAAGTTCTTGGATCATAAAAGCCATTTTAAAATGCAGGAACTTTATGACCAGTAATGCTTGGCACTCTTTAAACACCAAGTACAAAACCAGATGGATCTATAACCACCTTAGAGGGACTAAACCTAAGGTGGAGCGGAGAAAGCTGATTTATGGGAACCTAGCAAGGCCAAGGGCAGTCTTCCTTTTGTGGATGGTTTGTCAGCAGAGAATCTTCACAAAGGAAGGTTGCAGAGGTATGGCATTCTAGTGGATGCAAATTGTGTTTTTTGTGGTCTAAATAAAAGTTGTGATCATTTGTTTTTTGCTTGTATAGGTACACATATCATTTGGAAGCAAGTGCTTAATGCATTTGGTTTTCTTCATGAACCACAATAGTGGAGTGAGGAAATCAAATGGCTAGTCCATAATAGCAAAGGCAAAGGAAGCAAGGCCAAAATTCTCAAAGTTGTTATTACTGAAACTCTTTACCATACGTGGATGCTGAGAAATAGGGTGATCTTACAAAGGGGTCCCAAGGATAACCTAAATAGTGGGTGCATCAAAGAGAGTATCATTAGATACCTAGAGAAGAATAATAGACTAGATGATTATTGTAAACACATGAATCTTCCTTTGTAATTTGGTCTGTTTGTATCTTTGAGGCCTGTATCGTTTGATCGGCTTGTACTCAACTGTTTTGGCAATAAATAAATTCTTTATTCCAAAAAAAAAAAGATTCTCTCAATTTTGACTCTGCAAAATTATTTATTGTAAAACTAACCTTGTTATACAAAGATTTTGTTGCTTTAGACCTAGTAAAATTATTTATTTTATAAAATTAACCTTGCCATTTTAATAGATGGTTAGTTTTACAAGGATAGTTTTACCAAAATAACTATTTTACAGGGTCCAAATAAACATAATTTTAATATGGCAAGGTTAGTTTTACAACACATAATTTTGGAGGGTCAAAATTGAGGGAATCTTCAAATGTTAGAGAAATATTTGCAACATTTTTTTGCAGGGTTTTTTCTTTCTTTCAAATAGCGCCTATATGGCATGGGAAAAAATCAGGTAATACTCGTATTATTTATTAGAGTTTAGTTTGATTCAACATTACATAATCAATTTGTATAATGAAAAATACACTATATATGTTTCAAGTTTTATGTCTAATCAATATGAGTTTTGAAATCTCTTCAATACACCTCTCACGTCCAATATCCTTTTGGATGTTATGCGTGTATATAAGCGGTATATGGTTTATAGTCTGACGATAGACTTTGATACTATATTAAAATTTAGTCTGATTAAATTTTAAAAAATTGACTTGTAAAATGAAGATATCAATTTATATAAACCATTTTTGAACTCTATATCTAATAAATTAGGGAGAAATTCTTATCACACCCCTTGGACTTCTTAGGCACCATGCGAGATTTCGAAAATACTCCCTAGATTCTGGAGATATATCTCCATATGCACCTTTTTTTGTTGTTTTTTTTATTAATTTTGTAGATGCATATACGGAAGATATTCGTATTCATACAGGCTGAAGAAAACCAGAGACAATATTCCAACAAATTAACATTGCAACCATAAAATCAACATTCATAATAAAATCGATATTACATTTATGATATCCATATTGGTCATTTATTTTCTTGTATTTTTGGTGATTGCATGCCCGGGCACATTATTTTAACCATCTTGTACATAAATCTAAGGTTGAACTTACAAACCTCTGATTTAACTTAACAGACACATAAGGAGCTTACAAACCTCATATTTTGGTGTTGCTAAAAAAGTTAAAAGGGGCGACATATTTTAACTCTCCTGTACATAGTGATAAGTAAGAGCTTACAAACCTATATCTTATTCTATGAGACTCATAAGGAGCTTACAAACATTGTATTTTGTTTTTGCTAAAGGAAGTTAAAATGTAGTCATTTAAGTTTTCTTAAATATGGAACTAAGGGGGAGCTTACAAACCTCGATTCTGGAACTGTTTGATTCAGGAGGAGCTTACAAAACTCAGACTCTGATGTTACAAAGTAAACTAATTTATTTTCTTAAAAAGTAGTTCTTAATGATGATCCAGAAAACTTAACTGTGAACTATCAGACTCAGAGAGAGCTTACAAAAATCATACTCTATTGTTGCAAAGAAAATAAAATGCCCAACATTGTTTTTTAAATACTTGTGTTTGTCATCGTAAAAAAGGGGTAGATTGTTAGAACAAAATTTGTTCTTGACTTAATTTTCTTTAGTTTATATGATAATAAAGTATTGAAACAACAATGGTTTATTTGATGTGTGTACTGTTTATTGCAGGTTCTACATTATTGTACATAAATAATTAGAATTTTTTCTACATGAACACACTTGAGAGTTGATTCATTGCTAGCTTCTAGTGGTAGAACATAAAGAAAAATTACTAGTGTGATTGAACGTAGACTCTGAACTGAAGGTCTCCACATTTAGACAATTGATTACACTTGGTTATTGTATATTAGCTTATGGTCATTCAGAGTTGGTGATAAAGTTGTGGTTGCTTATACTACTATAAAACAAGTTGTATTGTCTTATCAGCATGTCAGCTAGAATCTACTTGGTGCAAGATTCAAGAAAAGCTGAACAGTTCTACAGATGATTTCTCTCAATGACTCTATCAGTACATATCCTCTTGAAGACTCAAAGGTTAAAAGTGTTACCCAGTGGATTCAGAATCTGCTGAGTATTTATCTTCAATGTATCTTGTACTATAGAGGAAAACAAAGTCACTTAGTTAAGTTATCTTCACAACGACTACTTTCTAAAGATTCCTATAAATATGCTAAATATTCAGAGCTTGAATTTTCAACAAGGTTTCTAGACGTGAAGGAGTAGAAAGATCAATCAATTATCAACTCATTGTAATATGCATAAATTCTGTAGGTAGTTGTAATTGTAAAAGCCTTAAGATTTCTTACCATTGAATATCTTAGAAATCTTAAGAGTTTAAGGTCTTTGTTATGGTGATTTCCAGTACCTCTGTTACTTATATCATGTACACCTTGTTCTTTATTTTGTTGAGCCTTCAACAGTTTAGATTAACTCTTTTGTTACGTGTTTGAGCAGAACTCTTGAGCCAAGATGCTTAAGCCACATAATTCTCCTTGCTTGAATGCTTGAGTTGTGAAAGTCTTATTTAGCTAGTCTGATTGAGAAAGAAGTATCAAGTATGGACTTGAGTAGGCTAAGACTCATTCTGGATGACCAGAAGAGAAGGAAGCCCGGTCAGAGGATGAGCAGTTAGCCATGGACAGTCAGTATATGCCAGGGAAGTCTTAGACATATGATTTAAGCAAAGGGAAGTCTCTGCCAGAAGATCTTGAAGCAGTATGTTTGGATCAGAAGGCTTGAGCAACGATAATTATTAGACATGATCTCTAAGCAAGGAAAGTCTCAGACCGTGGGTCTGAGCAATTGTGAAAGACTTGTACAAAAGTACAAGTGATTGTAATCTGAATGATTATAATGAAAAGCTCATTAAAATATTTAATACTATCAAACTCTGATAAATTCTTATCATACTTATACATGTTAGATTAGTGGAATTGCATGTACATAATTATATAATCTAAAACTTTATATTATTATTCTCATATTGTCATATATTTTGTGCATATTATAAAATATGACATATTCTAAGAAGACTTCAAAATATACAATAACTCTAAGAAGTTGTATTCTATTATATATATATATATATATATATATATATATATATATATATATATATATATATATATATATATATATATATATATATATAATTCTTTTAATCTCATGAAACACCATAATTTGATGTTTAGGTTGATATTGAAAAGACACAATAATTCTTTAGCATGTAATAATATTGTGTTATTATATCTTTAATAGTCCACATTTGTCAGGTCATAATATTAAAGTACAAGTAAATATCAATATTCCTATCGAGTATGATATAGTTTTATGAAGGTACTTATGATTAAATATAATTACTCTTGTAATGGGGTATGCATATATGTAATTACTATTCTTAAACTTATGTGAATATTCTATGACCTTTAATTTTAAAACTCATTAGTAATATCAATAACCAAAGACTTATACCCATGAGTAAGTCTTATGATATTTTGGGTTAATGGAAGTTTATCAATAGCATTTTTATATGCATGAGCCATTGTTTATAACATATTATCTTAGCTTAAATATGTTACTCTTAATTCATCGTTCTTTATATAAGTTGCGAGTCTTTAACATGTATGATTTGTTTTCCCTATCAGACAAAATTTATGTAATGTTGAACCTTACTTCTCTTTTAATTGATTAGTGTTTTGATCATAGTTAGTAATCTAATATTAAGATTAATATTTTTAATAATTGATTATTATCATCCAAGTGAGATATTTTTAGATTAATTATTTAATAAATCAAATTGGTTTACATAATCAATTATTAATTAATCATAATATCGTCAATTGTTATTAAACACTAATTATTGTTGAATTATTTAATTGGGTTTTGTGATTGAATAGACCGTGATGGATTTGATCATTCAGTCAAGCTTAATGAGAGGTCCCTGCCCTCAGTCATTTAGCTATTTAAGTGTTTCCACATTAGACAATTAATATACTTTAAAAACCCTAAACAACAATGAGAGTAATGATCCTCTCATACTCATTCCTCCAATAGTTGTCTCTCAAATCCTATCTAGTACACCGTTCTAATTATTCTTGATTATTTTATTATTAAATGATATGTTATAATTTGTGTCTATTAGATTATGATAAATCCTTAAAATTATGTATTTACAAGAAGAAATATCTATAAGACCATATTAGTTTGTTCTACTCACTGATAACACGACCAATTTTTTTCTATAATGACTTATCTTCATATATCCACAATCCCAAGATGAGGGGGATAGTCAAATATAATATAGATTATAATAATCCAAATAATAGAATGAATAAATAAATAATAAAAAAACGAATAAATAAAGATTTATATAAACTTGAAATGTATTAAGCGAGAAAACTTTGCAAAAAAACTTGAAACACTAAGACCAAAAGCTAGAATCCTAAAATTAAGAAAATATGAGTATTGTATTTTTTTTTCTTTTTTCTTTTTATTTTGAAAAGGTAAATGGTATATATCAAAGAATATTAGGTATGTTCAAACCTTACATTAAAAAGAAAATTCCTACAAACAGAACAACACCTAAAATAGATTCATACAAAAAGCATGAAAAGAGGGGTTTGAATAGGATTTTTTCCCAATGCAACTCCATTTTCAAAGAAATAATTTAATATTCCAGCAAATATTAGTGACAATAATAGATAAAGAGTTAAAAATCAAATTGTTTATTTCCTTCCAAGTAGCTCAAACTACTGCTAACCAAATTTCCCCTTTAATAAAAAAATCTCAGATTTCGTTCCTCCACCACTCCATTCCAACCAAAACTTAGCCACCTCCCCCACAATATTGAATTGCAATGTCGCACCAATTCTAATATTCCTCCACACTTTAGCAACAAGCTTGCAAGAAAAAAAACAAATGGTAAGAAGTTTTTTCCCACAAGTTACAACAACAACACATAGGATCCACCATTACCCCCTTCTTCTTAATAAAACTTTGGAGGGCAACCTATCCCACAACAGTTTCCAACCAAACATTTTGATTTTAGGAGGCACTCTACACAACCAAACCTAAATGAATTTCTTTAAAACAACCTCATGCAGTAAGAAAATTGTAGTAGCATAGGATGCCAATATGATGTAAGCCTCGCATATAATATACTCTGAATACGACTCTCCATTCCATCCAACCTCATCTTCCACACCTCTAACAAGCACAATAGTGGAAAATAATTGATGCATACAAAGCAGTTGATCATGAACATTAGTATCCACTAGCCAAAAATACTGAAATCGCTTCAAACCCAAACATCGTCTACCAAATCTCCCATATCCTCCACCAATGCATCTTTCACACAACTAGCTTCAAAAGCTTCACATAACACACCGAAAAAAGGAATGTCCCAAATCTACACCCTGGCCCAAAAAGGAATCTTATTTCCACATCCTAATTTAAAATGAACACACTGAGAAAATTACAAATCACCTACCATCGGGATTTTGCCATAATGCACCAAATCTTTCCACTAATTAGAAGAGGACTTGTTGTAAGAGGCAAAACATTTTAGTAAAAAGAAATTCACATTCCTATACCTAGCAACTAGCACTCTTCTCCACAAAGAATTTGGTTTAGTAATTGCTCTCCACTTCCATTTTGATGACAAAGCCAAGTTAAACTCTTTGATACTTTTAACTCCTAGTCCACTCAACTTATGTTCTCTATAAATAATATCTCTTTTCACCCAACATATCTTAGAACTGAAGATGTTAGAACCCCCACAAGAAATTTCTTCTAATTTTATCGATAGATGACCAAACCGCAGTCAAAGTTTTATAGAATGAAAACCAATAAATAGGTAAGATAGAAAGAACAAAATTAATGAAAACAACTCTACCTGCCATGGTTAAACACTTGTCATTCCATGAGGATAACTTGGCTTTCATATTCTCAATGATAGGATTCCAAGTTGAAACACTCAGAGGATTGCAACCAACCAGAATCCCAAGGAAACAAAAATCAACATTCCCAACTCTGCAGGACAAAAACACCACAACTGCTGTAAAAAAAGAATGTTCCATGTTAATACCAATCAACCAACTCTTGGAGAAGTTAACACCAAGACCATACACCAATTTTAAACTGCGAAGAACTTCCTTTATAACCCATATATTATGCCAACCACCTCCTCCCATGATTAAAGTATCATCGGAAAATTGAATGACATCAACCACTGTTTCCTCATTCATCATGAATCTAGAAAAAATGCAAAGCCTAGAAGCCCTTGACACCCGTTTAGTTAAAGCTTCAGCAACTATGATAAACAAAAATAGTGAAATGGGTCCGCCTTGGTGAAAACCCCTTTTAACCTCAAAATCCTCCATAGGAATCCCATTTAAAAGTATAGATAAATAGCCCGATAAAATGCACACATTCATCAACTTCATCTAACGGTTACCAAAGCCCATTTTGATCATCAAAGCTCTTAAGAAATCTTAACTTACGCAATCGTAAGCCTTCTCGAAGTCAACCTAAAACATAACACATTCCTTATTATCTCTCGTTGTATAGACGATCACTTTGTTTTCCATAACAACAATATCCAATAAAAATATTTCAGGGATACAAGCTGACTGATTATGCGAGACTAGTCCACCAATAACTTTCTTAATTCTACCAGCCAGTAACTTCACAACAACTTTATACATGCTACCCACAAGGAAAATTGGTCTGTATTCGCTAAGCTCTAACAGATTTACCACCTTAGGTATTATAACCAAGAAAGAAAAACAAAACACCTTTGAAAGATGAACATGTTGGTGGAAATTTTGAATGAAAGCACAAATCTCATCTTTCATAAATTACCAACATATCTTGATGAAATTCAAATTGAAACCGTCTGGGCCCGAACTTTTATTTGCATCATATCTCCACACTGCTTCCTTGATATCTTCTTCTAGAAATGGAGCTTCCAACAACAGAACATTAGAAACATAAAGAGTGTTCAAATCCAAAACTTCAAGAATGGTCCTTTCATCCTCGCTAGCAGAAAATTCCTTTGAAATAAATCCTTAACAAAACACTTAACTCCCACTGTTGATTCCACCACACCTTCTGTTGTATTAATTGACCCAATGAATTTACTCTTTGCTCTACCTTTAACACAATTATGATAGAACCTGGAATTAATATCTCCCATTTTATTCCATTGTATATGAGATTTTTGAGCTAACAAGTTGTCTTTGATATAGAGATTCCTCCAAAATGTCTTGCACGCCTCAGATCTGACCTAAACTATCTCCTCCACTTCTTCACTAGCAATCTCCACCATGTTGATGTTGTTATCAAAACCTTCAGTGGCCTCCACCATCTCAAAAATGTATTCAGAACCCTCTTCGACCTCCACCATGTTTATGATTGATGGATCAACATAGTGGATTTCAACATTCTGCATAGGATTTGAATCAATTTTCATCTGTTGTTTCTGCTTGTCACCAAACTTCAGCCTTTTGTCGTGGATAGCATTTTGTATGAGATCCCTGGAAAGGAAACATTGAGATGTTTTATGACCCAGAAAGTCATGGTACTTACAAAAACCTCTCTTTTTCTGTTGTTCCATAGGAGGCACCTTAGTTCCTGGTGGTACTATCATTTGGCCATCTTCCACTAGTTTGTCAAAGATTTTGTCACATTTGGTGACGTCGAATGTATAAGTTCTTTTAGGAATTTTGTCATTATTTTCATATTCGACTGAACTTTTCCCATTCGACGGGACCAAAACTTTACAAGAATATGGTGGACCTTGTTTTAATTCGGCTAGGTCGATTTCCTGCTTGTCGAAACTTACTGACTCGTTTTCGTTACTTCCATCTTTTTGGTGTATCCCTACATAGGCCACTCTTTCTTTCTTATTCTTACTCGCTCTAAATTTTCCAACTTTCAGTCTTTCGACTTGTCTCACCCTATTTGCTAATTGTGCCCTATCTCTTAAATACCGGGTGTCTAGTTTCTTTCTTATAGAATAATCTAAACCCCTGCAACCATTTCGACTAATTCATGTTCAGGCACTTGGGTGAAACATCTTTCCTTTAGCAATATGAACCTATTCAAATAGTCATCTATTGGTTCAGAGAATTTTCTTTTAACACAAGCTAACTCTTTTAGGCTTATTTTGGTTTGTCCCATATAGAATTGTTCATGGAATAACCTTTCTACTTATGTCCATGTATATACTGAACCTGCAGGCAGGGACATGAACCAAGTAAACACATTTTTCGTCAAAGAACTTGGAAAATATTTTATTCTCAAATTCTCATTGTGGGCTATTTCCCATGCTTCTATCAGGTAATGTGCAACGTGTTCTATGGTGGATTCGCTAGTGTCCCCTGAGAATTTGGTGAACTTAAGAACTTTCCATCTAGGAGGTAATTCCTGTTGCAGAATATTTTCTGATAATGTAGAAATATAACTAGGCCTTTGTAATCCTACATTCATCCCATTCTGTGCCATTATTCGTTCGACCATGGCTGCTAAGTTATTTTCGGTGGGAAAATTATTATACCGCATCTGCTGCACTATATTATCATCATCTTGACCCCTCTGGACTAATATCCTCCTAGGCTCTTGTTGGACAAGAATTTTTATACGAGGGTGTTCGACTATTTCCTCCTGGTTTCTAAGGTTCGCCTGGGGAATGTCTACATGTATTTGATTTATCGTGGGTTCTTCTTCGACATCTAACCTAGGGTTCTGAGCTATTTGTTCTGGCTGTCGAGTCTGAGGAACACCAAAGAAATCAGCAATGTGTGTCATTTGTTGTGCCAATAATTGGTTTGTTTGGGTGGTGTTCTGTATTAAGGGATTGAACATTGTTCCTATCTGTTGTGTCAACATTTGGACCATGTCGTGATTGCTTTTGTCCATTTGTTGTCTAATTATCTGCGGATAATTATTTGTAATTGTTGGCATATAAGTTTGGAATCTTGGTGGGGGCTGATTTAATTTGCCTAAGTTTCCACCAGATCCTGATCCTTGTAATGGTGAAGACCTATTGACCAAGGAATCAGAATATAGTGATGGTGCATTTTGAAAAATTTCCATCGTCTTATTTGGCATTCCATAAGGTTGTTCCCTACCATATGGAGGCATTGTAAAACTCATCACAAAAAGGCCTATGAACACTCCCTATGGGAGGAGGTGTCCCTATGGGCGTTTGGTGGCCCATGGTGGAGAAACTTGGCGCATTTTGAGATGTTTTAAATGATGGTGTTGACCCTGACGATGAAGGTATGGCCTCTGATACAGAGATTAACCCTGTATTTCCTCCTGTCAAAGGAGTAGGGTTAAACACCGCCGTGTTTTTGTTTTGGCTATTTGGAGGATTCACCATTCTTCTCACTCTTGTTCTCTTAGGTCTTTCTACGCCAGTTACGGCTAATTTACCGCTTCTTAGAATCATACAATGAAGTATAACCTTTTTTATTTAGAGTGATTATGATACTTTCTTAATTTCTCACTAAGGTCCCACCGGGTGTGCCAATTTGTTCACAGTTAATTTTGACGAACAACCTCTGGTTTTCCAATTAACACTAAATTGGTTTACTTGTAGGATCAACCATACAAATCCAAGGACATAAGTACAAAAGTGAAAGATTTGGCGAAAACTTCAAGAAGAAATAAAATATGACAATGCATAAGGTAGATTGCAACGTAAAATTCTTGACAAAAACTCAAAAATAGTAAATTCGACTATGCAGAAAAATAGATGACGAAACAAGTAAATGAATTGTAAATGTAAAGGAATGGTAAATAACTTGAAATTTCATTAAACTTGATAAGATAAATTGGTGTGGTACACATACATTTTCCAGAACAAGACTCTTTTCTCACACACGGGTACTTTGAGTATTTTACAGGAAGTTTGTACAAGATTTTTACACACACAATTCTGACAAGAACTACCCTATTTATACATAAACAAAATAACTGCCACTAACGGACAAATCCTAAAACTATGCCATTTGGCTTTAATTATGTTTTCTTTCCACCAAATGCTTCCACGCGTCTTTCTGCCAAACGTGCCAAATTTTGAAATTTGAATGTCTTCTTCTGCGTCGAAACGACGCATCTCTTCAAATTTGTCGAAATGTAAAAAACAAGATCAATGTTGTCGAAATGTTGAAAACGACATTACTGACTAGTCCTGTCGAAATTTTCCTTCTTCATCTTCTGAAAACGTCAGAAAAACATATCCTCACTTGCTTGGTCAAAATTGATTTCTGAAATGTCTTCCCTTTTCTAGTCGAAATTTATCACTTTGATCTTCATTTTCATGGCATCGAAAATCTTTGTCTACAACAAGCAATACATTTCTTTATTTCCTACAAACACAAACTATAAAAGTAAAACATTAAATTAAAAGTTTGTGGGTTTCCTCCCACATAGGGCTTTGTTTAACGTTGATAGCTCGACGACTAGGAATTATTTGGTTTCCATGGCCACTTATCAAGCCATCTCACCTTTTCTTTTCTTCCATTTATGGGACGGTTCATTCTTTTGAACTTGTGGTGGTGGTTCTAGATATATCCTAAGTATTAGTTTTTCAAGTTTGGGCTTAGATATTTCATTCACCACTTAAAAGGTTAACCTTACCCTCTTAGCAGTAATGATATCCCTAGTTTCATGGTCCTCAAATTTTCTATTTTTATGTTGGATCTCGAATAAGGGCATATTGGTACAGATATTTTCCAATACATCCACATTTATTTTGGATTGGGAGTCTACAAACATATGCAGGAAAGGAATCAATGGGGTATAGGGATGAGGAAAAACATTGGGTACTTTCTTCTCTACCTCTTCGATGACCTCCTTTTTGGGTGGTGTCGGTAGATTTTTCTCAACCTCTACTCCTTTCTCATCATAACTCTCTTCAACCTCATTATCACTCTCCTCAACCTCATTATCATTTTCCTTAGGATTTTCGATTTGTTCTTCACTATTGATTGTTACAACATCCACATGTCTCTCAATGGAGGGTCCTATATGTGTTTGTGCAACCAAAGAGATTTGAGTCTCCAATGCCTTAGTGTGAGTCACAAGGGACTCGGCCACAATGTCCATCCGCCTAAAGGTTTTATAAGTTTGGAGATGTTGGTTTCTAAACTCTTCATTTTGGATAGTTTGTATCTCCACAAAGTGCTCCATCATAGATTGAAGCCTAGAATTAGTTGTCGTTTCAATGAAATCCTCTACTAATGTTTCGAGGTTGGAATTATAGGATTCTTGCGGTTCCTTAACTTAATGGGAGTGGTGATTTGGGTGAGAATACGTTAATGTCACGTTGAAATCCTCCATTAGTATTTAGAAGTTGGATAGGGATTCTTGCGATTCCTCGAAATTCTGAGACTGGTGATTGTAGAAAAAAATTGGGCACGGTTCCTTAAAATTTTGGAAGTGATAACTATAGAGAATATTTGGGTGTGGTTCCTCAAAATTTTGGAAGTGGTAATCGTAGAGGTAATTTGGATGTGGTTCCTCGAGATATTATGAGTGGTAATCATAGAGAAAGTTTAGGTGATAGATAATTATTATTTTTAAAATGAATGTTCCTTAGTCTATACAACGCAACAATGGAATAACAATATTGACTGTTGGTCCCTAGAAACGGTGCCAAAAACTTGATGCCTCCGCAAGTGCACGAAAATATCGAAGTAATATAAAAGATTGTCAAACCCACATAGGCCAATGTTAACCTACTGTGATCTATCGTTGCGGTGCAAATATAAGGCTATGATTAAAAGGAAATGAACGAGAATGTAAATTCTACTTACTAAAGTTTTGGAAAGTAATATTAAAACGAGCACGCAATATGATTTCTACGTGCCTAAGGGACTTATAGAACACATGTCCTAATTATGAATATATGCCTATTCCGTAGAATATACCGACTTAAAGGCTCATCCTCACGCTCTCGCGGTCGTAACTAAAGTCATATCTCTTAATCTCAAGATTTGGCTCTCGCTTGCTGGTAACTAAGAAACACTATTTGAAAGCCACTAATATCCTAATCAACATCTAAAGCGCTCTCGCTGTATTTAGATATGATGCCTAACTTCTACTTTCTGCTTCACTCCTCACACTTTCGCAAATCTCGGCTTCTCACTCTCATGACAAAGCAATGTTAAATAACACTAACTTTCATGACAAAGCTACTTAACTTACGCTTAAAAGATAAAACCAAAATGACAAACAACCACATTTTCGTAACTATTATTTCTACGGAGTCCCACCGATTACGAAGGTCCTCATACGACGGTCCCAAGACAATTTAACTAGACATTACTTTAGTTAAAAACAAATTAAACAACACAAGCATATCTTGAAGACAACATGAAACATAATACAGTAAATGCAATAATAAGAAATAAAATAAAACGATAAAAACCTGTATATGAAAGGAAATGCAAACTGCAATTAAAATGGCGCCAAGCTTTATTTTTAATCCAAGAGTACAGAGAAAGACAAAAAGTAAATGGTAGTGACAATCCTTCTATGTGAGTGATTGTCACTTTTACAAGTATTATATGCTTAAATCTATGAAACAAATTCGGTAGCGTTTCCACGCACAAACTTGGATGCAAATGCAGACCTTTGAGGGTCTATTTATAGTGGAATTTTGGCTCCAAGATGTACTGGGACGATTTGAATTTGAAATGAACAAAACTTCCAAACTGCTACTGAAAAACTGCTCCCGCGCATAATGACGATCACCGTTTCCAAATGGCGATCGTCATATGTTCAAAATCCAAATTTCCCTCCTTTTTTGGGTAATGGCGAACGCCATTCCCCAAGGCAAAGAAAATGGCGAATATAGCGCCCTATTTATTTAATTTAATATTGTTGTATGTTTGGTGTTATTTTGCGTTGAGTTGCTAAGTTGGTTTAAATTAAGTTGAATAAGTCGATTAAATTGATTTAAGTTATATTGTTGTTACTTGGACTAAGTCGAATTAATTAAGTTGTGGGTTGTTATTAGAATTGTGATATTTTGATAAATGGGATTATTTAGTGATTAGAAGTAGTAATTGTGGGGGTGTATGTTTTAAGCCCAATAGAATTATTAAGATTACTTAAAATAAAAACCATAAGTTAATTAGAATTAGAGGAAATAGGTTATCAGTAAGAAAAACAAGAAGTCGAGAGAAGGTGGTTACGTAAAGTGCTTAGGATAAGGAAAACTAGGGTTCCGATCGAAAAGTGTTAGAGTGGCCTTCAATCCAAAGGTAGGGGTGGGGTTCTATCCTTATAATCGAGATTATATTATGAATTCATATGGGATTGGGTATATGAATTGGTCCTTTTTGTCGTATTGTGTTGATTGGAATTGGTCTGAGAAGAAGTTACAAAGACGAAGGATAGAAACAAAGAGAAGTTGCAGGTTTGGATGTGGGACAACCATCCCATATGTCTGACGTCCGTCAGGGAAGTGTGACGTCCCTCATATCCCTAGGATGACCGTCACAATCAAAGTCTGACGAGGGTCACACTAGTGTGATGATGGTCACATGAGTTAAGTGGAGTTTTGAGTCCTGTTTCATGGTTTTGTGTTCTTCTGTGGTGCACTCTTATTGATACATTAATTTTAATTTGGAAACATCAATAAATTAAATGACTAATTACCAAGATTTGATTAATTGAACTAGGACCTTGTAACTTGTTTAAATAGTAGTTTTGTGATAAGTTTGACAGAAGAATAATTGTGTACAAGTGCAGTAGTGGTTGATAGCAGAATTAATAAATTGGCTTAATGACAGTGTTGCTTGGATTTAACAGAAACATAATAATAATGGAGTGTAGTAACTAGTTTAATTAGTCGGTTTAAATCAAAACTTGTGTTGTGTTATTTTGTTATAAGCTGTATGGTTGCTGGTGGTTTTGTTATGTTGCAGTGCCTTATAAATGGCAATATTATGAGCTATAGGCCTTTGGAGAAAGTTGAATGTTATTGTGTTGTTATGTTGTTATAGTTGTTGTTGTTTGATAATCATGTTGAGTCACATAACATATCATTATTTAAGTTGGAGCTGTTTTCTCAGTAAGTTGGCCTGGATTGGCAAAATAAAGTTGAAGGCTTATGCCTTGTGTTTACGCCTCTATTAATTGGCATGATTATAAGTTGGGAGTTTTTCTCCAATGGTACCATATGCATCACATTTGTCTAAGTTGCATATCAAATTACATATTATGTTGGTGTGTTGTATCTTATGTTAATTCTAATTTGCTTGTGAAGTTGTGAAGTGGTCGTTTATGTAATCTAATTAAATATGTTATTTATCATATTCTTGATTATATTATTAGATATCTCACCCCTTCTGTTTGAATGTTGCCCTCTATTGGTAATGTTCATGTAATCCAGAGTAGAGCTGAGTACCTTAGTAGATTTGAGTCAGTGTTGTCTCTCTGATACGTAGCACTCGAGGGGATAACAATGGTTTTCTGTTGATGTTGGCTTTTGTTTTAGTTGATGAATTTTAAAGTTGTTTTATTAAATAATGGTTGCTTTTGAGTTGTTTTGAAGTTGAATACGATTAAAGTTGTTTTAAGCTGAATTTTATGAATCCGCTGAGTAGTAATGAAGTATTTGTTTTAAAGACTTATTGGTTGTTGAATCATGTTTTTAAGTTGAATTAGTATCATTTATTTCTTTTGTTGAAATATTATACTCTGATTTTATTAATAATTAACGGGTAGGAATAGGGTGTTACATTAGTGGTATCAGAGCAGGTCGGTCTGTTCAGCCAAGTTGTTGAGCGTAGTTGTTTAACAAATCGAATATTATTAGCTAGTTCTAAATTTTGTTATATTGTAGTTATTAAGTTGAAATGGATGGAAGGAACGATGTTGTGATGACTGCTTCTATGCAAGCAATGGCTTAGGCTGTGCAGAATTTTCTAAACACTGGCGAGGATGCTGGATCTCGTATTTTGGAGACTTTTCAGAGGGAGAATCCGCCTACCTTCAAGGGTCAGTATGATCCTGATGCAACATTGGCTTGGTTGAAGGATATTGAGAGAATATTTTGTGTGATGGATTGCACTCCAACGTAGAAGGTTCGGTATGGGACTCATATGCTGGCAGTCGAGGTTGATGACTAGTGGCTAGAGACTCGCCAGAGATTGGATGATGTAGGTGAGGAGATCACTTGGGCTGCGTTCTATAGGGAATTTCTGAGGAAGTATTATTCAGAGGATGTTCATGGTAAGAAGTAGTTTGAGTTTCTCGAGCTGAATCAAGGTAACATATCGGTTACTGATTATGATGTGAAGTTTGTTGAGTTGGCTAAGTTTATTTGAACTACAATGAGGAAAATGCTGAATTTTCGAATTTCATCAAGTTTGAGAATGGGTTGCATCTTGAGATTAAGAAGGCAGTTGGTTATCAGAAGATTCGTGTCTTCGCTGATTTGGTAGATAGTTACAGTATTTATGAAGAGGATAATAATGCTCATTACAAGATTATTAATGAGAGGAAAGGAAAGCACCAACAGAAAGTGATTGATGGTAAGAGAACTAGTGGGGGAGGTGCTCCTGGTGGTATTATTTATTTCAAATGTGGGAAACCTGGTCATAAGAGTAATGTGTCTACTACTGAGGCTAACAAATGTTTCCATTATGGTAAGACTATACATGCAATATCTGAATGCAAGCATAAAGAGATGATCTTCTTCAACTATGGTGAAGAGGAACAAATTTGTAGTCAGTGTGAGGAACCAAAGAAGGCGCAGACTGGAAATGTGTTCGCGTTGGCTGTGACCCAGACAGTTAATGAGGATAGAATCATCTAAGCTACATGTTTAATTAGTAGTACTCCTTTAATTACTATTATTGATAATGGTCTATGCATTATTTTATTATTGTTGATTGTGTTAAAAGATTGGGTCTTAAGTTATCTTCTATGAATGGAGAATTGGTCGTCGAGATTCCGGCTAAGGGATCAGTGACTACTTCTCTTGTGTATTTAAAGTATCTGTTGTCTATCTTCGATAGAGACTTTGCTATTAATTTGGTATGTTTACCGTTAACCAGAATAGATGTGATTATAGGAATGAAGTGGTTAGAGTACAACTATGTTCATATCAATTTTTATATTAAGTCGGTGAGGTTTTCTACTCCTGAAGAGCAAGAGTTAGGTTGTTTTCTTTTAGAGAGTTGCAGCAGTTGATGAAAGAAGAAGCTCAGATGTTTTCGTTGATGGTGACATTTTCTATTGAGAGCAAAGCTAAGATTGAGAAGTTGCAGGCACTGCATGAATTTCCTGAAGTTTTCCCCGATGATATTCCTGAAGTATCGCCAGAAAGAGAAGTTAAACTTGCGATTGATATTGTACCTGATACTAGGCCTGTATCTATGGAACTATACATGATGTCTACATCTTAATTGTAAAAGTTAAAGAAGCAATTGGAGGAGCTACTTGAGAAATATTTTGTGAGACCAAGTGTATCTCTGTGGGTAGCTCTAATGTTGTTAGTAAATAAGAAATATGGAAGTATGAGGCTTTGTGTAGATTATAGACAACTGAATAAAGTGATGATTAAGAACAAGTATCCGCTTCCAAGAATACATGATTTGATGGATCATTTGGTGGGTGCTTGCGTGTTTAGTAAGATCGATTTGAGATCGGGCTCTCATCTGATTAAAGTGAAAGATGAGGATATTCAGAAGACAACGTTCAAAACACGTTATAAACATTACGAGTATTTAGTGATGACTTTCAGTTTTACTAATGCGCCGGGATTATTTATGGAATACATGAACCGTATCTTTCATACCTATTTGGATCATTTTGTAGTGGTGTTCATTGATGATATATTGATTTATTCTAAGACGGAAGAAGATCATGCAAAACACATGAAACTAGTATTGCAAGTTTTGAAAGAGAAGAAGTTGTATGTGAAGTTGTCTAAGTGTGAGTTTTGGTTGAAGGAAGTTAGTTTTCTAGGCCATGTCATTTCAGGAAGTGGCATTATTATGGATCCATCTAAAGTAGATGTTGTGTTGTAGTGGGAGACTCCAAAATCAATTACCGAGATTAGAATCTTTTTGGGTTTAGCTGGTTATTATAGGAGCTTTATCGAAGGTTTTTCTAAGTTGGCACTTCCGTTGACTAAGTTGACTTGTAAAAGTAAAGCTTTTGTATGGGACGTCCAGTGAGAAGCATGTTTTACCGAATTGAAGAATAGGTTGACGGTGACTCCGATTTTGACATTACTGAATTCAAGAGAACCGTTTGTGGTATATTGTAATGCTTCTATGATGGTTTTAGGAGGTGTGCTTATGCAGAATAATAAGGTGATTGCTAATTGTTGTACCCCAAAATTTTCCCTCATATCTTCAAGAAAATATTTCTTAAGAGGTCTCTCAATGTTCATAAGATTCTCAATTGCTCAAAGGAACTCAAGGTTTCATCAGACAAGGCCTCCTCCTAAGCAATAGATCTCAAATTAGGGTTTTATGTTTCTCAAGGTAAATTGGACTTCAAAATCTTCAAGTGGACTTCATGATATCCCATATACTTCAAAGGAACCTCATGTCAAGTTTTAGAACTTGCCTTACAAGTTTGGTTAGTCAGATGCTCAGATGATCAATAATCAATTAACTTTGGTAAAAAGACAACTATGGTCAACATATAGTCAAACTTCAAGATTTTTGGTCAACATCAAGATTATGAATTAAGATTCATCATTTGATCAAGGGTTGATCACGATTCATCAAGAAAACCTCAAATTCATCACAAGGCAAAAGTTGCTAAATTAGGGGTTCTTAAGGGGAAAGTCAACTGTACTTTGAACAACTCTAACTTTCACATGCTTCATCAGAAATTTCCCATCCAAAGCTCATTGTGAAGGAAATTTAATTCCCTCATTTGAGAGATATTGGGCAAAGACATTACAGGTCCTCCAAAAAGTCAACAAAAAGTCAACTTTTTCAAAAGTTCATAACTTGAACATAGATGATCAAATTGACATGGGACCAAAAGGAGTGATTAAAGGACACTTCAAGCTTTCTAAAAATTCCAAGAACACATTCATAGGATAAAAATTGAGAGAGTTGTTCATTGTTAAATTTGAGCAAAATTAAGGAGGTTCACAAAGCAAATAATGACCAAAACTTGAGTTTGTGCCAAATGGGCCTATCTTTTCACAATCCAAACTTAATCTTAAGATAGTCCACGACCCCTAAGTCATATTTTATGATTTTTCTTTATATATTTCATATTTTATTGGATTTAATTCATGTAAATTCAATTTTAATCAAAATAAATATGGAAAATCAAAGATTTGGTATTTGGACTATTTTAGGATCAGATATTGAGATTTATTTACATAATATTTGATCCAAAATTCGTGCAAAACAAGAGGAGAAAGATATGATGGCCAAATATGACTAAAATAGAAGGTTTTCAATGACAAAATCAATCAAATCCTATCATTCCAAAAAGATGTGACCCCAAGCCCACAAGTTGACCTAAATCCTTCATTTATAAATACATAACACCTTCAGATAGCAAGGACACAAAATTTTTGATCAAAGAGAGCATACAAAACTTCAAAAAATTCAAGAGTAAGTAGGATTCGGTTTAGGGTTGCAGCCATTCTCAAGGAGATTTGAAGGTCCAAACAGGTTCATGAGGTTCCTCTGAAGGTGTCTCAATCATCACCTTGCTTCAAAGACTCTTACAATGCCATAACCGAATTTGTTTTTTTTTTTGTTTTTTTTTCAATTTTTGATTTCATACTTTTACACATGATACATTTAATTTATTTGCGTATTTATGTTTCTTATGATGTTTGCAAGCTATCTGGGCCATCCAATTGGAGCTTAGGTGCAAAAATCGTGAATTACCATTTTTAGGGTTCAAGGTCGTGAGTTTGGGGAACCCTAGCTATAAGCAATTTCAGACCAAATGGAATGAACCAATGAACTCAGAGGATAATTTCTAATTGAACCATGCTTTTAGATTGCATTAATATTGTGTGCTTTGCATTTTGGAAATGTGCAGGTGTTATAGTGACAGATAAAACCGTCACTATAGGTTCTAGTGACGAATACAAACCGTAGGTAAAAACCTGGACCGCTGGAGGAAGAAGACGGGCTTGCGCGCGCGTTTTTTATTTTTGAATTCATTTTTAATATATAATAAATGTTTGTTATTCCTTTGACAACTAAAGCAATATGGCTTGGTGGTAGGAGTGTGCGCTCCTTATGTCAAGGACCTGGGTTCCATCCCAGTGTCCCCCTTTCCTATTTTTTGGCCCTTTTACCTATTTTCCTTTTTGTTTATATTTTCTTAATTTCTTTTCTTTCTCTATTATTTTAAAAATAATCATTTAATTTAAATTAACATTTTCTATCCAATAAAAAAAGTAATTTGTTAATATTTTCATGAAAATTATAAAATACTAAAAAATAATTTTTTTACATAATTAATTCAAAATTGGATTTATTTCATCAAATAATTTTTTTTAATCAAACATTTTTAATAAAAATAAATTAATCAAAATCTAAGACTTTTATTTCCTTCATATTTTTTTATCAATTTTATTTTTTAGAATAATTGTATAGGATGCGCGAAATTTGTATTAATTTATTTTTCTCACACGATTTTCTTTTTTCTTGAATAATGTAACTGCCAAAGCCTTGTAATAGTTTTAGGTTTATTTTCATCACTTTACATTTTCGGTCAGTTTTTTATTTATGTATCTCTCCCAAAGCCATGTAATAGTTTAAATTAGGGTTTATTTTCCGCATTATAAACTGTTAGATGTATGCTTAATAGGATTGTATGGTATGACTAAAATCAACCATTAGCAAACCCTAATTTCAAGACTAAAATAACTGAATGGAATACACTTGCACACTCACACCTCTAGGGTAACCTCTTTTTATTTCCTTATGAAATACGGTCAATTCCCTCGAACGTAGGGATACTTTAACTTGTTGCCTAAAGAAATAAATCATCATGGTTGCCTTTCGAATAAAAGATCATAGTCCCTCATTGTCCCTTCGAGTTGCCTACGAAAAAGATCATAGTCCCTCGATGATCCTTCGAGTTGCATTCGACTAAATGATCTTGTCCCTATAAGAATGATGATAATCCCTTCGAATTGTTAAGGTATCTCTACATTTTGCCTTCTATGACCATAACGATGATCCTACGCTTGTCTCTCCAAATCCAAGGATAAAACTACTTACTAACCAATAGTAAGGATAGTTTTATCCCTAAGGAAATGAAATAAAAAGAAAGACCTTACAACTTAGGGTAAGTAACTCTTGAACAATTGCTCACAACTTTCAAAACAAATACTTTTTACACCCTACACTTTTTTTTCAAAATACTTTCAAACAAGTAAAAACTTTGTATACATTCATACGAGAATCATTACAAAGTTAAATCTTTACGAAAGTATTTTAATCATAAACTACATTTTTCAAACAAAACAAATAAAGTGAGTTAAGCATTTAAAGCCCATGGATAACCATGTATACCAAGGGTGCTAACACCTTCCCTTTGTATAACTTACCCCCCGAACTCAAAATATTTTAAAAGGTTTTTCCTGTTCTTTTATGCCTTTCCTAATTGGATGAAATAAAAGTCGGTGGTGACTCTTACTTACCGCAACATATTTTGCGACAAAAACTAAAAGTCAGTTCTCCCACCGTGTTACACTTATGAGTCAAGGAAATTGAGAACTCATGAAAAGAACTACCCTACGCATGATTTAAAACTTGCTGCAGTTATTTTTGTGCTGAAGATTTGGAGACATTATCTTTTTGGTTCTAGATTTGAAGTGTTTAGTGACCATAAGAGTTTAAAGTATTTGTTTGATCAGAAGGAGTTGAATATGAGGCAACGAAGGTGGTTGAAATTATTTAAGGATTGTGATTTAGGTTTGAACTATCATCCATGTAAAGCTAATGTTGTAGCTGGTGCTCTAAGTCGGAAAATATTGCATATGTCGGCGATGATGGTTAAAGAGTTGGAACTAATTGAACAGTTTTGGGATATGAGTTTAGTGTGCAAAGTGACATCGAAGAGTGTTATGTTTGGAATGTTAAATATCAATAATGATTTTCTATACAATATCAGAGAGGCTCAGAAGTTAGATATAAAGTTGGTAGATTTGATGGTGGGAATCAATCAGTCCGAGAATAATGATTTCAAGTTAGATGCGCAAGGTGTGTCGAGATTCCGTGATCAAATTTGTATTCCTGATGATCCAAAAATGAAGAAAGTGATTCTCGATGAGAGTCATAGAAGTAAGTTGAGTATTCATCCAGGAGCTACAAAGATGTATCAAGATTTGAAGAATTTGTTTTTGTGGTCTGGGATGAAGAGCGATGTAGTGCATTTTGTGTATGCATGTTTAACTTGTCAGAAGTCGAAAGTTGAACATCATAAGCCTGCATGGTTGATACAACCGTTAGAAGTTCTAGAATGGAAATGGGATAACATTTCAATGGACTTTGCGACGGGGTTTCCTAAAACTTCAAGAGGACATGATTTTCATTGGGTAATTATTGATAGGTTTACGAAATTGGCTCATTTTATTCCTATTGACGTCATCTTTCCATTATCTAAGTTGGCAGAGATTTATACTAGCGTGATTGTCAAGTTGCATGGTGTTTCTTTGTGTATTGTATCAAATAGAGATTTGAGGTTTACTTCTGATTTTTGGAAGAGTTTGCAAGAGGCATTGGATTCTAAGTTGATGCTGAGTTCAACGTATCATCCTCAGACAAATGGTCAGACAGAGAGAAATATTCAGTCGCTAGAGGATTTGTTGAGAGCATGTGTTATTGATCAAGGAGGTTCGTGGGATACCTATCTTCCGTCGATAGAATTAACTTATAATAATTGTTACCATTCTAGTATTGGAATTGCAGCTTTTGAATCGTTGTATGGTTGGATATGTAGGATTCCTTTGTGTTGGAATGAATATTAAGAAAGTGTAATGCTTGGACCGGAGATTTTTAGAGAGACTACTGAGAAGGTGAAGTTGATTAGAGAAAATATGAAAACTTCCCAAAGTCAGTAAAAGAGTTACCATGACAAGCAAAGGAAAGATTTGGAATTTTAAGCTGGTGATCATGTATTTTTTAGAGTTACACCTGTAACTGGTGTTGGTCGAGCGTTGAAGTCTAAGAAGTTTACTCCTCGTTTTATTGGTCCATATTGATCGTGACTTTATGAGTCTAACAGTTACTAATTGCAAGTGCACAGTCTATCACGTAGTAATAAAAGATATCGATCCCACAAAGACAAATGTCAATCTACTGTACTCTATCGTTACTTTGTAAAGCTAAGGCGAATGATGTTTGATTAATACGAAACTACAACTAGAACTTACAATAAAACTAAGAAAATAAGATAATAAAGAGAGACCGGAATATGGATTCCGTGTTCCTAAAGGACTATGTAGAATTCGGTTACTAATTAGATTATAACTTAGTTCCGTAGAATAAATTGACTTAAATACTCTGCCTCACACTCTCGCGGTATTAACTAAAGCCATACTTCCTAATCCTAATATTTTGCTCTCGCTCGCCCGGTAATTAAGAAATATATTTTGAAAGCTAATATTATCCTTAACGTATCTAAAGTGCTCTCGCTGTATTTAGATTTGTTGCCTAATTTCCAAAATCTGGTTCGATCCCCACGCTCTCGTTGTGCCAGTTCTAACCTTAATTAATTTCTCACTCTCTTGACAAAATCGTGTTAACTAAGCTCTCACTCTCGTGAAAAAGCTAATTAAATTAAACATGGAAATTAAAACCAAAATAGAATTTTAATCATAAGGCCGCACCTATTATTTTCTACCGAGTCCCGTTGGTAACGACGATCCTCATACGTCGGACTCAAGACTATTTAGCTAGACATTGGCAGGAAAATAAATATGCAATTACGATAATAAACTAAAGATGATAACATAATTCGGAAATTTAAATAAGAAGGCGATGAAAATATAGATAGGCGACTTAATAAGAAGGGCAGAAAGATAAATAAATAAACCTGGAATTAATTGATGCTTGAATCATACATTGAACTCTTGAATGCGAATCGGAAAAATAAAATACGTAAAAAGAAAGAATCCTAAAACTAATATTCGTAATAGTTCTCCGATGCGGAGAACTATTATTGTTACATAAAATAAAGAAACTTAAAAACTAAAGAAGCAAAAATGGTGCAAGAGATGGGTGAAAAAGGAGATGATTGATTCAAGTAGTAGGGGCTGCTATTTATAACCTCTATACTTTGGTTAGTTGAGAACTTGAAGGAATGGATTTAGCTTGGGCCTTGACTGAGTTTCTTAGACTGAGTTGATTAGGGTGGAGATAATTTCTCTATTGAATGAGAAGAAAACGCAGAACGACTCTTTCTGCTTTGACTTCTGTTTTGTAATTAGGTTTTTGGAAATTGGGACTTGATACGAGTGTTTCACTATTGATACGAGAAAATTGAAGGTGAGACGAGTAACTTGGAAATGAGACACCCATCATGGACATGAGACGTTCGTTTCACCTATGAGACGGGCGTTCCGCAACAACAATGCCGGAATGTATATTCTTGCTCTTTTCCTTCTGTTTTTCCTGCATTTCTTGTCCAATAAGCTTCCTTTCATACTTTTTCCTCCAAAAGTCAAGTTTAATTAAATATCTGCAAAACAAACACAAAACTCGCGTAATATCGTTCGAAATAAATAAATTAATAACATAAATGATTGGAAACTATACTAAATAATCGATACTAATTCGAGTGATCAAACTCTCCCACACTTAAACCTTTGCTTGTCTTCAAGCAAACTATGGCCCATAAGAAAACTAGTTCAACAAAATACTCGTCCTAGGATACCAACTCTACTTTGGCTAAGTTTGTATCGATAGGTGCTTGCTCACACACTAATGATATCGTAACAACACAATTCCGCTTTTGCGGTCGTCAACCTCCCTCCTATACAAACCAATGTGAATCATGTCTAACTCACTCATCCTTCTTTCGTCCCTTTTTATTTTGGCTCAATCACATTAAGCCCGTTATACTTTCACATTCATGGTAGGATAGTCTGTTAGTGATTATGATCTCGTTTTCATCATTTTCTTCTTTTTTTTTTCTTTTGCAATATCAATAAAATAAAGAATTTTACACCGCTGGGCTAAATGACCGGGTAAGGACCACCTAACTTAGAAGGAGCATTTCTTTTCATTCATTTTTCTCTTAATTTATTCTTTTAACTTTGAGATCATACACTTATTTGCATCGGCTTCCTACTTAGTGTATGCTTAGGATGGTGCTGACTGCTAATATAAACTAATAAGAGACTACTAAAAGGCTGAGAACTTAAGGCTATGGCATAATAAGTACTCAAATCGATTTCCATAATTGGGAGGCTCACGGTGTTAAGACGATACCGATCTTGCGGAATTTTCCCAAGTCTCACAATCTAACCTCAATTTCGTCTGTAAACTAAGATTTTCAAAAGAAACTCTATTTTTAAAATATTTGGTGAGGCTTAAGGGGATAGGAAATCATTAAACACGAAAATCACATATAAGAACTTGACAGCACATGCAAAGATGCAACAAAAATAGAAAAAAAGTTAAAATCATGCTAGAAAATATTGAATCTAACTAGAAACGATAAAATAAAAGTGGTAACGTTCCTCCCCCACACTTAAACCAAACATTGTCCTCAATGTTTTCATAAAAGGTGGAAAACGAAAGATAGAACTTTTATGGATGCCATTTCGTGCGACCACAGCCAAATTCACTCTGACTCTTCCCTAGTTGTCCATGTCTTTGCTGACCACTTCTGCTTCGGCTCTCATACTATAAGATATTTGGATTTGCGAGAACTTCACTTTTTAGGAAGTCGCTCTTCATACTGCCTGTTTCCGAAGGAAGTACCTACAAAAATTGTTAGAAATATAGTGCGGTGTGTGCAAGTGGAACTAGACAATGCGAAAAGACAAAGAGGGGTAGATGAGTTATGAACGGGAGAGACATGCCATCTACTATCATAGTCATCCTTAGTGTCACCACCAGCAGCGAGATTCGTAGGAATATCTGTGGGCACCAACTCGTCTTAAGGGATTGTCATTTAAAGGTCTTTCGCCTAAATATTGCTGAAATATGGCAAGCGATACATTTCTTTATTTTTAACAGATAAAACCAATAAACGAAAAACATTAAAATAAAAGATGATGGGTTTCCACCCATGTAGTGTTTGGTTTAACATCGATAGCTCGACGGTTAGGAGTGTTAATTCTTCGGTTTCCATGGCCATTTATCAAGCCATCTCACATATCCCTCACCTCACCTTTTCTTTTCTTCCTTCTGTGGTGCAATTTATTCTTTTGAACTTGTGGTGGTGGTTTTGGATCTATGCTAAGTATTATTTTTTCAAGTTTGGGCTTAGCTATTTCATCCAACACCTCAAAATTTAACCTTAACCGCTTAAGATTAATAATTTCCCTAGTTTCTAGGTCCTCTGGTTTTCTCTTTTTATGCAAGACTTCAGACAAAGGTGTTTTGGTGTGTATATTTTCCAATGCCTCCACATGCGTTTTGGGTTTGGAGTCTGCAAACTTATATGAGAAATCATATGGTGGGGTATAAGGAGTATTATCGATAATTGCTTCATCCTCTACCTTTATGACAACCTCCCATTCAGATGATATCAGTGGATTTTCCTCACCAGAACTCTAGTCATCCTCATAATCACTCTCCCCAACCTCATAATCACTCTCCTTAGGAATTTCGAGCTAATTTTCAATACTAGTTGTTATAACATATGCAATTTCCTCAGGGGAATGTCCTATAGGTGTCAGTGCAAGTATCAAGATTTGGGTCTTCAATGCCTTAGTGTTAGTCACGAGGGACTCGACCATTATGTTTATATTACCTAAGATTTTCATGAGTATTGAGATGTTGTCTTTTAAGCTCTTCACTCTGAAGAGTTTGTGCCTCCACAAAGCGCTCCATCATCGATTCTAGCCTAGCATTAGTTTTTGTTTCAATGAAATCTTCCAATAACATCTCAAGGTTGGAATTAACGAATTCTTGTTGTTCCTCGAAGTGTTGGGAATGGTGATCATGGAGGGGATTCAAGTGTGATTCCAAGAGATATTGGGCATGAGTCAGCGTCGCATTGAGATTGTTCATTAATATTTCGAGGTTGGAATTATGGGCTTCTTGCGGTTCCTCGAAATATAGGGGATAGTAATCATAGGGAGAAATTGAGTGTGTTTCCTCGAAATACTGGGAGTTGTCATCATAGAAGAAGTTTGGGTGATACATAGTTATAGAGAGAAAAGAGTAAATGCCTTAGCCTATATGGTGCAACAACGGAATGACAATATTGACTTTTGGTCCCCGGCAACGGCGCCAAAAACTTGATCGCGACTTTATGAGTCTAACGGTTACTAACTGCAAGTGCACAGTCTATCCCGTAGTAATAAAAGATATCGATCCCACAGAGACCAATGTCAACCTACTGTACTCTATCGTTACTTTGTAAAGCTAAGTCAAATGATGTTTGATTAATACGAAAATACAACTAGAACTTAAAATAAAACTAAGAAAATAAGATAATAAAGAGAGATCGGAATATGGATTTCGTGTTCCTAAAGGACTATGTAGAATTCGGTTACTAATTAGATTATAACTTAGTTCCATAGAATAAATTGACTTAAAGACTCTGCCTCACGCTCTCATGGTATTCACTAAAGTTGTACTTCCTAATCCCAAGATTTTTCTCTCGCTCGCCCGGTAATTAAGAAATATATTTTGAAATCTAATATTATCCTAAACGTATCTAAAGTGCTCTCGCTGTATTTAGATTTGTTGCCTAATTTCCACAATCTGGTTTGATCCCCACGCTCTCGCTGTATCGATTCTAACCTTAATTAATTTCTCACTCTCGTGAAAAAATCGTGTTAACTAACCTCTCACTCATGTGACAAAGCTAATTAAATTAAACTTGGAAATTAAAACCAAAACAAAATTTTAATCATAAGGTCACACCTATTATTTTCTACCGAGTCCTGTTGGTAACGACAATCCTCATGCGCCAGACTCAAGACTATTTAGCTAGACATTGATAGGAAAAAAATATGAAATTACGAAGACGATAACATAATTCGGAAACTTAAATAAGAAGGCGATGAAAATATAAATAGGCGATTTAATAAGAAGGCGAGAAAGATAAATAAATAAAAACCTGGAATTAATTGATGTTTGAATCATACATTGAACTCTTAAATGCGAATCGGAAAAATAAAATACGGAAAAGAAAGAATCCTAAAACTAATATTCGTAATAGTACTCCAACGTGGAGAACTATTATTGTTACATAAAATAAAGAAACTTAAAAACTAAAGATGGAAAAATTGTGCAAGAGATGGGTGAAAAAGGAGATGATCGATTCAAGTAGCAGGGGCTGCTATTTATAGCCTCTAGACTTTGGTTTGTTGAGAACTTGAAGGAATGGATTTAGCTTGGGCCTTGAATGAGTTGATTAGGGTGGAGATAATTTCTCTGTTGAATAAGATGAAAACGCAGAACGTCTCTTTCTGCTTTGACTTCTATTTCGTAGTTAGGTTTCTGGAAATTGGGACTCGAGACAAGCATTTCACTATTGAGACGAGCAACTTGAAGGTGAGACGAGAAACTTGGAAATGAGACACCCATCTTGGACATGAGACGGTCGTTTCACCTATGAGACGGTCGTTTCACCTATGAGACAAGTATCCCACAACAACAATGCTGAAATGATTTTTCTTGCTCTTTTCCTTCTGTTTTTCCTGCATTTCTTGTCTAATAAGCTTCCTTTCCTACTTTTGCCTCTAAAAGTCAAGTTTAATTAAATAACTGCAAAACAAACACAAAACTCGCATAACATCGTTCTAAATAAATAAATTAATAACATAAATGATCGGAAACTATACTAAATAATTGATACAAATTCGAGTGATCACATATCAGATTTCGGACAGAGTTGGAAATGTTTCTTTTAGAGTGGCTTTACCGCCTAATCTTTCGAATTTGCATGATGTGTTTCACGTGTCGCAACTTCAGAAGTACATTTTAGATCTATTTCATGGGATTAGTATGGATGATGTGCAAGTACAGGATAATGTTACTATTGATACAATGCCTGTACGAATCGCGGATCATGAATAGAAGTCTCTAAGAGGCAAGGATATTGTGTTGGTGAATATAGTCTGGTTGGGAGCAGTCGGAGAAAGTATGACGTGGGAGTTGGAAAGCAAGATGCGAGAATATTATCCCGAATTGTTGGAACAAGGTGAGATTTTCAAGGACGAAAATATGCTAAGTGGGGGGGGGGGGAGGGAGTTGTAACGCCTGTTTATTTAATTATTTATTTAATTAAATACTGTCGTATGTTTGGTGTTGTTTTGCGTTGAGTTGCTAATTTGGTTTTAATTAAGTTGAATAAGTCGATTAAGTTGATTTAAGTTGTAATGTTGTTACTTGTACTAAGTTGAATTAATTAAGTTGTGGGTTGTTAGTAGAATTGCGATAAAAACTAAAAGTCAATTCTCCCACCGTGTTACAGAACTGACGACTCTGCTAGGGACTACTATTTAAAGAGGGGTTACCTTATATTATTAGTTCACTTTATAATCTGTTTGACTTGTATGCTTTACTTTTAAGGGTTTTGTCTTGGGGCTGCTGTGACAAAGATCCTAACCCGGATCTGGTGATACCTTAGGTAAGTGGCAATAGACCAAGGAAACTATACGGTGTATACCGCTATGGTTGATATGGTAGCTACAGTTAGTGTGACACTTTGGTTAGTACTGATATTCTTCAAGTCAGTTGAGGATAATATCAGGCTTCCATATGGTGTCATTTACACTAACTTCCCTTTAGAACCTTAATTGACCCGTCTTGCCCAATAGAAAGTAGTGAGATAGCCGGCTTTGGTGCAGTCTAAAGTTGGTTGATACTCGATGCTACACTCATTGAGGTTCTAATCTTGGGATGTTTTAGTTGGAAAAACAGTTGCCAAACTGAAATAAAGCCTTTGAGAAGAATCAGTGATATTGAGAATCCTTAGAACCCGACTACTATTGTTAGGACAGGTTGAACCAACTAAACTTCAGTGGGGAGGGTACTTACCTATGGACTTCATGCAAGGTCTTAAACCTAAGGCTCTTGTGAGACTTGTGTGTGCTTTCCATTTACTTGCTTTAAACATGAACATAACCTCATAACATCATGACATCATAACATAGAATTTTCACTAACCATTTCAAGGACCAAGGGATTTATCTTTGTTCTTTGTTGCAGGTTATATTTTTCACTCGCAGAAACACTATCCGAATCAAATTTGTAAGGATACCTTCCAAGTTTAAGGAATTAGTCTCAAAAGTTCCTGAGAACTCTCAATTCACCGAAAGGCATGGTTATCTACTTGGTTTGGTTACCTCAGGGTTTAATGAAGATATGATGAGTATTTTGTTCCAGTTCTTTGACCCTAAACGTCATTGTTTCACATTTCTCGATTATCAGTTGGTGCCCACAATGGAAGAATTATCTAAACTACTTGGTGAACCTATTCTTGATCAAAAACCTTTCACTGGTCTAGAGAAGGAGCCTAAACCTGAAATTATTGCAACAACTTTACATCTAAAGAAGTCATATATTGTATCCAATTGGAAAGTAGTGGAGTTAAAGGTCTTCTTGCTAAAATCTTGATAGAGAAAGCTCAGTTGTTTTTAGATGTTATGAGTTATTACACTTTTGAGGAGATCTTGTCCCTATTGATTTATGGTTTGGTGTTGTTCCCTAATCCGGACCAATTCATATATGTGCACGCAAATAAAATATTTTTGACTCATAATCATGTGCCTACTTTTCTTGGAGATATTTTGCACTCTTTTCACACTCGTACTACGAAGGCGCGAAGGACTCTGATGTGTTGCATACCTCTACTATCAAGGTGGTTTATTTCACACCTTCCTCAATATGTGATGAAGAATGAACATGTTTTGAGGTGGTATAGAAGGATAATATCACTCTCTCATTCAGATATCCATTGGTGATCTCGATCCATGGAAAACATCAATATCATTGACCGATGTGGGGAGTTCCCTAATGTGCCACTCGGCATAAGGGGAGGCATTACTTATAATCCTTCTTTAGCACTACATCAATTTGGTTATGCTCGGAGTGATGGTCCTCATGATATGATTATTCAAGGTATTATGTTCGATTATGACAACGATCCTCAAGGTTACAGTCAAAGGTTTATACATGCTTGGGGCATGGTGAATAAGATCAATAGCAACACTATGGAACCAAAATACTCCATCCCTATGGAGTCTTACCTCAGATGGGTGTGGTCTCGTGTTCAAACTCTTATGATGCCATATCATGTTGTTCTATTGGTGATTGTTGAGCCTATTATTGAAGGATATGTTCCTTACACCATTCTTCATCTAGAGATGCCTACTGACCTGGAAGACTACATAAATCTTGGATCCAACTGAAGGAGGAAAGGAATACCTTTGAGGCTCAGTTCTATATTAGCAAAGAGAAAGTGTTTGAGCTAACAAGGAAACTTCATGAAGAGAGAAAATTCAATACATATCTCAATACAAAGAGGAAACGTCCATGGGAGACTTGAGTCTCCAATGTTTTTATTTTCTTCGTAACTTTTCTTGTTTTTTGTTCATTGTAAGCCCAAGGGGCAGTTATATTTTGAACTTACTAATAAAAAATTTGTTTCTATTTTTCTTTAACAAATTTAAATCCTACAAGGTCCTTGAAAAACATTGCATATGCATTTACATGCCATACCATTGCATAACAGGTTTCCATGACAGGTCTCTTATCTTTTCGCTGTTTATTTCAGTTGAAATGGCTCTCGAACAGACTGTCAACGATCTCCAAACCCAGAATGATAAATTTCAAGAAGTGATCCTAAATTTGTCCAAGGGGCAAGAAGAGTTGAAATCCCTCCTCACTAAGGACATGAAAAAGAAGAATCCTGAAGACAACAAGGATGATCAATTGGAATAACTGCAAGCTGAGATGGCAGAGATGAGAATCCAGATGAATGGTCATGTGGCTCTTATCCAAAACATAGCCCAGGGGCAAGAAGATCTAAGAGTTTTCGTCAATAAACTTCAAGACAACAGAGTCGAGAATCTAATCATCAATCAACCTCTGGTGAAACACGCTGACTTGGTCGAAAAGAAAAAGAGGATAAGAGAAGGGAAGAGACAAGTTACTACTGATAGTTTTTCAATTAAAGGAAGAAGGTCTTATAGGGTTAATCCGTCTCAACACAAGGAACATAAAAGACAGTTAATCAAAACCAACATGCCAATGTCGCAAGCTCTACAATGATTGTTAGAGATGAATCTGGTTGCGTTAAGAGACCGTCGTCAGAATCCCAATACTTCCTCTCATCGCTATAACCCCAATGAAAGGTGTGCATATCATTCCAATAGCCCTGGACATGACACTAATAAATGTTGGGAATTGAAGAATAAGATTCAAGACATAATTTACGAAGGAGTCCTCGAGGTTATGTCAGAAGACCAAATTGAGTTCTTCTATCGTCCATTAAACATCAAAGTTACCAGACATCCAGAGTGATAAGTTTGGAGGAGGAAGCTTTGAGAAGATTTGTAATTTATTTTGTTGGCTTAAAACTTACTATTATGTCAAAATTTTATTTTCACGATAATGCATTGCATATGTTTGTTTTGAATTAATTCATTCGTTTCACTATATTTAAACTATTCTTCTTACTTCTCTTTTGTGATATTTAACTCTTGTTAAAGTTGCAAGCCTTTAAAGGGAGGATGACAAAGACGATACCATAATTTCATATAGTATGCTTTTGAATAGACTATGCTGACAATGTGCATGCATTGTTTTGATTCCTAAACAATGGAGATATAAGGAAGTTAATCCCTAGTCAACCCTTTTGAGCCTATGAAGTAGGAGTTTTAATTCTCACACAAATTAAAACATTTAATCATAACCTGGGACAAGGTAGTTCCTTGGTTAACTCAATTATTCCAGTTGACCCTTTTGTACACAACTAATGATGTTTCCCTGTAATAACTAAGTCCAACAATCAATATCTAGCAAAAGAAAAGCTCACTAAGTCAAAACCTATGAAGGAGACTTAGTAAAAATTGAGACATCCTGCTGACTGTAATCATGAAACAAACAGTTCAGGAAAAAGTAAGGGATAACAAAGTTAAAAGAAAAAGAGGTCACTACAAATCCTCCACACAAAAAAATATGACTGTTTTTTTTCCAAATAAACTTCTGGTTTCTAAACCATCACAAATGTCAGTGTTACAATTCCAAACTCCTTTGGAACCTCAATGCATAAATTATCCGAACATAGGACTGAAGAACATCATGAAGGATGGGTTGGGTACAAATAAAATTTGAACCTTTATTCTTTGTTTCTTAAACTGTTACCCAGGCCACGTTACAACCCTTTAAAATTCCTAACTGAAGCATGGTTAGTTCGTAAGTGCACTTCTACAAAAAGGTATCCTGACTCCTTTAGGGCTTATTATAAATCTTGAGTTAATATCACAATTTTTACAAACATTGTTTTGCTAAAATAATTCTTTTTCAAAGCTTCAAGACAGACATAAGCGTTCGCATTTTGAATATCATTGTTTGCACATAACTAAGTGTGTCACAACAGAGAAGCTTAAATGATGAACATTCAATAAACTTAAGTCCTCCTGACAGATAAAGTTACTTTCTGGGGCTGATTCAGTTGGATCAAAGCCAATGTATACAAGGGCACAATCACTGTCTCCCAATCAAGGGGGCATGCCATGTTAATGTCCAATTCATCTAGGGAAGTCATGTCAAGATTCAACGATTCTTAATAGCCAGGGGCAGATCTCCTCATCTGAATTTCCATAAGTAACATTACCGAGTTCACGATGCCAATGGAATGTTATTATGGGGCATCCCATTTATTTATCTTGAGGCAGCTCCCTTCAAATACTTCCATTCTGGGACAAATCATCCTCAGCTAGGAGCAACACTCTCTTTTCAAATCTAATCAGATCAAATTCAGTGGCAAGCTCCTTAACCATTACCCGGGGCGTACACGGTCCACCGCAGTTTGAAAACACATTCCTCTCATTACATTGCCTTGATACTGGGTTTCAGCAAAAGCCATTATGGAAATTAATTATATGTGCCAATAGTATCAGATGGTGTCAGTATCATGTCTTCGGATTCAGTCTTGATAATTCCTAGAAAATTACTCTAGGAAGTTGAGAATATCAGAAGTTATGAATCCCTTGGTTATTTTGAATGAATGTATGCTTTTGAATATGATTGATGTTTACCAAAAAATACATACATATAAAATTACAATAATAGAATTTACTAAGGACTCTTGGAGGTTGGAATCCCCAACAGAGCTCATGTCCAACAGATCTCCACAGGCTCATCCCCACAGAGTAATCTCTACAGAGTTGTTCCAACAAATCATTTTAAGCAGTGTCTTCCCTAATAGAGATTGTATTTCCAACACTACAAAGCCCCGACAAGATTCTCTTCTCAAACAGAATTCAATAAAACCTGCTATCCCCCAGAAGGGTTAACACTTGGTCAGATAGTACATCGGATGAATGTCCATCTCTTTTATCCCCAATCAGGGTATTTAGAAACTTAATCCTTCAATAAAAAGCACGACGAGCGATCGACTCTCCTCGACTGAGATTTGGAGTATTATCTTCATCATCCCCAGCAATGAACAGGGATTTATTTTCCCCAGCTAGCAATTGTTACAGGAAGCTACTAATGTGCTTCAACTACATAATGTGTACATACATCATCTACAACATATCATGACACACGCATCCACAATGCATACAACATTATCATTTATGTTAAGAACATCATCTTGCAATGCATTACATACATCAAGTGACCTCACATAAAACTAACTTTGCTTTTTCAGTATAGTTCGCGATCAGATGAACATTGTCGTCTCCTAGAGACAGTTCATAGACGATCAAGATAAAGATTTAGTTCTGATACTTAGTTCAGGATATTTTCCAGAGACAGTTCAGAGACGATCAAGACAGAGATCTAGTTCTGATACTTAGTTCAAGAAATTTTCTTAGAGACATTTCAAAGACGATCAAAACAAAGATCTAGTTCTGATATTTAGTTCAAGCTATTTTCCAGAGATAGTTCAGAAAAGATTAAGACAAAGATCTAGTTCTGATACTTAGTTCAGGATATTTTCCAGAGACATTTCAGAAACGATCAAGACAAAGATCTAGTTCTGATACTTAGTTCAAGATATTTTTCAGAGACAGTTCATAAATGATCAAGACAAAGATCTAGTTCTGATACTTAGTTCAGGATATTTTCTAGAGAAAGTTAAGAAACGATCAAGACAAAGATCTAGTTCTGATACTTAGTTCAGGATTTTTTCTAGAGACAGTTCAGAGACGATCAAGACAAAGATGTAGTTCTGATACTTAGTTCAGGATATTTTCTAGAGATAGTTCTGAAACAATCAAGACAAAGATCTAGTTTTTATACTTATTCTAGAACAACATTCAGATAGAGTCAAACGTAGACACATTTTGATACTCCTATCAACAGACACTTTGGATGGCATCTATAAGCCCATCTCCAAATACTCCGAATGGAATATTTAAGCCCATTCAAGCAATACAATCAACCAATAATGTTACTTTGTGCACCGGCGAGTGCAAATATTTGGGCTTTAACCGTTCAATCCTCTTCCACCTTCAGGCCACGAATGGCGTGCACGCCAATCTAACCCCTCAGGTTTCAGAGAATTGAACAGGGGAAGCTGTTGTACCCCAAAAGTTTCCCTCATATCTTCAAGACAATATTTCTCAAGAGGTCTCCCAATGTTCATAAGATTCTCAATTGCTCAAAGGAACTCAAGGTTTCATCAGACAAAGTCTCCTCCTAAGAAATACATCTCAAATTAGGGTTTTGTGTTTCTCAAGGTAAATTGGACTTACAAAGCCTCAATTGGACTTCATGATATCCCATATACTTCAAAGGATCCTCATGTCAAGTTTCAAGACTTGCACTACAAGTTTGGTCAGTCAGATGCTTAGATGATCAATAATTAGTTAACTTGGGTAAAAAGTCAATTGTGGTCAACATAGAGTCAAACTTCAAGATTTTTGGTCAACATCAAGATTATGAAGTCAGATTCATCATTTGATCAAGAGTTGATCATAATTCATCAAGAAAACCTCAAATTCATCACAAGACAAAAGTTGCTAAATTAGAGTTTCTTTTGGGGAAAGTCAACTATACTTTGACCAGCTCTAACTTTCACATACTTCATCAGAAATTTCCTATCCAAAGCTCATTATGAAGGAAATTTAATTCCCTATAACTTTGTGTCTCACAAGCCAAGACCAGAAATGCTTCATTTGAGAGATATGGGCCAAGACACTACAGGTCCTCTAAAAAGTCAACAAAAAGTCAACTTTTTCAAAAGTTCATAACTTGAACATGGATGATCAAATTAACATGGGACCAAAAGGAGTGATTAAAGGACACTTCAAGATTTCTAAAAAATTCAAGAACACATTCATAGGATAAAAATTGAGAGAGTTGTGCATTGTTAAAGTTGAGCAAAATTGAGGAGGTGCATAAAGCAAATAATGACCAAAACATGAGTTTGTGCCAAATGGGCCTATCTTTTCACAATCCAAACTTAATCTCAAGATAGTCCACGACTATAAGTCATATTTTCTGATTTTTATTTATTTATTTCATATTTTATTGGATTTAATTCATTTAAATTCAATTTTAATCAAAATAAATATGAAAAATCAAAGATTTGATATTTGGACTATTTTAGGATCATATATTGAGATTTATTTACATAATATTTGATCCAAAATTCGTGAAAAACAAGAGGAGAAAGATATGATGGACAAATATGACTAAATTAGAAGGGTTTCAATGAAAAAATCAATCAAATCTTATAATCCCAAAAAGATGTGGACCCAAGCCTATAAGTTGACCTAAATCCTTCACAACTAACAATGAACTCAAGGCATTGACATCATGTACCAGATTCAAGCCTTCACCACTATCAATAGCTCATACGGTCCTTTCATGCGGAGGCATGGGGTTCTGCAACACATTTGGTGTTGGAGCAAAATTGATTTCCTTGGAGTCTATCAAGTCCTGGACGACATGTTTCAAAGCCTTGCAGTTTTCAGTACTATGACCCGGAGCTCGGGAATGGAACTCGCAGTGGGAGTTGGCATCATAACCCTCAGGAATCTACCCCGGTCTCGGAAGCTACAAGGTTCTTAACTAGACCATTTGAAGTTGAAGAAGATTTTGCAAGAGCTGGGAATAAGACATCGGTGGAGCTCAAGATGCCTATCCTTTGGTATGGGAGCATAGTATTGACGAGGAGCTATCTGTTGCTGGTAATTATGCTGATGTTGTGGCTGCTAAACCTACTGTTGATTTGCGGGAGCATAAATAGTAACAGGAGCTTCCTGATGGTATGAGTTCTGATTTCCCATCTTCCTTTGGGTGTATACAGCCTCAACTTCACCTTCTCTTCCTGAAAGGTTTCTTGACCCCTGAAGTCAATGCTCTGCTATTATGAATTTTCCCTTGCTTCATCCAATTTCAATTCTCTCGCAAGTTAGGATGATGTCATAAAAACCGCTAGATGAACAACCCGCTAACCGTTCCATGAAGTGCCCAGGGAGGGTATCCATGAAAAGGTCAACCATTTCTCTCTCCAGCAGTAGGGGTTGAACTTTAGCTGCGACTTCACGCCACCTCTGTGCATATTCCTTGAAGCTTTTGGAGTTCTTTTGAGACAAACTTTGCAGTTGGGTCCGACTTGGAGCCATGTCGATATTATATTGGTACTGCTTGAGGAAAGCCTCCCCGAGCTCTTTCCAATTGCGAACAACGGTCCTCTCCAATTTCATGTACCATTCAAGTGAGCCCCCAGACAGGTTGTCCTGGAAATAGTACATCCAAAGCTTTTCATCTTTGGTATATGCAGCGATCTTGTGGTAAAAAGCTTGCAGATGAGTTTTTGGACAAGAATTTTCGTTGTATTTGTCGAAGCCTGAAGGTTTAAACTTCAGAGGAATGACCACCCCTTGGACTAGGCCCATGTTAGAAACATCAATGCCTAGGGTATCCCTACATTCAAAAGCCCTAACTTTCTCAACCAGCATCTGAAAGTCTTGATTATTAGCTCAGATACCAAACCCCATATCTTCATTGACCAAGGTGAACAGATCTTCTTGACGGTCTTCCATATGAACAGGAATAGGGCCACCACCCTCTGGAGTGGGAGGTCTGTTACCCCTGGTCGAAACAGGGTTGCCTTGAGCGTCCAAAGTGACAAGTGAAGGGTCCGTCTGTGGTGGATCAAGTCTGAGAACATCAGCTCTTAGCTCTTGCTGCCCCTGGGCCATACCCTGCATCATAGTCATAAACTCCGCCATCCTGGTGCATAACTCATTCAGCTCAGTCTGTATGGTATCCATGATGTTTCTCTAGTTGCAGTGAGTAGCATACTGGTGCAGAGGAGTGTCGTGTCGAAGAAGACGGGTCTTTGCGGCTCTTGCAATCTTTCCTGAATAAACAGATAAGTTAAGAAATCCGGATAACATGCAAAATAAAAATGCAAATGATATGAATGCATGCAATGTTGTGTTCTTTTCATTCTCAAGGGTTTTTTACATTCCCGTTCCGACATTTAGAGAATCCAGATAGCCTTCGAACATTCAGATTTTAGGGAAGAAGACCCTGTGTGAAGCTCAAATCATATAATTATGGAGAGCTGATGCTTAGAACCCCGTGTCAGTGCAAGGATAACAACTAGAGATTCCAACCAATTCAAATATCATAAACTAAAATATGAAGATAAAAAATTCCCCGAAGGGTGCCAATTCATACAGCAATAGGAAAGAACAAAGTAAAGAGGAATCCCACAATATTCCTGTGGGTAGTCCTGATACAAGAAAATGAAACTAAGCCCTAGGATGCTCCATGTCCCTCAGCCTCCAGCTGAGACGCTTGACCACCTGGAATAGCTGAGCTATGTCTGGTTGACCTGGCTCCTGGATGAGATTCTTAATAAGGAAATCCCTCTGATTGTAGGAAGCATGTATTTCATCGATCTGTTGCAGGAACACCTTTTCATTCTCTTTGCTAGGACTTGGCTCAGTCTTGACTTTCTTGACATCGGCCCAGAGTTTCAGCTCTTTTACCTCTTTCTGGATATCTTCAACTGCTTGTTGACCTTTTGCTATCTTTTGAAGGTAATCTTCACGTTGCTTATTGGCTTTCTGAAGTAGCTCTTCTTGTTCAGTCGGGAGCTCTTGAAGGTTTTTGATCTTCAGCTTGTACTCGACCTCGACCTCCTTTTTCTTTTTCAGATTGTCATCCCATCTTTCTTACCAAAGGTTCACGAATTCTTTAGCCTCGTCCAGATATTTCTTGTCCTTCCGGCGCTGACTCGCCTCGTGGGTTTTAGCCAACCTCCTCTTCTTGAAGTAGATCTCCCTTTCTTAGAAGTCCTTTAGCTTGAGCCGGACTATCTCTTCAGCTTGATGAATTCTTTCCTCTAACTTCTTATTGTGGATCATCAACTTCTGGAAATAATTGCTGGCCTTTAGATTTTCAGCTCTGAGTTGTTGGACCAAAACTTCCAACTCCTGATAATCCTTTAAAGGCACAGTGGCTTCTAGTTCAACCCCTGGAGGTAGAACTGGTACAGAGAATGGGATCAGAACCACTTGAGCTTTCTCTCTTATCCAAGCCTCATACTCGGGAAACATCTGATTATTTATTTTTCCCAAGCGTGCTATACCTTTCCTTTTGATAAGCTTCTAGGCACATGCAACTTCTCGAACCAAAGAAAGATTATCCTTTACAGGGAAATAGAAAGTTTGGACAAGCTCTGATTCTTTAGGAATATCTTTGAGTGCATATCCCAAATGTCTCCTTAAGAGAATAGGGTTGTAACTGATGCCCCATACTACTCATAAGAATGGAACATTGGAATAACCTCCGCAGCTGGAGATGAAGTCATTCCCTTTTAATTTCAGGGTAAACCATCTGATGTCCCTGGCGAACAACGTGCTCAGTTTCTGGGCCCAGATCAATTTGGGATTAGTGAAAGCTTCGGTGATGGGTAGGTGTCTCATAAACCATTTTTAGAATAGAGGAGCACAACACCTGACTAGACCACCCCGTTTCTTCTCATTTTTGTAATTCACTGAGTAGTATATATCACCCAGAAGAGTGGGCACAAGATTCTTCATCACAAACAAGTGGATGACATTCATATCCATAAATTTATCCATATCAGTAAACAGGATGATCCCATAGATGGATAAGGCCAAGATAGCACAAACTAAATCCCACTAAGTAGCCACAGCAAGTTCTCCAGCTCTTCTAACCAGAAAGTCGAGAGAAAATCCAAGTACCCCGGCTTTGGTAGCAGTTAAGTTAGCATCCACTTCAGATGAGCTCAAATAAAGAGCTTTGGCGATGTCAAGATAAGCTGGTCTGGTCATCTCTGAGTTGAAAGGAACCTGGTCTTTGAGCGGGACACCCAAAATCACAGCATACTCCTCAAGCATAGGACCTAACTGGAAGTCAGGAAAAGTGAAGCATCAGAGCCTAGGATCGTAGTACTGTAATATGGTATGGATTGCACTCCTTTGAGAACTATCCAAGTTAACTACCAGATCCAGAATATCACCATAAATCTCTTTGAAGTATTCCACATGACCCGGGGTAATAAGAGACACCATTTGGTTAAGTAGATCCACTTTGGTACCAAAAAACTTGTAGTGCACATTCTTCTTTCTGACGTCTTCCATTTCTGAAGCAGAAGTCTGACCGGGAATCGGGAATAATATGAACCCTGAGAATGAAAAAGAACACAAATGATTAATGATGTGATGATGCTTATGCAAGGTAAGGCATGTGATCAGTGACATGTATGTGTTGTGCTTATCAGATAATAAAGTGTCTGTGCAGGGTCACAATAGCAATCACGGTAACAATTTCTCTGAACAGAAATCCCGGATCTCAGAACCAAGAACCATAGAACCATATCACAATACTGAACAATACTGGAAAAATGGGTATGTTGGAAGCTTTAGGGTTCCTTCAAACCTATAAACCCCTCTCATCTCACGAGTGTGCTACTCGGGTAAACATCACGGACTCTCAAAGCCGAATAACAAGAATATGTTCACCATTTTCGAGAAATGGCTCATGACCAAATTAGGGAATCGGTTAGTCATTATTGTCGCTCCCACCAGATGAAGCCGGGTCAAATGGGGTACAGACGCGAACGGTCGGCGAAAAGAGATGCGAGAACACACAGGAGTGAACTCACGGGGAATGAAAAGAGTCGCCAGCTAGGCATTTTTATCCCGAAGGAAAGGTAATGCTGCATAGACCTAGGAAAGATGGATAAGACGGTTGCGAACCAGAGAGACTGAGAAAGGGGGTTGGTTACAACCTGGGAAGGTATTAGCACCCAGATTGTCCGCCGTACTCGACGGGATCCACGCTTGAAAGATTTGTGTTTTAAAGGGGTAGTGTCAGTGCAATTTGTGTATAAAGAGAGTTGGAAAAGGTGTACAGGTGTCAGTGTAAAAGAAGTGCAAAGTGTGATATATACAGTGTCAGTGTAAGGATGAGAGTATGCTCAAGATCATGAGGCTTAAAGAATAAAGCTGGAAGGAGGGGGAATATACAGAGACTTTTGTTCGATAACTGTTAAGTTATGCCTACGTATCCTCTCGTGCAATGAGGAAGTCAGAACACCGTAGTTCGACCCAAAGAGACTGAAAGATGAATTGACTTGTGAACTGCTTACTTGTCTATGCTCAAGTGTATGATTTGTCTGGCACAGATGCAAACTGTCTTGCATTAGACGGAAGAAGCAAGTTCTCGTTTGTGAGTGAATGAGATGAGAGAAGAATCCCTAAGGAGACGATTATTGTTTGTTTTTTATGTTTTCAGTCTTTTATTGCTTTTGAAAATTTGTCATAAGTTAATGAGCTTATGCCTAAACCAATGGGTTAGTAAACTCATCACGTCTTCCCTCTGATTAGGGGTAATGAGAATACCTTAAGTGTGAAGTCAGCTTCTCACACTTAATCACCTTTGATGTGGGGTTAAGATCATTAACCTACTTGTGATTATTTAGATGTTTTTGTTGTTTTTGTTTAGTGTTAAGTAATGAGATTAAGCCATAATCAAGGATTAAACAGACTCATTACACCATCCTAATAGAAGGATAATAGATGAGAATGTTTAAGCTGAGGAAAGCTCCTCAACTTAATCCATGATTAGGGATTAAACTCATGACAAAACATGCCTTTGATTAAGTGGATTTTATTTAATGATAAGATGATGAAGTGATTTTTAGGGTTTGTAAGACAACTTGAGGGGGACTTGTCCATTAACACTAGGGTTAGTCCTTCTTAACCAGTTAAGGAAGAATTAGAACCCTAATGCAAGGCCCAAGTTACAAGTGTGAAGTCTTGATGATTATTATGTGAATTGATTAAAGGATTTAAACACATTAAGAGTTTAACACTTAGGATTAAAGTTATACACTCCATCCTAATAGAAGGATGCAGGCATAAGCTCAATCACAAAGCCTTAAAACCTTTAGGGTTTAGTCCCTGATTATGAGGTGAGAAGAGAAGACTCAAAGAGACACAAAGGTAAAACTAAGTGGGGAGACTAATCAAAATCCTAATCATCGTCATGCTTGGTTGTTCCTAAGGTTTGTGAGGTTAACAAGAGAAATCTTCAATGGAACCACCAGGAAGCAGATGAAAGGATCAGGAGAAGCAAAGTAACTTGCTCATTTAAGAAGGCAAGTCACTTGAAGAAAGAAAATGAGAAGAAGAAGAATGAGCATGCTCAATCTCAAACTCATGACATAATGCAGCAAGGATGCATGAAAGAGATGAAAGGAAATTGTGAGAAGTGAAGGCAAATTCACTTCTCAAAGTTGCTTACCACCTGAAAAGTTAGTGAAAGGAATGCAATGCAATGCAAAATGGAATGAAATGGCATGATGCAAATCAAAACCAGAAGCATATATGAGATGATGCAAACATGAATCAAGGCATGGGGATGGTCACATGAACAAATGGATGCAAATGGAGCAAGTTTAGAACCATGGACACACATGAAAAGTCATGAGATGCAAGTGACATACAACATGGCAAATACATGATGCAATGATCAAACATGCTTCTCATATGTCTTAAGATGTCTAATGGATCAAATGGATGCACAAAATGCTATGGCAAGTCATGTTATGCAAGCAAATGCAAGATGTATGTAAAAGGAGGCCCAAATTAGGGTTTATGATCAATGCATCAAACAAAAACCAAAATCAGAAGCAAACATCAAGATAAAAAATTGAAAATGCATTCAAAGGAACCCTAATCCTATACAAACTCACTGCCCAAAGGAGGGGTTCTAACTCTTAACCTAATTAGGGTTATGAATTTCCTAAGATTTCTAGGGTTTTAGGGTACCTTAACAAGAAAAATTCCAAAAAAATTGAAAATGAAAGATCAAATCAAACCAATTTAATCTCACAAACTACATGCTAAACACAATGCAATGCAAGAAGAATCAAAGTCCAACTCTCAATGGTTAGGCAGAAATGATTTTTTGAAGTTTGGATCAAAATAATGCCTTGAAATGATTTTAATTCCATGAAAAATTCTCAAAAGACATCAAGATCAAAAAAGAAATTTGGTTTTAGGGTTGGACAATGTTTCTAAATGATTATGAAGGTTTCATGAATTTTTTGGTGATTTTTAAATACCTAAAAGTACTTTTAATTAATTAATTCTCATTAATTAATTAAAAATAAACTTTTAAATGATTTAAAAATATTTTTTTATGCAAAAAATAAAAATAAAAATGTTTTTGGGTTCTGAAAATTAATAAAAGTGTGTATAAAAATTTTCAGAATTTTTAAAATGATTTTGCTATTTTTAATAAAATGGAGAAAAGAAATGAATTAATATGAAAAAGAAAATGAATTTAATCTGAAAATGGAAAAGTCAACACATCTAAGGGCCCTGGTTTGAACTCACACGCGCGGGAAGAGACTTGGCGCCACATCCAAGGGCTGAGATTCAAATTTGCTAATTAAATGATTAAGCCCTAATCTTGCCCTAATTACTCTCAGGCGACCGGAACACTGTTCCGGTCGTCTTCTCCGGCTATCTCATCCTTCAATCTCTCTCAACACGCCATGAAAACGTGCCAAACTCTCCAGAATCAATCACTAATCATCACTAAACCTAAACCCCACCCAAAAACCCATTCATTTTCATTGAATCATGAGACACGAATCAAAACGGAAAACTAAACAGAAATTTCAGAGATCAGATACATCCTACACACGCAACCATTTTCAATGATTCAAAGCTTAAAATGATCAGCACATCAAGAATCAGTTTGTAACTTAAAACACAAGTTCTGGAAAAATGTTTTTGGATGATACCTGAGATGGAGCTTTCGATTCCAGAACTTTCAGGCTGCTTCTTTTGCTCAAATCTACTCCACTAATCCTCCTAAGAAGCTTGCAAGGTTTGTTTGAAGTTTGTAATGGCTGGTTTGAGAGTTTGCTTGAGTTCTGTTCAAGGTCAGGTGAGAATCGTGTTTGTGATTCTATGGCTTTCAGGCTGTTTTGAGGGTTGGTTTGTGTTCAGTGAAGCATGGTGAGATGGTTTGTGAAGTTAGTTTGTATGTTTGTGGCCTGTGTGATGATTTTCGAAAGCTCTTGCAAGATGAGGTGAAAATGTGAATGCTGTCTTGTGTGTTGCTTCAGGCTTGCTTCTTGTTGTGTTTGGCTTGCATTTTCTTTGTATAAACAAATGCCATTGGTCAGAAGAAGTGACATGTGCTTTATTGATTGGTATGGGTGCTTTTGCCAAAATGTCAAAGTTGGTGTAAGAAGGCATGGGCTACTTTCTAGCCAAGTACAAGGAGTGTGTCCTGCGCAGCATGATGAGGGGAGAGGCCTAGGGTGGCTCAGCAGGCTAGCAAGCAAGTGGGTTGTGTCTTATGATGAGTTTTGCAACTTGCCTTGCCTTTGCTTTTCATGAAAAAGTCTTGCTCCATAGGCCACAAAAGTGAATGATCTCTTGGCCCATTCTGATTTTTATGTGTTGTATGATCATATGGTGAAGTTTAGAAATGCATTTGACAGCCCAATTTTCCTTGAGAAGTGAATTTGCAACTTTGCCTCTTTGGTGTATAACTTGAAATTTAGTGATTTTTGCCAACTTTGACATCCAAAATGAATTAGGTCATGTTCTTGTACTTTTTGAAAAGGGAAAGATCTATTCTACAACTTTCATGACCAAAGTTTTTCCATTTGAAGCATTTTTGGATCAAAAAGTAAGGGTTGAAAAAGTTGCCTAAAATGACAATTTCATTAAAAGTCAAACTTGCCCAAAAAGTCAACTTTGCAAAAGACTTGAAATTCTTGAATTTTATGAACTTCCAACCTCTTCTATGATCAAACAAAGATCATATACAATCAAAATGATGAAGAACACCCTTTGGTTGGGTCATTGGGGGCCTCAGATGCCCTGATTTTGCACTGACTTGCTTGAAAAGTCAACTCTTGATCAGATGACTTCCCCATGGAATTTCTTCATGAAAATTGATATGCATACTCCCTATACCATATGGGGACCAATAGAAACAAGAATGACCAAAAAATTTGAAGTTATGGCCTCTGAAACCAAAACCCTAATTTCAGGTCATCTGTGCAGTTAAACCTGGCTCTGCTTCCACACTATCCTCAGTTCTTGTGATTCTTTGACATTCTTGACTTTGAGAGGATATAATATGATTCTTGAACACACATGGAAACCTTTGAAGTGATTGATGACCTTTGGAGTGGCTCAAGAAGCCCTTGGATTGCTCATATCACAAACCCTAGATGCAGATGACTTTGAACCAATGCAGTAAATCAAAAATGTGACATGAGATGCTATGATTGTGTTTATGCATATGAAATGATCACAAGCCATAGTGTGAATGGGTGAGGGAAAATTTGGGGTGTTTACAGCTGCCCCTATTCAAACATGAGTTAGCTGTGCAGGATGTAAGCGACGGCTTAACAGGCAAACAAGATAACTTGTGGTTGAATACCAAAGACAGTCCAAGATTTGCACTCACAGAATGAAGAAGAAAAGGGATATAGATTGTAAAAGAAAATAAAATATATTGTAAAGCGTGGGCGATGGAGGACGACCGTCGAGTAGAGGACGACTGCTGGGTAAAGAGCAATGACGGGGACGGCCGACATGCTGGGAAATGTGCGGAAAATAAAGCAATGACGGGGACGGCCGACATGCTGGGGATAAAAGAATTATGATGGGGACGACCATCAAGATAAAGCTGTAAAGTTCTCTGGGGATTAATGAAACATGACGGGGACGGCCATCAAGTTCAAAAGTAAAGCAACCAACGATGGGGACGGCCATCGGGCTAAACTGATGAAGGACGATCATCAGGAAAAGGAAAAGGGACCACGACGGGGACGGCCATCGGGTTAAAGAATAAATGGAATAAACAGATGATGAGGGACGGTCATCAAAGGTGAAGGACGATCACCTAGCAGGGGACGGCTGCTCTGTTGGGGATAAGATGAGGGACGGTCATCTAAGGTGGAGGACGACCACCTGGCAGGGTACGGCTGCCGAAAATATCGCGACATAGGACGAATGCCGGATAAAAGATCAACGATGGGGATGGCCATCGGATGAGCATGATGGAGGACGACCATCAAGAGGTGGAGGACGACCACCTAGCAGGGGACGGCTGCTCTCAAGGTTTATCATGACATAGGACGAACGCCAGATAACAAGATCAACGATGGGGACGGCCATCGGATAAAATGATGAAGGACGATCATCAAAAGGTGGAGGACGACCACCTAGCAGGGGACGGCTGCGAAATATCACGACATAGGACGAATGTCGGATAGAAGGTCAACGATGGGGACGGCCATCAGACGAGCATGATGAAGGACGATCATCAAGAGGTGGAGGACGACCACCTAGCAGGGTACGGCTGCTCTCAAGGTTTATCATGACATAGGACGAATGTCAGATAAAAGAGAAATTTGCTTTGTTGGTGATCTACTGGGGAATAGTAAACACGGACGAGTGTTTACATCCAAGAAACAAAAGGTATAAGTGTTTAGATGTTTGTGTATAGATTAAAGATGCGGACGAGCATCCCTAAAGACTACGATACGGACGAGTATCGAGTAGAAACAAATACTGACACGTGTTCAGAGATGATGATACGGACGAGTATCAACTGGTTAACAGAGAACACGGACGAGTGTTGAATTTGAGAGGACTCTTCTGGGGAATAGTAGACACGGACGAGTGTCTATTTTCAAGAAGACAAGAGTGTTTGACATGGTGTATGGATTAAAGATGCGGACGAGCATCCTTAAGACTATGATACGGACGAGTATCAGGTAGAAACAAACGCTTGACGCATGTTCTGAGATGATGGTACGGACGAGTACCAACTGGTTAACAAAGAACAAGGACTGGTGTCGAATCTGCGGGGATTTAGGTAGTATATACAAGGTACGGACGAGCATCTGTATAAGTATGAGTGGTGTATAGTTGAGCATTTGACTGTTGGAGAGAGTGACACAGACGAGTGTCAAGAAAAAGTATAGTATAAACAAGTATAAAGTGTTTAGGTTACTGTGTTGGGGAAGATGACACGGACGGATGTCAAGGATTTGTGTATGTGAGTGCAAAGAGGATGTCTTTGGCTTTCTGCTGGGGGCATGACACGGACGGGTGCCACAAGGAGTATATACTGATGTTTGGGAATGCAAGGCAACTGTGTTTGCTGGGGAATCTCCGCTGGGGATTTTGGGGGGGAGTTTTCTGTATGTTGATGGATTGTCATTATTCACAAGTGTTTGATTCAGAACATGGCTTATGATTATGTTACATGTTTGACTTTTGCCGTAATGCTCCGTATTAGACGGAATGCTACGCTTTGTGGGTGAATATGATGCGAATGCTATGATTATGCAAAGATACCAAACCGGGACTCGGATCCCGTTGCCGTGAAGATATTTGGTCGATCAGCTTGAAATGACCATCCTAGCTGGGGATGAGATCGTTGGTAGATCTGATTGAGATGATATCTGCCTGGGGGGATAGGTCACTGATAGACCCATCCTGATAACGAGGGACCCAGCTGGGGTTTGTAGAAGCTTTCGTCACTCTGTTGTGATTCCTTCATGCGTTGCTCTTTTGGATAGAGGCTGAAGCTCTGTGGGGAGATGATTCCCTGGCTATTGTACTTAGCTGAGGAGGAAGAATGATTGGCAACTCGGCTGGGGAGAAACAGCAAGTGGAAACTCAGCTGGGGAGAAAACACTTTTGAGTGCTAAGACTGGGTGTTGCCAGCTTGCCGGGACGAGGCTTACATGCCCCAAGTTGCGTTCTAGATACCTGCAATCCTGGAAAGATAGAGAAACGTACAAGTGATCCCGAGGTATCCTTTACTGGATTCCGTCATAGGAGTTTAGACACTTCTGAGAGTAAGTATATTTCCTGCAAGCATGTGACTTTTATTTTTGAAGACAAACATCTGTATTTATGCAATCAGTTTTTCTTAAGGCATCAGACATTTTTGCAAATAAAAATGTACAAGACGAAAACATGACTGAAAATCTGATTTTATTAATTCATGTGCCCTGAATTGGCGAGATACAGTCAAGAAACAAATCCCCTGAAATGAAGAGATTGTTACAAATTGAGAAACAAAACACTGGCAATGTTGTCGACGCTTCAAGGGGCTTCCCTTCTACTATGACTCATATGACTTTTGACGTTCTTCTCGTCTTGCTTTCTGAAGAAGGCTGATTCTGAAAGAGGCTTGACCCTTTCGAAGCTTACCAAGTTGTAAGTGATACAGACGAATTCAGAATGCAGTTGTTCGCTTATTCCCTTATTTTGCCTGGATCGCCCTTTCGGGTTTTCAATCCATCGGGATACCCATTTTTGCCTGAGCTGTCCGATGCGGCTTTTCAACTCAGCGGGTGTACGTTTTTTGCTTATTTTCCCTTATTTTTGCCCGAGTCTTTTATTCTGTTTTTGACTCGCCGGGATGCCCTGTTTTTGCCTGGACTTACATTCTGTTTTTATGTCCAGCGGGTCATTTTTTATGCGAAGTATTTTTTAACTGCATCTGAATTCACAGGGGACGGGAAGTCTTCACCATCCATAGTGCTGAGCATCAGTGCTCCACCTGAGAAAACATTCTTTACTACGAATGGTCCTTCATAATTCGGAGTCCACTTGCCCCTATGGTCTGTATGAGGAGGGAGGATTCTTTTCAGCACAAGATCCCCTACTTGGTACTCTCGGTGCCTAACTTTCTGATCGAAGGCTTTCTTCATTCTTTTCTGATACAGCTGCCCATGACAGATTGCAGCCAATCTCTTCTCTTCAATCAGACTCAGTTGTTCGTATCGGGATCGGACCCATTCTGCTTCGTTCAGCTTAACATCCATCAATACCCGTATGGAGGGTAATTCAACTTCAACAGGTAGGACTGCTTCCATACCATACACGAGCTGATATGGTGTTGCCCCAGTGGATGTTCTGATTGACGTGCGGTACCCATGCAAAGCAAACGGTAGCATTTCATGCCAGTCTTTGTAGGTGACTACCATCTTCTGCACAATCTTCTTGATATTCTTATTAGCTGCCTCAACAACGCCATTCATCTTTGGCCTGTAAGGAGAAGAATTGTGGTGTTGGATCTTGAAGTCCCGGCATAGTTCTGCCATCATTTTGTTATTCAAGTTGGAACCATTGTCAGTAATGATTCGCTCGGGAACTCCGTATCGACAGATGATATCTCTCTTCAGAAATCTGGCTACCACTTGTCTTGTAACATTTGCATAGGAAGCTGCTTCGACCCACTTGGTGAAATAGTCAATGGCGACTAGGATGAATCTGTGGCCATTCGAAGCAGTCGGTTCAATCTTGCCAATCATGTCAATGCCCCACATAGCAAAGGGCCAGGGTGAAGACATCACATTCAAAGGATTGGGAGGCACATACACCTTATCCGCATAAATCTGGCATTTATGGCATTTTCTGGCGTATGCACAACAGTCGGCATCCATTGTGATCCAATAATAACCTGATCTTAGCAACTTTTTAGCCATGGCATGCCCTCCCGCATGGGTACCAAAGGATCATTCGTGCACTTCATGCATCAACAAGTCTGCTTCCGTTCTGTCAACACATCTGAGGAGTATCATATCAAAGTTTCTCTTGTACAGGGAACCATCAGTGTTCAGGAAGAAACTACCAGCAAGCCTTCTCAAAGTCTTCTTATCATTGGAAGATGCCCCAGGTGGGTATGTTTGATCCTCCAAGAAGCACTTAATGTCATGGAACCAAGGCTTATCATCCTTGACAACATCTGCTGCGAATACATATGCTGGTCTGTCAAGTCTGGACACTGAAATCTGAGGTACAAAGTTGGCAGCTTGAACTTTGATCATGGATGAAATGGTGGCAAGAGCATCTGCAAATTGATTCTCGTCTCGAGGGATATACTCAAGCTTGACTGTTGTAAAGAAAGTCAATAACCTCCTTGTATAATCCCTGTAAGGTATCAAATGATCCTGGTGGGTGTACCATTTGCCGTTGGTTTGATTGATTACCAGAGCTGAATCTCCGAATACAGTCAATGTCTTGATCCTGAGGTCAATGGCTTCCTCAAGACCCATAATGCAAGCTTCGTATTCAGCTTCGTTGTTAGTGCAGTTGAAAGTGAGTTTCGCCGAGAAAGGCATGTGAACCCCTTTAGGTGTAATGAGTACTGCACCAACACCACGACCATTCATATTAACAGCCCCATCAAACATCATAGTCCATTCTTCTTCCGGGTTGGGCCCTTCAGTGTGAACAGGCTCTTCATGATCTTTTGCTTTTATGAACATGATGTCTTCATTAGGGAAGTCAAATCTCATAGGTTGGTAATCATCAATGGGTTGCTCAGCAAGATATTCAGACAATACACTGCCCTTGATGGCTTTCTGAGATGTGTATTGGATGTCATATTCTGTGAGGATCATTTGCCATCTTGCAACCCGCCCGGTGAGTGCTGGCTTCTCAAAAATATACTTGACTGGGTCCATCTTTGAGATCAATAAAGTAGTGTGGGTCAACATATACTGTCTCAGTCGGCGAGCAGCCCACGCTAAAGCACAGAAAGTTTTCTCGAGCAGTGAATAACGTTGTTCACAGTCGGTAAACTTTTTTCTTAGGTAGTATATTGCATACTCTTTTCGACCAGACTCGTCATGCTGGCCCAATACACACCCCATCGACTCTTCCAATACTGTCAAGTACATGATCAGAGGTCTTCCTTCAACTGGAGGCATAAGGATTGGCGGTTCTTGCAAGTACTCTTTGATCTTGTCAAAAGCCTTCTGGCAGTCTTCGTTCCACCTGACCGTCTGTTCTTTTCTTAGCAGTTTGAACAAAGGTTCACAGGTTGCTGTGAGGTGAGATATGAACCGTGAAATGTAGTTCAATCGCCCCAAGAACCCTCGAACTTCTTTTTCTGACTTCGGTGCAGGCATTTCTTGAATGGCTTTGACTTTATCAGGGTCAACTTCAATCCCTTTCTCGCTCACAATAAAACCCAGCAGCTTACCAGATCGCACCCCGAACATGCACTTGTTGGGGTTCAACTTCAGTTGGTACTTCCTCAGACGCTTGAATAGCTTTAGCAGATTTACCAGGTGGTCTTCTTCAGTGAGGGACTTGGCAATCATATCATCCACGTAACACTCGATTTCTTTATGGATCATATCGTGGAATAATGTCACCATAGCCCGTTGATATGTTGCACCGACATTCTTCAGCCCGAAAGGCATCACTTTGTAACAGAATGTGCCCCAGGGTGTGATGAAGGTTGTCTTCTCCATGTCTTCAGGTGACATCTTGATCTGATTGTATCCCGAAAATCCGTCCATGAAGGAGAATACTGAGAACTGAGCCGTATTATCCACCAATACATCAATGTGAGGTAATGGGAAATCATCTCGGTAGTCAACACACATCCTTACTTTACCGTCTTTCTTAGGCACAGGTACAATATTAGCAACCCACGGTGGATAGCTAGTTACAACAAGGAACCCGGCGTCCCACTGCTTTTGTACCTCTTCTTTGATTTTCATTGCCATGTCTGGGCGAGTGCGGCGCAATTTCTGTTTAACCGGCGGGCAGTCCTCTTTTAAAGGCAGCTTATGCATAACAATGTCGGTGTCCAACCCTGGCATATCCTGGTAAGACCAAGCAAACACGTCCACATACTCTTGAAGCAGGTCAATCAGTTGTCTCTTCACTGAGTCTTGTAAGCAGGCCCCGATTTTAACTTCTTTCACGTCTTCATCTGTACCAAGATTAATCGTCTCTACCTCTTCCTGATGAGGAGTAATAACCCTTTCCTCTTGTCTCAACAATCTGGCTAGCTCTTCAGGGAGCTCATAATCTTCTTCAACCCCTTCATCAGCTTGATTGATCGGATTGTCAAAGTCATACGAAGTCATAGCCGTGTTGTTGTCGGTGCGGTCTGGAAGTCACTCTCTGCAAGGGTTCAGTTTGTTCATTTTAGTGATTTGATTTTAATCTTGTTTAGAAAAGTGAAATAAAGTTGTCATTTTGAAAACATTGCCATTTATTTTTTTGTACAAAAATAAAAATGGAAAAACAGCGAGCGGAAAAGGAAAAGACTCATTTGCAAAAGATGTCTGATATTTCATTGATTAATCTTGTTGCACAAAAATTACAGATGGCCCGATTACAAAATGAGCCTTGTCATCTTGGGCAAGATGCAAGACTTGATGCATGCTATAAAAATACAAGAAATAATAATTACTCTGCAGGAGTAACTCTTATAATTTCCTGGGAAGACCAGTTTGAGATACTGCTCCCCGGGATCTTTGGACGTATCCAACTTTCCAGGTTGCGGTCGCTTTCATCCTCGTCTTCCAAATTGTTGACAGCATCAGGGGTGAGCATCCCCCCACTAACAAAGTTGGGCTTCTTAGCAGCCTCTGCTTGATCTTGTTGAGTTGGTTTGTAACCCAACCCAAATCTATCCTCTTTCTTATCTACGGGCAGCAACTTGCCCCAGCCTTGGGCAGTCCCTTCTTCAACAACCTTCCGGGCTTGTTGATAAGATGTCATTGAGGTTCCAGGTATAGCAGATGTTTCATTTATGTTCAAGGCCTCAAACCCTTGACTCATTGTTTCGTGGATCTCCCCATCCATCTCAATGTATTTGTAGGTAGCCAGATGGCTAACAAAAATATCCTCCTCTCCACAAATAGTAACGACTTGGCCCTCCCACTCGAATTTTAACTTCTGGTGAAGGGTAGACGTAACTGCGCCAGCGGCATGAATCCATGGTCTACCCAACAAACAGCTGTAGGCAGGCTGAATGTCCATCACGTAGAAGGTCGTTTTGAAAGTTTGTGGGCCAATCGTTATAGGCAACTCAATTTCCCCCAGAACTGATCTCTTAGAACCGTCAAAGGCTCTCACTACCAGGTTGCTGGGACGTAATGCCAATCCTTCATACTCCAGCTTCACAAGGGCTTTTTTAGGTAAGACATTGAGGGATGACCCTGTGTCTACCAGTACATGGGAAAGAACTGCACCCTTACACTCCATGGTAATGTGCAAAGCCTTGTTGTGATTGCGGCCTTCCGTAGTCATATCAGTGTTGGTAAATCCTAGTCCATTACTAGCATTGACATTTCCAACCACAGCTTCCAACTGATTGACGGTGATCTCTTCCGGCACATAAGCTGCGTGCAAGACTTTTAGTAGTGCGTTCCGGTGAGCCTCAGAGAACATTAACAATGATAGAATGGAGATCTTAGAAGGCGTCTGGTGAAGCTGGTCCACTATCTTGTAATCACTTTTCTTGATGATTCTCATGAATTCATCAACTTCTTGATCAAAAGGTGTTTTCAAAGCTTCCTTAACAATTTGCTCTTCTTGCGCCATACTCTTCCCTTTTGCCTTGGCGGCAGTTTCTGCTTCAGCAGTGGGTCTTTGAATTTGCGGGGCAAAGAGACGTCCGCTTCGAGTGAAGCCTCCGACTCCTCCCACATTGTCTATTTGTGGTGAAGAAGTTGATGATTCGAGAGTGATTTTCTGTCCTTCGCAGTATAGATCAGAGCCGTAATGCCAAGGGATGGCATTACTGCTTTCATAAGGTACTGGCCCAGGCACTGTGATAGTGACTAGACTGATAGCAGCTGCAGAAGGGACCATGATAGTATGTGGATCATAGTATATTGTGACTGGTGCTCTGATAGGAGTGGCGTTTTGTGAGTTGTAGGCAGAATCATTTTCAGGATCATAATAAATTGTAACCGTTGAGACGCTTTCGTTGTTTGTTGTTGATGTTGTAGGAGACATTGTTGACTGGATGGGTGTTGTTGTTGTAGGAGATTCTAAATGAAGGGGTGCTGAAGTTGTAGAAGGGATGTTTACTGATATTTGGTCCGTTGAAGTAACAGATGAAGCATTTGTTGATGAAACTGAAAAGTTGTTTGGAACAATGGTTGTTGCAGTTGTAGAAAACCCGGGAACTGTTGTTAAGGAGATTGCTGGATTGGTAGGTATTGATGTTGTGATTTGAAGCAGGCCACTCTAGATGAGACCGTCTATGCCATCTCTCAAGTTATCACAACCATTCACTGAAATGTTGCAGTAAGCACACCCTAGCTCGCATCCAGGGAACATTTGACATTCAAGGAGTTGAGCTTTGATCTCTACCAAGGGTGTCCGAATCTGACCCACACTGGTTATCAAGTAAGACGGCTTGTCTTCTTCAATAGCATTGATTCTGGGGCCACCATGGTTTGGCATAGGGTTCTTGTTAACATTCGGTGGTGGTGCAAAGTTTAGAGCCTTAGAATCTACCAAGTCCTGTACCTTCATGTGCAAAGCTCTGCACTTCTCTGTACTATGGCCAGGTGCATTTGAGTGAAAAGCACATCTGGCGCTGGCGTCATAATTTCTAGGTAGACTGGCAGGATCTGGAGGTGCCAACGTCCTTAGCTCAACCAGGTTGAGTTTTAGGAGTTGTGGCAATAATGTGGCATAGGGCATAGGGATCGGATCAATCACCCTATTGGCCTGAGATGGTCTCTGTTGATATGGTCTTTGCTGATTGTTGTTGTTGGTGTTGTTGTAGTTTCTCTGAGGAGGATACTGAGTTTGTTGCTGATAATTTTGTTGCTGTGGTTGATAAGCTGGTTGTGGATGAATTGGAACGGGAATGGTGACTGCTGCCACAGACCTATGAACATATTGGGGTCTGCCCCTGCTGGCATGAATAGCATTGGTCTCACCAGCTCTTCTTGGGCCCACAAAAGGCTTCCTTGTGTTGCTGGATGAGCTGGTACCGTTGTCAGAAATTTTGCCCATCTTTAATAGGCTCTCAATTCTTTCTCCAGCTATAACGACATCCGCAAAGCTGGTAGAAGAAAAGGAAGCTAGCCTATCAATGTATGTCCCTTGGAGGGTGTTCATAAACATATCAGCCATCTCTCTCTCTGACATGGGCGGCTGGACAGCAGCAGCTAGCTGTCTCCACCTCTGGGCGTACTCCCGAAAGCTTTCCCTGGATGACTGTGACATTCCCATCAGGAGGGTCCTGTTGGGTGCCATATCCAAATTATACTGGTATTGTCTAATGAAGGCCTCTGCCAAGTCCTTCCAACACCTGATGGTTGCTCTAGTTAGATGGGAGTACCATTCCCTTGATGCTCCAGTTAAACTGTCTTCGAAATAAAACATCCACAGCTTTTCGCCCATGGTGTATGCCTTCAGCCTCCCCAGAAAGGATTGCAAGTGGGTCCGTGGGCAGGAAGTCCCGTTGTACTTCTCAAAGCACGGTGGTTTAAATTTCTGGGGAATCCTGACCCCATCCACTAAGCCCATGTCCATAACATCAAAACCCAAGGAGTTTTGGGACTCCAAGGATCTTAATTTTTCAGCAATTTCATCCAGCCTTCTGTCATAGGCCTCATCCCCAGCTCCCATCACTGTGAACTGATCTTCCTGGGGGTCTTCTTGCAGCACTCTACCCGTAGTAGCATTCCCTTGAACGTTAGCAGGGATGTTGATCTCTGGATGAAGGTGGGGTCCAAATATAGGTGGGTTGATATGAGGCTGAACCCTCTCATTGTTGCTTGTTCCCCCAGTCCCTAGATGGGGATCTTCCTGAGTCTGCCTCTCTACCAAGGCTCTTAATCTCTCTTGGCTCTGAGCCAATCCATTCATCACCTCCATAAATTGTGTCATCTGATTCCTCATTTCCAATCTCTCATTGGCCATTTGGTTCCTGACCTCTGTAAGGTCCTGTTGTACCTGGTCCATTTGTATACCCGGAAGGTTATTACGGGTTGGATATCTGTGTGGACGGTTGAGTGGGAACACCCGCCGTCGAGCAATAGTTCCTGAGATCACAACAGAGTTAGTAACACAACAAAACAAACCTACAAAACAAACAAAGGTTAGCATGCAATGCAGTATGCTTATTTGTTTCCAAGGTATCCGGCTTGGCACTTGGTTTTGACCTTTCCAGACCCTTGAAGGAGATGCTTGTGATGTTGCTTGAAGAACTCAGATAAAACAAACCAACACATATATTACAAAAAGTAAATGACACATAGTTTGTTTTTTTACAATACATGCCCTCTGAGGGGTCAAAATACAACACAAAAAGAGAAAAGTACATGAAATGAAAGCAACAACAAGCAAAAGTCAGACACCAAGACCAAACTCATCCTCCTGAACTTCCTTGAGAAGTGCTTCAGTCACAGGATCAGCTGGACGCTCTGTGAGATTCCTGATAAGGAGATTCCTGGTAGTAACAGCTGCAGTTAGCTTCTTGTGTTGACTCTGGTCCTTTGACCTCTTCACACCAGCTCTAATCTTTAACTCTGAGATCTCTCTCTGGGCTGCCAGCAGGGCTTCCTGTTGCTCCTTTGCACTAGCCTCCAACTGCTCAATCTTGTCCTGAGTCCTCTTATCTTCCAGAGTACGGGCTTCGGTGATCCTGACCCACCTAGCTTGACTCTCTTTCAGATACAAATCAGTCCTGGACTTTTGGAACTGAGCCTCCTTGCAGGCATTCTTCAAGATCTGCTCTCCAGCCCTCGACTTCTTGATGTAATCCTCTGACTTTTCAATCCTGGCCAGATGCTCCACCTTAAGCTTTTCCAACCTTTCAATGTCCAAGCGGCCATTACTCCTCTCCCAGAGGGTCTTCTGTAGAGCCTGAGTCAACTTCTCATTTCTCTCTTTCAAATTCTCAAACTCCTCTAAGCTGACAGTGGCAGGAGGTGGTGCTGTGGAGGGTCCCGGGATATCTTCCATGGTGAAGGGCATCCCAGAAAATTGAGCCCTGGCATGGGACCATTCATAGTACTATGCTGAGGCCACATTATTGCATTTCCCAAGAATGGTTACTCCTTTAGTCTGGACATTGTCCCAAGCCCAGGATGCTTGCCTGACAATGGCCAGATTAGGCTTATTCTCACAGTAAAGAGTCTCAGCCAAGTCTTGTGCCTTAGGAATGTGGACCAATGCATAGCCCAGTTGTCTTTTGAATAGCAGAGGGTTATAGCTGATGCAACCCTTCACTCCTATCAGGGGTACATTGGGAAACTGCCCACAACTGGTAATGATGTCCCTGCCTTTTGTGCTTTGAGTGCACCACCTGATATCAGCTGAAGTTAAAGTAGTGAGTCTTCTAGCCCAATTCCTCTGCTGATGAGGATTCAAAAATGCATCAGTTTTGGGCAAGTGTCTGAGCAACCAAGTATGGAAAAGGGGAGCACAGCACCTCACCAATCTTCCTCTCTGCTTTTCATTCCTTTGGTGGACAGAGTAGTAGAAATCTCCCAGTAGGGTGGGCACTGGGTTCCTCAGGATAAAAAGATGGATTGCATTCTTGCTAACAAACTTAGGCTCATCTGCAAATAAAATGACCCCATATATGCTAAGGGCCAATAAAGCACAGAATGCCTTCCATTCCCCCAAGGAGGCTTTCAGAATAGCCTGAGAGGTCAAGAAATCCAAGTGTAGACCAGAGATTCCAGCCTTGGTGGTCATATTCTGCCCAATCAGAACTGGTTCCAGATGTAATGCCTTTGCTATCTCTTCATCACTGGGAAAAACCATCTCAGGGTTGAAGGGGACTCCACCTCTGATAGGTACACCAACCAATGATGAATACTCCTCTAATAAAGGCCCCAACTGAAAATCCTGAAAAGTGAAACACCTCAGAGGGGGATCATAGAACTGCAAGCAGGTATGAATCAAGCTCCTCTGTGAAGGGTCCAAATCCATAACCACATCAAGTATGCCTCCATAGTGTTCTCTGAATAGTGGTATATGATCTGGAGTAATCAGGGTCTGAATCTTCCTGATGTCAGCTAGCTCAGGCTGAAAGAAATGATAGGAGATATTACTCTTCTTGGGTGCCATGTTGCTGAAGAAGAGCTGAGACAGATGCTGAGAATAACACTGAAAATGGACCACTGACTGGCTGAGACTGGTGACTGAAGTAGGTAGCTGATAGCTGAAGTAGATACTGATGAAGATAGGTCTATGCTGATGATGGGGTCAAAACCAAGCCAAAATAAAGTATGGATACCCTGAAAACAAATAAGCAAATGTTAAAATGATGCAATGATGATGTATGCAAATGATATGCAAGGGCTTGTGACTGAGCTGGATCTGATCAAGTGCTCTGATATAAGCCCAGGTATGTTCAAGAAATCCAGATGGAGGTTCATAAGTCCAGTAACCAAGGTGGGGGGCTCAAATAAAGAGTCACATGTCCAGGGTTAAGAATCACAAGAACTGTTCCAACATGGAGTACTCTTAATCAAAACAAAGTAACAGGGTATGCTGAGGTCAAGGGTTCCTGCAAACCTGTAAACAGCCCAACCCCCTCACAGGTAGTGTTCTAAAACAAGGATCCTCAGACTTGGATCAGTTATGAGAAGTGTAAACACTTCCAACCCGGAGGTACAGTGTTTACAATAACCATAAAAGATCCTCCTCTAATTCTCCTCAGTTTCTGAAGGTCATAATAAAGGTCATCCAGACTTAGCAGGCTTCCCAGATAGCCCTAGTACTACAGGAAATCTGCAGCACAGAGTTCTCAAGAAGAAACCCATATCTGAACCGTGTTTCATATTCCCGCACCAGACCGAAATGGAATGGGAAAGAACATGATCCACTCTAGCCTAGGTGTCACTCAGGTCCCAGGTATAGGACCTCAACTCTCAATAGAACACCCACCCACCAAAGCAACAAAACAGATCCAGCCAGCACAGTATGACAGCATGATATATGTAAAGCTATAAAGAAAGCAGTAAAGCAACTGTACATAAAGCAATAAATATACAAACACAAATAGCACATAACACCCCAATAAACACAAATCAAACAAGCGCTAGGAGGAACCCACAAAAAGAACCAGAAGCCCTGGTTGCAGTATAAGGGTCCCCAGCAGAGTCGCCAAGCTGTCGCTCCCACCAGATGAAGCCGGGTCAAATGGGGTACAGACGCGAACGGTCGGCGAAAAGAGATGCGAGAACACACAGGAGTGAACTCACGGGGAATGAAAAGAGTCGTCAGCTAGGCATTTTTATCCCGAAGGAAAGGTAATGCTGCATAGACCTAGGAAAGATGGATAAGACGGTTGCGAACCAGAGAGACTGAGAAAGGGGGTTGGTTACAACCTGGGAAGGTATTAGCACCCAGATTGTCCGCCGTACTCGACGGGATCCACGCTTGAAAGATTTGTGTTTTAAAGGGGTAGTGTCAGTGCAATTTGTGTATAAAGAGAGCTGGAAAAGGTGTACAGGTGTCAGTGTAAAAGAAGTGCAAAGTGTGATATATACAGTGTCAGTGTAAGGATGAGAGTATGCTCAAGATCATGAGGCTTAAAGAATAAAGCTGGAAGGAGGGGGAATATACAGAGACTTTTGTTCGATAACTGTTAAGTTATGCCTACGTATCCTCTCGTGCAATGAGGAAGTCAGAACACCGTAGTTCGACCCAAAGAGACTGAAAGATGAATTGACTTGTGAACTGCTTACTTGTCTATGCTCAAGTGTATGATTTGTCTGGCACAGATGCAAACTGTCTTGCATTAGACGGAAGAAGCAAGTTCTCGTTTGTGAGTGAATGAGATGAGAGAAGAATCCCGAAGGAGACGATTATTGTTTGTTTTTTATGTTTTCAGTCTTTTATTGCTTTTGAAAATTTGTCATAAGTTAATGAGCTTATGCCTAAACCAATGGGTTAGTAAACTCATCACATCTTCCCTCTGATTAGGGGTAATGAGAATACCTTAAGTGTGAAGTCAGCTTCTCACACTTAATCACCTTTGATGTGGGGTTAAGATCATTAACCTACTTGTGATTATTTAGATGTTTTTGTTGTTTTTGTTTAGTGTTAAGTAATGAGATTAAGCCATAATCAAGGATTAAACAGACTCATTACACCATCCTAATAGAAGGATAATAGATGAGAATGTTTAAGCTGAGGAAAGCTCCTCAACTTAATCCATGATTAGGGATTAAACTCATGACAAAACATGCCTTTGATTAAGTGGATTTTATTTAATGATAAGATGATGAAGTGATTTTTAGGGTTTGTAAGACAACTTGAGGGGGACTTGTCCATTAACACTAGGGTTAGTCCTTCTTAACCAGTTAAGGAAGAATTAGAACCCTAATGCAAGGCCCAAGTTACAAGTGTGAAGTCTTGATGATTATTATGTGAATTGATTAAAGGATTTAAACACATTAAGGGTTTAACACTTAGGATTAAAGTTATACACTCCATCCTAATAGAAGGATGCAGGCATAAGCTCAATCACAAAGCCTTAAAACCTTTAGGGTTTAGTCCCTGATTATGAGGTGAGAAGAGAAGACTCAAAGAGACACAAAGGTAAAACTAAGTGGGGAGACTAATCAAAATCCTAATCATCGTCATGCTTGGTTGTTCCTAAGGTTTGTGAGGTTAACAAGAGAAATCTTCAATGGAACCACCAGGAAGCAGATGAAAGGATCAGGAGAAGCAAAGTAACTTGCTCATTTAAGAAGGCAAGTCACTTGAAGAAAGAAAATGAGAAGAAGAAGAATGAGCATGCTCAATCTCAAACTCATGACATAATGCAGCAAGGATGCATGAAAGAGATGAAAGGAAATTGTGAGAAGTGAAGGCAAATTCACTTCTCAAAGTTGCTTACCACCTGAAAAGTTAGTGAAAGGAATGCAATGCAATGCAAAATGGAATGAAATGGCATGATGCAAATCAAAACCAGAAGCATATATGAGATGATAATGATGCTATGAGATGATGCAAACATGAATCAAGGCATGGGGATGGTCACATGAACAAATGGATGCAAATGGAGCAAGTTTAGAACCATGGACACACATGAAAAGTCATGAGATGCAAGTGACATACAACATGGCAAATACATGATGCAATGATCAAACATGCTTCTCATATGTCTTAAGATGTCTAATGGATCAAATGGATGCACAAAATGCTATGGCAAGTCATGTTATGCAAGCAAATGCAAGATGTATGTAAAAGGAGGCCCAAATTAGGGTTTATGATCAATGCATCAAACAAAAACCAAAATCAGAAGCAAACATCAAGATAAAAAATTGAAAATGCATTCAAAGGAACCCTAATCCTATACAAACTCACTGCCCAAAGGAGGGGTTCTAACTCTTAACCTAATTAGGGTTATGAATTTCCTAAGATTTCTAGGGTTTTAGGGTACCTTAACAAGAAAAATTCCAAAAAAATTGAAAATGAAAGATCAAATCAAACCAATTTAATCTCACAAACTACATGCTAAACACAATGCAATGCAAGAAGAATCAAAGTCCAACTCTCAATGGTTAGGCAGAAATGATTTTTTGAAGTTTGGATCAAAATAATGCCTTGAAATGATTTTAATTCCATGAAAAATTCTCAAAAGACATCAAGATCAAAAAAGAAATTTGGTTTTAGGGTTGGACAATGTTTCTAAATGATTATGAAGGTTTCATGAATTTTTTGGTGATTTTTAAATACCTAAAAGTACTTTTAATTAATTAATTCTCATTAATTAATTAAAAATAAACTTTTAAATGATTTAAAAATATTTTTTTATGCAAAAAATAAAAATAAAAATGTTTTTGGGTTCTGAAAATTAATAAAAGTGTGTATAAAAATTTTCAGAATTTTTAAAATGATTTTGCTATTTTTAATAAAATGGAGAAAAGAAATGAATTAATATGAAAAAGAAAATGAATTTAATCTGAAAATGGAAAAGTCAACACATCTAAGGGCCCTGGTTTGAACTCACACGCGCGGGAAGAGACTTGGCGCCACATCCAAGGGCTGAGATTCAAATTTGCTAATTAAATGATTAAGCCCTAATCTTGCCCTAATTACTCTCAGGCGACCGGAACACTGTTCCGGTCGTCTTCTCCGGCTATCTCATCCTTCAATCTCTCTCAACACGCCATGAAAACGTGCCAAACTCTCCAGAATCAATCACTAATCATCACTAAACCTAAACCCCACCCAAAAACCCATTCATTTTCATTGAATCATGAGACACGAATCAAAACGGAAAACTAAACAGAAATTTCAGAGATCAGATACATCCTACACACGCAACCATTTTCAATGATTCAAAGCTTAAAATGATCAGCACATCAAGAATCAGTTTGTAACTTAAAACACAAGTTCTGGAAAAATGTTTTTGGATGATACCTGAGATGGAGCTTTCGATTCCAGAACTTTCAGGCTGCTTCTTTTGCTCAAATCTACTCCACTAATCCTCCTAAGAAGCTTGCAAGGTTTGTTTGAAGTTTGTAATGGCTGGTTTGAGAGTTTGCTTGAGTTCTGTTCAAGGTCAGGTGAGAATCGTGTTTGTGATTCTATGGCTTTCAGGCTGTTTTGAGGGTTGGTTTGTGTTCAGTGAAGCATGGTGAGATGGTTTGTGAAGTTAGTTTGTATGTTTGTGGCCTGTGTGATGATTTTCGAAAGCTCTTGCAAGATGAGGTGAAAATGTGAATGCTGTCTTGTGTGTTGCTTCAGGCTTGCTTCTTGTTGTGTTTGGCTTGCATTTTCTTTGTATAAACAAATGCCATTGGTCAGAAGAAGTGACATGTGCTTTATTGATTGGTATGGGTGCTTTTGCCAAAATGTCAAAGTTGGTGTAAGAAGGCATGGGCTACTTTCTAGCCAAGTACAAGGAGTGTGTCCTGCGCAGCATGATGAGGGGAGAGGCCTAGGGTGGCTCAGCAGGCTAGCACGCAAGTGGGTTGTGTCTTATGATGAGTTTTGCAACTTGCCTTGCCTTTGCTTTTCATGAAAAAGTCTTGCTCCATAGGCCACAAAAGTGAATGATCTCTTGGCCCATTCTGATTTTTATGTGTTGTATGATCATATGGTGAAGTTTAGAAATGCATTTGACAGCCCAATTTTCCTTGAGAAGTGAATTTGCAACTTTGCCTCTTTGGTGTATAACTTGAAATTTAGTGATTTTTGCCAACTTTGACAAGCCATAACTTTTGATCCAAAATGAATTAGGTCATGTTCTTGTACTTTTTGAAAAGGGAAAGATCTATTCTACAACTTTCATGACCAAAGTTTTTCCATTTGAAGCATTTTTGGATCAAAAAGTAAGGGTTGAAAAAGTTGCCTAAAATGACAATTTCATTAAAAGTCAAACTTGCCCAAAAAGTCAACTTTGCAAAAGACTTGAAATTCTTGAATTTTATGAACTTCCAACCTCTTCTATGATCAAACAAAGATCATATACAATCAAAATGATGAAGAACACCCTTTGGTTGGGTCATTGGGGGCCTCAGATGCCCTGATTTTGCACTGACTTGCTTGAAAAGTCAACTCTTGATCAGATGACTTCCCCATGGAATTTCTTCATGAAAATTGATATGCATACTCCCTATACCATATGGGGACCAATAGAAACAAGAATGACCAAAAAATTTGAAGTTATGGCCTCTGAAACCAAAACCCTAATTTCAGGTCATCTGTGCAGTTAAACCTGGCTCTGCTTCCACACTATCCTCAGTTCTTGTGATTCTTTGACATTCTTGACTTTGAGAGGATATAATATGATGCTTGAACACACATGGAAACCTTTGAAGTGATTGATGACCTTTGGAGTGGCTCAAGAAGCCCTTGGATTGCTCATATCACAAACCCTAGATGCAGATGACTTTGAACCAATGCAGTAAATCAAAAATGTGACATGAGATGCTATGATTGTGTTTATGCATATGAAATGATCACAAGCCATGGTGTGAATGGGTGAGGGAAAATTTGGGGTGTTTACAGCTGCCCCTATTCAAACATGAGTTAGCTGTGCAGGATGTGAGCGACGGCTTAACAGGCAAACAAGATAACTTGTGGTTGAATACCAAAGACAGTCCAAGATTTGCACTCACAGAATGAAGAAGAAAAGGGATATAGATTGTAAAAGAAAATAAAATATATTGTAAAGCGTGGGCGATGGAGGACGACCGTCGAGTAGAGGACGACTGCTGGGTAAAGAGCAATGACGGGGACGGCCGACATGCTGGGAAATGTGCGGAAAATAAAGCAATGACGGGGACGGCCGACATGCTGGGGATAAAAGAATTATGATGGGGACGGCCATCAAGATAAAGCTGTAAAGTTCTCTGGGGATTAATGAAACATGACGGGGACGGCCATCAAGTTCAAAAGTAAAGCAACCAACGATGGGGACGGCCATCGGGCTAAACTGATGAAGGACGATCATCAGGAAAAGGAAAAGGGACCACGACGGGGACGGCCATCGGGTTAAAGAATAAATGGAATAAACAGATGATGAGGGACGGTCATCAAAGGTGAAGGACGATCACCTAGCAGGGGACGGCTGCTCTGTTGGGGATAAGATGAGGGACGGTCATCTAAGGTGGAGGACGACCACCTGGCAGGGTACGGCTGCCGAAAATATCGCGACATAGGACGAATGCCGGATAAAAGATCAACGATGGGGATGGCCATCGGATGAGCATGATGGAGGACGACCATCAAGAGGTGGAGGACGACCACCTAGCAGGGGACGGCTGCTCTCAAGGTTTATCATGACATAGGACGAACGCCAGATAACAAGATCAACGATGGGGACGGCCATCGGATAAAATGATGAAGGACGATCATCAAAAGGTGGAGGACGACCACCTAGCAGGGGACGGCTGCGAAATATCACGACATAGGACGAATGTCGGATAGAAGGTCAACGATGGGGACGGCCATCAGACGAGCATGATGAAGGACGATCATCAAGAGGTGGAGGACGACCACCTAGCAGGGTACGGCTGCTCTCAAGGTTTATCATGACATAGGACGAATGTCAGATAAAAGAGAAATTTGCTTTGTTGGTGATCTACTGGGGAATAGTAAACACGGACGAGTGTTTACATCCAAGAAACAAAAGGTATAAGTGTTTAGATGTTTGTGTATAGATTAAAGATGCGGACGAGCATCCCTAAAGACTACGATACGGACGAGTATCGGGTAGAAACAAATACTGACACGTGTTCAGAGATGATGATACGGACGAGTATCAACTGGTTAACAGAGAACACGGACGAGTGTTGAATTTGAGAGGACTCTTCTGGGGAATAGTAGACACGGACGAGTGTCTATTTTCAAGAAGACAAGAGTGTTTGACATGGTGTATGGATTAAAGATGCGGACGAGCATCCTTAAGACTATGATACGGACGAGTATCAGGTAGAAACAAACGCTTGACGCATGTTCTGAGATGATGGTACGGACGAGTACCAACTGGTTAACAAAGAACAAGGACTGGTGTCGAATCTGCGGGGATTTAGGTAGTATATACAAGGTACGGACGAGCATCTGTATAAGTATGAGTGGTGTATAGTTGAGCATTTGACTGTTGGAGAGAGTGACACAGACGAGTGTCAAGAAAAAGTATAGTATAAACAAGTATAAAGTGTTTAGGTTACTGTGTTGGGGAAGATGACACGGACGGATGTCAAGGATTTGTGTATGTGAGTGCAAAGAGGATGTCTTTGGCTTTCTGCTGGGGGCATGACACGGACGGGTGCCACAAGGAGTATATACTGATGTTTGGGAATGCAAGGCAACTGTGTTTGCTGGGGAATCTCCGCTGGGGATTTTGGGGGGGAGTTTTCTGTATGTTGATGGATTGTCATTATTCACAAGTGTTTGATTCAGAACATGGCTTATGATTATGTTACATGTTTGACTTTTGCCGTAATGCTCTGTATTAGACGGAATGCTACGCTTTGTGGGTGAATATGATGCGAATGCTATGATTATGCAAAGATACCAAACCGGGACTCGGATCCCGTTGCCGTGAAGATATTTGGTCGATCAGCTTGAAATGACCATCCTAGCTGGGGATGAGATCGTTGGTAGATCTGATTGAGATGATATCTGCCTGGGGGGATAGGTCACTGATAGACCCATCCTGATAACGAGGGACCCAGCTGGGGTTTGTAGAAGCTTTCGTCACTCTGTTGTGATTCCTTCATGCGTTGCTCTTTTGGATAGAGGCTGAAGCTCTGTGGGGAGATGATTCCCTGGCTATTGTACTTAGCTGAGGAGGAAGAATGATTGGAAACTCGGCTGGGGAGAAACAGCAAGTGGAAACTCAGCTGGGGAGAAAACACTTTTGAGTGCTAAGACTGGGTGTTGCCAGCTTGCCGGGACGAGGCTTACATGCCCCAAGTTGCGTTCTAGATACCTGCAATCCTGGAAAGATAGAGAAACGTACAAGTGATCCCGAGGTATCCTTTACTGGATTCCGTCATAGGAGTTTAGACACTTCTGAGAGTAAGTATATTTCCTGCAAGCATGTGACTTTTATTTTTGAAGACAAACATCTGTATTTATGCAATCAGTTTTTCTTAAGGCATCAGACATTTTTGCAAATAAAAATGTACAAGACGAAAACATGACTGAAAATCTGATTTTATTAATTCATGTGCCCTGAATTGGCGAGATACAGTCAAGAAACAAATCCCCTGAAATGAAGAGATTGTTACAAATTGAGAAACAAAACACTGGCAATGTTGTCGACGCTTCAAGGGGCTTCCCTTCTGCTATGACTCGTATGACTTTTGACGTTCTTCTCGTCTTGCTTTCTGAAGAAGGCTGATTCTGAAAGAGGCTTGACCCTTTCGAAGCTTACCAAGTTGTAAGTGATACAGACGAATTCAGAATGCAGTTGTTCGCTTATTCCCTTATTTTGCCTGGATCGCCCTTTCGGGTTTTCAATCCATCGGGATACCCATTTTTGCCTGAGCTGTCCGATGCGGCTTTTCAACTCAGCGGGTGTACGTTTTTTGCTTATTTTCCCTTATTTTTGCCCGAGTCTTTTATTCTGTTTTTGACTCGCCGGGATGCCCTGTTTTTGCCTGGACTTACATTCTGTTTTTATGTCCAGCGGGTCATTTTTTATGCGAAGTATTTTTTAACTGCATCTGAATTCACAGGGGACGGGAAGTCTTCACCATCCATAGTGCTGAGCATCAGTGCTCCACCTGAGAAAACATTCTTTACTACGAATGGTCCTTCATAATTCGGAGTCCACTTGCCCCTATGGTCTGTATGAGGAGGGAGGATTCTTTTCAGCACAACATCCCCTACTTGGTACTCTCGGTGCCTAACTTTCTGATCGAAGGCTTTCTTCATTCTTTTCTGATACAGCTGCCCATGACAGATTGCAGCCAATCTCTTCTCTTCAATCATACTCAGTTGTTCGTATCGGGATCGGACCCATTCTGCTTCGTTCAGCTTAACATCCATCAATACCCGTATGAAGGGTAATTCAACTTCAACAGGTAGGACTGCTTCCATACCATACACGAGCTGATATGGTGTTGCCCCAGTGGATGTTCTGATTGACGTGCGGTACCCATGCAAAGCAAACGGTAGCATTTCATGCCAGTCTTTGTAGGTGACTACCATCTTCTGCACAATCTTCTTGATATTCTTATTAGCTGCCTCAACAACGCCATTCATCTTTGGCCTGTAAGGAGAAGAATTGTGGTGTTGGATCTTGAAGTCCCGGCATAGTTCTGCCATCATTTTTTTATTCAAGTTGGAACCATTGTCAGTAATGATTCGCTCGGGAACTCCGTATCGACAGATGATATCTCTCTTCAGAAATCTGGCTACCACTTGTCTTGTAACATTTGCATAGGAAGCTGCTTCGACCCACTTGGTGAAATAGTCAATGGCGACTAGGATGAATCTGTGGCCATTCGAAGCAGTCGGTTCAATCTTGCCAATCATGTCAATGCCCCACATAGCAAAGGGCCAGGGTGAAGACATCACATTCAAAGGATTGGGAGGCACATACACCTTATCCGCATAAATCTGGCATTTATGGCATTTTCTGGCGTATGCACAACAGTCGGCATCCATTGTGATCCAATAATAACCTGATCTTAGCAACTTTTTAGCCATGGCATGCCCTCCCGCATGGGTACCAAAGGATCATTCGTGCACTTCATGCATCAACAAGTCTGCTTCCGTTCTGTCAACACATCTGAGGAGTATCATATCAAAGTTTCTCTTGTACAGGGAACCATCAGTGTTCAGGAAGAAACTACCAGCAAGCCTTCTCAAAGTCTTCTTATCATTGGAAGATGCCCCAGGTGGGTATGTTTGATCCTCCAAGAAGCACTTAATGTCATGGAACCAAGGCTTATCATCCTTGACAACATCTGCTGCGAATACATATGCTGGTCTGTCAAGTCTGGACACTGAAATCTGAGGTACAAAGTTGGCAGCTTGAACTTTGATCATGGATGAAATGGTGGCAAGAGCATCTGCAAATTGATTCTCGTCTCGAGGGATATACTCAAGCTTGACTGTTGTAAAGAAAGTCAATAACCTCCTTGTATAATCCCTGTAAGGTATCAAATGATCCTGGTGGGTGTACCATTTGCCGTTGGTTTGATTGATTACCAGAGCTGAATCTCCGAATACAGTCAATGTCTTGATCCTGAGGTCAATGGCTTCCTCAAGACCCATAATGCAAGCTTCGTATTCAGCTTCGTTGTTAGTGCAGTTGAAAGTGAGTTTCGCCGAGAAAGGCATGTGAACCCCTTTAGGTGTAATGAGTACTGCACCAACACCACGACCATTCATATTAACAGCCCCATCAAACATCATAGTCCATTCTTCTTCCGGGTTGGGCCCTTCAGTGTGAACAGGCTCTTCATGATCTTTTGCTTTTATGAACATGATGTCTTCATCAGGGAAGTCAAATCTCATAGGTTGGTAATCATCAATGGGTTGCTCAGCAAGATATTCAGACAATACACTGCCCTTGATGGCTTTCTGAGATGTGTATTGGATGTCATATTCTGTGAGGATCATTTGCCATCTTGCAACCCGCCCGGTGAGTGCTGGCTTCTCAAAAATATACTTGACTGGGTCCATCTTTGAGATCAATAAAGTAGTGTGGGTCAACATATACTGTCTCAGTCGGCGAGCAGCCCACGCTAAAGCACAGAAAGTTTTCTCGAGCAGTGAATAACGTTGTTCACAGTCGGTAAACTTTTTTCTTAGGTAGTATATTGCATACTCTTTTCGACCAGACTCGTCATGCTGGCCCAACACACACCCCATCGACTCTTCCAATACTGTCAAGTACATGATCAGAGGTCTTCCTTCAACTGGAGGCATAAGGATTGGCGGTTCTTGCAAGTACTCTTTGATCTTGTCAAAAGCCTTCTGGCAGTCTTCGTTCCACCTGACCGTCTGTTCTTTTCTTAGCAGTTTGAACAAAGGTTCACAGGTTGCTGTGAGGTGAGATATGAACCGTGAAATGTAGTTCAATCGCCCCAAGAACCCTCGAACTTCTTTTTCTGACTTCGGTGCAGGCATTTCTTGAATGGCTTTGACTTTATCAGGGTCAACTTCAATCCCTTTCTCGCTCACAATAAAACCCAGCAGCTTACCAGATCGCACCCCGAACGTGCACTTGTTGGGGTTCAACTTCAGTTGGTACTTCCTCAGACGCTTGAATAGCTTTAGCAGATTTACCAGGTGGTCTTCTTCAGTGAGGGACTTGGCAATCATATCATCCACGTAACACTCGATTTCTTTATGGATCATATCGTGGAATAATGTCACCATAGCCCGTTGATATGTTGCACCGACATTCTTCAGCCCGAAAGGCATCACTTTGTAACAGAATGTGCCCCAGGGTGTGATGAAGGTTGTCTTCTCCATGTCTTCAGGTGACATCTTGATCTGATTGTATCCCGAAAATCCGTCCATGAAGGAGAATACTGAGAACTGAGCCGTATTATCCACCAATACATCAATGTGAGGTAATGGGAAATCATCTCGGTAGTCAACACACATCCTTACTTTACCGTCTTTCTTAGGCACAGGTACAATATTAGCAACCCACGGTGGATAGCTAGTTACAACAAGGAACCCGGCGTCCCACTGCTTTTGTACCTCTTCTTTGATTTTCATTGCCATGTCTGGGCGAGTGCGGCGCAATTTCTGTTTAACCGGCGGGCAGTCCTCTTTTAAAGGCAGCTTATGCATAACAATGTCGGTGTCCAACCCTGGCATATCCTGGTAAGACCAAGCAAACACGTCCACATACTCTTGAAGCAGGTCAATCAGTTGTCTCTTCACTGAGTCTTGTAAGCAGGCCCCGATTTTAACTTCTTTCACGTCTTCATCTGTACCAAGATTAATCGTCTCTACCTCTTCCTGATGAGGAGTAATAACCCTTTCCTCTTGTCTCAACAATCTGGCTAGCTCTTCAGGGAGCTCATAATCTTCTTCAACCCCTTCATCAGCTTGATTGATCGGATTGTCAAAGTCATACGAAGTCATAGCCGTGTTGTTGTCGGTGCGGTCTGGAAGGCACTCTCTGCAAGGGTTCAGTTTGTTCATTTTAGTGATTTGATTTTAATCTTGTTTAGAAAAGTGAAATAAAGTTGTCATTTTGAAAACATTGCCATTGATTTTTTTGTACAAAAATAAAAATGGAAAAACAGCGAGCGGAAAAGGAAAAGACTCATTTGCAAAAGATGTCTGATATTTCATTGATTAATCTTGTTGCACAAAAATTACAGATGGCCCGATTACAAAATGAGCCTTGTCATCTTGGGCAAGATGCAAGACTTGATGCATGCTATAAAAATACAGGAAATAATAATTACTCTGCAGGAGTAACTCTTATAATTTCCTGGGAAGACCAGTTTGAGATACTGCTCCCCGGGATCTTTGGACGTATCCAACTTTCCAGGTTGCGGTCGCTTTCATCCTCGTCTTCCAAATTGTTGACAGCATCAGGGGTGAGCATCCCCCCACTAACAAAGTTGGGCTTCTTAGCAGCCTCTGCTTGATCTTGTTGAGTTGGTTTGTAACCCAACCCAAATCTATCCTCTTTCTTATCTACGGGCAGCAACTTGCCCCAGCCTTGGGCAGTCCCTTCTTCAACAACCTTCCGGGCTTGTTGATAAGATGTCATTGAGGTTCCAGGTATAGCAGATGTTTCATTTATGTTCAAGGCCTCAAACCCTTGACTCATTGTTTCGTGGATCTCCCCATCCATCTCAATGTATTTGTAGGTAGCCAGATGGCTAACAAAAATATCCTCCTCTCCACAAATAGTAACGACTTGGCCCTCCCACTCGAATTTTAACTTCTGGTGAAGGGTAGACGTAACTGCGCCAGCGGCATGAATCCATGGTCTACCCAACAAACAGCTGTAGGCAGGCTGAATGTCCATCACGTAGAAGGTCGTTTTGAAAGTTTGTGGGCCAATCGTTATAGGCAACTCAATTTCCCCCAGAACTGATCTCTTAGAACCGTCAAAGGCTCTCACTACCAGGTTGCTGGGACGTAATGCCAATCCTTCATACTCCAGCTTCACAAGGGCTTTTTTAGGTAAGACATTGAGGGATGACCCTGTGTCTACCAGTACATGGGAAAGAACTGCACCCTTACACTCCATGGTAATGTGCAAAGCCTTGTTGTGATTGCGGCCTTCCGTAGTCATATCAGTGTTGGTAAATCCTAGTCCATTACTAGCATTGACATTTCCAACCACAGCTTCCAACTGATTGACGGTGATCTCTTCCGGCACATAAGCTGCGTGCAAGACTTTTAGTAGTGCGTTCCGGTGAGCCTCAGAGAACATTAACAATGATAGAATGGAGATCTTAGAAGGCGTCTGGTGAAGCTGGTCCACTATCTTGTAATCACTTTTCTTGATGATTCTCATGAATTCATCAACTTCTTGATCAAAAGGTGTTTTCAAAGCTTCCTTAACAATTTGCTCTTCTTGCGCCATACTCTTCCCTTTTGCCTTGGCGGCAGTTTCTGCTTCAGCAGTGGGTCTTTGAATTTGCGGGGCAAAGAGACGTCCGCTTCGAGTGAAGCCTCCGACTCCTCCCACATTGTCTATTTGTGGTGAAGAAGTTGATGATTCGAGAGTGATTTTCTGTCCTTCGCAGTATAGATCAGAGCCGTAATGCCAAGGGATGGCATTACTGCTTTCATAAGGTACTGGCCCAGGCACTGTGATAGTGACTAGACTGATAGCAGCTGCAGAAGGGACCATGATAGTATGTGGATCATAGTATATTGTGACTGGTGCTCTGATAGGAGTGGCGTTTTGTGAGTTGTAGGCAGAATCATTTTCAGGATCATAATAAATTGTAACCGTTGAGACGCTTTCGTTGTTTGTTGTTGATGTTGTAGGAGACATTGTTGACTGGATGGGTGTTGTTGTTGTAGGAGATTCTAAATGAAGGGGTGCTGAAGTTGTAGAAGGGATGTTTGCTGATATTTGGTCCGTTGAAGTAACAGATGAAGCATTTGTTGATGAAACTGAAAAGTTGTTTGGAAAAATGGTTGTTGCAGTTGTAGAAAACTCGGGAACTGTTGTTAAGGAGATTGCTGGATTGGTAGGTATTGATGTTGTGATTTGAAGCAGGCCACTCTAGATGAGACCGTCTATGCCTTCTCTCAAGTTATCACAACCATTCACTGAAATGTTGCAGTAAGCACACCCTAGCTCGCATCCAGGGAACATTTGACATTCAAGGAGTTGAGCTTTGATCTCTACCAAGGGTGTCCGAATCTGACCCACACTGGTTATCAAGTAAGACGGCTTGTCTTCTTCAATAGCATTGATTCTGGGGCCACCATGGTTTGGCATAGGGTTCTTGTTAACATTCGGTGGTGGTGCAAAGTTTAGAGCCTTAGAATCTACCAAGTCCTGTACCTTCATGTGCAAAGCTCTGCACTTCTCTGTACTATGGCCAGGTGCATTTGAGTGAAAAGCACATCTGGCGCTGGCGTCATAATTTCTAGGTAGACTGGCAGGATCTGGAGGTGCCAACGTCCTTAGCTCAACCAGGTTGAGTTTTAGGAGTTGTGGCAATAATGTGGCATAGGGCATAGGGATCGGATCAATCACCCTATTGGCCTGAGATGGTCTCTGTTGATATGGTCTTTGCTGATTGTTGTTGTTGGTGTTGTTGTAGTTTCTCTGAGGAGGATACTGAGTTTGTTGCTGATAATTTTGTTGTTGTGGTTGATAAGCTGGTTGTGGATGAATTGGAACGGGAATGGTGACTGCTGCCACAGACCTATGAACATATTGGGGTCTGCCCCTGCTGGCATGAATAGCATTGGTCTCACCAGCTCTTCTTGGGCCCACAAAAGGCTTCCTTGTGTTGCTGGATGAGTTGGTACCGTTGTCAGAAATTTTGCCCATCTTTAATAGGCTCTCAATTCTTTCTCCAGCTATAACGACATCCGCAAAGCTGGTAGAAGAAAAGGAAGCTAGCCTATCAATGTATGTCCCTTGGAGGGTGTTCATAAACATATCAGCCATCTCTCTCTCTGACATGGGCGGCTGGACAGCAGCAGCTAGCTGTCTCCACCTCTGGGCGTACTCCCGAAAGCTTTCCCTGGATGACTGTGACATTCCCATCAGGAGGGTCCTGTTGGGTGCCATATCCAAATTATACTGGTATTGTCTAATGAAGGCCTCTGCCAAGTCCTTCCAACACCTGATGGTTGCTCTAGTTAGATGGGAGTACCATTCCCTTGATGCTCCAGTTAAACTGTCTTCGAAATAAAACATCCACAGCTTTTCGCCCATGGTGTATGCCTTCAGCCTCCCCAGAAAGGATTGCAAGTGGGTCCGTGGGCAGGAAGTCCCGTTGTACTTCTCAAAGCACGGTGGTTTAAATTTCTGGGGAATCCTGACCCCATCCACTAAGCCCATGTCCATAACATCAAAACCCAAGGAGTTTTGGGACTCCAAGGATCTTAATTTTTCAGCAATTTCATCCAGCCTTCTGTCATAGGCCTCATCCCCAGCTCCCATCAGTGTGAACTGATCTTCCTGGGGGTCTTCTTGCAGCACTCTGCCCGTAGTAGCATTCCCTTGAACGTTAGCAGGGATGTTGATCTCTGGATGAAGGTGGGGTCCAAATATAGGTGGGTTGATATGAGGCTGAACCCTCTCATTGTTGCTTGTTCCCCCAGTCCCTAGATGGGGATCTTCCTGAGTCTGCCTCTCTACCAAGGCTCTTAATCTCTCTTGGCTCTGAGCCAATCCATTCATCACCTCCATAAATTGTGTCATCTGATTCCTCATTTCCAATCTCTCATTGGCCATTTGGTTCCTGACCTCTGTAAGGTCCTGTTGTACCTGGTCCATTTGTATACCCGGAAGGTTATTACGGGTTGGATATCTGTGTGGACGGTTGAGTGGGAACACCCGCCGTCGAGCAATAGTTCCTGAGATCACAACAGAGTTAGTAACACAACAAAACAAACCTACAAAACAAACAAAGGTTAGCATGCAATGCAGTATGCTTATTTGTTTCCAAGGTATCCGGCTTGGCACTTGGTTTTGACCTTTCCAGACCCTTGAAGGAGATGCTTGTGATGTTGCTTGAAGAACTCAGATAAAACAAACCAACACATATATTACAAAAAGTAAATGACACATAGTTTGTTTTTTTACAATACATGCCCTCTGAGGGGTCAAAATACAACACAAAAAGAGAAAAGTACATGAAATGAAAGCAACAACAAGCAAAAGTCAGACACCAAGACCAAACTCATCCTCCTGAACTTCCTTGAGAAGTGCTTCAGTCACAGGATCAGCTGGACGCTCTGTGAGATTCCTGATAAGGAGATTCCTGGTAGTAACAGCTGCAGTTAGCTTCTTGTGTTGACTCTGGTCCTTTGACCTCTTCACACCAGCTCTAATCTTTAACTCTGAGATCTCTCTCTGGGCTGCCAGCAGGGCTTCCTGTTGCTCCTTTGCACTAGCCTCCAACTGCTCAATCTTGTCCTGAGTCCTCTTATCTTCCAGAGTACGGGCTTCGGTGATCCTGACCCACCTAGCTTGACTCTCTTTCAGATACAAATCAGTCCTGGACTTTTGGAACTGAGCCTCCTTGCAGGCATTCTTCAAGATCTGCTCTCCAGCCCTCGACTTCTTGATGTAATCCTCTGACTTTTCAATCCTGGCCAGATGCTCCACCTTAAGCTTTTCCAACCTTTCAATGTCCAAGCGGCCATTACTCCTCTCCCAGAGGGTCTTCTGTAGAGCCTGAGTCAACTTCTCATTTCTCTCTTTCAAATTCTCAAACTCCTCTAAGCTGACAGTGGCAGGAGGTGGTGCTGTGGAGGGTCCCGGGATATCTTCCATGGTGAAGGGCATCCCAGAAAATTGAGCCCTGGCATGGGACCATTCATAGTACTATGCTGAGGCCACATTATTGCATTTCCCAAGAATGGTTACTCCTTTAGTCTGGACATTGTCCCAAGCCCAGGATGCTTGCCTGACAATGGCCAGATTAGGCTTATTCTCACAGTAAAGAGTCTCAGCCAAGTCTTGTGCCTTAGGAATGTGGACCAATGCATAGCCCAGTTGTCTTTTGAATAGCAGAGGGTTATAGCTGATGCAACCCTTCACTCCTATCAGGGGTACATTGGGAAACTGCCCACAACTGGTAATGATGTCCCTGCCTTTTGTGCTTTGAGTGCACCACCTGATATCAGCTGAAGTTAAAGTAGTGAGTCTTCTAGCCCAATTCCTCTGCTGATGAGGATTCAAAAATGCATCAGTTTTGGGCAAGTGTCTGAGCAACCAAGTATGGAAAAGGGGAGCACAGCACCTCACCAATCTTCCTCTCTGCTTTTCATTCCTTTGGTGGACAGAGTAGTAGAAATCTCCCAGTAGGGTGGGCACTGGGTTCCTCAGGATAAAAAGATGGATTGCATTCTTGCTAACAAACCTAGGCTCATCTGCAAATAAAATGACCCCATATATGCTAAGGGCCAATAAAGCACAGAATGCCTTCCATTCCCCCAAGGAGGCTTTCAGAATAGCCTGAGAGGTCAAGAAATCCAAGTGTAGACCAGAGATTCCAGCCTTGGTGGTCATATTCTGCCCAATCAGAACTGGTTCCAGATGTAATGCCTTTGCTATCTCTTCATCACTGGGAAAAACCATCTCAGGGTTGAAGGGGACTCCACCTCTGATAGGTACACCAACCAATGATGAATACTCCTCTAATAAAGGCCCCAACTGAAAATCCTGAAAAGTGAAACACCTCAGAGGGGGATCATAGAACTGCAAGCAGGTATGAATCAAGCTCCTCTGTGAAGGGTCCAAATCCATAACCACATCATGTATGCCTCCATAGTGTTCTCTGAATAATGGTATATGATCTGGAGTAATCAGGGTCTGAATCTTCCTGATGTCAGCTAGCTCAGGCTGAAAGAAATGATAGGAGATATTACTCTTCTTGGGTGCCATGTTGCTGAAGAAGAGCTGAGACAGATGCTGAGAATAACACTGAAAATGGACCACTGACTGGCTGAGACTGGTGACTGAAGTAGGTAGCTGATAGCTGAAGTAGATACTGATGAAGATAGGTCTATGCTGATGATGGGGTCAAAACCAAGCCAAAATAAAGTATGGATACCCTGAAAACAAATAAGCAAATGTTAAAATGATGCAATGATGATGTATGCAAATGATATGCAAGGGCTTGTGACTGAGCTGGATCTGATCAAGTGCTCTGATATAAGCCCAGGTATGTTCAAGAAATCCAGATGGAGGTTCATAAGTCCAGTAACCAAGGTGGGGGGCTCAAATAAAGAGTCACATGTCCAGGGTTAAGAATCACAAGAACTGTTCCAACATGGAGTACTCTTAATCAAAACAAAGTAACAGGGTATGCTGAGGTCAAGGGTTCCTGCAAACCTGTAAACAGCCCAACCCCCTCACAGGTAGTGTTCTAAAACAAGGATCCTCAGACTTGGATCAGTTATGAGAAGTGTAAACACTTCCAACCCGGAGGTACAGTGTTTACAATAACCATAAAAGATCCTCCTCTAATTCTCCTCAGTTTCTGAAGGTCATAATAAAGGTCATCCAGACTTAGCAGGCTTCCCAGATAGCCCTAGTACTACAGGAAATCTGCAGCACAGAGTTCTCAAGAAGAAACCCATATCTGAACCGTGTTTCATATTCCCGCACCAGACCGAAATGGAATGGGAAAGAACATGATCCACTCTAGCCTAGGTGTCACTCAGGTCCCAGGTATAGGACCTCAACTCTCAATAGAACACCCACCCACCAAAGCAACAAAACAGATCCAGCCAGCACAGTATGACAGCATGATATATGTAAAGCTATAAAGAAAGCAGTAAAGCAACTGTACATAAAGCAATAAATATACAAACACAAATAGCACATAACACCCCAATAAACACAAATCAAACAAGCGCTAGGAGGAACCCACAAAAAGAACCAGAAGCCCTGGTTGCAGTATAAGGGTCCCCAGCAGAGTCGCCAAGCTGTCGCTCCCACCAGATGAAGCCGGGTCAAATGGGGTACAGACGCGAACGGTCGGCGAAAAGAGATGCGAGAACACACAGGAGTGAACTCACGGGGAATGAAAAGAGTCGTCAGCTAGGCATTTTTATCCCGAAGGAAAGGTAATGCTGCATAGACCTAGGAAAGATGGATAAGACGGTTGCGAACCAGAGAGACTGAGAAAGGGGGTTGGTTACAACCTGGGAAGGTATTAGCACCCAGATTGTCCGCCGTACTCGACGGGATCCACGCTTGAAAGATTTGTGTTTTAAAGGGGTAGTGTCAGTGCAATTTGTGTATAAAGAGAGCTGGAAAAGGTGTACAGGTGTCAGTGTAAAAGAAGTGCAAAGTGTGATATATACAGTGTCAGTGTAAGGATGAGAGTATGCTCAAGATCATGAGGCTTAAAGAATAAAGCTGGAAGGAGGGGGAATATACAGAGACTTTTGTTCGATAACTGTTAAGTTATGCCTACGTATCCTCTCGTGCAATGAGGAAGTCAGAACACCGTAGTTCGACCCAAAGAGACTGAAAGATGAATTGACTTGTGAACTGCTTACTTGTCTATGCTCAAGTGTATGATTTGTCTGGCACAGATGCAAACTGTCTTGCATTAGACGGAAGAAGCAAGTTCTCGTTTGTGAGTGAATGAGATGAGAGAAGAATCCCGAAGGAGACGATTATTGTTTGTTTTTTATGTTTTCAGTCTTTTATTGCTTTTGAAAATTTGTCATAAGTTAATGAGCTTATGCCTAAACCAATGGGTTAGTAAACTCATCACATCTTCCCTCTGATTAGGGGTAATGAGAATACCTTAAGTGTGAAGTCAGCTTCTCACACTTAATCACCTTTGATGTGGGGTTAAGATCATTAACCTACTTGTGATTATTTAGATGTTTTTGTTGTTTTTGTTTAGTGTTAAGTAATGAGATTAAGCCATAATCAAGGATTAAACAGACTCATTACACCATCCTAATAGAAGGATAATAGATGAGAATGTTTAAGCTGAGGAAAGCTCCTCAACTTAATCCATGATTAGGGATTAAACTCATGACAAAACATGCCTTTGATTAAGTGGATTTTATTTAATGATAAGATGATGAAGTGATTTTTAGGGTTTGTAAGACAACTTGAGGGGGACTTGTCCATTAACACTAGGGTTAGTCCTTCTTAACCAGTTAAGGAAGAATTAGAACCCTAATGCAAGGCCCAAGTTACAAGTGTGAAGTCTTGATGATTATTATGTGAATTGATTAAAGGATTTAAACACATTAAGGGTTTAACACTTAGGATTAAAGTTATACACTCCATCCTAATAGAAGGATGCAGGCATAAGCTCAATCACAAAGCCTTAAAACCTTTAGGGTTTAGTCCCTGATTATGAGGTGAGAAGAGAAGACTCAAAGAGACACAAAGGTAAAACTAAGTGGGGAGACTAATCAAAATCCTAATCATCGTCATGCTTGGTTGTTCCTAAGGTTTGTGAGGTTAACAAGAGAAATCTTCAATGGAACCACCAGGAAGCAGATGAAAGGATCAGGAGAAGCAAAGTAACTTGCTCATTTAAGAAGGCAAGTCACTTGAAGAAAGAAAATGAGAAGAAGAAGAATGAGCATGCTCAATCTCAAACTCATGACATAATGCAGCAAGGATGCATGAAAGAGATGAAAGGAAATTGTGAGAAGTGAAGGCAAATTCACTTCTCAAAGTTGCTTACCACCTGAAAAGTTAGTGAAAGGAATGCAATGCAATGCAAAATGGAATGAAATGGCATGATGCAAATCAAAACCAGAAGCATATATGAGATGATAATGATGCTATGAGATGATGCAAACATGAATCAAGGCATGGGGATGGTCACATGAACAAATGGATGCAAATGGAGCAAGTTTAGAACCATGGACACACATGAAAAGTCATGAGATGCAAGTGACATACAACATGGCAAATACATGATGCAATGATCAAACATGCTTCTCATATGTCTTAAGATGTCTAATGGATCAAATGGATGCACAAAATGCTATGGCAAGTCATGTTATGCAAGCAAATGCAAGATGTATGTAAAAGGAGGCCCAAATTAGGGTTTATGATCAATGCATCAAACAAAAACCAAAATCAGAAGCAAACATCAAGATAAAAAATTGAAAATGCATTCAAAGGAACCCTAATCCTATACAAACTCACTGCCCAAAGGAGGGGTTCTAACTCTTAACCTAATTAGGGTTATGAATTTCCTAAGATTTCTAGGGTTTTAGGGTACCTTAACAAGAAAAATTCCAAAAAAATTGAAAATGAAAGATCAAATCAAACCAATTTAATCTCACAAACTACATGCTAAACACAATGCAATGCAAGAAGAATCAAAGTCCAACTCTCAATGGTTAGGCAGAAATGATTTTTTGAAGTTTGGATCAAAATAATGCCTTGAAATGATTTTAATTCCATGAAAAATTCTCAAAAGACATCAAGATCAAAAAAGAAATTTGGTTTTAGGGTTGGACAATGTTTCTAAATGATTATGAAGGTTTCATGAATTTTTTGGTGATTTTTAAATACCTAAAAGTATTTTTAATTAATTAATTCTCATTAATTAATTAAAAATAAACTTTTAAATGATTTAAAAATATTTTTTTATGCAAAAAATAAAAATAAAAATGTTTTTGGGTTCTGAAAATTAATAAAAGTGTGTATAAAAATTTTCAGAATTTTTAAAATGATTTTGCTATTTTTAATAAAATGGAGAAAAGAAATGAATTAATATGAAAAAGAAAATGAATTTAATCTGAAAATGGAAAAGTCAACACATCTAAGGGCCCTGGTTTGAACTCACACGCGCGGGAAGAGACTTGGCGCCACATCCAAGGGCTGAGATTCAAATTTGCTAATTAAATGATTAAGCCCTAATCTTGCCCTAATTACTCTCAGGCGACCGGAACACTGTTCCGGTCGTCTTCTCCGGCTATCTCATCCTTCAATCTCTCTCAACACGCCATGAAAACGTGCCAAACTCTCCAGAATCAATCACTAATCATCACTAAACCTAAACCCCACCCAAAAACCCATTCATTTTCATTGAATCATGAGACACGAATCAAAACGGAAAACTAAACAGAAATTTCAGAGATCAGATACATCCTACACACGCAACCATTTTCAATGATTCAAAGCTTAAAATGATCAGCACATCAAGAATCAGTTTGTAACTTAAAACACAAGTTCTGGAAAAATGTTTTTGGATGATACCTGAGATGGAGCTTTCGATTCCAGAACTTTCAGGCTGCTTCTTTTGCTCAAATCTACTCCACTAATCCTCCTAAGAAGCTTGCAAGGTTTGTTTGAAGTTTGTAATGGCTGGTTTGAGAGTTTGCTTGAGTTCTGTTCAAGGTCAGGTGAGAATCGTGTTTGTGATTCTATGGCTTTCAGGCTGTTTTGAGGGTTGGTTTGTGTTCAGTGAAGCATGGTGAGATGGTTTGTGAAGTTAGTTTGTATGTTTGTGGCCTGTGTGATGATTTTCGAAAGCTCTTGCAAGATGAGGTGAAAATGTGAATGTTGTCTTGTGTGTTGCTTCAGGCTTGCTTCTTGTTGTGTTTGGCTTGCATTTTCTTTGTATAAACAAATGCCATTGGTCAGAAGAAGTGACATGTGCTTTATTGATTGGTATGGGTGCTTTTGCCAAAATGTCAAAGTTGGTGTAAGAAGGCATGGGCTACTTTCTAGCCAAGTACAAGGAGTGTGTCCTGCGCAGCATGATGAGGGGAGAGGCCTAGGGTGGCTCAGCAGGCTAGCAAGCAAGTGGGTTGTGTCTTATGATGAGTTTTGCAACTTGCCTTGCCTTTGCTTTTCATGAAAAAGTCTTGCTCCATAGGCCACAAAAGTGAATGATCTCTTGGCCCATTCTAATTTTTATGTGTTGTATGATCATATGGTGAAGTTTAGAAATGCATTTGACAGCCCAATTTTCCTTGAGAAGTGAATTTGCAACTTTGCCTCTTTGGTGTATAACTTGAAATTTAGTGATTTTTGCCAACTTTGACAAGCCATAACTTTTGATCCAAAATGAATTAGGTCATGTTCTTGTACTTTTTGAAAAGGGAAAGATCTATTCTACAACTTTCATGACCAAAGTTTTTCCATTTGAAGCATTTTTGGATCAAAAAGTAAGGGTTGAAAAAGTTGCCTAAAATGACAATTTCATTAAAAGTCAAACTTGCCCAAAAAGTCAACTTTGCAAAAGACTTGAAATTCTTGAATTTTATGAACTTCCAACCTCTTCTATGATCAAACAAAGATCATATACAATCAAAATGATGAAGAACACCCTTTGGTTGGGTCATTGGGGGCCTCAGATGCCCTGATTTTGCACTGACTTGCTTGAAAAGTCAACTCTTGATCAGATGACTTCCCCATGGAATTTCTTCATGAAAATTGATATGCATACTCCCTATACCATATGGATACCAATAGAAACAAGAATGACCAAAAAATTTGAAGTTATGGCCTCTGAAACCAAAACCCTAATTTCAGGTCATCTATGCAGTTAAACCTGGCTCTGCTTCCACACTATCCTCAGTTCTTGTGATTCTTTGACATTCTTGACTTTGAGAGGATATAATATGATGCTTGAACACACATGGACCCCTTTGAAGTGATTGATGACCTTTGGAGTGGCTCAAGAAGCCCTTGGATTGCTCAGATCACAAACCCTAGATGCAGATGACTTTGAACCAATGCAGTAAATCAAAAATGTGACATGAGATGCTATGATTGTGTTTATGCATATGAAATGATCACAAGCCATGGTGTGAATGGGTGAGGGCAAATTTGGGGTGTTTACAATTATGTACTACCCAGTGAGGTCTTAGCTGAGTTCGAGGAAACAAGCATCCCTCATAAGTCCCCAGCTTCAAGCACTAAATCGAGAAACAATAGTATATTCAGCCCTTGGGATACATCATTATCATCATACGAACAATTTGCCTTGAATGAGTTCCTATGAGAGAACCAAGCCATCCTATGTGAGTTCCTAGTGGGCCCTCGGATGCGAGTAGGTTTGCCAACAAATGTGGTCTGCCACTGTCATCACTGGAGAGGGTTGTTTCCACTAAGGTCCTCGATGATTGGTCACCAGATGCATATAACTATCGAGGTCGTACCCTAAAGTGGAGGAAATCCCCACACATAGTAGTTCTAAGACGGTCGCAGTCTGGGTGTGGAACACATCACTACTCATCATGGTGAAATACCATGAAAGTACAATGTATGTCCACGCTAGTCCTAGATTGCACTCAATCCGGGTAGTTGGCTTGTCTCACAGTAACTCCCACCCACAAAAAAAAAGGAAAACCAGCGCAATCCATTATATATGATGCAGGGAAAATAAATACTGGATGCGGTAAATAAATGATGTAAAGTAAAGCTGTAAATGAAAGCTGTAAAGCTAAACTAAAGCACACGGCAACACACAGATAAACACCCAACGAAACAAAAACAAACAAGAGCTAGGATTGATTCTCAAAGGGGAAACCAGAGATTCTGGGTTCGGTCCCCAACAGAGTCGCCAGCTGTCACTCCTGGGATTTTCATCCTAGTACAAATGCGAAAGTGACGCGGAAAAGGTAGAGTCGCCAGCCATGCATTTTTATCCCGAATGAATGGGAAAGGTAATGTTGCACAAACCTAAGAGAAACGGAAATGACAATGTCATGCGAACCAAAGATCTGGGTTCGGGAGTCGGGAGTCGATTACGAACTGGGAAGGTATTAGCACCCCAGATCGTCCGCCGTACTCGATGGGATCCACTTTTGTTAGTCTGTTTCAAAGGTTAAGGAATATAAATGTTGTTGAATAAAAGAACTGCTAACTAGAATGATAAAGGGAAATAGAAAAGAGAACGAAAATGGAAAATATAGGGAAAATAAAGAGTGTGATCGAACAGGCCCTACCCTGCTGCCTACGTACCTCATCGGGAAAATGAGGATCATAGTCGACGTAGTTCTCCTAACTAAGGTGGAAACTTGTTTGTGTTTTTTAAGAGCTTAACTGTTTATGTCTATGCTCAGGTGTTACAGGCTCGTCTGGTACGAGTGTGTTACCGTCGTGTAAATGAGACATGTCGAAGCAAGTTTGCATTGTGAGTGAATGAGGTGAGAAGAGAATTCCCTAAGGAAAAGACGAGTGTTGTTTGTTTACTGTCTTCTAAAGAAGTGTTTTCTGAGATTGTTGTTTGTGAAACATTCTCATACTAAGACTTGTTCATCGTGGTAGATGGCTTACACCTCGCCCCGAAATGGGACGCGGATAAGTAACCCACGACAAAGTATCATGGTGTACGAGAAAGCTCAACCTTATTAGGTATTTTTTACTTTTCTTTTGAGATGAGAAAGAAAGCAAAGAGAACCAAAGGTAAAATTCTAAAGGGGAACTAATAATCCTAAGTGTTGTCATGCATGGATAAACCTAGGTTAATGCGACTTTCTAATCCTAATGAGAAAAGGAAAGAAAAAGAAATTAGAAAGCAACATACTTCCTTAGGAAGCTAAGTTGTTTTCTAAAGGGGAATTAGCATGAAGTTGTACAAACTAAGCACAAAATGCTAAAGCAAACACACTTTGAAAGCGTAAAGAAATTAAAAGGAAGAAGTTGTGAATAAACTTACCTCCATCTCCCTACAAAATAAAGGTTAGTAGGATAAAGCAATGTGGTAATAGGAATGAGAGTAAAAAAGTACCAAACAATTCCTAATACATCTAGGACCTAATCTAGACTCAATCCTATGTCTAAGGACCCTAAAAACTAGTCAAAGCCAAAATCTAGCAACTACTACAGCTTATATAGCACAAACAGCCACTAAATGCAACGCATAACACAAACAACCTATTATAGCTACCAAACAACATGCAAAATAGGTGTAAAAACCCAAAACAAAATGAATACAACATGTTTTTATAGCTCCTGTTTAAAAATAAAGCTATGAAAACAAAACAGATTCTCATTATTTTTAAATGCACAAAACATGAATTTTGATCCCCACAATGGAATGGAATGATTATTCCAAATCAATGCAACAACATGCAATGGATTATTAATAATGGAATGTAACATCACCATGCAATTAATGGAGGCAAATTAGATGATTTATGTGATTTTTTACATTATGCAATTTTTCAATATGCACATGATTAAACCAAAACATGAACAAATTTCAAGTATGGTGCAAAAACAGAAGTGTACATGATTATTATCATTATATGAAGGATGTTAAACCATGCAAACAATGATCACAATATGATATGAACAAATATGCAACATTTATGCACAAAAAAGGAAACTAACGAAACATGTGTCGAAAGCTATCGAAACTCCATGAACTTGTGCTAAACCAACTCCTAACAATTCCCTAAAATCATGATCTATCAATCTATGACGATAAAAGGAAGAGGGATGCACAAATAAGTAATGAAACCTGCACAACATTAACTGGTTAACGCCCTGGGTTAACCGGTTAGCGACTTCAAAACTCAGTCAATCAGGGGCAAAAACAACATGTTAACCGGTTAACACTGAACCAGAATGCAAAAACAGTGAGGAAAAAAGCACTTCTAGCTATCAACCTACTTCCTAAAACTCCTAATACATCCATGAACATATTAGCACGAAATTGCTACCTAAATATAGCCTTCTAACACCTATAAGCACCAAGAACAAGCTACAATTCTAGCTACTAACAATTAAACCGAATAAACGCATCGCAAACGTAATCTATGAATCAAAGAATACCTTACAGTGAGATAAGGAGAAATAAATTAAATCGAGAAATAGTTTCGGATCCACCAACCTACAAAGTGGAGGCTTGCTTTTGTGATTGTTGTGAGTCGATCGATGCACAAACAAAGAGAATACCGGAGACTCTAAGCTTCGTTCCGCGAGAATGCAAAATAAATGCAATCGATCCGAAACGCTTCCAAAAGGTGAAGTAAACACCGTAACCATGTCGAATCTTCGATCAACCACTGAATTGGTGAAGTTGATGAAGGCTAAGCTTTCGATCTTTCGAGTTTCGATGGGAAAGCTAGAAAGATCTTGGTGATGAAGCTTTTGGTGAGTTTTCGAAAATGGAGATAAAAAGTGAAAGAAAAAAGTGTGATTATGAAGTGAAATTGTGAAAATGAAGTTGAAGTTTTGTTTTGTGAGGTTTGGAGTGAAAATGATTTATATAGGAGCTAGGTTTGGAGTGAGCTTTGGGTTAGAAATTAGCTTGGGCATTAGGTTAGGAAAATAAGGTTAGGAGCTAGCTTAGGAGTTAGTTAGGGTTTCTAGAATATTCCTTGGAATATTCCATAGGAAAGTGGTAGAAGGATCTAGAAAGTGGTGGAAACATAAAGCAAAGTGGAAAGTGGGAAGGGGAAGAAGGCACCAACTGATTTTTGAAATATTTTCCCAAATTTCGCAAGCGTTAACCGGTTAACCCCTGTCGTTAACCGGTTAACGGATGAAAAATTCATATTTTCCCTCCTTTTGGTGGGAAATCCTTAGGATGCATATTCACCGTCCGTTCTGAGCCAAATTCAACCTTAGGTTCTGATATTTGATTTTGCCACTGAGTGAACCCTGATTACATGTCTTGCACACTAACCAATGATGCATGAATTATGTATTTTTATTATTTTATTTATGCAATGTATGGGCGGATATGCAATGCGATGAGCTAAATACCATGAAAATGAGTGGGCAAATTTTGCGGTATTACAATGAGATGAGAATGAGCATGTATATATAGAGTTTTCAATGGTTATAAAACATAACTAATGAAAAAGTTAAATTACAAACACAATGATTAAAAAAAATTAATGAATTCTAACAAGGGAGATAGTGTAAAAGATTTATGAACATCTACCAATGTGACTAGCTCCTCAACTTTGTTAGTTAAGCAGTTTCAGTTTCTCAGAATTTGAACATGTATTCAGCCTCAGAGGACACCTGGAGCTTAGGTTGACAATTGTTCACGTCATGAACTGCATGTTATGTCTTTTCTCAGAGTTTAAACATGTATTCAGATTCAGAAGAAACTTGGAGCTTCGTTGACAAGTGTTGATGTTATGATCTGCATGTTCTGTTCTTGAAATGATAGATTCTTGGATACGAACTGTCAGATCTTTCTGGATTGATTCTGATACAATTCTCCTTCTTACTTCATAAGAAATATTGTTTAGAAATTCAAAAGAACAGAAGTTTTGAAAGTTAAATGTATAGAATTAACATATTCATTATGGACATAATTCCATACTGAGATATTTCAGAATGAAATTAAACCTATCTTCAGCAATGGTTTTTGTAAAAACATCAGCCCATTGATGATTTGTGTCTATGAATTTTAAAAATAAAATTCCTTTCTAAGTATAGTCCCTAATAAAATGATGTTTAATTTCTATATGTTTACCTCTAGAATGTAAATAGGATTTTTAGAAAGACAGATAGTAGAAGTATTATCACAGAGGATGAGAATGTTACTCTCATAAATATTGAAATCCTCAAGTTGATTCTTCATCCAGAGCATCTGAGTACTACATCCAACTGCTGCTATGTATTCAACTTTAGCACTTGAAAGTGCAATTGTAGATTGTGTTTTTATGTACCAAGAGATTAAGTTTTCTCCCAGAAATTGACAGCTTCCAGAAGTACTTTTTCTTTTTGTTTTGTCTCCAGCAAAGTCAGCATCGCAGTACCCTACAAGTTTGTATTCTCTGGATTTTCTCTTCCTTTTCGAGAATGCATGTAGGATGCATTGGAGTTTTAGATGGTTTACTTTCCGACATAGAAATTTTTTTCAGAAGTTCTTTAACATATTTGCTTTGATGAATGTAGGTTCCTTCTGATGTTTGATTGATTTGGATTCCCATACAGAACTTGAGTTCTCCCATTAAGCTCATTTCAAATTCTGCCTGCATAGTCTTAGAAAATTCTTTGCCCAAAGAGCTTTTATTAGATCCAAATATTATATCATCTACGTAAATTTGACAAATCGAAATATCATTTTTAAATGTTATACAGAAAAGATTTGTGTCCACCTTCCATCTGGTAAAATTATTTTCTAAGAGAAAGTTACTTAATCTTTCATACCAAGCTTTGGGAGCTTGTTTTAGACCATATAATGATTTCTTAGGTTTATTAACATATTCTGGATATTTAGTGTTTTCAAAACCAGGGGGTTGATGCACATAAACTTCTTCATCAATGTAACCATTTAAAAAGTGCGCTCTTGACTTCCATCTGATAGAGAGTGATTAAAAGTCTGATAGATTCTAACCTTGCGACTGGTGCAAAGGTTTTTGTATAGTCTATTCCCTCTTGTTGAATATAACCTTGTGCAACCAGTCGTGCTTTGTTTCTGACAACTTCTCGTTTTTCATTTAGTTTGTTTCTGAAAACCCATTTGGTTCCAATGATATTGAATCCTTTGGGTTTAGGAACTAGATCCCATACATCATTTCTAGTTAATTGATTTAGTTATTCCTGCATTGCAAGTACCCAATAATTTTTTGAGAGAGCTTCGTCAATGGAAGTGGGTTCAATCAGCGAGACTAATCCCATTAGAGATTCTTCAGAGTTTCTGAATGAAGATCTTGTTCTGATTGAATTATCTTTCTTTCCCGGAATTTTATCTTCTGGATGATTCAGAATGCTTCTGGATTATATCTTTTGAATGGGTTCTTCAAAACTTGTTGTGGCATTTGTGTTGTGTTTTTCTGTAGATGGTTGTTCTTCAGATGTTCTAGTTTATGTAATTTGAACTTCTATATCTTCAAGAGATTCATTATGCTTTGTCTTTTCAAGACCAAGCTTATCATCATATCTGACACAAATAGATTCCATCACAATACGTGTTTCTGTATTTTATACTCTGTATCCTTTCAAACATTCAGAGTATCCTAACATGAAACATTTTTGTGCCTTAGAATCGAACTTGTTCATAGGATCATTAATGTTCAGAATAAAACAAGTACATCCAAAAGGATGGAAATAAGAAATGTTGGGCGTTCTGTCCTTCCACAATTCATATGGAGTCTTCTCCAGAATAGGTCTTATAGAGATTCTATTCTAAATATAGCATGTTGTATTTACTTCTTCTGTCAAAAAGTGTTTAGCCATGTTAGTTTCATTGATCATGGTTATGGCCATCTCTTGTAAAGTTTTGTTCTTTCGTTCTACAATCCATTTTTTTGTAGAGTTTTAGGATAAGAGATATCATGAGAGACGCCCTTTTCATTAAAAAATAATTCCAATTTTTTTTTTCAAATTCTCCACCATGATCACTTCTGACTTTTACAATTCTAAACTCTTTTTCATTTTGAACTTGTTTGCAGAAGGTAGAAAATACAGAGATTGACTCGTCCTTGTGTCTAAGGAACTTTACCAATGTCCATCTACTATAGTCATCTACGATCACTAATCCATACTTCTTACCATTGATTGAGGCAGTTTTCATTGGTCCAAAAAAATCAATGTGCAGAAGTTCTAATGGTCTAGTGAAAGAAATAACATTTTTTTATTTGAAAGTAGGTTTAGCAAATTTGCCTTTCTGACAGGCTTCACACAGAGCTTCTGAGTTGAACTTAAAATTAGGAAGTCCTCTGACCAAATTGAGTTTGTTAATCTGAGATAATCTTCTCATATTAACATGCCCTAATCTTTTGTGCCAGACCCATTGCTCATCGTTAACAAACATAAGGCATTTTCATATTCTGACTTTTTAGTTGAGAAAGTTTTATTTTATAAATGTTGTTCTTTCTCTTCCCATTAAAGAGGATTGTTCTATCTTTCTGACTAACAACTTTGCAGAACTTTTGATTAAAGATTATATCATAACCGTTATCACTTAATTGACCTATTGATAACAAGTTATGCATCAGTCCTTCAACTAACAGAACATTAGATATAGAGGGAAGAGTATTGTTACCAATGATTCCAGAGCCAATGATTTTTCCTTTCTGATTGCCTCCAAAACCTACGTAGCCTCCAAATTTAAGCTCAAGACTTTGGAACATATGCTTTCTTCCCGTCATGTGTCACGGGCATCCAGAGTCCAAGTACCAAGATTGGTGTTTCAATCTTGCTGTTAAAGACATTTGTAGCATAGAGAACTTATCCTTAGATACCCATATCTTTCTGGGTCCTTGTTTGTTAGAACTTACAAAATTCTGATTAAGTTTAGGTTTCTCAATAGAATTTGTAGAATAAGATGACTCATTGGTGTATTTTAATTCATGTTTGTGACCATATGTAAAGTGAGAATTTAAAGATGTGTTGTATTTTATGACCGTGTCATCAACTTGTTTAAATTTATGTGGTGCTTCTCCTTTAGGTTTAACGTATCCTATGTCTCTTCTACCATTTTTGCTAACTCCATAGATTATTGAGGAAATTCTGCTTCTGTCTATGTTTTTAGCTAGAAATTTTTGAAAATTGTGATCATATTGTTTTATGATGCTATCATAACTAGATATAACTTTTGAGTCAGATTCTTTCTGAGCTTAATGTTTTTCAAAATAGTTTTCAAGTTTTGAAATGTTTTCTTTAAGCTCATAGTTTTCTACTTTTAGTTTCCTTGTTTCAGGTTTTTGTATTTGAATTGAAGTTTCTGATATTTTTCAAGAATTTCTGAGAGACTATCTTCTAATTGAGATCTAGATAGCTTAGAGAATACATCTTCTATTTCTGAATCTGATCCAAATTCTGATAAGTTGGTATCATCTGATACGTTGGCCATTAAATCGATGCTGGCATGTTCATCTTATGATTTTGATTCAGCTTAAGACGATTCTGAGTCATCCCAAGTAGCCATAAGACTTTTCTTCTTGTCTTTGTTGAATTTCTTCTTAGGCTTTTCTTTATGTAGTTTAGGACAATCACTCTTGTAATGTCCAGGTTACTTGCATTCATAGCATACTACTTCTTTGCTTCTAGACTTCTTGTAACCAGAGGATGATTCAGAGTGATTGCTTGATCTTCTGGGATTCCTGAATTTCTTTTGTTTGTGCTTCCAGAGTTGTTGAACCCTTCTAGAAAGGAGTGATAGTTCGTCTTCTTCTAATGAGTCGCCAGAGCTTTCTTCTTTTGCCTGAAAAGCTTTAGATTCAGATTTGTTAGATTTAAGAGCAACAGACTTACCTTTCTTCCGAGTTTCATCTTCTTCAAGTTCTATCTCGTGACTCCTCAAAGAGCTGATCAATTCTTCAAGAGATATTTCATTCAGATTCTTTAATAACTTTATAGCAGTGACCATGGACATCCATGCCTTTGGCAAGCTTCTGATGATCTTTTTCACATGATCTACTATTGAGTAACCTTTGTCCAGAACATTTTATCCAGCAACCAGAATTTAAAACCTTGAGAAAATTTTCTTAACTGTTTCGTTTTCTTCCATTTTGAATGCTTCATACTTCTGAATGGGTGCCAAAGCTTTGGTCTCCTTAACTTGAGTGTTGCCTTCATGCATCATTCTCAGAGAGTCAAACATATGCTTGGAAGATTCTCGATTTGTGATCTTCTCATACTCTGTGTATGAAATGACACTCTAAAGAATTGTTTTGGCCTTGTGACGATTTCTGAAGTCTTTCTTCTGTTGGATTGTCATATATTTTCTTTCAATCTTCGGACCATCGTCTCCAACTGGATGATTGTAACCATCAGTTACCATATCCCAGAGGTCTCCATCAAGAGGCAGAAAGAAGCTTTCCAGAACATCCTTCCAATAATCAAAGTTCCCACCGTTGAACACTGGACGTTTGCCATTGATCTTGCCATTCCGATTGTCGTTGTGGTTCTGGAATTGTTCCGCCATATTGTTTTTCTTCGGGATCTTTTTCTGACACGGTTAAGTGTTGGCACCCATAACCAGGCGCTCTAATGCCAATTGAAGGGACGAAAAACACAAGAAATGGGGGATTTGAATTGAGGTTTTCAAAAATTAAGGCAATGAACACGATTAATTTATCCTGGTTCATTTGAACACAAACTACATCCATTCCACCCGCCAAGGTGATTTCGCCTCTCTGAATGAGGTCTTAATCCACTGATCAATAAAGATTACAAAATCACAATGACCTACTGTCAAAGTCTTCTTGAGTCAACTAACTAACACTTTAGTTATTCGAGGTTTATCAAAAATTAATTACAAGTGTGTAAAAAAATTGCTTCTAAAAAACTATTATCACAATCGTGATATTATTACACAATATTATCTTAAGATTGATGGAAAAGAAATTTGAATAATAAATATGCGCGCGAGAGAGTTCTTGCAAATTTCTTCCTGTTGACTCCTTTATATAGTTGTGGAGATTTGAACCGTTGGAGACATCTTAACATATTTTTGGATGGAGATAAAAGTCATAGAAGAGTTTCCAAAAATAAAGATTCATGTCTGGAGCCGTTAATTCTTTGATCTTCAATTAATGAGGTTGATTCTGAAAATCAGAACTCGCATGTATCATAGTTTGATCAACTTAGTAGCTTGTGATGAGCGTGTGTTGCACATAGAGATCTTCCATACAGACTTTCATAATATTTTCTTGTAGTAGAACTTCTGTAATGAGAATCTTCTTATTTTTGCGTTAAAACTTCTATCATCTTAAAAACTTCTTGTTTTTCATCAGAGATTCTGCACGTTAAATCCAATAATTTTAAGAAGTATATTTTGCTCTTCATAAAAATATTTGTTATCATCAAAATTTAATTAAAGAGAGTAGAATCAAAATTCTTGTTCTAACACCAATTTTGCACTAATATTTAAAATGCATGCTAATTTAAGAAGTGTGATCCACTATTAGTTAGTTAACTATATACTTATGATGATGGCTAATGAAAAATATTACCGATAAACATTTTCCATATATAGTGTAGCTCATAGAAAAGTCTAAATGTTTAGAGCCGTTACAGTATTAATTGCAACACATATTGGTACCATTTATTAGTATACCATACTATACACTCGCATCCATTTTTTTTTTTAACCTGTGAGACAAATAAAAGAAACCAATTAAGCTAGAACAAAGAGAAGAAGACACTAAAAGCATTGTTAATTATTCCAAATGTTTTCTCTTCTTCTTAATAGTACATGCCTTTTAAATTATTATGAGCAAATCAATAAATATTTTTTGATAAACACGAAAGTTCAAAATATACCTTGAGTTTCATGGATTTACATATGAATTTATTTTTATCAATTAGCTTATTGATTAGACTAAGGAGTATAAATAGTTTAGATTGTCTTTGACATGGTCTAGTAGTTCATATACATTTAAATTTCTTATTCGGTCTAACAAATAACTTATTGATTAGACTATAGCCTTTTAAATTTAACAAGTATATATATATATATATATATATATATATATATATATATATATATATATATATATATATATATATATATATATATCGTAAATAATTATAAAATGGAATATGTTGGCAACGTGAAGCAATGATTTTCACAAGTTAGTAGAGTAGAAAACTTTAATGCAGTGGCATGGAGTATAATGGGTTTTAGACACTAGAATAGATAGTGTGCTTTGACATATATTCGGTTTATGTGGAAGAGAAAGAAGGCAGGTAGAGCCATGAGGGGGGATCGTCCCTGCCATTCTCTGCTTTTAAAGATTTTGGTGTCGGCAACGTACTCTACACTCTTACGTGTGCTGCAAATAATGTTTAATTGTTTATAATGCAGAGGTGTAAGAGTTTATAGATTTATATCTGGTTAAGTATGTTCTATTGATGATTATGGAATATTATGTTTTAAAATAGATCTAGATCAACGACCAGAGTTGAAGAGATGCAATGAAGACCAACCATGAATGGGTATATGGAAGCGATCTCACATTCAAATTAGGTTATGATTAGGTCGTGTTGGTGTAAATGTGAGTAATTAAATAGATAGAATGTAGGGTTATATATATATATATATATATATATATATATATATATATATATATATATATATATATATATATATATATATATATATATATATATATATATATATATATATATATTATAAGGGGGTGTCAATAGCATTGGAGTTTCCCTTAAAAAAATTTGGAAAGCGTCAATTGGGCTGCAGTCTCCCATAAAATTTAAGGGGGCGTCAATAGAACTGAAATCTCCCTTTTGACGATTTTTTTATATTTTAAATAATTATGGCAAAAAAAAATACTATTTAATAATAATAATTAAAAACTGAAGGGTTGTCCATGCCTTCATAGTTTTGTTGGGGTGGTTGGGATGATGAGTCAATCTCGGGACAGTGGCCTAGTTGGTTGAGCAATGATAGTGGCGTGAATGATTGAGTGGGTAAAAAATGTTATGGAGTTTGGAATGATTGGGAGAATGATTGGTTTGGTTGTTAGGTTACTTGGTATGATTGGTGGTATGATTGAGAGTATGATTGGTTGGGTAGTTGGGTTTGTTGGAATGGGGTGGATTGGTAGTGAGTTTGTTCGTTGTATTGTGGTTGTGTGTGTGACATAGTTGGTTGACTTTGATTGTAATTAGTTTGGTTGGATGGTTGTTGGGTATTTGATGATGATGCTCGTTGGCGTGGGTCAACCAAATATCTTAGATCAGACAATAATCCAATGAAAATCGATCTATACCAATAAAGGTATTCCCTAGTTGGTTTCATCTCGAATGGATGCACAGTGTCTCTCAAGATTGTATCATGGTGATGCCTCCATTCACGATTCTTAGCCCTTGCATAGTTTGTCCATGGTTTGTAATTCTATTGGTCTGAGACTTTATTGTTGTGGCATTGCTTGAAACATCTTGGAGGCGGAGGAATTTCTTGCCGCATTCCAAATTGAAGTTTGACCTGATCACTATTGTGCATCTCCACCGTAGTGAAGTTAATAATCGTTGTCTTCGCAGTCCACACGGTAACGTCTTGTTAATTGACTTGATGCTCACCTTCTAAATCAAGATAAGGTCTCCAGATAAACTATAGATGAAAAAATATTTGCTTAGTATATGCTAACGAATAATGTCTTAATAATAAATATACAATGTATTTTAAGTAAATAGTTTAGTCACAATACATCATCTGGACCCAGATGGTCTATTAGGCTTCTGTATTGAATGATGCTCCAATGGGGGCATTTGTCGTAATCCATATCAAGCGCCGACCACCTTCAAATTAAATATAAATTATTAAGTAAATGTAATAAAAGTTAAGTAAAAGGAAATAAGTATGGTGTAAAATTACCTTGTTGCGTATGGAAATACGTATGGATTACGGTTTACTGACGATAAATTGGTCATTCTCGACCAACCCCAAGCTTGTAGCAGAACAACACATCCGGTAAATGTTGATGTATTTGTCGTTGCATTATTACACAAAGATCTATATACATTCGATAGACAAGCAGACCCCAACTATATGTTTTTATTTCGTCTATATCTTCTAATAAAGGTAGATACATAAGGTGAATAGTCGAACCAGTTGTATCCGGATATAAAAATAATCCTATTAATAACATTATATAAAATCTAGTTTTTACTATAAAAGAAATTTCAGGAGATTGTTCATTCAAAATTATAGCATTATAATTTCTTTTGAGCCACGATAATTTGATCTTTTGACCCCTCAAATATCTTAGAGTCACGGGTAAACTTAATAATTCCTCAGTAATACTTAAATGAATATTTGCGTCACCATTTACCGCTTTACCGTCAATTGGTAAACCCAATAACATATATGTGTCTTCAAGGGTTACCGTATATTCACCAGTCGGGAGATGGAATGTATGTGTCTCGGGTCGCCACCTCTCCTGAAGAGCAAGAATATACTTTGTATCTACCGAATAAGTTTTGAATTTTATTAGATCACCAAATCCAGCACACACCAAATATGGTTCAATTAAAATTTCGTGTTCGATATATGTATGAACACGAGTACGGAACAAATTAGGGTCCTATGCAAAATAAAAATTATTAACATATACACACATAGTATAATGAAGAAATATATTTACATATGAACAATTATACTTACATATGAGGCAATGTTGGCTATTGTTCCCCTATGTTCTTCTCCCATTGTTAAAAGAGTCATCCCTTACCAAATAATAATTTGAATATTTGAATTTGTAGCAGTAAATTTTATAGTTGATGAATGTATTTATGTTAGTATGCATCTATTTATAATACATAATTTTATGAAGAAGATGAAGCCATGCATTAATGCATTTAAGAAGTGTGGGTGGGATGGTTGCCATGCATTAAGATATTCCTTACGCAGAAAGCACACAAGCATGCATGGAGTTTGTTGGATGCATTAAATGTGGCTCCAAAGCAGTTGGCGCCCTTGACCAAATTTATGAGGGGGCTCCATAACAATTGGCGCCCTAGTCTAATCATGTAGGAGGAGGCTTTACTGGTATTGACACCCTTGACAAAAATTTATGAGGGGGGTCTGCACTTGTATTGGCACCCTAGTCTAAGATTTTTCACCCAATTTCTTACCTCGTGATAGTTTATATATTAAGTTAGTAACCACATTTATCTACACCAAAATTTTATCTATACCAATATAATTATCTACACCATATTTCACTAAAAATATGGATAATACACCAAAATCTTATTCATACGCAAGCTAATGTAGACACATACGTATCTGATATATCGGGTTTTGGTTTTCAAAATATCGATGTTACCCTATTTACAATTAGCAGGAAATCAAATTTATTTCAAAGAGCGATTAGAGTAAAAATTAAGTTCTGGTCCAATATCTCAAATTATCTATAAAAATCATGTTTTTTTAAATAATCAGGTGAAATATTTTCAACATAAGATACGAGATGATGAGGATGTTCAGAGCATGTTTCAGAGCCATGAACATTCTGGATTCAACTACGTTGATTTGTATCTATTACTTAGTCAACATTCGGATTCCCAAACTTTTGGCGAATCGCAAGTGATGGATCAATCACAACTATTTGATCAACCTTCAACAATGGAGCCAAATGAAGTTGATGTTGTAGATAAAGAGGAAGAAGAAAATGAGGTTATGGTTGATCAAATGGTCAATTTGTTTGGAACTAGAGACTACACTGCAGTCACTCCACTTGAAGACGTGGGTGTAGATACATAGGCAATACCATTGAGTTATGTCTATTGTCCTTCCAACACATGACTAACTTGCAGTTGGATGGAGAAGAACCATCATCAGATATTCTCTACAATCCTTCTCAACAAATTGAAGGTGTTTTAAAAGTGAGGAACCAATACCGCACTAAAGCCAATTGTGTGAAAGTTTTCATCAAGTTTCATATGGATAATTCTTGTGATTTTGATGTAGATCGAACTGATGCAAAACGTTATGTGGTAGTATGTTGTAACAAACCCTGCAAGTTTCGGTTAGCAGCATCCTTTCGGAAGAGAAGTGATTGTTAGGAGATAGGTTCAATGGAACCACCTCATAGTTGTACAACCACCATGCTTCATCAAGATCATGGTAAATTAAGTTCCTAGTTAATATACAGACACATTTTGCATCTTGTGGGCAAAGATCCATCTGTGAAAGTGAGCACAATAATCTCTCATATAGTTGACTGGTTAAACTATACACCTTCCTATACAAAAGCTTGGATTGCAAGAATGAAGGAAATTGAACAAGTGTATGGTAATTGCGAGAAATCTTACAACCAACTACCACAATATTTGGTTGCACTTCAAAAATATGTTCCTAGAACAATTGTTGTATTGGAGTCACTTCCAGAATATACTCCAGATGGAACCTGTGTCGAGGGAAGTATAATATTCTCCCGCCTCTTCTGGGCATTTCAACTGTGCATCAAAGGTTTTGCATACTGAAAACCTATTATTCAAGTTGATGGAACATTTTTATATGGAAAATACAAGGGAACATTGCTAATGGCGGTTGCACAAGTCAACAACAATAATATATTTCCAATAGCCTTTGCTTTAGTTGAAGGTGAGACAGTTGAAGGATGGAGTTTCTTCCTTAAGAATATCAGAACACATGTCGCTCTGCAACCCAATTTATGTTTGATTTCCGACAGACATGTATCTATCGTGAGCGCTTACAGTAATCCTGCAAATGGTTGGCACACTCCTCCTTTTGTCCATGTATTTTGTATAAGACACATTGCTCAAAACATCATGCGGGAAATAAAAGACAAAAATCTACGTAAAAAGTTGTGAATGCGGGGTATGCCTTAAACCAACCATCATTCTTGTACTACCGTCAGGAAATAAGAATGTCAAATGGGGACGCATTAAAATGGGTTGATACCATTCCAATAGAGAAGTGTACAAGGGCATTTGACGGGGGACGCTGATGGGGCCATATGATGACAAATATTGTGGAATCCATGAACGGCGTATTGAAGGGAACTAAAAACCTTCCCATCACTACATTAGTGAGAGCAACCTATTATAAGTTGGGAACACTATTTGTGAAAAGGGGTAAATAATGGAGCGCGGTCTTGGATTCAGGGTAATTATTCAGTGAAACATGCATGAAATTTATGAAGGAGGAAACTATTAAAGTTGTCTCACATCGAGTTAGGGAATTTGACTGTCATGATAACAACTTCATTTTTGAGGAGACAAAGGATCATAATGAAGGCCGACCAATAGGATACTATCGGGTGGAGATTAATAAAAATTTGTGCAACTGGGGAAAGTTTCAAACATTCTGTATTCCTTGTTCCCGTGTCATTGCGGCTTGTTCGAGTGTTAGTCATGATCCATTCTACCTAGTATCACACGTTTGCAAAGTCGTTAACTTATTCAATATCTACAACAATATCTTTCCAGTGAGGATTATTGATGGGCTAAAGACGTATCTAATTATGTGTCTAGCGGTATCTTAACTGCAAGTGCACAGCCTATCGAAGTAATATTTAAGATTATCGATCCACAGGGACTCTATGGTTACTTAGTGCTAGAGGAATTTCTAGTTTAGCTAAGGTGAAGGGTTGTCACGATTTTTGGTTGTTTTTAAAGATTAAAGGCGGGAATTAAATTTAAGTTTAATAAATAATACTAAGGCGGTCGGTATGTAATTATGCTAACTTAGGCGGGTCAATCTAATCTAGGCTTATAAAGATGGTTCACTTAATCTATTCTGTAGAGGTTACCAGTTTAAATATCTTTAACTCACACTCTAGTGGTCTTATCTCAGATCTTACCCCTAAAGCCCTATGCCTGCTCTCGCTAGCCCATAAGTGTTTAGAAATAATTTTTGGAAACTTAGTAATTTTAATTTATTTTAAAGCGCTCTCGCTGTGTTTAATTTAAATGCCTAACTTTAGCTATCTGGTTAAAATCTCACACTCTCGTGGTCTTGACCTAACCTAATACATTTTCCTTACTCTCGTAACAAAAAGGTTGATTTTATAATAAAAAGTCTCAGCCAGAATTTTAAGCTCTTAATTATTTTAAGCCTAGAGTTGATTTTACCGATTTAGTTTGTTTTAATTACATACCGCCCTAAGGTATTTAGCTACTCATTATTGTTGAACCAGACAGAGGCAGAGAAACATAAAATAAAATATGCATGGCAGAAAAATAAATATTCAACATAAATATAAATGCAATTTAATATAAACCTGGATAACAATAAAAGTAGTAGACTCCTTCTTCCACAGGCTGGAAAGCTCGGAGTATTGACCGGAATCGGAAATAAATAATTCTAAAAGAATCTGAAGGCTTTGAAACAAATTAATTTATAACAATTTCCTGATGTTGGAAATTGTTATAAGGTTGGTTGGGATACAAGAAAATAAAGCAAAGAAATTAATGCTGGAAAAATAAAGGGTGCAAAATAAATTCGGCAGAGCTTCCGCAAGAAATTAAAAACTAAAAAACTCTGTAAATTGTTCATTCAAATTAAGCTATTTATAGAGAACTAAATGGGCTTGGCAGTTGGATTTTTTTGTGCTTGGGCCTCGTAGGAAAATGAGAGAATCCAGGGAACGTGGAATACTTGGTCTGCTGGAAAATAGGCACGTTGGTCTTCATGCAGCGTAATGTTCATGACCAAGTCTTCAGTCAAAATACCCTAATTTTCCCTTGTCACGGTCGTGACAAGGATGTCACGTTCGTTTTCCTTGTATGATATGCGTCACGGTCGTGAGGGACTTGTCACGGTCGTGAGTGCTCCTTTTAGAGTGTCACGGTCATGACACCTAGGTGACGACCGTGAGTGTTACAAAATATGCAGGTTATGCAGAATTCCTCATTTCTTCATCTTTTAATGGTTTTTTTTTGCTCATTTCACTTGTGGCTCTTGATTTAGCTCTGTATATGATGTACCTGCAAAATGGCAAAGAAAACTCGAGGAATCGGGTGTTAAAACGACAATTATGCGACAAAACGGTATTGAAACATAGCAATATAATCGATACTTTTTCTCGTTATCAAACTTCCCCAAACATAAACCTTTGCTTGTCCTCAAGCAAATAGTCGGTTGAAAATTGTCGGACAAGTTTTTATCGACGCACACACATAACAAATCGTACGAAGGATCGTTTTGTCGGATAAACCGGTACTTTGATAAAACACTAACGATACACTAATGACACAAGCAACAAGCTAAGTCGTCGACTTCCCGTTAAACGAAACATTCGGTAATTGCGTTACGATTCCACCTAGAGTCTTTCGATCTTATTTCGCCCGGTTTCATTCTAGCGCAATCACATTAAGCCCTTTGCCTTAGCACGCACGTAGTGGAGTAGCCGGTTAGCGAATTTGATCCTTTATAAGCACGGGGTCTGGTACACGAATGTGGTAACCCTACATACATTATCCAATTTGGAGGTTGTGGGGGATCGAGCCGTAGCACGCCCTACCAAGTTCAAAACCAGTACCTCAGAACCAACCCGCAATGGACTCCTTATCATATTTCTCGTTTCTTATATGCGACCGTGTACTTTGGTGCAATTTCTTTTCATTTGCATCGAGATATGAAGGATCATTATAGATTAGGCATCAAACGCTTATATTCATCGGCTCCCCACGTGGTTTGTGTTCAGACGGTGCTGACTGCTAGTATAAACTACTAGGGGTTACTTTAGAACTGAAACTTAAGGTGTAGTCGTAACAATCATCGGAACGGAATTGCTTAAGTGGGAAGTCTAAGGTGTCAAGACTGTATTGATCTTGTTGAATCGTTCTCAGCTTCCTAATTATGATTTCGTAGGTAAGTCGGGTAATGCGAAGAATTAATTAAAGATTTTTTTCGGTATGGCTAAATAAACGGGGAAAGTTCGAAACTAAAGAAAATAGCACAAAAATTGCTCTGTTTCATTAACTTACGAAAAGAAAATACAACGGAATGGAAAAGTGCGGAAAGGGAAAATGCGGAAAATGAAAGGTACCTCTCCCACACTATATCAGACATTGTCCTCAATGTTGTGATATAATAGCGAGTACAATACAAACTACGGAAATGGAAAAACATATACAAAAACTAAAACTAAGGCTGTTGATGACCACGGCCTCGGCTTCTGGTGCGGGAGCGTCTGGTCGGAGTCGCTTCAGGATCAGAACCGGTACCGGTGATAACAGTGATATCAATGCGCAAAGCCTCTAGCTCGCAAAAGATCTCTCCGAGCTTCTCATCAGTAGACCTCTGGTTGGTTGCAATAGTGCGGAGTAATGCATCATGCTGCTCCTTCTGCCTTCGCTCCAGTGCGGCATTCATCTGGTTTTGCTGATGAATCGCACGGAGGATTTCCTCAAGTGTATATTCTTGTGCAGGAGGCTGTCGGGTGGATGACTCAGGAATGTTCTGGACAGGCTCAGCTGCATCCATGGCGTCTTGCATCTCGTCCGCTGGTAGATCGGCCTGCTCATCAGGAATGGGGGCGTGGCCGACAGCATCCGGTAAAGCAAAGAGCCAGTTGGCTCGGCTAGACGGATCGATGCGGTCACAGCACGGAAAGATGATGTGGTGATAAACAGTGCCTTGGATAACAGGGCTAAACCTGCCATCCTCTCTCTATGCAATCAAGTGGGCGGACCTGCAATAATTCTTCGTTAGGAACTCGGCGGCTCTGCTAGGCAAATTGACGACCAAGTCACCAAGTTCCAACTGAATGGCTAGGGTAGTGACAATGCCGCCTATGTAAAAGGGGGTTGCGCCTCTTTGCGCAATGGACTGGATATGGGATAGCATGAACGGGGCAGCGTTAATAGGCTCGTCATTTAGAGCGCAGTGCATAAACAAAAGCTCCTTGGAGTTGAGCTTGTGGTTACTCTCTCGTGCAAAGATGGTGTTGCATATGATGCGATGAAAGTATCTGATCGCCGGGTTGTGGATATGCGTAGCATTCAGGCTCTGAAAGGCTGAGGCACGGGTGTTGGTGATGTCGTGCCATAAGGTGAAAGCGGTTTCACTGAAATTGTCCGGCACGCGGAGGTGAGCTTCATTCCCGTGATCGAAGCCTAGCAACTTGGCAATCCTTGTTTGCGAAACTTCGAACTCCCGGCCAAGCAATCTGAACTTAGCAACGCCGGTGAGTTGACTCTGAGAACCGGTAGGAGTGATGTAATGGAATGAGCTTAGGAATTCCAATGTCAGAAGCTCGAATGTGGGCTGGGGCTGACTGCAAAGATCCCACAGACCAACCTTTTGAAGCAGGCTCTTGACACTGTAAGCATTCCCAATTCTCTCAAATAGACAGTGTCGACATATCGCGTGGGTTGAACACCATGGTTCTGGAATCGGATGAACCTCTGTCTCTGGTTTTCTCCATGCTCACGATCTCTAAATTGAATTGCTTCCATTGCATGCAAGAACAAGAGTGGGAGATAAGAGGTTTTTGGTTTTTGTGAGAAAAGTGATAAAATGAGAGAAAATTGGTTCGGATTAATAATGCAAGGTGAGAATGTGATAGGTGAGGAGTAAATGGAGAGGTTAATGGGGTTTAATTTGGTAATGGGAGTTTACAAAAGTTGGAAAAGATAATGGGTGGTTTTGAAAGTTATGGGAGATGAAAGAAGAAGTGGTTTCGAAGAAGAAACAGTTCTGTTTCTCACGAATCCTATAATTGGGGTCGTCACGATCGTGAAGGGGGGATGACGGTCGTGACGCGCTAATTAGCTTGTCACGATCGTTAGGGGGTGATGACGATCGTGAGGGCTTAAATCCTTGAATAATTTCCAGAATGCATTATTTCTCTCACGTTACAATTTATATAATATTTTTTTGTATCACTTCTCACTCAATATTAAACATAAACAACATATAGTATATAATACCAACATAGTACTTGTAAATTTCATCACACGAGAGATTATATAAAACATAAATCAATTCAAACATAACAGTATATAAATTGAAAGCATATAAATTGATTAAATTGGAAAAATTTGTAAACTAGAAATGCTTTGCTTGATAATTGAAGTGAAATTACATTAATGAAAATACGGTACAAAAATGTTTGCGAAATGTAAAACTAACTAGAAACGAAAACAATAAGTAAAATAAGCTAGATCACTACAGCATTTTCAAAAGTGCTTCTTCAAATCTTCGATTGCAGAGTTCAGGTTGTAGAATTGCTCACATGTTATGTCTGTTAGACCTATAATGTCCAATCGCATGCTCTTAATCTCATCCTTAACGGTGTTTATGTCAGTTTGGTAAGCTTCAAGAGTGTTCATGATGTTCTTTAAGTTGTCAGCATAATCTACTTGATTCACTTCAGGGGTTTCAATCACTTCGTCAGTGTGGTCAATGTCATGGTAACCAGGAGGTGTCTCAGGGTCACTTTCTACAACGGTCATTATATCATCCTGTATCTTGTAAGATTGAGGTGTTTCAGGAGTAGATGGATAGTCAGGTGGGTTTAACTCATAAAGCCAATTATCCTTATTATGAACACTCACTCTAGCATGGTTTGGTAGTGTGAACAGGGTTACTACTTCATTCCTGATTAGGTACTCGAAAGGTGGATGTCCTAAATTCCTTAAGATATGACGATTAAAGCAAAAGTTAAGATTCATAGGACGGATGGTACCTAAACGGTTACACCTGTGCAATTGGTATCTAAGTCCTAAGGCATCAGCAATCATGGTTACAAGACCTCCTACTAATATAGGTAAATCAGGTTCTTCTTGGATTCGGGTGAAGGTTTGCATCATGAAAGGCACACCATTGACTGGCTGTCCATTAGTGAAACATGACATAATGAATATCTCATCTTTAGATACTCCAGTAAGGTTTTCTTCTTTTCCAAAGAAGGTGTGGGCTAGGATCTTATGGAAGTAACGGATAGCAGGGTTATGTATCTCATCATTGTTCATGCCAATTGATTCAGGGTGGTAGTTTCCGGTTAATGTTCCCCAAAAGAAATCCAGCTCAATGTCCATCAATTCTACCTGTGTGGTAGTAAAAGCAAAGGGTCCACTAGGGAATCCTAATAAGTCAGCTAGTTCTTTATGGTTAAAGTCATATTCTATTCCAAATAGGCGGAAACTGATAAATCCTTTCCTGAATCCAAAACCGCGCTCGGGTAGGTAAACTAAGGAGCTGAGGAACTCATGGGTGAGCTCGCGGTAAGTCACAAACTTTTGTTGAATCAGTGCATTCTCCCATCCAAGCCGGTTAAACAAGTATAGGATGCTATCATGTATACCTAAGGTTTCCATAGTCAGATCATCCGGGTACAGAGTCAAATCCATTGGTCTCTGTGATAACTCTTCAAATTTCATTCTTTGGTTCCTACCTCTAAATTTGGTTTCCATAAGATTTATCGGTTGGTTAGCCATAGTTAGTGCAAATACGGAGGAAACAAATCAGGGGAAGAAGGAAAATGGAAAAGACTTTAGAAAATCTGTAAAAGTGATTTAAAATTAAAATAAGGAAAAATAAGAAAATAAAATGCATAAATTAAAAAGCAATAATAGTAATAAGGAAATAAAAATATAATAAAATGACAAAACAAATAAATGAATAATAAAATGATAAATGACAAAATAATAAAATGATCAAAATGATTTAAATGATTTAAATGATTAAATGGGTAAATGATTTGAATGGGTTGCCTCCCACTAAGCGCTGTTTTTATCGTCTAAAGCCTGACGTAATACTTAGGTGTAGATTAATCAGGGAAATTAGTGGACAACTCTAAAAGTCTTAGACTATTTGCATAATCTCTATTTTCAACTTTATGATAATGTTTTAAACGTTGTCCGTTTACTGTGAATGGTTCACTATTCCTACCCTTAATTTCTATTGCTCCGCTCGGGAACACTCTAGTTATTTCAAAGGGTCCTGACCATCTAGATTTTAGTTTTCCAGGAAAGAGCCTAAGTCTTGAATTAAAGAGGAGTACCACGTCTCCCACACTAAATTCTTTCCTAGATAGGTGTTTATCATGCCATCGCTTAGTTCTTTCTTTATATATCTTAGCATTCTCATAAGCATCTAGCCTTAACTCTTCTAATTCGTTAATATCTAGGATTCGCTTCTCTCCGGCAGCATTATAGTTTATATTGAGAGTTTTGATCGCCCAATAGGCTTTGTGTTCTAGTTCTACCGGGAGGTGACAAGATTTTCCATAAACTAATTTGAAAGGTGTAGTTCCTATGGGTGTCTTGTAAGCGGTCCTATAAGCCCATTAAGCTTCATTAAGTTTAGATGACCAATCTTTCCGAGATATGGCGACAGTCTTTTATAAGATTTGTTTGATTTCTCTGTTCGAGACTTCGACTTGTCCACTTGTTTGTGGATGATATGGTGTTTCCACACGGTGTCTTACTCCATACTTAGATAGTAATTTGTCAAAGATTTTTGAAATGAAGTGCGAGCCACCGTCACTTATGACGAGTCTAGGCACACCAAATCTGGGAAAGATTATATTTTTGAAAAGCTTTATTACTACTCGTGTGTCATTTGTAGGAGAAGCTATAGCTTCGATCCACTTTGAAACATAATCAACAGCTACGGGTATGTAATTATTACCGAAAGATGATGGGAATGGTCCCATGAAATCTATTCCCCAGACGTCAAAGATTTCTACTTCCAATATTCCTTTTTGAGGCATTTCATCTCTTCTTGAAATATTACCGGTGCGTTGACACCGATCGCAATTTATTACAGCGGTGTGGACATCTTTCCATAGATTAGGCCAGAATAGGCCGGCTTGTAAGATTTTTGCACAAGTCTTGGAAGTGCATGCATGTCCACCATAAGGAGATGAATGACAATGAGCAATGACATCTTCTATTTCTTCTTCGGGAATACATCGACGAAAGATTCCATTGGGTCCTCTTTTGAACAATAATGGTTCATCCCAATAGTAATGTTTGAGATTGTGAAAGAATTTCTTTTTCTGCTGATAGGTTAAATCAGGTGGAAGAGCTCCTGCAGCTAGGTAGTTGACAATGTCAGCGTACCATGGCAGTCCTACAGTCGTTTGGATTGTTTCCACGGGTTCTGGTTCATCTACGTCTAACTGAACTGGGTCGCTTCCTATTTGTGCTATCAGCTGTTCATACGGAAAATCATCGTTAATCGACACTTGTTCTGGTTTAATACCTTATATTCTAGATAAATGGTCCGCTACGACGTTTTCAGTACCTTTCTTATCTTTTATTTCGAGATCAAACTCTTGTAAGAGTAAAATCCATCTCAAGAGTCTTGGTTTAGCATCTTTCTTAGTCAATAGATATCTGATAGCAACGTGGTCTCTGTAAACGATTATTTTCGCTCCTACTAGGTAAGAACGGAATTTGTCAAGTGCAAAGACAACTGCTAACTATTATTTTTCAGTAGTGGCGTAGTTCATCTGAGCAGAATCTAAGGTTCTACTGGCATAGTAAATCGCATGAAGTTTCTTTTCCTTCCTCTGGCCTAGAACTGCGCCTACAGCATAGTCACTCGCATCGCACATGATTTCGAAAGGTAATCTCCAGTCAGGGGGTTGCATGATTGGTGCGGTGATGAGGGCTGTTTTTAGAGTTTCGAATGCTTTAAGACAATCTTCATTGAATATGAACTCAGCGTCTTTCATTAATAAACCAGTAAGAGGTTTAGTGATTTTCGAGAAATCTTTGATGAATCGTCGGTAGAAACCGGCGTGTCCTAAAAAGCTTCGTATTTCTCGAATGGTTTTTGGGGGTTGAAGATCTTTTATGACTTCTATCTTAGCTTTATCAACTTCAATTCCCTTGTCGGATATAACGTGTCCTAGTACGATTCCTTCTCTGACCATAAAATGACATTTCTCCCAGTTAAGCACGAGGTTTACTTTTACACATCTTTCTAACACCATTTCTAAATTTGATAGGCATCCTTCAAAACTTTGCCCGCATACAGAGAAATCGTCCATGAACACTTCCATGATGTTGTCTATAAAATCTGCGAAGATTGACATCATACATCTTTGGAAGGTTGCAGGAGCGTTGCATAATCCAAAGGGCATTCGTCTATAAGCGAACGTTCCATAAGGGCATGTGAATGTAGTCTTCTCTTGATCATCTGGGTGGATAGGGATTTGGAAAAATCCTAAGTAACCATCAAGATAACAGAAATAAGAATGCTTGGCTAATCGTTCTAACATTTGATCTATAAAAGGTAGTGGGAAATGATCTTTTCGAGTGGCTTTGTTTAGTTTACGATAATCGATGCACACTCTATGTCCCGTCACTACTCTTTGTGATATCGATTTGCCTTTAGCGTTTTTCACAACAGTGATACCTCCTTTCTTTGGTACTACATGTATTGGACTAACCCATTTACTATCAGAGATTGGATATATTATTCCGGCATCTAGTAGTTTCTTAACTTCTTCTTTTACTACAGTGCTAAGGATTGGGTTAATTCTTCTTTGATATTCTCTTGAGGTTTTGCAATCTTCTTCTAGCAGAATACGATGCATACAGATTGAAGGGCATATTCCTTTGAGATCAGATATATTATATCCTAATGCAGTTGGATATTTCTTTAAGACATCTAAAAGTTTCTTTGTTTCGATTGTTCCTAAACTGGAATTTATTATAAGTGGTCTTTTACATTCAATGTCTAAGAATTCGTATCTTAGGTTATTAGGTAAAGTTTTTAATCCTAATGTAGGTTTATCCTTACTTGGCTAGGGATCTGGTGTAAGTGCTAAACTTTCGCTTAGACTATCATCCTGATACGGTTCACGCCAATTATCATCTTCGAAAATCGGAGGGATTTGAATTTTCATAATTTCAGAATAGGTAGTTTCTTTCATTTCCATTTCTCTTACACATTCGTCAATTACGTCCAATAGATAGCATGTATCCTTTATAGCTGGTGATTGTAAGAATTGTGTTAAAATAAATTCAACTTTCTCTTCACCTACTTCAAAGGTTAGCTTTCCTCTCTTTACGTCTATTATAGCTCCGGCGGTAGCTAAGAATGGTCTTCCTAATATGATAGGTGTAGTGGAGTCTTCAGAGATGTCCATGATTATGAAATCAGTAGGGATGTAGAATTGTCCTATACGTACTGGGACGTTTTCTAGTATGCCTACAGGATATTTAACAGAGCGATCGGCTAGTTGAACAGACATTTTAGTTGGTCTTAGGTCTCCCATGTCTAGCCTTTTGCAAATCGTTAAGGGCATAATACTGATACTGGCTCCTAAATCGCATAGAGCTTTGTCAATGACGAATTTTCCTATTACACAGGGTATAGAGAAACTTCCTGGATCTTTTAGCTTAGGAGGCATATTATTCTGAATTATGGCGCTACACTCAGCGGTAAGTGTAACTGTTCCGTTATCCTCTATCTTTTTCTTATTGGATAAGATTTCTTTTAAAAACTTAGCATACGAGGGAATTTGAGTGATAGCTTCTGTAAACGGAATAGTAATATTCAACGGTTTCAGAAGTTCGACAAATTTCTTAAACTGGCCCATCGTCTTGGAATTGGTTAATCTCTGAGGGTACGGAATTGGTGGTTTATAGGGTGGTGGAGGCACATAAGGCTTCTCTTTCTCCACTGCCTCTTGATTATCATCTTCCTTTTCTTCTGGATCATTCACCATTTCAGTCGGTTTATCCGGGTTTTGGTACATGGCTGGATTGTCAAGTCTTGGATCGGTAGGTCCGTCAAGTTCCTTGCCACTTCTTAATATCACAGCATTGGCCTGTCCTTTCGGATTAGGTTGAGGTTATCCAGGAAATACTTCAGCTGGTGCAGCGGTAGGTGCTTGTTGTTGAGCTACTTGTGAAATCTGAGTTTCAAGCATTTTGTTATGTGTAGCTAACGCATCTACTTTGCTTACTAATTGCTTAATCTGCTCACTAGTGTGTATGTTTTGGTTTAAGAAGTCCTTGTTTGTCTGAGATTGGTTAGCTATAAAGTTCTCCATCATCAATTCAAGGTTCGATTTTCTAGGGATATTAGGAGCAGTCTTTTGATATCCTGGTGGTGTAGCTGGTGCTTGACCTGGTGCGTATAAAGCATTGTTATTTTTATAGGAGAAGTTCGGATGATTCTTCCAACCTGGGTTGTATGTGTTTGAGTATGGGTTTCCTTGAGCATAATTCACTTGATCTGTGGGAATTCCTGTTAATAGTTGACAATCAGGAACTTCATGTCCTGGAACTCCATATAACTCACAGTTAGGTGTTACTGCAGCCACAGTGGTTGTTGGTGTTATGCCCAAGTTGTCGATATTTTGGTTTAATTGGTCAAACTTTGCATTGACTTGGTCCATACTACTCACTTCGTACATACCTCCTTTTGTTGGTTTCTCAGTTGCGACTCTCTCGCTTCCCCATTGGTAATGGTTTTGAGCCATACTTTCGATAAGTGCATAAGCATCGTTATATTCTTTGTCCATCAGTGCACCGCCTGCGGCAGCGTCAATTGTCATTCTTGTATTGTACAAGAGTCCATTATAGAAGGTATGGATGACCATCCATTCTACTAATCTGTGATGTGGACAAAGTCTCAGCATATCCTTATAGCATTCCCAAGCTTCGAATAGTGATTCGTTTTCCCTTTGCTTAAATCCGTTGATCTCAGCTCTCAGCATAGCTGTCTTGCTGGGTGGGAAATATCTGGTTAAGAAAACTCTCTTTAGTTCCTCCCACGTAGTTACTGAGTTCGAAGGCAGAGATTGAAGCCAGGCTCTCGCTCTGTCTCGAAGTGAAAAAGGAAACAGACGTAATCTGATAGCTTCTTGGGTAACTCCATTGGCTTTTACGGTATCTGCGTATTGCACAAAGATCGAAAGATGCAGGTTCGGATCCTCGGTAGGATTTCCGGCGAATTGATTTTGTTGCACGACTGATATCAGCGAAGGTTTTAGTTCGAAATCGTTTTGGTTGATAGCCGGTGCGGCAATGCTGGAATGCGGTTCAGCTTGCGAAGGACTAGCGTAATATTTGAGTGGGTGATTCTGTTCTTTAGCCATCTCTGCGTCCTTTGATGTTATGACTGGTTTAGGTGGATCTAATTGAAGATCTGGAATATTGTAACTTTGTTCGTAATCGAATATTCGTCTTCTTACGTGTAAGAAGCGTTCCGATTCTGGGATTAGAGGTTGCAAGTCTTCGCCTTGGGAGCGAGTACTTGGCATACACTCGGGAATTTAGATTAAGAAAAGAAAATAGTTGTTACCTTAGTCTAGACAATGCTACCCTAAAGTGCACTAGTAACTAAATTAAGATCCCCGGCAACGGCGCCAAAAACTTGATGGGCTAAAGACGTATCTAATTATGTGTCTAGCGGTATCTTAACTGCAAGTGCACAGCCTATCGAAGTAATATTTAAGATTATCGATCCACAGGGACTCTATGGTTACTTAGTGCTAGAGGAATTTCTAGTTTAGCTAAGGTGAAGGGTTGTCACGATTTTTGGTTGTTTTTAAAGATTAAAGGCGGGAATTAAATTTAAGTTTAATAAATAATACTAAGGCGGTCGGTATGTAATTATGCTAACTTAGGCGGGTCAATCTAATCTAGGCTTATAAAGATGGTTCACTTAATCTATTCTGTAGAGGTTACCAGTTTAAATATCTTTAACTCACACTCTCGTGGTCTTATCTCAGATCTTACCCCTAAAGCCCTATGCCTGCTCTCGCTAGCCCATAAGTGTTTAGAAATAATTTTTGGAAACTTAGTAATTTTAATTTATTTTAAAGCGCTCTCGCTGTGTTTAATTTAAATGCCTAACTTTAGCTATCTGGTTAAAATCTCACACTCTCGTGGTCTTGACCTAACCTAATACACTTTCCTTACTCTCGTAACAAAAAGGTTGATTTTATAAAAAGTCTCAGCCAGAATTTTAAGCTCTTAATTATTTTAAGCCTAGAGTTGATTTTATCGATTTAGTTTGTTTTAATTACATACCGCCCTAAGGTATTTAGCTACTCATTATTGTTGAACCAGACAGAGGCAGAGAAACATAAAATAAAATATGCATGGCAGAAAAATAAATATTCAACATAAATATAAATGCAATTTAATATAAACCTGGATAACAATAAAAGTAGTAGACTCCTTCTTCCACAGGCTGGAAAGCTCGGAGTATTGACCGGAATCGGAAATAAATAATTCTAAAAGAATCTGAAGGCTTTGAAACAAATTAATTTATAACAATTTCCTGATGTTGGAAATTGTTATACGGTTGGTTGGGATACAAGAAAATAAAGCAAAGAAATTAATGCTGGAAAAATAAAGGGTTCAAAATAAATTCGGTAGAGCTTCCGCAAGAAATTAAAAACTAAAAAACTCTGTAAATTGTTCATTCAAATTAAGCTATTTATAGAGAACTAAATGGGCTTGGCAGTTGTATTTTTTTGTGCTTGGGCCTCGTAGGAAAATGAGAGAATCCAGGGAACATGGAATACTTGGTCTGCTGGAAAATAGGCACGTTGGTCTTCATGCATCGTAACGTTCATGACCAAGTCTTCAGTCAAAATACCTTAATTTTCCCTTGTCACGGTCGTGACAAGTATGTCACGTTCGTGTTCCTTGTATGATATGCGTCACGGTCGTGAGGGACTTGTCACGGTCGTGAGTGCTCCTTTTAGAGTGTCACGGTCGTGACACCTAGGTGACGACCGTGAGTGTTACAAAATATGCCGGTTATGCAGAATTCCTCATTTCTTCATCTTTTAATGGTTGTTTTTGCTCATTTCACTTGTGGCTCTTGATTTAGCTCTGTATATGATGTACCTGCAAAATGGCAAAGAAAACTCGAGGAATCGGGTGTTAAAACGACAATTATGCGACAAAACGGTATTGAAACATAGCAATATAATCGATACTTTTTCTCGTTATCAATTATTGGCCAACATATCAAGGGGAAACCATTTGCCATAATGAAAATATGAGAAGGAACAAAAAAGGTCATTCCAAAGGCACCCGAATTAGGACATAAATGGATACATATGAGAAAATGGAAAGATTGTGTGGATTATGTCGTCTTCCCGTTCATACATAGACACGTTGTCCCAATGTTGGAACAAGTTCTAGATAAATATATTTATGGTTTTTATAATTTTGTAACCTTCAAATTTAATATATAGATAACAACTTTTGGTTACAAAATAACAGACTGCAAGATAACAGCAACTAACACACCATAAAATCTAAGAGATAACAACAATTAAAATAATACATCGACTCTAAACATCATATCCATATCTTCGTTGTCATTTTTTATTTGCACCCAGTCCTGCTTTATATTACCATCTTCTAGCGAGAAGTACGATACAAGTCTTTCTATACTTCTAATTCTTTCTCCATCTGGAATCTCTCCATCTAACCAACGATTCAAATTCCTTTCTAGTTGCTCTAAATTTTGGATGTTCCAAAATAGCATCTGTTCTGGACTGGCCTAGCATATGCCCTGCACCAAATCAAGGCCCAATCCAGCAGACAATTAGGGACCAGCCCATTATGAGATCCATGAGGATATGAACGTTACAGAAATAGAGCCGTTGGCATATAGTCGTTGGGGACTTCCCCCTTACGCGCCAAAACACCTTTCACACGGCCAACTTCCCAACAGATTTACTGAGGCAGTTACACTTGGTCAAGGGCTACGCGCCTATATCATGCGGGTATATGCCCCTATAAACTATCCATCTTTGGAGAGTCAGGTATTCACTTTCTATTCCCTTTTTACTTACGCTATAGTTTTCATTCTGAAACTGACTTGAGCGTCGGAGTACCTTGCAGATACCCCACCACCTTCTTCAACCAACATATCACAGTCCCAATTGAAGACCACGAAGGCCTGTCCGGATTCTTTTTATACAGTGGCACCTTTTGTGGGAAACTAATAGCTCCCCCGTCTTTTACGATCAAGATTCCCTTCAACCGCAAGACCAAAGCTCATATTTTCGTCTTCATGGAAACTCCAGTGCACGAGACTGTCAAAGATACCTCCATCATTCTCAGTGACAATGACAACACCGACAACCAAGGAACCTTTCAGCTCAACTCCGGTCACGGTGAGGGATACCCTCCTTCCCCGGCTTCAAATAACCTGAAACAACCATTCGTTGTTCATGCAGATCCCATCTTCGAACCGATTCCCATCCCAGCGGAAGCGGATGTCACCACTCAGACCCTCATCGTTGCACTTAACAAGGCAAATCTCACCCTCTTTCAATAGAATGAATGCATGCAAGTGCTCGAGCAGAGCCACTGCTCCCCTTCACCGTCTAGGCGAAGACGTCGCAGGGGTTCTCCTCAAAGATCTCGATTTCCCCAACAAGGTCGGAAAGGGAAAGAACCCAACACATTTCGCCTCTTAGGGATCAGGATCTGCCTGAAAGCTCGCATCTAGAACGGGCCCGAAAATGCACCCGATCTCCTCTGGGAGTTCAAGGCACTCGCCGGAAAATGTACCCTGAGTTCGGCAGCAGCGATGACGAAGATCACTGCGGTCCCCTCAGTCGCGAGATCATGGGAACCTACATCCTTCGAGAACTTGTGAAGCCTCCTCCTTTGGCCACCTACGACGGGACAATTGACCCTGACGATCACATTGAAAACCTCGAGGACATGCTCCACTATCACAATGTGGAGTGTGTCATCAAATGCAGGATGTTCCCCATCACCTTATGCAAGGTTGCCATTTCGTGGTACAAGCATCTCCTTATAGGTTCCATCACATCATGGAGGGTCCTAAAAAGCCAATTCACTAGGCATTCCACCACCTCCAGGCGTCATCAAATGTCTGAAGCTACCCTCGAATGAATCGTGAAAGGGAAGGAAGAACCCTTAAGAGATTACATTAACTGATTCAACAAAGAGGCCATGGAAGTGCAAACAACTAACCGCATGAAGCGGTATATCCTGGAGAAGGGCCTACGCCCCAACAGCGAGTTCTGAAAATCCATGGGCATCGAACCTCCTTAATCCCTTGCAGAACTACTCCACAAGGCACAAGTGTACATTCAGTACGAGGAGAAGGAGGTCGCGTACAAAACAAGAGATTCGAGGAATCAGGAACACACGAAAACCCACAAGCAGAAGGATTGCGACGATGCACCGTGGCATGAGAAACGTAGAGATTATTGATTGCGAGAAAGTAGAGGACCAGCTGGCCATTTCACAGAGTACACCCTTCTCACCGCCGCTCTTGAAAAAATCCTCTATGAGTGCATCAATACTGAGTTCAAAAAGGGAGCCGTTCGCTTCCCCAAACCAACTGCTTCAAAGGCCAATACGATAAGAGCCAGTATTGTCAATTCCACCGCAGCCACGGGCACGTCATCGAAGACTGCATCCATCTCAAACACGCTATTGAGATCCTCATCAAAGAGGGGCACCTCAAGAAATACGTCAAAGACAGAGCTCCTCGACAAGAGGAGATGAAGAGAGTCGGCGAGGTCACCGAGGAGACCACCCTGATGCAGGTAGGCCTATCTGTCACTAGACCTGAGGATTTCGATATTCCTCGACACCTTTAGCATATAGGATACTTTGCATCGCATAGTCCTTGGGAGTTATTCCCTTCGGCCATGCTCATTTCGGGTGGAGGTTACAACGAGATGATCGTCGGGTCTGTTAGACGAAACTTCGAGCATCTAGTCGATTCATCACCAGTTCAGTTATCATTCATCGAAAGAGTCAAGGGGAAATCCCACACAATTACATTCTACAGGGAGGAGCTGCTCGGAGGATCCCCTAACTCCCACATCCCATTGTTGATCCGTGCAAAGATGGCAAAGACAGATGTGCACAGGATACTCGTCGATCAAGGAAGCTCGATCGACATTGTCGTACCTCGAAAAATACTATCCTAAATCAAAAATAGAGTCGCCAGCTAATTCTATTTATTCTAACTAAAGAAAAGGGAGATATAGACACAACCTAAATTGGATAAGAAATGGTCAACAAAACCACTAACCTATGTTCGGGAGTCAGTTATGCAAATGGAAAGTATTAAGCACCACTCACGTCCGTTGTACTCAACGGGAACCTCTTAGTCTAATTTGCGCTTAAATGTTATCTTGTATTATTGTCTTATTTTTGTTAATATTGCTTTAAGGAAATATTTTAATTATTATTTTTTATGGGGAAAGGTTAAATTTTTTACTATTGTGCTCGCGAAGGATTAAAATCCTCGTGCCTACGTATTCCCTTGTGCAATGGGAAAGTCAGAGCTTCGTAGTTCGTGCAACTACGGTTTGTGTTTTTTATTGAACGATTATTTGAAAATGCATTCTAATCTGCTAATCGTTGGCTTTTACTCGCGGTGGAGGTTGAAGCACTAGCTTTTTTATGAGATATAAAGATTTAAACAATGTTCGTTTAGAGAAAAGATGTTTGATCTTTATTAAAGTGTTTTAAACGAGAGGGCGAATGAACCACAACACGTGGGGCTAGCATAGGAGTGATTGCACTCAAGAACCTGTGGAGTGTTGGACTCCAGAGTTCAGTTACTCATTGATTAATTATAAAATGATTTGCATTGGTTGGTAAGTTTTAAATTGTATTTGAAAAGAAAGAGACAAGTCGTCATCTTTAAGGGAGATATCTCGCCTATTCCGCCACAAACATTTGAGGAAGAGAAATCGAAAGAAGCTTTAAACTTGGATATGAGGATCGACAAGCAATGCCACATTCTTTCTTTGAGAAATAAAATCGGAAGAAGCTTTAAACTTGGATATGAGTATCGAAAAGCAATGCCACGTTCTTCCTTTGAGAATAATTGTTTGTAGGATTTGATTTGTGTTTGTGGAGATAGAAGAGATATTTTTGCTATGGGGATGAACCTAGTTTAATCCTTTAAGGTTGTTGAATTGTTTTGAATATGAAAGAGCGAATGGATTACAACCCGAAGGCTAGCCTTAGGAGTAACTCAGTTCAAGAACCCGAGGAATGCAAGATTCCTGAGTTCAGTTCTTCGTATAATTAATTTAAATGTTTCCGTGTTTTAGGAACAAGAGGGTGAATAAACCACGTCGCGTGGGACTAGCCCAGGAGTAATTTAATTCAAGGATTATGTGGGGTGCTAGACTCCAGAATCCAGTTCCTCCGTTATTTAACTTGTGAAGTAAGTGTTGCGTTTGTTTTGGATGCTTTAGGGTTTAATAATTTTTAGTAACGAAGGAGTAAATGAAACACTACGCATGGGGATAGCCCAGGTGTGGTTCATTAAAGACCCGCGGAATGCTAGATTCCGAAGCTCAGTTTCTCGTTAATTAATTTATGACGCGTAAAGTCGTGCAGACGGAGATCACATAGGTGACCGACTTAAGTGTGTGCAAAATGTATGCGTAGAATTTATTTTAATTGGGTATGTGAATCGAGTATTTTAAATACGAAAGGGTGAAAGAACCACAATGCGTGGGGCTAGCCCAGGAGTGATTCACTCAAGAACTCGTGGAGTGCTAGACTCCAGGGTTCAGTTCTTTCGCAAATTAATTAGTTTGAAAGTTTTTAGGTGTTTTATGGTTTAGACGCGATGGTGAGGTACGAATAATCAGACAAACGCAAACGTGGCGTCAAGACTACAATGAGGCACAAATAAGATAACATCGAGTTTTAGTGATACCTAACGGAGAATGTCCGTTGCCTCTTCAATGTGCGCACAAAGCAATTGAGATTAATTCGAGCAAGTAAGTTAGGTAAGAAGACGATGATCATAAAATCAAATAAAGCCAAGTCTCCGAGAAAAATAATCCAAGTTGCAAGCTTATGATAATGCCCACTCCTCAAGCAAGTTCCATAATTCAAAATCCCAAATAAACTCAATGAATCCAAGTATCTCAAATTACTAAATCCACAAGATTAAAAGTCACAAATTAAGATAACTAATAATAAAAAATTAAAAAAAAGTTCTAATAATATAAGGAATATAACTAACAAGGGATTCTAATCAAAGCTTAACAACTTCTCTAAACAACAATATGAATGAAATTCTAAGATTAACATTCTAATTATAATTCTAATGAAAAATAACTAAACCAAAAAATTAATCACAAAAATTAGTTAACAATTAAACAAATATAAACATGAATTAGGAACAAATAACAACAACCAACAAACAGGCGAAGGGTGGCGAGTTGAAACAACTGGTATAATAGGCAATCCATTGAAGTTTAGGCCCAATAGCATGGTTTAATGTCCCAGGGGTGTATAACTGGATTCCTAGCTGTGAATAGAAGAAAAAAACCGGTGGGCTTAGCCCACCCTCAAAGACAGCAAATAATATAAGAATAAAAGGTTAAAACAATGTATAAATAAATCAATAAAAAAATAAGTTAAAACAAATAATAAAAAAAGAGCAACGGGAAGATCTTTCCCCTTATCAAGTTAAAACAAATAATATAAAAAAAAAGTTAAAACATTCTAAGTTAAAACAAATAATAAAAAATAAGTTAAAACAAATAATAATAAAAAAGTTAAAACAATGAAATTTTGGAGGCGGAAGGTTCTTGATCTGTTTGGGGTTGAAATCGGGAAGGAGAGTAATCACCATTACGCATCCATTCAGAGTTGTCAATACAAATCATCATCGCCTCGAGCACCATGTTGGAGGTTTGGCGAAGTTTAGAAGCATGATTTGGAAGGAGGATCTAGCGCGGAGGTGCGGTGAAGAAGGGTTTGGTTGAAGGATGACGGAAGGCTGCAGTAATGGCCAGCGATTGAGGTTTTCACGTTCGTTTGGTTTTCCGCTTGGGTGTTCGGTGATTTGGAGAGTTTTGGTGGTTTCGAGGGTTAAGTGTTCGTTTGGTTTTGTTGTTTTAAAGGAGGAAAAGAAGGTGAGGCAAAAGGGGTTGAGAGGTTTTGAAGGTGATTTTGTGTGTCTATGCCGGTGACAGTTTGTATGTTTACGCAGCGAGATATGGTGTTACAAGTCGTTGTAAATCGGAGATTATAGTTGTTTGAAGGTTCACAATTGATTGAAGAGTCAAGGAAAATTATGGTTGTTACTGTGTAATCATGATGATGGGTTGAAACTTGAAGGAGCAATCAAGATAGATCGGTTCCAAGTTTCTTCTTAATTCTATTAAGGCCCATCCATCACTTTTTCTTCCCTCTCTCTCTTTTGTATCGATCCCCCCGCCCCTCTGTTTTTTTTATCGATCCCCCCTTCTGTTTTGTATTTATCCCCTCCATTCTGTTTTGCCTTGTTCTGTCTAAGTATGCAATCTCTTCTCATTCAAATTTTCTGTCTTTTTTCTTCTTTCTTTGGTGGCAGGTTTTTATAAACACAGATTTGTATAAATTTGGAATAGTGTGTTAGCAGACTTGGGGTGTTGTGTTTTGGATGTATTTTGCAGGAATATTTTGGGGTGTACACAGGGATTTAGCTTGAAAATAGTATATGGAGTGCACAGGGTGATAGCTGAAAACCGTAGCAAACGTATTATTATTGTCTGTATGTAGCAGAAATTGGGCTTTCTTCCAAAAGGGTTTGACTGGTTTTTTCAAAAGACAAAAATACAAATTTATAACATATATATTTTGGATTAAATAAACAAATATATTAAACTAAACTATATATAAAAAAAAACTAATTAAAAACAATAACTAGAATAAACATAATTAATTAATCTAAATATACTGTAAATACAAAATGTTAAATTAAAAATTAAAAAAACTAAACTAAATTGAACTGAGTTAAAATAAAAGACTAATAAAAACTAATTATGTAAAACAATTAGAAATTTCACTAATAAAATTAAATTCAATTAAAACTATACTAAAGTTAAATTAGGCTAGCTAAAGTAAATAATTTCAAGATGAGACAAATATTTTAACAAATTTAAAATTATGAATAAAATAAATAAAGTAAAATAAAAAAATAAAAAAAATAAAAACAAATGAGAATAAAATAGAAATAGACTAAATCATGCATGATTAAAGATTAATGAGAAGTTCAATAAAAAATGCAAAATGATTGAATTCGATATATCGATGAAACCGCGTCAAATGAACGAAAAAAATGAAAAATTTCCGGTCAAAATTTAGGGTATGACAACTGCCCCTATTTAATCATCTTGAACATGAATATACGAGTAACACAGATTTTGTTTTGGGACATTCAAGGTGGAAGAGGATTAAATATCAGAATACCTAAAATTTTGACCGAAAATGCAAATGAAATGATATGATGTGCAATGTAAAATGCAAGACCAAGGCTAACAACACTACTGTGAAAGAAAAAAACACTACTGGGGATTAATCACACATGACCGGAGTATAATTCACACGAGGATTCTCTTTCGAGCGAAGCCAGACGACAACTGTTTACAAGTCCCAATATGAAGTCCTTGGACAAATCCCATCAGAGAAGTCTTTTGCTGAGATTTAGAACTTCATTTGGAAATACCTTCTGTCGATGTATCAAAACAAACAAGAAATCTGTTGTTGAGATCCTGGAAAGAAAACTATCTTCTGTCGAAGTCTGCTGGAGATCTACTGTCGAGACTTTCCAGAGAATCTAAGAAAGAAATACCTTCTATAGAGGTATCAAAATGAACCAAAAATCTATTGTCGAGATCTTGGAAAGAAAAACAATTTCTGTTGAATTCTGCGGGAGATCTACTGTCGAGATTTTTCCAGAGAATCTAAGAAAGAAATACCTTCTGTAGAGGTATCAAAATGAACCAAAAATCTACTGTCGAGATCTTGGAAAGAAAAACAATTTCTGTTGAAGTCTGCTGGAGATCTACTGTCGAGATTTTTCCAGAGAATCTAAGAAAGAAATATCTTCTGTCGAGGTATGCTAGGAATCTTCTGTCAAGTCTTAACTGAGGACACACCCATTGCCAAATCTTCTGTCTTGATTTAACTAAGGATGCAATTGTTGAGATCATAAAAGAAAACACCTTCTGTCGAGGTAAACTGAAGAACTTTTGCTGAGACTTACCAGAAAATAAAAGGAAACACCTTCTGTCGAGGCTTGGAAAAATACTATTTTGATAATAAATAAGGATCCACGGCAAACTTCTCATAATATCTTGGATAGATGCCATTTGCTCGAAAAAGCAAGTAGTTCATACCAAACTTCTCAACGTGTATTGGAGAGATGCCATTTGATAGAAACCTCATCATACTTCCCTTCTTCTGAAAGAGACGCCATATGATGGAGAAATAACTTCACACTCAAACTTCTCACCTTGTCTGGGAGAGATTCCATTTGACAGAAATTGGAAAATTCACAATAAACCTCTCACCTTGTCTGGGAGAGATGCCATTTGTTGGAAAACAAAGAGATTTGTACCAAACTTCTCAACGTGTATTGGAGATATGCCATTTGATAGAACCTTCATCATACTTGCCTTCTTCTGAAAAAGAAGCCATATGATGGAGAAACAACTTCACGCTCAAACTTCTCAACTTGTCTGGGAGAGATGCCATTTGACGAAAATTGGAAATTCACAACAAACTTCTCACCTTGTCTGGGGGAGATGCCATTTGCTTGAAAAAGGAGATTCATACCAAACTTCTTCGTCGAACAGGGGAGATGCCTTTTGATAGAACGATAACCTTGTTGGGGATGAATAAATTGCTTGAAAAGATACTTCCATCCGTTGATTCACCTAGAGGTCCAGGGATAAGAACAAGTTTCTCAAATAAAGAGACTGCCACTTGTTGTCAGGTGTAAGTATTCCAAGAGAATGTTGTAGTAACACTGCCGGAGAACAAAATTTGTCTTCACTGGGGGAACTTTCAACAAATTCCGTCTATGAGACAAAGTATTCAAAGGGTGCAAAATAAATGCATTTTCCATCCGGAAATCTAATCATCAAAATTGTCACAGACCAAATTCAATCCAAGAACGAGCTGGAGAGAAATTGTCAAGCAAGATACTGACCCATGAGGAATGAACTCAACCGGGGATTTATCCTATCCAAGTGTGGAAAGGAGAACTAAAGCAAAAATCTTCCACGAGGGTAAAAACTCAGTGGGGAATTAGAAAGATCGTATATTTTCTGCCTAAGGTTGACAACTCTATTTGAGAGAGACATGTCACTTGGGGATAAACACGACCAAGGTGAAGGAGGTATGCATCAATGAATGCAACATGAATATGAATTAAGTCATGATGTACATGTATTTATATGCGTTATGCTTATGCTTCCAGATAGAAAAAACAGGCACAAGAGATAAATTGGTGATGAAAATCACAACAAACGGATACTCAACCGGTCTCGTCAAAGTGTACGCAATCACTGAAGATAGGGTAGAGAGCCATCCATGGAACAAAGTCCTGTTGCAAAGCTCAAATATCTTTATGGAGAGAAAAATACTTCAATCGGGAAATAAAACCCAAGCAAATCTCCTAAATTCAATGTCCATCAGAAGGAAACAAACATACAAACTATGTTTGCTTAGGCTAAAGTAAATTTGTACTCCGTTGGGGGAGAAAATCACATTCAGCTGGAGAAGCTTGAATCAAGGCTCAATTGGGAATACTAGACTTAGTATCTCACTGGAAGAACTAATTAGTAAAAGGAATTCAACAGAAAATACCGAGGCATGCACCTAACATATCATAGCAACTTGGCGTAAGGACCCCGTCATCTGGAGACACTTGCAAGGTAGATCAAAGGAGCGTCTTGTTTAGGGAAACGCGTGGTCATTCACCCATAAAATGGTTTGTGAGAAGAGATCATCTCAAGAGGATTTTATAGAATACTTGACATTCAAAATGCCCCAGTGTCTTCAAACTCTTGAAGAGATTTTGTCGAATCTCGACGTAACTGCCCAGATTAACTGTATTTGGCACAGATATGTCTTCAATACTTATCCTTTTAGGGATGATCAGAATGTGTAAGTAATAAATTGGGAAACAACTTGCCCCTGTTTAGCAAAGTCTTCAAGAAACCTGCCCCTGTCTGGAAAAGTCTTCAAGCAACATGCCCATGGCGAGCAAAGTCTTCAAGAAACCTGCCCCTGTTTGGCAAAGCAAAATGCCCCTGTCTAGAAAAGTCTTCAAGTAACATGCTCCTGGGGATGATAATTCTCTGAAATGGTTGTTCAACTACTCATTAGAGTTTCAAATCTCAAGAGATTAAGCTTATCACTGATACTCATACATAGGCTTCTATGATATCAAGCAAATGCTAACAAGTAAAATGTTAATGTTGAGACTGCTAATGCAACACACATGTTTATCTCGAAGTAGTTTTTTTTATGTTTTTGAAAAGATTTTCACAATAGCCTATGACCGAATTACTAGCTAGGATGTGATATTCATTTTTTTTATAAAGACAACAAAAATTTTGAGCATAGCTCATATGAGACAGGAAACATTATCTCATCAAGTGTGCTTTCGAAATAAACCCCACTTCAATTAGGACTTTTGAGGGTTGTAATGTGGTTTGGTTCACGGTTCTTAGAAACAAAGGATAAAGGCTCAAAGTTTATTTGGTGCCCACCCATTCTCCGTGATGTTCTTCAATCCTAGGTTTAGCTAAATTGACACATACATTTTTCTTGATGGTTTTGTAGTGAAGATGAAGATCCAAGGTTTGCTTGAAATGACAGTCATCTTATTTGTTCTTCATGGATATCGGTGACCCTTTGACTTTGGTATGGTGGTCACTAAATCTTATTTGCATGAAGTTGAGGATTTGAGGACCTCACTTGATTGACTTTCTCTTTGGTCCCTAATTTGTGTCTAAGTCCTTTTGTAGGTTTGACTTAGCGGGATTTTATTTTCTTTTTTCCTTTTTCCTTGGAAGGCTGAAAGTTGTGACTGCCAAGTCATTGATTGTAGTGGATTCCTTGATGGGATGTTTCACCTTGTAATTTGAATGTGTAACCAGATTAACTGAACACTACCATGCCCCGGGTTAAGCGTTAAAGGTTTTGAATTATCCAAAAGAAACTTCCTACTTCTAGGCTCGAAGTGGTTGACTAGGGATTAACTCCTTATTTCTCCAGTGTTTGGGGATTCAAAACAATGTCTGTACATCATTAGTAGGGTTTTAATCAAAAGCATTCAACTAGAGAATTTGCGTTTTAATTTTGTCATCCTCCCTCCAATTCTCTGCCTAAGAAGGAGATGGGATAATGTTGGCATTATAAAAGTAGAAAAGGCATTATGAGTGAATATGAATGGACTACTTCAAGACAAACATATTCATTGCATTAATCATTCAAAACAAATAAGTTCTTACATGCCAAAAACCAATGCATTAACAAACAAAGAAAAATACATATGAAAAGCAGCGAATGAACTAAACATCTGAGAAGATAAACTTCAGAGCATCAAACGATCATATGCGTTGAGGAACTGGTCCCATGTTCTATCAACAAACTGACTTGGACAGGATTCTCTTGAGTTTTCATCAGCACAAAGGCACTCCGTCCACAAATGGGCTTCCTTCATTGAAGGTCAACACCCCGTAGTCGATCATCTCTTGAACCTTTTCCTGGAAAACATTGCACTCTTCAATCGGATGCCCCAGTACTCCACCATGAAACTCACAACTAGTATTTGGATTGAACAAACGAGGGCGAGACCTCATGGCTCTAGTCTTTCTGGGTGTCATTATTGAGTTCCGGGAAAAATAAGACCACAATTGACTGTAAGTCATTGGGATTGGGTCAAACTGGTGGGTTGCTCCTTCAGGAATGTTTGGAGATCTCTGTCGATTCTGACGTTGCTGATGAGTAAAAGTAGAATTTGGTTGACGCTGAGAAATGACCAGATCTTTGATCAAAGAAATCAGTTGTCCTTTATCAATCTTCACGCTGTGAACATCTTCTTGGAGTTCATTGTTCTCCTGCACAAGGTTGTCTACTATAGTCTTTATCGTAGTCGAGAATATTCCCATATGGTTTCTCAACATAATGACTTCTTCTCTAAGCTCTCTGTTTTCCTGCTCAAGTTGGTTCATCTTTCTCTGGTGACTGGTCAAGTACAGTTGACTGACGGATAATAAGATATGTGTGAGTTGGATTGTTGGGAGATGATATGTAATGCAAGTGAAAATGCAAATGAGATGCGAATGAATGCAATATTCAAAATCACAAATACAATCAGTTCCAGAGTTGGAGATGAAGGCAAGGTGTTGGGTCCAAGGTATCACAAGTAACTCGGAATATCCTAACTTGTAAGCCTTAAGTGGAGAGTTCTAAATTCTTTTACCCATAAAGCTCACTCACAAGATAGCTTCTATGGTAATGGTATTAGGAAACTTAAGGTCACAGACGTTTATCGTACTAACGCCCCGCCGCAGGCTGGCTACATTGTAACGATAATGACGATAAGGTCTACCTTGAGTAGTGTTCTCATGTTAGGCCCACGAAGGGGCGAGCCCTTGGAGAGTAACATTACACAACTGCCAATTTCGAAACTGGTTCTAAAGGGACCCAGAATCACAGCCCTTTCGTGAATCAGGTCACGCGATAGGCTAGTTGTGTTGTGACAAGATCTACGAAAAGTCTAACTATCTGGGGGAGCTTTCATGTTAGGCTTGCAAGGAGCGAGTCCTTGGAGACTAACACTAATAACTACCAATTCTAACTTAGGTGTTCCCTCTTCTTTTTCCAACGCTCAAGTACAAGGTCATACCCGTGATGTCCCGAGATCCAACAGGCAAATATAATGAGCAATATAATAAATAAGGAAGCAATAAACAAGCGTATAAAATAGCAATAGTAAATAAAGAAGACAAACAAACAAGTCAGCAAGACAAACACAAACTATCCTAAGTTAGGCTCGACTCTCTTATGCATAAGGCATTTTCCCCAGCAGAGTCGCTAGCTATCGTACCTCGAAAAATACGATCCTAAAACAACAACAGAGTTGCCACCTAATTCTATTTATTCTAACTAAAGAAAAGGGAGATATATACACAACCTAAATTGGATAAGAAATGGTCAACAAAACCACTAACCTAAGTTCGGGAGCCAGTTATGCAAAGGGAAGGTATTAAGCACCCCTCACGTCCGTTGTACTCAACGGGAACCTCTTAGTCTAATTTGCGCTTAAATGTTATCTTGTATTATTGTCTTCTTTTTGTTATGATTGCTTTTAAGGAAATATTTTAGTTATTATTTGTTATGGGGAAAGGTTAAATTTTTTATTATTGTGCTCGCGAAGGATTAAAATCCCCGTGCCTACGCATTCCTTTGTGCAATGGGAAAGTCAGAGCTTCGTAGTTCGTGTAACTACGATTTGTGTTTTTTATTGAACGATTGTTTGAAAATGCTTTCTAATCTGCTAAGCGTTGGCTTTTACTCGTGGTGGAGGTTGAAGCGCTAGATTGTTTACGAGATAGAAAAATTTAAACAATGTTAGTTTAGAGAAAAGATGTTTGATCTTTATTAAAGTGTTTTAAACGAGAGGGCGAATGAACCACAATGCGTGGGGCTAGCCCAGGAGTGATTGCATTCAAGAACCCGTGGAGTGCTGGACTCCAGAGTTCAGTTTCTCATTGATTAATTATAAAATGATTTGCATTGGTTGGTAAGTATTAAATTGTATTTGAAAAGAAAGAGACAAGTCGTCATCTTTAAGGGAGATATATCGCCTATTCCGCCACAAACATTTGAGGAAGAGAAATCGAAAGAAGCTTTAAACTTGGATATTAGGATCGACAAGCAATATCACATTCTTTCTTTGAGAAATAAAATCGGAAGAAGCTTTAAACATGGATATGAGTATTGACAAGCAATGCCACATTCTTCCTTTGAGAATAATTGTTTGTAGGATTTGATTTGTGTTTGTGGAGATAGAAGAGATATTTTTCCAATGGGGATGAACCATGTTTAATACTTTAAGGTTATTGAATTATTTTGAATACGAAAGAGCGAATGGATTACAACCTGAAGGCTAGCCTCATGAGTAATTCAGTTCAAGAACCCGAGGAATGCTAGATTCCTGAGTTCAGTTCTTTGTATAATTAATTTAAAAGTTTTCATGTTTTAGGAACGAGAGGGTGAATAAACCACGTCGCGTGGGGCTAGCCCAAGAGTAATTTAATTTAAGTATTATGTGGAGTGCTAGACTCTAGAATCCAGTTCCTCCGTTATTTAATTTGTGAAGTAAGTGTTGCGTTTGTTTTGGATGCTTTAGGGTTTGATATTGTTTAGTAACGAAGGAGTAAATGAAACACTACGCGTGGGGCTAGCCCAGGTGTGGTTCATTAAAGACCCGCAGAATGCTAGATTCCGAAGCTCAGTTCCTCGTTAATTAATTTATGACGCTTAAAGTCATGCAGGTGGCGATCACATAGGTGACCGATTTACGTGTGTGTAAAATGTAGGCGTAGAATTTATTTTAATTGGGTATGTGAATCGAGTGTTTTAAATACGAAAGGGTGAATGAACCACAACGCGTGAGGCTAGCCCATGAGTGATTCACTCAAGAACTCATGGAGTGCTAGACTCCAGGGTTCAGTTCTTTCGCAAATTAATTAGTTTGAAAGTTTTTAGGTGTTTTATGGTTTAGACGCGATGGTGAGGTACGAATAATCAGACAAACGCAAATGTGGCGTCAAGACTACAATGAGGCGCAAATAAGATAACATCGAGTTTTAGTGATACCTAACAGAGAAGGTCCGTTGCCTCTTCAATGCACGCACAAAGCAATTGAGATTAATTCGAGAAAGTAAGTCAGTTAAGAAGACGATGATCATAAAATCAAATAAAGCCAAGTCTCCAAGCAAAATAATCCAAGTTGCAAGCTCACGATAATGCCCACTCCTCAAGCAAGTTCCATAATTCAAAATCCCAAATAAACTCAATGAATCCAAGTATCTCAAATTACTAAATCCACAAGATTAAAAGTCACAAATTAAGAAAACTAATAATAAAAAATTAAAAAAAGTTCTAATAATATAAGAAATATAACTAACAAGGGATTCTAATCAAAGCTTAACAACTTCTAAACAACAATATGAATGAAATTCTAAGATTTACATTCTAATCATAATTCTAATGAAAAATAACTAAACCAAAAAATTAATCACAAAAATTAGTTAACAATTAAACAAATATAAACATGAATTAGGAACAAATAACAACAACCAACAAACAGGCGGGGGTGGCGAGTTGAAACAACTGGTATAATAGGCAATCCATTGCAGTTTAGGCCCAATAGCATGGTTTAATGTCTCAGGGGTGTATAGCTGGATTCCTGGCTGTGAAAAGAAGAAAAAAACCGGTGGGCTTAGCCCTCCCTCAAAGACAACAAATAATATAAGAATAAAAGGTTAAAACAATGTATAAATAAATCAATAAAAAAATAAGTTAAAACAAATAATAAAAAAAGAGCAACGGGAAGATCTTTCCCCTTATCAAGTTAAAATAAATAATTAAAAAAAATAAGTTAAAACATTCTAAGTTAAAACAAATAATAAAAAATAAGTTAAAACAAATAATAAAAAAAATAAGTTAAAACAATGGAATTTTGGAGGCGGAAGGTTCTGGATCTATTTGGGGTTGAAATCAGGAAGGAGAGTAATCACCGTTGTGCATCCATTCAGAGTTGTCAATACAGATCATCGTCGCCTCGAGCACCATTTTTGGAGGTTTGGCGAAGTTCAGAAGCAAGATTTGGAAGGAGGATCTAGTGTGGCGGTGCGGTGAAGAAGGGTTTGGTTAAAGGATGACGGAAGGAAGCGGTAATGGCGAGCGGCGATCGAGGTTTTCACGTTCGTTTGGTTTTCCGCTTGGGTGTTCGGTGGTTTCGAGGGTTAAGTGTTCGTTTGGTTTTGTTGTTTTGAAGGAGGAAAAGAAGGTTAGGCAAAAGGGGTTGAGAGGTTTTGAAGGTGATTTTGTGTGTCTATGCCGGTGACGGTTTGTATGTTTATGCGGCGAGATATGGTGTTACATGTCGTTGTAAATCGGAGATTATAGTTGTTTGAAGGGTCAAGGAAAATTATGGTTGTTACTGTGTAATCATGATGATGGGTTGAAACTTGAAGGGGCAATCAAGATGGATCGGTTCCAAGTTTCTTCTTTATTCTGTTAAGGCCCCTCCCTCACATTTTCCCCCCTCTGTTTTTTGTATCGATCCCCCCCTTTGTTTTTTGTATCGATCCCCCCCTTTTGTTTTGCATTGATCCCATCCCTTCTGTTTTTCCTTGATATGTCTAAGTATGCAATCTTTTCTCATTCAAATTTTCTGTCTTTTTTCCTCTTTCTTTGGTGGCAGGTTTTTATAAACACAGATTTGTGTAAATTTGGAGCAGTGTGTTAGCAGACTTGGGGTGTTGTGTTTTGGATGTATTCTGCATGAATGTTTTGGGGTGTACGCAGGGATTTAGCTTGAAAATAGTATATGGAGTGCACAGGGTGATAGCTGAAAACCGTAGCAAACGTGTTATTATTGTCTGTATGTAGCAGAAATTGGGCTTTCTTCCAAAAGGGTTTGACTGTCTTTTTCAAAAGACAAAAATACAAATTTATAACATATATTTTTTGGATTAAATAAACAAATATATTAAACTAAACTATATATAAAAAAATCTAATTAAAAAGAATAACTAGAATAAACATAATTAATTAATCTAAATATATTGTAAATTCAAAATGTTAAATTAAAAATTAAAAAACTAAACTAAATTGAATTGAGTTAAAATAAAAGACCAATAAAAACTAATTATGTAAAACAATTACAAATTTCACTAATTAAATTAAATTCAATTAAAACTATACTAAAGTTAAATTAGTCTAGCTAAATTAAGTAATTTCAAGATGAGATAAATATTTTAACAAATTTAAAATTATGAATAAAATAAATAAAGTAAAATAAATAAATAAAATAAATAAAAACAAATGAGAATAAATTAGAAATCAACTAAATGATACATAGTTAAAGATTAATGAGATGTTCAATAAAAAATGCAAAATGAAAAATTTCCGGTCAAATTTTAGGGTATGACAGACATCATGTACACCTCACTCTTCCGGGCTCTATAGCTCGACCAGGGAAACTTATCCCTCTACAAAGGTTCTGATTTGCAAGGGTTTAACGGGGCTACTGCAAAACCATGGGGCTATGTCGAGCTGAATGTCACCTTCGGGGAGAGGGATGCTTCCAAAATAATTAGGACACACTTCCTGGTAATCGACTGTCCGTCACTATCAATGCGTCTTGGGAAGACCCACACTTGCCAAACTTATCGCTGTCCCTTCAACGGTTCACCTCAAAATGAAGTACTACACTGAGAATGGCCACATAGCTACCTAGCATGAAGATATTGAGGCTGCTAGAAGGTGCTTCGAAGCAGCGACCAGAGGCCAGACCGTGATAGAGACTGCACCAAAGAGAGGCAAACGCACAAGGGACGAAGACTCTCCGACCAACGACACCCAACCCGCGAAAAAGCCAATAGTCCAAATCAACGCGATCGACCTCAACCCTCGTATCTCTATGGATGACAAACAAGGTGCTCTCACAGATAAGTCTCTCAGGTTACGCCCTTTTTTCACGGGTTAATTCGAAGTTGTGACTTTCGGAGACAAACCTGACAAAGGAGTTTGTATCGGAGCAGGTCTCCCCGATGGAGTCAAAGAACAGTTGAAGCAGTGTTTACACAGCAACGCCGACCTTTTTTCTTGGAGCTCCTCTGACACGTCATCTCCCCAGAAATTGCGTTCCACGAACTCGCCATCAACCCAACTGCCTGCACGATTACACAATGCAGGCGCAAACAGTCTGAAGAGAAAACTTTAGCTGCTGAAAAACTAGTCAAAGACCTTATAGAAGCCAATTTTGTAACCGAAGCCAGGTATACGACCTGGCTCTCGAACATTGTACTTGTAAAAAAATCTAATGGAAAATGGCGCCTCTGTATTGACTACACCGATCTTAATTGGGCTTTCCTGAAAGACTCTTATCCTCTGCCCAACATAGACAAGTTACTAGATAATTTTGCAGGTTTTAAGTTACTATCCTTCATGGACGCATATTCCGGGTACAACCAAATACCTATGGTCGACAAGGACAAGAGGCATACCACGTTCATGACCCCGACGAGAAACTATTACTACAACATAATGCCCTTCGGGTAAAATAACGCAGGAGCCACATATCAGCGCATGATGGACAACGTTTTCCAATCACAAATTGGGGACATGTTAGAATTTTACATGGATAACATGGTCTTCAAATACCTTGAGGAGGATTTGCATACCTCTCCTCTGCAAAGTGTGTTCGATTAGGCCAAAAAATGCATAATGCGTTTCAATCCTGACAAATTTACCTTCGCTGTGAGGGAGGGCAAATTCCTCGGTTTTAACTCACAGAAAGGGGTATCGAGGCCAACCCTGACAAATGTCGCGTGTTCACGGAGTTCCCTACACCAAACTCGAAAAAATCGATTCAATCCTTGAATGGTATGCTCGCATCCCTATCTCGTTTTGTCGCGAAGTCTGCTCAACATGCCTCCCCTTTCTGTAAGTTACTTCGTAAAGAAGCCACATTCGAATGGACAAAGGAGTGCAAGAAGGCCCTACAACACCTTAAACAAGCCCTGTCAGAACCTCCCGTTTTGTCAAGACTAGTAGCCGGAGAGATCCTCTACTTATATTTGTCTGTCAACAACGAAGCCATCAGCGCAACCTAATAAGAAAGGACACTGAAGGGCAAAAACCCGTATATTTCATGAGCAAAGCTTTGCATAGACCAGAGTTGAGATACCAGCAAATAGAGAAGGTGGCCTTTACACTCGTAAATGCTGCTAGACGACTAATACATTATTTCCTAGCACACACGGTGGTTGTAAGAACCGATTATCCCATTAAACAACTTTTGACATGACCAGATATGGCCGAGAGAATGTTGAAATGGTCGTTAGAACTGTCTGAGTTCGACATGCTGTTGCACCCCAAAATTTGCCCTCACAATACAAGACTTTGTGTGCTAAGAAGGTTCACAAGGTTCACAAGATTAACAATGCTTTCAAGACCTTCCATGAGGTTCATAAAGTCTACAAGTCACTTTATGAGGTTCACAAGGTTCACAAGATTCACAATGCTTACAAAACCCTTCATGAGGTTCATGAAGTCTACAAGTCACTTTATGAGGTTCACAAGGTTCACAAGACCTCCCACAAGGTTCACAAGACATTTTATGATGGTTCACAAGGTTCACAAGATTCACAATGCTTACAAAACCCTTCATGAGGTTCATGAAGTCTACAAGTCACTTTATGAGGTTCACAAGGTTCACAAGGTTCACAAGACCTCCCACAAGGTTCACAAGACATTTTATGATGGTTCACAAGGTTCACAAAGTTCACAATTGGTCAGAAAAATTGACAATTCCCTCAAACAATGCACCTCCTAAGCAGTGCATCCAAAACTAGGGTTTTGACTTTAATCAGGCTAAATGAACTTCCAAGACTTCAAGTGAGATTCATAACATTTTATATGTGTGTAAGAACCCCCATGACAAGTTTCAAGACTTTTCTCAAAAGTTTGCTCAGCCAGATGATCATATAAGTCAAAATCAGTCAAAGCAGTTAAAAAGTCAAACTGAGGTCAACTGTGGTCAAACCAAAGTCAAACTTCATGATTTTTTGCCAACATCAAGTATATGAAGTAAAATTCATCATTTGATTAAGGGTTGATCATGATTCATCAAGGAGATTTCAGATCATCAAGAATCAGGAGTTTCTAAATTAGGGTTTTCTCAGTAAAAGTCAACTGAACTTTGACCAGCCATAACTTTCACATACTTCATCACCAAGTCTCCATCCAAAGCTCATTTTGAAGGAAATTGAATTCTCTACAACTTTGTGTCTCACAAGCCAAGCCCAAAAATGCTTCATTTGGAAGGTATGAGCTAAGACATTATAGGTCCTTTTGAAAGTCAACAAAAAGTCAACAACTTCAAAAGGGCATAACTAGAGATTGGTAAATGATATGGACATGAAACCAGTGGGGTTGTTTAGAGGACTCTTTAAGCTTTCCAAAATGTCCAATAACACCCTCATAGCATTAAAATTGAAGGATGTGTGCCCTTGCAAAGTTGGGAAATTTTGGGTTGGTTTATGATGAAAATGGAGGTCTAAAACCAATTTCTTCCAAATGGGCTTGCCAAATGATGACCCAATCCACACTATGACTTCATGCACGACCCAAGTCAATAAAAATCAGATTTTTTATTATTTTATTTTTATTTATTTTGATTTAATTCATTAAAAATCATTTTAAATAAAAGTAAAATATGAAAATGTGAGATTTGAATTGGATCAAGCTTCTAGAAAATCATAAATTTGATTAGAATTGAAGTGGAAAGAAAATCATGAGAATTAGCCAAAAATAGCAAGTGTTCATACAAGAATATTTGATTTTTAAGGCATGATATTTTTGAATCTTTTCATATCAAATCTTCTACACAATGACCTAGTTTTTCAGCCTCATTTGATCATCCTATAAGTACATAACACAACCCTAACCAAAGCCACGAATTTGACAGCCTCAAGAGTAAGTTTCACACTTCAAAAATTCAAGCAAAAAACTCAAATTCGGTTTTGACATTCCAAGGCATTTGAAGGTAAACTAAGGACACAGCTATGATCCTTGGACATCATAGAATCGAAACCAATTCTCCATTGCATCAAAACCATGCCATATCATGCTAACCGAATCATATTTGTTCTTGAACATAAATTTTTCGATTTCACTAATTCACTGCATTTTAATGAATTTTGTTTGTCTAATCTTATTTGTGATGATGTGTAGAACGTTTCTGGGCAAAGAAATCAAAGAAATCATGAATAACCCGTGAAACACCATTATTAGGGTTTGGACCAAGGTTTAGGGTTTTCTGATTTGTGGAATATAAATGGATTCTAAAACCATAGAATGATTCGCATGAATGTCTGGATCATATTGATAGGTTTAATTTTATGAAATTGTATGGTTTTGTTGGTTATTGAATTTCGTAGGTGTTGCTGCAATTCGAAACACGCAGGAAAATTCGTGGAGAAATTCGCAGGTAAATGCGAAGGTTATGAGGTAGAAGAAGAAGTTGACTGGCGCGAAAGTCAAATTCAAATAAAAGACTTATTTTATTATATTATGTTTCTGTTATATTATCACAAATGGCATTTGGATCAGTTGGTAATGAGGCGCAGGCATGAAGCAAAGGGCAGGGGTTCGAACCTTGGCTTCAGTTCTTTTTTGTTTCTTTTTCCAGATATTAAGCTATTATAATATATTATGCATTATTGTGAAGTTGTATACAGGTTCGCTCATCTAGCTGGAATGGTCATGTACTTGTGTGCTTGTGTGTAAGGTCCTGGGTTCGAATCCCCCAGGCCTTTTGCTTTTTTTCATTATTTTCCTGATTGTTAGTTTGAAGGAACAAAACCAAATGGGACTCATCCTTCTTGCATCATGTGCAGCGCAGCCCAGTGGTTATGCTTCTCATCATCCAGGTAAAGGACCTGGGTTCAAATCCCAGGTCCTGTTTTTTTTTTTTTTTTGATTTTATTTTCTTTTAATTTTATTTTCTTATATTATTCATTATATATTTTCATAAATAAATCTTAATAAATTTCTAAATAACATATATATATTATTTTCTCAAAATCAAAGTTAATATGTTCATGTTTTTCTTTATATTTTTTTTATGTATATGTATGTTTATTTAATTAATAGATTATTATTGTAAATTAAGCCTTAATATTTTTTGAATATACATTAAACCCTAATTATAAAATAAACCCTAATATATTATTTTCTAAACAATTAAAAAAAAAACCTAATTTTATCTTATGATTTAAATTTCTAATTTTTGTAAATATAATTATTATGTACATATTTTATTTAATATAAGTAATTTTTTTGTAAATATAATTATAATCTATTTTTTTTATAATATGTAAATATTTCTATAATTTTGTTTATAATCTAAATTTTATATAAATAATTTTTAAATATATGTTTAGAAAATAATTAAATCTATGCTAATTTAATATTTTTTATATGTTTATAATTAATTTAACCTTTATAAGTTGCATATAATTTTAAGTTTTATAATTAATATGATTGTTCATACTTCTTATTAATTTCTAATTCTTGTTTATTATTATATTTTGCTTATTATTATTATTACTAATCATGTTTATTACTAACCCCATTTATTTTAAATTATGATTATTATTATTATTTTCACTAACCCCTATTATAATTATTATTGCTTATTTATTTTATTTTGCTTATTATTTTAAATTGCTTTTATTATTTTGTAATTGCTCCTGGATGTAATTTTTTGTAATATTTATATTATTTATTTTTATGTCATGGTTAGTAAAATAGGGAGTGTAACATGTATGTATATTTAAAATTAATTTAGATCATTTAAATTATAAGATAAATATAAAATTAAACACTCACACACGTAAGTCGATCTTGGATCGCCATCTCACTTTCTAGGGTTGCCTCTCAATGTTGCCTATTCAAAAAGGTCAAGTAGGGTGTATAAAGCAAGAGTCCTTTAAAAGAAAAGTCATCAAGTCCCTTCATAATCAAAGATCAAGTCCCTTAATGGTTGCCTTTCAATATGATTTTGTCCCATTCGAATAATGATGACAGTCCCTCCAAAATGCTTAATACACCCTACAGTTGCCTTCATTAAACAGATGTCCCTCATATGTCCCTCACATCCAAGGTAATGACTACCTATTCCTTAATAATAGGGATAGTCTTACCATTTAAAGGATAAAGAACAGAAAGACTTAAACTTTAGGGTAGGTTCCTCATAGTTGCTTGCTCACTATTCAAAAACTTTTCAAACACTTCACAATTTCAAACAATTTTCAAACACAAGTTTTTTACGCATCCGTACATGGATCATTATTAAACTCTTATGAAAATTTCTATTCACACACTTCACATTTTCAAAAAACAATTCAAAGTGAGCTAAGTAACTAAGAGCCCATGGATAACCATGGATGTAAAGGGTGCTAACACCTTCCCTTTACATAACCTACCCCCCGGACCCAAAAATATTTTAAAAGGTCTTTCCTGTTCTTTTATGCCTTTCCTTTGGATAAAATAAAAGTCGGTGGCGACTCTTGCTATCCGCAACATAACTAAAGTCAGTTCTCCCACCGTGTTACTCATGCATTACGAGGGCAGGAAAGTTCTAAGGGCCCAGGCCTTGGACGACTTCATCACCGAGATGACCCCTGCAGAAACTCCCATGAAGAGCAACCATAAATGGGTCATCTACGTCGATAGAGCATCAGGACCATCTGGTAGCGGTGCTGGTATCATCCTCGAAAATGAAGAAGGTCTTATGATCGAGCTGTCATTATTTATTTCCTTTCCAACATCGAACAACCAGGCCGAGTATGAGGCCTTATTGGCAGGAATCCGCCTCGCAAGAGACGTGAGCGTACATGATGTTACAATTTTCACTGATACGCAGCTGGTTGCGTCCCAGGTAAAGGGAGAGTATCAAGCAAAGAACGGTAATTTGGTTGAATACTTGGCTCTAGTCCAGTGTATGCTCGCGCAATTTAAAACCTGGGACGTCCAACACATTCCTCACAAACGCAACTCACGAGCAGACATACTATCCAAGCTAGTGAGTACGCACAAGAAAGGAGGAAACAAATTCGTAATTCAAGAGATACTTCCTAGTCCCAGCATTGGGAAGATCGAGACCCTAGTTGCTGGAGGACCCAGTTGCTGGAGGACCCCTATTTTCAAATTCCTAACAACTGGGGAACTACCCGACGACAAGAAGGAGGCTAGTGCCACTAAATGCCGTTCGTCGTCATATGTTCTGGTAGATGGCAAAATGTATCATCGAGGATTCTCCACCCTACTCTTAATATGCGTCGAGGAGGAAATTATGTCCAACATATTACACGAAATACACGATGGAATCAACGCACAGCACCTGGGGGACAGATCTCTGGCCAACAAAGCGCTACGAGCCAGCTATTATTGACCGACCATGAAAAATTACATCAGAGAACACATAAAAAGGTGATAAATGTGCCAATGTCACGGGGACATGCACATCGTGCCCTTTGACGTCTTAAAGACAATGTCTTCTCCATGGTCGTTTGCACAGTGAGGCATTGACATCCTCGGGCCTTTCACGACAGGCTCTTTCCAGAACAAATATATAATCATGGCGGTTGATAACTTCACCAAATGGATAGAGGATAAGGTCCTGGCCAAAATCACCATGTTCAACATCCTACGATTTTATAAGAGAAACATCCTGGAAAGATTCGGGGTACCACAATCCCTTATAACGGATAATGGCACCCAATTCACGGATAGAAACTTTCAGGACTTCATCTCTAAGACAGGAACCAAACAACATTTCGCATCTGTCGAACAACCCCTGACAAACGGGCAGGCTGAAGCCGCCAACAGGGTCATTCTACGAGGTCTCAGACAAAGGATGGGAGAAGCTAAAAACAGGTGGGTCGAGGAACTCCATGATGTATTATGGGCTTATCGAATAACCCTGCACTCGACAACCAAGGAGACCCCATTCCAAATGACATACGGAACCGAAGCTGTCAACCCCGTGCAAATAAGAGAACCCTCTCGATGGAAAGAAGCCACCCTAGAGGAATAACTCAACGATGAGGCCTTAAAAGAGGAGCTCGAATTGGTAGAGGAAGTCCGTTCAGGGGCAGCTCTCCGCGAGGAATCCCTAAAGCAAAAGATTTCATCACGATACGACAATAAAATTTTCAGGAGAGAGTTCCAAGTAGGCAGCCTTGTCTTGCAAAGACATCAAAATGATTCGCGCGAAGGCAAGCTTGCAGCAAACTAGGAGGGCTCTTATTGCGTTAAATTAAAAACGGGCACGAGAGCATATTACCTAGAAGAATTAACCGGAGAACCATTCGCTCCACCATGGAACGCTGAAAAGCTCAAACAATATCACATCTAAGAACCCAGCTAAAACGCAAAATAGCTTCCGGCCAAGAAGCTCGTCATAAGGAACTGATGCCCGACCACAGGTATGTATCGTGGTATAAATACAAACCTCAACGTCAACGCGCGTAACCACTTGTCCGTTTTCCGGACAGGGGCGTTGCCCAATGGGGACACCTCAAACGAGCTCCGCCGTTGTCATACCAGCGTGGCAGACCCCCAGCTCGCAATGGGAAATTTCTAAGCCTTAGGGGAAACGGGACATGACGATGTCCCCGTACCCCCTTTTAAGTGAGCATAAACCTCGCACCTCGACCAGTTCCATACACTGGAGAGCATAACACATCTTATCGAGCATTCATAGGTTTCATATACTTGGAATAATAAACGAAAACATACAAGTAAAACGCGACATAACACAATAATAATTTAACATAAAATTACGGCCAAAAGGCCGACATTGTCTTACATAATCAAAAAAAAGGACAAAGCCCCAAACAAAACTAGCAAAAACGGCACGCAGGCCAAAATATCAGTGGCACGTAGGCTAGGAAATCATTCCTCATCGGGATGCAAGACCTTCCCGTCCTCCACACGGTGCAAGGGGACGGTTCCTTCGACGACCTGATCCACCCCAGCGTTTACTACCTTGAGTTGTTCCACTGCATTGAAAAAACCAAATGCAACCATGTTCAAGTTGTCTTGGGCCAGAAGTCGAATCCAGGAAATCAGATCTGCCCTGGTTGTCATAACTAGCTCCTCATCGGTCTCATCCTCCCCAGCAGCTACTTTGCATTCAGCCTCCGCAACCTTTTTCTTCAACCGCTCATTTTCACCCTCAAGCTCCACCTGTGAGTCCCGCAGTTCAGTGACCTCTTTCATAAGCTCAAGCTTGCTCTCGTAATGGCCTTTGGCCTGAAACAAGTTGTTCTCCAGCTTGTGATTTTCGACCTCCACCTTCTCGATCTTGTCTTTGGCCGCCTGAAGATACTTGTGGGGAACAAGGTCAGCATCATTGAAGGCAAGAGCAGCCTCCAAAATCTGGATCATCCCCACAACATCTTTGCAAAGTTCAGCCCTCAAGTTGGTAGGATCTGTGGCGAGGATGGTAGCAGCATCAAGATCGGGAACCTGAACGGATGACCCCTTGTCGAACAGAGTCTTGTGCGTCACACATGATGGCAAGTCAAAGGGGCTTGAGGACTAGGCTTTGGTCTTCGGAGGGGAGAGGGATCCTCGGTCCTTTGTCTTTTGCCTATTGGGGACCCCTTCACAGGAGTGTCTCCCGGGGTGGAGTCGCCAGAAGCCACAAAATTATCCAAAGTGCTATGGTCCTTAACAACATCGACCCTGCTCATAATAGTGCCTTTTTTTACGTTACCCTTGCTCGACTTTACCAACCGATCTCTGATTTTGGCCATTTGCATTACAAAAACAACACGAACAGGTTAGATAATGAACATATCCACGACAAAAAATCGGACTACAAAACCAAAATCAACCTAAAAGCCACATCGTTGCCTCCTCGTTTAGGAAATTGAGCAGCGATTTCACATGGATCAATCTAGCGATCGTGGTCGGCGTCCCATCAGGGTGAAGGAGGGCCTTCCCTTCAGAATCCACAGCTCCGTTGGAGGAAAGTCGGCGACATAGTTGAACAAGGTATTATAAGTCGCATTACCATCGACACTCATTTCTTCGGGTTTAGTGATGTAGTGCTCGCTGGAGTGCTGAAAATGTACGTTCACCTACACCAGAGAAAAGTGTGCCACCATTTTCTCCTCGTCATCGACGATCTCCTGGTCGTATGACGAGTCCTTGGCGTCCTGCGATCAAGGTTGGATTACATAAAACAGTACTTAAAATCCCGTATAGAGTCCTGGTAGGCTTTAAACAGTATGTTGGCCTGCTTCAATGACACCCAATTGTGTCGACCATCCCAGGACTTCCTCTGCAAGTGGAAGATCCTGAAAAACTAACTGACAATTTCCCCTATCTCCAGATAACGGCACACCTGCTCGAAAGCTCAGATGAAGGCCATCGCATTGGGGTGAATTTGCGCGGGCGCCAACTCGAGGTGTGTAAAGACCGCCAGCTGAAAGTTAATGAAGGGCAGACGGTACCCAGCCTCACGAAACGCGAACTCATACATGGGGAACCTGAGGGCAGGGAAGCGGGAGAATATCCTCTGGGTAGGCTTTAGGGGTAAATCTCGCCAGTTAGCAGCTTCCCCTTTCTTTTTCCTCTCCATTCGGCCCCACACATCCGAGGAGTCGATCATAGACTGAGAAGTTGTCTCAAGCAGTTCATCTAGAATCCATTTGCGATCTTGAGCGGGGACATTCGCGTTATCGAGGGCAGGTATTTCCTCGACTTCACAAGCATTCTTCTGACTATATTCACCTGAAAAGCAGAGGAGACATAGTGAACTCGACGAGCTCAAATCCACCCTTCCACCGCAAATCAAGTGAAAGGGCTTCGGAAAAATCGAGGACTTTCCCTTAGGTTAACCCTTTAGTCAAGAAAAATGTTGCGAGGATCAACTCTCCATGCCAAATCAATTCCCCAGAATCTTTAAACTAGTTTCACCGGGGATAAGCCCCTATGAAAACCTATGCTCAGTCCACTAACACTAAACTACCACTACTTAAATCTAATCTAGATCTAACCCTAGCCTACTTGCAAAATCTGGAAACTTATGAGCATTCATATGCCTATGAAGAACATTCATGCATTCATGATGAACATTCATCAGGATTTCTAGAAGTTCATCAGAATATCCAGAAAACCATGGATACCTCATGAACTTCATGGGAAATAAATGAATATTTATCATCTAAAACCCATAAAGCAAAGGAGGAAGATGGATGTTCACCTGAATCCATGACGGTTACTGGAAGACATGTCCAGATTCTTTATGTACAACATCCTTATCGGAGGCTTGACTAGTGAAAAATGCCCATATCTTCTAAGATACATAATAGAATCTGCAGAAAAAGATAGAAATTTATAAGAAGGAAATGAGAAGAGTTGTGAACAAATTTGCAAATACTCTTACCTATTTATACAAATAATGATCTCATTAAAATAATAATATATTTAATATATTCAAAATATTTAAAAAAATCATTCAATGGAGGCTCCAGGTGTATTGGCGCCCCCTACAAATTTTTATGGGAGACTATAGTGTTATTGACGCCCCCTCCCCTTAAATTTTATGGGAGACTCCAATGCTATTGGCGCCCCCTTGTAAAATAATTTTTTTTTGTTTGAAACCTGGGTATAATGGAAAATATATTCCAATGTTAGTTACTATGGATATTAAAAGTACAAAACATGGTTATTATGGTAAAAAATTCTGTTTTTTATTATAAATCGTTTTGGGGAAATATTTTACAACATAATATATGTCGTTTTATAATTCCAATGAATTATTATTGTTATTTTTTTCTATTATATATTTAAATATTTATTGTTTTCTCTCATTTCAATTATGTAATTTTTTATTTCCAATATCATTAATGAAGGATAATTTGGTAAAACTCTTCGTAATTTCTCTTTTTTATACTGTAATTATTACATTTTTTTATTATGTTTGAAAAATAAAATATAAAAAAATTTATAATAAAAATTGAGGGAATATAACTCATATATATTTTAAGTAACATGGCATATGATGCTAGTATGTGTGGCGTGTGAGCTGAGTTTATGAAAGGGGAAACTTGTTTCATGAAAAAAAATCAAATTTGGATACTTGAGAAAAAGTGTAGGTTGGTGACTTTGAGAGATGATATCTTGATGATCACTTGATGTATTAACATGATTTTGAGCTTTTTGAAGAGAGAAAGTTTGATACAACACATTTCTTGTTTGGATATTGACCATTTAAAGTCTTAAACTTAATGAAAAGTTAGGTTAAAGTGATGTCTAAAAGTTTCCTTTTAACACTTAGAAAAAAAATTCTAAGTTAGAAACAAATATGACAAGTTTTGATCCAATCTTTGAATGATCATAACTTTTGATTCATTGATCCAATTGACTTGTTTTTTACATGGTTGGAAAGGTGGACAATTTTTCTACAATTTTCATGTTTGGTGATTGATCAAATGGAGCTTGTATCATGGCTGAAATTTTCTTGGAAGTTCGATGAATGAACCATAAAATGTTTCCCAAAATGGAAACTTCTATTATAGGTCATTTTCCTTAGTTGACATGTTAAGAACAATGTTGACCTCAAAAAGTTAGGAGTTGTCTTTTGGTTGACTACTTGTCCAATTAGTTGATTCTTGATGACTTGATCAATTGAAATCCTTCTGAATAAAATCAATGGCCAATATCGCATCCATGAATACTTGGAAACATATGAAATACCATGAAATCAAGTCTTGGCCCAATAATAAAAAATAAATTGATCTTGGACAAAACCCTAGTTTTGAACCAGTTGGAGGAGGAGGGTCGACCATAGGTCAAAACCCTAATTCTATTGCCATATGTATCAAGATGATAGTGAGGCTTCAAATTATTTTCTCATGGATGTCTCACCTCCTTTGTCAAGCAAAAAACCTAATTTGGAGGCTTCATAAGGAGAGAGTAACCATCTTTTGATTACTTCCAATTTCTCAATCATTTGAAAGTGATATGAACCATGTAAACACAAGAATACTTCATAGCTTGAGTAAGATCCCTTTTTCTCTTGAAGGATGATGTCATGCCTTAGAGGACCAATGATGCATGTATGATGTTTTATGCCTTAAATTCAAATGAATGAAGCATAAGTCATTGGTTGATGGTAAGAAAATATGAGGTAAAATTTTGGGGTGTTACACTAATAATGAAAATAAGGAGTGCCAAGCTGAGCTAGATAAGGTGGCACAAGGAAAACATTTTATACTATGATGTAGACTGTTGGTGTAAGCCCTAGAGGCCAATACTTTTTGGTACTTGTATCGGATTATTCGTTTAATAATAAAAGGCATTTCTTTATTATGTTTGTCTTTCAGAATAATAAAGTCCCTAGAATAGTTAGTCTGTTTAATGAAATGTTAAGTGTGACTTAATCATGAGATCCCATTAAACATAAAGACATTATTCTTAAAATATCCGTAGTCAAGCTTTATTGCAAAGTGGGATAACATTAAAGCATTGAGACTATTATGAAGATAGACTGATGATCACATCTCATGGATCATGGATAAAGAGTTATCAAGTCTTGACATAGGTATAAATATTAGGAGTAATATTTATACCGGATTGACCCGCTATGAGAATACTACATAGTATGTTATGCAAAGTGTCATAAGTTATTCTCATGGTGATAATGGTGTATTACCACCCTTCGACCTGAAACCACTATGGACCCTAGATGTAGAGTCGGGTGCTTTATTGCTGATCAAACATTATCCGTAACTGGATGATCATAAAGACAGTTGATGGGCACTCCACGAAGCATGCTGAGGGACATGAGTGTCCTAGATGGAATTTGCCAATCCTGCATAACAGGAGAAATGTCTAAGGGCCCAATATTGAACTGGACAAGGATGACACAGTGTATGCCTTGTGTTCAATATAGACATAGGGGCAAAAGGGTAATTGTACAAACATATATTATCACGGAAAAGGTTTTGTCAGATCACATGACATTTTCGTGACTTGGGTAGCAGTGATGTGTTGCTAGATACCGCTCACTGTTTATTATGTTAAATATATAATTTAATATAATTACCAACGTTACGAAATCCTACAGGGTCACACACATAAGGACAGTTTGATGAGAGATAGAGAAATCAAAGGAACACCGTAAGGTACGGTGCACTTAAGTAAAAAATAGAAATTCGGATAATATAATAATAATTATTGTTATTTTATAATGGTTATAAAATAATAATAAAATAAATATATTTATTATAATAATAGTTATTATAATAATATATAATATTATTATGGATCATGTGAATTGGGCTTTTAGCCCGCAGCCCACAAGAGAGTCTATAAAAGGAACCCTTGTGATGAAGCTTTTACTTGATGCAATTTCGTTTTTGATTCTCACTCAAATAATTCCGTTCGTAAGCAGCTAGCACTGTGACCGGAAGCTGTTCGTGTGGACTGAGTAGAGGCGTTGCACTTCATCAACGCTTGTGATCGCTGCATCAAAGATCTGAATCGCCACAAAGAGGTAACGATTCTATCACTGACCATGCTCATTCGTAAGGATCACTAAAGGAAAATTTAATGTTGGAATATGTTTCTAACTATACCCTCTAACGGATTTATTCTCTAGCTCTACATAATAAAGATTTGTATGCTTGAAGAAAAAGCTTTTTGGCTCAATAAAATCAAGTGTGTGTGATTGCTGCTCAACTTGAAGCTAAAAAAGAAGAAGCAAAACAAGAAACTTTAAGCTCAATAAAAATAAGCCAATGGCTCAACAAGGAAAGCTTTTAAGCAACAAAAATAGTGCTACATAATCTCTTAGAGATTCATTCTTAAGATAGTTTTGTTAGATTAAGCAAGGAATTGTTGTTCATATCTTGCTATTAGCACTTTTGTTTTATTGTACTTAAACTTGTGTAATCTTCTTGATTAGAAGCAATTCTTTTTACACACATTTGTAACACTTTTCAAGGTGGTTTTCCTCAAGTGGAAAAGTCGCTAGTCTAAATACTTGAGAAGGCTAAGTTGTTGTCTAACACTTAGAGTTTGTAATAATATGTTGAGATTATTGGATTAAGTCCTTGTTGAAGGCGAAAGAACCCTGGCTGATGGACTGGGGGAGCTTTGTAATTAACAGCGAACTAGGATAAAAATAATTGTGTTCTTTATTATTTTTATTCTTGTTAACTATGTGTTTGAGTTTTGGAGAAAAGATCAAAATTGATGAAACTCAATTCAAACCCCCATTTCTTTTGTTTCTCGCCCCTTAGACTACAACATACACGAATAAGAGAGAATATAGAGAAAGATTTGTCAACAACAACCAACAAAAAAACATGTGAAACTGAAGTAAATAATATGAAAATCATGTCAACTAACATTTATCTACATTTATCAACAACAACAAAAAAAAACCCATAAACTCTCTATCAAGAAAAAAATCATATGAAAATAATGTTAAACATAACAAAATACAGGAAAACAATAAGGAAAAAGAAGAATACCTTCATGTGTGAAGAACAAGATTGAGGCTATACTATAGAATATGAAATCCAATGATGAAGAATAAAAGACAAAATATGTGCTAGGATTTTGTTGTGAGAGATACAACAGTACTATCGAGAAACGAGAGTTAATTCGCTTATATATGGGTAAACTATTTCACCACGGTCGTATTCAAAAACCGTGATGAAATGTAATGTATTTCACATAGGTTTATATTAATAACCGTGGTAATATATATATATATATATATATATATATATATATATATATATATATATATATATATATATATATATATATATATATATATATATATATATATATATAATTGGAACTGAGATTTGAACTCTGTCACTCCATAAATATATAATCACGGTTAATTGTTTTGATTGTAATGTGATGTTTTTTCGTAAATATAAAAAATACAAAACACGTAAAAAAAATGAGATATTACCATGATTATCTGTCAGACAATTGTAATTTAATGTTATCAAAGATATACTTTATAGTAGTGTTTAAGCAATTAACTATTGTAATTTTATCCTTATAATTGATTAAACAAGTTTCTATTCAATTAAATATTTGCCCAATTTCTTAAATAAATTTTATCGAAAGATAAAATATTTGAAAACACTTTTTTTTTCTTTTTTTTTATAAACAAGAAATGTATTAATCAGAGTACAAAAGGTACTCAACCTGATTATAAAAGAGACAAAACAGAAAACGATTGAAAGGAAATTATCGATCCAATTACAACTAAAGATAACCATGAATAATTTTTTTTTAAAGAAATTAGTATTGTGTTGGTTATATAAAAATAACTTAAAATTTAAAACAAAGCTCCATAAATATTTTAGAATCTTTATTATAAATAAAAATTTAGTTTTTAAATTAATTAATATATTTAACCTCTTTATATATAAAATACATCAATTTATTCAATAATATAAAAAGATATTTTCATTTATAATAATGATAGGAAGAAATATAATACTATGAAGTCAGAAATTAAAAACATTATTATAAATTATTGTATTTTATTAAATTGTCCCATTGATTATTTTATTTTAAAATCATGCAACCTATGAACTATCTTCATCAAAACTAGGGTAACAAGTCCCTATCAAAATCATTTGTCAGTGATTCAGTATGCAGCCTATAGACACGGTCCTAAGTTTTGGCTTGTCTTAGTATTATCCAAGCTTACATGCATGTCATCATGCATATAGTTGCATGAATGCAATACTATTATTTAGTATTGATTATTGACTCTCTGAAAATTCATAATTAACCCTTTTATTACTTCAACAAACTCAATTAATATCATATCCAAAAATATAAAATGATTAAATGATGAAATAGTGGAAATAGAGTAAACAGTTAAAATACTATTGTACCAATAAAATCATGTTGTATACATATTTGTTATTATTGATATAAGAGCATATAATTTATATATACACACTAGATTTGAATGATGTAAATAATTGCAACATTAGAGTGTGTGTTTGTTTTTTGTAAGTGTATATAAAGGACAAATACAAAATATAAATACAAACAAGTAAATAAAGGACAAATAAGCATCTTGGAATAGTGAATACCAACAACTCTGCATACCCATGACGAAATTATTAACCAGACAAAGATACCATTATTCAACAAACATTCATACGTTACCTTCTTCTCCATATCCCAATATTGGATCCAATATTTGTTTATACACAATCATATCATCTTGTTTTATATTTTCTAAACTCATCATATGTGTTTTCATTTAAAAAATTAATATATAGTGAGTTTAATTTGAATAGATTTGTTGTAAGTGTGCCTTAAAATCTTGGTTGATTAAGAGAAGAAAAATATATTTTAGAGATTGTATTTATCGCGAAAATCTGAAGTTTTAGTATGTTGGACGAAAAGTCGAAGAAAAAAAACCGGGCAGATTAATAGTATCGTCCGTACGGATGAATAGTATCGTTCGTACGAATGAATAGTATGGTGAATAGTGATTTCAGGTTTTTGGTTTCTTTTCGGTTCGATCCATGGATCATTGTATAATACAATTGTGATTTTGGGCTTTGGTTGTTGCGTATTTGCTATTATAAATATGTATCTCTTATAAGTTTGGTGTGTAACAATCTTAGGGTTTACACCAACAAGGGAGAGCAAGGGTTTAAAGGTATTAAGTTTCAGCACAAAGTAAACATTGGATTACACCTTGGGTTTGAGTGATTCATATATTAAGAGTCTCAGAGGTTGGGAAACATTTGGGTAGAAAATATGGTTGTTCTTGGGTGCCTTCAGGGTTGTTCTTGGGAACCTGAAGGCGAAAGCTATTTTCTTGTAACTCATTTGTAATCTCTTGTAACAACTTTCTGAGTATAGTGAATCGAAGAGTTGCTCTCTCCCCCGGAGTAGATCGTTTGATCGAACTGGGTAAACAAACCTTCGTTTTGTTCTTGTCTTATTCTGTTATATTATCTGTGTATAGATTATTATTGTTATAGATCATTTATTTTGGTTTATATTGTTTTTTTCCGAACAAATTGATATTGAGTTTTGTTGTAATTCACAACAAGATTCACAACAAGTGGTGCAGTGAGCGTGGAGCAAAGTGAACATCATGGTTAGTAGATGGTAGATCGAAATTTTTTCCGATAACAACGACTTCGGGTTGTGGAAAACTAATATGCAAGCAATTTTAATTTAAGAGAAGTGTCTTGATGCTTTGAAGAGTGAAACATTGATGCTTGTAGGGCTTACATAGGTACAGAAGACCGAGATGATGGATAAGGCCAAGAGTGCCATTATCTTGTGCCTAGGGGATAAAGTTCTAAGAGAAGTCGCCAGGGAGCAAACTGTGGTTGTTATGCGGAAAAAACTTGAATCATTGTATATGAAAAAGTCTTTGGCTCACAGGTTGTATCTGAAACAACAACTTTATACATTCGGAATGGTGGTGAAAAAAATCCATAGTTGAGCAACTTACAAAATTTTACAAGATTATCGATGATCTTGAGAATATTGAAGTGAAGATTGATGATGAGGACACGACTTTGCTCCTGTTGAGTTCATTACCCAAATCCTTTGAGCACTTTAAGGATGCCCTTCTTTATGGTAAGGTGGGTACTATTACTTTGGATGAAGTCCGGACGGCGGTGAAATCCAAAGAATTTTCGAAGTCGAAAGATTTGAAGATTGAAGATAGTGGTGAAGGCTTAAAAGTGTCAAGAGGAGGAGGTGAGTGTAAAGGGATGTCCAAATAAAATAGGTCTGACAAGTCGAAGGTAAAATGTTTTAATTGTCAGAAAGTCGATAAATTTAAAAGGGATGTCCTGAAAGAAAGGTCAATGAAGATTCTTTTCAAGCTGCAATTGCCTTGGGTGACGAAAGTTATGAGTATGCCATAACACTAATAGTATTGAGTTTGGAAACTGAAGATAGTTGGGTCATTGACTCAGGTTGCTCTTATCACATGTGTCAAAGAATAGAATACTTTGAAACTTTGAAGATGGTGCAAGGTGGAGTAGTTCACCTTGGTAATAATAAGATATGCAAGGTTCATGGTATTGGTGCAGTCATATTTAAAATGTTTAATTATCGTGAACTTCTTATTCACAATGTGAGGTATATTCCAGAATTCAAGCGAAATTTGTTATTTATAAGTATGTTTGATGATTTAGGGTATTGCATTATAGTTGAACGTGGAGAGTTGAAGATTTCACGTGATGAATTAATTATTTCTAAAGGGTCTAAAATATGTGGTCTATATATTTTAGAAGGTTCAAATATTGTTATTCATTTATCGTTAAATAGTGGAGACTTTCATGACAAGGAAGAGCTATGAGATTTGAGTTTAAGGCGTTATGAATGTCTTGATAAAGTTTCAAAGGAGTATAATTAATTTTACAGAAATCAAGGGATAAAAATGCATGTTACCGCTCAGTTGTTATTGAGTTTTTAGGGAAGAGCTGATGTTTAAACAACTTATTTGGTTGGTAGAGAATTTCTTCAGAAGAAGAATAGTAAAAACCAAGGGAGAAACTTGGTAAAAACTATAACGGAGAAAAATCAGTTTGAGGTGGAGTTTCCTACTATGGATGCTAGCAGTAGCGAGGGAATGGTTAGAGATCTCTGATTATCATTTGACTCATGATAAGGTAAGGAGGTTTATTGTAACATCTCAAAGGGAAGGTTATGCTAGCCTTGGATATAATGTTTTTAATGTGGCTGAAGGACTACAAAATAAAAGAAGAAAAACCTTCATGGAGACATTTGAAAACAGGTGGAGTCAAGGGTGGTTGAATAATCATACTTGTAGACTTGTTAAATTACCTAGGAAAAAAAGGGTAATTGGAAACAAATGGATGCAAATGGCGAGATCAAGATTCAAAGGTTGCTTGAATTTGATAAAGGTTATTGATAAGAGTTTCAACTTGGTAGAGAGCAGTAATTTTGTTGATTGTTAAATTGATATCAACACGTTTTAAAGTCAAGGTGAAGATTGTTGTAAATGTGCCTTAAAACCATGGTTGATCAAGAGAAGGAAAACATATTTTGAAGATTGCATTTATAGCGAAAATATGAAGTTTTAGAAAGTCGAACGAAAACTCGATAAAAAACGGGCCGATGAATAGTGACGTCCGTACGAATGAATAGTGTCATCCTTATAGTGAATAGTGATTTAAGGTTTTCGGGATTTTTTCTGTTTGGTTCGGTCCATGGATCCTTATATAATACAATTGTGATTTTGGGCTTTGGTTGTTGGGTATTTTCTATTATAAATATGTATCTCGTATATGTTTGGTGTGTGACAATCTTAGGTTTTACACCAACAATGGAGATCAATGGTTTAAAGGTATTAGGTTTCAGCACAAATAAAACCTTGGATTACACCTTGGGTTTGAGTGATTCATATATTGAGAGTTTGAGAGGTTGGGAAACACTTGGGTAGAAAATAAGGTTGTTCTTGGGTGCCTTCAGAGTTGTTCTTGGGAACCTGAAGGCGAAGGCTATTTTCTTGTAACTCATTTGTAATCTCTTGTAACAACTTTCTGAGTATAGTGAATTGGAGAGCTGCTATTTCCCCTAGAGTAGATCGTTTGATCGAATTAGGTAAACAAACCTTCAATTTGTTCTTGCCTTATTCTGTTATATTATCTGTGTACGGATTATTATTGTTGTAGACCATTTATTTTTGTTGCTATTGTTTGTTGCCTAAGAAATTGATATTGAATTTTGTTGTAATTAACAATAAGATTGTTAGTGATTTATTATTGCGCAAATTGTAAATAAATAAAAAATTATTTAAATATGTACACATAAATGTTTTACTCTCAAATCTATAGAGAACTCTGAATCAATCTTGATAAACAAGAATCATTTTTTTATTGAGTTTTTTTTGTTCTTCATTTGAGTAAAGCAATCACACTTTAATTGTAAGATGATTCTGCTACACAACAATCGTTGAAGAAGAAGAAAAAAAGATGAAAATTGGGAAAGAAAGGGAGATTAGGATTTTAGAAAAAGGGGAAGAAGAAAAAGAATTCTGCAAAGATACTTCTTTGCTTTCACACTGAAATTTTATTTAACTATGCAATTGCAATACTTTTCAACTCTTTACACTAATATGGTTACTCCTTATTTACAGGCTGAAATTATTTGCACAGAAAGCAATATCCAAAAACCTAATTAACTCAGCTAAAATAAACAAATAAAACTAAGTCAGAACTATGTCGAGATATACTTCAACATATTGACAACTAAGTGTTTCGACATCTCCTTACTTCTATCAAGCAACATGCTGCAACACAAGGATGTCTCAACAATAAATACACTAATTGATAATCTTATCAACACGAAGTCAAACAAAGTGGTAAATATAAGTTCTATAAAAATTATATGTTCCTTTCTCTTTGATCGTTTCTAATATATATAAAGATCTCACATGCTATATCTTCATAAAACTAATTGATTAGCCATTAAGATCATTGTTTCATTGTTTAGATGAGAACAATGCTCTTTTTATTGAGATTGGCCACTCATGACCATTTAATATATTTTGAATATTCTGTATGCGCGTTAGAGTGTATCACTCCAAAATAAAATATGTTGGATATGGCCAAAATCATTGCTAAAACCGTCACTAAGTAAAAAATTGTCGTTTTCTATCTCTAAGTTATAAAAATTGTTTCTAATTGGCAGGAGGAACCAAAAGTTAAAATTAAAAATTTTATGAGGACCATTCTTTGAAGAAATTTTTTGGAGAAACTAAAAGTGAAATAATATATTTAGGAGGACCAAAACCTTCATTAATCCAATATTTTATAAGATCCATTTTATGAATTTTTTATTCCTGACAAAATTTTGATTTACGGTAATCCTAAAAAACGACATTATTTTAGATGAGAGTTGGATATGGGCTGATCTACTTGACATGGTCCTTTAAGTCGAGCTAATTCAATCCTGCCTTCTTTAATGACTTAAAACTAGAGCGGACTATGTTGAGTTCGGGTTTAGATTCGACAATTTTATCATACAATCTTTCAAACATGAGGCTCGTAAGAATCAAATACTTTAATTGAAGACCGTCTTAATTTTTTGAAAGTTTAGTGTAAGTTTATCATGCTTTGACTATGAAAAAACATATTGAGGTCATATTTTGCTCCTCCTAAATATCTCAATTTCACTTTTAATTTCTTCAAAAATTTCCTTCAAATAATGATCCTCATTTTTTTTTAATTTTAACTTTTGATCCCTCCAACCAAAATCGTTGCTAAAACCGTCACTAAAATCGTCGTTATTTCTGTCTCTAAGCTATAAAAATTATTGCTAATAGGCAGGGGGGACCAAAACTTAAAATTAAAATTTTTACGATGACCATTCTTTAAAAAAAATTTGTGGAGAAATTAAAATTAAAATATAATATATTTAGGAGAATAAAAAATTATATTAACCCAATATTTAATAAGATCCATTTTTTATTTCTGACAAAATTTTGATTTATAGTAATCCTCAAAAACGACATTATTTTATATGAGAGGGAGCCCAATTCTTCAAACATGAGATCTTTAATGACAAAAGTATTTAAGTGAGATCGAAGAAATTCTCTATGTAAGAGAAAGATTATACAAATATATAATTAATATTATTTTGAGTATTTCGAAATAATATATTCGAATTTATATTCATAATAATAAATTTATCAATAGATGATCTACCAAACAACTATGCTACATGTGGAAGTATTGATGTTGGTCCTATTAAAGGTTATTAGTGGAATAATTTATTGAATATGGAATGACAACACAAAAGTGCCACTGAGAGCACACGCTTTAAACATCGTCACAATACCGAATCATTTATATCCAAAATAATCTTGTCGGACTATTAAGAAGCTCTGTTTTTATTTTTATTTTTAAATAAGCATCATTCTTAATTTATATACTAAAATAATCCTTCTTTTAAATAAATTATCTAAATAATCACTTTTCTAAAATAAATAAAAAATTTGGAATCGCCACTCTCAAAATGTTGCATACATTATAAAATTATACACATGTGTCAATCCAATTGGCACATATCTATAATAACAACAAAAATCGTAGTTAAGAGTATATAAAATTATACATATGAACCAAACTAATTGGCACATACCTACAGTGACATCAAAAATCTGTTGGCCGTGGACAATATCCTGGACAATTTATACCTATGCAATTTATCGTAGGTAAAAATCTATTTTATTTTTTAAAAAAAAGTTTTACCTACGAAAAAGTGCCGTAGGTATAAGTTTTTCTGGATGTGCAATCACTATAGACATGCGTCAATTGGTTTGGCCTCTATGTATAAATTTATAAAATTTTAGCTATGGTTTTTGCTATCACTATATGCATACGCTAATTGGATGACGACTATGTATAATTTTATAATGTATGCGTAATTTTGAGTGGTGATTCTAATTTTTTTTTTAAAAGTGATTATTTTGGTAATTTATTTAAAATGATGATTGTTTTAGTATATAAAATGAGAAAGATGGTTATTTTAAAAAAAAATCTTGTTTTTTATACTCATGTTAGTAGTTGATATTAACCAAATTCATAATTTAAGCACTTCTATTATAATATATTAAATATAAAGTTTTTTATTATATTATATTATATTACGACATGTCATATGTCATGTAAGTATATATTGCCACATCAATTAAAATCCCATGTATCACATTTAAGATTGAATTTAACAACACATTTGTATAATTTCACTTCAAATTCAATCCAAAACTCATATTACAACAACCTTATTATCTCCCCACGTGTTAGAGTCATTGCAGCTCCATTGGTGATGAGAGCAATGAGAAGCTACAATGGAAGAAGCTAACAAGAGTTTCTTGGAATCTCTTGTTGCTGAAGAAGAAGAAGAAAAGCTATTGATTATAGTGATAAAGACTTAACTCATTGATTATAAAAGTTACTACACATGCTGCATATATACAGTCAGCTAATAAGCTGAGGTAAGAGACAGTTGGTTATAGTTTGTTAAAACCTCTAACTAACTTAAAACTAATCTACCCTATTTAATTCTCTAATACCCCCCCTCAAACTGAAGTATGTGAAGGAGACTGAACCACCTTGAGTTTGTCTCGCATCAGTAGTCCCTAGGGGCTTTGTAAGAGTATCAGCTAGCTGAAGTGCAGCAGGCACATGTTGCACTTTTAACTTGCCAGCTACTACCTTTTCTCGAACGAAATGGATGTCCAGCTCAATATGTTTAGTTCTTGCATGAAGAATGGGATTGTGGGAAAGAAGAACAGCACTAATGTTATCACATAGCAACATAGGTGGATGAAAAGGAATGTGTAATTCTGTTAGAAGAGACTACAACCACAAAAGTTCAGCAGTAGTGTAGGCTAGAGCTCGATACTCAGCTTCTGTACTAGATCTGGCAACGAGAGACTGTTTCTTAGATCCCCAAGCAATTAAGTTGGGACCAAAGAAAATACATGAGCCAGATGTAGACCTCCTATCATCTGGATCTGTAGCCCAATCAGAGTCACTGTAAGCTCTAACAGAGAATTTGGAGAGTGTTTGAGAAGGAGATAAAAGTAGACCATGTGTGTGTGTGTACCACTCAGATATCTGAGCAATCTCCTCACAGCTATCCAATGAGTATCCAGAGGGTTTGCCATAAACTGGCAGGCTTTGTTCACACTGAATGAAATGTCTGGTCTTGTGAGTGTAACATACTGCACTGCTCCCACTATAGACCTGTACAAAGAGGGATCAGAAAACTGAGGTGAGCCATGTTTACTCAGCTTGCACTCACTTAGCATGGGTGTTGGAACTCCTTTTGTTAGATCCATGTTTGCTCTCTTGAGAAGATCCTTGATGTACTTAGACTGATTTAAGCATAAGGAACCATCAGCACCATATTGTACCTCAATGCCTAAGAAATATCTTGGTCTGCCATGTCTTTTTAGAGCAAACTCTTGATGTAACTTTGTAATCAGTTTATCAACCAGATCTGGACTTGAACCTGTGACAAGTATATCATCTACATACACTAAAGCATATAAAGTAACACCAGACTTAGAGTAAATAAACAGCGAATGATCACATTTTGAGATGGTAAACCCAAAGAGAAGGAAAGCTTGATGAAGTTTCTCATACCAAGCCCTTGGGGCCTATTTAAGTCCAAAGATAGCTTTCTGCAACTTGCACGCAAGGGACTTATCAGAGCTTACAAATCCAGTGGGTTGTATCATATATACTTCTTCTTGCAATGTGCCATTGAGGAAGGCATTGTTGACATCTACTTGTTGTATATCCCATTTGTAAGTAAGGGCAAGAGTTAGTATAACTCTGATAGTAGTAGGTTTGACAACAAGAGAGAAAGTTTCAGTGTAATCAAACCCAAGCTCCTGATGAAAACCTTTGGCAACAAGCCTAGCCTTGTACTTGTGAATGGATCCATCAGCATTCTGTTTGATCTTGAAGACCCATTTGCACCCTACAGCTGTTCTATCTGGAGGAAGAGTTGTTAAAGTCCAGGTATTGTTGGCTAACAGGGCATTAAACTCCTCAGTCATGGCTTGTTTCCATTCTGGTTTAGTTAAGGCTTGTTTAGCACTAGTTGGCTCAGCTTCTGTATGGGCTATGAAAGCCCTTGGTTTGGACTTTCCAGTTTTAGATCTTGTCTGCATATGGTGGTTATTTTCAGTGATGGAAGTTGGTGGTATTTCAGGGCCAATAGAAACAGACTGAGATGAAAAAGAAATGGGAATACAGGAAGAAATGGTGAACTCATTTGAGTCAAATGAAAGTTTAGGAATGTTACCATTTGATGAGGGTGGTGTGGTGCTAGGAGTAGAATTGTGACTGAGGTTCTCAACATTAAGAGGAGAGTGATTTGTGTGAACACCACTAGGTAGCTTAGTAGACTCTGTGTTTGAGAAAGACCTTTGATCATGAGAGGTAAAACTTTCCACAGGGCTAGTAGCTATAGTAGGGTGGGTAGAAGACCTGGTGAGAGTGTTGACAGGTTGATCAGACTGCTGACTTGTATCAACATAGCTTCTACTTTTTCCAGGTTGTGCACAACTTTGTGAACTTAATTCAGTAGACATTGGTATTGCATTAATGTGTAGAGTGTTGTCAGTTTGTGGAAGCCTGTGCTGCTGAGGTGAGGTGGACATGACCTGAGGTGCTGTAGGGCTCATAGTATCCTCAGATATGGGCTCAAGGGGCAAATCTTGTGCAGTAGCCTGAGTGTCTTGTCTCTGTGGGTTATGCAGTATCTTTAGAAATATACACTTTGCCATCCTTGTTCATGCATATGAAGCCTTTATGTTGAGGGGAAGGACCAAGGTAAACACACTTTTGACTTCTGAGTTGTAATTTGTGCTTATTGAAGGGTCTCAAGTGTGGAAAGCATAAGAACCCAAAGACTTTCAGTGTAGCATAGTCTGGTAGCTGTTGATATAAAACATGATAGGGAGAGCTAAAGTTGACTAATGAAGCAGATGGAAGTTTATTGATGATGTGCACAACAGTTGTAAAACTATAATCCCATAGTGAGATAGGCAGAGAGGCATAAGCAAGCATAGTTAGACCCATTTCCACAATACGCCTATGTTTTCTCTCTACTGTCCCATTCTGATGGGAAGTATGAGAGCAAGTGATCCTATGACTAACACCAAGATCATTCAGATACTTGGTAAATGGCCTATATTCACCACCAAAATCAGATTGTACAGCTTTAATTTGTGTTTTGAATTGAGTATTGACAAAGCTATTGAACAATTTAAAAGCATGTAAGGCATCACTTTTCTGTTTTAAAAGGTACAACCAGGTATACTTGGAGTATGCATCCACAAAGGCAATGTAATATCTAAATCCTGTACTAGATACAGTTGGAGAAGGACCCCACAAGTCAGTATATAGTAGTTCAAAGGGCTGGTTATATGCAGTACTAGACAAAGGAGCAAACAATCTATGAGATTTGCCAAGACTACAAGAAGTGCATACTGAACTTTCATTTTTATTAGAATGAGAAATGTTACACAATTTCAGGATTTTGCTTACAGCATTAAAATTGGCATGCCCTAGCCTGTGATGCCATAGTGTATTCTTATTACATTTGTCAGAACTAGAATCAATTGAATCAAAAACAACATAAGACTGAATACTAGCAGAAGAATTTAAGCTGACATTATTGAGAAGAGAACCTTTGGCCTCTAGAGCTTTCTGCTTGAAACAGTACAAACCACAAGTGTCAAGAACTCCTTCAGCAAGGATTTGACTAGAAGCCTGTGATTTTATGAAACACTTGTCAGGAAGAAACTCAAATATTACATTGTTATCAAGAGAGAATTTTGAGACAGACAACAGATTTCTTGTTATAGAAGGAACATGAAGAACATTATTGAGAGTAAGATTACACTTAGGAATGAATGAAGATTGAAACCTAAGATTACCAATGGACTCAATGGTGAGGGTTTGACCATTGCCTACATACACTCTATTATGACCTGTATAGGGCTTACTATTGGATAAAATAACAGCATAAGGTGTGAGATGATGAGATGCACCTGAATCTGCAAACCATGATTGGGAATCTAGCTCAGAAGGCAAGTGATACTCTTGAGTGTAACCATGGTTTTTGCTTGTAGTAGCCATCATGGTAATGCCCTGTGTGGATTTTGATGTGGAACCAGTCTTATGCTTAGAACCAGAGCTGGAGCTTTCTGCATTATAGTCTGAGTGAGAGGGTACAAAGTTTTCATCAAACCTGTGCCAACAGCTGGTGACTTCATGACCATATTTTCCACAGAGCGGGCATGTTGGTCGATTTCCAGTGACATAGCGCCCTCTTCCTCTACTTCTGCCACAAGCAAATCTACATATGCCTCGATTGCCATTGAAACCTCCTCTGGAGGTGTTGTCATCTTGACTTGTATGAGCCACATTAGCAGCTATAGTAGTGACAACTAATTCCTCATGAAACTTGTCGAGTTGTGCTTCTTGCACATACAACAGAGCTTCCACATCATAAATTGAGGGAGGGATGTGGTAGCCATACATCTGCATTACAAACGGATTTTATTCCTCCGGAAGCCCTTGAAGAATTGAATCAACCTGATCTTGTTCCGTGATTGTGTCACCAACAGCTAGTAACGAATTTGCAATAGCTTTAATTCTTAGCACATACTCAGTAATCGATCTTGTACCTTTCTTGGTGGATTTGAGCTCAACCCACAATTTCCGAACCCGTGCCTTCATCTGTGCATTGAAGAACTGATGAATTTTATCCCATACTTCAAAGGCATGCTTACACGCAAGAACTCTTGGTAAGACTGATTCGGAAATCGTGGATAGCAACCATATGAACAATGCTTGATCTTGCACAATCCAAGCCTCATAATCTTCCGATATCACATCAGTAAGACGATCTTGATCCGATTTATACTTCAGAGGAATCTTAAGGTTCACAACCAAGCGATGCATCTTCTGCGAGAGGATAACCCCTTCGACCTGTTGATTCCACAACAGATAGTTGTTTTCTTGAAGCTTCACTGAGAGTTTCGGCCCGAATCCGCTTGACGATTTTGCAGAGCCAAATCCATTGGAGACTCCTTGTGACGGCGTTGAATCACATGCGAACGACGCATTGTTATCAGAGGAAGCCATGGAAGCTGAAGTTCAAGAACCAGAAGAACTATCGGTGAAGAAGGAAAGGTAGACAACATGAACTGAATATCGAACCCTCACTTGCTTACCACCAAGAACTGAGAAGAGAAAAGGGAAGCGTGACTTGATCGAGAGACGAATGATACCATGTTAGAGTCATTGCAGCTCCATTGGTGATGAGAGCAATGAGAAGGTACAATGGAAGAAGCTAACAAGAGTTTCTTGAAATCTCTTGTTGCTGAAGAAGAAAAAGAAAAGCTATTGATTATAGTGATAAAGACTTAACTCATTGATTAGAAAAGTTACTATACATGCTGCATATATACAGTCAGCTAATAAGCTGAGGTGGCAAGAGACAGATGGTTAGAGTTTGTTAAAACCTCTAACTAACTTAAAACTAATTTACCCTATTTAATTCTCTAATACCACAAGAGTTACTCATAATTAAACACAATTATTACCAACCTTAAATTCCTAATTTAACTTTTATAATGTTTTTATTCTCTCAATTGTTTTATTAAAACTTCTCACATCCCCTCTAAACTTTCTTTCATATCCTTTATTTCTTTAATAAACTTTCTTACATGTCCTTTATTTTTTTTATAAAGTCTAATATCTAAGCAAAATAACATTATTTTGATATAAAAAAAAAAATATTCAGTACAAAAATAAATCGACATATCCTTTATTTCATTTTTTTATTTATAAAATCTAATATCTAAGCAAGATAACACTATTTTGATATAAATAAAAAATTACTTAGTACAAAAATAAATTGAAGATTCAAAAATAAAATAAAATAACTAATTAATGACTAACAAGAAAATTATAGTAAACATAGGTAAAGCTCGTATAAAATTTAATAAAATAATAATAAATATTTTAAATTACGCAAACATTACTAATTAATAAAAATTTTAAGAATAAGTATTGATTATCCCAAATTATAAGAGATTATTTCTATTGACAAACATAAAATCCTATACTTACACCTTATTTATTTGTACTATTCCTAAAACCTATAAATAACAAATGTGTTTTAGAGTAAAAATTACATTAACTAATCATATAACTAAAATTGAAAAACATAATACAATAGAACTAAAATGAGTTATTTCTAATTACATTGAATTATCAATATTATATAATATATGTCATAATCTTTTTTTCTCTCCATAAATTAAAATCCCATGTATCACTCTTTGAATTGAATCTAACAATAAATTTGCACAATTGATCTTCATGACTTTATTAGAATCATAAACATTAAAACTATTCAGTCTCATTTTTATTTTGTTTCATACCATAAACATATTATTAACTATAATTATGAAATTTAAGAATTATGTTCTTTGTATAATATCATCTCATATATACTATTTTAACATGTGTACTCTCAAATCATGTCAGTAATTATGATATATATTTCAAGTTATTGGATTGTGCATAATTTTTTATACACTTATGTATATATCCTAAAAAATATTCTAATAAATTATCTCAATAACATTTAATAAATTCACATAGAAAATATTAAATGTATACGATATTTTAAAAAAAAAATTGAAAATAATTTAACACATTATATTTAAAATTATATTGTTTTTAAATTTATTTTAAAATATAAAATACATATTAAAATATTGACGCAATTTTCTAAAGTCTTTTACTTTAAAATACTCCAAAAATAAACTTGCAAACAGATCCTTAATACTATTCCGACCAATATTTTAAAATTGGACCGGCCGATTGGATCAGTCAAACCGAGAATCAATTAGGTAATCGTCTGATTCAAATGTTGGATTGCTTATTTCATTGAATCATTGTGAACCGGTAAAAATCGATGTAAACCGGAAAAACCAGTAGTTTAATTGAATTTTTTAAATTAATTTTTTTATTATTTTAATTAAAAAATCAAAATAAAAAATGAATTAAAAAATAAAAATAAAAAAATAAAACAAAGTAATTATATCATTGACGTGGAAGCTGTTGCGAATACGGTTGATTTCACTGCATATGATTTTAATATCGAAGCAGATCCCAACATTGTAACAATTTTTTTCTCCTTTGAAATAAATTTGATAAACATTGTAATTATTTTATCATAAACTATTTAATTAGATTATGTTGCATATAAACTTTGTAATTTTATACTATTTTGTTATGTGATACATTTGTTTAAAATTTAAATTTAGATTATGAACTAGTTATGAAATGATATTTAAAAAAAAATTAATTGTTAGTTATATTTTGTAGAGACTGAATTATCTGGTTCGATCATATTTATACCTATATAGTTTTGTTATAAAAATCAATATATTCAACCGAGTTATCCGATTTGGTCATGCAGTTCGACCAATAAATCAGTGACCCAGTATCCTCACCGGTTTGATGACTTGTCCGATTTTTAAAACGTTGATTTCGATTATATTTATAAGTAAAAAACGAACTTTCACATTTATTAAGAATGATAATTAAATTCATTTAATTTTCTTTATTTTATGTAATAGAAATAACACAACTATTCATTTATCTTTAATTAAATTGTCATCCACTAACAATATTAAATATTAAGTAATTAATGTTGGAATCGTTTTGGAGTAAAGACATTAAATATGTCTAAATTTGTTAACATTTACTTATATTTAAAATCAAAAAATTAGAAGACTTTTGTTAAATTGATTCTATTAAAAAAACTCTAAATAATTCTTAAATGGAGGTTAGGTTACCTCAAATAAATTAATGGCTTAATACATGTATTAGTCCCTTAATTTAATTTAATATTTCGTTTTAGTCCCTTAATTTATTTAATGTTTCGTTTTAGTTTCTAATTAAAAAACATTACATATTAATCTCTTAGCTTCACTATTGTTACCTTATTTGGTCCCTTCCATCTAGGCATGAAAATAAAACTCATACCTGCGGGTACCCATCCGAATTCACCCCGAAGTTGACGGGGAATATAATACCCCGTAATTTATTTAATGCTCTGAATAATATTGTTTGATATTAATATTATTTCGGATTACTCTAAGAAATTTTAACGGAAATAAATAGAGTAATCAGCGGGATTTTATTTTATCAGTTAATATTAACTGACTCAGAGGTTTTATAAAATATTGGATTAAGAGACATTTTTGGATACTCTCTATTTAGACTCGTCGGTAGGAAAATTTATGTTTTCCTTTAAGACATAAAGTCTTATTTCTTTTGTTTTTACAAAAATAGAAATAGAGAAAGAAGGAGAAGAGAGAAAGGAAGAGAAGAAAAAAGAAGAAAAAGTCTTGAAGAAGAAGAGGATAGCTCTTGATCTTGTTTGTTTCCACCATCCATTCATCATTCAATCTTCTCCAATCTTCTTGCTAGAGGTGGGTTCATAGCTAGAAACTTTTGCTTTTGGTTTTGGTAGAGTTTTAAGGGTTTATGAGTTTTAGGGCATTTTATGGAAAAATCCTAGAATCGGTAGATTAAACGGTTAAAAATCGATATAAATGCTTGTGTATGTTGCCTCTAGGTGTAGGAACATTGTTACCATGTTATTTTGATGTTTGATAATGTATGGAATGGTTTTTGGGAGCTACTGTCATGAAAAACACATTTTTTCTGCATTTTGTGTTTGGTTAATCGGTTAACCATATACGTTAACGTAACCGGTTAACACGTCTGAGATTTGTGTTTCTATTTCTGTTTTGGTTTGGTTAACCCCATGCGTTAACCGGTTAACACTGTAAGTATGGAGGAAAATGTTTTAATTACAAACTTTGAAAATTCATAACTTTTTACTCGGTTATCCGATTTAAGCGTTCTTTATACCGATTGAAAGCTAAAATTATGTACCTTCACATGATATCGAAAAATATTATTTTTACCCGACTTTTACCCGACTTTTCGTTTATACTATAAAAATGCTAAGTTAGGTAATTATGAACCTAAGGTAATAAAAATGTAAGACTTGTGAGGAAACTAGGATACCCTAGGTGGTTACAGAATTGTTTTAGAGAGTTAACAATACTTAGGCGTCGATACTCGAATAGGGTCTTCGGTCTAGGTAGTTGTTAGAATTTTTGAAGTTTATTTCCTTGCGATATATCCTAATTTAATTATATCTGGCTTGTGTCGATATAATTAATCCGTGGATCCGAATCTCTTAATGGATGACCGTGACCCGTGCTTGCTTGTCATCGGGGAGTACGATTGGACGAAGAAAGTTACTTAGTTGTTAGGTACCATGACCCGTACTTACTTGTCATCAGGAGTATGAATGGGCGGGGAAAGTACATATGATAGATAATGAGTGACACGTGCTTGCTTGCCACCTGGGAGTGTGGCTGGGCGGAGAAAGTTATCTATACGTTAAGGATTTAGTGACTTGTACTTGTATTCCCTTGAGTGATTGGTCGGGGAAAGATGCCTTAAAGCACTTTGTGCTCCGTTGTTACATTGTTGTCTCTATTTTATGTAAACTCGAAGTCTAAGTTTTCCCCAGACTTGAGTAGTGTTTAGATTCGAACCTTTTAGAGCCGAGAGAACTCTAAGATAGGAAACTCACTAAGATGTTTTATCTCACCCCATGTTGATATTGTTGTTTCAGGTACTTCAGGTTCCGCAAAGGGTAAAGATTAGGAGATTTGATTATCTTTGCTTGTTTGATGACTTCTTCTGCTGTGGACTTTTGAGATCTTCAGATCTAGTTCTTAGACTTTTATTTTTTTGTGAACATCTTGTATTATTTATAGCCTTTTGTATTAGTACCTTATGTTGTAGTGGCTATATTTGTACAATATGTTGCTAAGAACTTGTTGTATTTCAATACCAAACTTAATTTTATATATGAAAAAATATGCTTTGAAGTATGTCTTTTATATATGGGTATTACAGTTGGTATCAGATCAGGTCATATCCTCGACCTAGCCTTGGAATATTACAGTCGGTAGAACTAAATGTTATGTTTATGGTATTAAGCCTGATCAACTTAATCTTGTTTTGATGACATTTAGGGATATGGATGGTAGACGTGGAACCCGTGGTCGGCCTAGTGCCACTCCTCCTGGTAACGATCAAGTGGGTGGTGAAGGGAATGCTCATATGTTCCAACTCATGCATCAGATGCAACAACAGCAACATCAATTCATGCAGGAAATGATGCACCAAATGAATGGGGGTCTTCATCCTCAAGTGGTTGCCCCTGAAGCTGGTGGTGGAACATTCCGAGACTTCTTCCGCATGAACCCTCAGGAGTTTCATGGTGGATTGGATCCGGTTAAGGCACATGAAGGGGTAACCAGAATGGAGAGAATTTTCCAGATTATGATATGTGGTGAAGAAGACAAGGTGACTTTTGCGTCACATTTACTAAAAGGTCCTGCTTCTAGGTGGTGGGAAAGTGCTTTAAATCTTATGGTGGTGCAAGGAGTTCCAAGAGTATGACAACAATTTAAGACAATTTTTATGGAGAAGTACTTTCCGAGTTCCTTGAGAACCCAAAAAGAATTTGAATTCCAAAGGCTTAGACAAGGGAGCATGACTGTGGCCAGTTATGCTGAGAAGTTCGAAGACATGGCGGCCTACTCTAGGCAAGCCATGTATGCTCCAGATGAAAGATGGAAGATTGATCAGTTCTTGTTTGGTTTGAGGACCAAAATCTCTCATTGTGTCTCTCAAAGGGAGTTCACTACCTATTCCAAGTTGTTAAGGCAATGCTATGTCACCAAACATAGTTTGAAGAAAGTGCAAAGCGAAGCAAGTGACAGGGGAAGAGTTATCCAACCTTTTAGGCCAAGGCCTCAACCCTTCAAAGGGAAACAAGTTCAAAGTGTTGGACCTAACACTCCACCAACGTGTAGGGTGTGTAGCAAACGTCATTTTAGTAGGTGTCAAAGGGGTGAAGGAATGAGGTGTTATAATTGTAATGAGGTGGGGCTTTTGTCAAGGGATTGTACCAAGCCGAAGAATCAAGTTCAAGCGAGAGTTTATACTCTGGATGATATAAAGACCAAAGCCGACAACTCTCTCATTGCGGGTACTTGTCTTGTTAACAATCATCATTGTCTTATTTTATTTGATTGTGGGGTTACACATTCTTTTGTATCTACTAGTTGTGTGAAGCGACTCGGGTTGCGAGTATTTCCTTTGTCTCCTCCGATGGTGGTTATGTCGCTCCCGGGATTTCCATCCTAGTACAAACGCGAAAGTGGCGCGGAAAAGGTAGAGTCGCCAGCCAGACATTTTTATCCAGAATGAATGGAAAAGGTAACACTGCATAAACTAAGGAGAAAAGGAAAGGACAAGGTCCTGCAAACCAAAGATCTGGGTTCGGAAGTCGGTTACGAACATGGAAGGTATTAGCACCCCAGACCGTCCACCGTACCCGACGGGATCCTAGATAGTTTGTTTATTTCAAAGGGTGAGAAATAAGATGCTGCTGAACAAAAACCGCTGACTGGAACTGGAATGAGAAAGGGAACTGGAAATAAAATGGAAAGAAAAAATGGGGAAAATGTAAGGAAAATAAAGAATGTGCTCGAACGGGCCCTACCCCTCCGCCTACGTACCTCATCGGGAAAATGAGGATCAAAGTCGACGTAGTTCTCCTAACTAAGGCGGGAACTTTTGTTTGTGTTTTTTATGAATTGAACTGCTTATGCTCATGCTCAGGTATTGCAGGCTCGTCTGGTATGAGTGCATTTATCATCTTACAAAGAGACATGTCGAAGCGAGTTCTCGTTGAGAGTGAATGAGATGAGAAGAGAGTTCTCGCAGGAAAAGACAATTCTTATTTGTTTACAGTATTTTAAAGAAGTGTTTTGAATTTGTTGGTTTGTGAAACCTTCTCATACTAAGACTTATTCATCGTGGTAGATGACTTACACCTCGCACCGAAATAGGACGGGTGCAAGTAACCCACGACAAAGTCTCATGTCGTATGAGAACATTCAACCTTTATTAAGTGTTTTATTGTTTTTCTTTGTGAGATGAGAAAGAATGACACAAGTTGCAAAAGGACAAACTAAGGGGAACTAAGACACAACCCTAAGTTGTTGATTGCATGAAAAAGGAGATCCTAATGGTTTATGTGGTTTTCTAATCCTAATGAGAAAAGGAAAATAAGAAAAAGGAATTAGAACTCAACTTACTTCCTAAGGAAGTTAAGTTGTTTTCAAAAAAGGGCAAGCCTATACAAGTGAAGGACAAAATGCTAAGGCAAACACCTTTAGAAAGAATAAAGAAGATGAGGAAGAAGTCACATAAGCAAGGCTTACCTCAATCTCCCTACAAAACAAAGGTTAGCTTTACAAAGCATATTAAACACATGAAGCATGGCAAAAGCTTAAACTATCTCAAACTAGCTAAGAAAAGGCATCAAGAACCTCCTAGGGTTAAGACATAAAGATAAAGGTTCTTACATGATAATAAGCTTCTAAAGTCAGTGACTAAGCCCTATTTAAGTGTTCTAAGGTTAAGAAGTTACACAATCATAATCTATTCCCTAATGAATTACTAAACCCTAAAGAAATCAAGGTGAAGTTAGATGAAGTATTCACATGACTAAGTATGGTAAACTTGAATTACATCAAAAGTGAATGTTAAAACCAGAACCTAACACTAAATGTAAGTGTCTTAATATGTGAACCAAATTGGGAAGAAAGAGATTCAAGTATAAGAGATTCAAACAAGAAGTTGAAAGAAGAAAGCATAAGAAGAAGTACACATATGACTTCAAAAGGAGGAAAGGGACTTAGAATAAAAAGTCAAACATGAACCATGAGACTTGAACTTCCCATAAAACACTCAGGGGTTTAATGAAAAGTTAAGATAAATATTTGAATCAAAAATTAACCACAAATGACCTATTATGAGTTGCCTTAGGGTTAAGGGACAAAGAACTTTGATTTTGAAGTCTTAATGTATCAAGATGAACCAAATGGAACATAAAGGCTTATGACTTGAAATGAATATGAAACAATGGATGTGAGACACTTATAAGATGTATGAGAATGATGTAACATGACTATCATATTCACAAAGTTGATTTAGAGGTATGAAGATGGAAGAAGAAGGTGCATTAGGGCAAAGATGGAATACTTGAACACGTGGTGACTTAATGATCAATTAACCCTAAAATACAAAAGGTAAGGACCTAAAATGGACACAAGTGACTTAAAGACACCTAATGGGACCTTATAGACTCGCATTGACGATCTCAAATGGATGGCATAAATGCCTTATCAAAATGAAGTGAGAAGTATGGCGAAATAAGGTCCAAAATGTGGCTTGTAACACAAGGTACTTAAAAAATATCAAAGGACATGGAAAAAATGTGAAAATTAACATCCAAGGTAAATACACTTCTAAATGATCTCACAAAAATTCACATTTTTACTCACTCAAATAAAGGTGCAAATTGAATTAGGGTTTTGAAGTTATATGTTCAAAGGAATGGCTCAAAAAGGTACCAAACATAACCTAAAAATAAAGCAAAAAATATTTTCAGTGACCTAAGGATGTCCTCTAAATAGACCAACAAGAATGGACTCAAAACTATTTTTGGTTGAGGAGATATAAAATGGACAAGGCTAGGTATCCAAGAATGAGAAATTCCAAAAGAAATAAAAGAAAAAGAAATTATAAATTATGGAAAATTTGGTAAAATATTGAGAATGATCCCTGAATTATTTGAGAATTTTTGGGAGTGATTTAGTATTTTTAGGAAATTAAAGTGGAAATGAGAAGAAAAAAAAATTAAAATGAAAGAAGTTGATGGAGGGGTACAACCAGCATAGAAATTTAGTTCAAAACTACAAGGCCTTTGAAACTGGGGGAGTGAAAAGCAATTGGAAGCCCAATCCATGGGCATGCTGACCACAAAGATTATGGTGGACTATGGTCAATGGTTGACTTAGATCTGGACCAAAGGATCTATCACACGCGTGGCAAATAATCAAGGCAGCTAAATCAAGTGGATCACATGGCATGCGCATGATAACAAGGATGAGAACTTACACACACAATCTCTCAGGTTCATTTAAAATTGCACGTGAGGTGCACAAGGTTATTAATGCGTTGGCAGGTTTATGGACGTAGGATAGAATGGATCCAAAGGCCAGGACTTAATCTGGGAGATAAATTAGGGCTATTGTTCAGGTGACCAGAGCCAACTTTCGGTCACCTTCTCTGACGTACCTCCGGCTAGAGCAACACGAAACCTCCATCAAAATGACAAGTAAAACCACAGAAATGATCCTTATGCTAAGTACATAACAAATCCAAGTTTAAATTTCATTTATCATGCATAGACAAATCAAATAGAAGCCAACAAATCTAACCTGGAAAATTGAATCTATGCACTTATGGTGCCTATCATCTAGCCAAATCAATACAAGCTTCTATCAAGCTTTAAGCATCACAAAACAATCACGAAAAGCACGAGATCGAGAAAATTTGATTGAAGTGAAACCTGAGTTCCAGATTTCAGTATGTCAAAGAAGACCAGAGAGGAGGTTTCCAAAGCTTCTACAATGGTCTTTGATCCTTGATGAGTGAAATAAACACTTTACAATGCTTGATTTCTTGCTGAATTATCAAAGATGCAGAAATGTGATAAAGTTTGTTCTTGAGGATTCAAGCTAATTCACCCATGGAAACTGGTCATAAGATAATGATAATGAATTGAAGATGATTGAGGAGTGTATATGAATAATGAGGCTAGCTCGAAGTAAAATGCAACAATCTTCTTCATAGAACCAAAGCAAAATCAGAGAGAGAAAGTGAGAGATTTTTGGTGCAATTTTGAGCAAATGATCAATGTAGTACAATTCAGTTAGGTGAGAGGCTTTTATATCCATGGTTAGCCTCTAACTAACTCAGTTAACAGTTATAACTTTGGTTGAGTTAAGTTAGAGGTGCATGAAGTAATGATAATGATGTTTGGCTCAATGGAGTGAAGCTGAGTTAGTATGGTTCGTGGCTGATTAAGTGTACTGAGGAACATGGCAACTATGGTGAGGCTGAGATCACTACAACATGAGTTCAATGCATAAGCTTCTCACTTGCTTGATTCTTTATGAAGTGCATGTTAACAAGGGTGATAATGAAGCCACATGATGATTTGAAACCTCTAATGCAATGCCTTGTGACTTATACATGTTAAGTGTTACAAACAAGCTAAACTGAATTGAATTTGAACATGTTGCAATGAATTAACACACAAGAAATCATATGATGAGATGTGATCTTCCATGGGATGTAACTTCAAGAACAAGGCACCAAGTGGAGAAGTTCTTGTGATCAATTTGAAGGAAATTTTGCATACAACATGTGTGAGGTTTAATCAATGGTGTAACAATGCCTCTGAGTACCTTAAATGTGTCATTGAAGTCAAGACAATGTGACTGCATACTTGGGCCTGAATGACTTAGACATGTCTTGGCAATTTGTGCCTATGGTGGATTAGTGTGAGGCCCTTACTTTGACCCTTCATATGTCCCTGAAATATTGATTAAATGAAAATTTGTCCAACATCAATCCTGTAGGAAACATGGAGAGGAACAAATTTCATGTTGGAAGATTTTTTATTTGGAGTAATCTTGATGAAGAAAAATGGCAAGACTTATGACACACCACCTGTTTGATAAAAGGCCTTGCAGGGCACGTGCGCAGGATGCAAGGCTTGCCTTGGTTTTGCCCTAATTTACCCTAGTTTGCTCAAACTTTGAATGATCATAACTCCTTCAATTTTAATGCTATGAACATGTTCCACTTATGGATTTGAAGCTTAGGATGCCCTCTTTCAAACAGCCCAAGTAGAATCTTAATTTTACTTTTATTTTGGGAGAAGACCTCTCTTGAAGTTGGCTGCAAAATAGCCAAAACTTGCCATTTTTGGAAACCCTAATTTTCCAAAAATGGTAAGTCTTGATTTTCTTGATTTCTAATGATCCCTCCATCATTTCTTTATCAAATTTGGTCCATGGACTCCTTGTAGCCTCAATTTCATGAATTTGACCTCAAAAAGTCAGGAGTTGACTTTTTCCTCAACATGGTTGACTTTTCTCCAATTCCTTGATTTTCAAATAACTGATCAATTGAAGACTATTCAAAATGATTCAATGGATGGAATTTCAACCCTAGGTACTTAATATCATTTAGAAAACAATGAGATCAAGTTTGAACCAAAATCTCTTTGGGTAGCTCATTTAATCAGAAACCCTAATTTCACACCCCTTTTATTAGGAGATGTTGCACTGCTTGAATGCTTTGATCAATCCACTACTTTCTAGGCCTTGTGGAATCAATTAAGATCTTGTGGGATGTTGTGAACCCTTTTCAAAATGTTGGGAAGCCATGTTGGCCTTTGATTTCCTATGGAAGACTATCAATCTCTTCAGTCATTGATCACAAGCCCTATGCCTCTGCTATGATGGTCATGATGCAATGCTTTGGGTCATGATATGGATTTAGATATGCAATATGATGTGCTAAATGCCATGAAAATGAGAGGGAAAATTTTGAGGTATTACAGCTTCCCCTATTCAATCATCTGCAGACCTTAACGTATAGTAACAATGGCTTTTAGACTTTCGAGGTATGGAGTGATTGAATACCCGAATAAACTTGAAAATTTATACTTTGTGGGAAATGAAATGTAGTGAGGAGAATGCCATTCTTGGACGACACAGAAGGGAAACTGACCTTTGAAAGGACATAAGGGAAATAGTTCATCATACTTAAATGGTAACTCAAAGGAAATGAGACCATCGTACTTAGACGAAATCGAAAATGAAACCATTGTACTGAAATGGAATCAGGAAGAATGGGATCATTGTACTTAAATGATTACTCGACATATATCTATTGTACTGAAATAGAGACGTGGAAAAATGAGCCTGTTGTACTTAAACAAGGCTCAGAAACGAGACCATTGTACTTAAACGGAACTCGAAAGGATTGGGATCATTGTACTCAAAAGAAAACCCAAGACGCAACCGTTGTACTTAAACGAAGAAGATGATTGAATAAGCTTGTTGTACTTAAACAAGACTTATAAACGAGACCATTATACTGAAATGGAATCGAGGAATTTGAAATCATCGTACTTAGATGAAGTCAAGGGAACGAGATCATTGTACTTAAACGAAAGCCCGACACAAAACCGTTGTACTGAAACAGAGACATGAAAAATGATCCTGTTGTATTGAAACAAGACTCAAAAGTGAGACCATTGTACTTAAATGGTGACTCGACAACACGAAACCATTGTACTTAAATGGAGTCATAGGAATGAAATCATCGTACTTAGATGAAGTCAAAGAAAATAGGATCATTGTACTTAAATGATTACCCGCAACGCGACCGTTGTACTTAAATGGATACACAAGGAATGAGACCGTTGTATTGAAATGGAAACTCGAAAGGAACGAGATCGTTGTACTTAAACGATGACCCGAAACGCGACCGTTGTACTGAAACGGAGACGCGACAAAAGTGAGACTATTGTACCGGAACAAGACTCAACTGGGGATACCATACATTGTCGTGGAAGAATAATAATGTCTGGAAAAATGAACTTGGCATTCTCTATGGGGATATGCTTCTGATCGTTTGAAGAAACGATGCTTCAGACTTCTGTGCAAGATACCCAAAACTGGCCCATGCGGGTATGCATATGTTTGAATTTTTGTGGCGTAATGCTCCATGATGGAAATGCTACGTGTTTAGAGGATGCAGATGTAATGATGATTACTAGATGCAAATGAAAAGGGGGTCTCTTGGTGAGAAGATAACAGGTATCTTTGACGGCTTTGATGGGGAAGAACCAATTTCTGCATGTATCTCATGAATCCCTGTGGAAGAATAAACTCTGTGGGGATGATGTTAATGATACCGGCTCTGAGCTGCCACCATTTCCAAAAATAAATTGGAATTTGGGATTGGAGAGACAAGACTCCATTGGGAATGAATTTGATCTGAGAGGTACACTACCCGCTGAACTCCGTTGGTGAAGTGAGATCCTTCTGACTTGGCTGGGGGAGAACCAGACTTGCTGACCCTACCAAGGGAGAAGTTTGCTGGGGAATTCCTTTTTGGAAGAAACACTCCCTGCTTGGGGAGAATACTGGTCTTCTCTTACCATTACTGGAGAAGATCTTCTCTTCTTCACTCTACTGGGGACAATGGAGGACATCGAAGAGGATGTTACCGAGGAATCTTGCTCAAGGCTTCATTGAGGATGTCTTCTTATAGTTATATGTTGGCTTTGCTAGCAACAACTGTACATGCATGAACACAATTGATAGTGCCTGTAAAATGAAGGGTTAGTTTGGCCTGCATTCCTCGGTTCATGGTGTGAATTACCATCCCAGTCACTCAACACAATAGGTATGTGTTAAATGTTTTTACCCTCCTGCATGTGTTATAAGGCATTCATGTATTACCAATGCAATATTTTTATCATATTTTTCTCGACGTTTTTGTAATCAATCAATGGTAGATGAAAAATAAAAACACGTGGAAACAAATTTGAAATGAAATTGCATTTTTATGGATTGACAAATGGCCATGAATAGACATTACACGGGAAGAAATCCCTGGAAGGAGGAAATCTCAAAAAAAGAAAGATAAACTATCCTAATGGTAATGTGAAAAACAAAGTATCATTAAGCTCTGAACCGACTATGACTTGTATGTCCTCAAGATTCTCCGTTTGCTTTGCTTGGAGAAAGACGATTGAATTGATCTTCAACCCTTAAGTTACCCTTTGTTGCAAAGGACGAATCACAGATCTCGCAGACCACAATTGTTTGCTTTAATCCCTCTTTTGCGTGGATCGCCCTTTTCGGGTTTTCAATCCACCGGGATACCCTTTTTTGCCTGAGCTGTACAATGTGGCTTTTCAGCTCAGCGGGTGTACATCTTTTCATATATTTCCCTAATTTTTGCCCGAGCCTTTTATTTTGTTTTTTGGCTCGCCGGGATGCCCATTTTTGCCTGGACCTTTATTCTGTTTTTGTCCAGTGGGTCTTTTATATGTAGTATTTTCTAACTGCGTCTGCGTTGACAGGGGATTGGAAGTCCTCACCATCCATGGTTGTTAACATTAAGGCTCTGCCAGAGAATAACTTTTTAACCACGAATGGGCCTTCATAGTTGGGTATCCACTTGCCCCTGTGATCGTTGTTAGGAGGAAGAATCCTTTTCAGCACTAGATCGCCGGATATGTACTGTTGAGGGCATACTTTCTGATTGAAGGCCCGTTTCATCCGCCTTTGATACAACTGTCCATGGCATACAGCTGCTAGGCGTTTTTCTTCAATGAGGCTCAGTTGATTGTACCTGGATCGGAGCCATTCAGCTTCATCAAGCTTGACGTCCATCATTATTCTCAACAAGGGGATCTCAACTTCTACCGGTAGGACTGCCTTCATACCTTATACTAGTGAGAACGGGGTTGCCCCTGTTGAAGTGCGCACCGACGTCCGGTACCCATGCAATGAAAAATGGTAGCATCTCATGCCAGTCCTTGTATGTCACAACCATCTTCTGAACGATCTTCTTGATGTTCTTGTTGGCCGCCTCGACGACGCCATTCATCTTTGGGAGATACGGCGAAGATTTGTGGTGCTCAATCTTGAAATCTCGACATAAGTCTTCCATCATCTTATTGTTGAGATTAGAACCATTTTCAGTAATGATCCTTTCAGGAATTCCGTACCGGCAGATAATATCCCTTTTGATGAATCGGGCTACCAGTTGTTTTGTGACGTTGGCATAAGACGCCGCTTTAACCCACTTTGTGAAGTAGTCTATAGCCACTAGGATGAAGCGGTGACCGTTGGAAGCAGTTGGTTCGATCTTGCCAATCATATCAATGCCCCACATGGAGAATGGCCAAGGTGAAGACATGATGCTAAATGGATTTGGAGGTACATGGACCTTGTCAGCATAGATTTGACACTTGTGGCACTTGCGAGAGTATTTACAGCAATCAGATTCTATGGTGATCCAATAATACCCCGATCTGAGAAGTTTCTTTGCCATAGGATGCCCTCCCACATGGGTTCCGAAGGAGCCTTCATGAACTTCTTGCATCAACATGTCTGCTTCGTGTCTATCCACGCTTTTGAGAAGAACCATGTCGAAGTTCCGTTTATAAAGCACATCCTCTTGGTTTAAGAAGAACCCGCCTACCAGCCCCCTAAGGGTTTTCTTGTCTCTGCTTGATGCCCCTGCCGGGTATTCCTGAGACTTCAAGAATTGCTTGATATCATGATACCAGGGTTTGCTATCATCAATGTTGTCAACTGCAAATACATATGATGGTCTTTCGAGATGAGAGACATCGATTCGAGGCACGTAGTTCTCTTGACGAACCTTGATCATGGAAGATAAGGTTGCCAGAGCATCAACAAATTGGTTCTTGTCTCGAGGTATATAGTGCAACTTGACCTTTGTGAAGAAAGTTAGCAACCTCCTGGTATAGTCCCTGTAAGGAGTAAATGAGGTTGATGAACCAGTCATTTGCTGTTAACTTCATTAACGACTAAAGCAAAATCACCGAAGATCTCGAGGTTCTTAATCCTCAAATTGACTTCCTCCTTGATCCCCATTATGCATGCTTCATACTCTACTTCATTGTTAGTGCATTCGAATGTCAGCTGGGCTGTGAAGGGCATATGGATCCCTTCCGGCGAGATAATAACAGCACCAACTCCGCTTCCGTTCATGTTCACAGCTCCGTCAAATATCATACTCCATTTGGATTCGGGGTCTGGCCCCTCCTCTAGGAGTGGTTCTTCACAGTATTTCGACTTGAGGAACATGATGTCCTCATCCGGAAACTCGAACCTCATTGGTTGGTAATCATCAATTGGTTGTTGGGCCAGATAATCCGACAATACACTTCCTTTGATAGCTTTTTGTGAAGTGTACTGGATATCATATTCCGTCAGAATCATTGGCCACCGGGATACTCTTCCGGTTAGAGCTGGCTTTTTGAAGATGTACTTTACAGGGTCCATCTTGGAAATCAGTAGGGTGGTGTGAGTCAGCATGTACTGTCTTAGTTAGCGAGAAGCCCATGCCAAAGCACAACAAGTTTTCTCGAGTAGTGAGTAACGGATCTCACAATCGGTAAACTTTTTGCTAAGGTAATAGATTGCGTGCTCTTTTCGACCAGACTCGTCTTACTGACCCATCACACATCCCATTGATCCTTCGAGAACAATAAGATGCATGATTAGGGGCCTCCCTGGCACCGAAGGCATGAGAATCGAAGGTTCTTGCAAATACTCATTGATTCTATCTAAAGCTTGTTGGCAGTCATCACCCCATCTAATGGCCTGATTCTTCCTCAGAAGCTTGAAGATAGGCTTGCACGTTGCCATTAGGTGAGAAATGAACCTTGCAATGTAATTCAACCTCCCTAAAAAGACACGTACTTTCTTCACCGTTTTTGGTTCAGGCATCTCCTGAATTTCTTTTACTTTCACATGGTTGACCTCGACCCCCCTTTCACTGACGATAAAGCCCAGCAGCTTTCCGGAACGGACCCCAAATGTGCACTTGTTTGGGTTTAACCTAAGTCTGAATTTCCGGAGCCTGTCAAAAAGCTTGGGTAGGATAACCAAATGTTATTCTTCTGTCTGTGACTTCGCAATCAGCATTGCATGTTAGTATGTAGCTCCAACATTTTACAAACCAAACGACATGACCTTGTAACAGAAGGTTCCCCATGGGGCAATAAATTTAGTCTTCTCCATGTCCTCTGGCGACATTTTGATTTGATTGTAGCTTGAGAAGCCATCCATGATGGAAAATTCAGAAAACTGGGCAGTGTTGTCAACTAGCACATCAATATGCGGCAACAGGGAGTCATCTTTGAGGCTTGCCCGATTCAGGTCCCAGTAGTCCATGCACATTCTGAATTTACCATCTTTTTTTGGGACCGGTACAATGTTTGAAACCCATGGAGGATAGCTTGTTATGGCCAAGAATCCAACATCAAACTGCTTTTGAACCTCCTCTTTAATCATAATGGCCATGTCAGGGCGAGTTCGTCTCAGCTTCTGCTTCACTGGTGATCAGTCTTCTCTGAGTGGCAGCTTGTGCACCACAATATTTGTATCCAACCCTGGCATGTCCTGGTAAGACCAAGCAAAGACATCAAAATACTCTCGAAGCATGGAAATCAGCTGACTCTTGACAGTTTCTTCCAATGCGGCCCCGATCTTGACCTCTTTCTTGTCTTCTTCAGTCCCAGGTTTATCACCTCAATGGCCTCCTCATGTGGTTGAATCATTTTCTCCTCTTGTTTGAGAAATCTGGCTAGCTCTTCGGGTAGTTCACAATCTTCTCCACCCTCCTCGTCGGCTAGGTAAATCAGATTGTCGAAGTCATACTGATCCATAACAAGGTCATCATTGATAAGACCCGATGAAGATCATATGCATGAATGATGATTCGTGCTAGATTTTAGAAAAGGTGTGAGACATAAATACATTGCCATTTATTTTTTAAAACAAAAAATGAAAATGAAAGACAGGGAACAACATGAGTGAATGCAAAAACGTTTGTTTTATTGATGACTATGATATTGTATTATGAATAGCAAACCCTTACAATGAGCTGCTATGCACCGGGCAAGGCATAGAGCTTGTATAAAGGAGAATAGAAACATAAAAACTATTACTCTTCAGGTTGAGTGACAGAGATAAGCGTTTCGGCCTACTAGTTGTTGAGTTGCATCCCTGGGGCACATGGCTTTATCCACTCATCCAGTTTGCAATCACTATCAATCATTTCTTCCTACACAACACAAATGTTGCCATGATCAAACCATCCCGCAATGTTGAAGGTAATTGGGCCTTTCCGACCTCTAGCGCTTTTCCCTGGTGCCGACTGACTAGGCTGGTAGTCAACTTCGAACATATCCTTCTTTTCTGGGACTTCGATCATCTTGCCCCATCCCTCATTTGCACATGATTCTACCACTTTTTGGGCTTTCTTGTATGACGCTATGGATGCTCCCTTCTTTGTATCTTCTGATAGGACATTTGAAGATGATGCATTTACAGTTTTGATGGGCTCAAAGGCTTGGCAAGGGGTTTCAACAATTTCTCCATCCATTTCCACGTAGTTGAACGAGGCTAAGTGGCTGATGAAAATATCTTCTTCCCCACATACTGTCACAACTTGTCCCTCTCAGACAAATTTAAGCTTCTGATGAAGGGTCGAAGACATTGCCCCTGCTGAATATATCCATGGTCTCCCTAATAAGCAGCTATAAGCCAGTTGAATATCCATCATGTAAAAAATAACATTGAAGACGTGTCGTCCTACCTAGATTGGTAGTTCCACCTCTCCAAATACCGACCTCCTCGAACCATCAAAATCCCGTACGACCAAATCACTTGGCTTAAGCACAACCCCATCATAGTCTAGCTTCATAAGTGATTTCTTGGGAAGTACATTCAATGACGACCCCGTGTCTACCAGCATATGGGAAAGCACAACCCCCTTACATTCCATGGAAATATGCAGGGCGCGTTTGTCGCAACGTCCCTCAGATGTTAAGTCCATATCTGTAAATCCCAAACCATGGCTGGCATTCACACTGGATATCACCGTTTCAATTTGATTCACTGATATGTCCTGAGGCACGTATGCATTGTTCAATATCTTCAATAGAGCCTTCCTATGCGAATTTGAGCACATCAACAGGGATAAGATTGAGATCTTAGAAGGGGTATGATGTGAGTGATCAACAGTTTTGTACTCATTTTTCTTGATTATTTTCAGGAAATCCTCCACTTCCTTATCAAAGGTGATGTCAAGCTCTGTCACAGGTGCAAGTGCATCGTTTATCATGGGCTTCTTGCCACTGGCTTTAGCTTGAGCTTCAACATTGTCCTTCGGTGGAAACACATTATTTCTCAATGTCTCTGGAGCGAACAATCTGCCACTTCTAGTGAATCCTCCGTCCCCAACGTTCTCGACTTGGTGCAGAGATGAACTGGATGCATCCAGGTTTTGCTTCTGTCCATTGCAATAAACCCCTCCTCCGTAGTTCCAAGGAATAACTTTATCACTCTGGTACGGGATTGGCCCAGAGGTAGTAATGGTTATTGGAGTTGCCCTAGCTGGTGCAGGGACTTGTGTCGGATTGTAGAAAATCGTAACAAATGACACCTCGTCCTCTTTCACAACCTTGTCGAACTATATACTTCCTTCATCCATCATTTTCGGTATTCCTGTCTTTATTCAATCACAGCCATCAGTAGAATTAACATAATCTGGACAACTCTTTTCACAAGATGGAAATATATTCTTCTCAGCCAAGCAAGCTTTTACAATCAACAACGAAGTCTTCAGATCCTCGAGATCAGATACTAGGTTTAAACCTTCACCGCTATGAATAGCTCCAACAGTCCTTCCATGAGGAGGCATATGACTCTATATCACATTCGGAGTGAGAGCGAAGTTAATCGCTTTGGAGTCTATCAAATCTTGCACGACATGCTTCAAAGCCTTGCAGTTCTCGGTACTGTGGCCTGGAGCCCTATAATGAAATTCACAACGGGCATTAGCATCGTAGCCCTCAGGAATTTTCCCTCGCCTTGGAGGCTGCAAATTTCTCAATTGAACCATATGAAGTTGAAGAAGATTCTGTAGAAGTTGAAGAAGATTCTGTAGAAGTTGAGAGTAGGACATTGGAGGTGCCTCGAGATGTCTATCCTTGGATCTGGGAGGATAATAAGGACGGGGAGCCCTTTGTTGTTGATAATTCTACTGGTGTTGCTGTTGAGGTTGCTGAACTTGTGACTGGTTAGCTAGAGCATCAATAGTGACAGGTACTGCCTGATGATAAACATTCTGATTCCCTATATTCTTCTGAGCATATACAGCTCCAATTTCCCCTTCCTTGCGTTTTATGAAAGGCTTCTTAAGCCCAGAGGCTGATGCTCCACTACTCTGAATCTTTCCTTGTTTCATCCAGCTCTCAATTATTTCTCCCGTCAGAATGATGTCAGAAAATCCACTGGAGTAACAGCCAGCTAACCTCTCCATGAAGTGCCCTGAGAGGATGTCCATGAAGAGATCAACCATCTCCCTTTCCAACAACAGTGGCTGAACCCTAGCGACAACCTCGCGCCACCACTGTGTATAGTCTTTGAAGTTCTCTGAATTCCTCTGAGACAGGCTTTGAAGTTGAGTCCGGCTGGGAGCCATGTCGATGTTGTATTGATATTGCTTGAGAAAGGCTTCTCCAAGCTCTTTCCAGTTACAGACATAATTCTTCTCCAGCTTCATATATCACTCCAGGGAGCCCCCAGATAGGCTGTCCTGGAAGTAATACATCCAGAGCTTCTCGTCTTTGGTATGAGCGGCGATCTTGCGATAAAAAGCATGCAAGTGAGTCTTAGGGAAAAAGTTGGCATTATACTTATCGAACGTTGGAGGTCTGAATTTTGGAGGGATAACCACCCCTGAAACCAAGCCCATATCAGAAACGTCGATACCAAGAGTATCTTTCCATTCCAGAGCTCGCACCTTCTCAACCAGAATTTAGAAATCCTGATTATAGGCACCAGTACCAAATCCCATATCTTCGTTGACCAGAGTGAACTGATCTTCCTGATGGTCCTGTACATAGACCGGAGATGGGCCGACAACCTCTGGAGTTGGTGGTCTGTTGACCACTGGTGGGACAAGAGTGTCGTTGACTGGATTTCCTTGAGCGTCCAAGGTAACCACTGGAGGATCTATTTGCGGGGGATTAAGCCTTTGCATAGCAGCCCTCATCTCTTTCTTCCCCAGGGCTATACCTTGCATCATTGTCATGAACTCTCCCATTCGGGTACGAAGTTCATTCAACTCTATTTTCACTATATCCATGACGTGCCTTTGATTTCTGCGAGTAGCGTACCGGTGTGGCGGTATATCGGGCCTGTGAAGACGAGTCTTGGTGGCTGTCGCAATCCTTCCTGTATACATAGATAAGTTAAGATCCCTGGAAAACCTGCAAAAAAGAAAAAATGCAAATGATATGAATGCATGCAATGCTGTGTTCTTCTTATTCTCAAGGTTTCCTACACTTTCGTTCCGGTATTTGAGAATTCAAATAGCGTTTTCACAACCTTTAGGGAAGAAAAACCTCGTACATCATTCAGATAAGATGATAGTCGTGGAGAATTGGTGCTTAGTACCCCGTGTCAGTGCAAGAGATAACAACCGGAGACTCGAACCAAATCAAACATATCATATACTGAAATCTGATAAAAAAACATCCCCGAGGGGTGCCAATTCATACATCAATAGAAAAACAAAGTAATGCAAAGAGGAGTCCCACAACAAGCTTGTGGGTAATCCAGATACAAGAGTATGAGACTAAACCCTAGGGAGCACCATGTCTTGCAGCCTCCAGTTAAGACGCTTGACGTCTTGGAACAACTGGGCTACATCTGGATGATTCGGCTCCTGGATGAGCTTTTGGAGAAGAAGATCCCTTAGATCGAATGAAGCATGCAATTCGTTGATTTGTTGTAGGAATACCTCCTCCATTTCCTTGTTAATGTTTGGATCAGTCTTGACTTTCTTAATATCAGCCCAAAGCTTCAGCTCTTCTAACTCCTTCTGGATGTCCTCAACTACTTGTTGACTCTTTGTCACCTTCAGAAAGTAGTTTTTTTGTTTCTCCTGGGCTTTCTGAAGCTACCCTTCCTACTTAGCCAGAGTTTCTTGAAGGCTCTTGATCTTTAACTTGTATTAATTTTCTATCTTCTTCTACTTCCTCAGATGATCCTCCAATTTCTTTTGCCAAAGGGTCACTGCTTCGTTTTCCTCATCTAAGGCTTCCTTTTCCTTCTGACACTGACCTTCCCTGTGGATCTCAATTAAACCCCTCTTCTTGAAGTAGAGCTCTCGTTCTTCGAAGTCTTGTTGTTTGAGCCTAATCAACTCTTCAGCTTTATAAGCCCTCCCTTCCAATTCCTGGTTTTGAATCTTCAGCTTCTGACAGGAATTATCAGCCTCCTAGTTTTCAGCCCTAAGCTGTTTGACCAAAGCCTCCAGCTTCTGGTAGTCCTCAAAAGGCACAATTGCAGGAGGTGGAACTGGTGCAGAGAAAGGGATTATGGTCACTTGGGCTTTCTCTCTTATCCAGGCTTCAAACTTAAGGAACATTTGATTGTTGCTCTTGCCCAAGCACTCTATACCCTTTCTTTTGATGAGTTTCTAGGTACTTGTAGCTTCTCGAACCAAGGGAAGATTATCCTTCACAGGAAAATAGAAAGCCTGCACCAGCTATGATTCCTTGGGAATAGTCTTGAGTGCGTACCCCAATTGTCTTCTCATGAGAATGGGGTTGTAACTGATGCCCCTAGTTACTCCTAGGAGTGGAACATTAGGATAACCCCCACATCTGGAAATGAGATCTTTACCTTTTAACTTCAAAGTGAACCACCTGACGTCTTTGGCAGATAACATACTTAACTTCTTCGCCCAAATTACCTTGGGATCAATGAAAGCTTTAGTAATAGGAAGATGCCTCATGAACCACCTATAGAACAAAGGAGCGCAACACCTAACCAAACCACCTTGCTTCTTCTCGTTCTTTTAATGCACTGAGTAATTTAGATCACCCAGGAGAGTGGGCACCGTGTTCTTTAACACAAACAAATGAATAGCGTTTATGTCTACGAACTTCTCCATATCAACAAACAAGATAATCCCGTAGATGGACAAGGCCAAGATGGCACAAACTGCATCCCACTGATTAGTCACATCAAGTTCTCCAACCCTCATGACCAGAAACTCTAGAGGAAAACCAAGTACTCCAGCTTTAGTAGCAGTTAGATTATCAGATACCTGTGATGAGCTCAAATGAAGAGCTTTGGTATTGTCAAGATGAGTTGGTTTGGTCATCTCTGAGTTGAAAGGAATTTGATCTTTGAGAGGCACCCCTAAGATCTCAGCATACTCTTTAAGCAGTAGGCCTAGCTGGAAGTCAGGAAATGTGAAGCACCTGAGCCTAGGATCATAATATTGCAACAGAGTATGAATGGTACTCCTTTGAAAGCTATCCAAATTAACCACTAGATCCAGAATATCACCGTATCTCTCTTTAAAGTATCGCAAATGACCTGGGGTAATAAGAGCCACCATTTGGTTGAGAAAATCCACTTTGGTATCAAATAACTTATAAAACACATTCCTCTTTCTAGCATCTTCCATTTCCGAGGCAACAGTATAACCAGGAACTGGGAATAGTATGAACCCTGAAAATGAAAAAGAACACAAATGATTAATGATGTTATGATGCTTATGCAAGGCAAGGCATGTGATTTGTGACGTGTCTGTGATGTGTCAATCATATATCATGTGTCTTTGCAAGGTCACAACATCCTAATAACAATTTCTGTGAACAGGAATCTCGGATCTCATAACTAAGGAACCATATCACAATATTAAACAATACTGTCAAAGTGGGTATGTTGGAAGTTTTAGGGTTCCTGTCAACATGAAATTACAAACAAAGTTTAAAAGCAAACACGATAATACAATTGAAGAAAATTGAAAACATAAAGAAACAATGGCCTAGTGATCCATCAGTAACAACGATGAGTTGTCGTGTCTAAAAATTGACCTTGAAGAGGATTTAACTATTGAAGTCGTCTAGAAAATTCACTTCTCATGCTTCGGCAGAGGATTGTTGACAACATTAGGATTAGTATCATGAAAGGAACGAATGTTGTTCCTGATAAGTTCCTGCACTTTAGCCTTCAGTGCAAAATAGTGTTCCAAGTCATGTCCAGTTCCACCTTAATGAAACTCACAGTGAAGATCCGTTCTATAACTAGCTAGAAGAGGATCTGGAATATAAGGCGGAAGCCTAGTAGTAATCATACTACTCTTAATCAAGGAAGGATACAACTTAGTGTAAGTCACTAGGGTATGATCATAGTCTGTCCTATTGTGATACTGATTTGGTCTAGCAGCAGGACGATGAGTCTGGGCTTGAGCTTGAGCTTGAGTTGGTTGAGCCTTAACAACAAGAGCAACTGCAGCTACATATGGTTGAACATATCATTGTTGCTGGCGATAAGGCTTCCTTTCATTTGAAACAACATAAGCATCACCATCTCTTCTCTTTTGAAAGTTCCCATGAGATTTTCTTGCAGCATTAGAAGATTCAACATAGGTAATCTTACCTTTATTGATACCTTCTTCTAGTATTTCTCCAACAGTGACTAGGTCAGCAAAACCATATGAAACACTTCCTACCATATTCTCCTAAAAGAAAGGTTGAAGAGTGTCCATAAACAAACCAGTTAATTAATTTTCATCCAAAGGTGGCTTCACTTGAGCATCTAACTCTCTCCAACACTGAGCATACTCGTTGAATGATTCTTTCTCTTTCTGAGACATGTTTTGAAGTTGACGACGGTCAGGTGCCATGTCCAGATTGTACTTATACCACTTCACGAAAGCATCAGGTAAATCCTTCCAAGTCTGGATATGGTTCTTCTCAAGTCCCATATACAATTTCATAGAAGCGCCACAGAAGCGCCACTCAGATTATCTTGAAAATAGTGAGTAAGAAGCTTGTCATTCTTGGCATGTGCAGCCATTTTACGAAAATACACCAGGAGATGGATTTTTGGACAAGTATGCCCCTTGTATTTCTCAAAATCAAGAACCTTGAACTTATTAGGAAAAACCAAATCAGAAACCATACACATGTCTATTGCAGCAACACTAAAGACATATTTTCCTTCTAAACCTCTTACCCTCTTCTCAAGAGTCAAGCATTGCTCTCTAACTTCATCCATGTATCCAGGTTCACCTTGACTTTCAGCTTGTGGACCAGCAGCATGGTACACGAAAGGAGAATTCTAATAAGTAGCTTGAGCAACAATGTGCATAACATGTTGAGATTCAGCAAATGCCGGAGCCGAAAAGATTGGCACAATAGATAGACCAACCATTTGAGTGGTTGCAGAGAATGGCACGCAATCTGGAGGTAACCCAAATTCTGGCCAAGTAGAAGCTGGTTGCTAAATCACAAGAGGATCAACAACAGTAGTTGAAACTTCAGAGATAATAGTCCTTTGAGGTGGTTCACCTTGAGCAATCAGAACTTGCATCATTTCAGTGAGCCTGGTCATATTGGCCATCAGGAACCTTGAACTTATCAGGAAAAACCAAATCAGAAACCAAACACATGTCTATTGCAGCAGAACTAAATACATCCTTTCCTTCAAAACCTCTTACCCTTTTCAAGAGTCAAACATTTCTCTCTAACTTCATCCAAGTATCCAGGTTCACCTTGACTTTCAGCTTGTGGACCAGCAACATGGTACATAAAAGGAGAATTCTGATAAGTAGCTTGAGCAACAATGTGAACAACAAGTTGAGGTTCAAAAAATGTCGGAGCTGAAAAGATTGGCACAACAGATGGGCCAACCATTTGAGTAGATGTAGAGACTGACACGTAATCCGGAGGTAACCCAAATTCTGGCCAAGTAGAAGCTGGTTGCTGAATCACAAGAGGGTCAACAATAATAGTTGAAACTTCAGAGATAATAGTCCTTTGAGGTGGTTCACCTCGAGCAATCAGAACTTGCATCATTTTAGTGAGCTTGGTCATACTGGCCTTCAACTCATTTATTTCCATTCGAACTTCCATGTTATGTTGTTCTTGGTTTTCCATTCTCAATCTGATAGCAGCTCTAGTTCCGTATTTGTGTTGAGGAAATAACTTGACGGATCAACAGACAACTGAAGAAGGAAACAACCGAGATGATTTCCCACACAACTCAGATGAATGCAAGAATATGCGAGGATGAATAGATATGCAATGTCCACTTCCATTTTCAGGGAAACAACTCGATTATTGCAAACATGGTCAACATCGAGAATACGGTCATGAAAAATCTTGACAAAAAGGAATATTTGCTTTGGTATAATATTTGTAATAATCTAAATTATTTTCCTTAAGAAATGGTTATGATGATGATCAAAATGAATGCATGGATGCAACAACCACAAACTAGATCACACAAAGCATATATGTTTTAAGGTTTGGATCATGAGCATGAAGTCAATGGATAAGAACCAACAACCCACAAAGGCATGTAATAAGGTTTGTCTTCATTGTACCTGCAGAAAACCAAAAGGGTTCTAACAGAGGTTCCCTGAGTTAGCGACCCTCCTTTGGATATCATTAGTACATTGGACTACTCCCCAATCGATAATTTCCTCAATAGGACCTCGTCCGAGTGTAGTATCATGTGATAACCACCTCAGGTTTACACCTGGATAGCTTCCGCACTATGTTCCTAAATTTGCTTGGAAGGGTTAAGGGTTCTACGGTCCTCAGTATGATAAGCTCATGGTCGGAAGCAATGCCATAATACGAATACTCGTCATGTCATTAGTAATCCGAGAGAGCTTAACCGCGTGGAGATTATCGACTTGATATCGCTTTGGACTACTCTTCTACGTATCACTTTGAATATCGTCGTCCTATCATAAGTTCACTCAGATTCGGGTATAGAATCTATCTCACTCACAGAGGATCACCAAAATCGAAACATAACAAGTAATAACAAACAAATCAAACCAAAGCAGTAAATAAATCAAAGTAGGCCGAATCCACTTAGGATCTACTTCCCAGCAGAGTCGCCATTTTTCTGTAGCACTAAAATCATGAGTGTAAGCTATTAGTTAACTTAACTCAAAGTAAATAGAGTCGCCACCACGCTTTTATTTTATTCCAAGTGGAATAGGAAAAACGAGCGAATAAATCCTAATGAATCTAAAAGCAAAAAGCTAAAATAAATGAGAAGAGAACCAGGTAAGGGAATAGGTTAAAAATTGGGAAGGTCTTAAGCACCCAAAATGTTCGTGGTACTCCACGTGAGCCCTTTGAAATATTTATTGCTTTTGGTTTGAAAATGTTTTTTTAAAGGAGATTGAAGAGATGATAAGAGAAATGTTATTTAAGATTTTTGTGTTTAACGAGACGTTCGTCTCATGCCTACGTACCCACGATGTGCAATATGAGATCAAAATTCCATAGTTCGTGGTACAAATAGTGAAAAAGTCAGTGTGTTTGATTGATTTTAAAATGTAAAGATAAGTCATCATTCTTTAGCGAATAATTCCGCTAGAAAGTATGAATCATATCTAAACATGTGAAAATGGTTTAAAGGAAAAGTGCATGAAGGCACAAAAAGGATTGAATGAGTTTTGCATTTTTTAAAGTCTTTTGAAAAATGTTTCGATGTGCTTATGTGGTTTAGCGTTTATTAAGAAAATAAAAGGAAAAGAGTAAAATCACTTGACCTAAGTAAAGGTTTGATTATGAAAGCGATTTGAAGTTTGAAAACAAAGAAGATTTTGAAAAGAGGGAGAAGTTTTGAAAATTTAAGAAGGGGAGGAGATGAAGAGGCTATCCTAAAAAGAAAATAAAAGAGATAAAGGAGGAAAGATCTAACCAAACTTGATGATATTTCCAATTATGAGCATAAGATTACCAACTCCATGAAGATCAAAGCAAAGGGAAGGTGTCCTAGAATCTAAGTCTAAAACTCCAATTCCAATGCAAAGGATAGTAACCAATAGTCCAAAATTAAAGTCACTAGTCTTTTAGATATTTAATCCTTTATTAATATTTTTTTGTCAAAATGGACAAAGGAAAAAGCACAAGAATAACAATATAAACATAAACAATATGATGAATGATATAGTATAATAAAAGTATAATAAAAGAGATAAGGAGAAAGATATTAAAATAAAGAAAATAAGGTGCGAGAAGGAATTAAAATGTTAGTATAGTAATAGTATAATAATATTTACATAATAACGATATGGTGAACTTAATCATCCACAACCAAAGAAAGTAACCAAGGTACTTAGTACCAAAATTGAAAGGCACCCGATTCCGCTTAGTATCTTACACTATAGTGATTAATCAAGGCAATTAGATCCAAATTCAATGAAATTTGAAAGAAGATTAGGAGATCCAAAGCAATTATGCATCAAACTTCACAAGTCTTGGATCTTAACGCAAAAGGATCAATCACTTTGGGATTACGCGAGCAACATGAGGTCCGGTCCATGAAAAGGCAAGTATCCAATTGGATTTTTATTCCAAATTAAGGGGCATATTTAGGTCTATGTTAAGCAATCGCCGAGTAATTTACGAAGTAATTACCCTACAAATGAGGCCGGCCAACACCAACTAAGGTGAACGATGTATGTGTTAATGCAAGCGAGATAAACAATATGTAAATCGCCATCCGAAAGCAATACCGCACGAAAATAAAGATGAATACCAAATTGAGTTTCATTTATGGTTATCTTTCACCTTTAATTGCAATCACTCATCTTGGTGGATTCAAGTTTGAAAATATCTCACTAACGCAAAGTACCTAAAGTGAATTAAATAATTCACTTAAAGGTAGATTTGGACTAATGAATATTAACCACTCTAATCTACACCAAAGTCCATTGAAATTAAAGAGAAGTCATTACCAATAATGTCTCCCAAGATAAAAATAAGAAGGAGTAAGAAGAAAAAGCAAGAGGAATAAAAAATAGCTCAAAAATAAGCCAAAAATAGCTTCTGCAGCAGTGTTAATCGGTTAACCTAAATGGTTAATCGGTTAACACAACAAATTTTCAAATTCTGGCGCAAAATAAAACTGATTAACGGGTTAACCATTTTGTACTGAAAATGGTTAACCGGTTAACACTGAACCAGTAGAAGAAAAATAGCCAAAATTCAGCATGATCCTCTTTCAAAATCACTTCCAAAAAACATATGATCATGAACTTAATTGGCACTAATTTTAAAGTTAAACCCAGTGAAATCCATGTAATCAAACAATAATTAAAGATCCAAAGGATCAACCACCAAAGTAACCAAAGATCTACATCTTGAATGTTGTTGATGAAGGTAGAACCATGGAAGGAGATGAATTACCAAGAACAATCTTCAAATTGATCCAATACCAAGCTTGATCTACTGAAATTGATGAACAACATAGAAAAGGATGAAGGTTTAGCTCAAAGTTGATCAAGAATTCAAGGTGAATTCTTGATAACTTTCAAAAAGAGGAAAATGGAGCTTTGGTGATTTTGGGGTTTGGAAGGATATTTTGCAAGAGATTTGTTGGCTATAAAAAGTTTTAGAATTGAATGAGAAAGTGCCCTTGTTTAAAGAGTTTAGGTATGGGAATTTGGTGGAATGGAGTTTGCTTTGGAAATTCAAAATTAGCTTTGGAAATTCAAATTTGATGGGAAATGTAAAAGAATGGTGATTAGTGAGGGTTTATGGTAGGAAATGATCAAAGTGTTGTAGAGAATTAAGAGGGAAATGGATCTAGAATATTCTAATGAGATCAATGGCTAAGATGTGTTGAAATTTGAACTAAAAATTCAAATCTCGCACTGGTTAACCGGTTAACACATTTGGTTAACCGGTTAACCAGGCCAAATTTTGAATAATTTGTTTAATTTTGATTGCTTGATTGTTTTGGCTCGATTCTCTTGCGCGTCGAAGAAGGCATGGAAATAAACACATGAACCTTGGAATTCCTTGAATAAATCCATTAAATCGGGAAATCCTTGATCAAATAAATTTGAATTAATTGCGGATCAACTTCGACTTTTATCTGTGAAATTCATTCGAGCTGCGGGACTGCTATTTTTGGTATTTTCGAACTGTTCTTTCCCTGAAAATGTTAATAAAAGAAAACAAAATATTTTTGGATTTTGATTAAAGGTTAGGAAACATAAGAAAGTAAAAGGCAAACAAAAGCAATGGTGATCTCCTGTGAGGTATAAACCTGCAACCAAAAAGGATATACGAACCAGTGCATGACCTTGTTTGTATGCAAGATGCAGATGAGATGCGAAAAATCTTAGGGTCAAAAATTAGGGAATGGCATTATCTACTGCAGATGCCGAGTATATAGCTGCTGGTGGCAGTTGTTCTCAGCTTGTTTGGATGAAACAAATGTTATCTGAATATAATGTCACTCAGGATGTCATGACATTATATTGTGATAATCTCAGTGCAATCAATATTTCCGAAAATCCTATCCAACACAGTAGGACTAAACATATTGATATCATACACTATTTCATCAAAGATATTGTGTAAGATAAAGTGATCAAGTTGAAGCATGTTGCAACTGAACTACAACTGGATGACATATTCACAAAGGCCTTGGATGCTAATCAATTTGAAAATCTAAGAGGAAAATTAGGAAGTTGTCTTTACGAGAGCTTGTAGCAATCCATAATGTTTGGCAGTCCAGTCAAAGGATGTAGACTGAAGAAGAAGCTGCAGATGACTTGGATGGTGGTCAAGAGAGTGAAGAACAATTCGAACTTTGTTTCTGGCGGGGTTCTGGTTTACCCAGATTGTTTGCTCTTCATGAGCTTGTGGTTCTATATGTTTCTTTTGCTTTATGAATGTGATTCTGTTTGGCTAAATTTCTGGAAAAAAGGGGGAGTAATTAGATAGCCTTCTATAGTTGTGTTCTGATGAATACTATTTATTTTAGTATTGTCAGTTCTTGTGTGCTGCAGGGATAGGCTTCACAGGTTGAGGGGGAGATGAAATATCTCTCTATTTTCTGTTGCTACTGTTGTGTTGTACTTTGTTACAGTTTCTTGTTGGTTTTCTGATGTGTGCACAACTTATGTTTTCTGGTGCTTCTGCTGTTGCTGGTGTACTGTACTCTAGTACAACTGTTGGTTTGAAGGGGAGTCTTCTCTGATGTATTTGCTTCTATTAGTGCTGTTTGTTTTCTGTTTTATAATGTTCTGATAATGCTTAAATTGTTTTAGCCAAAAATTTGCCAAAGGGGGAGTTTGTAAATGTTTTAAATTGGCTACATTTTATGGTAAAACTTTGTTTGTTTCTGGATGTCATAAGCAATGTTATGACATGTGATTTAAGCATTACGAGGTGTGAAGTTTTTGTGTGCAGCTATTTTATCAGGATGTCAAGACTGATGTCATGACATCTCTGACTGGGCCTGAAGACCTAAGTGAATTATATTTTGTACGCGCATCTTGCTATCATTAAAACTGAGATTTTGTTGTGGTTTTAGCGCGTTTTTATCAGAAGGAAAATAAGGATTCAACTTGGAGTTATTTTAGCAGAACATTTGTTCTTGCTATTTTTGTTCCTTTATTTAAGGAATTATTGTATCTGATTTGTGCAAGTTAAGCAGGCCTAATGCTCATTCAAGGTTCTACTTAAGGCTGCTTTGCCCTAGTGTGAACGTGTAAAAAAAATAAGGATTATTATTACGCGTTTTTCACGTGTGTGTTTTAGTTTTCTTGTGATCCAAAAAATTGTCTTTTGATGATTGTTCTGGACTAGGTGTGCATTTGTATTTTGTCCACTCAAAGTTTTTAAGTAAGAGTGTTTATATTTGACTGAAGCTTTTAAGCATGGTCAAAGATTATTTTGAAGAGTGTCTTCTCATTTTTGAGTTGTTTGTTTAAGATCACTGCTGTGATTGAGGTGAAGTGAAAGGGGTCTCATATCTAGGAGTTCCTAGGAAGAACTGTCATTGGGTAGGGATTAAGTGAAAAGATTGAAAACTGGGGTGTTTGTTGTGGAGCTTTGAATTGATACTACTGATAGTGAAGTTCCTTCCTGGCTTGGTAGCCCCCATAGTAGGTGTGATTGCACCGAACTGGGTTAACAACTCTATGTGTTCTTTAATTTTGTCTTTATCTTTTATTATGTTTTAATCTTATTTTTTTTGGTGTTGTGACATTGTATTCGACATTGTATATTAGTTGCTAGAATTTCAAAATTGTTGGTAGACTGACTTTGTATGAAGAGTGTTTTATCTCTTGGTTTGATAAATGTTTTGAAGGCTATCAGACATTCATTTATCTGGGGAGGATTCAATTGTACAAAGCCCAAGATGAGGCTAGCTTGGTCATCCATTGGGGAGAGGGAGACTACTGTATTGTATTTGATTCTAAGGTCTATTCTTATGCTTTTAGGAAGCTTGAGAGGGTCCTTGTGTTTAAGCCCAAGAGGAGGCTAGGTTACCTATATGAAGCCTATGATTCCCTGGATAAAGCCCAAGAGGAGACTGGGAAGGCTGAGTAACATCTAAGTTTGAGAGAAGGAAACTTTAGGAGGCTTGAGGGTCCTTGAATGAAGCCCAAAAGGAGGCTGTGTTTTGCCCTAATTTGGTTCTAGTTATTCAGAGGTTAGGTCTGGTGACAGTAACCCAATTGCTTAAATTCTAATCGAGATGCAAATATATACAGTAAAGATGCATGCATATAAATAAAAGTGTCAGTGAATGTGTTTTATAGCATTTAACATGTTTTTTTTCTATGGTTTGAGTATTCTTAAATTGTTTTATTAAGAATGTAATTGAGTGTTACACTAGGAAACAGAGGCCCAAAATCCCGAGGGAGAAAGATTATATGTGTTTTAAATTGTATTATCTTTGTCATTAAGAAGCATTTTATCATCTTTGCTTTAGTATGAGGTGAAGAAAGATAATTTTGGCAAATAGATTTATTCTAAACAAGCACAACAATTTAAGAAAACAACGAGAAGTTAGAAAGAGAAAAGATGGCTTAGAAGCCAATAATAGGGCTAAAACATAAGGATGCATATGAAATTTGTTTTGTTGATTAATTATATGATAATTTCATACATTTGTCGCTCCCAAAGATTTGCATCCCGGTGCAGACGCGAACGGTCGATGAAAAGAGAAAATGAAATGAATTGAATAGAGTCCCAAGCTAGGAATTTTTATCCCGAAGGAAAGGTAATGCTGCATAAACCTAGAAAAAGATGGATAAGACAGTTGCGAACCAGAGAAACTGAGAAAGGGGATTGGTTACAACCTGGGAAGGTATTAGCACCCAGATTGTCTGTCGTACTCGACAGGATCCACACTTACAAGATTGTGTTTAAAAGGGGTAGGTGTATGTGCTATCTGTGTGCAAAAAGCTAAGAAAATAATATACAAGTGTCAGTGCAAAAAGGGTGAATGCTCAGGAGCTGAGGCTTTTTAAGAATGCTGAAAGAGGGGGAAGACAAAGAGACTTTTGTTTGATAACCGTTAAGTTATGCCTATGTATCCTCTCGTGCAATGAGGAAGTCAGAACACCGTAATTCGACTCAAAGAGACTGAAAATAAATTGACTGTGAACTGCTTGCTTGTCTATGCTCAAGTGTATGACTCGTCTGGCTCGAGTGCTAATTGTCTTGGATTAGACGGAAGAAGTGAGTTATCGTTTATGAATGAGTGTTATGAGAAAAGAATCCCGGAGGAGGTGATTATTGTTTGTTTTTGTGTTTTCAGTTTTTTATTGTTTTTGGTGTTTTGCATAAGTTGATGAGCTTAAGCCTAAGTCAAGGCTTGCAAAATCATTATATCCTCCCTAATTAGGGATAATGAGTGTAATGCACCGATTCGATAATTCCCATTTTTGTTGGAGTCTTTTATTTTAATTGAGTAATTATTATCTTGTTTGTGAAATTAATATGATGATATGATATGTTGATGAACTAATGTGATATATTGGTGTAATATGTGATTTATACCATTTTGTGAATTTCCGGGTAAAATTGGATAAGAGGGTATTTTAGACTTTTATTAATTAGTGATAAGTTAGAATTAGTAGAATTGGTATTTTTGTGATGATATTTGGTTGGAGAGAGTAGAAAATAGAAATAATAGAGTAAGAATAGAAATAGAAAGAAAATAGTATAAGTTGTGAGAAAGGGAAAGAAAAGAAAAGATAGAAAGAAAAAGAGAAGAAAGAAAGAGGAGAGAAGAGAAAAGAAGAGAAAAGAGAGAAAAGTTGGAAAAGCTTCAAGATTGCTCCAAGGAATTGAAGTAATCGGGTAAGGGTGATAAGCATTGTTATCTTAATATAGTGTATGATTATGTATGTGTTTGGTTGATTGGGTTTATGATTTGGAGAAGTTTTAGAGAATGTTAGGTTTAGGGTTTTTGATGAGAAAACTTGGAAATTGGTGGATTAATCGGTTAGAAACCGTTGTAATCGAAGTATGATGTTAGATACATGTTATTGATCATATTTGTATGAGTTTAGAGGAGTTTTGGGGGCATTTGGTTAGACTGTTCGCAACTGGTATTTTGCTGAAATTGCAGTGGTCGCTCAGCGAGCTATCCCTCACTCAGCGAAAGTTCCTGGGAGATTTTCGCTCAGCGAGCTGTCCGTCGCTCAGCGCGCTTGGGAGGATTTTTGGGTTTTTACGTTTTGTTTCGTAACTTAAGTTTCGGGTATCCGTTTTTAGTGATCCTTATATCGATTCGAAGTTAGAAACATGTAGAATTTAATGATGCTAAAACATGAAATGTTTAGCCGACTTTTACCCGACTTTTCCGATAAAACGTAATTATGTTAATTATGGAATTGTGGGTTTGATTATTGTGTTGTGGTCGTTTGGCAAGTAGATACATTGCTTAAATTAAATGCGAATGTATGCTAATTGAATGAGATGAATGCATAACTATATTGTGAATATGTATGCATTTTCAAGAATGTTGTGTGTCATTTTGCATGTAAGCATAATGTATGCATTCTTGTGCTGTGGGATTCTTTGTGAATCCGTTGTAGCATCGTGTGCTCATGTGGAGTGTGAGCGATGACTACAACAAGATCGTGTGCCCATGTGGGGTGTGAGCGATCGGATTGTGTGCCCATGTGGATGTGAGCAATCCAAAAACATCGTGTGCCCGTGTGGGGTGTGAGCGATGGGTGATTTATTCACATTGATTGTGTGCCCATGTGGGGTGTGAGCAATCAGATTGTGTGTCCGTGTGGGGTGTGAGCAATCCATAAACATTGTGTGCCCATATGGGGTGTGAGCAATGGGTGAACATCGTGTGCCCGACGGGGAGCTACTTTAGGTAACAAGCGATGATTCCATTTGGTTCCTGAGAGAACCTACTGAAATGTTGAGTCGGTACCGCATTTGCATCTGCATAGAGTCGTGTGTCTGTCTCTATGAGTTGCATTTTTATCATTTTAATTATGATATGCAGAAATAAACATGAATGTGTAAATGTTTATTTGGAGTATTATGGAGATGATAGTATGTGTGATGAAACATACTTGCTGATATATATGCATGTTTGATATGTATATGTATGTGAATTATACATTTGTAATGTATAGTGTGATTAAACATAGATAGACGTATGTTTATGCGGAATGAATAGAATTAAGGAATAGAGTTTATGTGAATTAGTGAATTGGTGCATGATGAACATGCTTGATTAGTGTATGTACACGTTGCGATGTGTATGGATGATGAAGAATGAATTGTAGTGAGAATATGCTTTATGTGCATTTTATATGTTGAGATATATAATTATATGCAATATTATTATGATAATGTTTCTCACCCTTCTTCTATTTTATGATGCTCTATGAGGCATTGCAGAGTAGGTTGCTGGATGATATTTTGTGAAGTTCGTCTTCATCTTTTTGGTCGGTAGGCTCTGATATGTAGCATCGGGTAGCTAGGATTTGGCTTGATGCCTTTTTGTGAATACATTTGTATATGTATTTCGATGTGATATGTTTTATGTAAACATGGAGTATTTTGGTGATTCAAACTTGCAGATATATTTATGATAAGTATATAAGTTTGAAATTGTTATGTTTTGTTTCCGCTGTTGAATGAATTGATGAATACGGGTGTAAGGATGAAATCCTTGTGTATGTAAGTTACCCCGTTTGTTGTATATCTTTATTGAGCAGGTGTTGTATGTTTTTTTAAATTCAAGTATAATGTGGCATTGCTCTTTTATACCGTTTTTCAAATATACTCTGATGAAATTTTAAATGTGCCTAAGTGAATTAATTTCTTATTTGGGGTATAGAAAGGGGGTGTTACATTAAGTGGTATCAGAGCCAGTGTTCGAGTCAGTTGTGTCTGTCTTGATGTTGTTGTGATTGAACTTTTGTTTAATCTTGTTGTTGTCTTAGGAATAATCAGAATATGGCTGGTAGAAATAACAATGTGATGGTTGCTGCTTTGGATGTAATGGCTAGGGCGGTGCAGGGAGCGCTGAATGTGAATGTGAATGATGAGTTCAGGAAGAATCAACCGCCGGTCTTCAAGGGGAGATTTGATCCTGATGGTGCTCAGAATTGGTTGAAGGATATTGAGAGAATCTTCAGAGTCATGGATTGTGCTGAAGAGAGTAAGGTGAGGCTTGGTTCTCACATGCTGAAGGAAGAAGCCGATGATTGGTGGGTCAGTAGAAGTCAAACTCTTGAGGAGAATGATGAAGAGATAACTTGGGAAGTTTTTCGTACTGAATTCTTAGGGAAGTACTACCCTGAGAGTGTGAAGGAAAAGAAGGAGATGGAATTCCTTGAGCTGAAGCAAGGTAGTATGTTAGTGGTTGACTATACTGCTAAATTTGTGGAATTGGTTCAGTTTCATCCTCACTATGCTGCTGCTACTGCTGAGTTTTCTAAGTGCATTAAGTATGAGAATGGTTCGCGTCCTAAGATTAAGCAAGCTGTGGGATATCAGAAAATCAGAAGGTTTTCAGATTTTACTGAATGTTGTAGAATTTTTGAGGAAGATAGCAGAGCTCGTTCTACACATTACAAGAGTGTGAATGAGAGGAAAGGGAAGCAACAAGCTAGAAGTGGACCTTATGTGACACCCGCTGGTAAGGGAAAACATAGGGGAAACTTTGATAGGAGATCTGGTGGAGGGAGTTCTGGTCCCGTTAAGTGTTACAAGTGTGGCGATTTGGGCCACAAGTCTTTTGAGTGTGGGAAGAATATTGTGAAATGTTCAAACTGTGGAGGTCTTGGACATGCTACTACCGAGTGTAGGAGGAATGTTGTGAAGTGCTTCAATTATGGGGAAGTTGGTCACATTAGTACTAAGTGTACTAAGCCGAAGCAAGCTCAGGCGGGCGGAAAGGTGTTTGCATTAGCAGGGAAGGATACTACTAGTACAAACCGTTTGATTAAAGGTACATGCTTTATTAATAATACGCCTTTAGTTACTATTATTGATACGGGAGCGACTCATTCGTTCATTTCTCTTGAGTGCGCTAAGCATTTGAATTTTTTTATGTCTTCTTAGGGTGGTGAGATGGTTATTGAGACTCCTGCTTCAGGGTCGGTAACTACTTCTTTGGTGTGTGTAAGTTGTTCTTTGACCATGTATGGTAAAGACTTTGTTATGGATTTAGTTTGTTTGCCGTTGGAAGGTTTGGACGTGATCTTGGGTATGAACTGGTTGCAATTTAATCGAGTTCATATAGATTGTTATCATAAGTTAGTAAGGTTTCCTTCTTTGGATGACGATGAAGAAGAGAGTTTCCTATCCACGAAAGAGTTGAAGAAACTTTTAGTGGACGAAGCTCAATTGTTTGGTTTGTTTGCATCGTGGTCAGTGGAAGGCGAAGTGGATATAAGTAGGTTTCCAGTGGTGTGTGATTTTCCAGAAGTGTTTCCGGACGATATTATAGATGTACCTCCGGAAAGAGAAGTTGAGTTTTCTATTGATCTAGTTCCGGGTACTAGACCGATTTTGATGGCACCGTATCGTATGTCAGCTTCAGAGTTGGTAGAATTGAAAAAGCAATTGAATGACTTGTTGGACAAGAGGTTTGTTAGGTCAAGGGTTTCTCCTTGGGGTGCACCGGTATTGTTAGTAAAGAAGAAGGACGGAAGCATGCGATTATGTATTGATTATCGACAATTGAATAAGGTGACAATTAAGAACAAGTATCCACTTCCGAGGATCAATGATTTGATGGATCAATTGGTTGGTGCGCGTGCTTTTAGTAATATTTATTTGAGATCAGGATATCACTAGATTCGTGTGAAAGAAGAGGATATTCAAAAGATGACTTTTAGGACACGGTATGGTCATTATGAGTATTCCGTGATGCCATTCGGAGTTTCTAATGCGCCAGGTGTGTTTATGGAATACATGAATCTTATTTTTCATGAACAGTTGGATCGTTTTGTGGTTGTGTTCATCGAATACATTTTGATTTATTCTAAGTCTCAAGAAGAGCATGTAAAGCATTTAAGGATTGTGTTAAGATTTTGAGAGAGAAACAATTGTATGCTAAGTTGTCAAAGTGCGAGTTTTGGTTATCGAAGGTAAGTTTTCTTGGGCATGTGATTTCCGAAGGTGGAATTAGTGTGGATCCATCCAAGATTGATGCGGTAATGCAATGGGAAGTTCCTAGATCGGTTACGGAGATTCGAAGCTTTTTAGGCTTGACGGGTTATTACCGGAGGTTTATTGAAGGATTTTCAAAGTTGGCACTTCCGTTAACGCAGTTGACTTGTAAAGGAAAAGCTTTCATTTGGTACATTCTTTGTGAAAAGAGTTTTATGGAACTTAAGAGAAGGTTAACAACGACTCCGATCTTGATTTTGCCGAATCCGACGGAACCATTTGTGGTGTTTTGTGATGCTTCATTGTTTGGGTTAGGTGGTGTTTTGATGCAAGATGGAAAAGTTGTAGCTTATGCTTCAATACAATTGAGAGTGCATGAAAAGAATTATCTTACACATGATTTGGAATTAGCGGCCGTGGTGTTTGCTCTAAAAATTTGGAGGCATTATCTTTATGGTGCGAGATTTGAAGTTTTTAGTGATCACAAAAGTTTGAAGTATTTATTTGATCAAAAGGAATTGAACATGAGACAAAGGAGATGGTTAGAACTTTTGAAGGATTATGATTTTGGTTTGAATTACCATCCGGGTAAGGCGAATGTGGTGGCCGATGCTTTGAGTCGTAAGTTGTTACATATGTCCGCATTGATGATAAGAGAATGGGAACTTTTGGAGAATTTTAGAGACTTGAGTTTGGTTTGCGAGATGACGTCGAGAAGTGTGAGACTTGGTATGCTTCATGTTACGAATGATTTTCTTGCAACCGTTTGTGAAAAGCAAAAGTTGGATTTGAAATTTGTTGATTTGATGATGAATGAGAATGAGGATTTCAAGGTTGATAATTTTGGAGTTTTTAGATTCCGTGGTCGTATTTGTATTCCCGATGATGAGGAGTTGAAAAAGATGATATTGGAAGAGGGACACCGGAGTAATTTAAGTATTCATCCGGGAGTGAATAAGATGTATCAAGATTTGAAGAAGATCTTTTGGTGGTTCGGATTGAAGAGAGATGTAGCTCATTTTGTGTATGCGTGTTTAACTTGTCAGAAGTCTAAGGTGGAACATCAGAAGCCTAGTGGTTTGATGCAACCGTTGGATATTCCGGAATGGAAATGGGATAGTATATCGATGGATTTTGTTACGGGTTTGCCAAATACGCAAAGAGGTCATAATTCTATTTGGGTGATTGTGGATAGGCTTACTAAATCTGCTCACTTTATTCCGATGGATATTAGTTATTCTTTGGAGAAGCTAGCCGAGATTTATGTTTCTGTGATTGTGAAGTTACATGGAGTTCCTAAGAGTGTTGTATCGGATAGAGATCCTAGATTTACATCGAGGTTTTGGGAAAGTTTGCAAAAGGCTTTGGGTTCTAAGCTAAGATTGAGTTCGGCTTACCATCCGCAAACGGACGGTCAAACCGAGAGGACGATTCAATCGTTAGAGGATTTGTTGCGTGCTTGTGTGCTAGAACAAAGTGGTGTTTGGGATAGTTATTTAGCATTGATTGAGTTCACCTATAATAACAGTTTTCATTCGAGTATTAGTATGGCACCATTTGAGGCTTTATATGGTCGGAGATGTCGAACACCTTTGTGTTGGCATGAAATCGGAGAGAGAAAGGTAGTTGGACCAGAGATGGTAAAACAAACTACGGAAAAGGTGAAGTTTATTCGGGAGAAGATGAGAGCTTCTCAAAGTAGACAAAAGAGTTATCATGACAAGAGGAGGAAGGATCTTGAGTTTCAGGAAGGCGACCATGTGTTTTTGAGAGTTACACCGGTTACGGGTGTAGGTCGTGCTTTGAAGTCGAAGAAGTTGACTTCTCGTTTTATTGGGCCGTATCAGATTACTGCATGAGTTGGTGTTGTGGCTTATCGTGTGGCGTTGCCTCTGAATCTTTTGAATTTGCATGATGTGTTCCATTTTCGCAACTTCGGAAGCATGTTCTGGATCCGTCATATGTTATTCCTATGGACGAGGTTGGGTAAGAGATAACCTTACGGTGGAAGCTTTGCCGGTTAGGATTTTGGACCGTGAAATAAGGAAGCTAAGAGGCAAGGATATTGCGCTTGTGAAAGTGGCGTGGGGAGGCGCTGCGGAAGGCAATATGACTTGGGAATTGGAGAGTGGGATGCACGAGTCGTATCCGGAGTTGTTTGAATCAGGTAATATTTTTGAGGACAAATATTTCTAAAGTGGGGGAGAGTTGTAACGCCTCGATTCGATAATTCCCATTTTTGTTGGAGTCTTTTATTTTAATTGAGTAATTATTATCTTGTTTGTGAAATTAATATGATGATATGATATGTTGATGAATTAATGTGATATATTGGTGTAATATGTGATTTTTACCGTTTTGTGAATTTCCGGGTAAAATTGGATAAGAGGGTATTTTAGACTTTTGTTAATTAGTGATAAGTTAGAATTAGTAGAATTGGTATTTTTGTGAGAGAAATGATATTTGGTTGGAGAGAGTAGAAAATAGAAATAATAGAGTAAGAATAGAAATAGAAAGAAAATAGTATAAGTTGTGAGAAAGGGAAAGAAAAGAAAAGATAGAAAGAAAAAGAGAAGAAAGAAAGAGGAGAGAAGAGAAAAGAAGAGAAAAGAGAGAAAAATTGGAAAAGCTTCAAGATTGCTCCAAGGAATCGAAGTAATCGGGTAAGGGTGATAAGCATTTTTATCTTAATATAATGTATGATTATGTATGTGTTTGGTTGATTGGGTTTATGATTTGGAGAAGTTTTAGAGAATGTTAGGTTTAGGGTTTTGGATGAGAAAACTTGGAAATTGGTGGATTAATCGGTTAGAAACCGTTGTAATCGAAGTATGATGTTAGATACATGTTATTGATCATGTTTGTATGAGTTTAGTGGAGTTTTGAGGGCATTTGGTTAGACTGTTCACAGCTGGTATTTTGCTGAAATCGAAGTGGTCGCTCAACGAGCTATCCCTCGCTCAGCGAAAGTTCTAGGGCGATTTTCGCTCAGCGAGCTGTCCGTCGCTCAGCGCGCCTGGGAGGATTTTTGGGTTTTTACGTTTTGTTTCGTAACTTGAGTTTCGGGTATCCGTTTTTAGTGATCCTTATATCGATTCGAAGATAGAAACATGTAGAATCTAATGATGCTAAAACATGAAATGTTTAGCCGACTTTTACCTGACGTTTCCAATAAAACATAATTATGTTAATTATGGAATTGTGGGTTTGATTGTTGTGTTGTGGCCGTTTGGCAAGTAGATACATTGCTTGAATTAAATGCGAATTTATGCTAATTGAATGAGATGAATGCATAACTATATTGTGAATATGTATGCATTTTCAAGAATGTTGTGTGTCATTTTGCATGTAAGCATAATGTATGCATCATTGTGCTATGGGATTCTTTGTGAATCCGTTGTAGCATCGTGTGCTCACGTGGAGTGTGAAAGATGACTACAACAAGATCGTGTGCCCATGTGGGGTGTGAGCGATCGGATTATGTGCCCATGTGGGGTGTGAGCAATCCAGAAACATCGTGTGCCCGTGTGGAGTGTGAGCGATGGGTGATTTATTCACATTGATTGTGTGGCCGTGTGGGGTGTGAGCAATCGGATTGTGTGCCCGTGTGGGGTGTGAGAAATCCATAAACATTGTTTGCCCATGTGGGGTGTGAGAAATGGGTGAACATCGGGTGCCCGACGTGGAGTTACTTTAGGTAACAAGCAATGATTCCATTTGGTTCCTGAGAGAACCTGCTGAAATGTTGAGTCGGTACCACATTTGCATCTGCATAGAGTCGTGTGTCGGTCTCTATGAGTTGCATTTTTATCATTTTAATTATGATATGTAGAAATAAACATGAATGTGTAAATGTTTATTTGGAGTATTATGGAGATGATAGTATGTGTGATGAAACATACTTGCTGATATATATGCATGTTTGATATGTATATGTATGTGAATTATACATTTGTAATGTATAGTGTGATTAAACATAGCTAGACGTATGTTTATGCGGAATGAATAGAATTGAGGAATAGACATAAATGATGTAAGTTTATGTGAATTAGTGAATTTGTGAATGATGAACATGCTTGATTAGTGTATGTACACATTGCAATGTGTATGGGTGATGAGGAATGAATTGTGGTGAGAATATGCTTTATGTGCATTTTATATGTTGAAATATATAATTATATGCAATATTATTATGATAATGTTTCTCACCCTTCTGCTGTTTTATGATGCTCTATGAGGCATTATAGAGTAGGTTGCTGGATGATATTTTGTGAAGTTCGTCTTCATCTTTTTGGTCGGTCAACTCTGATATGTAGCACCGGGTAGCTAGGATTTGGCTTGATGCCTTTTTGTGAATACATTTGTATATTTATTTCGATGTGATATGTTTTATGTAAACATGGAGTATTTTGGTGATTCAAACTTGCAGATATATTTATGATAAGTATATAAGTTTGAAATTGTTATGATTTGTTTTCGCTATTGAATGAATTGATGAATACGGGTGTAAGGATGAAATCCTTGTGTATGTAAGTTACCCCGTTTGTTGCATATCTTTATTGAGTAGGTGTTGTATGTTTTTTTAAAATTCAAGTATAATGTGGCATTGCTCTTTTATACCGTTTTTCAAATATACTCTGATGAAATTTTAAATGTGCCTAAGTGAATTAATTGCTCATTTGGGGTATAGAAAAGGGGTGTTACAATGAGCCTACTTAAGTATGAGACAAGCATCTCAACTTAATTGCCATGATGATGTAGGATTAAGATCATTAACCTACTTGTGATTATTTAGATGTTTTTGGGTTTTTGTTTAGTGTTAAGTAATGAGTTTAATCTCTAATCACAGATTAGTGAACTCATTACACCATCCTAATAGAAGGATAATAAATGAGAACACTTAAGCTGAGGAAGATACCTCAACTTAATCCATGGTTAGGGATTAAATTCATTATATAACAAAACTTTATTAAATGGATTTTAATTAAAGGGTGAGATTAAGAAGTGAATTTTATAGTTTGTAAGACAACTTGAGAGGGACTTGTCCATTAAACACTAGGGTTAGTCCCTCTTAACCATAAGGAAGAGTTAGAACCCTAATGTAAGGCCCAAGTTACAAGATGAAGTCTTGGTGATTATTAATGTGATTTGATTAAGAGGTTTAAACAAATTAAAGGTTTAACACTTAGGATTAAATTTATACACTCCATCCTAAGAGAAGGATGCAGGCATAACCCTAATTCCAAAGTCCTAAAACTTTAAGAGTTTAGTCTCTGATTATTTAGATGAGAAGAGAGACTCAAGGAGACTCAAAGGTAAAAGTCTAAGGGGATTATACACAACCCTAAATATTATCATTCTTGGATATCCTATAGTTTGTGAGGCTTAAGAGAAAAGATCTTCAAGGAAGCCACCAATGGAAGAAGCATATGAAAAGAGGAGGAAGCAGAAGAATAAGTTACTTACTTCCTATGAAGATAAGTAACTTAAAGGAATAAAGTGAGAAAGATAGGACATAAGTGAATTTGATTCACTTCAAAGACATGTAAAATTCATATGAAAGAGATAAGAAGAAGTGGGAAGTGAAGGCAAATCCACCTCTCACAATTACTTACCAAAAGCTCCTGAAAAGTTAGTATGAATGCATAAGAGATAAAGCATGAAGAAATGAATTGAAATGAGATGAAATGACCAAATTCAGAAGTGATTATGCAATGCAAATGGCATATGAGATGATTCAATGTCATACAATGTGCATATGAATGATCATACAAAGATGAGATGTCATGAAAGCATACTTAGAAGTTTGAAAACACATGAATGTTTATGAAATGAAATGAATGCAACATATGGCAAATGAATGAAGAAATGATCAAGCAAGGTTCTAACATGTCTAAGATGACATATGAATGCTTGAAATGTCATGACAAGTTCATGTAATGGTGAAAATGGAAGGTGAATGTAAATGAACATGAGAAATTAAGGTTTTATGGACATGTGATATGCAAATGAACAAAACAGAAGCATGCAATATGATAAAAATTTGAAACCAAGCTCAATCAAACCCTAAACCCACACAAAGTCACACCCCAAAGGAGAAGGTCAGAAGCCTAACCTATTGAAAGTTATGATTTTCCTAAGTTTGCTAGGGTTTTTGGGTGATTCAAAAGGAAAAATGCAAATCAAATTGAAAATGCAAGAAAAATTCATGAGGAAAATATCCTAGAAACTACATGCAATATGTGAAACAATGATAAAAGAATCAAGTTCAAACTCTTCTTGGTTAGGCAGAAATGATTTTTCAAAGTTAGGGTTGAAAATTGTGATTTTAAAGACCCTTAATCCAAAGAAAATTAGGAAACTATGATCAAACCTAAAAAGAAATTTGTATGGAGGGCTTGAAAATATTTCTAAATGCATTGGAATGGTTCATGATTTTCTTGGTGATTTTTAGAAACCTAAATGCATTTTTAATTAATTAAAATACTTTAATTAATTAAAAATACAATTTAAATATTTTAAAAATACTTTTTAAATGCAAAAAATAAAATAAAAATCATTTTCAGGTTGAGAAAAATATTTAGAACCAAAATGCAAAATATGAGATTTTTTGAATGCGAATTGCTATTTTTAATAAAATGAGAAACAAAATGCAAGAAAAATGAAATAAAAATAAAATAAAATGGAAGTATGCAGATCCAAGGGCCAGGATTTGAACTGGGGTGAAGGGAATTGACCACGCGCGTTATCCAAGGGCTGAGGTTCAATCTGGGTTAATTTCATTAATTAATCCTAATTTATCTAATTAAATAGGATTAGGGTTATAATGGAGCATCTTGGCCGTCCAACACGCGCGGGAAACAAAGATCTAAAGGCTGAAATTCAAACTAACCCTAAACCCTAATTAAACCCTAAATGACTCTCAAGTGGCCGGAGAAGACCTCCGGTCATCTTCTCCGGCCAGCTCTTCACATTGACTTCCACCCTAAGCCACCCCAGACCCCCTAATTCTCCAGAATCACTCAACTAACAATCCTAAACACGAATCCAGCAACAAAATCCATTTATGTTTCCTTAAATTCATGAATCGAAGCAAAACGGAAAATTATGCAAAACTTTCAGAAGTTCAATACATGCTTGTTTCTCAACCATTTTCAAAACAAATCATATCACCATGATCAGAGAGACATATAGAATCATTCTATAACTTAAAAGAAGATTTCTGGAAAAAAATTTCTTGATGACTACCTGAGATGATGAACTGCAAATATGGACTTTCAGAGCTCCTCCCTTGTGCAATCCAACCCCTTTGAGTCCCCTGATGCTATTGAGAAGCTTTGCAAGAGTTTAAATGGCCTCCTTTGTGAGTTTCAGTTCTGAGAGGTGAGAAATCGTGTTTTTGATTCAGAGGCTTTTAGGGCAAAATGAAGGGTGGTTTGTGTTCCTTATGACATGAGTGATTGAATGGTGAATGAAGTTTTGAGTTTGAGTGGCTATGCTGAGAGATTCGAAGAGAGGAAGTTTTTGCAAGTTTTTGGTAATCTGAGCTTAGGGTTGCATTCAGGCTTGTGTGTTATCTGTTTTGAGGTCCATGATGTTTGTATAAGGTGTGCTGATTGGTTCAGAGAGTTGGTGTGGCATAGTTTGATTGGTATGGTGTGTTTTGCAAAAAGTCAAGATTGTGTATTATGAGGTATGGGCACGGTTCAGACCTGGCTTAGGGGCTTGTCCTGCCTCAGCTTGCATCAAGGATGGCCTTGGGATTGGATTTGATGATCTGGATGGCATGATACAAGAGTTATCACATGTTTTGCAAATTTCCCTCTTTGAAATTTCTTGGATCACAAGCCATGAAAACCTTAGGTCCAATGCCCAATTCTGATCAAGGCAAGTTGTGTGATGTTGTAATGATGTTTAGAAGTCAATTAGAGGTCATGAAAATGCTTAGAACTTGAATTTGCAAAAATCCCTCTTTGGCATGAAACTTGAAATTATGTGATTTTTGCCAAATTTGAAAGGCCATATCTTGAGTTCTAGGATGAATAAAGACATGATCTTGTACTTTTTGAAAAGGGAAAAACCTAATCTACAACTTTCATGTCCAATAATTTTTCATTTGAAGCATTTTTGGTCATGAAAGAGGAGGTTGAAAATATTTCCCAAAATGGAAAGTTTGCATTTCAAGTCATTTCCAAAAATGGCAAGTTTGCAATTGGCTTAAAATTATTCAATCTTGTGAACTTCCAACCACTTCTAAGGTAAAATAAAGATCATTGAACTTCAATTTGATGAAAATGACCCTTTGGTTCCATTGTTGGGGGCCTCAGATGCCCTGATTTTGACTTAACTTGCTCAAGCAGTTACCTAATGATCAGATGACTTCCACAATGAATTTATTCATTAAACTTGGTACATATGATCCTTATAACATATTAAGAGCATTAGAAACAAGAATGACAAAAAAAATTGGAGTTAAGGCCTCTGAAACCAAAACCCTAATTTTGGTCATCTGTGTAGGAAAACCCTAGCTCTGCTTCCATGCCTTTGCCAATTCTTGTGATCCCTTGACTTTCATGAAGTTTGGGGAGCATAATATGATCATAGAAAACACATGGACCCTCTTGGAAAGCTTCAAGACCATTGGGATGGCTCAGATTGATTCTTGGATTGCTCAGATCACAAACCCTAGATGCAGATGAAATTGAACTATGTAGATGAAGCAAAAATGCAATATGAGATGTAATGCTTATGTTTAAAACAAAAATTAAATATCACAAGCCATGGTGTGAGAAAGAGTGAGGGAAAATTTGGGGTATTTACAACATTCATGGACCATATATTCTTGAAACATAGGTCATGAGGATCATTTTGGGTGAAAAAGTCAAACTTTGACTTTTTGGTCCAGATGGAAATTACACTGGATACCCCTGGATTTCTGATTTTTTGACTGGACATCATCTGAGGTATTTTGACCTTATGAATGGACTTCTATTATGTATATGCGCTATTTAAACCATTTCCTATAGTATAGGCTCTTGTCCAGACGAAAAGCTTGACCTTTGGTCCCCGATTAGTCATAAACCCTAATCTTGCAGTCCTTGATCTCTGCACCTTTTGTACTTGTAAATGGTTTGTCATGGTTATGTCAGCATTCTTGATGATATGTGGAGGCCTTGGCTCCTTTTCCCATAAAATATTTCATATGTAGGGCTTAGATGACTGAAACCCTAATTGGTGATTGTGATGGTTTGGGGTACAGATCATTGAGACTTTGTACAGTCTTTGAAAGATTTCTCATCATTTGAGATTCATTAACCCTTTCATAGGGATTGAAAGGTTGAAAATCTTATATATTAATGATTGGTCCTTTGCCTGAATCCTCTAAGGGACTCAGGAATCCTGATCCATTGTGGGGATACTGTTCAAACCAGTTTGGCACAATCCTTTAGTCAGTAGATTTTTTCTGATGATGTACATACAACAACAAAATCAACATTCAATGACATAAAACAACAACAACAACAACAACAAAATACAATGAAAAAAGATAAACTCTTGAACAAGGAAGAATAAAAATACCTTTATGTATGAAGCAAGATCTAATGATGAAGAAGAAGAGAGAAAATGCGTGATAGGGTTTTGTTGTAATAGATACAGTGTTACTATCAAGAAGCGAGATCTAATTTGCTTATATTATAAGTAAGTAAACAATTTCACAACAGTTGTTTTCAAAAACTATGATGAAATGTAATGACTTTCACAACAGTTCATATTAACAACCATGGTGATATATATTTCAATTTTAATTTATATATTATAATTATAAGGACAACATCAATTGTAACGAAAAACTAGAAAATTGTTGGAGTTGAGATTCAAACTCTGTAACTCCATAAATGTATAATCATGGTTTATCAGTTTAACCGTAGAGCAATGTATTTTTTGTAAATAAAAAAAAGCACATTCAAAAATGAGGTATTACAACGGTTAACAAACAATCAATTGTATTTTAGTGTGATGAAAGATCTATTTTGTAGTAGTGATTGTAAACTCACCGAGGAACATTTTTATATTTGTTAAATAATTTATCCAATTAGGGATTGTTTGTTTGAGTTCGAAGCTAAACCTTTTAAAATCTTTGGTTTGGGGATTTAGTTACTAAGTCTTCATTTCGGTTTGAAAGATGAGCTCGCTCAAAATCTTTCACTAGTTCGAGATTATCCTAGTATAAAATCTTGCATTTGTTTGTGTTTATCCCGTAGGAACCCCGATTTGGTTCATAAGCTCAACACGGTTAAAATCTTGCTAAGGTTGTAGATATGACTGATATAAAATCTTCTAGGTTCATGGTCAACTCATCAAAACCTTAGTTCGGTTTGGGAGTTCAGTCTATATTAAAAGCTCACCCAGGTTCGAGTTCAGCCAGTGTAAAATTACAATTTAAATCTTGAAGACTAATTGCTTAAAGTTTTTATTTCGAAAGAAAAGTCACTGCTTCATGTTAGACGTTGTGGCTAGTGATCTAGAGGGGGGTGAATGGATCACCTCCTTGTTAACAAGGATTTAAAACGTTTTTCAGAGTTTTCAAAGATTTACGGAAACAAAGGTCCCAAATATACAAGCGTCTATTCTGGACCAGCCACTAGAAGACCGGACATGTGATAACGTGCTGGATTTACGATTGAGATGATAAAGGATTAAACACACAATATGTAAAACAGTTGAATGCACCTATCACTAAAGCTATTTCCAATGAATCGAAAACAATTGAAAACGTAAATAGAGATAGAGAAGAGATACAATATGCAGAGATTTGGTAAGGAAGTACCCCACGTTCGTCCTCGCGTGTGGGTACGTCTCCCTCTCAATTTCAAACCGAAATTGAGAACTTTTATATCAATATTGCTGAATTCGTCGATTACAAGGTTGCAATATAAACACCAGAAATCTATACACCTAGATCTTCCTATTGTATCAACCTTCACTTGATCTGAGCCCAATCAAGATTCCCTGCAAGTAATACAAGTAATTCACCGGTTCCACGACCTATTTGCGAAATCCCCCGATTTCCAAAACTTACGCTGCGGCTGAATCTGTCTTGTAAACGTGACTAACAAACCCTCAAGAACATGCCCGTTCTTGAAGGAAAACCCAGCTGGTTTTTCCTTGAAACCTTCTATCAATCTTCAACTCAGCTGGATCTCCGATCATACCACTGAACGTTATCTCGTAAGCCTTCAATTCACAGGACATCAAACACTTCCTTGTTGATGTTCTTGAATTAAGGTATCTTGAGAAGATGATGAAGATGAATTTGATTCTAGGTTTCAATCCTGCTCAACATTGAAGTTCCAACACTCCAAAAACCTTTTCTTGATGTGTTCTTCAATGATCTATCACTGTAAAATTCGTCTCCAATTTTCTGTGATCTGTTGTCTATTAAATGAAACACTCCACATATATATATGCAGATTCTGTTAGCAGAAAAACAGACAAATGAATCGATTCAAGACACGATGAATCGATACATACTGAACAGATTTATGAAAACAGAGAATAGAACAAGCAATGAATCGATGCATGTTTGTATGTATCGATTCATAGAAGAAAATCCAGAACCATTCAAACAGCATGAATCGATACATGACAAGATGAATCGATTCATTTTGCGAATTTCCAGAATCCTTCAAACAGCATGAATCGATACATATTGGAATGAATCGATTCATTTTGCGTATTTTTCAATAGATCAAAAACATTGATAAAATTGAGTCAAAAGATTTAAAGGCAGCATATGATGAAAGCACAAAACACTTAAATTTTATAATCATTCAAAATCATTCAAAACTAGAGTTGCTCACAAACTCCCCGTTTTTTGATGATGACAAAATTTGAAGTGTGAGAATTACTCCCCCTGAGTTTGTGCCTGTCATTTTTCACACTAGCCTTTGCCTTTTCTCCCCCTTTTTCAACATCAAGAAAGAATGCATAGGTGAAGAAACAGAAACAACAATACTAATATATATAAGCAGAGTTCACTCACAAAGAATGAAACATAAAGTGCAAACAACTTAGACAAAAGCAAATAATCATAGGCAGTGAAATTGTCAAATAGAGTTGCGAATTACATAACTAAACCAAACCATAAAGTGTTTAAACAAGAAAAACAAAGAAACTTAAGCAAGAAACAATGATGATATGCAAAATGAAATGCAGCTTCAATGAGGAAAATGGCCACCACACGACTCCGCATCATCTCGATCAGGGTCACGGAAACTTGGAGGAGGAGGTGGAGGAGGCATTTCATCTGGATTCTGTCCCATGAAGGCATAACGCCTGAAACGTCTCTGAACCTCTGTGCTTTGAAACCTTTCCATTATCCCCGGGTGCGAACGGCAATCATCCATAAATCCAGACATCTCATTATAGAAAACTTGATGCCACTTAACAAATTCAATATGCCAGGAATGTTGATTATGATACATTCGAGTATGCTCATCATGCCATTCTCGGTGCTCTTTATGCCATTCTGATTGCTGAACATGCCACGCACGGGCTTCTTCATGCCGGGCATTGTTTGCAACTTCCAACTGCGCAAACATTTGAGTAAGATAGGCCAGAGCAGCAGTAGATGAAGTCGGTGGAGCCGATGAAGGTGTGGGATCATAGTTTGTAGGAGACCACCTCTGTGGTACCCAATCACCCCAACCAGTGTTGGCATTCGCATCAGGAGGATTTTCTGCATCCTCCATGTCTTCATCCCGTTGTTCTTCAACATAAATGTGTTCAGACGGAATGTCAAAGTTGTAGATACGGGTTCGAGTGCTGCGTTCAAAGAAGTAGTAGCAGCGACGCTCGATGTCCCATCGATAACCCATATGAGATAGTGTGGCATTGTTGAATTCTTGAACACTAGAGGATGATAAAAGAGGCACAGGAGGGAAAACCACTTTCCAAAATTTAAGAATTCACATGATCTGGGCAGCATATGCAAGAGTAATGTTTTTGGAGCTGTTCCGCGTAAGAAAGATACGCTTGACAAAGTAATTGGCCCAGTTTAATGGTATCTTTTTCTGCAGAATATACAATAAATGGATATCCGGCTTGTCCAATCGTGAGTGCCCACCGGACCTTGGACACAAGATATGTGAAAGTATCCAGTGCAGAATTCTTGGAACACTTTTAATCATACCAGAAGTCAGAGGCTCATCATCAGCAAGAGGTCTGTCCAATTTAGAAATGGATCCACAATATTCCTTCAACTTAAACTGTGTTTCAAACTTTTGGTCATTCCACATTTGCAATTCAGGCAACACAGATGGCAGATTGAATACTTTGGTCCAGTCATCAGCCTCAAAACGGTAAGTTCTGGTTCCAATCGAACACTTAAACATGAAGCCTTTTCCAGTTTTCACACCAGGATAGAAAGCACGGATAAAGTCTTCATGATACTCATCTTTAATAGTTAAGAAGGATCCAAGACTTTGTGCATCTATTAAATCCACAACTTCTTCTAAACAAAGAGTACGTACATCACTAGTATTGAAAACATGTGGTTTCATAACTAACCTTGATTTAAAGGAAGCTTCAAATTCTTCAACAATGGCAGGATGAAGAATTGCAGTCCCAGATGGAGGAATTTCAGGAATAGAAGGAGCCTGATGAGAAGACCCAACGGGTTCCTTGCCTTTACGTTTTCCTTTTTCTCTTGGAAGCAAGACTCTTGGAGGCATGGTGATGAGATTAGGGTTTTGAGAGAAGAGGGGTTTTTTTGGGACAGTTAGGGTTTGATGCAAATGATGCAAATGAGATGATGAGAAAGACATAATGGAGTTTTATAACTGATAGACATGTCATGGCAGTTGCTGATGTGTCGATTCATTAAAAAATAAACTGAATTTACAACAGGATGCGTCGATTCATGACTGTATGTATCGATTCATTTCACGAAAAATTTTAAAAATCAGAATGCTATGTATCGATACAAGCCATTATGTATCAATACATACTGTAACCATTTGGACAGAAATTAAAAGAAAATCAACATGAATCGATTCAAGATTGTTGTGATCGATTCATAATGCGAATTTTTGAAATACAAATGACAATGTATCGATAAAAGTCACTATGAATCAATACATACTGTAACTATTTTGATAGAAATTAAAAGGAAATCAACATGAATCGATTCAAGCTTGTTGTGATCGATTCATTATACGAAAATTTTGAAATTCCAGTGGATATGCAAGAATTGACACAACAATGAATATGTAAAACAAACATTATGCTGCAGAATGAATCACAACATTGTAGAAATGCTTAAGAATACTTTACAAATAAAAACATTAATGTTCAAACATTCATATGAAAAGAAGTTCATGTAAACAAGAAATCATTTGCTCAAACATACATTGATCATACAATATCAACAAAGTGAAGAGAGGAACAATATTACCTCCGTCGTGATATTCTCATGAGATACTAGTGAAGACTACAATCAGAACTTAGCAAATACGATGAGATAAATAGAAACTACATCAATCAAACTTAAGACACCAATGCGGAGAGATCAAGAATCCCTAATTCGCGACGAATGTTGAAGAATGGTTCAGTTGCCAAAGGTTTAGTGAAAATGTCAGCAAGTTGATTTTTAGTATCAACATGCTCAAAAACAACATCTCCTTTTTCAACATGATCGCGAAGGAAGTGATGTCGAATCTCAATATGTTTGGTGCGTGAGTGTAAAACAGGATTCTTAGTGAGATTAATGGCACTAGTGTTGTCACATTTAATTGGAATGCGTTTAAGTTCAATGTCAAAATCTTGTAGTTGTTGTCTTAGCCATAAAATTTGAGCACAACAGCTACCGGCTGTAACATACTCAGCCTCTGCAGTAGACAAAGCTACGGATACTTGCTTTTTACTATGCCAACTTATTAAAGAATTTGAAAACAGATGACATGTGCCACAAGTGCTTTTCCTATCTGATTTGCAGCCAGCAAAATCAGAATCAGAGTAACCTACTAAGCTGCAATCGCTTCCTTTGGAATACCATAGCCCATATTTAGGTGTTCCATTAAGATACCTAAATATACACTTGACTGATTTTAAGTGAGATTCCTTAGGATTTGATTGATATCTTGCACACATACACACACTAAACATGATGTTTGGTCTAGAAGCAGTAAGATACAAGAGAGATCCAATCATACCTCTATACCTTTTGACATCAACACACTTACCATGTTCATCTTTGAAATTCTGGTATGACAGACTCAGATGTCGAATATGATGTTGAGACATCTTATCTGTTACTTATAAACATGGTAAGGCATACATATCAGTACTTAAATAATTCTGATATATCAGAGTCAAACATGCTTCAGGATGTTGTGACATCTGATAGGACATTCAGTTCAGGTACTGCATAAAACATAAAACAGAAAAGATATAAAGAGCACAACAGAATTGTTAACCCAGTTCGATCAAATCAATCTACTTTGGGGGCTACCAAGCCAGGAAGGAAATCCACTATGTATTTTCAATTCAAATACTTCTCAGCAAACACCTATAGTTTACAGTCTTCTCACTTAATCACTACCAATGCAACTTCTACTTAGGAACTCCTAAATATGAGAAACTCATTCTCACTTCCAATCACCTCAGTGATGTCTCACAGTTCTCAACTCTCAGTTGCTGATATTGACGACTTCATACCTATACAACAATTCAAAAATAGAATCCATACTTCCATGACAACAACTTAACTTTGCTTAGCAGCTTCAATTAAGTACAATACTTCTCTTGCTTACAAGCTTCGAGAATCACAGGTGAAACAGCCACAATATGGTTCCTTGTTACGCACGGCTGCCTCAAGAACACAACCCTAATAATGTTTACATTTTCGGTTGATTGGATTCAATCTAAACTAGGTTACAGGGTTTCTTTTATAACCTATTCCCAACTATATTTGGGCCTAAACAATCACAACAATAGCTGCTACAAATATGCAGAAAAAATCTGCTACAAATATACCAAAAGATCTTCAAATCTAAAAGCTCCTAAAATTATCTAAATATAGAAACTCTATATTTTTCAATATATGTCTTCAATTTAAATTGAGTCTTTAAGATCTTCTAAATCGGCACCCTTTAAATCAGCGCCACATATGATTGCATAATATCTCCAGAATATTCTGCATCTTTAAAAAATAATTCCACCTGTGATATCAGAATATTTTGTAGAATATTCTGCATAATTCAGATCTGATAAATCCTACTGTCATCACCTTGAATTAGGGTTAGTTAGTTTGTTACCTCCTTGATTCAAGGTGAATTAGTTATTCTGTTATACTGAAATCAGATAACTAATCTCCCTAAAGATGCGCCTTGTATTGCTTATCTCTTTCCAATTAATTCCAGATAGATTCCCCTGAATTTACTCAGTTCTGTTACACATCATTTAAGTCTGGTAGCAGGTTTACGATGTCCCAACATCTGGTGTGACATCCTGATATCTTGACTTAAGTTCATTAATTGTTACTCTGTTTGACAATGTCACAACATCTGGTGTGACATCCTGAACTAAGTTCAACACTTCTTGTTTGATATTTATCTGTAACACATGACAGTAATGTTGTCATGACAGTTGCAGATGCTTCAACATTTTCCTTGACATCTGTTTGTACCATATGACAGTAATGTTGTCATGACAGTTGCAGATGTTTCAACATTTTCTTTGACATCTGTCTGTAACATATGACATTAATTCTATCATGACATTTGCAGATGTTTCAACATCTTCTTTGACATCTGTCTGTAACATATGACAGTAATTCTGTCATGACATTTGCAGATGTTTCAACATCTTCTTTGACATCTGTCTGTAACATATGACAGTAATTTTGTCATGACATTTGCAGATGTTTCATCATCTTCTTTAATATCTGCCAATTATTATAACCATATTTATCTGTGCCACCATGTCAGGACATCATGTTTGACATGTTCTTCCAGAATCTATACCATGTTAATTTAACATATGGAACTTCTTATTCAACATTTTCCAGCCATATTAGTTTTACCAAACATAATGCCAATCATAAAATAATAGAATTAACAATCTCCCCCTTTGGCTTATTTTGGCTAAAACTAATTTACATACAGGTGTAGCAGTACCTTATGTAGAAGTTCCTTAACATCACATCTTCATATCAGACCTCAATAGTACACACTATTAATTCTCCCCCTTTTTAGCCATAAAAAGACAAAGGTACGATAATAGCCATAGAGGTATATAATCTCCATAAGCTTGAAACACACACAAGCTTCACAATTCCTCAAGAATCAAACATAAACTGCAGAGAGTAGCTTTATACAATATAGCCTTCTAGACTCCTAGGATACTCCTTATCTGGTTAAGGTATTACTCCCCCTTAACTCCACAAAATCAGTTTCACATACTTGTAACACACTCCCCCAGTCTAGGATACTCCATGCTTCTCTGTACATTGATGAAAGGAAAACATAAGACGCATCTTCATGTCTTCAAGAGCTCACCCTCTGTTCAATTCCCAATTGAACACATTCACTTCTTGTACCAAAGCATACCTGATTCCTTTCTTGGTTTGTAGTTACCACAGACTACACAAGATGAACATCTTCTAGCACACAGGTTCTTGACACTAAGCCTTTACACACCACAGGCCATACAATCCAGATAAACCACATCCAAACTAATTATGACATTAGAATGAATGTCCACAACCAAACTTCCAAGCAATCAATACCTGATATACTTCAGTCTCTTCTACATGTTTCTTCCAATATAGATCATCTACTTCATCATTCTCCCATATGATTAGGTAGTCTAATAATAGAAACCATGTAGATAAACACCCCAGATAATGTACTAACACTTAGTTAGAACATTTTTCATACACCAAGATCTTATCACCATGATCCTAGATGTGCTCCACCAACTGGACTTACTATAGCATAGTAATCCAAGAACTGAAAATCTTCAACTACACTGTGCCACCAGTTAGAATCAGAAATCCAGAAAAGTGATAAACTCTCATCTACCTTCAAGAAGAATAAATCCCCTTGAGTCTCCAACTCATCACTCCTCTGCCCAAGAGCAATTTGTTCCAAGACAATCCTCAAGAACAACCAGCTGCCACACTCTGATTATCTTGATTCTTCGAATCCACTTTAAAGATCAACCAATTACCACATTTTGATCACCTCCTTTATGAATCCTCATATGAAAAAGCCAATTGCCACATTTGTCTTCTTCACGTTTATAATAAATCTTCCAAAGATATCCTGATCAATAAAGTTGATCTTCACCAAGCTGTCAAGATAATAGGCCTTATGAAGCATTCAATCCCTATAGATCATTCTATCTTAATTTATGTGTCACTTCACCAATTAGACTCTGATGTTGAACTAGATGTTTGAACATTATTAGCCCATATCCATCTGTTAAATTCAGGTCCTTCGTCTGCCACTTGAAAGAACCTCCTTCCTTTATAGAACAAGAGTTCCATGCTCTCATAGACTTGATTTATCCATCAAGTTTGAGTAAACAACCTCCATTCTATTGGTTTTGCAGAAATTCCTACCGATAACACATATTGATGAGAAACTTCCAATGTTTCTCCAAAGTCTTATAACCTGCCACTGTCTGATCATTCAGAAGGAATAGTTAAGAACTACACCTCATAACTATACCAAGGATGCCACCTTTCCTTGAGTAAGGCAGTCTTAACAAATTTATGATATCGCCACCTATCTTAACTCCATGATGAGCATTCTGGACTACACCTAGATCAGAAATAAACCAATCCAAGTAGTCATCAAGATTATGATGTGTTCATGGTCTTTCATCTCCATCTTCAGAATCAACAATATCCAGACCAGTTCTTGCCAAGAAACTTTCCAGAAATACACAACTCCTGTCACACAAGACTGAAGCCAATTCTCAAGCTAACTCCCAAGAAATAACAGATGCTACAGCTTATGCAATACCTCTCCCATGATTCTGCACAAACTCTGATGATAAGATGTTCCAACATCTTTTTGAACATCACCAATCTTGAATCACAAGGATAATCAATCAAATATTTGTGAAATCCACAAACAACAATTGATCTTAAATCCTTGTATAATACCCTATCAGATAGTTCTACACAGTCTAATCTTTTAATTTTGAAGGATTTTAAGGTTAGCTCCAGATAAGATTAGCAAGGTCTCCTCATGTCATGGATAAACAATACTCCAGCTGAGCATAAACTCCACTAATTCTCAACTTCACACCCCTGATGAACATACTCTCAAACCGAAAAACAATCATGAGTTTTACAAATTCATACACACTAGTTCTCTGAGAATACCACAAAGAGCACAACTGATAAATATCCTTATATATCCATACAAGACACACTTGATTTTATATTCCAAAACAAATGCTCTTAGTTTGCTTGCTACAAAGGGTTCATACTGCCACTATCCATGACCAGTTCAACAACCATTCTGATCAGACCTCCCAATCTGACATTCTTCCCTTGCTCCTAGCAATTGTTGGTCACATTTCTAGCTTTAATCATGACCAAAGTCATGCATTTATCACACACATTTGTAGATACATTTAGAAGCTTCTTTTATCTACCAATAGACATGATTGTTTCAATATCATTTAGGACTTCAACACAGAGCTCCAAAGACAATCTCTAAGGATCACACCTTCAGTAACTAATTCAGGTCATCACAGACTAAAACACCATGAAAAGAAATATACAGCCACAAAGAGAAAAGTAATTTCTCAACACTTCTTGAATTATGATGTTTAGACTGTAGTTCTGCACTTTTACATCAGACATATACATAATCCTCCATTAATGTATTTTCTCATTGGTTGAAAGCACAACATCTTTCAAAGACAGATAAACATTTAGCTCTTGTCAGAGTATTCACTATCGGTTAGATGCATATCCTTATAAATAGCAGACAAATACTCAACTCCTGTCAAGGTTTTTATCATATGTGATAAGGTAACCTTCTTACACAAGGTAGGAGATTTGGTTTGACATTCATTTCCTGCACACCTGTGGCACTTGCTAGTCCCTATTTTATTAATCCACATCACCTATCACTTCAAATTAGGTAAATGGCTTGACCTGATATTCCACCATGAGCACAACTAACTTCCTTGGTTGAAGACTCAACATTTTTGAGATAATGTTCCAACATCAGATCTGACAACAATCTCAAACAAATTGATTTGACACTTACTATGGTTTTGGGGGTAACAACAGTAGTAATCCATGTACAACTCTTTGCAGAGGGTACGAGAGTTCACCAGAAGTTAATCATCCTTTTCTATCAGACCCAAATACATGCAGTGACTTGCATGATACATACCATTAACATGTCTACATATTATACTCTTCATACGGGGACATCACATAATTGGGCCTAAGCTTGATGAAGAATTCCCTTGATCATACACCAATAACTATGGTTATTAGCAGCACACTCCCACTTTCTTAAACTTGAGACCTTCAACACATAGCATAGATGCCTCCTCTTCCAAGTTAGGAGTAGGTTCCAAACATATGTGATCATCACACATTTGTCTAGCACCCAAAGCATCCATCATGTTAGCAGGATATCACACCAGTTTCCTTCATCTAGAACACAAAACTAAGCTTGGTTCTGAAACATTACTGCTTTCAAGATTACTACCTTTTCTTCAATCAGCTCCAACTGAAGTGCTATAACATTATGAAAGATACTTTGCACAAATACAATCTTCAGTAGTATCTCAAAGAGTATTCAACTTCATAGCTTCAGAGATCCTTAAAAAAAACACAATCTTTTAGGTCTTTGACTCAACATTTACCATAAACTGCTGATGTGTAGCGTGGTGTCAAGACATTAGGATTGACATATCAACTCAGCTTCTTTCTTGATGAAACTTCCTTCAGTTCATGATTTAGACAATCAGAAACATGTATCTTCACAAGAGAAATTATCTTCAGCTATACCTAAACTATATTGGACACCATAACCAGGAAGAATATCCTAATTAGCTCACCATAAATAAGCTTAAGAGATAACTTATCAAGATCTTCACTCCCGCATGAAAGATTTGATAATTATACTCTTTTGCTTTAGCTCCAACCTCTTCTTTCACCAGGAATCTCTCATCAAGAAACACAACATTCTGAACTAAGTGTTCTCCAGTTTTGTAATCACATGATAGAACATCAAACTTGACATTATGAACTGAAGCTTTACAATAGCCTTTGTTTAAAGTATTGGGGAACCACTATCAAACATAACACATCATAAATAATAGAGCAATTCCTTGGAGATAAATAAACTCCTCCACAGTAAGATCCTCCAAAAGATATTGAAACACGAAGTCAAGACATCTTTTCTGACATCAGCAAACCTATGTGAATAAAACATCATTATACCATATTCCTTATAAATTGTATGATCATCAATTCAAATACAGATATAACTCCCCATACAGGAACAACCAGAACATTTCCCAACCACAGTGCATCTAATCCAAGTAACATACAAACTTGGTATAACTTCAGAATATATCAGAGGCACATGCAGCAGTACAGAAGTTGAAACCAAACCTCACAGAAAACAAAACATAAGCCTCCTTCAAATATAGAATTATCTGAACCAAGATGTCAGGACATTCTGTCTGACATCATAGCTAAACAACAATTCACCAACAAATTTCCAGCCCTGATAACACCAGACCGGTCCAATATACACCATATGATGAATATTCCATCCTCCACTTCTAGGGACCATTCAAACGCCAATATGAACCTCTCAAGTTCCAACAGCTTTTCATTATATCATCCTTCTTCCTTTACCATGAACCAGAAAGTATCCCCCTTAGATCTCATCCAGAAACAGACCAAGATGCCTGCTCTGATACAAATTGAAATTCTGGTATGACAGACTCAGATGTCGAATATGATGTTGAGACATCTTATCTGTTACTTATAAACATGGTAAGGCATACATATCAGTACTTAAATAATTCTGATATATCAGAGTCAAACCTGCTTCAGGATGTTGTGACATCTGATAGGACATTCAGTTCAGGTACTGCATCAAACATAAAACAGAAAAGATATAAAGAGCACAACTGAATTGTTAACCCAGTTCAATCAAATCAATCTACTCTGGGGGCTACCAAGCCAGGAAGGAAATCCACTATGTAGTATCAATTCAAAGACTTCTCAGCAAACACCTATAGTTTACAGTCTTCTCACTTAATCACTACCAATGCAACTTCTACTTAGGAACTCCTAAATATGAGAAACTCATTCTCACTTCCAATCACCTCAGTGATGTCTCACAGTTCTCAACTCTCAGTTGCTGATATTGACGACTTCATACCTATACAACAATTCACAAATAGAATCCATACTTCCATGACAACAACTTAACTTTGCTTAGCAACTTCAATTAAGTACAATACTTCTCTTGCTTACAAGCTTCGAGAATCACAGGTGAAACAACCACAATATGGTTCCTTGTTATGCACGGCTGCCTCAAGAACACAACCCTAATAATGTTTACATTTTCGGTTGATTGGATTCAATCTAAACTAGGTTACAGGGTTTCTTTTATAACCTATTCCCAACTAGATTTGAGCCTAAACAATCACAACAATAGCTGCTACAAATATGCAGAAAAAATCTGCTACAAATATACCAAAAGATCTTCAAATCTAAAAGCTCCTAAAATTCTCTAAATATAGAAACTCTATATTTTTCAATATATGTCTTCAATTTAAATTGAGTCTTTAAGATCTTCTAAATCGGCACCCTTTAAATCAGCGCCACATATGATTGCATAATATCTCCAGAATATTCTGCATCTTTAAAAAATAATTCCACCTGTGATATCAGAATATTTTGTAGAATATTTTGCATAATTCAGATCTGATAAATCCTACTGTCATCACCTTGAATTAGGGTTAGTTAGTTTGTTACCTCCTTGATTCAAGGTGAATTAGTTATTCTGTTATACTGAAATCAGATAACTAATCTCCCTAAAGATGCGCCTTGTATTGCTTATCTCTTTCCAATTAATTCCAGATAGATTCCCCTGAATTTACTCAGTTCTGTTACGCATCATTTAAGTCTGGTAGCAGGTTTACGATGTCCCAACATGTGGTGTGACATCCTGATATCTTGACTTAAGTTCATTAACTATTACTCTGTTTGACAATGTCACAACATCTGGTGTGACATCCTGAACTAAGTTCAACACTTCTTGTTTGATATCTATCTGTAACACATGACAGTAATGTTGTCATGACAGTTGCAGATGTTTCAACATTTTCTTTGACATCTGTCTGTAACATATGACAGTAATGGTTTCATGACAGTTGCAGATGTTTCAACATTTTCTTTGACATCTGTCTGTAACATATGACAGTAATTCTGTCATGACATTTGCAGATGTTTCAACATCTTCTTCAGTATCTGCCAGTTATTATAACCACATTTATCTGTGGCACCATGTCAGGACATCATGTTTGACATGTTCTTCCGGAATCTATACCATGTTAATTTAACATATGGAACTTCTTATTCAACATTTTCCAGCCATATTAGTTTTACCAAACATAATGTCAATCATAAAATAATAGAATTAACAATCTTTGTCCAAGTTTCCGTTGGTTGGCATAAGAGTGTCAATTGATTTAGAATTATCCATTCCAAACCTCTTGAGCAGCTCTCTACAGTATTTTGTTTGACATAATGATGTACCTTCATCAAGTTGCTTTATTTGGAGGCCTAAGAAGTAGTTCAACTCCCCCATGAGACTCATCTCAAACTCACCCTGCATAACATTAGAAAATTCTTCGACCAAGTGTATGTTAGTTGAACCAAAAATTATATTGTCTACATAAACTTGAACTAAAAGAATGTGCTTTCCTTTGTGTTTAATGAAGAGTGTATTATCCACTTTACCTCTAGAATATCCATGATCAAGTAGAAATTTGCTAAGTCTTTCGTACCACACGCGGGGTGCTTGCTTAAGACCATATAAAGCACGCTTTAATTTGTAAACATGATCTAGATATTCAGAATTTTCAAAACCGGGAGGTTATGAAACATATACTTCTTCATTTATAACACCATTTAAAAACGCACTCTTTACATCCATTTGGTAGAGCTTGAAATTCATAGAACATGCATAGGCAAGCAAAAGACGTATAGCTTCAAGGCGAGCCACCGGAGCATAAGTCTCCTCATAATCTATGCCCTCCTCTTGGTTATACCCTTGTGCTACCAAGCGTGCCTTGTTTCTAGTTATCACTCCGCTTTCATCAAGTTTATTCCTAAACACCCATTTAGTACCTATGATGTGATGATCTCGCGGACGAGGGACAAGTTCCCAAACGTCATTTCTTTTAAATTGATTAAGCTCTTCTTGCATGGCCATTAGCCAAAATTCATCAACCAAGGCCTCTTTAGCATTTTTAGGTTCCACTTGTGATACAAAAGCGAAGTGAGAACAAAAATTACTTATCTTAGAACGAGTCAACACTCCCTTTGAAATATCTCCCAATATATTGTCTATAGGGTGGTATTTAGAGGATTTCCAAGCTGGTGGAAGGTCCTTCACTTCAGATGTTCCTTCCTCTTTATCTTTTTCATGACAAGTATCTTCCTCCTTCTCAATATTAACCGCTTCAGATTGATCAATTTCCGAAACAGCTTCTTTGAGTATGTCTTCTGTAGATACACCTGCGTCATCAAAAGAGATACCTTTTCCGACAATTTTTGGGTAAGACTCATCAAAAGAAACATGGACAGATTCTTCAACAGAAAGTAAACGCCTATTATACACTCTATATGCTTTGCTTGATTGAGAATATCCAAGAAAAATACCTTCATCAGCTTTGGCATCAAACTTCCCAAGATTTTCTTTACCGTTATTCAAAACAAAACATTTACAACCGAACACATGAAGATGAGACAAGTTTGGCTTTCTACCTTTTAAAATTTCATAAGGGGTTTTATTCAAAATAGGGCGAATTAAAATCCTATTTAGAACATAACAAGCTATGCTAATTGCATCAGCCCAAAAATATTTTGGTAATCCACCCTCATTGAGCATTGTTCTTGCTAATTCCTCTAAAACTCGATTTTTGCATTCCACAACACCGTTTTGTTGTGGAGTTCGAGGAGCTGAAAAGTTGTGCTCAATGCCATACTTGTCACAATACTTATCAAAGAGATGGTTTTGAAATTCACCTCCATGATCGCTTCGGATTGTAACTATTTTAGAATTCATTTTATTTTGGGACAGCTTTGCAAAACTTTTGAAAGCAGAAAAAGTTTCATCTTTGCTATGAAGGAATATGGTCCAAGTGAATCTAGAGTAGTCATCAACTATTACGAAACCATAATAGTTTCCACCTAAGCTCTTTGTCCTAGATGGTCCAAAGAGGTCCATATGGAGAAGCTCAAGGGGTCTTGAAGTTGAAATTATGTTTTTAGATTTAAATGAGACCCTTGTTTGTTTCCCCATTTGGCAAGCATCACATAGGTGGTCTTTTGAAAATTTTATTTTTGGAAGACCTACTACTAGATCCTTGGATACAACCTTATTAAGCAAATCGAAATTAACATGCGCTAAGCGTCTATGCCACAACCATGAATCATCATTTAGGGCAACTAGACATTTAGTGCTTGTTAGAGATACACTCAAAAGATCAAGCATATATATGTTGTTTACTCTTACACCCTTAAACACAACATTTTGTTCGGTATGTTCAATTTTGCAACAAGTTTTTGTGAAAGAAACTTTATAACCTTTGTCGCATAATTGACTTATACTCAACAAATTGTGTTTAAGTCCCTCTACAAGATGGACATCAGAAATAATAGTGGTAGAGGGGTTACCTACACCACCTTTACCAAGTATAGCTCCTTTGTTATTGTCTCCATAAGTAACATACCCCTTCTTCTTTGCTTTGAAGTCAATAAAAAGTGATATGTCACCCGTCATGTGCCTTGAACACCCGCTGTCCAGAAACCATCTTCTTTCTACGGATGCAAGACACTCATCCTACAACATCAAAAGAGAGAGGTAGGTACCCAATTTTTATTGGGTCCAAGTGGGTAAGTTGTAACATGGTTGTCTTTAGACTTCCATTGATAAATGCCTTTAGGCACTAGAAATCTTCTAAATTTTAACTTTTCAATGGTGTGGCCAGCATGACAACAATAGTGACAAACACTACGATAATGTTGTTGTTTATGATTGGTCCTTAAATCCTTTGGAACAAAAGAATATTTTGCATATGGAGGATTTAATGACTTTTTGAACAACCTAGTATCAATGGCATAAGTAATCTTAGGTTGCAAGGCTTTTTCCAATTTGACTTTAAGAGAAATAACCTCTTGTTGCCAAATGTGACAAGCTTCACAATGCCTTATTTTACTACAACCATCAATATCAATAGCTTTTGAATTTTCTGCAATACTAGCTTTCAAGTATTCTAAATCTTTTTCAGCATGTTGTACTTTACCTTCCAAGTATGAAATTTTTTTTTTATCGGAAGATAATCTTTTGAATGCTTCTATAGCTTCATTATGCAGTTTTTCAAAAGCTACTTTCAATTCAGAAAAAGACATAGAAGAAAAATTGTTATAATAAGATTGTTTTACCTTTTTATCATCACTTTTCTTCTTGTGGTGGGACTGATTTTTGGTGTGAGCCATAAGACACAAATTTGCGGTTTCATCGCTATCACTTGAGCATTGTGTACTTGATGAATCACTATCACTTTCCCAAGCAATGTAAGCTCTTCTTTGCTTATTATACCTTTTTGGTGGAGCTTTTCCTTTATCCTTTTTCTGTAAAGGACAATCCGTTTTATAATGACCGGACTTGCCACAATTAAAGCAAGACCCTCTTTCTCTATTCTTCTTAATCTCTTCCTGTTTTGAATCCATAGATTGTCTTCTAAAATTTATGAGATTTTTGTTGGAATGCTTGATTCCATTCTTTCGAATGAATCTATTATATCTCCTAACAAAAAGTCCCATTTCTTCGTCACCGGAATCTTCGTCACTACTTGACTCATTGTTGCTTAGCTCTTTTTGTGAGGACTTTGAGTTAGAAGCCATAAGAGCTATAGGCCTCTTCTCACTCTCTTTGTCTTTATTCTTCTCCTTTCCCTTTTTACTTTTGTTTTCAAACTTTTCTAGATTTTCTAGTTCTTGCTGATGTTCCTCCAGCTTTCCAAACAAAGTAGTCATTGTGAGTGTCGTTAGATCATTGGCTTCCTTGATAGCTGTTACTTTAGGTTGCCATTCCCTGCTAAGACATCTCAGAATTTTATTAGTAGCAATATCATTGGAAACAGGTTTTCCAAGTGCATTCAAACGATTTATGAGATGAAAAAATCTCTTTTGCATGTCGGGAATAGATTCTCCTTGTTTCATGCGAAAGAGTTTGAACTCTTGATTAAGTGTGTTAATGCGGGACTGTTTTACTTCAGTTGTACCTTCATGTGCAATTTCTAAAGCATCTCACATTTCTTTAGCTGTCGAGCAATGGGAAACTCGATAATACTCATCTGCACTAAGTGCTGAAATTAGCATATTTCGAGCTCTCCAATCACTTGACCATTTTTTCTCATCTTTTTCATCCATATCATCTTCTGGTTTAGGTACTATGGCACCTGCCTCATTCATCATGGTAATTTGAAAAGGACCATTTTGAATGGCAGCCCATACGCGCCTATCAACAGAATTTATGTGAACTCGCATGCAGTCTTTCCAGTAGCCATAATTTTCACCATTGAAAAAAGGAGCTCTATTATACGCCCCCTTTGGTTCAGAATCCATAACGTTACAGGCAGCCACAAAGCACCAGCGAACCGGTGCTCTGATACCACTTGTTAGACGTTGTGGCTAGTGATCTAGAGGGGGGGGGGGGGGGTGAATGGATCACCTTCTTGTTAACAAGGATTTAAAACGTTTTTCAGAGTTTTCAAAGATTTACGGAAACAAAGGTCCCAAATATACAAGCGTCTATTCTGGACCAGCCACTAGAAGACCGGACATGTGATAACGTGCTGGATTTGCGATTGAGATGATAAAGGATTAAACACACAATATGTAAAACAGTTGAATGCACCTATCACTAAAGCTATTTCCAATGAATCGAAAACAATTGAAAACGTAAATAGAGATAGAGAAGAGATACAATACGCAGAGATTTGGTAAGGAAGTTCCCCACGTTCGTCCTCGCGTGTGGGTACGTCTCCCTCTCAATTTCAAACCGAAATTGAGAACTTTTATATCAATATTGCTGAATTCGTCGATTACAAGGTTGCAATACAAACACCAGAAATCTATACACCTAGATCTTCCTATTGTATCAACCTTCACTTGATCTGAGCCCAATCAAGATTCCCTACAAGTAATACAAGCAATTCACCGGTTCCACGACCTATTTGCGAAATCCCCCGATTTCCAAAACTTACGCTGCGGCTGAATCTGTCTTGTAAACGTGACTAACAAACCCTCAAGAACATGCCCGTTCTTGAAGGAAAACCCAGCTGGTTTTTCCTTGAAACCTTCTATCAATCTTCAACTCAGCTGGATCTCCGATCATACCACTGAACGTTATCTCGTAAGCCTTCAATTCACAGGACATCAAACACTTCCTTGTTGATGTTCTTGAATTAAGGTATCTTGAGAAGATGATGAAGATGAATTTGATTCTAGGTTTCAATCCTGCTCAACATTGAAGTTCCAACACTCCAAAAACCTTTTCTTGATGTGTTCTTCAATGATCTATCACTGTAAAATTCGTCTCCAATTTTCTGTGATCTGTTGTCTATTAAATGAAACACTCCACATATATATATATATATGCAGATTCTGTTAGCAGAAAAACAGACAAATGAATCGATTCAAGACACGATGAATCGATACATACTGAACAGATTTATGAAAACAGAGAATAGAACAAGCAATGAATCGATGCATGTTTGTATGTATCGATTCATAGAAGAAAATCCAGAACCATTCAAACAACATGAATCGATACATGACAAGATGAATCGATTCATTTTGCGAATTTCCAGAATCCTTCAAACAGCATGAATCGATACATATTAGAATGAATCGATTCATTTTGCGTATTTTTCAAAAGATCAAAAACATTGATAAAATTGAGTCAAAAGATTTAAAGGCAGCATATGATGAAAGCACAAAACACTTAAATTTTATAATCATTCAAAACTAGAGTTGCTCACACTTCAATCTGTCATTTTGAAGGAATACTCATCACTTTTCTCCTTATTCCCTGTTTGGTTGGAAGTTATTCAAAAACTTCAATTTCCTTGTATAATGGGGGGGGGGGGAATTTCCTTGTATAAGGGGGGGGGGGGGGGTTGAGAGTTCACCCAACTAAATGCTCTTAAGATTTACTGGACACTCTCAAGAATAAATCTTGGGGAGAGGATTAAGTATTTTATTTTTAATCGAACCTCTATAATTCCTAGTGTTATCTTTTTATCTCTTAACTCTTTAAAGTCCACACTTTATTTTTGCTTCTTATTTCTAAAATCTTTTGAAATGAATTTATACTCTAAAAATGATCCAAAAAGTGTTTTAAGCTCAAGTTTTTCTAAAACTCACAATTCACCCCCTTGTGTGTGGAATCATATGTCTAACTACCTTCGCAGGTAATTGGAAGGATGTCTCACTTTTTTTTTGTAGTCTTATAGTGGGAAACTCGCTAAAATTAGTCAAGACTGAGAGCAGTAGTGAGGCAGTTTTTGCCTTCATACCACACTACACATTTTCTTTATCATCTTTAGTTCAGTCATTCTCAGGTTTGTTTACTACAACATCATTTACTTCGTATGTAGGAACAAATGTACCATTCTTCACAAATTTCCAAATACTAAGATTCATACCTTTAATGGAAAAAACAATACACTTCTCCATTAAAGGATGAATGATTGTTTAGTGAATATCTCAAAGAAATTTTTCTTCCTTGGACGATTAGTCTTTAACAAGAGTGAGACTCTGATTCCACTTGTTGAACAAGTGACGTCAAGTATAAGTGGGAGAGTGAATTGTGATATTCAAAATTCACAATTAATTCTAGGTATTTATTGCCTAAAAGATGAATTGTGTTAGTAATCTTTAGAATCAAAGTATATTGAGTATGGTAAAATGAAGAACAGTTAAATAAATTGCAGAAATAAAAAGATAAAGGTTTAGAGAGGTGAAAGCAGTGATTTATCTTGGTTTTGCCAAACATTGGCATACTCATGTCCCCAAAAGATCTTCTTTAGATTATAACTATAAACTTTGAGTTTTTATAAGTTATGTCCTCAAACCTTGACAGGGTCGGCCATATGCAAGAGCAACAAGCTCTACAACACAGGCCCCAAATATTGGAGGGCCCCGAGTTTTAAAAGGTGCAATATTTTCCATTAATATTAATAACCATAAAAAATGTTATAATAAAAATTCAATAACATAAAATAATTATATGATAAAACTCAATACATAAAAGAATGAGATGAATCAAAAGTTAAATTAATTATAACTAAATTTATTTTTAATTAATATATAATTATATTTTATATGTCATTTTTAATTATTTTAAAAGCATTAAAAATGGTTATTATAAACTTTGAGGACATAACTTATATAAACTTTGAGTTTTTATAAGTTATGTCCTCAAACCTTGACATTGTCGGTCCTGTGCAAGAGCAACAGGCTCTACAACATAGGACCCCAAATATTGGAGGACCCCGAGTTTTAAAAGGTGCAATATTTTCCATTAATATTAATAACCATAAAAAATGTTATAATAAAAATTCAATAACATAAAAAAAATTATATGATAAAAACTCGATACATAAAAGAATGAGATGGATCAAAAGTCAAATTAATTATAATTAAATTTACTTTCGATTAATATATAATTATATTTTATATGTCATTTTTAATTATTTTAAAAGCATTAAAAAATGGGCCCATTTTTTATTAGAACGAGGCCTCCTGGTTGATTGGATCGACCCCGAACCTTGACACAAGTTGATCTTGAGATTTTACAAAAGTTTATCCCCAACTATACTGGAAGCTTTTAACTAGGCTAAGTTAATTACATGCTTAGAGATTTTCTAAACTTATCTCAATAACCAAATAAAATTTTTTTCCTGCAAAGTTCTACAACCAAAATAGATATTATATAACTGGTTAATCACACAAACCAAACTCCTTACCTCAAGAGTATCACGCTCTTGATATTTATAACAATAACACAACACCAATACAATTACTCATAAGTAGCTTTTTCACTGAAAGGCGTTAAGGAAATTTTAAGTGAGATAAAATATTTTTCAGAGAGAGAAAGAAAGAGATAAATTTAAAAGAAAATAGAGAGCTTTGGTAAATTGGTGTGAAATGAGAAGGAGAAGACCCTCCATTATATAGGAGAATTAAAATCCAAAAAAGGAAAAGATCCATGGGCGATTTTTATGGCCTAATTGATTGTCTCCTAAATCCAATCGATTGGATGAGTGAAGTATTCAATTATTCTGACCCATTTTAAAAAGTTTGACGGATAGATAGCAGTTGCCAATCATTAATACGTTGTCATGATTGATTATTCAATCGATTAGGCTTCCTCCAATCGGTTGGTTTCAAATGAACCACAAATATAAACCTTTGGTATATCTCGTAAAATAGTTGTTCCCTAAAAATCTCAATTGCATCGATTTTAATTATAAACAACTAAAACAACAATTCTCTCCAAGGCGTTTCCGTTGGGTACAAAAACCGTTGTAAAAGGATAAAGCATCATCTCAGTTTAACATGACCTTAAAGTCGTCCTCATAGACAAAGACAACATTTTGTTTTTCATATTTTGCAATCGTTTTCTTGCATTGTTATAAAGTCAAAATGCTATAGTGAAGTGAGCTCTTGGAAAGGTATTAATGAGGTGGAAGAAGATGTATCCATTCCTTTGCACTTTGAGTTGTTCTTCGATAAAAAAAAAATTTCATAACAAACTTTATAGTTCATCTGAGTTGTTGTTTATTGGATCCTTTAGATTTGTTGGAACAATATCATTTTTGAAGGAAGAAACTTAGCAAACTTGGAGGTTAGATTCAGGAAGATGCCTTGCTTGTACTATTCAATTTCAATTTCACCCATTTGTCTTTCCCTGCTCTAAATTTTCCCGTTTACACTTGATTGTCTTTTGTATTAAGGGTTCAGTACCCTATTGAGAATAACAAGTGTGACCAGTGTGAGAAAGTCTCATATTGGTTAAAATATAGAGATTTGAGCATTTATAAGTGGGAAAGTCCACACACATATCACCTTAAGATTTTGGGTGAGTATGTGGTGTGTTTCTTAAAAAATTGTGTTGCTCTTAAAGAAAGTCCCCAAAGTAAAAATGCTTCCTCGTGTTGACCACCGAATGTCTATAACAGTGGTATCAGAGCCTTTGGTTCGAGTGAACGGATCAACTTACTTGTATCAAAAGTATTCCCACATAATCGTGGGTATAGTGTCACGTTGAAAAATGCCAACGACGATACAAATGTATGTGATAAAAAATTAGCTTCCACTTGAGACGGGGCATTGTGAATAGAATCACACTTGAGGGAGAATGTTGAGAATAACAAATGTGAGTAGTGTGGGAAAGTCCCTCATTGATTAGAAATATGAAAACTTGAACATTTATAAGTGAGAGAACACACACACCTATCATCTTAAGATTTTGGATAAATATTTAATATATCTCTCACAAAAATGTATTGCTTTTAAAAAAAATCCTCAAAATAAAAAAATATCCTCGAATTGACTCTAATATATCCCTTGTACTCCTAATTAATACATTTGTTTGCTTATTAAAACATACTCTAACCTATTGCAATGTTAAAAAAGAAAAGAAGAGTCCAAGAGCTTCCGAATAAACCAATGTAAGTTTTTTTTACCATAATATCACGAGCATTCCTCATGCAGGTACATTAAGGTTTCTTAATCTCAAAGCTTTATAAATTACAGCTAAAAATTCAATTGGATGAGTATTCTCGACGTTCTAATTTCTTGGAGTATTTTAGTTAGTTAGTTACGGTGAATAAATTAAGGTGTGCATGCATCTTATCTATCGTTAAACCTACTATTTTATTGGATTAATGATGGCTACAAAAATTTCTAACGTGGAATGGTTGCTAAAATAACATGGCCAATATGTTACGACAAGTACAAACATTTAACTACTTTACTATTTAATAATTTAACTGGCAAGAAATACAAGTGGCATTATTTGAATCATTGTTGCTACACGTTCAAAGTACAGTATAAGGTATAATCATAAAGCTAAAATAATGTATCCTACATTTTAAAATTCAAAATGAGGTTAGTTTTATCTTTGAATAAAGGACCAACTGAAACTAATAGTAAGTGTTAATTAGTTTGAGTTTTCACTTTACCTTAATATTAACAAAATTGTATTGTTAATAATAAATTTGTACATAAAAATCTACCGTATAATATTGGTTGTTAGTTTTGGTTACATTAATTTAGGAAAATTCTAGTTTGTCATGATTAGTTATTACACGGCAAATTTAAATCAAGATTAGGTACTCTACATATTATTTTGAATTTTATATTTAATATAATTAGTAGAGGACATATATCATGAAATACAAATGAAAATATATACAAAGATAGTAGCACACTAAGCCACCGTATGCATGCATTACATGATTGTTACTTCAAATGTCAAAGTAATTATCATAACAACCTTTCTAACTTGTTATAATCAAATTCTAACTTTTTCTTCTTTCTTATAAGCAAAAAGATGATTTAAAAGGCATAAGGATGCACAATCCGAAAATACATAACTGAAACGAAGAAGATACAGAAAAGAAAGTCAAAGCAAACTATCCCAAACCTGATGTCGAAGAGACACACCACACTCACCACAACAAATTTCAATATGGCGTGTGAACCGTTATAAACCATTCCCACGCCAAGAGTTTTATCATCCATAACCCATCAAATTTATTTAACAACCTCCATCAAATAGGATAACATTTCTACACGCCTAAATAGTCCAACAAATATGGCTAAGCCAAAAATCAACCTCGAATCCACCTTGAGCCTAGAATTGATAGAATCCTAAAAAACTTGCAAATGCTCGATAGTAGACATCGGCGCCATATGCACTACAAGTTCTCACAAAGAAACAAAACACAAATGAGGTACTAAGAAATCACACAAGTTAGGCCAACAACCAAAAACTTAAAACCAGAACCCTATCATGTTAATAATGTGCCAAGACCACACAAAAGATCACAAGAAGAAACATACAAGTTCAATCATTAATAACCACGAGAAGCAAATGGACATAGAAGGTGATGTGAACATACATACATTTGTGAGATCCTAAAGCATAAGCAAATCAAAGAAAATAACAAGGTGATCCATATATCAAGACCAGAGGCATATATACATGTTAAAGGGACCTCAAACACTTCCTAAAAGTTGGCACAAGTGCCTACATGACCCTAGAAGGTAAGCATATGACTCAAAGAGTTCAAATTAGGTCAAGCAAGCAAGAAAAAATAAAAACAAATGGAAATCACATTCAAAAAATATGAAACTAAACACAAGTGATCCTTACACATATACAAACATCATGCCAAAAGGACAATCTCAAAATCAGAAGCAAGGTAGGTCAAAGAATTGCTTAAACATGAACTAGGGTTTTGAAACTTACACACAAAGAAACTTATCAAAAGTATTCATACAAATTGCTAAATATCAAGGAAAAAACCATAGCAAACTACATTATATTACTAAACAAATGCAAAAAGAATCATGTCAAAACTCCAATCCAAGATCAAGATAGAAAATGAGCAAGGCAGCATGTAAATTAAAAGAAATAAAGAAAATAATAAAACCAAACAATTAAATCTAATGCGAAAAAGAAAAATAAAATGAAAAATTAAAGAAAACTAAAATTTACTTCCATGAATTTTTGGTGAATTTTTTTAAGAGATTCTAGGTATTTAAAAAAAAATAGAAAGCAAACAAATAAATGAAAAGAAAAAATAAAAATAAACAAAAGGCCAGGAGGTGCAAACGGTAAGGATCTCAGTTCAATAAAATGGTCTCACAAAGCAAGGGGGTGCATATATCAATCTAGGCCCAAGGTTTACCAGCATGGCATACAATAATTCTCATGGAATTCACAACAAAATCAGGATAATAATCAACCAACGGATCAATCTAACGCACACAGTGATAGTCAACAAAACAATCTAGTCAAACTAACCAAACAATCACAAGGACACACACATGATAACTATGGTGACCAGGTACACACACTGCATTATTCAGAAATAAAACACACAATGAGAGCACGTGACAAGGAGGTGGGATTTTAATGCATTGTCAGCATGGTGAACGTTCAGATCAAAACATCCAAGGGCCATAATGTCATCTTCCTCAATTCAAATTCAAATTAAATTTCCAGAAACCAGCGACCGAAACCCTAGCTCTAGCGCCGGAAAATTCATCTGTATGAACAAAACTTCACAGAAATACAAAAAAATCTCCAGATTAACTAATTCAAGTATGCTGATTCCAAAAATGACCTTAGTTTTTCCATTAGGTTACTCAATAAAGCAAATTGAACAAGAACATATTTATGGATCAAACTGCAAATCAATCATACAACCTCATTTCTCACTCATTTTCAAAAGCAAACACATCATTGAACTCAGGAAAGCAAGTAGATCATTTATCACACAACAAAATCAAGATCCAGATCTAAGATTTTAGCACCAACCTGAAACTTGCAGTGCTCGAATTAGCTTGAAAGAAACCTCCAGGAGATGCAGATCTTACTCTTTAAGCTTCCTCTTGCAAAATAAATGCAAGAGAGTGATGAATTTGGCCTGGATCTAGCTTTTCCACCTCAACTGCACACTTCTTTCACTTGGTGAAATTTCGAGAATCAGCTTGAATGAGGTATGGATTTGTGATCATGAGCTCTCAAGGATGAAGAATATGCAAATGGTTTTGGCAATGAGTGAGTGTAGAGAGAGATTCGATGAGAAATGCAAGTAGTGCAAAAACTTTCAAGTGAGCGAATGGTGATGAATATCAGCAAATGAAAACCCTAGCTGCTTTATATACAATGCCAATGACCACTGATGAAAGAATGAGAGGAAATGCACGTGAGGAATAAGTGAGAGGATGGAATTTTCAAATTGGAAAAAACTTGTGTGAGTGAATGATTTATGCGTGCTCTCACTCTCTCATGCACATGCTCAGCTTCAATTTCACTCATTAATGTTAATTGAATCAATCTTAGCCCTTGGATGTCTTTGTATCATGCCTTTTGAGTGATCTTGCACTTTTTGCCTTTCATGTTTTCCACCTTTCCTCATGCACGAATTTTGGATTCTTTCTTGAGCCAAATGGCCTTTGAGCCATGCCTTGTGATAATATGGCTTTATTTTGCTCAATGATCAGCTTGGAAATGAATTACATGAGTTTTTGCACCTTGGTAGCAAGTGACATTTCATGTAAAACCCTAAAATGTGCCAAAATTCAAATGATCATAACTTCTCAACCCTAAATGTTATGGACATGTTCTTGCACTTTTTGAAAATGGGAGAGCATAATCTACAACTTTCATGTTCAAGGAAAATTCATTTGGAGTCATCTTGATTGTGAAAAAATGCTTTTAATTTTAGGGCAAAACTTGCTAAATTTGGAAAGTTTCATTACATGTCACATGCCAAAAATGGAAACCTTTGCAAAACCCCTTGATTCTTGATTTTTGAACTTGCCAAACCTCTTTTATGACCTTAAACACATCCCTTGACTTGAAAAATAGGATTGGAACCTTTGAATTGTCACAATTGACTTTTCAAATGCTCAGTTTGACCAGTTTCTTCCTTTGCAATTAACTGATGAATAGTCTGCCTTCTTCAAAGAAGTTTCTCACCAAATCTCATCCATAGTCTTCAAATACCATATAAATAACGTTGACCATAATAATTGGTCAAAGGTGCAAGAATCCTTGCTCAAAAGCAAAACCCTAATTCATGATTCATTTGTGTAGGAGATTGTGACATCCTTGATCCTCTGATGATCTTCAATCCTTCTTGACTTTTGTAAATGACCTTGGGCCCTTGTATGACATGAGGACACCTTGTAGAACTATTGAAATGTCACTTGACCTCTTGTTTTGACTTGTAGATCTTCAAATTCCCAATTGATTGATCATATGACCTATGCTAGAACATGAGAATGTCATGCTTCATTTTTCTATGCTAGATGCCAATGATATGATATGCTTATGATGATTATTATGTGATCATGATGATAAAAGAGAAGAGGGCAAATATGGGGTGTTACAGCTGCCCCTATTCAAACATCGGTTGATCTGAAAAGGATTAAAGCCTAGGCTTTCGTCCGTTCAAGATGAACTGTGATTGAATACCCATAAGAACCAGAAATTTGCACTCTGCTGGAGAATAGGAAATGGAATGGGAAATAAACCCAATCCACCCCAAAAACTGCTCAGGGTCCTTGTTGTGATGAAAAGTAACTCAGATCCAAAGCTTTATGTAGATTCAATGTTGAACAGAGCAGACGAGCTTCCTTCAAACAAATCTGTTACGCCAGGTGAATAGCCAACCATCCTGTTACGCCAGGTAAAACAAATCCAGGACGAACGAGCCCTCTTCATACACCTTGCTCAGACATATGGCCTAAGACTGGACAAGTCTTCTTCGGACAACCTGTTACGCCAGGACCGGTGATGCACTTAAGCCTGTGGGATAGACATGCATAAATAGGATAGACGAACCTTCTTCATATATCTTACGCAGATATATGGTTCTAGGAAGGACGAGCCCTCTTCACAAATCTTGCTTAGATATGTGGTACCTAAGACAGACGAATCTTCTTCGGATAACCTGTTATGCCAGGGAACCGGTCAACATTTTGACATTTAATCCCACCGTCAGGACTTTAAACCTCTTCAATACAGACGAGTATTGGATGATCATCAAGGAAACACAGACGAATGCCCTAAGTCAATGATACAGACGAGTATCAGACGATGATCAAAGAAACAGAAACGAGTGCTTGCCAAAATATAATACATACGAGTGTTAAAGACGATATGGACGAGTATCGGAAAAGTATCAAACACAAACGAGTGTTTATCAAAAGATAACACGGACGAGTGTTAGAAATGATACGGACAAGTATCAAAAAGATATCAAACATAGTCAAGTGTTAAAGACGATACAGACAAGTATCGGAAAGGTATCAAACACAGACGAGTGTTTTTTTCAAAAGACAACACGAACAAGTGTTAAAGATGATACAGAAGGGTATCAGAAAGATATCAAACACAGTCAAGTGTTAAAGACAATACGGACGAGTATCAGAAAGGTATCAAACACGGACGAGTGTGTTTTTTCCAAAAGATAACACAGACGAGTGTTAAAGATGATACAGACAAGTATCAGAAAGATATCACTAAAAACAGACAAGTGAATGAGAGCTAGGAACTAACAAAGACGAGTGTTAGGGGTGATACAGACGAGTATCAATGAAATACTTGATTTTGCAAAGAGAGTAACAACTCTGTATGGGAGAATACTATCCGTAGAATATCAATGAGCAAGAGAACATCCTGACTGACATTCTGCTGAGGAACAAGATCAAGATACTCTGACACTACCTAATCTGGCTGAGGAATGTGAACAAGTGTTTGTATAAACTTGTCACACTGGCCAAAAAGTAAATTGGCAACTTCCTGGAGAATATTTCAATAATGAACAAATTCCAAACATGAAACTCTGTGGAGAATGACCATCTTCAGACTTGGTTGGAGAAGATGTTTGGTCAAATAACCCTTGTTGGGGAAAGAATTATGCCATCCTGGACTCTATGGGGAAATAAGTCTTCAGCTTCCTGCTGGGAATACTTCACTGTAGACTCCGCTTGGGGAAGAGAGTTGTTCAAATATCCTTGAAATCTTGTTGGGGAGTGTTATCTGCTCCTATTCAGCTATGGAGACCAAATGCTCATTATTTGTGCCTGCAACAACAAAAGTGCGTACATATGCCCCAAGAAATTATATGACATGAATTAATCATCCCAGGTTACTTGTCATTCAAAGTACTTTTAGATGTTTTCCTGTTTCTCATCATTCATAAAGCCAACAAACTTATATGCAATGTTCTTTTACCAAAAATTCATGACATTTTTCAAGTAAAGTAAACAAAACAAAAAACTAGAATTCTGACTGAATATTTTTTATTGATAAGCCTCTGAATAGGCGAGAATTTACATCAGGAAGCAACCACATGGAAAGAGGTAGCCACCACAAAATTGAGAAAAATAAACTATCCTAATGGCAATGTACATGACATTCCAATGAGTTTCTTTTCTGCTATGACCAGTATATCTTCATGACTTTCCATTCCTGTTTTTGCCTTCTGAAGAAGAAAATAAGATTGATTCCTCCCATTTGGATATGGCCAGATTACTAGAGACGATGATGTGGTACAGATTACCCGGATCCGAGTCATTCACTTATTCCCTTATCTTGCGTGGATCACCCTTTCGGGTTTTCAATCCACCGGGATACCCTTTTTTACCTGAGTTGTCCAATGAGGCTTTTCAACTCAGCGGGTGTACATTTTTTTATTTCATTTCCCTAAATTTTGCCCGAGCTTTATATTCTGTTTTTTGCTCGCCGGGATGCCCCTTTTTTTTCCTGGACTTATAATTCTGTTTTTATGTCCAACGGGTCTTTTATGCGAAGTATTTTTTAACTACGTCCAAGTTAACAGGGGACTGGAAGTCTTCTCCATCCATAGTAGTGAGCATTAGTGCTCCTCCTGAGAAAACTTTCTTTACTATGAATAGGCCTTCATAATTTGGTGTCCACTTGCCCCTGTGATCTGAACCTAGAGGAATGATCCTTTTGAGTACCAACTCACCAACTTGGTACTCCCGAGTGCGTACTCGTTGATTAAAAGCTTGCTTCATTCTCCTTTGATAAAGTTGCCCATGACAAAAAACTACTAATCTCTTTTCATCAATTAGACACAATTGGTTATATCGGGCACGCACCCATTTAGCCTCGTCAAGCTTGACATCCATCATCACACGTAAAGAAGGAATTTCCACCTCCACTAGCAAGACTGCCTCCATGCCATATACTAGGGAAAACAGATTGCCCCAGTAGACGTCCTGACTGACGTACGGTACCCATGCAATGCAAATGGTAACATCTCATGCCATTTTGTAAGTGACGACCATCTTCTGTATAATCTTCTTAATATTCTTGTTTGCTGCCTCGACTGCACCATTCATCTTTGGTCGGTAAGGAGAAGAATTGTGGTGTTGAATTTTGAAGTCTCGGCATAATTCTGTCATCCTTTTGTTATTCAAATTGTAACCATTGTCAGTAATGATTCGCTCGGGAACTCCGTATCGGCAAATGATATCTCTTTTCAGAAATTTGGCCACCACTTGGTGAGTGACATTGGCATATGACGCTGCTTCAACCCACTTGGTGAAATAGTCTATTGCGACCAAAATGAAACGATGGCCGTTTGAAGCAATAGGCTCTATCTTTCTGATCATATCAATTCCCCACATAGAAAAGGGCCAAGGAGATGACATGACGTTGAGCGGGCTTGGAGGTACATGCACTTTGCCTGCGTAGATCTGGCATTTATGACATTTACGGGCATGTGAACAACACTCTGCATCCATTGTCATCCAGTAATATCCTGACCTCAACAATTTCTTAGCCATTGCATGTCCTCTTGCATGGGTACCGAAAGATCCTTCATGGACTTCCTGCATTAACATTTCCGCTTCCTGTTGTCCATACATCTGAGTAAGACCATGTAAAAGTTTCTCTTGTATAAAACACCTTCGGTGTTTAAGAAGAAACTAGCAGCAAGTCGCCTTAGAGTCTTCTTGTCATTGGACGTTGCCCCGGTTGGATATTCTTTGCTTTCCAGGAATTGCTTGATATTATGATACCAAGGCTTTTCATCAGAAACTGCATCTACAGAAAATACATATGCGGGTACATCAAGCCTGGAGATGTCAATTTTAGGGACATAATTCCAACACAAGACTTTGATTGATGAAGAGAGTGTAGCCAATGCATCGGCAAATTGATTTTCGTCTCGAGGTATATACTGAAGCTTTACTATTGTGAAGAATGTCAACAGTCTTCTGGCATAATCCCTATAAGGAATTAAGTGTTCTTGATGTGTATACCACTTGCCGGTAATCTGGTTTATCACAAGGGCGGAGTCTCCGAATATATTGAGGGTCTTAATCCTAAGATTAATAGCCTCCTCTATTCCCATAATGCACGCCTCATATTCTGCTTCATTGTTGGTGCAGCCAAAAGTAATTCTGGTAGGGAAGGGAAAATGAACACCTTCGGGAGTGATAAGAACAACACCAACTCCACGTCCATTGATATTGACTGCCCCATCAAACATCAACTTCCATTTGGATTCATGGTCATGCCCCTCCTCCGAAAGTGGTTCCCCGCAGTCTTTTGCTTTGAGGTACATGATGTCCTCATCAGGGAAATCAAATCTCATTGGATGATAATCGTCTTCAAGGGGTTGCTGCGCAAGATATTCTGAAAGTATACTTCCCTTGATGGCTTTCTGAGAAGTGTACTGAATGTTATATTCGGTAAGCACCATCTGCCATCTAGCAACCTTTCCGGTTAATGTTGGTTTCTCGAAAATGTATTTAACAGGATCCATCTTTGAAATTAGCAAGGTTGTATGGGTCAACATATACTGTCTCAATCGGCAAGCAGCCCATGCCAAAGCGTAGCAAGTTTTCTCAAGCAGTGAATAACGTGATTCACAGTTGGTAAACGTTTTGCTAAGGTAGTATATTGCATTCTCTTTTCGACCAAACTCGTCATGTTGGCCTAAAACACACCCCATTGATCCTTCTAGCACAGTTAAGTACATGATTAATGGCCTTCCCGGAACTGGAGGAATTAGAATTGGAGGTTCCTGCAAGTATTCATTTATCTTTTCAAATGCTCTTTGTAAACACCCCAAATTTGCCCTCACTCATCTCACCATGGCTTGTGATCTTTCTCATTTGCATAAGTTCAATCATATCATCTCATATTGCATTTTTGCTTCACTGCATTAGTCCTAAGTCATCTGCATCTAGGGTTTGTGATCTGAGCAATCCCAGAGCTACTTGAGCCAATTCAAAGGTCTTCAATCATCTCAAGAGGGTCCATGTATGTTCAAGCATCATATCATATCCTCACAAGGCCAAGAAAGCCAAAGAATCACAAGAATTGGGAAAGGCATGGAAGCAGAGCCAGGTTTAACTACACAGATGACCTAAGATTAGGGTTTTAGTTTCAAAGGCCATAACTCCAATTTTTTTGGTCATTCTTGTTTCTATTGGTCTCTATGTGTTATAAGGATCATGTATATCAATTTTCATGAAGAAATTCCATAGGAAAGGCATCTGATCACAAGATGACTTCTTGAGCAAGTCAGTGCAAAATCAGGGCATCTGAGGCCTCCAATGACCTAACCAAAGAGCATTCTCCATCATTTTGAGTGTGTATGATCTTTATTTGATCATAGAAGATGTTAGAAGTTCACAAAATTGAAGAATTTCAAGCCATTTGCAAAGTTGCCTTTTTGGGAAAGTGACTTGTAATGTAAACTTGCCATTTTGGGAAAGTTTTTCAACCTCCTCTTTTTGATTCAAAAATGCTTCAAATGAGAAAACTTTGGTCATGAAAGTTGTAGAATGGATCCTCCCATTTTCAAAAATTACAAGAACTCATTCTAATTCATTTTGGATCAAAAGTTATGGCTTGTCAAAGTTGGGCAAAATCACTTAATTTCCACTTTTGTACCAAAGAGGGAAAGTTGCAAACCCTCATGCCAAGGCAAAATGTGACTTCAAATGGACTTCTATGCATTACACAAACATAAGTCATGACCTAAAACTCAGAATTGCACAAGAATTTCTCAAGTTTCATGCCATGAACTTTACAAATTTCAAAAGGGGCCAAACTTCCCCAAAATTGCAAAATGGATCAAAGCTTCTCATCCACTTGTGCCAGCTGCCAAAAGTGATTTCCATGGACCTCCTTGAAGCATGCTGATCCAAGCCATGCCCTTGTACCATGACTGAACCAACCCATACCTCCTCTTACACAAAAGTTGACTTTATGCAAGTTGAACCATACCAATCAAGCTAGGCCAGCAACAACTCTCTGACCAATCACAGCTTCACATACATGCCTCATGGATCACATTTCACACAATGTTGGAAGCTGAAACCTCCCATAAGTCAGCATCCTCAAAACTCTCCTCTTATGCATTTTGCTTCGAATCTCAATAGACAAGCTTCAAACATCAAAACAAACTTCACAAAACCACTCACCATGATCCTCTGGTCATTTCCCAATCCTCATTTGACCCTGAAACCACCCCAAGCAGAAACACGATTTTCCACCCCTTCTGAACAGAACTTCATCAATCTCTTAAACCAGCCATAAGAAATTCCAAAAAAGCATTGCAAATTTCTCAGGGGGTTCATTAGAGGCATCTTGGACCAAAGAAGCAGCCAGAAAGTTCCAAAGATCAAAGCTCCAGTTCAGGTGAGCTCAAGAACATTTTTTCCAGAAACGTGTTTTTAAGTTACTAATTGATTCTCCATGATTCACTGATAACGCTGATGTGTTTGGTTTTGAAAATAGTTAAGGATTAAGCATGTATGAGCTCTCTGAAATTTTTTGACCTAGAACTAATTTGCTTCGATTCAGCTTGAATATGTGAAATAAATTTGTTCTAGTGAGTGATTCTTGTTGAGTGATGTATGGGGTTGGATTCTGGGCAGAAAGATTAAGTTTTAGAAGCTTGGGGAGAGAGATAGCAAAATCTCAGGGGAGGTGTGGCCGGAGAAGATGACCGGAGGTCATTTCCGGCCACCTGAAGGTCATTAGTGCATTAATTGTGATTAGGGCTCAGTTTGAATGTCAGCCATAGATCCTGTTGACTTGGGTTGACCCGCGCGCGAATGAGTGGTCCAGATCCCTCATTAAAACCCTAATCCTATAATTAGATTTAATTAATTAAGTTTAACTTAAATCCAGTCAGTTTGAATAATAGCCCTAGGATCTGGCGCGGGTCAACTCCCTCCAAATCCATTTGTATGTGAGCCTCTGGATCTGTTGACTTCTCCATAATTTCATTTTTATTTCATTTATTTTATATTTAACTTCTACGAATTATTAAAAATAGTAAAAAACATTTAAAAATTCTGAAAATTTTTGTCAAGCATTTCATTAATTTTCAGAACCCAAAAATATTTTTACTTTTATTTTTTGCATTAAAAATCATTTTTAAATCATTTAAATGTTTAATTTTAATTAGTTAATGAAAATTAATTAATTAAAAATGCATTTAGGTATTTAAAAATCACCAAAAAATTCACATTGCATTTTAAAACATTTAGAAACATTATCAAACTCTCAAAACAAATTTCTTTTTGGTCCTTGATGCATTTTGACAATTTTCATTGGAATTAAATTTGTTTAAAGGCAATATTTTGATCTTAACTTAAAAAAATCCATTCTGCCTAACCATGATGAGTTTGATAATGGTTCTTCTTGCATTGCATTCTTCATAACATGTAGTTTCTAGGTTTAAATTGGTTTGCATTTATCTTTCATTTTCAATTTGTTGAGCATTTTTCCTTTTGAGGCACCTTGAAACCCTAGTTGACTTAGGAAATTCATAATTTCCACTAGGTTAAGAGTTAGGTCCCCTCCTTTGGGAAGTGAACTTGTGTAGGTTTAGGGTTCCTTTGATCCCATTTTCAATTTTTTATCATGTCATTTGCTTCTGATTTTGAATTTTGTGTTGCATGCTATGTATAAACCCTAATTCATGCTTTCCTTTGCATCCATCTCTCATTTGCTTGCATACAAGAACTTGCCATAACATTTTGTGCACCCACATAATTCATAAGACATCTTAGGACATATTAGAATCATGTTTTATCATTGCATCTTTCATTTGCCATGTTATGCATTCATATCATTTCATAAGCTTTTAAGAACTTTCATGGTTCAAGGCATGCTCCATATGCATCCATTCTCTGTATGCTCACATATATGCATCTTGTATGACTTTGCACCACTTTTTGACATCATTTGCATCAGGTGTATGTTTCTGACTTTGGCCTTTGCCCATCCATATGCATTGTTTCATCTCATTTCTTCCCTTATGCATCTTGTACTAACTTTTCAGGTTAATGGTAAGTTTGTTTGGGAGGTGGATTTGCCTTCACCTCCTACCTCTTATCACCTTATCATTTTGCATCCTTGCTGCATTTTTACTTGTCTTTGAGTGAGCTTGCTCACTTGTGCCTCTTTTCCCTCTTTTCTATCTTGCTTCTCCTTGGTGGCTTCCTTGAAGATTTCTCCTCTTAAGCCTCACAAACCCTAGGACTTCCAAGCATGATAACATTTTAGGATTGTTTAGTCCCCCTTAGACTCTTTCCTTTGAGTTTTCTTTGAGTCTCCTCTTCTCACCTCATAATCAAGGACTAAACCTTAAAGGTTTTAAGGCTTTGTGATTAAGCTTATGCCTGCATCCTTCTATTAGGATGGAGTGTATAACTTTAATCCTAAGTGTTAAACCCTTAATGTGTTTAAATCCTTTAATCAATCCACTTAATAATCACTAAGACATCAAGCTTGTAACTTGGGCCTTGCATTAGGGTTCTAATTCTTCCTTAACTGGTTAAGAAGGACTAACCCTAGTGTTAATGGACAAGTCCCCCTCAAGTTGTCTTGCAAACCCTAAAATCCATTTCTTAATCTTACCATTAACTGAAATCCACTTTAATAAAGGCTTTGTTTTGTCATGAGGTTAATCCCTAATCATGGATTAAGTTGAGGAGCCTTCCTCAGCTTAAATGTTCTCATATATTATCCTTCTATTAGGATGGTGTAATGGGTCCATTAAATCTTTGATTATGGCTTAAACTCATTGCTTAACACTAAACAAAAACAACAAAAACATCTAAATAATCACAAGTAGGTTAATGATCTTAATCCTACACCATGGTGATTAAGTGTGAGGTGCTTACCTCATACTTAAGGTGTCCTCATTACCCCTAACTAGAGGGAAGATGTGATGAGTTTACTAACCCCTGGTTTAGGCTTAAACTCATTAACTTATGACAAACTTCAAAAAATCAATAAAAGATTGAAAACACAAAAAACAAACAATAATCGTCTCCTCCGGGATTCTTTTCTCATCACCTCCACTCATAAACGAGAACTTGCTTCTTCCGTCTAATGCAAGACAGTTAGCACCTGAGCCAGATAGGTCATACACTTGAGCATAGACAAGCAAGCAGTTCACAAGCCAATTTATCTTTCAGTCTCTTTGGGTCGAACTACGGTGTTCTGACTTCCTCATTGCACGAGAGGATACGTAGGCATAACTTAACAGTTATCGAACAAAAGTCTCTGTATATTCCCCCTCCTTCAGCATTATTCTTTAAGCCTCATAGTCTTGAGCTTCATTCAGTTCTTACACTGACACTTCTTTTATACACTTCACATTTCTTTTGCACTGACACTTGCATTCTTTTCCAGCTTTGATACACAGATTGCACTGACACTGCCCCTTTAAAACACAAATCTTTTAAGCGTGGATCCCGTCGAGTACGACGGACAATCTGGGTGCTAATACCTTCCCAGGTTGTAACCAACCCCCTTTCTCAGTCTCTCTGGTTCGCGACCGTCTTATTCATATCTTCCTTAGGTCTATGCAGCATTACCTTTCCTTCGGGATAAAAATGCCTAGCTGGCAACTCTATTCATTCTCCTTTCGCCGACCGTTCGCGTCTGTACCCCATTTGACTTAGCCTCATTTTGGTGGGAGCGACAGCTTGGCGACTCTGCTGGGGACCCTTATACTGTAACCAGGGCTTCTGGTTCTTTTTGTGGGTTCCTCCTAGAGCTTGTTTGATTTGTGTTTACTGGGGTGTTATGTGCTATGTGTGTTATTTATTTTGCTTTATTTATTTCTTTATGTACAGCTTTATTTATTGCTTTCCTTTACAGTTTTTCATATTTTATACTGTCATTATCATTGCTGGATCTGGTTTCTGTCTTGGTGGGTTGGGTTCCATTGAGAGTTTAAGGTCCTATACCTGGGACCTGAGTGACACCTAGGCTAGAGTGGTTCATGTTCTTTCCCATTCCATTTCGGTCTGGTGCGGGAATATGAAACACGGTTCAGATGTGGGTTTCTTCTTGAGAACTCTGTGCTACAGATTTCCTGTAGTGCTAGGGCTATCTGGGAAGCCTGCTAAGTCTGGATGACCTTCATTATGACCTTCAGAAGCTGAGGTGAATTAGAGGAGGATCTTTTATGGTTATTGTAAACACTGTACTTCCGGGTTAGAAGTGTTTACACTTCTCATAACTGATCCAAGTCTGAGGATCCTTGTTTTAGAACATTACCTGTGAGGGGGTTGGGCTGTTTTCAGGTTTGCAGGTACCATTGGCCACATTATACCCTGTTATTTGTTTTGTTTAAGAGTACCTCACTTTGGACAATTCTTGTGATTTAACCCTGGACATGTGACTCTTTATTTGAGTCCCCCACCTTGGTTACTGGATTTCTGAACCTCCATCTGGACTTCTTGAACATACATGGGCTTTATATCAAGACAGATAATCAGATCCAGCTTGATCACAAACCCTTGCATATCATTTGCATACTCATCATTTGCATAATTTAACATTTGCTTATTTGCTTTTCAGGGCATCCACATCATATCTGGTTTGGTTTTGACCCCTTCTTCTGCATAGACCTGTGCTTCATCAGTTATCTGCTTCAGCTATTCTCATCATCCAGCATTAGCTTGTCAGTGGCTCATCTCCAGTATCAATTTTGATCTTCATCAGTAGCTATCTTCATCAGCTTCAGCAGCATTCATGGCTACTCCCAGGAAAAGCAACATATCTTACCACTTCTTTGAGCCTGTGTTGACTGGTGTCAGGCAGGTCCAGTCACTTATCACCCCCGACCACATCCTTTTGTTTAGAGAGCATTATGGAGGTATCCTGGATATGGTTATGGACCTAGACCCTTCTCAGAGGAGCATGATCCACACCTGCCTACAGTTTTATGACCCTCCTTTGAGATGCTTCACATTCCCAGACTTTCAGCTAGGACCCCTGCTGGAGGAGTTTTCATCATTGATTGGAGTACCTGTCAGGGGTGGAGTCCCCTTCAACCCAGAAATGACTTCTCCCAGCAATGGAGAAGTAGAAAAAAGCATTATACCTGGAGCCTGGCTTGATTGAGCAAAGCATGACAACAAAAGCTGGGATCCCTGGTTTACACTTAGACTTCTTGATTTCTCAGGCCACCCTGAAGGCCTCTTTGGGAGAATGGAGGGCAGTCTGTGCACTGTTAGCCCTCAGCATATATGGGGTTATACTGTTTGCAGATGATCCCAAGTTTATTAGCAAGAATGCCATTCATATTTTCCTTCTGAGGAACCCAGTACCCATATTGCTGGGAGATTTCTATTACTCCATCCATCAGAGGAATGAGAAACAAAGGGGGAAGTTGGTGAGATGCTGTGCTCCTCTGTTTCACACTTGGCTGCTCAATCACCTACCTAAGTCAGATGCCTTTTTGAATCCTCACCAACAGAAGAATTGGGCCAAGAGGCTCATTGCTTTGACTTCAGATGATATTAGATGGTGCACCCAGAGCACCAAAGGCAAAGACATTATCACCAGCTATGGGCAATACCCAAATGTACCTCTGATAGGAGTAAAGGGTTGCATCAACTACAACCCTTTGCTGTTTAAGAGACAACTGGGCTATGCTTTGGTTCACCCTCCTAGAGTGCAAGATTTAGCTGAGACCCTGTATTGTGAAGTAAAGCCAAGTTCAGCTGTTGTCAGACAAACATCCTGGGCTTGGGACAACATCCAGACAAAAGGGATGGCTATTCTTGGGAGGTGTAATAATGTTGCTTCAGCTGAGTACTATGATTGGTCCCATGCCAGAGCTCAGAATACTGGAATGCCTTTCACCTTGGAGGACATACCTGGACCCTCTACAGTACAGCCAGCAGCAACTGTCAGCCTGGAAGAATTTGAGAAGCTGGAGGAAAGAAATGAGAATCTGTCTCAAGCTCTGAAGAAAACCCTTTGGGAAAGGAGTGATGGTCGTTTGGACATTGAGAGGTTGGAAAAGCTTAGGGTGGAGCATCTGGCCAAGATTGAGAAAACAGAGGACTACATCAGAAAAGCAAGAGCTGGGGAACAAATATTGAAGAATGCCTGTAAATAGGCCAAGCTTCAGAAGGCTAGGACTAAGCTCTATCTGCAAGAGAGTCAGGCTAGATGGGTCAGGATCACTGAAGCCCGGACACAAGAAGATAAGGGAACTCAAGCCAAGATTGAGCAGTTAGAGGCCAATGAAAAGAAGCATCAGGAAGCTTTGTTGGCTGCACAAAATGAGATTTCAGATTTGAAGCTTAGGGCTGGGTTGAAGAGATCAAAGGATCAGGACAGGCACAAGAAGTTGACCACTGCCATTGCCACCAGGAACCTCCTCATTAGGACCATTACAGAGCATCCAGCTGGTCTGGTGACTGAGGCACTTCTGAAAGAGGTTAAGGAGGATGAGTTTGGACTAGATGTCTGACTTTTTTGATTGTTGTTGTTATCATTTGATGTAATTTTCTTTTGTGTTGTATTTTGACCCTTCAGGGGCATGTGTTGTAAAAAAACAAACTATGTATGGTTCACCATTTTTGTAATATATTTTAGTTTGTTTCCATTTTTGGGGTTTCTTTTCTCAGCAATATCAAGCATCTTCCCCAGGGTCTGGAAAGGTCAAAACCAAGAACCAAGCCGGATACCTTGGAAAACAAATAAGCATACTGCATTGCATACTAACTTTTGTTTTGTTTTGTAGGTTTTTGTTATTTGTTTGTTTCTAACTCTGTTGTGGTCTCAGGAAATATTGCTCGCAGAAGAGTGTTCCCCGTCAACCGTGCACACCGGTATCCTACTCGCAACAACCTTCCGGGTATTCTAATGGAGCAAGTACAGCAAGACCTGACTGAGGTCAGAACCCAGATGGCTAATGAAAGAGTGGAGATGAGAAACCAAATGGCCCAATTCATGACTGTGATGACTGGCTTGGCCCAGAGTCAGGAAAAGTTAAGGGCATTGGTAGAAATACAAACTCCCGAGGAACCTCATCCTGGAACTGGGGGAACAAGTAACAATGAAAGGGGTCAGCCCCATGTTAATCCACCTGTATTTGGACCTCACCTAGATCCAGAAGTCAACATCCCGGGAAATGTGCAAGGAAATACTGTTGGGGGGAGAATCTTGCAAGAAGACCCCCAAGAAGAGCAGTTTACTGTCATGGGAGCTGGAGACAAAGTCTATGATAGGAGGTTTGATGAAATTGCTGAGAAGTTGAGATCTTTGGAGTCTCAAAACTCCTTGGGCTTTGATGTAATGGATATGGGGTTAGTGGATGGGGTGAGAATTCCCCACAAATTCAAACCCCCGTGTTTTGAAAAATACAATGGAACCTCTTGTCCACGAACTCACCTGCAGTCTTTTCTAGGGAGACTTAAAGCATATACCATGGATGAGAAGCTGTGGATGTTTTATTTTGAAGACAGTTTGACTGGGGCTTCAAGAGAGTGGTATTCACACTTGACTAGAGCTACTATCAGATGCTGGAAGGACCTGGCTGAGGCTTTCATCAGACAGTACCAATACAATCTGGACATGGCTCCTAACAGGACCCTCCTAATGGGAATGTCTCAGTCTTCCAGAGAAAGCTTCAGGGAATATGCCCAAAGGTGGAGACAGCTTGCTGCTGCTGTCCAGCCACCCATGTCGGAAAGAGAAATGGCCGACATGTTCATGAATACTTTGCAAGGAACATATATTGACAGACTGGCTGCCTTTTCTTCTACCAGCTTCGCAGACGTAGTTATAGCTGGGGAAAGGATTGAAAGCCTTCTAAAAATGGGCAAAATTTCTGATAATGGTGCAAGTTCATCCAGTAATCCCAGGAAGCCTTTTGTGGGACCCCAAAGGACTGGTGAGACAAATGCCATCCATGCCAACAGGGGCAGACCTCAGTATGTTCACAGATCAGTAGCAGCTGTCACCATTCCAGCTCCGATCCCTCAGCAACCAGCATATCAACAACCACATTACCAACAGCAAGTTCAGTATCCACAACAGAGAACCTACAACAACAACAATAGCAATCAACAACAAAGACCCTTCCAACAAAGACCATCACAGGCAAACAGGGTGATTGACCCTATCCCTATGCCTTATGCTGCCTTATTGCCACAACTCCTGAAGCTTAACTTGGTCGAGTTAAGGACATTGGCACCTCCAGATCCCTCCAATATCCCGAAGAATTATGATGTCAACGCCAGATGTGCTTTCCACTCCAATGCACCTGGTCACAATACTGAGAAGTGCAGAGCATTGCAAATGAATGTTCAAGATCTGGTGGATTCTAAAGCCCTCAACTTTGCACCTCCTCCGAATGTCAACAGAAATCCTATGCCTAATCATGGAGGGCCAAGGATTAATGCCATTGATGAAGACAAACCATCTACTTTGATCACCAGTGTTGCACAAATTCGAACACCCTTGGTCGAAATTAAAGCCCAGCTTCTGGAGTGTCAGGTGTTCCCCGGGTGTGAACTCGGTTGTGGGTATTGCAACATTGCAGTCAACGGGTGTGAAAATTTGAGGAGAGGCATAAATGGTCTTATTAAGGATAGTATCCTTCAAATTTCAACAACGGCGCCTACAAATCCAGCAATTCCTTTGACAACAATTCCTGATTCTTCTACAACAGCAGCAACAATCATTCCTACCGACTCATCAATATCATCCGCAATGGCTCCGTCCATCACTTCAACAAATCAAATGTCAATAACCATTTCTTCTACAACATCAGCGTCCATTTTATCAGCAGAATCTGCTACAACGCCAACAGAAATTAATGAAGATGTCTCAGCAGTTACAATCTACTATGACCCATCAAATGTTCCTCCAAACAACAACTTTCAGCAGCAAACAGTGGCATCTCCTGCCAGGACACCAGTCACAATTTACTACGATCCGCACACCATTACAGTACCCTCCTCTGCAGCAGTCAGTCCAGTTACTATCACGGTACCTGTACCAGTTCCCTATGAAAGCAGTAATGCCATACCTTGGCATTATGGCTCTGATCTCTACTCCAACGGGGAGAAAATCACTCTGGATTCATCAACCTCTTCTCCACAAGTTGATAATGTTGGGGGAGGCGGAGGCTTCACCAGAAGTGGACGCCTTTTTGCCTCACAAACACAAAGACCTAATGTTGAAGCGAAAGCTGCTGCCAAAGCAAAGGGAAAGAGTGTGGTATCTGAAGAGCCAACTGTCAAAGAAACTCAGAAGACATCTTTTGAACAAGATGTAGACGAGTTTATGAGAATCATAAAAAGAAGTGATTACAAGGCGGTGGATCAGCTTCACCAAACTCCCTCAAAAATCTCCATATTATCCCTGCTGATGTGTTCTGAAGCTCACAGGAACGCATTGGTAAAAGTCCTGCACGCAGCATACGTGCCAGAGGAGATTACCGTTAACCAGCTAGAAACTGTGGTGGCAAATGTCAACACCAGTCACGGACTGGGCTTTACCAATGCTGACTTAACAATTGAGGGACGTAACCACAACAAGGCTTTACATATCACCTTGGAATGCAAGGGTGTTGTTCTATCTCATGTACTGGTGGACACTGGGTCATCACTCAATGTTCTACCAAAGAAAGCCTTAGTGAAGCTGGAGTATGATGGCTTGGCACTGCGTCCGAGTAATTTGGCGGTGAGAGCATTTGATGGCTCTAAAAGATCAGTGCTTGGGGAGATTGATCTGCCTGTGATGATTGGCCCGCAGACCTTCAAAACTACCTTCTATGTGATGGACATTCAGCCGGCCTACAGCTGTTTGTTGGGTAGACCTTGGATCCACGCCGCTGGCGCTGTTACGTCTACCCTTCATCAGAAGCTGAAGTTCGAGTGGGAAGGCCAGATCATCACCATCTGTGGGGAGGAAGACATCTTTGTTAGCCATCTGGCTACGTATAAGTACATAGAAATGGATGGAGAAATCCATGAAACCAATAGCCAGGGGTTTGAGGCCCTGAACATTAATGAAGCATCTGCTGTACTGGGAACTTCCATGACGTCTTATCAGCAGGCCCGGAAGGTTGTTAAAGAGGGTACTGCCCAGGGCTGGGGGAAGCTGTTACCCGTGGAAAAGAAAGAAGACAGATTTGGGTTGGGTTACAGACCAACTCAACAAGATCAATCAGAGGCTGCCAAAGAGCCCAATTTTGTCAGCGGGGGAATGCTCACCCCGGATGCTGTGAACAATTTGGAAGACGATGAGGAAAGCGACCGCAACCTAGAGAGCTGGATACGTCCAAGGATCCCGGGGAGCCAAGTCCTTAACTGGTGTTCCCAGGAAATTATAAGGGTTACTCCTGCAGAGTAATTATTATTTCCTGTATTTTAAAGCATGCATCAAGTCTTGCATCTTGCCCAAGATGTCAAGACTCATTTTGTAATCGGGCCATCTTGTAATTTTGTGCAAATGGATTAATCAATGAATATCGGACATCTTTTGCAAACAAGTCTCTTTTTCACTCACTGTCTTTTCATTTTTCTTTTTGTACAAAAATAACATGGCAATGTTTTTCAAAATAAATAACTTCATTCTCATTTTTCTAAACAAGATTAAAATTGATCACTAAAATAAACCAATCTAAAACCCTTGCAGAAAGTGCCCTCCAGATTGCACCGACAACAACACTGCTATGACTTTGTATGACTTTGACAATCCAATCAATCAAGCTGATGAAGGGGTTGAGGAAGATTATGAGCTACCTGAAGAGCTAGCCAGGTTGTTGAGGCAAGAGGAGAAGGTCATCACTCCTTATCAGGAGGAGATTGAAACGGTTAATCTTGGTACGAAAGAAGACGTGAAAGAGGTTAAGATCGGGGCCTGCCTACAAAATATAGTAAAAGAACAACTGATTGATATGCTTCGGGAGTATGTGGATTTTTTTGCTTGGTCTTATCAGGATATGCCAGGGTTGGACACCGATATTGTCACGCACAAGTTGCCTTTGAAAGAAGATTTCCCGCCAGTGAAACAGAAGCTGCGCCTTACTCGCCCAGATATGGAAATGAAGATTAAAGAGGAGGTACAAAAGCAGTGGGACGCCGGTTTCCTTGCTGTAACTAGCTACCCGCCGTGGGTTGCTAATATTGTACCTGTGCCTAAGAAAGATGGCAAGGTAAGGATGTTTGTGGATTACCGGGATCTGAACAGGGCCAGCCCAAAAGATGACTTCCCTTTACCTCACATTGATGTATTGGTTGATAATACGGCTCAGTTCTCGGTGTTCTCCTTCATGGACGGATTTTCAGGATATAATCAGATCAAGATGTCACCTGAAGACATGGAGAAGACAACTTTCATCACACCCTGGGGCACGTTCTGTTATAAGGTGATGCCATTCAGACTGAAGAATGCTGGTGCAACTTATCAACGGGCTATGGTAACATTATTCCACGACATGATCCATAAAGAAATTGAATGTTATGTGGATGACATGATTGCCAAGTCCCTCACAGAAGAAGACCACCTGGTGAATCTGTTGAAGTTATTCAAGCGTCTGAGGAAATACCAGTTGAAGTTAAACCCCAACAAATGCACATTCGGGGTGCGATCCGGTAAACTGCTGGGATTTATTGTAAGTGAGAAAGGGATTGAAGTTGACCCTGATAAAGTTAAAGCCATTCAAGAAATGCCTGCACCGAAGTCAGAAAAAGAAGTTTGGGGGTTTCTGGGTAGATTGAACTACATTTCAAGGTTTATATCTCACCTTACAGCAACCTGTGAGCCTTTGTTCAAGCTGTTAAGAAAAGAACAAACGGTCAGGTGGAACGAAGACTGCCAAAGGGCTTTTGACAAAATCAAGGAATACTTACAAGAGCCTCCGATCCTTATGCCTCCAGTCGAAGGAAGACCTCTAATCATGTACTTGACAGTATTAGAAGAGTCAATGGGGTGTGTGTTGGGCCAGCATGACGAGTCTGGTCGAAAAGAGTATGCAATTTACTACCTAAGAAAAAAGTTTACCGACTGTGAACAACGTCATTCACTGCTCGAGAAAACTTGTTGTGCTTTAGCGTGGGCTGCTCGCCGACTGAGACAGTATATGTTGACCCACACTACTTTATTGATCTCAAAGATGGATCCAGTTAAGTACATTTTTGAGAAGCCAACACTTACCGGACGGGTTGCAAGATGGCAAATGATCCTTACGGAATATGACATTCAATACACATCCCAAAAAGCCATCAAAGGCAGTGTATTGTCTGATTATCTAGCTGAGCAACCCATTGATGATTACCAGCCTATGAGATTTGACTTCCCTGATGAAGACATCATGTTCATAAAAGCAAAAGACCATAAAGAGCCTATTCAAACCGAAGGGCCTGACCCAGAAGAAGAATGGACTATGATGTTTGACGGGGCTGTTAATATGAATGGTCGTGGTGTTGGTGCAGTACTCATTACACCTAAGGGAGTTCACATGCCTTTCTCGGAAAAACTCACCTTCAACTGCACTAACAACGAAGCCGAATACGAAGCCTGTAATATGGGTCTTGAGGAAGCCATTGACCTCAAGATCAAGACTTTAACTGTGTTCGGAGATTCAGCTCTGGTAATTAATCAAACCAATGGCAAATGGTACACCCACCAAGATCATTTGATTCCATACCGGGATTATACAAGGAGGTTGTTGACTTTCTTCACAACGGTCAAGCTTGAGTATATCCCTCGGGACGAAAATTAGTTTGCAGATGCTCTAGCTACCATTTCATCCATGATCAAAGTTCAAGCTGCCAATTTCGTGCCTCGGATTTCAGTATCCAGACTTGACAGACCAGCATATGTATTTGCAGCAGATGTTGTCAAAGATGATAAGCCTTGGTTCCATGACATTAAGTGCTTCTTGGAGGATCAAACATACCCACTTGGGGCATCTTCCAATGATAAGAAGACATTAAGAAGGCTAGCTGGTAGTTTCTTCCTGAATACTGACGGTTCCCTGTACAAGAGAAACTTTGATATGGTACTTCTCAGATGCGTTGATAGAACAGAAGCAGACTTGTTGATGCATGAGGTGCATGAAGGATCCTTTGGTACCCATGCAGAAGGGCATGCAATGGCTAAAAAGTTGTTAAGATCAGGTTATTACTGGATCACAATGGATGCAGACTGTTGTGCCTATGCCAGAAAATACCATAAATGCCAGATCTATGCGGATAGAGTACATGTGCCTCCGAATCCTCTGAATGTGATGTCTTCACCCTGGCCCTTTGCTATGTGGGGCATTGATATGATCGGCAAGATTGAGCCGACTGCTTCAAATGGCCACAAATTCATCCTGGTTGCCATTGACTATTTTACCAAGTGGGTTGAAGCAGCGTCTTATGCAAATGTTACAAGGCATGTGGTAGCCCAATTTCTGAAGAGAGACATCATCTGTCGGTATGGAGTGCCCGAGCGAATCATTACTGATAATGGTTCCAACTTGAATAATAAAATGATGGCAGAACTATGCCGGGACTTCAAGATCCAACACCACAATTCTTCTCCTTACAGGCCAAAGATGAACGGCGCTGTAGAAGCAGCTAATAAGTGTCGCTCCCGACAAATGAAAATGGATCAAATGAAGGTACAGACGCGAACGGTCGGCGAAGGGAACAGTGAGAACACACAGCCGTGAACTCACTGGAGAATGAAAAGAGTCGCCAGCTAGGCATTTTTATCCCGGAGGAAAGGTAATGCTGCATAGACCTAGAAAGAGATGGATAAGACGGTTTGCGAACCAGAGAGGCTGAGAAAGGGGGTTGGTTACAACCTGGGAAGGTATTAGCACCCAGATTGTCCGCCGTACTCGACGGGATCCACGCTTAAAAGATTTGTGTTTTAAAGGGGTAGTGTCAGTGCTATTTGTGCATAAAAGAGCTGGAAAAGATGTACAAGTGTCAGTGTAAAGAAATGTGATGTGTATAAATGTACAGTGTCAGTGTGAGATCAGGAATGAAATGCTCAAGAATATGAGGCTAAAGAATGAAGCTGGAAGGAGGGGGAGTGTACAGAGACTTTTGTTCGATAACTGTTAAGTTATGCCTACGTATCCTCTCGTGCAATGAGGAAGTCAGAACACCGTAGTTCGACCCAAAGAGACTGAAAGGATTGACTGGTGAACTGCTTGCAGTCTATGCTCAAGTGTATGATCTGTCTGGCACAGATGCAAACTGTCTTGCATTAGACTGAAGAAGCAAGCTCTCGGTTGTGAGTGAAGATGATGAGAAAAGAATCCCGAAGGAGACGATTATTGTTTGTTCTTGTGTTTTCAGTCTTTTATTTCTTTTTGGAGTTTATCATAAGATAATGAGCTTAAACCTAAATCAATGGATTTGGTAAACTCATCACATCATCCCTCTGATTAGGGGTAATGAGAATTACCTTAAGTGTGAAGTCAGATTCTCACACTTAATCACCTTTGATGTAGGGTTAAGATCATTAACCTACTTGTGATTAATTAGATGTTTTTTGTGATTTTTGTTTAGTGTTAAGTAATGAGGTTAAGCCATAATCAGGGATTTAACAGGCTCATTACACTATCCTAAAAGAAGGATAATAGATGAGGGTGTTTAAGCTGAGGAAGGATCCTCAGCTTAATCCATGATTAGGGATTAAACCCATGACAGAACAAACCTTTGATTAAGTGGATTTTATTAATGATATGATGATGAAGTGTTTTTTATGATTTGTAAGACAACTTGAGGGGGACTTGTCCATTAACACTAGGGTTAGTCCTTCTTAACCACTTAAGGAAGAATTAGAACCCTAATGCAAGGCCCAAGTTACAAGTGTAATGTCTTGATGATTATTAGATGGATTAATTAAGAGATTTCAACACATTAAGGGTCTAACACTTAGGATTAAAGCTATACACTCCATCCTAAAAGAAGGATGCAGGCATGATCTTAATCACAAAGTCTTAAAGCCTTTAAGGTTCAGTCCCTGATTATGAGGTGAGAAGAGATGACTCAAGGAGAGACACAAAGGTAAAAACTATGGGGGAGCCTAATCAAAACCCTAATTCATTGTCATGCTTGGTTGGTCCTAAGGTTTGTGAGGTTTGCAAGAACAATCTTCAGAGGAACCACCAGGAAGCAGATGAACAAGATCAAGAGAAGCAAAGTGACTTGCTTCATTCAAGAAGTCAAGTCACTTGAAGAAAGAAAGTGGGAGAAGGAAGTATGAGCAAGCTCAAACTCAAACACAATTAAGAATGCAGCAAGGGATGCAAGAGAGATGGAAAGAAAAGTTATGAGAAGTGAAGGCAAATTCACTTCCCAAATTACTTACTACCTGAAATGTTAGAAAGAAATGCAATGCAATGCAAGAAGAGATGAAATGACATGATGCAAAGCAAAACCAGAAGCATGGTGATGATGATTATGATGTTATGAAGTGCTGCAAACATGAGGCAAGACATGGAGATGTTCATACAAGGTTATGAATGCAAATGATGCAAGCTAAGGAACATGAACAAACATGAAATGTTATGAAGCATACAAGACAAATGGCATGGCAAATATGCAATGCAATGATCAAACATGTTTCTTATATGTCTTAAGATGCCAAATGAATCCTAAGCATGCACAAAATGCAATGGCAAGTCAAGACATGCAAGGGAATGCAAGAAGGATGCAAAGAGGAAGCCCAAATTAGGGTTCATGGATCAAACATCAAACATAAACCAAAAACAGAAGCAAACCTTAACATAAAAAATGGAAAATGGTACCCAAAGAAACCCTAGACCTATAACAAACCACTGCCCAAAGGGGAGCTCTCAACTCTCAACCAAACTCAAGTTATGATTTTTACAAGTTATTAGGGTTTTTTAGGGTTTGTAACAAAACAAATGCCAATCAATTAGAAAATGCAAGATCAAATCATGGCCTTTTTTATCCTTGAAACTACATGTCAAATGGAAAACAATGCAAAAAGAATCAATGTCTCAACCTTCACCAAAAGGCAGAAATGAATTTTTAAACACATGATCAAAATAATGCATAAAATAGGATTTAATTCAATGAAAAATTCTTAAAATGCATCAAGATCAAAAAAGAAATTTGGTTTGAAGGTTGGACAATGTTTCTAAATGTCCTAGAACATTTCATGAATTTTTTTGTAATTTTTAAATACCTAAAAGTATTTTTAATTAATTAATTCTCATTAATCAATTAAAAAAATCTTTTAAATATTTAAAAATACTTTTTTAATGATAAAAAAATAAAATAAAAATATTTTGGGGTCATAAAAATTAATAAAACCTCAAAGAAAAAGTTTCATAATTTTTATGATTTTTTAACTATTTTAAATAAATTGTACAAGTTAATTGAGAATAAAATGAATTAAAATTAAATTAAATGAAAAGTAATCAAGATGGACGAATGAGATTGGCTCTGAGTTCAAACAGGTTGACTGCGCGCGCTAGTGGAGGGCCAGGATTCGTTCTGAGCTAATTACACTTAATTAGAATTAACCACGTGGATTAGGGTTAAGTGGATGATCTGAGCCATCAAAAAGGGTGGGAAGTCAACCAGTCAACGCGCATCAATGGCTCAAATTCAAACCAGCATTAATTGCTGTAATTAGGGCAAACTAATCTCAGGTGGCCGGAGAAGACTTCCGGTCGTCTTCTCCGGCCAGAAGGTCACCTGAAAAATCTCAAAACCTCTCAAAACGTAATATAAATGAAACCTAAGACATGGGAAATGATCTCCATCACCTCACGAGCTAAACCCCTCTCCCAAAACAAATTTATCTTTCCTAAATCATCTGAATCGAAGAAACTAAGTTCTAGGGTTCGTGAGCTTCAAACAGAAATTAAATCCCTAAAACGCAACCATCTCAAAAACTAAAGGTACCAGAATGATCAGTGCATCATGAAGAACAAGTTTGTAACATAAAAAGAGATTTCTGGAAAAATTATTTTTGAGTTACCTGAGATTTGCAGCTCTTGATTTAGGAACTTTCAGGCCACTTCCTTTGATGCAAGCTGCTCCACTTGATCCCCCAAAGGTGCTTGAATGCTCAAATGGAGTTTAGATTTGCTGGATAATGAGATTCGAATGCTTCAGCTTCAGTTCAGTCAAAAATGGCAGATGAAATTCTGGCACTTTCAGGTCATGGTGATGGGGTGTTTGAGGTCCAGAGGATGTGTAGAGATGATCTGTGGTGTTGGTTTGTGTGTTTATGAGCTAGGATGAGAGATTCGATAGAATCTGCAGCTTGAGGTGAATGATGGCAATGGAGTTTTCAGGCTTGTTTCAGGCTTATGCTTGGGGTGTTTCTTGTCTATGAGGTGTGGTGAGTTGAGTGATGATGAGAGTTTAAGTGTTTGAAGACTGTGGAGAGTGATTCGAAGGAACTTGCAATGAGGTGAGTTTTTGTGTAAGTGATGAATGTGTCTGTTTCAGCCTTGCTTGAGGTTATGTTTAGCTTGCAAATGGATACAATAAACAATTCTGATTGGTTGTTTGATGTGACTTGGCCTGCTATGATAGGTGTGGCTACTTTTGCTCATAATCCACTTTTGTGTAAGATAGGGCATGGCTCAACTCTAGCCAAGTACAAAGTTGGTTCTGGTGCAGCATGGGTGAGGGAGAGGCCTAGCTTGGCTCAGCACTCAATGCAGCAAGTTGGCACAATGTTATGAGTGATTTTGCAAGTTGGTTGGCTTATGGTTCACATGTGACTTCTTAGCCTAACCAAACATGAAACCATGACATTCTTGGTCCAAAACTGATTTTTGTAACTTAGAGAAAGTTCACATGCTGGTTTGACATGAATTTGAGGCTGCATAATGCATTGGTTCAAGACTTAGCAAAATTTCCATTTAGTGCATAACTTGAAAAACAATGATTTTTGGCAACTTTGCATGGCCATAACTTTTGATCCAAGAAGAATTTGGTCATGTTCTTGTACTTTTTGAAAAGGGAAAGATGAGATCTACAACTTTCATGACCAAAGTTTTTCCATTTGAAGCCTTTTTGGATCATGAATCAAGGCTTGAAAATTGACCCAAAATGATGCATTCTTGAAAAGTCAACTATGCCCAAAAAGTCAACATTTGCAAAACTTCCAAATTCTTGATTTCTATGAACTTAAACCTTCTTCCATGATCAAATACACTCAAAATGATGAAGATCACCCATTGGTTGGGTCATTGGGGGCCTCAGATGCCCTGATTTTACACTGACTTGTCTGAAAAGTCAACTCTTGATCAGATGACTTCCCCATGGAATTTCTTCATGAAAATTGATATGCATACTCCCTATACCATATAGAGACCAATGGAAACAAGAATGACCAAAAAAATTGGGGTTATGGCCTCTGAAACCAAAACCCTAATTTTCAGTCAACTGTGCAGTTCATCCTGGCTCTGCATCCACTCAAACCCTAGTTCTTGTGATTCCTCTGCATTTTTGACTTTGTGGAGATGGAATATGATATAAGACCACACATGGACCCCTCTGAGTTGATTGGTGGCCTTTGGAATGCCTCAAGATGCTTTGGGATTGCTCAGGTCACAAACCCTAGGTGCAGATGCCTTAGAAACTATCCAGTGAATCAACAGTGTACTATGAGATGATATGTTTGTGTTTATGCATATGAGATGATCACAAGCCATGGTGTGAATGGGTGAGGGAAAATTTGGGGTGTTTACAGCTGCCCCTATTCAAACATGAGTTAGCTGTGCAGGATGTAAGCAACGGCTTAACAGGCAAACAAGATAACTTGTGGTTGAATACCAGAGACAGTCCAAAATTTGCACTCACAGAAATGAAGAAGAAAAGGGATATAGATTGTAAAAGCAAATAAAGTATATTGTAAAGTGTGGGCGACGGAGGACGACCGTCGAGCAGAGGACGACTGCTGGGTAAACGGGGACGGCCGACATGCTGGGGAAAGTGTGTAAAATAAAGCGATGACGGGGACGACCGACATGCTGGGGATAAAAGATAAAGCTAAGACGGGGACGGCCGACTAGCTGGGAAAACTAAGATAATATGATGGGGACGGCCATCAAGATAAAGTAGTAACATTCTCTGGGGATTGGTGAAACATGACGGGGACGGCCATCAAGTTCACAAAGGTAAAGTAACCAACGATGGGGACGGCCATCGGGTTAAAAAAGAAAAGGGACCACGACGGGGACGGCCATCGGGTTAAAGAATAAATGAAATAAACAGATGATGGGGTACGGCCATCAAAGGTGAAGGACGATCACCTAGCAGGGGACGGCTGCTCTGTTGGGCATAAAAGAAATATGATGGGGACGACCATCAAAGGTGGAGGACGACCACCTGGCAGGGTACGGCTGCCAAAATATCAACGATGGGGACGGCCATCGGATAGAAAAGGTCAACGATGGGGACGGCCATCGGACGAGCATGATGGAGGACGACCATCAAGAAGTGGAGGACGACCACTCAGCAGGGGACGGCTGCTCTCAAAGTTTATCATAACACAGGATGAGTGTTAGACAACTAAAATCAACAATGGGGACGGCCATTGGATAAAGTGATGAAGGACGATCATCAAAAGGTGGAGGACGACCACCTAGCAGGGGACGGCTGCTAAAATCAACGATGGGGACGGCCATCGGATGAGCATGATGGAGGACGACCATCAAGAAGTGGAGGACGACCACTTAGCAGGGGACGGCTGCTCTCAAAGTTTATCATAACACAGGACGAGTGTTAGATAAAAAGGAAATTTGACCGCGATCTATTGGGGATATGGTAAATACGGACGAGCGTTTACATCCAAGAAACAAAAGGTATAAGTGTTTGGTATTGTGTATAGATTAAAGATGCGGACGAGCATCCTTAAGACTATGATACGGACGAGTATCATGTAGAAACAAACTGACACGTGCTCAGAGCTGATGATACGGACGAGTATCAACTGGTTAACAAGGAACACGGACGAGTGTTGCATCTGAAAGTATCCTTCTGGGGAATAGTAGACACAGACGAGCATCTATATTCACGAAGACATAAGTGTTTGACACGGTGTATGGATTAAAGATGCGGACGAGCATCCTTAAGACTATGATACGGACGAGTATCATGTAGAAGCAAACATTAGACGCAATGTTCTGAGATGATGGTACGGACGAGTACCAACTGGTTAACAAAGAACAAGGACTACTGTCGAATCTGCGGGGATATACATGGTGTATATAAGATACGGACGAGTATCTGAGTAGGTGTACCAATGAGTAGTGAGTATATAATGTATAGGTGAGTGTTTATCTGCTGGGGATATGACACGGACGGGTGTCAGGAAAGTGTATATACAAGTACAGGCGACCACGCTGGGGATATGACACGGACGGGTGTCAAGAAAGTGTATAGGTATATGTAAGTGCAAAGAGGGTGTCTTTGGCTTTCTGCTGGTGACACGACACGGACGAGTGTCAGGATGTATCTGCAATACTGGTGATCTTGGTTTGTAAAGTGTATTCAGGCAACCTGCTGGGAAATGATGATACGGATGGGTATCAAAAAGGAGATATGCACTGGTGTTTGTGATATGGGGCAACTGCTTTTGCTGGGACTCTGATGGGGATGTATTCTGTATGCCGACAGATTGTCAATATTTACAAGTGTTCAAATCACAACATGACTTATGATTATGCTATGCATTTGATTTTTTTGCCGTAATGCTCCGTATTAGACGGAATGCTACGCTCTGGGGGTGAATATGATGCGAATGCTATGATTATGCAAAGAGGCACCGATCCGGGATTCGGATCCCGTTGCTGCAAAGATCTCTGATCGATCTGCTTGAAGTGAACATCCCAGCTGGGGATGAGATCATTGATAGATCTGTAGTTGTATCTGCTTGGGGATATACGTCATCGATTGACATATTCTTATAATACGGGACCCAGCTGGGGTTTGTAGAAGCTTTCTCTCTCTCTGTTGTGACTTCTTCGTGCGCTGCTCTTCTGAATAGAGGCCTGAAGCTCTGTGGGGAGATGATTCCTCGATTCTCGCATCCTGCTGAGGAATAATGGTTGGTATTACAGCTGGGAGATGCTGTTGGTAATTCAGCTGGGGCGAGCAATGGGAAGCAACTCGACTGGGGATAGAGCATTTCGGATGCCGATATCTTTTGTAGATTTGCCAGCTTGCTGAGACGTAACTTGTATGCCCCAAGTTGTGTTCTGGATACCTGCAATCCTGCAAAGATAAAGAAACGCACAAATGGTCCCGAGGTATCTTTTACTGAGATTCCGTCATAGGAAATAAGTACTTTCGAGAGTAAGTATATTCCCTGCAAGCATGTGTTTTATTTTTAGAGAGAGGCATCTGTACTTATGCAATTGTGTTTTTAGAGACATCAGACAACTCTTTGCAAAACATAAATGTAAAAAACGAGACATGACTGAAAATCTGATTATATTAATTCGTGTGCCCTGAATTGGCAAGATACAGTCAGAGAAACATATCTCCTGAAATGAGGAGATTGTTACAAATTGAGAAATAAAGTGCTGGCGGTGCTGGCGATGCTTTCAAGGAGCTTCCTCTTCTGCTATGACTCGTATGACAATGAAGTTCTTCTCGTCTTGCTTTCTGGAGAGAGTTGATTCTGATTGCAGCTTGATCCCTTGGAGCTTACCAAGTTGTAGGTGATACAGACGAATTCAGAATGCAGTTGTTCGCTTATTCCCTTATTTTGCATGGATCGCCCTTTCGGGTTTTCAATCCATCGGGATACCCATTTTTGCCTGAGCTGTCCAATGCGGCTTTTCAACTCAGCGGGTGTACATTTTTTGCTTATTTCCCTTATTTTTGCCCGAGTCTTTTATTCTGTCTTTGACTCGCCGGGAGGCCCTATTTTGCCTGGACTTACATTCTGTTTTTATGTCCAGCGGGTCATTTTATGCGAAGTATTTTTTAACTGCATCTGAATTCACAGGGGACGGGAAATCTTCACCATCCATGGTGCTGAGCATCAGTGCTCCACCAGAGAAGACTTTCTTCACAACAAATGGTCCTTCGTAATTGGGAGTCCACTTGCCCCTGTGGTCTGTATGAGGAGGGAGGATTCTCTTCAACACAAGATCTCCCACCCGGTACTCTCGGTGCCTGACTTTCTGATCGAATGCTCTCTTCATTCTTTTCTGATATAGCTGCCCGTGACAGATTGCAGCCAATCTTTTCTCTTCGATCAGACTTAGTTGTTCGTATCGGGCCCGAACCCATTCTGCTTCGTTTAGCTTAACATCCATCAGTACCCGTAGGGAGGGTAGTTCAACTTCAACAGGTAGGACTGCTTCCATACCATACACAAGTTGATACGGTGTTGCCCCAGTGGACGTCCTGATTGATGTGCGGTACCCATGCAAGGCAAACGGTAGCATTTCATGCCAATCTTTGTAAGTGACTACCATCTTCTGCACAATCTTCTTGATATTCTTATTTGCTGCCTCAACAGCGCCGTTCATCTTTGGCCTGTAAGGAGAAGAATTGTGATGTTGGATCTTGAAGTCCCGGCACAGCTCTGCCATCATTTTGTTGTTCAAGTTGGAACCATTATCAGTAATGATTCGCTCGGGCACTCCATACCGACAGATGATATCTCTTTTCAGAAATCTGGCTACCACTTGCCTTGTGACATTTGCATATGAGGCTGCTTCAACCCACTTTGTAAAATAATCGATGGCGACCAGGATGAATCTGTGGCCGTTCGAAGCAGTTGGCTCAATTTTGCCAATCATGTCAATGCCCCACATAGCAAAGGGCCATGGTGAAGACATTATGTTCAGGGGATTGGGAGGCACATGCACCTTGTCTGCATAAATCTGGCATTTATGGCATTTTCTGGCGTAAGCACAACAGTCTGCATCCATTGTGATCCAGTAATAGCCTGATCTTAACAACTTCTTAGCCATGGCATGCCCTCCTGCATGGGTACCAAAGGATCCTTCGTGCACTTCATGCATCAACAAATCTGCTTCTGTCTTGTCAACACATCTGAGGAGTACCATATCAAAGTTCCTCTTGTATAAAGATCCATCAGTGTTCAGAAAGAAACTTCCAGCAAGCCTTCTTAAAGTCTTTTTATCATTGGAAGATGCCCCAGGTGGGTACGTTTGATCCTCCAAGAAGCACTTGATGTCATGGAACCAAGGCTTATCATCTTTAGCAATATCTGCTGCAAATACATATGCTGGTCTATCAAGTCTCGATACTGAAATCTGAGGTACAAAGTTAGCAGCTTGAACTTTGATCATGGATGAAATGGTAGCAAGAGCATCCGCAAACTGATTCTCGTCCCGAGGGATATACTCAAGCTTGACTGTTGTGAAGAAAGTCAATAACCTTCTTGTATAATCCCTGTAAGGTATCAGATGATCTTGGTGGGTGTACCATTTTCCGTTGGTCTGATTGACTACCAAAGCTGAATCTCCGAATACGGTCAATGTCTTGATCCTGAGGTCAATGGCTTCCTCAAGACCCATAATGCAAGCTTCGTATTCAGCTTCGTTGTTAGTGCAGTTGAAAGTGAGCTTTGCCGAGAAAGGCATGTGAACCCCTTTAGGTGTAATGAGTACTGCACCAACACCACGGCCATTCATGTTGACAGCCCCATCAAACATCATAGTCCATTCTTCTTCTGGGTCAGGCCCTTCAGTGTGAATAGGCTCTTCATGATCTTTTGCTTTAATGAACATGATGTCTTCATCGGGGAAGTCGAACCTCATAGGCTGGTAGTCATCAATGGGTTGCTCAGCAAGATATTCAGATAGTACACTGCCCTTGATGGCTTTCTGAGATGTGTACTGTATGTCGTATTCTGTGAGAATCATCTGCCATCTTGCAACCCGTCCGGTAAGAGCTGGCTTCTCGAAAATGTACTTAACTGGATCCATTTTTGAGATCAATAGAGTAGTGTGGGTCAACATATACTGCCTTAGTCGGCGAGCAGCCCACGCTAAAGCACAGCAAGTTTTCTCGAGCAGTGAATAACGTTGTTCACAGTCGGTAAACTTTTTGCTTAGGTAGTATATTGCATACTCTTTTCGACCAGACTCGTCATGCTGGCCCAGTACACACCCCATCGATTCTTCTAATACTGTCAAGTACATAATCAGAGGTCTTCCTTCAACTGGAGGCATAAGGATTGGAGGTTCTTGCAAATACTCCTTGATCTTGTCAAAAGCTTTCTGGCAGTCTTCGTTCCATCTGACCGTTTGCTCCTTTCTTAACAGCTTGAATAAGGGTTCACAAGTTGCTGTAAGGTGAGATATGAACCGTGAAATGTAGTTCAATCGACCTAAGAACCCTCGAACTTCTTTCTCAGTTTTCGGTGCAGGCATTTCTTGAATAGCTTTGACTTTATCAGGGTCAACTTCAATCCCTTTCTCACTTACAATAAAGCCCAGCAGCTTACCGGATCGCACCCCGAATGTGCATTTGTTGGGGTTCAACTTTAGTTGGTATTTCCTCAGACGCTTGAATAACTTGAGCAGATTCACCAGGTGATCTTCCTCTGTAAGGGACTTGGCGATCATATCATCCACATAACATTCGATTTCCTTATGGATCATGTCATGAAACAATGTTACCATAGCCCGTTGATACGTTGCACCAGCATTCTTCAGTCCGAATGGCATCACTTTATAACAGAACGTGCCCCAAGGTGTGATGAATGTTGTCTTCTCCATGTCTTCAGGTGACATCTTGATCTGATTGTATCCCGAAAATCCATCCATGAAGGAGAATACCGAGAACTGAGCCGTGTTATCCACCAATACATCAATGTGAGGTAATGGGAAGTCATCTTTCGGGCTGGCTCTGTTCAGATCCCGGTAATCAACACACATTCTTACTTTTCCGTCCTTCTTAGGCACAGGTACTATGTTAGCAACCCACGGAGGATAGCTAGTCACAGCAAGGAACCCGGCGTCCCATTGCTTTTGTACCTCTTCCTTGATTTTCATAGCCATGTCTGGGCGAGTTCGGCGCAACTTCTGTTTGACTGGTGGGCATTCTTCCCTCAAAGGCAGCTTATGCACAACAATATCGGTATCCAACCCTGGCATATCTTGGTAGGACCAAGCAAACACATCAACATACTCTTGAAGCAGATCTATCAGCTGTCTCTTCACTGAGTCTTGCAGGCAGGCCCCGATTTTGACTTCTTTCACGTCTTCCTCCGTACCAAGATTAATCACTTCAATCTCCTCCTGATGAGGAGTAATAACTTTTTCCTCCTGTCCCAGCAACCTGGCTAGCTCTTCAGGAAGCTCATATTCTTCATCAACCCCTTCATCAGCTTGATTGATCGGATTGTCAAAGTCATACGATGTCATAGCTGTGCTGTTGTCGGTGCGGTCTGGAAGGCACTCTCTGCAAGGGTTAAGTCGGTTCATTTTAGTGATTGATTTTAATCTTGCTTTAGAAAAAAGTGAAATGAAGTTATCATTTTGAAAACACCGCCATTTATTTTTGTACAAAAAGAAAAACGGAAAAACAGTGAGCAGAAAAGAAAAAGACTCGTTTGCAAAAAGATTGTCTGATATTTCATTAATTTAATCTTGTTTGCACAAAAGTACAGATGGCCCTGATTACAAAATGAGTCTTGTCATCTTGGGCAAGATGCAAGACTTTGATGCATGCTATAAAAGATACAGGAAATAATAATTACTCTGCTCGAGTAACACTTATAATTCCCTGGGAAGACCAGTTCGAGACACTGCTCCCCGGGACCTTTGGACGAATCCAATTCTCCAGGTTGCGTTCTTCTTCCAGCTCGTCTTCCAGACAGTTGATAGCATCGGGGGTTAGCATTCCCCCACTGACAAATCCTGGCTCTGCAGCAGCCTTTGCTTGACGTTGAGTTGGTTTGTAACCCAACCCAAATTTGTCCTTCTTCTCCTCCACAGCTAAGACCTTGCCCCAGCCTAGGGCAGTTCCTTCCTCAACAACCTTCCGGGCTTGTTGATATGACGACATGGAGATTCCTGAAACAGCAGATGCTTCATTGACATTCAAGGCTTCAAAACCTTGGCTCATCGTTTCATGGATTTCTCCATCCATCTCAATGTACTTGTAGGTAGCCAGGTGGCTAACAAAGATGTCCTCTTCTCCACAGATTGTGACAACTTGACCCTCCCACTCAAATTTTAACTTTTGGTGAAGGGTAGACGTTATAGCGCCAGCGGCGTGAATCCAGGGTCTACCCAACAAACAGCTGTAGGCGGGCTGAATGTCCATCACATAAAAGATAGTTTTAAAAGTCTGCGGGCCAATTGTCACGGGCAGCTCAATCTCTCCCAGAACCGATCTCTTTGAGCCATCAAAAGCTCTAACCACCAGGTTGCTGGGTCTCAATGCCAATCCATCATATTCTAACTTCACCAGAGCCTTCTTTGGTAAGACATTCAGGGAGGAACCTGTGTCCACCAGCACATGAGAAAGGACAGCTCCTTTGCATTCCATAGTTATGTGCAAGGCTTTGTTGTGGTTACGACCATCCACTGTCAAATCAGAATTGGTAAACCCTAGCCCGTTGCTAGCAGTAACATTCCCAACCACCGTTTCCAACTGGTTGACAGTAATCTCCTCTGGCACGTAAGCTGCGTGCAGGACTTTCAGTAGTGCATTCCGATGGGCTTCGGAGCACATGAGCAGTGAGAGGATGGAGATTTTGGATGGAGTTTGGTGAAGTTGATCCACAACTTTATAATCACTCTTCTTGATGATCCGCATAAACTCATCAACTTCCTGATCAAATGGAGTCTTCAGGGCTTCTTTGGCAGCTGGATCTTCCTGCACCGGTCCTTTACCCTTTGCCTTGGCAGCAGCTTCTGCTTCGGCAGTGGGTCTTTGGACTTGTGAAGCGAAGAGACGTCCGCTTCGAGTGAAGCCTCCGCCTCCCCCCACATTATCAACTTGTGGTGCAGGTGATGATGTTTCCAGAGTGATTCTTTTCCCTTCACAGTACAAGTCAGAGCCATAGTGCCAAGGGATGGCCCTATTGCTTTCATATGGTACAGGTCCAGGCACCGTGACAGTGACTGGACTGATTGCTGCTGCTGAAGGGATTGTTATTGTTTGTGGATCATAAAAGATTGTGACTGGTGCTCTAGCGGGAGCAGCACCTTCTGAATGGTAGGCGGAGTTATTTTCTGGATCGTAGAATATGGTAACAGTGGAGACATCTTCGTGATTGATTGCTGGTGTTGTAGGAGGTCCCATTGGAAGAACTGTTGTTGTTGTTGATGGAGAGTCGAAATGGAATGAAGCTGAAGTTGCAGCAGGAGAAACTGTTGAAAACTGATCATTCGGAAGGACAGGTGAAGTACTTGTTGATGGTGCTGATGAATCGTCGGGAACAATAGTTGTTGCAGTTGTAGGAGGTTCTGAAACTGTTGTTGATGAAGTTGCTTGAGTTGCCGGAAATGATGTAGTGATCTGTAGCAGGCCACTCTTAATAAGGCTGTCAATGCCATTCCTCAAGTCTTCACACCCATTCCAAGAAATATTGCAGTAGGGGCACCCTAGTTCACACCCCGGAAATATATTGTTTTCACGGAGTTGAGCTTTGATTTCTACCAATGGTGTCCTGATCTGATCCACACTGGTTATGAAATAAGACGGTGTGTCTTCTTCAATTGCGTTAATACGGGGACCACCATGGTGTGGCATTGGGTTTTTGTTGACATTGGGCGGAGGTGCAAAGTTCAGAGCCTTGGAGTCTACCAAGTCTTGTACCTTCATATGCAGAGCCCTGCATTTTTCTGTACTGTGACCAGGTGCGTTTGAATGGAAAGCACACCTAGCATTGGAGTCATAGTTTCTTGGTAAACTGTTGGGATCCGGAGGTGCCAACGTTCTTAGCTCAACTAGGTTGAGTTTCAGAAGCTGTGGCAGCAAAGCAGCATACGGCATTGGAATTGGGTCGATCACTCGGTTAGCTTGGGATGGCCTTTGTTGGAATGGCCTCTGTTGATTGTTGTTGTTGGAGTTGTTGTTGTTGTAGTTGTTTCTTGGAGGATATTGATTCTGATGATACTGAGGTTGTTGTTGGAAGTTTTGTTGAGGAGGTTGATAGACTGGCTGAGGATGTGCTGGAGCAGGGATAGTGACTGCTGCTATGGACCTTTGAACATATTGGGGCCTACCCCTGTTGGTATGAATGGCATTGGTCTCGCCAGCTCTTCTAGGGCCTGCAAAAGGCTTCCTTGTACTGCTGGACGAACTGGCGCCATTATCGGAAATTTTACCCATTTTTAACAGGCTTTCAATTCTCTCCCCAGCTATAACAACATCTGCGAAGCTAGTGGACGAGAAAGCAGCCAACCTGTCAATATACGTTCCCTGGAGAGTGTTCATAAACATGTCTGCCATTTCTCTCTCAGACATTGGTGGTTGAACAGCAGCAGCCAATTGCCTCCATCTCTGGGCATATTCTCGGAAACTTTCCCTTGAAGACTGTGACATTCCCATCAGGAGGGTCCTGTTGGGTGCCATGTCTAAGTTGTATTGATACTGTCTGATGAAGGCCTCTGCCAGGTCCTTCCAGCATCTTACAGTTGCCCTTGTCAAGTGGGAATACCATTCCCTTGATGCTCCAGTCAAACTGTCTTCGAAGTAAAACATCCAGAGCTTCTCATCCATTGTATAGGCCTTCAGCCTTCCCAGAAACGATTGCAAATGAGTCCGGGGGCATGAAGTCCCATTATATCTTTCGAAACAAGGAGGCTTGAACTTATGAGGGATCCTGACCCCCTCTACTAAACCCATGTCCATGACATCGAACCCCAAAGAATTTTGGGATTCCAAAGACCTCAACTTCTCAGCCAACTCATCCAATCTCCTATCATAGGTTTCCTCTCCAGCACCCATGACTGTAAACTGATCCTCCTGAGGATCCTCTTGAAGTACTCTGGCTGCAGTGGCTGTTCCTTGAACGTTTGCAGGAATATGAATCTCAGGATGTAGGTGTGGACCAAATATAGGGGGGTTAACATGTGGTTGCACCCTTTCATTGTTACTGGTGCCAGCAGTTCCCACATGGGGGTCATCTTGAGTTCTCCCCTCTACCAGAACTCTAAGCCTCTCCTGGCTTTGAGCTAAATTATTCATCACTTCCATGAACTGAGTTATTTGGGTTCTCATCTCCACCCTTTCATTAGCCATCTGGGTTCTGGCCTCATTGAGGTCTTGCTGCAACTGGTCCATCTGGATGCCCGGAAGGTTGTTTCTTGTAGGGTACCTGTGTGGCCTGTTGAGAGGGAATAGCCTGCGGCGAGCAATAATTCCTGAATGTCACAACAGAGGTTAGAAACAATAAAACAAAACCTACAAAACAAACAAAAGGGTTAGTATGCAATGCAGTATGCTTATTTGCTATCAAGGTATCCGGCTTGGTCTTCAGTTTTGACCCGTCCAGACCCTTGAAGATGATGCTGTTGAAGTTGCTTTTGAAGTGAACCCAGATGGAAACAAACACAAATATATTACAAAGGTAAAATAATACAAATTGTTCATTTTTTACAACACTAGCCCTCTAAGGGGTCAAAAATACATCACCAAAAAGCAAAAGTACATGGAAAAGGAACAACAACAAGCAAATAATCAGACTCCAAGGCCAAACTCATCCTCGCGAACTTCCTTAAGAAGTGCTTCGGTCACAGGATCAGCCGGATGCTCCGTAAGATTCCTGATGAGAAGGTTTCTTGTTGCAACAGCTGTAGTCAACTTCTTGTTCTGGCTTTGGTCTTTGGATTTCTTCACTCCAGCTTTGATTTTTAACTCTGAAATTTCCTCCTGGGCTGCTGCCAGGGCTTTTTCCATCTGCTCCATCTTATCTTGAACTCTCTTGTCTTCTAGAGTACGGGCTTCAGTGATCCGGACCCACCTGGCCTGACTCTCTTTCAAGTACAAGTCTGTCCTTGCTCTTTGGAACTGGGCTTCTTTACAAGCATTTTTCAGAATCTGCTCACCAGCTTTAGACCTGTTGATATAGTCTCCAGACTTCTCAATCTTAGTCAAGTGTTCCACTCTCAGCTTCTCCAATCTTTCAATCTCCCTTACACCTTCACTCCTCTCCCTGAGGGTCTTCTGCAGGGCTTGGGATAGCTTCTCATTTCTTTCTTTCAAGCCTTCAAACTCTTCCAAACTGACAGTAGCAGGGGGTGGTGCTGATGATGACTCAGGCATGTCTTTGATGGTGAAGGGCAATCCTGAGATTTGGGCCCTAGCATAGGACCACTCATGATATTGGGCTGATGCCACATTATTGCACTTCCCCAGAATGGTGATTCCCTTGGTTTGAACATGATCCCAGGCCCAGGCAGCCTGCCTAACAACAGTCAAACTGATCTTGTTCTCACAGTAGAGGGTCTCAACCAGGTCTTGTTCCCTAGGAGCATGAACCAGTGCATAGCCTAATTGCCTCTTGAACAGCAGGGGGTTGTAGTTGATACTTCCCTTAACTCCTACCAAAGGTACATTGGGAAAGTGCCCACAGCTTGTGATCATATTTCTGCCCTTGGTGCCTTGGGTGCACCATCTGATGTCTGCTGCAGTGAGAGTAGTGAGCCTCTTAGCCCAGTTGCTTTGCTGATGAGGATTCAGGAATGCATCTGTCCTGGGTAGATGCTTGAGAAGCCAAGCATGGAATAGTGGAGCACAACACCTCACTAGCTTACCCCTCTGTTTCTCATTCCTCTGATGTACTGAGTAATAGAGGTCACCCAACAAGGTTGGTACTGGGTTCTTCAGGATGAACAGGTGGATGGCATTCTTGCTGATGAATCTGGGCTCATCTGCAAACAACACAATTCCATATACACTCAAGGCCAACAATGCACAAACAGCTTTCCAATCCCCCAGGGAGGCCTTCAAACTAGCTTGAGAAATCAGGAAGTCCAGATGAAAACCAGGGATCCCAGCTTTAGAGGTCATATGCTGCTCAATCAAAGCAGGTTCCAGGTGCAAAGCTCTTGCTATCTCTCCATTGCTGGGAAAGACCATTTCAGGGTTAAAAGGAATTTCTCTCTTGATAGGCAAACCAACCAAAGATGCATATTCTTCTAAGAGGGGTCCCAACTGAAAGTCTTGAAAGGTGAAACACCTCAATGGGGGGTCATAGAACTGGATGCAGGTATGGATCAGGCTCCTCTGAGATGGGTCCATGTCTATAACCAAGTCAAGTATATCCCCATAATGCTCCCTGAACAGAGGTATGTGATCTGGGGTCATCAGGGTTTGGACCCTCCTGATGTCTGACAAGTCTGGTTGGAAGAAATGATAGGTGATATTGCTTTTCTTTGGAGCCATGATGCTGAAGACTGAGTAGAGTGCTGATGAAGATGCTGAAAGAGTGAACCACTGATTGGCTGGTGCTAGTAACTGAAGTATATGGCTGACAAGCTGAAACAAATGCTGGTGAAGACAGGTCAAAACTGCAGATGGGGTCAAAACCAAAACCAGATGAAAGTGGATACCCTGAAACACAAATAAGCACATGTTAATATGATGCAATGAGTATGAATGCAAATGATATGCAAGGGTTTGTGACCGAGCCGGATCTGATTAACTGCCTTGATATAGATCCATGTGTGTTCAAGAATTCCAGATGGAGGTCTAAAAAATCCAGTAACCAAGGTGGGGGACTCAAATAAAGAGCCACATGTCCAGGGTTTTAGAATCACAAGAACTATCCAACATGGAGCATTCTTAACAAAGTCAAAGTAACAGGGTATTCTGAGGTCAAGGTACCTGCAAACCTGTAAACAGCCCAACCCCCTCACAGGTAGTGATCTAGAACAAGGATCCTCAGACTTGGATCAGTTATGAGAAGTGTAAACACTTCTAACCCGGAGGTACAGTGTTTACAATAACCATAACAATTCCTCCTCTAATTCACCTCAATTTCTGAAGGTCAATACTAAAAGGTCATCCAGACTTAGCAGGCTTCCCAGATCCCCCTAGCACTACAGGAAATCCGTAGCACAGAGTTCTCAAGAAGAAACCCATATCTGAACCGTGTTTCATATTCCCGCACCAGACCGAAATGGAATGGGAAAGAATATGATTCACTCTAGCCTAGGTGTCACTCAGGTCCCAGGTATAGGACCTTGGCTCTCAATAGAACCCCACCCACTAAAACAAAACCAGATCCAGCACAGACAGCATGACAGTATGATATATATAAATGCAATAAAGAAAGCAGTAAAGTAACTGTACATAAAGCAATGAATAAAAATAAATACAAGCACAAACAAGCACATAACACCCCCAATAAACACAAATCAATCAAGCGCTAGGAGGAACCCACAAAAAGAACCAGAAGCCCTGGTTGCAGTATAAGATTCCCCAGCAGAGTCGCCAAGCTGTCGCTCCCGACAAATGAAAATGGATCAAATGAAGGTACAGACGCGAACGGTCGGCGAAGGGAACAGTGAGAACACACAGCCGTGAACTCACTGGAGAATGAAAAGAGTCGCCAGCTAGGCATTTTTATCCCGGAGGAAAGGTAATGCTGCATAGACCTAGAAAGAGATGGATAAGACGGTTTGCGAACCAGAGAGGCTGAGAAAGGGGGTTGGTTACAACCTGGGAAGGTATTAGCACCCAGATTGTCCGCCGTACTCGACGGGATCCACGCTTAAAAGATTTGTGTTTTAAAGGGGTAGTGTCAGTGCTATTTGTGCATAAAAGAGCTGGAAAAGATGTACAAGTGTCAGTGTAAAGAAATGTGATGTGTATAAATGTACAGTGTCAGTGTGAGATCAGGAATGAAATGCTCAAGAATATGAGGCTAAAGAATGAAGCTGGAAGGAGGGGGAGTGTACAGAGACTTTTGTTCGATAACTGTTAAGTTATGCCTACGTATCCTCTCGTGCAATGAGGAAGTCAGAACACCGTAGTTCGACCCAAAGAGACTGAAAGGATTGACTGGTGAACTGCTTGCAGTCTATGCTCAAGTGTATGATCTGTCTGGCACAGATGCAAACTGTCTTGCATTAGACGGAAGAAGCAAGCTCTCGGTTGTGAGTGAAGATGATGAGAAAAGAATCCCGAAGGAGACGATTATTGTTTGTTCTTGTGTTTTCAGTCTTTTATTTCTTTTTGGAGTTTATCATAAGATAATGAGCTTAAACCTAAATCAATGGATTTGGTAAACTCATCACATCATCCCTCTGATTAGGGGTAATGAGAATTACCTTAAGTGTGAAGTCAGATTCTCACACTTAATCACCTTTGATGTAGGGTTAAGATCATTAACCTACTTGTGATTAATTAGATGTTTTTTGTGATTTTTGTTTAGTGTTAAGTAATGAGGTTAAGCCATAATCAGGGATTTAACAGGCTCATTACACTATCCTAAAAGAAGGATAATAGATGAGGGTGTTTAAGCTGAGGAAGGATCCTCAGCTTAATCCATGATTAGGGATTAAACCCATGACAGAACAAACCTTTGATTAAGTGGATTTTATTAATGATATGATGATGAAGTGTTTTTTATGATTTGTAAGACAACTTGAGGGGGACTTGTCCATTAACACTAGGGTTAGTCCTTCTTAACCACTTAAGGAAGAATTAGAACCCTAATGCAAGGCCCAAGTTACAAGTGTAATGTCTTGATGATTATTAGATGGATTAATTAAGAGATTTCAACACATTAAGGGTCTAACACTTAGGATTAAAGCTATACACTCCATCCTAAAAGAAGGATGCAGGCATGATCTTAATCACAAAGTCTTAAAGCCTTTAAGGTTCAGTCCCTGATTATGAGGTGAGAAGAGATGACTCAAGGAGAGACACAAAGGTAAAAACTATGGGGGAGCCTAATCAAAACCCTAATTCATTGTCATGCTTGGTTGGTCCTAAGGTTTGTGAGGTTTGCAAGAACAATCTTCAGAGGAACCACCAGGAAGCAGATGAACAAGATCAAGAGAAGCAAAGTGACTTGCTTCATTCAAGAAGTCAAGTCACTTGAAGAAAGAAAGTGGGAGAAGGAAGTATGAGCAAGCTCAAACTCAAACACAATTAAGAATGCAGCAAGGGATGCAAGAGAGATGGAAAGAAAAGTTATGAGAAGTGAAGGCAAATTCACTTCCCAAATTACTTACTACCTGAAATGTTAGAAAGAAATGCAATGCAATGCAAGAAGAGATGAAATGACATGATGCAAAGCAAAACCAGAAGCATGGTGATGATGATTATGATGTTATGAAGTGCTGCAAACATGAGGCAAGACATGGAGATGTTCATACAAGGTTATGAATGCAAATGATGCAAGCTAAGGAACATGAACAAACATGAAATGTTATGAAGCATACAAGACAAATGGCATGGCAAATATGCAATGCAATGATCAAACATGTTTCTTATATGTCTTAAGATGCCAAATGAATCCTAAGCATGCACAAAATGCAATGGCAAGTCAAGACATGCAAGGGAATGCAAGAAGGATGCAAAGAGGAAGCCCAAATTAGGGTTCATGGATCAAACATCAAACATAAACCAAAAACAGAAGCAAACCTTAACATAAAAAATGGAAAATGGTACCCAAAGAAACCCTAGACCTATAACAAACCACTGCCCAAAGGGGAGCTCTCAACTCTCAACCAAACTCAAGTTATGATTTTTACAAGTTATTAGGGTTTTTTAGGGTTTGTAACAAAACAAATGCCAATCAATTAGAAAATGCAAGATCAAATCATGGCCTTTTTTATCCTTGAAACTACATGTCAAATGGAAAACAATGCAAAAAGAATCAATGTCTCAACCTTCACCAAAAGGCAGAAATGAATTTTTAAACACATGATCAAAATAATGCATAAAATAGGATTTAATTCAATGAAAAATTCTTAAAATGCATCAAGATCAAAAAAGAAATTTGGTTTGAAGGTTGGACAATGTTTCTAAATGTCCTAGAACATTTCATGAATTTTTTTGTAATTTTTAAATACCTAAAAGTATTTTTAATTAATTAATTCTCATTAATCAATTAAAAAAATCTTTTAAATATTTAAAAATACTTTTTTAATGATAAAAAAATAAAATAAAAATATTTTGGGGTCATAAAAATTAATAAAACCTCAAAGAAAAAGTTTCATAATTTTTATGATTTTTTAACTATTTTAAATAAATTGTACAAGTTAATTGAGAATAAAATGAATTAAAATTAAATTAAATGAAAAGTAATCAAGATGGACGAATGAGATTGGCTCTGAGTTCAAACAGGTTGACTGCGCGCGCTAGTGGAGGGCCAGGATTCGTTCTGAGCTAATTACACTTAATTAGAATTAACCACGTGGATTAGGGTTAAGTGGATGATCTGAGCCATCAAAAAGGGTGGGAAGTCAACCAGTCAACGCGCATCAATGGCTCAAATTCAAACCAGCATTAATTGCTGTAATTAGGGCAAACTAATCTCAGGTGGCCGGAGAAGACTTCCGGTCGTCTTCTCCGGCCAGAAGGTCACCTGAAAAATCTCAAAACCTCTCAAAACGTAATATAAATGAAACCTAAGACATGGGAAATGATCTCCATCACCTCACGAGCTAAACCCCTCTCCCAAAACAAATTTATCTTTCCTAAATCATCTGAATCGAAGAAACTAAGTTCTAGGGTTCGTGAGCTTCAAACAGAAATTAAATCCCTAAAACGCAACCATCTCAAAAACTAAAGGTACCAGAATGATCAGTGCATCATGAAGAACAAGTTTGTAACATAAAAAGAGATTTCTGGAAAAATTATTTTTGAGTTACCTGAGATTTGCAGCTCTTGATTTAGGAACTTTCAGGCCACTTCCTTTGATGCAAGCTGCTCCACTTGATCCCCCAAAGGTGCTTGAATGCTCAAATGGAGTTTAGATTTGCTGGATAATGAGATTCGAATGCTTCAGCTTCAGTTCAGTCAAAAATGGCAGATGAAATTCTGGCACTTTCAGGTCATGGTGATGGGGTGTTTGAGGTCCAGAGGATGTGTAGAGATGATCTGTGGTGTTGGTTTGTGTGTTTATGAGCTAGGATGAGAGATTCGATAGAATCTGCAGCTTGAGGTGAATGATGGCAATGGAGTTTTCAGGCTTGTTTCAGGCTTATGCTTGGGGTGTTTCTTGTCTATGAGGTGTGGTGAGTTGAGTGATGATGAGAGTTTAAGTGTTTGAAGACTGTGGAGAGTGATTCGAAGGAACTTGCAATGAGGTGAGTTTTTGTGTAAGTGATGAATGTGTCTGTTTCAGCCTTGCTTGAGGTTATGTTTAGCTTGCAAATGGATACAATAAACAATTCTGATTGGTTGTTTGATGTGACTTGGCCTGCTATGATAGGTGTGGCTACTTTTGCTCATAATCCACTTTTGTGTAAGATAGGGCATGGCTCAACTCTAGCCAAGTACAAAGTTGGTTCTGGTGCAGCATGGGTGAGGGAGAGGCCTAGCTTGGCTCAGCACTCAATGCAGCAAGTTGGCACAATGTTATGAGTGATTTTGCAAGTTGGTTGGCTTATGGTTCACATGTGACTTCTTAGCCTAACCAAACATGAAACCATGACATTCTTGGTCCAAAACTGATTTTTGTAACTTAGAGAAAGTTCACATGCTGGTTTGACATGAATTTGAGGCTGCATAATGCATTGGTTCAAGACTTAGCAAAATTTCCATTTAGTGCATAACTTGAAAAACAATGATTTTTGGCAACTTTGCATGGCCATAACTTTTGATCCAAGAAGAATTTGGTCATGTTCTTGTACTTTTTGAAAAGGGAAAGATGAGATCTACAACTTTCATGACCAAAGTTTTTCCATTTGAAGCCTTTTTGGATCATGAATCAAGGCTTGAAAATTGACCCAAAATGATGCATTCTTGAAAAGTCAACTATGCCCAAAAAGTCAACATTTGCAAAACTTCCAAATTCTTGATTTCTATGAACTTAAACCTTCTTCCATGATCAAATACACTCAAAATGATGAAGATCACCCATTGGTTGGGTCATTGGGGGCCTCAGATGCCCTGATTTTACACTGACTTGTCTGAAAAGTCAACTCTTGATCAGATGACTTCCCCATGGAATTTCTTCATGAAAATTGATATGCATACTCCCTATACCATATAGAGACCAATGGAAACAAGAATGACCAAAAAAATTGGGGTTATGGCCTCTGAAACCAAAACCCTAATTTTCAGTCAACTGTGCAGTTCATCCTGGCTCTGCATCCACTCAAACCCTAGTTCTTGTGATTCCTCTGCATTTTTGACTTTGTGGAGATGGAATATGATATAAGACCACACATGGACCCCTCTGAGTTGATTGGTGGCCTTTGGAATGCCTCAAGATGCTTTGGGATTGCTCAGGTCACAAACCCTAGGTGCAGATGCCTTAGAAACTATCCAGTGAATCAACAGTGTACTATGAGATGATATGTTTGTGTTTATGCATATGAGATGATCACAAGCCATGGTGTGAATGGGTGAGGGCAAATTTGGGGTGTTTACAATAAGAATATCAAGAAAATTGTACAGAAGATGGTGGTCAACTACAAAGACTGGCATGAAATGCTACCATTTGCCTTGCATGGGTACCGTACGTCAATCAGAACATCCACTGGGGCAACACCATATCAGCTCGTGTATGGTATGGAGGCAGTCCTACCTGTTGAAGTTGAATTACCCTCCATGCGGGTACTGATGGATGTTAAGCTGAACGAGGAAGAATGGGTCCGATCCCGATATGAGCAACTGAATCTGATTGAAGAGAAGAGATTGGATGCAATTTGTCAAGGGCAGCTGTATCAGAAGAGAATGAAGAAAGCCTTCGATCAGAAAGTCAGACTCCGAGAGTACAAAGTAGGAGATCTTGTGCTGAAAAGACTCCTCCCTCCTCATACAGACCACAGGGGCTAGTGGACTCCGAATTATGATGGCACGTTCATAGTAAAGAAAGTTTTCTCCGGTGGAGCACTGATGCTCAGTACTATGGACGGTGAAGACTTCCTATCCCCTGTAAATTCAGATGCAGTTAAAAAATACTTCGCATAAAACGACCCGCTGGACATAAAAATAGAATGAAGGTCCAGGAAAAAATAGGGCATCCCGGCGAGTCAAAAACAGAATAAAAGACTCGGGCAAAAATAAGGGAAAATGAAAAATGTACACCCGCTGAGTTGAAAAGCCGCATTGGACAACTCAGGCAAAAATGGGTATCCCGGTGGGTTGAAAACCTGAAAGGGCGATCCACGCAAAATAAGGGAATACGCGAACAACTGCATTCTGAATTCATCTGCACCACTTGCAACATGGTAAGCTTCGAAAGGTTCGAACATGGGTCAGAATCAGCCTTCTTCAGAAAGCAAGATGAGAAGAACGTCAATGTCATACGAGTCATAGCAAAAAGGGAAGCTCCTTGAAGCGTCATCAACATTGCCAGCATCTTGTTGTTTCTCAATTTGTAACAATCTCCTCATTTTAGGGGATTTGTTTCTATGACTGTATCTTGCCAATTCAGGGCCCGAATTAATAAAATCAGATTTTAAGTCATGTTTCGTCTCGTACATTTTATTTTCGTTTGCAAAAATGTCCGATGTCCTTAAGATATTGATTGCATAAATGCAGATGCGTCTTTCCTAAACTACATGCTTGCAGGAAATATATTGACTCCCGGGAGTGTCCAAACTCATGGAATCCAGTAAGGGATACCTCGGGGTACTTGTGCGTTTCTTTGTCTTTACAGGATTGCAGGTATCCAAAGCGCAACATGGGGCATGAAAGCTTCTCCCCAGTAGGCTGCCAAGTCATTGTTTCCTCAGCACACCTTCCAAACAGCACCAGAAGGTGTTCATATCCTCGGCTGAGTTGTCAAGCATCATCCTCAGCAGGATCCCCACAGAAATCTCTAGGAAGATCTTTCAGTGATCTTTCTTCTTCCCCAGCCAAGTGCAAATGACAGGGAACCGTCCCCCCCGCAGAGTTTCAGCCTCTATCCAGAAGAGCAATACCTGAGGATCTCACAACAAAGTGACGAAAGCTCCCACAGACCCCAGCTGGGTCCCTCATCACCAAGATAGATCTATCAGTGATTTGTTTCCCCATGCAGAGTCAGATATGTCAGATCTACCAATGATCTCACTCCCAGCTGGGATGTCCACTTCAAGCAGATCAGCCAGAGATCTCCACAGCAACGAGATCCGGATCCCGAATCGGTATCTTTGCACAATCATAGCATTCGCATCATATTTCCCCCCAGAGCGTAGCATTCCGTCTAATACGGAGCATTACGGCAAAAATAAAACATATTGCATAAATCATAAGCCATGTGTCGAATGGAACACTTGTAAATGCCGACATTCCATCAAGCAATATACAGAATATTTCAAAATTCCCCATCAGAGAGGCAAAACATTTCCCTTATAGATACAGATACACGCTCCTTTTGGAACTCGTCCGTGTCATCATTCCCCAGTAAAATTGCCCGAGCAAACAGACACTTATACTACAGATACTCCTTAGCTTCCCCTTTGCACTCTCAACACATGTGTACATATATATATATATATATATACAATCCCTTGACACCCGTCCGTGCCACCTTCCCCAGCATAGTGCCTAAACACTTTGGGAACTATATACTTGTTTATCATACACTTTTTCCAGGACTCGTCCGTGTCATGCTTTCCTTAGCAAGTTAAAACACTCGTCTGTGTCTCACTCATCACTTTTCACTCATACAGATACCCGCCCATATCTTGTATATACCACTTAAATCCCCTCAGAATCAACACTCATCCGTGTTCTTTGTTAACTAGTTGGTACTCGTCCGTATCATCATCTCTGAACATGCGTCAAGTGTTAGAAATGATACGGACAAGTATCAGAAAGATATCAAACATAGTCAAGTGTTAAAGACGATACAGACAAGTATCGGAAAGGTATCAAACACATACGAGTGTTTTTTTCAAAAGACAACACGAACAAGTGTTAAAGATGATACATAAGGGTATCAGAAAGATATCAAACACAGTCAAGTGTTAAAGACAATACGGACGAGTATCAGAAAGGTATCAAACACGGACGAGTGTGTTTTATCCAAAAGATAACACAGACGAGTGTTAAAGATGATACAGACAAGTATCAGAAAGATATCACTAAAAACAGACAAGTGAATGAGAGCTAGGAACTAACAAAGACGAGTGTTAGGGGTGATACAGACGAGTATCAATGAAATACTTGATTTTGCAAAGAGAGTAACAACTCTGTATGGGAGAATACTATCCGTAGAATATCAATGAGCAAGAGAACATCCTGACTGACATTCTGCTGAGGAACAAGATCAAGATACTCTGACACTACCTAATCTGGCTGAGGAATGTGAACAAGTGTTTGTATAAACTTGTCACACTGGCCAAAAAGTAAATTGGCAACTTCCTGGAGAATATTTCAATAATGAACAAATTCCAAACATGAAACTCTGTGGAGAATGACCATCTTCAGACTTGGTTGGAGAAGATGTTTGGTCAAATAACCCTTGTTGGGGAAAGAATTATGCCATCCTGGACTCTATGGGGAAATAAGTCTTCAGCTTCCTGCTGGGAATACTTCACTGTAGACTCCGCTTGGGGAAGAGAGTTGTTCAAATATCCTTGAAATCTTGTTGGGGAGTGTTATCTGCTCCTATTCAGCTATGGAGACCAAATGCTCATTATTTGTGCCTGCAACAACAAAAGTGCGTACATATGCCCCAAGAAATTATATGACATGAATTAATCATCCCAGGTTACTTGTCATTCAAAGTACTTTTAGATGTTTTCCTGTTTCTCATCATTCATAAAGCCAACAAACTTATATGCAATGTTCTTTTACCAAAAATTCATGACATTTTTCAAGTAAAGTAAACAAAACAAAAAACTAGAATTCTGACTGAATATTTTTTATTGATAAGCCTCTGAATAGGCGAGAATTTACATCAGGAAGCAACCACATGGAAAGAGGTAGCCACCACAAAATTGAGAAAAATAAACTATCCTAATGGCAATGTACATGACATTCCAATGAGTTTCTTTTCTGCTATGACCAGTATATCTTCATGACTTTCCATTCCTGTTTTTGCCTTCTGAAGAAGAAAATAAGATTGATTCCTCCCATTTGGATATGGCCAGATTACTAGAGACGATGATGTGGTACAGATTACCCGGATCCGAGTCATTCACTTATTCCCTTATCTTGCGTGGATCACCCTTTCGGGTTTTCAATCCACCGGGATACCCTTTTTTACCTGAGTTGTCCAATGAGGCTTTTCAACTCAGCGGGTGTACATTTTTTTTATTTCATTTCCCTAAATTTTGCCCGAGCTTTATATTCTGTTTTTTGCTCGCCGGGATGCCCCTTTTTTTTCCTGGACTTATAATTCTGTTTTTATGTCCAACGGGTCTTTTATGCGAAGTATTTTTTAACTACGTCCGAGTTAACAGGGGACTGGAAGTCTTCTCCATCCATAGTAGTGAGCATTAGTGCTCCTCCTGAGAAAACTTTCATTACTATGAATAGGCCTTCATAATTTGGTGTCCACTTGCCCCTGTGATCTGAACCTAGAGGAATGATCCTTTTGAGTACCAACTCACCAACTTGGTACTCCCGAGTGCGTACTCGTTGATTAAAAGCTTGCTTCATTCTCCTTTGATAAAGTTGCCCATGACAAAAAACTACTAATCTCTTTTCATCAATTAGACACAATTGGTTATATCGGGCACGCACCCATTCAGCCTCGTCAAGCTTGACATCCATCATCACACGTAAAGAAGGAATTTCCACCTCCACTAGCAAGACTGCCTCCATGCCATATACTAGGGAAAACAGAGTTGCCCCAGTAGACGTCCTGACTGACGTACGGTACCCATGCAATGCAAATGGTAACATCTCATGCCATTTTGTAAGTGACGACCATCTTCTGTATAATCTTCTTAATATTCTTGTTTGCTGCCTCGACTGCACCATTCATCTTTGGTCGGTAAGGAGAAGAATTGTGGTGTTGAATTTTGAAGTCTCGGCATAATTCTGTCATCCTTTTGTTATTCAAATTGTAACCATTGTCAGTAATGATTCGCTCGGGAACTCCGTATCGGCAAATGATATCTCTTTTCAGAAATTTGGCCACCACTTGGTGAGTGACATTGGCATATGACGCTGCTTCAACCCACTTGGTGAAATAGTCTATTGCGACCAAAATGAAACGATGGCCGTTTGAAGCAATAGGCTCTATCTTTCTGATCATATCAATTCCCCACATAGAAAAGGGCCAAGGAGATGACATGACGTTGAGCGGGCTTGGAGGTACATGCACTTTGCCTGCGTAGATCTGGCATTTATGACATTTACGGGCATGTGAACAACACTCTGCATCCATTGTCATCCAGTAATATCCTGACCTCAACAATTTCTTAGCCATTGCATGTCCTCTTGCATGGGTACCGAAAGATCCTTCATGGACTTCCTGCATTAACATTTCCGCTTCCTGTTGTCCATACATCTGAGTAAGACCATGTAAAAGTTTCTCTTGTATAAAACACCTTCGGTGTTTAAGAAGAAACTAGCAGCAAGTCGCCTTAGAGTCTTCTTGTCATTGGACGTTGCCCCGGTTGGATATTCTTTGCTTTCCAGGAATTGCTTGATATTATGATACCAAGGCTTTTCATCAGAAACTGCATCTACAGAAAATACATATGCGGGTACATCAAGCCTGGAGATGTCAATTTTAGGGACATAATTCCAACACAAGACTTTGATTGATGAAGAGAGTGTAGCCAATGCATCGGCAAATTGATTTTCGTCTCGAGGTATATACTGAAGCTTTACTATTGTGAAGAATGTCAACAGTCTTCTGGCATAATCCCTATAAGGAATTAAGTGTTCTTGATGTGTATACCACTTGCCGGTAATCTGGTTTATCACAAGGGCGGAGTCTCCGAATATATTGAGGGTCTTAATCCTAAGATTAATAGCCTCCTCTATTCCCATAATGCACGCCTCATATTCTGCTTCATTGTTGGTGCAGCCAAAAGTAATTCTGGTAGGGAAGGGAAAATGAACACCTTCGGGAGTGATAAGAACAACACCAACTCCACGTCCATTGATATTGACTGCCCCATCAAACATCAACTTCCATTTGGATTCATGGTCATGCCCCTCCTACGAAAGTGGTTCCTCGCAGTCTTTTGCTTTGAGGTACATGATGTCCTCATCAGGGAAATCAAATCTCATTGGATGATAATCGTCTTCAAGGGGTTGCTGCGCAAGATATTCTGAAAGTATACTTCCCTTGATGGCTTTCTGAGAAGTGTACTGAATGTTATATTCGGTAAGCACCATCTGCCACCTAGAAACCTTTCCGGTTAATGTTGGTTTCTCGAAAATGTATTTAACAGGATCCATCTTTGAAATTAGCAAGGTTGTATGGGTCAACATATACTATCTCAGTCGGCGAGCAGCCCATGCCAAAGCGTAGCAAGTTTTCTCAAGCAGTGAATAGCGTGATTCACAGTTGGTAAACGTTTTGCTAAGGTAGTATATTGCATGCTCTTTTCGACCAAACTCGTCATGTTGGCCTAAAACACACCCCATTGATCCTTCTAGCACAGTTAAGTACATGATTAATGGCCTTCCCGGAACTGGAGGAATTAGAATTGGAGGTTCCTGCAAGTATTCATTTATCTTTTCAAATGCTCTTTGTAAACACCCCAAATTTGCCCTCACTCATCTCACCATGGCTTGTGATCTTTCTCATTTGCATAAGTTCAATCATATCATCTCATATTGCATTTTTGCTTCACTGCATTAGTCCTAAGTCATCTGCATCTAGGGTTTGTGATCTGAGCAATCCCAGAGCTACTTGAGCCACTTCAAAGGTCTTCAATCATCTCAAGAGGGTCCATGTATGTTCAAGCATCATATCATATCCTCACAAGGCCAAGAAAGCCAAAGAATCACAAGAGTTGGGAAAGGCATGGAAGCAGAGCCAGGTTTAACTGCACAGATGACCTAAGATTAGGGTTTTGGTTTCAGAGGCCATAACTCCAAAATTTTTGGTCATTCTTGTTTCTATTGGTCTCTATGTGTTATAAGGATCATGCATATCAATTTTCATGAAGAAATTCCATAGGGAAGGCATCTGATCACAAGATGACTTCTTGAGCAAGTCAGTGCAAAATCAGGGCATCTGAGGCCTCCAATGACCTAACCAAAGAGCATTCTCCATCATTTTGAGTGTGTATGATCTTTATTTGATCATAGAAGATGTTAGAAGTTCACAAAATTGAAGAATTTCAAGCCATTTGCAAAGTTGCCTTTTTGGGAAAGTGACTTGTAATGTAAACTTGCCATTTTGGGAAAGTTTTTCAACCTCCTCTTTTTGATTCAAAAATGCTTCAAATGAGAAAACTTTGGTCATGAAAGTTGTAGAATGGATCCTCCCATTTTCAAAAAGTACAAGAACTCATTCTAATTCATTTTGGATCAAAAGTTATGGCTTGTCAAAGTTGGGAAAAATCACTTAATTTCCACTTTTGTACCAAAGAGGGAAAGTGGCAAAACCTCATGCCAAGGCAAAATGTGACTTCAAATGGACTTCTATGCATTACATAAACATAATTCATGACCTAAAACTCAGAATTGCACAAGAATTTCTCAAGTTTCATGCCATGAACTTCACAAATTTCAAAAGGGGCCAAACTTCCCCAAAATTGCAAAATGGATCAAAGCTTCTCATCCACTTGTGCTAGCTGCCAAAAGTGATTTCCATGGACCTCCTTGAAGCATGCTGATCCAAGCCATGTCCTTGTACCATGACTGAACCAACCCATACCTCCTCTTACACAAAAGTTGACTTTATGCAAGTTGAACCATACCAATCAAGCTAGACCAGCAATAACTCTCTGACCAATCACAGCTTCACATACATGCCTCATGGATCACATTTCACACAATGTTGGAAGCTGAAACCTCCCACAAGTCAGCATCCTCAAAACTCTCCTCTTATGCATTTTGCTTCGAATCTCAATAGACAGGCTTCAAACATCAAAACAAACTTCACAAAACCACTCACCATGATCCTCTGATCATTTCCCAATCCTCATTTGACCCTGAAACCACCCCAAGCAGAAACACGATTTTCCACCCCTTCTGAACAGAACTTCATCAATCTCTTATACCAGCCATAAGAAATTCCAAACAAGCATTGCAAACTTCTCAGGGGGTTCATTAGAGGCATCTTGGACCAAAGAAGCAGCCAGAAAGTTCCAAAGATCAAAGCTCCAGTTCAGGTGAGCTCAAGAACATTTTTTCCAGAAACGTGTTTTTAAGTTACTAATTGATTCTCCATGATTCACTGATAACGCTGATGTGTTTGGTTTTGAAAATAGTCAAGGATTAAGCATGTATGAGCTCTCTGAAATTTTTTGACCTAGAACTAATTTGCTTCGATTCAGCTTGAATATGTGAAATAAATTTGTTCTAGTGAGTGATTCTTGTTGAGTGATGTATGGGGTTGGATTCTGGGCAGAAAGATTAAGTTTTAGAAGCTTGGGGAGAGAGATAGCAAAATCTCAGGGGAGGTGTGGCCGGAGAAGATAACCGGAGGTCATTTCCGGCCACCTGAAGGTCATTAGTGCATTAATTGTGATTAGGGCTCAGTTTGAATGTCAGCCATAGATCCTGTTGACTAAGGTTGACCCGCGCGCGAATGAGTGGTCCAGATCCCTCATTAAAACCCTAATCCTATAATTAGATTTAATTAATTAAGTTTAACTTAAATCCAGTCAGTTTGAATAATAGCCCTAGGATCTGGCGCGGGTCAACTCCCTCCAAATCCATTTGAATGTGAGCCTCTGGATCTGTTGACTTCTCCATAATTTTATTTTTATTTCATTTATTTTATATTTAACATCTACGAATTATTAAAAATAGTAAAAAACATTTAAAAATTTTGAAACTTTTTGTCAAGCATTTCATTAATTTTCAGAACCCAAAAATATTTTTACTTTTATTTTTTGCATTAAAAATCATTTTTAAATCATTTAAATGTTTATTTTTAATTAGTTAATGAAAATTAATTAATTAAAAATGAATTTAGGTATTTAAAAATCACCAAAAAATTCACATTGCATTTTAAAGCATTTAGAAACATTATCAAACTTTCAAAACAAATTTCTTTTTGGTCCTTGATGCATTTTGACAATTTTCATTGGAATTAAATTTGTTTAAAGGCAATATTTTGATCTTAACTTAAAAAAATCCATTCTGCCTAACCATGATGAGTTTGATAATGGTTCTTCTTGCATTGCATTCTTCATAACATGTAGTTTCTAGGTTTAAATTGGTTTGCATTTATCTTTCATTTTCAATTTGTTGAGCATTTTTCCTTTTGAGGCACCTTGAAACCCTAGTTGACTTAGGAAATTCATAATTTCCACTAGGTTAAGAGTTAGGTCCCCTCCTTTGGGCAGTTAACTTGTGTAGGGTTAGGGTTCCTTTGATACCATTTTCAATTTTTTATCATGTCATTTACTTCAGATTTTGAATTTTGTGTTGCATGCTATGTATAAACCCTAATTCATGCTTTCCTTTGCATCCATCTCTCATTTGCTTGCATACAAGAACTTGCCATAACATTTTGTGCACCCACATGATTCATAAGACATCTTAGGACATATTAGAATCATGTTTGATCATTGCATCTTTCATTTGCCATGTTATGCATTCATATCATTTCATAAGCTTTCATGAACTTTCATGGTTCAAGGCATGCTCCATATGCATCCATTCTCTTGTATGCTCACATATATGCATCTTGTATGACTTTGCACCACTTTTTGACATCATTTGCATCAGGTGTATGTTTCTGACTTTGGCCTTTGCCTATCCATATGCATTGTTTCATCTCATTTCTTCCCTTATGCATCTTGTACTAACATTTCAGGTTAATGGTAAGTTTGTTTGGGAGGTGGATTTGCCTTCACCTCCTACCTCTTCTCACCTTATCATTTTGCATCCTTGCTGCATTTTTACTTGTCTTTGAGTGAGCTTGCTCACTTGTGCCTCTTTTCCCTCTTTTCTCTTCTCATCTCATCCCTTTTCTATCTTGCTTCTCCTTGGTGGCTTCCTTGAAGATTTCTCCTCTTAAGCCTCACAAACCCTAGGACTTCCAAGCATGATAACATTTTAGGATTGTTTAGTCCCCCTTAGACTCTTTCCTTTGAGTTTTCTTTGAGTCTCCTCTTCTCACCTCATAATCAAGGACTAAACCTTAAAGGTTTTAAGGCTTTGTGATTAAGCTTATGCCTGCATCCTTCTATTAGGATGGAGTGTATAAATTTAATCCTAAGTGTTAAACCCTTAATGTGTTTAAATCCTTTAATCAATCCACTTAATAATCACTAAGACATCAAGCTTGTAACTTGGGCCTTGCATTAGGGTTCTAATTCTTCCTTAACTGGTTAAGAAGGACTAACCCTAGTGTTAATGGACAAGTCCCCCTCAAGTTGTCTTGCAAACCCTAAAATCCATTTCTTAATCTTACCATTAACTGAAATCCACTTTAATAAAGGCTTTGTTTTGTCATGAGGTTAATCCCTAATCATGGATTAAGTTGAGGAGCCTTCCTCAACTTAAATGTTCTCATCTATTATCCTTCTATTAGGATGGTGTAATGGGTCCATTAAATCTTTGATTATGGCTTAAACTCATTACTTAACACTAAACAAAAACAACAAAAACATCTAAATAATCACAAGTAGGTTAATGATCTTAATCCTACACCATGGTGATTAAGTGTGAGGTGCTTACCTCATACTTAAGGTGTCCTCATTACCCCTAACTAGAGGGAAGATGTGATGAGTTTACTAACCCCTGGTTTAGGCTTAAACTCATTAACTTATGACAAACTTCAAAAAATCAATAAAAGATTGAAAACACAAAAAACAAACAATAATCGTCTCCTCCGGGATTCTTTTCTCATCACCTCCACTCATAAACGAGAACTTGCTTCTTCCGTCTAATGCAAGACAGTTAGCACCTGAGCCAGATAGGTCATACACTTGAGCATAGACAAGCAAGCAGTTCACAAGCCAATTTATCTTTCAGTCTCTTTGGGTCGAACTACGGTGTTCTGACTTCCTCATTGCACGAGAGGATATGTAGGCATAACTTAACAGTTATCGAACAAAAGTCTCTGTATATTCCCCCTCCTTCAGCATTATTCTTTAAGCCTCATAGTCTTGTGCTTCATTCAGTTCTTACACTGACACTTCTTTTATACACTTCACATTTCTTTTGCACTGACACTTGCATTCTTTTCCAGCTTTGAAACACAGATTGCACTGACACTGCCCCTTTAAAACACAAATCTTTTAAGCGTGGATCCTGTCGAGTACGACGGACAATCTGGGTGCTAATACCTTCCCAGGTTGTAACCAACCCCCTTTCTCAGTCTCTCTGGTTCGCGACCGTCTTATTCATATCTTCCTTAGGTCTATGTAGCATTACCTTTCCTTCGGGATAAAAATGCCTAGCTGGCGACTCTATTCATTCTCCTTTCGCCGACCGTTCGCGTCTGTACCCCATTTGACTTAGCCTCATTTTGGTGGGAGCGACACTCTTTGACAATCTTCATTCCACCTGACCGTTTGTTCTTTTCTCAATGGCTTGAATATTGGCTCACATGTGGCTGTTATGTGAGATATTAACCGAGCGATGTAGTTCAACCTCCCTAAGAAACCACACACTTCTTTTTCAGTTCGCGGTGCAGACATATCTTGTATTGCTTTAACCTTTGCAGGATCTACCTCAATTCCTTTTTGACTAACAATGAAACCCAACAGTTTACCAGAACGCACCCCAAAGGTGCACTTGTTTGGGTTCAACCTCAAATGGTACTTTCTTAATCTTTCAAACAACTTCTTGAGATTAACCAAAAGCTCTTCTTCATTTCGGGACTTGGCTATCATGTCATCCACATAACATTCTATTTCCTTATGGATCATGTCGTGAAACAGAGTCACCATTGCCCGTTGATATGTTGCCCCGGCGTTCTTCACACCAAAGGGCATGACCTTATAGCAGAATGTTCCCTAAGGGGTAATGAACGTCGTCTTCTCCATGTCTTCCGGTTCCATCTTGATCTGGTTATACCCGGAAAAGCCATCCATGAAGGAGAATACCGAGAATTGAGCTGTATTATCCACCAATACATCAATGTGAGGTAGTGGGAATTCATCTTTTGGGCTTGCTATATTCAAATCCCGGTAATCAACGCACATCCGGACCTTTCCGTCTTTCTTTGGTACAGGTACAATATTAGCTACTCAGGGTGGATAACTAGTCACAACAAGGTGTCACACCCTAAATTTTGACCGTATTTTTATTTTCATTCATCTAGCACAATTCATAGCATTTTCGATAGTCGATCATTTTACATTTTTTTAGTCAATTTCATTAATCACACATTTTACCATTTTAAATGTCATCTTTTATTTATTTTTGAATTTGTTTCACTTTAATTTAGATTTTAGAATTTGATTCGATCATAGAATTTTTATTTAGTTTTTTTGTCTCATTTTGTAGTTTATTCATTTTTATTTTTGTTAGTAAAATATTTATTTTAGTTTTTTTTTAATTTAATTTAGTTCAATTTTAAGTTTAATATAGTTCTCAATTTAGTTTAATTTTTTTTATGATAAGAGTTTTAGTTATATTAGATTTAGAGTTAGTTTCATTTCAATTTCAATTTAAGATATTTTCAATTTTAGTTATTTAGTCTAATTATTTTTTTTATATACTATGATTAAGTCTTTTTATTTTATTTCTATTTAGTTTGTTTCTTATTTAGTTTTACTAAAACTTTCTAATCAAATTTAGTTTATAATTAGTCCAACTTTTAATTAGTTTTGTTTTATTAAATCAATTGATTTTAGTTTTATTAATTATCTTTGTTTTTATTAATTAATAGTGTATATTTTCTTTAGTCTCCATATTTGTACAACACAACAACATCACAACTTTGCTTTATTGACCAATTTGTACTACATACTGCACATCATGTACAAGCCCCAAGCCTGAAAAGGACCCATCCAAACTCTACTCCAAATCTTTCACCAAAATGTGATAGCTCAAAATCTGCAATAAAAAAAGTCTTATGATATCTCTACACATCTGCATTGGAAAATGACCGTTCACAAGTTCAAAACTTAACCAACAAGTTTGATTTTGGTTAAAAAGAGCTAGGTTCACACACAAAAGGGAGATATCAAAACCGCAGAAAAATTACACCTGCACCTTAAACATAACAACCACAACTTTCACTATTTTTCATCACTGCAAAACACCATAAACATTCTGAAATACAAACAGCACCACCACAGTTAACTCACCAAACGCAGAATACACACAAACCGCAACCGTCAAAAGCCCCAACTCCCTCAAACATTTCCTCTATAGCCACCGAGAAACTTATGCAAGGAAAACAGAGAATCAAAACCGATTCTTAGACAAATCCGAAACCAAAAACAAAAAGAAGAAGAAAAAAACCGCACACAATAAAACTGAAAACCACTGACCAAATCTAAACAAATCCGAGTCCCAAATCGAAGCTGATCGAACCTGAGAAACGAAAATCGAATGCCATGAACAACAAGACCAAACCGTCAAGAGCGTTCACCACCATACATCACCACAAAACTTCATCGGACCAAACACCATGACCACCATTAACATTCGCCAACTCACCGCAGAAACCAACAACTCATCACCATTAACCGTCAACAGACACAAAACGCAACCCCCACCACCCATCTGCGAGATGCGATAACACGGAGGGTTTTGAAGAGAGAAACTCGCAAGAGACTTTCAGAGAATAGGAACCCTTCATAGATCTGAGAAATCCCGCCGAGACTCAGCGGAGATTATTCGATTGAGACACGGAGAGGAAGCACAATTTGAACGTTGTGGAGGTTGCCGACATTTTGAACTTTGACGTTGAGGTTTTGTTTTCATCTTTCTGCAGAATAAATGCTACTTTTGTTTTTCTTTTATATACTAATGACTTTGGTTCTAAAAAGCTGAATTTGGTTTTGACAAAACGTGTTTTGGTTTTCATTTTATTATTGTTAATAAAATTTAATGCATTTTTTAAATGAATTTAATGAGTTACTTGATTTACAAAATTTGAATTCATTTCCTATGCATTTTTTTTATTCAATCAGTTTTTCGGAACATGGCCCATTTTTCTTTATGCTAGTTTTCGTTACTCTTATTTCCTTTTTTGTTATTTCTTTTTTTCAAATGCAAAAAAAAAAAAAAACATTTGATATTAATTAATTAATTTAAGTTCTATTTCTTTCTTCCATTTATTTGTTTTTTAGCATTTTATATCATATTTTCCTTAATACATGAGAATATATAAATTATTTAATTATTTATTTGTATGTAATTTATTTAATTGACTTATTTAGTAGTTGTATTATTTCTATCTAGCTAGTTAATTAGTTACCTCCCGATCGATTTTACTAGTTTGATATACGGTTTTTTTCTTGCCCACCATTTAATTAATTGATGATCATGCACGAATTGTGCAAATGAAAATCCTATTCTCGATTCCCTACCATAATTTGTTAATAAAGACATGAACCTAATGTTTCTAAATAATATTTAATCATTTCAAAAATTTCTTGGTCCAACGCCAAGTAAACACTTTTAAAACACGTCTACATTTTGCACACATGTAAGTCGGTCACTTATGTGATCGCCATCTGCACGATTTTTACGTACCTTAATTAATTTGACAAGGAACAGAGCTCCGGAGTCTAGCTTTCCGCACGTTCTGGAACGAACTACACCTGGGCTAGCCCCACGCGTAGTGTTTCGTTTACTCCTTCGTTATTAAAATACGTTAATCCTAAAACGTCTAAAAACAAATATCCAACTTATTTTATAATTTTAAATACGAAAGAACAGAGCTCCGGAGTCTAGCACTCCGCACGTTCTGGAGTGGATCGCTCCTGGGCTAGCCCCACGCGACGTGCTTCATTCACCTTTTTTCGTATTCGAAATCTCTAATCGTACAAATTAATTTACGGAAGAATAGAGCTCCAGAGTCTAGCATTCCGCACGTTCTAGAATGAATCGCTCCTGGGCTAGCCCCACGCGACGTGGTTCATTCGCCCTTTCATGCTTAAAAACAATTTAAAACTTACCTACCAATTCAAACCATTTTCATAATTAATCAACAAAAGAACAGAGCTCCGGAATCTAGCACTCCTCCCGTTCTGGAACGCAATCACTCCTGGGCTAGCCCCACGCGACGTGGTTCATCCGCCCTTTCGTTTAAAACACCTTAATAAAGGTCAAACATTTTATCTAAACGAACATTTGTTTAAATCTTTCTATCTCGCAAACAAGCTAGCGTTTCAGCCTCCACCGCGAGTATAATCCAACGCTTAGTAGTAGAATGTGTTTTAAGCAACCGTTCAATTAAAAAACACAAACTGTAGTTGCACGAACTACGAAGCTCTAACTTTCAAATTGCACAAGGGAATACATAGGCACAGAGGTTTTAATCCTTCGCGATCACCCTATTAAAAAATTTAATCTTTTTCCCGTCACAATAATAAAACTTTAATCTTTCCCTGTAATATTAATAATTATTTAAAACTTTCTTTTCCTTTTAAAACAAACATCTTAACAAACATTTATAAGATAAAGACTTAAGATCAACATTTAATCACATAGTTAGCTAAGAGGTTCTCGTTGAGTACAACGGACGTGAGGGGTGCTAATACCTTCCCTTTGTGTAACCGACTCCCGAACTTAGAATTTGGTTTCGTAAACCATTTCTTATCCTTTATTAGGTTGTATCTATATCTCCATTTTCTCTTGTAGAATAAATAGAATTAGGTGGCAACTCTGTTATTTTTCGGATCGTATTTTTTCGAGGTACGACAGCTTGGCGACTCTGCTGGGGAACTAGCTCCGTGCTAGAGAGGGTCGATCCTAACTTAGCTTTGTGTGTTTATTTGTTTGATCTTGTCTTTTATCTTCTCTATGTTTGTTATTTATGTTTTTCCTATTTGTTCTTTTATTCGCTTTTCTTACTGCTTATTATTATACTTGTCTGCGGGATCTCGGGGTTACATTGCAAGTAAAATTTGAGTTGTGGAAAAAGAAGAGGGAACACCTAAGTTAGAATTGGATGTTATTAGTGTTAGTCTCCAAGGACTCGCTCCTTGCACACCTAGCATGAAAGCTCCCCCAGATAGTTATACTTTTCGTAGATCTTGTCGCAATGCAGCTAGCCTGTCGCGTGACCTGATTCACGAAAGGGCTGTGATTCTGGGACCCCCTAGGACCTGTTTCAATTTTGGTAGTTGTGTAATGTTAGGCTCCGAGGGCTCGCCCCTTTATCAGCCTAGCATGAGAACTCCACTCAAGGTAGACCTTATTGTTATTAGCGTCACAATGCAGCTAGCCTGCGGCGAAGCGTTAGTACGATAAACGTCCGTGACCTTGAGTTTCCTTAAACCATCACTGTAGAAACTATCCTGTGCATAGGATTTGTGGGTAGAAAAATGTAGAACCAATCTCTTACAACCCACCTATTAAGAAGGTTTCGGATTTACTTGTGACACCTTGCATCCTTGCATCTCAGCATCTTGGCATCTCAGCATCATATGCATCATTTTAATAAGAGCTTCAAAGAACAAAGAGATGTCTGTTGCAAACATCATAATTTCTTTACCATGAATGGGATTCAGTTTATTACTTCTTGAGAAAAAAAATTATTAATAAGAAATTATTGTCCATTCTGATGTTTTGCAATAACTTCTTGAGTCCCTTGAATCATTTTCATTTTTCTACTAATGAGTGCATCTCCGCATTTGCATTTTGTCAAAAACTCATTCCCGTCACCTCCTTTCCAGTTGTCACAATGAGGATCTCACGCAAATACTCCATTCGAGCTCAGGCAAGGAAGAAGATGGCTGACAGAGACCCAGAGATGGACAAAGTTAATAAAGAGCTTACTGATCTTCATGGAAATGTGGGCCAGATTATGGAAATGCTACAAGTCATTCGAGCAAAGATGGACACCCAACAGACTGTGGTTTCTGAGATTGTCACTGCAACGACTGAGCCTACGCTATCAGTCACTACCCCTATAACCTGGCCTCCTTTTGGGATTCCACACGGGTTTGTACCTCTTCCCCAAGGTTTTGCTGCTCAAGGTTTTATACCTCCTTCCCAGGGATTTGTTTCTCAAGGTTTTATACCTCCTTCCCAAGGATTTGTTGCTCAGGGTTTCTTCCCTCCTTCCCAGGGTTTTATTTCTCAAAGTTTCGCGCCTCCTTCTCAGGGTTTTGCATTTCCTTCCCAAGGTTTTGTGCCTCCCCTACAAGGAGAAACATGAGAAGATGCAGGAGAATTTTGACATGCTTGAAAAGAGATTGAGGGCAATTATAGGTGACCAGATCTTTGGTGCTACTGCCAGAGAGATGTGCCTTGTGTCTAGAATAGTGATTCCTCCCAAGTTCAAGACACCCACCTTTGATATGTATGAAGGAGCAACGTGTCCTAAGAGCCATCTTTTAATGTACTATCGAAGAATGGCAGTGCAAGTCGACAATGACAAACTGATGATCCATTGCTTCCAGGATAGTCTGAAAGGAATTTCCTCCAAGTGGTATCTGACTCTAGATCAGTCGAAGATCCGTAGTTTCCAAGATCTGAAAGATGATTTCATTTAGCAATACAAGTACAATATGGACCTTGCTCCCGATAGGAGGCAGCTGTTGAGTATGTCCCAGAAATATTCTGAGTCTTTTAAAGAATACGCTCAAAGGTGGAGAGGGACCGCTTCTCAAGTGGATCCCCCGTTAACTGAAAAAGAGTTAGTTGACTGGTTTGTTGACACTGTGCGACCAGAGTTCTTTGAAAGGATGGTGGGAAGCATAACCGCTAGCTTCTTTGACCTTGTAGCTGTGGGAATCAAAGTTGAACTCGGTCTGAAGAATGGAAAGATGAGTGGTGCATCCAGCAGCTCTAGCAACAGTAGTGGAAACAATGTTAAGAAGTTTACCAATAATTTCCACAAAAAGAAAGAAGGCGGGACAAATGCAGTGATGACAAGTCAAAGGAGAAATCAGCTTTGGCAGAGGCCTCCACCTGCGGCTCAACAACAATATGCCTATCCACCACAGTACGTTCAACCTCCATATATAGCGGCAGTTCAACCATCATATAACCAACAAGTTCTAATGTATCGGCCAACTCAAGCAGTACCGATGTATCAACAAGCGGCTCCGGTGGTTCCAGCCTATCAACCAATGCTTAACAATCCAGGCTATCAACAAGCACCCAATGCTTCAGCCTATCAGCAGAGGACTCCAGCTCCTCACCCGAATTCCAACTTTCAGAATAGAAGACCAGGAGGAAGGCCTCCTAATCCTCGGATCCCTATGACCTATAATGAATTATATCCTTCACTGCTAAAGAGAGGATTGGTTACTCCAAGGCCTTTTGGTCCTGCACCATATCTACTCCCACCAAGTTACAACTCAAGCGCCCACTGTTTATTCCATGAGGGTGCTCTAGGGCATGATTTGGAAAGTTGTATTGCTTTGAGGTATGTTGTGAAGGATTTGATGGATAAAAACATTCGGTCGTTCGAAAATAATGGTCTGAATGTTAAAAATAATCCTTTACCTAAGCATGGGTCCATAAATGCCATTGTTTATGAGTCGGACGAAGATTTGATCTTCGATGCCACAGAGATCAAGACCCCGCTTAGAGACTTCCATGTGAAGTTAATAGAGGTGGGTATGCTGAAGAACTGTCATAAGAATTGTGAAGCTTGTGCTAATAATCCAAAGGGATGTGAACTGGTCTTGAGAGATGTTCAAAGTTTGATTAATCTGGGTGTTTTACAAGTAAGCGGTCGTGTGAAGAGGAATGAAGTGGCAATGATTGAACCCATTTTCAACTTGCCTGAATCTGGTTCTACCATGGCACCAATGTTTAACATGCTTGAATCCCCAAGAGTTCAACCCATCTTCAATATGCCAGAACCTGTGGTGCCCATTTTCAATATGCCAGAACCGAGAATGGAGGAAAAAGGTAACCCTTTACTTTATGAAGATACCAAAGCAGTTCCATGGAAGTATGATACAGGGGGAGTTCATCAGAAATTTGAACAGGATGGTCAGAAGGAAAGTTTAAAGGTGGCAAGTGCTGACATAGCAGGTGCAAGTCGTTTAATGCGCAAGTGCTAACATAGCAGGTGCAAGTCGTTCAACACAGTTCCATCCGCTCCACATAAATAAGTCATTCCCGCTGTTGCCAACAAGGATAAAGGGTTGTCTTTGAAGAAGAGGATGCAGAATTTCTCAGAATCATCAAGAAAAGTGATTATAAGGTTATTGATCAGCTACATCAAACGCCTTCCAAAATATCTATCTTATCACTTCTTATGCATTCATCGGCCCACCGCGGTGCTCTCCAGAAGTTACTAGCCTAAGCTCATGTTATGCATGATATAACTGTGAATCAGTTTGATGGTGTCATTGCTAATATTACTGCATGTAATAATCTCAGCTTCAGTATGGAGGATCTCCCAAAGGATGGCTTGGACCATAACCATGCTCTCCATATATCTGTGAAGTGCCAAGAGGATACTCTAGCAAGAGTTCTTGTGGATACAGGATCTTCATTGAACGTTTTTCCGAAAAGAACACTTGCTAAGTTATCTTATCAAGGGGCAGAGATGAGGCCCAGTGCACTGACTGTCAAAGATTTTGATGGGTCAAGGAGGATTGTTATTGGAGAAGTAGACTTACCAATCTTGATTGGACCACAAGTGTTCAAAATCACTTTCCAGGTTATAGACATTAACCCTAATTACAGTTGTTTGCTGGGAAGACCTTGGATTCATGCCGCTGGGGAAGTCACTTCTACCTTACACCAAAAGATGAAGTTTGTGGTCGATAATAAGCTGGTAATTGTGTCTGGTGAAGAAGATCTCATGGTCAACAACCTTTCTTCCTTTAGCTATATTGAGGCTGATGAAGATGCTTTGGAAACCGCTTTCCAAGCTTTGGAGATAGCCAATGTTGTCCTTATGGAAGTAGAGGAGCCAAAGGGAAAGGGTATTCCATCTTTTGCATCACTGAAGAGTACCATTTCCACTATTGAAGAAGGAAGCCATAAAGGTTGGGGTAATGTCATTGAAGTCAAACAAAAGCTGGATCACTACGGGTTGGGTTACAAACCAACTCATGTGAAGGAATGAGCATCAACCTCCGTTAAAGGACATCCAAAGACCATTCAAGAGGTGTTTTCCAGTGCCGGCTATCAGATCAATGCAATAAATGGGGATGCTGAAGATGAAGATGTGGATCATTTGGTTCATCAGTGTGAAGCAGCTTTGAGCAATTGGGAGGCAATTGAGATCCCAGAATTTTTTCCACTGTCAAAGTAATTTATTGTTTTCTTTAAATGTTTTCAAAGGTCCCTAGCTCTGCCCAAGGCTATGGGATCATTTTGTACGGCCCTTTCTCATTTTCAAGTTATTCAATCAATGAAGGCATTTTGTTAAATTCTTATTTTGTTTATTTACTGCTTTTTTCTCTTTTCACCTTTAAAAAGAAAATGGCAATCTTTCAAAACCAATAAAAGGTTTTTCCTTGCTTCTCACTGTTTTCACTTTTATTAAAAGCAAATCATTCCCATATGTAGAACAAATAAAACCCTGTTGAATCCAATGACTCCATATTCTCTCCTAACTTCGATTCGCCCATCTTCCAAGCGGAAGATGAAAGTGAGGAAGATTGTGATGTTCCCGAAGAACTGGAAAGATTGGTTGAGTATGAGTACATAGATCTTCAGCCACATAAGGAGCAGGTAGAGACCATCAACCTTGGCACCGATGAAGACAAGAAGGAAGTCAAGATTGGTACAATACTTGCGGCATACATCAGAGAAAGATTGGTCAAGCTTCTCAGAGAGTATGTGGATGTGTTTGCATGGTCGTATCAGGATATGCCCGGTTTAGACACATACATAGTGGTCCACAAGTTGCCTCTTCGACCAGATTGTCCTCCAATAAAGCAAAAGCTTCGAAGAACAAGACCGGACATGGCTCTGAAGATTAGAGAGGAGGTCAAGAGACAATTTGATGATGGATTCCTCACAGTTGCGAAGTACCCTGAGTGGGTAGCTAACATTGTGCCAGTCCCCAAGAAGGATGGCAAAGTTAGAATGTGCGTGGACTATAGGGATTTGAACAAAGCCAATCCAAAGGATGATTTCGCTCTTCCGCATATTGATACTTTGGTTGACAACACTGCCAAGTTTGCTGTTTTCTCCTTCATGGATGGGTTTTCAGGATATAACCAGATCAAGATGGATCCTGACGATATGGAAAAGACCACTTTCATCACACCATGGGGCACTTATTGTTACAAGGTTATGCCATTTGGTCTCAGAAATGCAGGAGCCACTTGTCAGAGGGAAATGGTCACCCTTTTCCATGATATGATGCATAAAGAGATAGAAGTTTACGTGGATGATATGATTTCCAAATCACAGAGTGAGGAGGATCATTTGAATTATCTCCTGAAGTTATTTGAGCGCCTCAAAAAGTTCCAACTGCGTCTGAATCCAGCTAAGTGTACCTTTGGTGTCCAATCTGGAAAGTTACTTGGTTTTATTGTTAGTCAGTAAGGAATTAAAGTAGATCCAGACAAGGTCAGAGCAATTCAAGAAATGCCAGCTCCGAAAACAGAAAAACAAGTCAGAGGTTTCCTTGGAAGATTGAACTACATCTCCAGATTTATCTCCAACATGACTGCTACATGTGAGCCTTTATTCAAGTTTCTCCAAAAGGATCAAGCAATTGAGTGGAATTCTGATTGTCAACAGGCTTTTGAGAAGATTAAGGTTTATCTACAGGAACCTCCTATCTTGATCCCACCTACTCCAGGGAAGCCTCTCTTCATGTATCTGACTGTACTTGAGGGATCTATGGGTTGCGTATTAGGCCAATAGGACGAAACTGGTCGTAAGGAACATGCCATTTATTACTTAAGCAAGAAGTTTACAGATTGTGAAAGCAGATATTCACTTTTAGAGAAGACTTGTTGTGCTTTGGCATGGGCTGCCAGACGCCTCAGGCAGTATATGATTTGTCACACTACTTTGTTGATCTCAAAGATGGATCCAATAAAGTACATTTTCGAGAAGCCCGCTTTGACTGGAAGACTTTCCCGTTGGCACATGTTGTTATCCGAATATGACATCCAGTATGTAACCCAAAAGTCTATCAAAGGCAGTGTTTTGTCTGACTACCTTGTTGATCACCCTGTTGAAGATTATGAACCTTTGAAATCCGATTTCCCAGACGAGGACATCATGTTGATAAAAGACTGTGAAGTTCCAGGTCCAGATGAAGGTCTTGAGCCAGGTTCTCGTTGGAAGATGATGTTTGATGGTTCCTCTAATTACATAGGGCATGGTGTGGGAGCTGTTTTGATGAATCCTGATGGTGGTTATACTCCCTTCACGGCCAAATTATGTTTTGAATGTACAAACAACATTGCAGAGTATGACGCATGTGTTTTGGGTATCGAAGCTGCAATTGATACTAGAATTAAGATCCTTGAAGTATATGGAGACTCAACTTTGGTAATCTACCAAGTCAAAGGTGAATGGGAGACCCGTGACGAGAAGTTGATCTTGTATCGTGCCTACATTGTGTAATTAATCAAATACTTTGATGAAGTCACTTTCCATCACGTTCCAAGGGCAGAGAATCAAATTGCAGACACTTTAGCTATGTTGGCCTCTATGTTTCAAGTCAGATTTCTTAATGAAGCTTCGCTCATTACAATAAAGCGAAAAACTACACCAGCCTACTGTCTACTGGTCGAAGAAGAAACTGATGAGAAACCGTGGTTCTATGACATCAAGAACTACTTGCAAAATCAGGAGTACCCAGCGGATGCAACAAATTTAGACAAGAAGACTCTGAGAAGATTGGCGTCCAAGTTCTTCCTCAGCAACAATGTGCTATACAAGAGAAATCATGATATGGTTCTGCTCAGATGTGTAGACAAGCACGAAGCAGACTTATTGATCAGAGAAATCCATGAAGGATCATTTGGAACACATGCCAATGGACATGCCATGTCCAAGAAGATCTTGAGAGCTGGTTACTTCTGGTTGACCATGGAATCAAATTGTTTCAAATATACCAGGAAGTGTCATAAATGCCAAATTTATGTCGACAAAGTGCATGTACTTCCAACCCTTTTGAATGTTCTTTCATCACCTTGGCCTTTCTCAACGTGGGGCATTGACATGATAGGGGCAATTGAGCCTAAAGCTTCCAATGGTCATTGGTTTATCTTGGTGGCAATCGATTACTTTACCAAGTGGGTAGAAGCAGCTTCCTATGCCAATGTGACAAAGCAAGTGGTCGCCCGCTTCATCAAGAACCAAATTATCTGCCGTTATGGGATACCAAGCCGAATCATTATAGATAATGGGACCAATTTGAACAACAAGACGATGAAATATTTGTGTGAGACATTCAAGATTGAACACCATAACTCTTATCCTTACCGTCCGAAGATTAATGGAGCTGTTGAAGCTGCGAACAAGAACATCAAGAAGATCCTGAAAAAGATGGTGAAGACTTACAAAGACTGGCACGGGATGTTACCATATGCTTTACACGGATACAGAACATCAGTTTTCACTTCCACAGGGGCAACCCCTTTCTCTTTGGTGTATGGGATGGATGTAGTTCTCCCTATTAAAGTAGAGATACCATCTTTGAGAATCTTGATGGAAACCAAACTGGAGGAAGCTGAGTGGGTCCAGAACAGATATGACCAACTGAACCTCATTGATGAAAGGAGAATGGCCGCCATGTGTCATGGCCAGTTATACCAGAAGCGCATCAAGAGAGCATTTGACAAGAAAGTCTGTCTCCGAGAGTTCAAAGAAGGAGATCTTGTACTCTAGAAAATCTTGCCAGTCCACAAAGACATGCGTGGAAAGTGGATTCCTAACTATGAAGGCCCATATGTTGTGAAGGTGGCATTCTCTGGAGGTTCCCTAATCCTCACAACTATGGATGGTGAACAACTGAAACACCCGGTGAATTCTGATGCAGTAAAAAAATATTATGCCTAAATAGAACCCGATAGGTCGAAAACCATAAGTGGCGACCTAGGAAAAAATGGGTATCCCGGTAGATCATAACCTATGAAGGAGATCCAGGCAAAAGTTAGGGATAAAAAAAAGAGAGCTCGCTAAGTTTAAAACCCGAAAGGGAGGCTTAGGCAAAAAAGAGCGTCCCGGTGGATTGAAAACTCGAAAGGGCGGTCCAGGCAAAAATTAGGGACAAAGGCATTTGAGTGTATCATATGGTGTTTACCATTATTGAAGATCATTGGACGGTCTTAGTTATTAGGGATTGTAGTGGTCGTTGGATTCAATATAGACCTTTCCCCATTGCCATTTTCAAATTATAATTTTCTATGGAGCCTTTGCTATTGGCAAGCTACCATTCTTGAATGAAATACAACCTTTTCCTTTAAACTTTGTCTTTCAGCTTCTTATTTTCTTTGTTATGCAAAATGTCTTTACTGAATTACAATTTAACTCTGAAAATGACAAAAAAAAATTTAGAAACAGTTTTTGAAAACATACTGGAAAACTTTCAAATTTCTTTGACTTTAGAAAGATTACAAATCTCGTGTCTTCTCCAAAACCCTCTAACTTGCAACAACACTCTCATGCCATTATTACAAAAATCCCCATAAAGGATTAAAAGCTGGTTATACTCTTGGATGGACCCTTGGACCAGGCATTGATTTCCAAGTTCGAAGACATCTCCCTAGCATCTTTCATATTGCTCATCTAAGTATTGGCATTGAGATCCTACTCTCCCCTGCTTTGTCAAAACTCTCTGTCTCCCTAGAGTCAACATTTGCATATCATGATCATTTGCATCATGCTCAATCATACGCATTTGACATAATCATTTGTCCCTTCCCAGTAGTCGTCTGTCTGACTCCAGGTCCAGATTACTGTCCGTTTTCATTTTTTTGGAATCCTTTGTTGCTGGTACCCCGAAGTGTGGTTAATCAAGGTATTCTTCCCAGCAACATTGGTATCCCCTGCAGAGGCCCTTCTTGATATGTACCTTATTACCACCTTTTATTTCCTTTTAAGCCCAATTATCATTGGCATAAATCCTTTAAGATGTTTGCTTAAGATTTAGGGCTGTTTAATTCAACACGCATCTGTGTTCTCCTGATAATTCCTAAAAGTTCTTCTTTGAACTCTTCATTTAAGGAATTTCCAGAGGTTGGTCGTTTATCTCGTTGAAAACTCCAACATTTATTCTTATTTTCCAGCTGGTCGTTTAAAGCCGTTGGATTCATCTTTAAATGCTTCGCATTCTACTCCCAATATCAGTTGTTTGCACAGAGCCACTGGCCAAACACTGTGTTTCGTTTTCTTTATCCTCGGTATCAACAGTTACACTTGAACCTGTTGATTTTTACCACTTTGGATTATTTGTTTGTTATTTATTTCTTCAATCGCCGTGTTGAATTTTTTTTATTTCCCGACCTCCGTGTCAATATCTGTTATTTTTATTTTCCCGACCGTCGTGTCGATATTTGTTATTTTATTTCCCGACCGCCGTGTCAATATCTATTGTTTAATTCCCCAGCCGTCGTGTTAAGTTCATTTTCCCGACCGCCGTGTCGATAACTGTTATTTCATTTTCCCGACCGCCGTATCGATAACTGTTATTTTATTTTCCCGACCTCTGTGTCGATGACTGTTATTTCCTTTACCCGACCGTTGTGTCGATGTCTGTTATTCCATTTTCCCGACCACCGTGTCGATGTCTTTTATTTCATTTTCCCGACCGCTGTGTCGATGACTGTTATTTCATTTTCCCGACCTCCGTGTCGATGATTGTTATTTCATTTTCCCGACCTCCGTGTCGATGACTGTTATTTCATTTTCCCGACCTCCGTGTCGATGCCTGTTATTTCCTTTTCCCGACCGCCATGTCGATGTCTGTTATTTCATTTTCCCGACCGCTGTGTCGATGTCTGTTATTTCATTTTCCCGACCGCCATGTCGATGACTATTATTTCATTTTCCCGACCTCCGTGTCGATGACTGTTATTTCATTTTCCCGACCTCCATGTCGATAACTGTTATTGCATTTTCCCGACCGCCGTGTCGATATTTGTTATTTCCCGACCGCCGTGTCATTGTCTGTTATTTATTTCCTCAACCGCCATGCTGAATTGATTTTATTTTTCCGACCGCCGTGCCGATGTCTGCTATTTTATTTTCCAACCGTTGTGTCGATGTCTGTTTTTTCTTATTTCCCGACCGTCGTGTCGACATCTGTTATTTTTATTTCCCGATCGCCGCGTCGATGTCTGTCATTGTATTACCTGACCGCCGTGTTGAGATTTAATTATTTATTTCCTCAATCGTTGTGTTGAGTTTTGTTTTCCTGATCGCTGAGTTGTTGTATCGGGATCCCCAACAGTCACCCTTGAACTTGCTAGCTTATCACGTGATTTGTTCTCGTTCTTAGCATCAGTTGGGCGCATCAAGCCGTTGCGTTTTCACTTCGAACTATTTTATTGCTATCATAGGGTATCATTCTGTTTTTTTAATCTTATGCTCTGGATTTTTTGTTTTGTTTCCCGTCTTTTGTTATTCTAAGTTCCAGCGGTTACACTTGAACCTGTTAATCTATCGCTTTGAATACATTCTGTTTCCGTCTTGTCATCCCCAGAATATTTATTATCCCCAGTGAGTCTTCACCCTCGGTTTCGTCTCTGTAGATCCCCATTACAATTTATTTTCATCATGTCCCGCATATCATATTCAACATATTTATCATTCAAAAAATCAGCATGCTAGGGTTCATTGCATCTCGCACGTTATATCCCCAGCAAAACAAGAAAGAGTCTCTCATGAATTCATAACATTGCATATCATTACATTTCATATGCACTCGGTCAAAATTTTAGGTATTTAATATTTAATCCTCTTCCACCTCGAATGTCCAAAAACTTTGTTATTCATACATTCAGGTTCAAGATGATTAAATAGGGGCAACTGTCACACCCTAAATTTTGACCGAACTTTTATTTTTTTTCATTCATCTAGCACATTTCATAGCATTTTCGATAGTCGGTCATTTTACATTTTTTTAGTCCATTTCATTAATCACACATTTTACCATTTTAAATGTCATCTTTTATTTAATTAATAATTTGTTTCACTTTAATTTAGATTTTAGAATTTGATTCGATCATAGAATTTTTATTTAGTTTTTTTGTCTCATTTTGTAGTTTATTCATTTTTATTTTTGTTAGTTAAATATTTATTTTAGTTTTTTTTTTTAATTTAATTTAGTTCAATTTTAAGTTTAATATAGTTCTCAATTTAGTTTTTTTTTTATGATAAGAGTTTTAGTTATATTAGATTTAGAGTAAGTTTCATTTCAATTTTAATTTAAGATATTTTCAGTTTTAATTATTTAGTCTAATTATTTTTTTTATATACTATGATTAAGTCTTTTTATTTTATTTCTAATTAGTTTGTTTCTTATTTAGTTTTACAAAAACTTTCTAATCAAATTTAGTTTATAATTAGTCCAACTTTTAATTAGTTTTGTTTTATTAAATCAATTGATTTTAGTTTTATTAATTATCTTTGTTTTTATTAATTAATAGTGTATATTTTCTTTAGTCTCCATATTTGTACAACATAACAACATCACAGCTTTGCTTTATTGACCAAGTTGTACTACATATTGCACATCATGTACAAGCCCCAAGCCTGAAAAGGACACATCCACACTCTACTCCAAATCTTTCACCAAAATGTGATAACTCAAAATCCGCAATAAAAAAAGTCTTATGATATCTCTACACATCTGCATTTGAAAATGACAGTTCACAAGTTCAAAACGTAACCAACAAGTTTGATTTTGGTTAAAAAGGGCAAGGTTCACACACAAAAGGGAGAGATCAAAATCGCAGAAAAATTACACCTGCACCTAAAACATCACAACCACAACTTTCACTATTTTTCATCACTGCAAAACACCATAAACATTCCTGAAATACAAACAGCACCACCACAGTTAACACACCAAACGCAGAATACACACAAACCGCAACCGTCAAAAGCCCCAACTCCCTCAAACATTTCCTCTATAGCCACCGAGAAACTTACGCAAGGCAAACAGAGAATCAAAACCGATTCTTAGACAAATCCGAAACCAAAAACAAAAAGAAGAAGAAAAAAACCGCAGACAATAAAACCGAAAACCACTGACCAAATCTAAACAAATCCGAGTCCCAAATTGAAGCTGATCGAACCTGAGAAACGAAAATCGAATGCCATGAACAACAAGACCAAACCGCCAAGAGCGTTCACCACCATACATCACCACAAAACTTCACCAGACCAAACACCATGACCGCCATTAACCTTCTCCAACTCACCGCAGAAACCAACTACTCATCGCCATTAACCGTCAACAGAAACAAAACGCAACCCCCACCACCCATCTGCGAGATGCGATAACACAGAGGCATTTGAAGAGAGAAACTCACGAGAGACTTTCAGAGAATAGGAACCCTTCATAGATCTGAGAAATCCCGCCGAGACTCACCGGAGATTAATCGATTGAGACACCGCGAGGAAGCGCAGTTTGAACGCTGTGGAGGTCGCCGACATTTTGAACTTTGACGTTGAGGTTTTGTTTTCATCTTTCTGCAGAATAAATGCAACTTTTTTTTCCTCTTATATACTAAAGACTTTGGTTCTAAAAAGCTGGATTTGGTTTTGACAAAACGTGTTTTGGTTTTCATTTTATTATTGTTAATAAAATTTAATGCATTTTTTAAGTGATTTTAATGAGTTACTTGTTTTACAAAATTTGAATTCATTTCCTATGCATTTTTTTATTCAATCAGTTTTTCGGAACAGGGCCCATTTTTTCTTTATACTAGTTTTCGTTACTCTAATTTCCTTTTTTGTTATTTCTTTTTTTCAAAAGCAAAAAAAACAAAACATTTGATATTAATTAATTAATTTAAGTTCTATTTCTTTCTTCCATTTATTTGTTTTTTAGCATTTTATATCATATTGTCCTTAATACATGAGAATATATAAATTATTTAATTATTTATTTGTATCTAATTTATTTAATTGACTTATTTAGTAGTTGTATTATTTCTATCTAGCTAGTTAATTAGTTACCTCCCGATCGATTTTACTAGTTTGATATACGGTTTTTTTCTTGCCCACCATTTAATTAATTGATGATCATGCACGAATTGTGCAAATGCAAATCCTATTCTCGATTCCCTACCATAATTTGTTAATAAAGACATGAACCTAATGTTTCTAAATAATATTTAATCATTTCAAAAATTTCTTGGTCCAACGCCAAGTAAACACTTTTAAAACACGTCTACATTTTGCACACACGTAAGTCGGTCACTTATGTGATCGCCATCTGCACGATTTTTACGTATCTTAATTAATTTGACAAGGAACAGAGCTCCGGAGTCTAGCATTCCGCAAGTTCTGGAACAAACCACACCTGGGCTAGCCCCACGCGACGTGCTTCATTCACCTTTTTTCGTATTCGAAATCTCTAATCGTACAAATTAATTTACGGAAGAATAGAGCTCCGGAGTCTAGAATTCCGCACGTTCTAGAATGAACCGCTCCTGGGCTAGCCCCACGCGACGTGGTTCATTCTCCCTTTCATGCTTAAAAATAATTTAAAACTTACTAACCAATTCAAACCATTTTCATAATTAATCCACGAAAGAACAAAGCTCCGGAGTCTAGCACTCCACACGTTCTGGAACGCAATAACTCCTGGGCTAGCCCCACGCAATGTGGTTCATCCGCCCTTTCATTTAAAACACCTTAATAAAGGTCAAACATTTTATCTAAACAAACATTTGTTTAAATCTTTCTATCTCGCAAACAAGCTAGTGTTTCAGGCTCCACCGCGAGTATAATCCAACGCTTAGCAGTAGAATGCGTTTTAAGCAACCGTTCAATTAAAAAACACAAACCTTAGCTGCACGAACTACGAAGCTCTGACTTTCCCATTGCACAAGGGAATACGTAGGCACAGGGGTTTTAATCCTTCGCGAGCACCTTATTTAAACAATTTAATCTTTTTTCCGTCACAATAATAAAACTTTAATCTTTCCCTGTAATATTAATAATAATTTAAAACTTTCTTTTCCTTTTAAAACAAACATCTTAACAAACATTTATAAGACAGAGACTTAAGATCAGCATTTAATCGCATAGTTATCTAAGAGGTTCCCGTTGAGTACAACGGACGTGAGGGGTGCTAATACCTTCCCTTTGTGTAACCGACTCCCGAACTTAGAATTTGGTTTCGTAAACCATTTCTTATCCTTTATTAGGTTGTATCTATATCTCCCTTTTCTCTTGTAGAATAAATAGAATTAGGTGGCGAATCTGTTGTTTTTAGGATCGTATTTTTTCGAGGTACGAAAGAAGGAAACCAGCATCCCATTGCTTCTGGACTTTTTCTTTGATCTTTAACGCCATGTCAGGACGAGTTCTTCTAAGCTTTTGCTTGATAGGAGGGCAGTCTTCCCTTAATGGCAGCTTATGAACAGCGATGTCAGTATCCAAACCTGGCATATCTTGATATGACCAAGCAAAGATATCTACATACTCTTGAAGCATGCCAATCAATTCTTTCTTTACCTCGGCCTGCAGACTGGCCCCAATCTTAATTTCTCTCTTTACATCTTCAGATCCAATGTTGATGACTTCAAGCTCTTCCTAGTGAGGCTGAATAACTCTTTCCTCTTGTCTCAATAACCTGGCCAATTCCTCGGGGAGTTCACAGTCCTCATCAACCCCTTCATCGGCGTGGTAGATTGGATTATCAAAGTCATACTTTGTCATAGCAGAAGAGTTATCAGAGAAATCCTAATGAGTGACTCTGCACGGGGATGTGCTTATTTCAGATTCTGTTTTTTCTTTGAAAAATGAACAAAAATAAAATCAAACAAAACATTGCCATTTTATATCTTTTGTGAAAAAGTTTAAAAATAAAGACAAAGAGCGCAATTTGTATAAAAATGTCCTTTATTCATGGTAAAATTAACTGCATATATGCATCGGTGGCCCTATAATGGGTCCATACACCTTGGGCAGAGTGTAGGACTTGATATACATATGAATAAAAGGAAAACAAAGAAAATTACTCTGTTGGACCAGTGACTTGAATGATCTCTTCAACAAATCAGTTCTGTAATTCTTCTCCGGGAGCACATGGGCACACCCAATTGTCCAAATCAAATTCGCTGTCAGCATCCTCATCCATGGCGCACACATGATTGGGGTCAATCATCCCAGCACTCTTGAAGCTTACTGCTTTGCTATTCTGAGGCCATCCAGCCTTCCCTGGTTGGTATCCAATGCCAAACTTATCATTTTTGTTCTCAACCTCCAGGAATCTACCCCAGCCCTGGGCCTGGCCTAACTAAACCACCTCCTTAGCCTGTTTATATGAAGAAATAGAGGTCCATTCTTTCTCACTGTTCTGAAACATGGTCGTGGGAGATACTGAACTAACATTTACTGCCACAAACACTTGGCACAGAGTTTCATGAATCTCGCCGTCCATCTCAACATATTTAAATGTAAACAGGTTACTGGCACAAATATCTTCTTCTCCACAAACAATCACTACCTGTCCATCCACCACGTACTTTAGCTTCTGATGAAGAGTAGATGTTACAACGCCAACAACATGAATCCAGGGTCGTCCCAACAAACAGCTATAAGCCGGCTGAATGTCCATCACATAGAAGATACATTTGAACACCTGGGATCCAATTTTCACCGGTAATTCAACCTCCCTGAAAACAGACCTTCGAGAGCCATCAAAAGCTTTCACCACCAAATCACTAGGCCGGAGAATCAAACCATCAACCTCTAAGTTCATTAAAGCCTTCTTTAGTAATACGTCCAAGGAAGAACATGTTTCCACCAAAACACGTGACATCACTGCACCTTTACACTCCATGGTGATATGTAGGGCCTTGTTATGATTCCTTCCTTCAGTGGTGAGGTCCCTGTCAGTAAACCCTAGCCCATGGCTAGCGTTTACATTGGCCACTACAACTTCCAACTGGTTAATTGTAATCTCTTGAGGCACATATGCAGACTGCAATACCTTCATCAAAGCTTCTATATGGGCTTGTGAGCACATCAACATTGATAATATTGAAATCTTGGACGGTGTTTGATTCAGCTGTTCTACTATCTTGTAATCACTCTTTTTTATTATTCTCATGAACTCCTCAACTTCCTTTTCAAAGACATTCTAAGCATCATTCGGGGGGGGGGGGTTACCACCTCTTCATTAGCTACCTGCTTGCCCTTGGCTCTAGCAGCAGCTTCGGTTTTATCATTGTTTCGAAGAGTCTGTGGAGCAAACAATCGCCCACTTCTAGTAAAACCACCCAAACCCCCAACACTAGCAACAACAGGGTTTATAGTCACATGTTTAACCTCCACCTTTTGCCCTTGTACGTACACATCTGATCTGTAGTGCCATGGCACCGCTTTGTCATCATCATAAGGTACAGTACTAGGAGTAGTAATTGTAACATGACTAACCTCCTGTGGCACGTGGATTGTAGCAGGCTCCCTCCGAGCTAGGGCTGGCATGTCAGCTGGATCGTAGAAGATAGTCATGGTAGAAACAATATCATTTTGTTTACTGATTCTGTCAAACTGTAATTTCCCCTCATCCATCAAACTCTGCAACCCTGCCTTCAACCTTTCACAACCATTCACAGGCATATCATACTCTTCGCATTCAAAGTCACATTCCGGAAACTCATATCTCCTTAACAAATTTTCCTTCACAAACAAGAGAGGAGTTTGCACCTCCTTTATGTCCAGGATCAAATTCAAATGTTCTCCTCCTTTAATAGCATTAACCCTTTCCCCACCATGATTAGGGATAGGATTAGAAGTGACATTTGGTGGTGGCGCAAAGTTTATGGCCTTTGAATCGATCAGATCCTGAACTTTGTTATGTAATGCCCTGAACTTCTCAGTTGAATGTCCCAGAGCTCCTGAATGGAAAACACATCGTACACTAGCATCATATCCTGGTGGCAAATCTCCTGGTGGTGGTGGAGCCAAGGTCCTTAGCTGTATCATATTCAAATCTATCAATCTTTACAGCAATGCTGTATAGGTCATAGGAATAGCCTCAATGACACAATTAGCGGGACGAGGCTAACGTTGCTGATAAGGTCTCTGTTGGTAATTATTGTGTTGTTGTTGTTTTGGTTGAGGATTAGGATTGGTAGGAATAGTGATAGCTGCCACTTGATCATACGAGTTTCTGTAACCACGACCTCTTCCTCTTCCGTAGACAACATTTTTTCCCCTTCTCTCATTCTTTGGGGCCAACAAAAGGTTTTCTTGATCCTGAAGAACTTCCAGCTCCGTTGTCTTGAATCTTCCCCATCTTTAACAATGTTTCAACTCTCTCCCCAACTATGAAAATATCGTTGAATTTAGTCGCCGAACACGACGCTAAACGCTCAATAAACACACCCTGCAAAGTCCCCATGAACATGTCTGCCATTTCATTCTCTAGCAGTGGAGGTTGTACTCTGGCAGCCAGCTGGCGCCATCTTTGTGCGTATTCTTTGAAACTCTCTTTTGTATTCTGCGACATGCTTTGCAGCTGAGTGCGATTTGGAGCCATGACCAGATTGTATTGGTACTACTTAACAAATGCTTCCGCCAAATCCTTCCAACTCCTGATGGTAACCTGACTCAGCTTCATGTACCATTCTAATGATGCCCAAACAAGGCTATCTTGGAAATAATACATTCACAGCTTCTCATCCTCTGTGTAGGCAGCAATTCTCCCAACAAAAGATTGAAGATGGATCTTTGGGTACGCAGTGCCGTTGTACTTTTCAAACGTCGAAGCCTTAAACTTGTGGGGAATCCTCACCCCTGGTACTAGCCCCGAATCAGTAATGTCAAATCCTAAGGAATTCTGAGATTGGATGGAACGAATCTGCTCAGCCATCTCCTCGAAGCGACGATTCATATCAACCCCTTATCCCTCAGCTTCATCTAGTAATGTTAATTGCTCATCCTGCCCGTCCATCTGAAGGTTATGCACTCCATCATTGATAATAGTGACCCCTGGTTGTACCATAGGGATTTCAATATGAAGGGCGCCAGCCCCATTGCGATTACCTCCATCTGTTGTCCCTGGTCTGATTGTTCTCTACTAGCTCGCGCAAGCGCTCTTGAGTTTGACCCATCCCAGCCATGAGGGTCATGAAATTATCCATTCTTGTCCTTAAGTCAGCCAGATCCGCCTGCATCTGATCCATTGCTCTCTCTCTGTTTTCTTTTGTTGGATATCTGTGGATCTTCTTGGTGGCCTTCTTCAGAGCTATAGTGCCTGAAATCAGAAGAGACATTAGAAACCTGAAGACCGTACCTGCAAAACAAACACACTATTACATGCAATGCAATCCTCATATTTTCATTATCAGGGTTTTATTGCCCCAGTTCTGGTATCTCATTGAGGAATCCAGATGGCCTTTGGAGTAATCTTTTGTGAACATTCCTTTCACCATTTCCACAACCAAACTAAGAAAAGAAACACACAGCTCAAAGAGCCTGACAAAATAAAGATGCATAAATCAAATAGCCCTAAGGCACAAACAACATCCCTGTAGGGTTTCAAGTTTTTTACAAAACACAAAGTACAACAAACAAATTAGATTCCTGCAACAATCCTGTAGGTAATTAGAAATACAAGAGAAGCAAACTAAAACTCCAAGCTATAAGAAGACTCTGGCCCTTCCTCTGCAAGCTCCAGCTCTACTCAGGTTTTCTTCACATCTGCTCTTCTTCTGAGATATGCCATCTCTTCAAAAGCTTCATTCAGTTGCTGAGACACATCCTGTTGCCTTCTGTAATCTTGTTCTAACTCTTCTCCTTGAGCAGCAATCTGCAACTTGAACATCTCTTCCTTCCTCTTGTATTTTGCTTGCTCTTGATCTCTTTGCCCCTGTACCCATGTGAGAGATTGCCTAGCACCCCTGAGAGCTTTCTTGTTTTCTTGAACTGTTCTTCTCTCTTGACGTCCATCAATCCCCTTCTTTGGAAATAAGCCTCCCTTTCTGCCAACTCTTTGTCCTTAGCTTCTTGGTCTACCTGTACTTTGTGCAACTTCTCCTCTAGAGTCAACTTGGAGAGAGCCAACTGATGATGCAAGCTAATCATTTATGTATGCTCCAATTTCAATTCTTTCAGCTGAGCTTCAAGTTTTTGATAATCTTCTAAAGGAACAGTGCTTGGTGCTACAGGGATCTGTGGAATTACTTCCTTTGGGTAGAGAGGAAGCTCCAAGGAAAAAGGCAACAAAGTGATCTTGACACACTTTTTCAACCATGCTACAAAGGGTTCATACATGTTGGGATCTACTCTCCCAAACTCTTTCTTTCCCTTTTGAGTCCTGATATCCCAAGCTTGGAATACTTGGATAGCCATGTAAATATTCCCCTCAATAGGAAGATATAAAGATTCTCTCACATCCTCATCAGAAGGGGATTCTCTCAAAGGATATCCAAATTGTCTTCTAGCCAGAATTGGATTATAATTAATCATACATTTCCTTCCAATCAAAGGAACATTAGGAAACCAGTTGCACTTTACAATCATCTCTTTTCCCAATACATCCCTATCATACCCCCAGCTTATATCACCTGCAGTCAACCCCATCAACCTACGAGACCATTTCCATTCTCCCCTTAAATCCTTGAATGACCCTACCTTAGGCAATTGTCTAGCAAACCAGTCAGCAAACTGAGGCACACAACAACTCACATGACCTCCCTTCTTCTCATTCCTATAATGAACCCCGTAATAAAAGTCACCTAACAAGGTAGGTGTGGGATTCCTTCTGAAGAAAATGGAAATGGCCTCCAGACTGACCATCCCTTGATCCCCTAGGAATAGGCTAATTCCATAGACCATCAAAGCTAGGAGTACACTAAACTGTGTCCATTGATTATCTTGAGCATATGCCAGGGCCTCCTGAATCAGCATATTGCAAGCCAACCCCCTCCCTTTGCTATTACGCAAACCCTGCTCTACCCTGCTTAGAGGCAAATGCCACCTTTGAGCAATCTCTTCTGCCTGAAGTACTCTCCCTAAGTTGTAATAAGGCTGCCTTCCACTGAGGGGGATATGCAACAAGCTAGCAATTTCTTCCAATGTAGGTGCTAAGACATAATCTTGGAATACAAAACAGCGTAATGGAGCATCATAGAACTGAAGTAGAGTATGAATTTTGTCCCTTTGGTCTTCTGTTGGCTTGTCCATGTACCTGAGAATCTGCCCAAATCTGGCCCTGAAATCTCCTAGAATCTTGTCATTCATCAGACCCTTCAATTGGTGTAATTTCCTCACCTTTGGTTGTGGAAATGTGTAATGTGCATTGTTCTTTTTGAGAGCCGTGATGATGCTTGCCCTCTGGATATGAGAAACTAATAGATACCATAACAGGGTGTGTAATTGTAACCTGAAAAATGAAAACACTAAGATGTTAAGGATGATATGATATGATGCAAATGCAAATGCAAGGCAAATATGATCAATCTGGAACTATCTGGGTACTATATGCAAGAGCCAAGTGATCATAAACTGTAAGTCCTCTGAATAACAACCCATATACATTTTGATGAGTAACAGGTATCCTTAGATCAGACTTCCAAACCAACTAGATCAAGAACTCCAAAAGCCAAAATATCATATCAACACATAAGACTGTACTGGCAATGGGTATGATGAGGTTAATGGGTTCCTGAAAACCTGTAAACCCCTCCCAATCTCACTGGTGTTCTTCGGGTCAAACATCACGAACTCTAAAAGCCGAAAAGCAATAATACTTTCACCATTTCCGAGAAATGGCTCATGACCAAATCAAGGAATCGGTTTGCCATTATGTACTACTCATGGAGGTCTCAGTTGAGTCCGGGAAAACAAGCCATCCTATGCGAGTTCCAAGTGGGCCCTCGGGTGCAAATGGGTTTGCCACAGAATGTGGTCTTCCACTATCACCACTGGAGAGGGATTTTTCCACAAGGTTCTCAATGATCGGTCCCCATCCGCACATAACTATGAGGGTTGTGTAATGAAGTAGGGAAGATCCTTATATCAAGACATTTCCAAGACGGTCGCGAATCTGGGTGTTAACGCACTAATACCCCCATGACAAGATGACATAGGGCCAAAGTGATTGTCCATGCTTAATCCTATGGTGCACTCAAGTCGGGTATTTGGCTAGTCTCATCTCACCACACACAAGTAACACCCAAGTACCGCCAAACAGAAAACCAGTCTAGACAGTCCAATATAATATATAATGCATGAAAATAAAATGTTGAAACTGTAAATAAAGCGGTAAATATAATTGTAAATAAACAACAACAAAATATACACACAACAACAAACAATCAACACCCAATAAAACAGAAACAAACAAGCGCTAGGAGAGACTCTCAAGGGAACCAGAGATTCTGGGTTCATTCCCCAGCAGAGTCGCCAGCTGTCGCTCCCTGGATTTCCATCCTGGTACAAACGCGAAAGTGGCGCGTAAAAGGTTAGAGTCGCCAGCCAGATATTTTTATCCCGAAGGAATGGGAATGGTAATGCTGCACAAACCAGAGAAAAGAAAAGAAAGGACACAGGTCCTGCAAACCAAAGAGACTGGGTACGGGAGTCGGTTACGAACTAGGAAGGTATTAGCACCTCAGATCGTCCGCCGTACCCGACGGGATCCATGCCTGCAAAGGAACTATTTCAAAGGGTGAAAAAATGAAGGCTGCTGCAAAAAGAAAGGACTGAAACTGGAAAAAAGAAAAGAAAGGGGGAAAATGTAGGGAAAATAAAAGAGTATGCTCGAACGGGCCCTACCCCGCTGCCTACGTACCTCACTGGACATGAGGATCAGAGTCACCGTAGTTCCCCTTGCTAGGGGTGGAAAGAATTGCTTGTGTCTTAAGGCTTGAACTGCCTATGTCAATGCTCAGGTGTTGCAGGCTCGGACGACGAGTGCGTTACTGTCTTGCAAAATGACAAGTAGGAGCAAGTTCATACATAAAGAGTGAAGGTGATGAGAAGAGAAGTCCCGAATGAGAGACGCTTATTGTTTGTCCAGTATTTTTTATGAGTTTTTTATGAGTGTGACACAAGGAAGTGAAGGCAAATCCTTTTCTAAGGAACATATCCTTGTTACCACATCCCAAAATAGAATGAATAACAAGTCCATCAAGAATGAAGAAGATCCTCAAACTTGTTTCCTAAGATTAGGATTTAAATTCACTAACTTGTTTGTATTATTAAGTGTTTTGGTGGATTAAAGTGAATAAGTGTTTTTTAGCTTTTATTTGAGAGTATGACAAAAGGGAAGGTCAACTCAACTATTATTAATGTTTTTTAGATTTTGTATGAAGATGAGAAAGAGAGAGCACCAAAAGGATCTCAAAGGTAAAAAATAAAGGGGAAGTCTAATCCTAAAATTATCATGCAAAAGTGGTCCTAAGGTTAGTGTGGCTTGAAACGTATCCTAAGAAGAAGAAGAAAATAAGAGAAGAAAGAAGAAGGAGAGAAGAAGGAAATAGAATACAACTTACTCCTCTAAAGGAGATAAGTTATTTCTAAAGGGGAAGGAAAGAGTTAGAACACATGATGGCATAAGGCTCATCAAAAACACAAAGGAAACAACATAATAAAAGAGGAGATGAAGAATTGAAATGTGGACATCATCCACACTTCACTTACCATGAGCCCCTGAAATGGTTAGAACACATTCAAATGACAAAATGAACAAACCTAAACCAAATAGGATGCAAGCAAAGCAAAAGATCAATTCAAAGAACTACAACCAGGAACAAGGAAATCCACTTATTATACTAAGGCACACTAACAAAATCAACAAAAGTTAAAGCAAGCAAGTCAATATAAAGCACTACAAGTTCTCACAAAGAAACAAAGCACAAATGAGGTACAAAGAAATCACACTAGTTAGGCCAACATCCAACAACTTAAAACCAGAACCCTATCATGTTAATAATGTGCCTAGACTAAACAAAAGATCACAAGAAGAAGCTTACAAGTTCAATCATTAACAACCATGAGAAGCAAATGGACATAGAAGGTGATGTGAACATACATACATTTGTGAGATCCTACAGCATAAGAAAATCAAAGAAAATAAGAAGGTGATCCACATATCAAGACCATAGGCATATATACATGTTAAAGGGACCTCAAACACTTCCTAAAAGTTGGCACAAGTGCCTACATGACCCTAGAAGGTAAGCATATGACTCAAAGAGTTCAAATTAGTTCAAGCAAGCAAGGAAAAATCAAAACAAATGGAAATCACATTCAAAAAATATGAAACTAAACACAAGTGATTCTTACACATATACAGACATCATGCCAAAAGGACAAGCTCAAAATCATAAGCAAGGTAGGTCAAAGAATTACTTAAACATGAACTAGGGTTTTGAAACTTATACACAAAGCAACTTATCAAAAGTATTCATACAAATTTCTAAAAATCAGGGGAAAAATCCATATCAAACTACATTATAATACTAAACAAATGCAAAAAGAATCATGTCAATACGCCAATCCAAGATCAAGATAGAAAACGAGCAAGGCAGCATGTTAATTAAAAGAAATAAAGAAAAGGAAATAAACCAAACAATTAAATCTAATGATAAAAAGAAAAAAAATGGAAACAAAAATTGTACAAAATTAAAGAAAACTAAAATTTACTTCCATGAATTTTTGGTGAATTTTTAAGAGCTTCTAGGTATTTTTTAAAAATAGAAAGCAAACAAATAAATGAAAAGAAAAAATAAAAATAAACAAAAGGCCAGGAGGTGCAAACAGTAAGGATCTCAGTTCAATCAAATGGGCTCACAAAGCAAGGGGGTGCATATATCAATCTAGGCCTAGGGTTTACCAGCGTGGCATACAATAATTCTCATGGAATTCACAACAAAATCAAGATAATAATCAACCAATTGATCAATCTAAAGCACGCAGTGATAGTCAACAAAATAGTCTAGTCAAACTAACCAAACAATCACAAAGACACGCACATGATAACTATGGTGACCAGGCACACACACTGCATTATTCAGAAATAAAACACAAAATGAGAGCACATGACAAGGAGGTGGGATTTTAATGCATTTTCAGCATGGTGAACGTTCAGATCAAAGCATTCAAGGGCCATAATGTCATCTTCCTCAATTCAAATTCAAATTAAATTTCCAGAAACCGAAGACCGAAGCCCTAGCTCCGGCGCCGAAAAATTCATCCGTATGAACAAAACTTCAAAGAAATACAAAACAATCTCCAGATTAACTAATTCAAGTACGTTGATTCCAAAAATGACCTTAGTTTTTCCATTAGGTTACTCAATAAAGGAAATCGAACAAGAACATATTTATGGATCAAACTGCAAATCAATCATACAACCTCATTTCTCACTCATTTTCAAAAACAAACACATGATTGAACTCAGGAAAGCATGTAGATCATTTATCACACAACAAAATCAAGATCCAGATCTAAGATTTGAGCACCTACCTGAAACTTGCAGTGCTCGAATTAGCTTGAAAGAAACCTCCAGGAGATGCAGATCTTCCTCTTTAAGCTTCCTCTTGCAAAATAAATGCAAGAGAGTGATGAATTTGGCCTGGATCTAGCTTTTCCACCTCAACTTCACACTTCTTGCACTTGGTGAAATTTCGAGAATCAGCTTGAATGAGGTATGGATTTGTGATCCTGAGCTCTCAAGGATGAAGAATATGCAAATGGTTTTGGCAATGAGTGAGTGTAGAGAGAGATTCTATGAGAAATGCAAGTAGTGCAAAAACTTTCAAGTGAGAGAATGGTGATGAATCTCAGCAAATGAAAACCCTAGATGCTTTATATACAATGCCAATGATCACTGATGAAAGAATGAGAGGAAATGCACGTGAGGAATGAGTGAGAGGATGGAATTTGAAAATTGGCAAAACTTGTGTGAGTGAATGATTTATGCGTGCTCTCCCTCTCTCATGTACATGCTCAGCTTCAATTTCACTCATTAATGTTAACTGAATCAATCTTAGCCCTTGGATGTCTTTGTATCATGCCTTTTGAGTGATCTTGCACTTTTTGCCTTTCATGTTTCCAACTTTCCTCATGCACGAATTTTGGATTCTTTCTTGATCCAAATGACCTTTGGGCCATGCCTTGTGATAATATGGCTTTATTTTGCTCAATGATCAGCTTGGAAATGAATTACATGAGTTTTTGCACCATGGTATCAAGTGACATTTCATGTAAAACCCTAAAATGTGCCAAACTTCAAATGATCATAACTTCTCAACCCTAAATGCTATGGACATGTTCTTGTACTTTTTGAAAATGGGAGAGCATAATCTACAACTTTCATATTCAAGGAAAATTCATTTGGAGTCATATTGATTGTGAAAGAATGCTTTGAATTTTAGGGCAAAACTTGCTAAATTTGGAAAGTTTCATTACATGCCACATGCCAAAAATGGAAACCTTTGCAAAACCCCTTGATTCTTGATTTTTGAACTTGCCAAGCCTCTTTTATGACCTTAAACACATCCCTTGACTTGAAAAATAGGATTGGAACCTTTGAATTGCCACAGTTGACTTTTCAGATGCTCAGTTTGACCAGTTTCTTCCTTTGCAAGTAACTAATGAATAGACTGCTGTCGTACCTCGAAAAATACGATCCTCGCGATGGACGTGGAGAAAACAACAGAGTCGCCACCTAATGCTATTTATTCTAATTAAAGAAAAGGGCGATATAGATACAACCTAAATAAAGGATAAGAAAAGGTCAACGAAACCAAATTCTAAGTTCGGGAGTCGGTTACGCAAGGGGAAGGTACTAGCACCCCTCACATTCGTTGTACTCAACGGGAACCTCTTAGTCTAACTATGCGATTAAATGTTGATTAATGTCTTTGTATTCTAAATGTTTGTTAATATGTTTGTTAAAAGGGAAATGAATATTATTATTGTTTGGAGAAGAGATTAAATTTTTTTATTAATGTGCTCGCGAATGATTAAAATCCCTGTGCCTAAATATTCCCTTGTGCAATGGGAAAGCCAGAGCTTCGTAGTTCGTGCTACTACGGTTGACGTTTTTATTGAACAATGGTTTAAAACGCATTCTTCTGCTAAGCATTAACTTATACTCGCGGTGGAGGCTGAAGCGCTAGCTTGTTTGCGAGATAGAAATATTTAAACAATGTTTGTTTTGAAAAATATGTGTGATCTTTATTAAAGTTTTTTAAATGAAAGAGCGAAAGAAGCACAACTCGAGGGCTAGCCTCAAGAGTAGTTCAATTCAAAAACCCGAGGAATGCTAGACTCCTGAGTTTAGTTCTTTGTTGATTAATTATAAAATGATTTGCATTTGTTGGTGAGTTTTAAATTGTATTCCTTCATTGTGAAAGGGCGAATGAAGTACAACTCGAGGGCTAGCCTCAAGAGTAATTCAATTCAAAAACCCGAGGAATGCTAGATTCCTGAGTTTAGTTCTTTCACGATTTTAATTTGAGATTTAGATGTTTTGATAAAGTTTTGGATGAATTAGGGTTATAATATTTTAGAAACGAAGGAGTAAATGAAACACAACTCGAAGGCTAGCCTCAAGAGTGGTTCATTAAAGAACCAGCGAAATGCTAGATTCCGAAGTTCAGTTCCTCGTTAATTAATTAAGATGCGTAAAGTCGTGAAGATGGCGATTACATAGGTGACCGACTTACGTGTGTTCAAATGTAGGCGTATGAATTGTTTTAAATGATTATGTAAGTGGATTCGAATCCTAATTCCTAAAGGTGTTCCTAGTGAAATAGAAACCGGGAAAATAAAGGCGGAAGAAATAAATTGCGTACAAAATAAACGGGATAGGGGTACAAAATAAATTACACGGATTGCGATTAAATAAAGGGTATCATTGTAATTTAACCAAGAGGAAGCGTGTGTGCAGTGTATGAATTAATCGGAACCATTAGAATTTAATATAGTATAAAAAGCGCGAGAAATAAATAAAATAAATAAATAGACTAAATAAAGTGGAATAAATTGTGAAAATTATAAATTAAATAGAATGAAAATAAAATAAACAAATGGCCTCATATTGGTCACGATTAATTGGAAACGATTTATCGTGACTTTTTGTTATATCATCGGCCCAAATAATAATTAAAAGGAAATTGAAAAGCAAAGACACATCTTTTTGAATTTTTAGTTTATCAACAACTAAACAAAATTACAACTAAACTTAAAAACTAAATTTAAATAACTTACTAAACAATAATATTTTTTATATTTTTAAGTGTTAATCACATATATACTTTACTTCTAAGATTAATAAATAAAGTCAACAAAACTATATTTTGAAATTAAGAAACTAAAGTCAATCTAATAGCTTAAACTAATAAGAATTCTTTTAAATAATTGAAATAGATAACAAACTAAAATATAAAATAATAAAGGAAGAATGATACCCACAAACTCCAAAGCTAGCAAATGTTGAGCTTGTTGTGTTGAAGAAATTGAAGGTGTTTTGATGGAGGTTGTTGTTGTAGTGAAAATGATGAATGTTTATGGGTATTGTGCAAGTAAAAAAAAGAATGTTGACTTTTAAAAATATGTAATGAATGTGCTAGATTTTGAGAATTTAAGTGTGATCTTGTTAGTCTAAAATGAGAGAAAGATAGATCTTATTTATAGTGTGAATGAGGTAGGAGTGTTGATGTGGCAATCCATGTGACTTTATGAGAATGATTTTTTATCATTGATAAGTCCAAGTTGGCAATCCATGTGAAGTGTAAGAATGATTTTTAGTCATTGATAAGTCCAAGTTGACAATCCATGTGAAGTGTGAGAATAATTATTCGCCATTGATAATTCTAAATTGGCAATCCATGTGAAGTGTTTGTACTACATTGTAGTGGACCCCACTCATCATTTTTCTTTTTTGAACATGAAGAAAAAACAAAGAAAAGTAGTAATAATAATAATAAATAATATTAATAAAACTAATAATAATAATAAAAGATAATAATAATATAACTAATAATAATAAAGATGATAATAATAATAAAACTAATAATAATAATAATAATAAATTGAAAATGGTTATTAAAAAAAAGAAATTATATTGAATTAAATAAATTGAATTTAACCTAAATCAAAGATAAACTAAATAAATTGAAATTGAAATTAAACTAAATTTAATATAAAATTTAATTAAAATATAAATTAAAATCAAAATTAAACTAAGATCAATTCTAAATAAACTAAAATAATTATCTAAATAGAAATCATAAAAAAATGGTATTGAATGATAAAAATAAGTTAAAAATGCATGATTAATGATTAATTGATTAAAATGCAAAAATGCAAAAATGACTAACTATCAAATAAATCGATAAAAATGCGTCAGATGAATGAATTTTTTTAGAAAAAGTCCGGTCAAAATTTAGGGTGTGAGTAGAAAAGAAGTTTTTTTTTTTGTAACATTCAATGTAGAAGAGGATTAAATATTAGAATACCTAGAATTTTGACCGAATGCAAATGAAATCTAATGTGAATGGATGTATGAAAGATTGAATCATGCAGGGAATGATGACACATGAAACAGGCTAACAAGAGAGGATTCTACTGGGAAAAAGATTTGAGAACACTGAGGATGCAGAAACGGAGATGGGAAGTATTCGAAGTGATAAATCAACATGTTCATGTGTTACTGCTGACACTAAGAATAACAAAAGACGAAAACAAAAGGAAATCTGAAGCGTTGGTTCAACTAACACGGGTGTAGTCAAGTTGACACTTAGGATGAAAGAAAATATTCAAATTGAATGTGCAGTGGCACGATGTGACCAACTGACACTAAGAATAGTAACAAAGAAGAAACAACGTCCATGGATTGGATTGGACAAAGTGGAATAAAAAAATTGACATCCATGGATTGTATTGGATGACAAAGAGGAACAACGTCCATGGATTGGATTAGACGAAGTCGAATAAAAGCTGACATCCATAGATTGTATTGGATGACAAAGAGGAACAACGTCCATGGATTGTATTGGACGAATGTAAAGTAAGATATTTTCAATCACGGCTTTGAACAAAAGGCAAGACATCCAATCATAACTTTAGACAAGGGACACAATATCCAAGATTGGCATTGGATAAGGTGAGCAATGATTTTCAGGAATGGCACTGAAGTTAAAGGAAAATCACTATATTCAGGAATGGAACTGAATATACATACAAAATTTTCAGGAATGACGCTGAAGGTAAAGGAAAATAACTATATCGAGGAATGGCTCTGAATATATAGATAAAACTTTCAGGAATGACACTGAAGGTAAAGGCATATCATTGTATCCAGGAATGGCACTGGAGTTAAAGAAGATATCCAGGAATAACAGTGAAGGAACAAGAAATCCAAGAATGATACTGGAGGCACAAAATATCCAGGAATGGCACTAGAGTGGAAGAAAATATCCAGGAATGGCACTGGAGGAACAAGATATCCAGGAATGGTACTGGAGGGACAAAATATCCAGGAATGGCATTGGATTGGAAGAAAATATCCAGGAATGGCACTGGAGGAACAAGATATCCAGGAATGGTACTGGAGGGACAAAATATCCAGGAATGGCATTGGATTGGAAGAAAATATCCAGGAATGGCACGGGAGGAACAAGATATCTAGGAATGGCACTGGAGTGAAGGAAAGGTAAGCTTGATAGGCACCAAGAACTTGGACTTTTGAAGTAAGGTAAATGTTGACCACAACATGACCTATGAAAATGCAAATGAGGATAAAACATCTTGTTATGCATAGTATATGAACTTGTTATGATGTATAATCAAATGCATGTAATGTAGATACTGACAACATGGCTTTGACTCTTTTGTGGAAATGACAAGATTGGAAGACTGATTCTTCAACACTGTGAGATCACTGTTATTCTTCTCGGGGACTAAGGATACTGATGTTGAACAAACCTTTGCAACACTAATAAATTGTACCAAGTTGATGATCCTTGGAGAAGGGATGAAAAGTTTCCTTAGGGATTCTTCCAATGAATTTCCCCAAATAAGCTGACTATTGTAGATGAGTTGATCGTTGCTTCAACTTGACTGACTCTGAAAATGATTGCCTTATGATGCGCTTGGAAGCTTGCCTCAGTATAAGTCTTGTAAAATGTTTTGGATAAAGCAACTATGAGATGGACTTTCACTGAAAAACAACCTTGACCCGATTCTCAACATGGTCTGGAAGGAACTTGCCCCTGATAGGATCACCAGACCAGTTCTTCACTATTTGAAAATTCCTTGCTAGAAAAGATAGTTTGCGAACAAAAACATTTATACAATCATGGTAATTAAAAGAAAATGCAACTTTTGAAATAAAAATCATTGTTGGAAGAAAATAAAATGAATCACTAGTCAAAACACATGGGTTTATGACATTCACAGTGAAAGGTAAAGCCAAGATATGTACAAAACAAAATGACTTGCAAAGATTTTTTTGGAGTCAGATTACACAACCTTATTGTAGTATACTTTCAGAATAAACTTTGCCTCAATTAGGTCTTTTGAGGGTTGTAATGTGGTCTGGTTTACGGTTTATGAAACAAAGGATAAAGGTTCAAAATTGTGTTTGTACCCACCATTCTTCATGATGAATCTCCAGTCCTACGTTCAGTTGAATCTACACACCTTTATCTTGACAATGTAAGGGTAAAGATGATGATTTGAGGTTCCTGGAAATGACAATCATTTTATTTGGCTTTGATGAATGCTTGCAGTGACCCATTGATTTTGGACATGGTGGTCACTAAATCTTGTTTGTTTGATGTTGAGGGTTTGAGGGCCTCTTTTGCTTGATTTTCCTTTTTTGAACTGATCCCTAACTTTTGTCTAAGTCCTTTTTTGACTTAGCAGGATTTTTGTATTTTTGAAATATTGAAAGCTATGACTGCCAAACCATTGGTTGTAATAGATCATCTTGTAATTCGAATGTGTAATCAAAATAATTGAACAACTACCCTGCCCCAGGTTAAACATAAGTGTTTAGATCCAAAAGAAACTCCTACATCTAGGGTCAAAGTGGTGAACTAGGGATTAACTCCTTATCTCTCCAGTGTTTGGTAATTGAAACAATGCTTGTACATCATCGACAAGATTTTATCCGAAAGCAAACCACAATAGCTATGGGTATTTTTTCATCATCCTCCCTCAAACATTTGCATAATCAAAAGTTTTGAACAAAGGTATATATGTATTTTTGAAATAGAATGTGTAAAGACATAAATAAACAGATGAACTGAATTCAAAAGATTGCAGATGCTCATTTCACTAATCAAAGAAGTACAAACATAATTGAAAGGCGAACAGTTGTTACGAATACAAGGAAAATACAAACATAAAGGAAACAAAGGCCTAGTGACTAATCAATAAACAAGGATAAGTTGTCATGTCTTGAAACACTGGCTTTAGGGATAAATGGTTGAAGTTAATTGAAGCTTCAAGTTGCATGTCATGGCAAAGGATTGTCCTTAAAATTTGGATTGGGATCACAGAAGGAGAGGATCTTGTCTTTGATCAACTCTTTCACTCTTGTCTTCAAATCAAAACAATGTTCCAAATCATGGCCTGCTCCACCCTGATGAAATTCACAATGAAGATTTTCCTTGTAGCCTGATGGGAGAGGATCTGGAGGAGGAGGCATACGCCTAGTGGTTATAAAACCTTTATGAACCAAACCAGTATATAACTCAGTGTACGTCATGGGAATAGGGTCAAAGTGAACCCTATCACGATTCTAAGTTTGTCCAACAGCCGGACATTGAGGAGTTCTAGCTGGTTGGGCAGCAATCTCAAGAGCAACAACAACAACATAAGCTTGAGTATCATGTTGAGCCTTGTATTGAGGTCTTCTACCTGTCGCTCCCCGGACTTTCGTCCCAGTGAAAACGCGAACGGTCGGCGATGTTGGAGGTTGAGGTTGAATAGAGTCGCCAGCAAGGCATTTTTATCCCGAAGGAAAGGTAATGCTGCATAAACCTGGAAGGGTATGGATAAGACGGTTGCGAACCAAAGAAACTGAGAAAGGGGGTTGGTTACGACCTAGGAAGGTATTAGCACCCAGATCGTTCGTCGTACTCGACGGGATCCACGCTTACTTGATTGTGTTTTAAAAGGGGATAATGTTTGTGCTGACTGTGTATGAAAAGCTAGGAATGAAAGTACAGTGTGTCAGTGCGAAAGAGAAAGTGAATGCTCAAAGTTGAGGCATAGAAAAGAAAGCTGAAAAAGGGGGATGACAAAGAGACTTTTGTTCGATAATTGTTAAGTTATGCCTATGTATCCTCTCGTGCAATGAGGAAGTCAGAACACCGTAGTTCGACTCAAAGAGACTGGGATGATTTTGTTGTGAACTGCTTACTTGTCTATGCTCAAGTGTGTGACTCGTCTAGCTCGAGTGCTAACTGTCTTGCATTAGACGGAGGAAGCGAGTTCTCGTTTTCAGAGTGAGTGTGATGAGAAAAGAATCCTGGAGGAGACGTTTATTGTTTTTTTTTGTGTTTTCAGTTTTTTATTGTTTTTGGTGTTTTGCGTAAGATAACGAGCTTAAGCCAAAATCAAGGGTTGTAAACTCATTATATCCTCCCTGATTAGGGATAATGAGCCTACTTAAGCATGAGATGAAGATCTCAACTTAATTACCATGATGATATAGGATTAAGATCATTAACCTACTTTGGAAATTATTAAGTGTTTTTGGGTTTAGTGTTAAGTAATGAGTTTAATCTCTAATCAGGGATTAGTGAACTCATTACACCATCCTAAGAGAAGGATGATAGATGAGAATACTTAAGCTGAGGAAGACTCCTCAACTTAGTCCATGGTTAGGGACTAAATTCATTATATAACAAGCCTTTATTAAAGTGGATTTGAACTAAAGGGTGAGATTAAGAAATGAGTTTTATGTTTGTAAGACTAACTTGAGGGGGACTTGTCCATTGAACACTAGGGTTAGTCCCTCTAAACCAAGAGGAAGAGATGTAACCCTAGTATAAGGCCCAAGTTACAAGCTTAAGTCTTAATAGTTATTAGGTGTTTTAATTAGAAGGTGTAAACAAATTAAAGGCTTAAAACTAAGGATTAAAGTTATACACTCCATCCTAAGATAAGGATGCATGCATAACCCTAATTCAAAGTCCTAAAGCTTTAAGTGTTTAGCATTGATTATGAGATGAGAAAAGAGACTCAAGTAGACTCAAAGGCAAAAGACTAGGGGAGACTATATACAACCCTAAAGTTATCATGCTTGGTTGTTCCTATGGTTCGTGAGGCTTAAAGAGAAGATCTTCAGAAGGCCACCAAGGAAGAGAAGCAGATGAAAAGAGAAGAGAAAGGAAAATAGGTTACTTACTTCCTGAAGAAGATAAGTAACCTAAAAGAAAGAGATAGGAGCAAGGGAGCACAAGTGAAGCAAGTTCACTTCAAAGACATGTAAATATGCAAATGAGGAGAAGAGAAGAGGTGGGATGTGAAGGCAAATCCACATCCCAAACAACTTACCATAAGCCCCTGAAATGTTAGTGTGAATGCAAAATATGTAAAGCAAAAGGAAATAAAGCAAATGAAGATGACATGACCAAGACCAGAAGTGAATATGCTATGCAAATATGTTATGGAATGATGCAAAGACATGTGAGATACTTGTGAATGATCATACAAAGGATGAGATGCAAAACAAACATGTTAGGAGCTTAGAAACACATGGATACACATGAAAAGAAATGAATGCAAAGCATACCAAATGAATAAAGAAATGATCAAGCAATGTTCAAATATGTCCTAAGATGTCTAGGATGACATACAAGTGCATGGAATGTCATGGCAAGTTCATGTGATTGAGATATGCAAAGATGAATGCAAATGAACATGAGAAATTAGGGTTTTATAAAAGTATGAGATGCACATGACCAAAACAGAAGCATACATCATGATAAAAATTTGAAAATGCACTCAAATGAACCCTAACACTCTTGAGATCACTCCCCAAAGATGGAGGTCAGAAGCTAAACCTAGGCAAAGATATGAATTTTCTAAGTTAACTAGGGTTTTTGGGTGGTTCTTCATGAAAAATGCTAAACAATTTGAAAATGCAATGCAAAATTACGAGTTAAATAACCTAGATAGTAAATGCAAAGTATGAAACAATGCAAAAAGAACCAAATGCAAACTCATCATGGTTGATCAGAAATGATTTTTTCAAGTTAGGGTTAGAAAAATGTGAATTTTATAAACCCTAATTCAAAGAAAATTGTGAAAACATGATCAAACCTAAAAAGAAATTTTTGTGATGGGTTTGTAAATTGTTCTAAATGTATGAGAATGCTTCATGATTTTTTGTTGTTGTGATTTTTAGATACCTAAATGTATTTTTAATTAATTAAAATCAATTAATTAATTAAATAAAACATTTAAATGATTTAAAAATACATTTTTAATGCAAAATTTAAAAATAAAAATGTTTTTGAGTTTTGAAAAATATTTGAAATGAAAATACAGAAAATGATGATTTTATAAATATTTTTGCTATTTTAAATAATTGTATGAAAATAAAATGTGAAAAATAAAAAGAAAAATGAAAAGTAATGCAGATGAGTGGTTCAGATTGAAAGATGATGAGATTAGTGGTCCAGATGGTAGGTCAACGTGAGTTAGGGTAGGGCAATCTGATGGCCTAGGTTTAAAATTCCAATTGGCGCGTGATCCTAAGGCTGATATTGCACCTGACTAATTAATCCAAATTAAATAAAATAATTATGATTAGGATTTTAATGAATGATCCTGGCCATCCAAAATGCGCGTTAAGCACAGATCCTAGGGTCCACAGTTAAGTGGCTAATTAATCAGGATTAGCCCTAATTAAACTCAGGTGACCGAAGAAGAACTCCGGTCGTCTTCTCCGGCGTGTCCTCACCTGAGCTCACTCAAAACACCACCCCAAGCCCCCAAAATCTCTAGAATGAATCATCTAACATCCCTAAACAAGAATCCAGCCCCAAAACTCATTTATCATGCATCAAAATCAAGAATCAAGCAATAACATTTTTAGGTTAAAAATTTCAGTACAAAAATACATCCTTGTTTCTCAACCATTTTCAAAAATACAAAGCACATAATGATCAGTGGAGCATGCTCTTTCACATTGGAACTTAAAATAGGAGTTCTGGAAAAATGATTCAAGAGAGCTACTTGAGCTGAAGCTTCTCAGTTTGGTGCTTTCTGGACCTCTTTCTTGTGCAATCCAACCCCTTTGAGTCCCCTGGTGCTATTGAGAAGCTTTGCAAGAGCTTAAATGGCCTCCTTTGAGAGTTTTAGTTCTGCTAAAGCAGAAATCATGTTTTGGTTATGGGGGTTTTCAGGCCATTGTAAGTGGTGCTTTGTGTTCTATGGATGATTTTGAGTTGGTTGGTGGAAAAATATTTGAAGTTTGAGGCTTGTGCAGTGAGATTCAAAGAGATGAATATTTTTGGGGTTTTTGGCAATCTGAGCTTATGGATGGTTTCAGGCTTGTGTGTTTTGTTCTTTTGAGTCCTTAGGGTTAGTATAATTCATTGTGATTGGCCAGAGAGTGGGTGGTGGCACAACTTGATTGGTATGGGTGATTTTGCAAAAAAGTAAAAGTTGTGTCATAGGAGGCATGGTTGTGGTCAGAGGTGATCTAAAGGATGGATTTTCCTCAGCTGAGTTTGTGGAGGACCATTAGATCAGATTTTGTGAGCTGTAATACTTGATGCAAGAGTTTGAACATTTTTTTCATTTTGGCCACTTTGAAAATTTTGAATGAAAAGTCCATGAATTCTTGTGATCCAAGGCACAAATTTGGTCAAGGAAAGTTATGTGATGTTGTTATGATGCTTAGAGATGCATTAGAGGTCATTAGAATGCCTAGAAATCAAAATTGCAAAATTCCCTCTTTGGCACATGCTTGAAAATTATGTGATTTTTCACAACTTTGAAACATCATATCTTGAGTTCTAGGATGAATCAAGAGGAGTTCTTGTACTTTTTAAAAATGGGAAGATCCAATCTACAACTTTCATGTTTAAAGATTTTTCATTTGAAGCCTTTTTATCAAGAAAAAGGAGGTTGAAAATCTTTCCCAAAATGGAAAGTTTTCATTACAAGTCATGTCCAAAAATGGAAAGTTTGCAAATGGCTTGAAATTCTTCAATCTTGTGAACTTCTAACCACTTATAAGATCAAATAAAGATCATAGAACCTCAAATTTATGAAGATGACCTTTTGGTACCTTTGTTGGAGGCCTCAGATGCCCTGATTTTGACTTTTCTTGCACAACAAGTTATCCATTGATCAGATTCCTTCCACAATGAATTTTCTCATAAAACTTGGTACACATGATCCTTATAACATATAAAGACTATGGAATCAAGAATGACCAAAAATGTGAGATTAAGGGTCTCAAACCCAAAACCCTAATTTTAGGTTATCTGTGTAGAAACTACTCAGTTTGCTTGAACACCCTTGCAATGCTTTGTGACATTTTGACTTTTAAGAACCCTGGGGAGAATATTATGATCATGGAACACACATGGACCCTCTTGACAAGCTTCAATGCCTTTGAAATGGCTCATATCACTTCTTGGATTCTCCTGATCACAAACCCTAATTGTGCAACTTATGTAGTGAAACAAATATGCAATGTGAGATGATATGCTTATACAAATGCAATATGAAAGATCATAAGCCATGGTGTGAGAAAAAGGAGAGGAAAAATTTAGGGTGTTTATAGCTGCCCCTATTCAAGCATGAGTTAGTTGTGCAGGGTGTAAGCGCCTGACTTAACAGACAAACAAGATAACTTGTGGTTGAATACCAAGATAGTCTGAAATTTGCACTCTTTATTAAAAGAAGGAAATGGATATAAATTGTAATAGGCAGTATAGTATGAGTATCAAATGAAAGAGATGGAGGACGACCACCGAGAAGAGGACGACTGTTGGGGATAAAAAATTGTAAGTAAAGCAATGACGGGGACATCCATCATGTTGGGAAATAAAGAGACCGCGACGGGGACGGCCATCGGGTAAACTGATGAAGGACGATCATCAGGATAAAGAAAAAGACCACGAAGGGGACGGCCATCGGGTAAAGAAATAAAACTCTTTGGGGATTAAAGAAATGAGGAAAGCACTGACGGGGACGGCCATCAGGTTAAAGGGTAAATAAACCGCGACGGGGACGGCCATCGGGTAAAAGAATAAATGAAATAATGATGAGGGACGGTCATCAAAAGGTGAAGGACGATCACCTAGAAGGGGACGGCTGCTGAAAATATATCGCGACATAGGACGAATGTCGGATAGAAGGTTCCAAGAATGGGGATTCCACTGGGAGAAAGGATGGGGGACGGTCATTCAAAGGTGAAGGATGATCACCTGGCAGGGGACGGCTGCCGAAAATATCACGAATGGATAGAAAAGTTGTTTTGTTGGTGACTTACTGGGGAATGGTAAACACGGACGAGTGCTTACGCTTTAAAATAAACGGTATAAGTGTTTGACAGTGTGTATAGACTAAAGATGCAGACGAGCATCCTTAGGACCAGGATACGGATTCTGATGTTTAAAGGCGATTGGCTCGAACCTGGCTTATGATCAGGCAAATGTTTGATTTTTTCCGTAATGCTCCGTATTAGACGGAATGTGTAACACGGTGGGAGAACTGACTTTAGTTATGTTGCGGATAGCAAGAGTCGCCACCGACTTTTATTTTATCCAAAGGAAAGGCATAAAAGAACAGGAAAGACCTTTTAAAAGATTTTTGGGTCCGGGGGGTAGGTTATGTAAAGGGAAGGTGTTAGCACCCTTTACATCCATGGTTATCCATGGGCTCTTAGTTACTTAGCTCACTTTAAAATGTTTTTGAAAATGTGAAGTGTGTGAATAGAAATTTTCATAAGAGTTTGATAATGATCCATGTACGGATGCGTAAAAAACTTGTGTTTGAAAATTGTTTGAAATTGTGAAATGTTTGAAAAGTTTTTGAATAGTGAGCAAGTAACTATGAGGAACCTACCCTAAGTTTAAGTCTTTTCTGTTCTTGAATCCTTTAAATGGTAAGACTATCCCTATTATTAAGGAATAGGTAGTCATTACCTTGGATGTGAGGGACATATGAAGGGACATCTGTTTATGTAGGCAACTGTAGGGTGTATTAAGCATTTTTTGGAGGGACTGTCATCATTATTCGAAAGGGACAAGATCATTACGAAGGCAACCATTAAGGGACTTGATCTTTTATTGTTAAGGGACTAGATGACTTTACTTTGAGGGACTTTGCTTTATACACCCTACTTGACCTGTTTGATTAGGCAACATGAGAGGTACCCCTAAGGAAGTGAGATGGCGATCAAAGATCGACTTACGTGTGTGAGTGTTCAATTTAATATTTATCTTTTATAATCAAGTGATCTAAATTAATTTTAAATAACATACAAGTTTACACTCCCTATTTACTAACCATAGCAATAAAAATAAATAATTTAAACATTATAAAGATATTTACACCAAGGAGCAATTACAACAATGATAAATAAGCAATTTAAATAAAGCAAAATATATAATAATAATAAAAATTGGGTTAGTGAAATAATAATAATAACAATTTTAAAATTAAATGGGGTTAGCAATAAACATGATTAATAATAATAATAATAATAAGCAAAAATATTATAATAAACAAAAGTTAAAAATTAATGAGGAAATATGAACAATTATATTAATTATAAAATTTTAAGTTAAGTATAAATTATAAAATTAATTATGAACATAAAAATAAATTATAATTATAAAAATTAAATTAGCAATTTTAAACATATAATAGAAATTATTTACATGTATATTTAATTATAAACAATGATAAGATATTTATATATTATACAAAATAAATTAAAATTTTTTTAACATATTTATGTACAAATTAAATTAAATATAAATAATAATATTAAACAAGAATAGAAAAAGAAATTAGGGTTTTTGAATTGTTTTAGAAAAAAATAAATTAGGGTTTATAATATAATTAAGGTTTTAAGTTAACATACAATATTAATTTAATAAATATATACATATTATAATTTAAGTACATAATAATAAAAAACTAATTCTAGAATTTAGAAAATAATTTTGGAATTTAGAAAATATAAGATATTTATATGTTATTTTATATAATTATTTCTAATTAACATTAATATAATTAACAAAACAAATTAAACAAAAATAAAAAAAAATTGGAACTTACCTGGCTGGGGTTTGAACCCAGCACCTTTAGCTTGCCATCAGCAACATATACCACCAGGCTGCCAGCGCGCAGGTGATAGAAGAATGAGCCAAATTGTTTTTATGCCTTATCCTGAAAAAATCACAAAAAAAGAAGAAAAACCAAAAGGCCTGGGGGATTCGAACCCAGGACCTTCACAGTATCACACAAATACATTACCATCCCAGCTAGGTGAGCGCATCTGATAATATAGTGACTATAATGCATAATATATGAAACTTCATGATTAACCTGAAAAAATAAGAAAAATTGTACAAAGCCAGGATTCGAACCCAGGCTTGCAGGCAGTATACACGCGCGTCTTACCATCTGAGCCAACCAGCATTTGTGATACAAAATAGAAACAATTACATTATAATATATCTCATCAATTCAAATTCAAAAACGCGCGCGCAGGAATCATCTTCTTCCTCAGAAATTCGTAGGTTTACCTGCGAATCACATATACCTCTCAATATGCAACGATTCATCAAATTAAACATATGGTTATGATCACCACACTTCACACAGTTCATTTATGTCCTTTAAATTAATTTATATGGTCTAAATCAAAGAACCCTAATTATGGTTCAAGAACCCTAACAATGGCCGTTTGCGATTTAGGTCCTCATCCTTCAATTTCTTTGCCCAGAAACGTTCTATACAACATCACAAACATGATTAGACAAACAAAATTCATTAAAATGCATTGAATTAGTGCAATCGAAAAAAAATTGTTCATGATAAAGAATGCTTCGGGTTATGCTATGTGGATGGTTTTGGATGCAACCAAGCATTGGTTTCCACTCAATGATGTCTAATGATCATGTCTATGTTCTCAAATTACCTTCAAATGCCCTGGAAGATTGAAACCGAATTTGAGTTTTTGGATGGTTTTTTGATTTGTGAAACTTACTCTTGGAGGCTGCAAATTCGTCTCTTGTGATAGGGTTGCATTGTATACTTATAGAGTGATCAATTTAGGTCAAAAAATTGGATACTTGTGTAGAAGATTTGATCCAAAAAGATTTAAAATGATAAGCCTTTAAAAGTCAAATATTTTTGTATAAACACTTGCTATTTTAAGACAATCATTGTAACTCCCATATCAATTTGATCCAAGACATATTTATGATTTTCTAGAAGCTTAATCATATTTAAATCTTTGATTTTCATATTTTATTTTAATTTAAAATGATTTTAAATGAATTAAATCAAAATAAATAAAAATAAAATAATAAAAAATCTGATTTTTGATGACTTGGGTCGTGCATGAAGTTATAGTGTGGATTGGGTCATCATTTGGCAAGCCCATTTGGAAGAAATTGGTTTTAGACCTCCATTTTCTTCATAAACCAACCAAAAATTTCCCAACTTTGCAAGGGCACACATCCTTCAATTTTAATGCTATGAGGGTGTTCTTGGACATTTTGGAAAGCTTGAAGAGTCCTCTAACCAACCCCACTGGTTTCATGTCCATATCATTTACCATTATCAAGTTATGCCCTTTTGAAGTTGTTGACCTTTTGTTGACTTTCAAAAGGACCTATAATGTCTTAGCTCATACCTTCCAAATGAAGCATTTTTGGGCTTGGCTTGTGAGACACAAAGTTGTAGAGAATTCAATTTCCTTCAAAATGAGCTTTGGATGGAGACTTGTTGATGAAGCATGTGAAAGTTATGGCTGGTCAAAGTTCAGTTGACTTTTACTGAGGAAACCCTAATTTAGAAACTCCTGATTCTTGATGATCTGAAATCTCCTTGATGAATCATGATCAACCCTTGATCAAATGATGAATTTCACTTCATATAATTGATGTTGGCAAAAAATCATGAAGTTTGACTTTGGTTTGACCACAGTTGACCTCAGTTTGACTTTTTAACTGCTTTGACTGATTTTGACTTATCTGATCATCTGACTGAGCAAACCTTTGAGAAAAGTCTTGAAACTTGTCATGGGGGTTCTTAAACACATATAAGATGTTATGAAACTCACTTGAAGTCTTGGAAGTCCATTTAGCCTGATTAAAGTCAAAACCCTAGTTTTGGATGCACTGCTTAGGAGGTGCATTGTCTGAGGGAATTGTCAACTCTTCTGACCAATTGTGAACTTTGTGAACTTTGTGAACCATCATAAAATGTCTTGTGAACCTCATGGAAGGTATTGTGACCCTTGTGAACCTTGTGAACCTCATAAAGTATCTTGTAGACTTCATGAACCTCATGAAAGGTCTTGTAAGCATTGTGAATCTTGTGAACCTTGTGAACCTCATAAAGTGACTTGTAGACTTCATGAACCTCATGAAAGGTCTTGTAAGCATTGTGAATCTTGTGAACCTTGTGAACCTTCTTAGCACACAAAGTCTTGTATTGTGAGGGCAAATTTTAGGGTGCAACAGCTGCCCCTGTTCAATTTTCTGAAACCTGAGGGGTTAGATTGGTATATGTGCCAGTCGTGACCTGGAAGGTTGAAGGGGATTGAACACAAAAGCCCAAAAATTTGCACTCACCGGTGCGTAAACTGATATTGATGGTTGGTTATATATGCTTGAGTGGGCTTAAAGATGCCACTTGGAGAAAAGTTCTTCAGATACATTTCAGGAGGATAAAGCAATCCTGAGGTAATAATATGATTTCAGGAGGATAAAGCAATCCTGAGGTACAAGAAGCTGTCAGGAGGATAAAGCAGTCCTGAGGTAATAATATGCTTTCAGGAGGATGAAGCAATCCTGAGGTAGTGATGATAGCTATCAGGAGGATGAAGTAGTCCTGAGGTAATAATATGATTTCAGGAGGATAAAGCAATCTTGAGGTACAAGAAGCTGTCAGGAGGATAAAGCAGTCCTGAGGTAGTGATGCTTTCAGGAGGATAAAGCAATCCTGAGGTAGTGATACTTTCAGGAGGATAAAGCAATCCTGAGGTATTGATAATATGCTTCCAGGAGGATAAAGCAATCCTGAGATAATGATACGCTTTCAGGAGGATAAAGCAATCCTGAGGTAGTGATATGCTTTCAGGAGGATAAAGCAATCCTGAGGTAGTAATATGCTTTCAGGAGGATAAAGCAGTCCTGATAGCCACAAGTTGTTGATGAAGTTTGTCTGCTGGAGAATTTAACCTGAAAACAAGGTAGCATTCTATATGATAATATTAGCTTATGCGTTATGTATGCATGTATAATATGATGCACTTAGGTAATGTATTATGTATCTATGGATATGTATGTTATGGTATGATATAAATGATGTATGTATGATATGATGCTGCCGGAAGCGTCTGGATATCTTCGTATAACAACTGATGGCCAGGGAAAATAAATCCCGATTTGTTGCTGAAGGATATGAGGAACTTGTTCCTGTCTTATAAGGTATACATGACCTCTCGTCTGCTGGGGATAGCAAGGTATATATAACCTCCCGTCTGCTGGGGATAGTAAGGTATATATAACCTTCCGTCTTCATTTGATAGTAGGGTATACATAACCTCCCGTCTTCGTTCGTCGTACTCTTATTGGAAAGTAAATTCCCGAATATCCGTATGAGGATAAAAGAGATGGATATAAATTCTAGGGGAGACGTGACTATATGAAGATGGATTTGTTTTGCTGAGGGTTTGTAACTGTATTGTAAAGATGAACCGGCGAAGCTTCGTTGAAATCCTTCCCTCGTTCGTCCTTAGTAAATACTATTACTGCATTTTCATGCATTTTTGGTAAACATCAATCATATTAAGCATTCATGCATTTCTGGTAAACATCAATCATATTCAAAAGCATAATACATTCGAACACAACCAATGGACGTTTCGCTTATGTAAATAGGGTAAAAGTAAATCTGGATTCAAAAATGGAATTTTATTTATATCAAAGAGTGACCCATACATGGGTAAGTTTGTACAAGGAAACATAAACCCTAGTAAGAGGATTTTGTCACAAAGATTTTACAAAACAAGGAGAATCAGCTATGTGGGAAATAATCCTATTGAGTTCCAATTCTACTATTGCCATTATCTTCAAGTATATCATCTTCTGCTGTTGAGACGGAAATGATTGGATTGAGCTTTATCTGTTCGAGCTTGAGTAAGTATCACAATTGGTTGCAGTTTCATGGGTGATCCAAACAAGACATAGTCATACGCTTTAATCCCTAACTTTTGCCTGGATTGCCCTTTCAGGTTTTCAATCCACCGGGATACCCTTTTTTGCCCAAGCCGCCTTTTCAGGTTTTCGACTTGCCGGGTGTACATCTTTTTATATATATCCCTAATTTTTGCCCAAAGCCTTTTGGTTTGCCGGGATGCCCTTATTTTTGCCTAGGCCTGTCAACCTAGCGGGTCTCTTTTCATGCGTAGTATTTTTTAACTATGTCTGCGTTTACAGGCAGTGGGAAGTCTTCACCATCCATAGTAGTAAGTATCATGGCACCTCCTGAGAACACTGTCTTGACTAAAAATGGTCCTTCATATGTTGGAGTCCATTTGCCCCTAGGATCACCCTGTGGTAATATGATACGCTTGATTACCAAGTCACTAGCCTGATATACCTTTGGCTTAACTTTCTTGTTAAAAGCTTTGATCATTCGTTTCTAGTACATCTGGCCATGACAAACTGCTGCTAACCTCTTCTCATCAATCAAATTTATCTGGTCAAGTCGAGTCTGAATCCATTCATCTTCATTCAAGCCTGCATCCTTCATAATTCTTAAGGAGGGAATCTGAACTTCAATGGGCAGAACTGCTTCCATACCATAAACCAAGGAGAATGGGGTTGCCCCTGTTGAAGTACGTATTGTGGTACGATAACCATGAAGAGCAAATGGTAACATCTCATGCTAATCCTTGTAAGTAACAGTCATCTTCTGTACAATCTTCTTAATGTTCTTATTAGCAGCTTCAACTGCCCCATTCATCTTCGGACGATACAGAGAAGAGTTGTGATGCTTAATCTTGAACTGCGTGCAGAGATCAGTAATCATAGTATTGTTCAGATTAGAGCCATTGTCAGTAATAATCCTTTCAGGGATGCCATACCTACATATGAGATTATTCTTAATGAATCGAGCCACAACATTCTTGGTAACAGATGCAAATGAAGCTGCCTCTACCCACTTAGTAAAGTAATCAATAGCAACCAGGATGAAACGATGCCCATTAGAAGCAGTAGGCTTGATCTCACCAATCATATCAATGCCCCACATGGCAAAGGGCCAAGGAGCAGTCAACACATTCAATGGTGATGGAGGTACATGGACTTTATCAGCATAAATTTGACACTTGTGACAAGTTCTGGAGTGTTGATAGCAATCAGCTTCCACGGTAGACCAATAGTAACCTGCTCTCAATATCTTCTTTGCCATAGTATGACCACTAGAATGAGTGCCAAAAGTCCCATCATGCATCTCTTCCATAATTTCTGTAGCTTCCTTCTTATCCACACAACGGAGCATAGTTGAATCATGATTGCGCTTGTACAGAATCCCATTACTCAAAAAGAACTTAGCAGAAAACCTTCTCAGAAACTTCCTATCTTTGACAGTTGCCCCTTCAGGGAACTTCTGAGCTTCAAGATATCTTTTTACTTCATAGAACCAAGGCTTCTCCTCTGCCCCTTCAGTGTCAATCTCATTGCAGTATGCAGGCTTTTCAAATCTATCAATAGTAATCTTGGGAGCTTCATCATCCCAGCTGATCTCAAACATGGATGCCATGGTGGCCAAAGCATCTGCCAACTGATTCTCTCTTCGTGGAATATGTCCAAAAGTGATCTCTTTGAAATGTGGGATCAAAGACAACACATGCTCTCTGTAAGGAATGAGGTTATCATGCTTGGTATCCCAATCTCCTTTAATCTGACTTACTACTAGGGCTGAATCTCCATACACATCCAGGAACTGAATCTTCATATCAATAGCAGCTTTAATACCCAGGATACATGCCTCATACTCAGCCATGTTATTAGTACAATAGAAACAAAGTCTGGCAGTAATCGGGGTATGACAACCTTCAGGGGAACTGATCACAACACCAACACCATTACCAAGTGCATTAGAGGCACCATCAAAAACCATAGTCCATCGGGATCCTTGTTCAGGTCCGTCATATTGTCCAGGTTCTTTGGTAATAATCATAATGTCTTCATCAGGAAACTCAAAACTCATTGACTGATAATCATCCACTGCTTGATGAGCCAAATGATCAGCTACAACACTTCCCTTAATGGCCTTCTGAGTAGTATACTGTATATCATATTCTGTCAAGATCATTTGCCATCTTGCAATTCTTCCAGAGAGAGCAGGTTTCTCAAATATGTACTTGATTGGATCCATCTTTGAAATCAATAAGGTAGTATGGGTCAACATATACTGTCTTAGTCGGCGAGCAGCCCATGCCAAAGCGCAACAAGTTTTCTCGAGCAGTGAGTATCTTGTTTCACAGTCGGTAAACTTTTTGCTAAGGTAGTATATTGCCTGCTCTTTTCGACCAGACTCGTCATGTTGCCCCAATACACACCCCATTGAGTTGTCTAACACTGTTAAGTACATAATCAAGGGTCTTCCATCAACTGGTGGCATCAAAATTGGAGGTTCTAGCAGGTATCTCTTGATTTCATCAAAGGCAGTCTGGCACTCATCATTCCACTCCATCACCTGATCTTTCTTCAACAACTTGAAGATTGGCTCACAGATGGCAGTCAATTGGGAAATAAATCTTGCAATGTAATTCAATCGTCCCAAGAAACCTCTAACCTCCTTCTCAGTACGGGGAGCTGGCATCTCTCGTATAGCTTTCACTTTTGCAGGATCCACTTCAATACCTTTTCCACTGACTATGAATCCCAGGAGCTTTCCAGACCTAACTCCAAAAGTACACTTATTTGGGTTCAATCTCAACTTGTATTTCTTCAACCTCTCAAACAATTTATGCAAATGATCAAGATGCTGCTTTTCATTCTGGGACCTGGCTATCATATCATCCACATATACCTCTATCTCATGATGAATCATATCATGAAACAAAGCCACCATAGCACGCTGATATGTTGCCCCTGCATTCTTCAAACCAAATGGCATCACCTTATAACAAAAAGTGCCCCACTGTGTAACAAAGGTTGTCTTCTCCATATCTTCAGGTGCCATCTTGATCTGATTGTAACTAGAGAAACCATCCATAAAAGAGAATACCTTATGCTGAGCAGTGTTGTCTACCAGAACATCAATATGAGGAAGTGGGAAGTCATCTTTGGGGCTGGCCTTGTTCAAATCCCTGTAGTCCACACACATACGTACCTTACCATCTTTCTTAGGTACCGGCACCACATTTGCAACCCACTGAGGATAAGAAGACACAGCTAAGAACCCTGCATTGAACTGTTTCATTACCTCTGCCTTGATCTTTTCTGACATCTCAGGACGCATACAACGAACCTTCTGCTTCTTCGGACGACAATCTTCTTTCACTGGTAAACGGTGAACCACAATGTCTGTATCCAACCCTGGCATATCTTCATAAGACCAAGCAAAGATCTCCACATAGTCACGTAACATCTGAATCAACCTGCTCTTGACACTATCCTCTAAATCAGCCCCTATCTTGACCTCTTTCCTGTTTTCTTCAGTTCCCAGATTTACAACTTCGACTGGCTCTTCATGTGGCTGTATGGCTTTCTCTTCTTGTTGTAACAACCTAGCAAGCTCTACAGGTACTTCACAATCGTCCTCATTTCCGTCTTCAGTTTGATAGATCGGATTCTCGAAATTATAATTGGCAATAGTAGAACTGTTATCAACAGGATCCAGAGTGGATGAGGATCTGCATTTTAGTGATGTGGGTGTGTGTAAGAACACATAGCTGATAAAGCAAAAATAAAAGAAAAGAAAGACAAGGAACACAATATTTACTAAAACGAAACGTCCACTGATTTTATTGAATGAAGTATGCAAATGAAATGACAGCCCGTAACAAGCACACCATTGTGCCCCGGGTAAGGCACAAGGCTTAAGAGTTTTATTGTTCAAGAAATTACAAACTTAAAAGCAACAACACAGTAATAGTATTTACTCCTGACTAAAGGAGATAGGGATAACATCTTCAGCTTTCCAATTATTGAGTCCAGCGCCCACAGTAGGAAAAATCCAAGCATCCAAGTTGTAGTCTTCATCATAGTCTCCCACAGCATTGATCTGATCTTTCATAACCCCTTGATTGGTGATACGAACAGCACGAGCACGACGAACAGCCTCATGGGACTCTGCAGTGAAACCCAAACCAAATTTGTCAGACTTGTATGGGATATCAGGAAGCTGTCCCCAAATAGTACAACCACCTTCATCCACTACAGCTCTAGCATCTTTGAGGGAGGCCATGGCCATTGTTGGAGGTACTCTGGTGACCACAGGAACTTTCTTGGCAACCGGAGGAGCTACATAATCATTAACAATCCAAGGAACCACTTCAAATGTCTGACACGGAGTTTCAACGTATTCACCTTCCACTTCCAGATACTTGAAGGTATTCACATGGCTGACAAAGTATTCTTCTTCTCCATAGACAGTAACAACCTTTCCTTCTACCGGATATCTCAGCTTCTGATGTAATGTAGAGGTTACAGCACCTGCCCCATGGATCCAGGGACGACCAAGTAGACAAGAGTACGAAGGACGAATATCCATCACATAAAATGTAGCATTAAAAATCTGAGAACCAACTTTGATGGGCAAGTCAATCTCTCCATGAACCACTCTTCTAGAACCATCAAAGGCCTTCACCACTATATTACTGGGTTTCAGCACAACATCTTCAGGACTCAGCTTACTCAGGACTTCTTTGGGCAACACATTCAGTGAGGAACCATTGTCTATCAATACATGTGATAGGGTAGTGCCCCTGCATTCAATTGAGATGTGCAGGGCCCTGTTATGATCCCTCTTGGCAGGAGTCAGATCAGCATCAGAAAACCCTAACCCATTATCATAGGTCAAGTGAGCAACACAATTCTCAAACTGGTCAACAGAAATTGCATTGGGTACATGAGCAGTCTTCAGAAACTTAATCAAAGCTTTGGCATGAGCCTCAGAACACAACAACAATGACATCATAGAAATCTTGGAGGGAGTATGCCCCAACTGATCAACAATGTCATAATCACTCTTACGAATGATCTTCAATACTTCTTCCATTTGCTGAGAGAGATCATCAACAGCTGGCACATCAGTAGGTATAGGCTCAATAACAGGACCTTTGCCCCGAGCATCAGTGGTGGAAGTAGCAGCAGGAGTAACTGCATTCTTGGAAGTAACTGGTGGAGAGAAGACTCTTCCACTTCGTGTGATCTTACTAGATCCAACAATATTGTCAACATCAACAGGCATATCAGCTAATGGTTCCTGCTTAACACCATGGATATAAACATCAGACCCATAGTGCCAAGGCACAACTTTATCAGACGTATACGGAATAGGACCAGGAGTGGTAATGACCAGAGGAGCCACTCTAGCTTCAGCAACAATCTTCACAGGGCCTTCAGCAGTAATCTTGATTGGACCCTTATGAGTGATTTTAACAGGTCCCTTTGAAGTGATCCTTACCGGTACTTTATCAACCATATCAACCTCTTCAATCTTCTTACCTTTAGTAATATGATCCACCATACTCTCTATAGACGATGGAGTCCTTTCAAAAACTATGGTATACTTATCCATGAGACGTTGAATTCCATCTCTCAATCTCCAGCAACTATCCGGCTTATAGGTACAATACAAACAATCTTCACGACAACCTGGAAAGAGCCCAGCTTGTACTAACCTTTTCTTGATGACAGACAATGGTGTGGTCAACTCTGCAACTGAATAGATATGTAAATCTTCATCAATGGCATTGACAGTCTTCTCATGATTTGGCATGGGAGCAGTAATCACATTTGGAGTACCCGGAGGGTCAAACTCAATCTCTCCAGCCTCAATCATATCTTGAATTTTGTTCTTCAAGACCCAGCAGTTATTAGTATCATGTCCCTGACAGTTTGAGTGATATGCACATCGTGCATTGGGGTTGTACCTGGGTGAGGTAACATTAGGATTCTGAGGAGCCTCTTTCAAAGTGATAAGTTCATCCTTCAACAAGTGTGGCAATGCCTGAGCCATTGACATGTTGATCTTCGTGAACTGCCTTCTAGCCCTCTGTTGATTGCCCTATGGCTGCTCTATTGTTGCAGGAGTTGGATTTGAAATATGAACTGCACTAACAGACTGATGCCTTCTATTACGATCAGGTTGACCATAAACAACATTGGATTCTTTCTTCCCAGTGGGAGGCTTCTTTGCAGCACCTGATGAAGAAGTACCCACCTGGATCTTGCCATTCTTTATACCATTTTCCACTCGCTCTCCTGTCATTATCAACTCAGTGAAGCCAGATGATGAGCTTCCAATGAGATGACTGTAAAACGGGCCATTCAGCGTACACATGAACATATCAACCAATTCCCTGTCAGTTAAAGGGGGTTGAACTCTTCCAGCTAAATCTCTCCACTTCTGAGCATACTCCTTGAAACTTTCTTTGGCACCCATAGACATGCTTTGCAGCTGCATGCGAGTGGGAGCTAAATCAGCATTGTATTGATACTGCTTATAGAAAGCTTCAGCAAGATCATTCCAATCCCTGATGTTGACACTTTCCAATTGATAATACCACTCTAACTGAGCTCCAGATAAGCTCTCTTGGAAAAAATGGATCCACAACTTCTTATCAGCAGTGTGAGGTTGAATTCTTCTGACATAAGACCTCAGATGCAGCTTGGGACAAGAGACCCCATCATAAAGAACAAAGGTAGGAACCTTGAAACCAATGGGTATGACAACCCCAGATATCAGACTCAAATCTTCAAAATCCAGCCCAGAAGATTTCTGCAACTCCATAGCATCCATTCTATCCACCAGCATCTTGAATTTGTCTTCATTAGGCTCATGGTAGTAATTAGCCTCAAAATCAGAGTCCCCCATAGTGTTGTGGAGACTGCCTCCCTCTTTCTCAGATTCTTCAGATTCATAGTCTTCAACCTGTTCTTTGGTCTTGACAGGACCTCTGAACCTTCTTCCCATGTTGATCAGGCCACCTGACCTTCTAGTCTTCTTAGTCTTTTTGGCCAGCAGTGTCTTCAATTCATCCTGCCCCTTGGACAGGTTCAGGATCAGCTCTTGGAACTGTGCATTCTGTGCCTGGAGATCCTTAACTGTTTGTTCAAGAGCCATTACTGAAATAAACAGTGAGAAGATGAGAAACCTGTGCACAAATAAACCTGTGATGCAATGATATGATATGTGAATGCATATGCAATGTTTTCAAGGACCGCAGGATTTAAATTTGCTTAAACAAACAAGAAGGTAAACTTTTATTAGTAATAAATTTGTTTTTCCTCTTGGGTTTACAAAAAATGAAATGAAATAGATACAAAAGATGGGGTTTTAAGTCTCCCATGGACGTTTCCTCTTTGTGTTGAGGTATGAGTTGAGATTCCGCTCCTCGTGAAGTTGCTTTGTTAGTTCCAGGATTCTTTCTTGGCTTGCCTTGTAATGAGCCTCAAAAGTATCCCTTTGCTCCTTCAATTGGATCCAGGATCTCTGCAAGTCTTCCATGTCAGTAGGCATGTCTGGGTGAAAGATGGTATAAGCAGTATCTCCTTCAGCAACAGGTTCCATGGTAACTGGTAGGATAGCAGGATATGGCATCATGAGAGTCTGAGCACAAGATCGCACCCATCTAAGATAAGCCTCCATAGGAATAGTGTACTTAGGCTCCAAAGTCTTGCTGTCAACCCTGTTTACTTTTCCCCATGCTCGTATGAATCTCTGACAGTAACCTTGAAGATCGTTGTCGTAGTCAAACACAATGCCCTGAATCAACATGTCATGTGGACCCTCACTCCGAGCGTAACCAAACTGTCGTAAAGCTAGAGAGGGGTTGTAGGTGATGCCTCCTCTTATGCCTAGAAGTGGCACATTAGGGAATTCCCCACAACGGTCAATGATAGTGACATTCTCCATAGATCTGGAGCACCAATGGATATCTGAATGCGAGAGTGACATGATCCTCTTGGACCACCTGAACCCTTGCTCATTCATCATCACTGAGCGAGGAAGGTGAGAAATAAACCACCTAGAAAGCAAAGGTATGCAGCACATCAAAGTTCCTCGTGCCCTTGTAGTACGAGTATGAAGAGAATGTAGGATGTCTCCAAGCAATGTAGGCACTGGATTGTGACTCAGGAAAATGTTGATGGCATGAATATCTATGAACTGATCTGGATTGGGGAACAATACTAAGCCATATATCAGCAAGGCTAAGATCTCCTCAAAAGCATCATAGCTCATGGCCTTCAATAACATCTGAGCTTTATCCATTAATACCTTGGCAAGAATACCCTTAACTCCGCTTCTCGTTTCTAGAACAATGTCAGACTTCTTCAGATGTAGAGTTGCAGCAATAACCTCTGGTTTAAGCTCCTTCTCCAAGCCTGTGAAGGGTCTTTGACCAAGAACAGGTATACCCAGAAGTTTAGAGAACTCTTCCATTGTAGGAACCAGCTGGTAGTCAGGGAATGTAAAGCAATGGTGCTTAGGGTCAAAGAACTGAAATAGGACACTCATCATGTCTTCATTGAACCCTGAAGTGACTAGATCCAATAGGTGACCATGTCTCTTGATGAACTGGGAGTGATCAGACACTTGAGAAACCAACTCTTTAAGCTTAGCAGGTATGCCCACAAAGTTGATCCTGATGGTGTTTCTACGAGCAGAAGCCATGACCTGCAACAAAGAACAAAGATAAATCCTTTGGTCCTTGAAATGGTTAGTGAAAATGCTATGCTTATGATGCATGATAATGTCATGATGTTATGCTCAATCACAAACATGTGGCACACACAAACAAGTCACACCATAGCCCTAGGTTTAAAGGCTTGCATGAGGTTCAAAGGTAAGTACCCTCCCCTGAAGTTAGTTGGTTCATCCTGTCCTACAAAGTAACCAGGTTCTAAGGGATCTCAATATCATTGATCCTTCACAAGGGTGGTTGTTCAGTAGGCAACTTACTTGCCAACCAAAACCCTCCAAGTTTAGGATCTCAATGAGCGTAGTATCGAGTATCAACCAAATTCAGTCTTCACCAAAGCCGGCTATCTCACTACTTTTCTAAAGGCCAAGATGGGATAACTAGGGTTCTAAAAGTTAGTTAGTGCATTGACAACATATGGCAGCCTCATATTATCCTCAACATGACTTAAGGAACATAAGCACCAACCAAGAAGTCACACTAACTATGGCCACCAGATCAACCATATCGGTATACGTCGTACAGTTTCCTTGGTCTATTGCCATTTACCTAAGGTACACTAGATCCGGGTTAGGATCTTTCACACATAAGAGAACCCAACAGATAAGTATAAAGCAAACAAGGCAAACAATTTAAAGTGATCTAATTCCTAAGGGTACCCCTCTTTTATTACTATCCCCAGCAGAGTCGCCAGTTCTGTAACACGGTGGGAGAACTGACTTTAGTTATGTTGCGGATAGCAAGAGTCGCCACCGACTTTTATTTTATCCAAAGGAAAGGCATAAAAGAACAGGAAAGACCTTTTAAAAGATTTTTTGGGTCCGAGGGGTAGGTTATGTAAAGGGAAGGTGTTAGCACCCTTTACATCCATGGTTATCCATGGGCTCTTAGTTACTTAGCTCACTTTAAAATGTTTTTGAAAATGTGAAGTGTGTGAATAGAAATTTTCATAAGAGTTTGATAATGATCCATGTACGGATGCGTAAAAAACTTGTGTTTGAAAATTGTTTGAAATTGTGAAATGTTTGAAAAGTTTTTGAATAGTGAGCAAGTAACTATGAGGAACCTACCCTAAGTTTAAGTCTTTTCTGTTCTTGAATCCTTTAAATGGTAAGACTATCCCTATTATTAAGGAATAGGTAGTCATTACCTTGGATGTGAGGGACATATGAAGGGACATCTGTTTATGTAGGCAACTGTAGGGTGTATTAAGCATTTTTTGGAGGGACTGTCATCATTATTCGAAAGGGACAAGATCATTACGAAGGCAACCATTAAGGGACTTGATCTTTTATTGTTAAGGGACTAGATGACTTTACTTTGAGGGACTTTGCTTTATACACCCTACTTGACCTGTTTGATTAGGCAACATGAGAGGTACCCCTAAGGAAGTGAGATGGCGATCAAAGATCGACTTACGTGTGTGAGTGTTCAATTTAATATTTATCTTTTATAATCAAGTGATCTAAATTAATTTTAAATAACATACAAGTTTACACTCCCTATTTACTAACCATAGCAATAAAAATAAATAATTTAAACATTATAAAGATATTTACACCAAGGAGCAATTACAACAATGATAAATAAGCAATTTAAATAAAGCAAAATATATAATAATAATAAAAATTGGGTTAGTGAAATAATAATAATAACAATTTTAAAATTAAATGGGGTTAGCAATAAACATGATTAATAATAATAATAATAAGCAAAAATATTATAATAAACAAAAGTTAAAAATTAATAAGGAAATATGAACAATTATATTAATTATAAAATTTTAAGTTAAGTATAAATTATAAAATTAATTATGAACATAAAAATAAATTATAATTATAAAAATTAAATTAGCAATTTTAAACATATAATAGAAATTATTTACATGTATATTTAATTATAAACAATGATAGGATATTTATATATTATACAAAATAAATTAAAATTTTTTTAACATATTTATGTACAAATTGAATTAAATATAAATAATAATATTAAACAAGAATAGAAAAAGAAATTAGGGTTTTTGAATTGTTTTAGAAAAAAATAAATTAGGGTTTATAATATAATTAAGGTTTTAAGTTAACATACAATATTAATTTAATAAATATATACATATTATAATTTAAGTACATAATAATAAAAAACTAATTCTAGAATTTAGAAAATAATTTTGGAATTTAGAAAATATAAGATATTTATATGTTATTTTATATAATTATTTCTAATTAACATTAATATAATTAACAAAACAAATTAAACAAAAATAAAAAAAATTGGAACTTACCTGGCTGGGGTTTGAACCCAGCACCTTTAGCTTGCCATCAGCAACATATACCACCAGGCTGCCAGCGCGTAGGTGATAGAAGAATGAGCCAAATTGTTTTTATGCCTTATCCTGAAAAAATCACAAAAAAAGAAGAAAAACCAAAAGGCCTGGGGGATTCGAACCCAGGACCTTCACAGTATCACACAAATACATTACCATCCCAGCTAGGTGAGCGCATCTGATAATATAGTGACTATAATGCATAATATATGAAACTTCATGATTAACCTGAAAAAATAAGAAAAATTGTACAAAGCCAGGATTCGAACCCAGGCTTGCAGGCAGTATACACGCGCGTCTTACCATCTGAGCCAACCAGCATTTGTGATACAAAATAGAAACAATTACATTATAATATATCTCATCAATTCAAATTCAAAAACGCGCGCGCAGGAATCATCTTCTTCCTCAGAAATTCGTAGGTTTACCTGCGAATTTTGTTATGAAACTACCTGCGAATTTTCATGCGCACAAAACCTGCCAATCTCATATACCTCTCAATATGCAACGATTCATCAAATTAAACATATGGTTATGATTACCACACTTCACACAGTTCATTTATGTCCTTTAAATTAATTTATATGGTCTAAATCAAAGAACCCTAATTATGGTTCAAGAACCCTAACAATGGTCGTTTGCGATTTAGGTCCTCATCCTTCAATTTCTTTGCCCATAAGCGTTCTATACAACATCACAAACATGATTAGACAAACAAAATTCATTAAAATGCATTGAATTAGTGCAATCGAAAAAAAATTGTTCATGATAAAGAATGCTTCGGGTTATGCTATGTGGATGGTTTTGGATGCAACCAAGCATTGGTTTCCACTCAATGATGTCTAATGATCATGTCTATGTTCTCAAATTACCTTCAAATGCCCTGGAAGATTGAAATCGAATTTGAGTTTTTTGATGGTTATTTGATTTGTGAAACTTACTCTTGGAGGCTGCAAATTCGTCTCTTGTGATAGGGTTGCATTGTATACTTATAGAGTGATCAATTTAGGTCAAAAAATTGGATACTTGTGTAGAAGATTTGATCCAAAAAGATTTAAAATGATAAGCCTTTAAAAGTCAAATATTTTTGTATAAACACTTGCTATTTTAAGACAATCATCATAACTCCCATATAAATTTGATCCAAGACATATTTATGATTTTCTAGAAGCTTAATCATATTTAAATCTTTGATTTTCATATTTTATTTTAATTTAAAATGATTTTAAATGAATTAAATCAAAATAAATAAAAATAAAATAATAAAAAATCTGATTTTTGATGACTTGGGTCGTGCATGAAGTTATAGTGTGGATTGGGTCATCATTTGGCAAGCCCATTTGGAAGAAATTGGTTTTAGACCTCCATTTTCTTCATAAACCAACCAAAAATTTCCCAACTTTGCAAGGGCACACATCCTTCAATTTTAATTCTATGAGGGTGTTCTTGGACATTTTGGAAAGCTTGAAGAGTCCTCTAACCAACCCCACTGGTTTCATTTCCATATCATTTACCAATCTCAAGTTATGCCCTTTTGAAGTTGTTGACCTTTTGTTGACTTTCAAAAGGACCTATAATGTCTTAGCTCATACCTTCCAAATGAAGCATTTTTGGGCTTGGCTTGTGATACACAAAGTTGTAGAGAATTAAATTTCCTTCAAAATGAGCTTTGGATGGAGACTTGGTGATGAAGCATGTGAAAGTTATGGCTGGTCAAAGTTCAGTTGACTTTTACTGAGGAAACCCTAATTTAGAAACTCCTGATTCTTGATGATCTGAAATCTCCTTGATGAATCATGATCAACCCTTGATCAAATGATGAATTTCACTTCATATACTTGATGTTGGCAAAAAATCATGAAGTTTGACTTTGGTTTGACCACAGTTGACCTCAGTTTGACTTTTTAACTGCTTTGACTGATTTTGACTTATCTGATCATCTGACTGAGCAAACCTTTGAGAAAAGTCTTGAAACTTGTCACGGGGGTTCTTAAACACATATAAGATTTTATGAAACTCACTTGAAGTCTTGGAAGTCCATTTAGCCTGATTAAAGTCAAAACCCTAGTTTTGGATGCACTGCTTAGGAGGTGCATTGTCTGAGGGAATTGTCAACTCTTCTGACCAATTGTGAACTTTGTGAACTTTGTGAACCATCATAAAATGTCTTGTGAACCTCATGGAAGGTATTGTGACCCTTGTGAACCTTGTGAACCTCATAAAGTATCTTGTAGACTTCATGAACCTCATGAAAGGTCTTGTAAGCATTGTGAATCTTGTGAACCTTGTGAACCTCATAAAGTGACTTGTAGACTTCATGAACCTCATGAAAGGTCTTGTAAGCATTGTGAATCTTGTGAACCTTGTGAACCTTCTTAGCACACAAAGTCTTGTATTGTGAGGGCAAATTTTAGGGTGCAACAGAATGCTACACCTATTTTGGGGAAAAATGATGTGAATGCTATGATTATGCAAAATGAGAGAACCAATCCGAGATCCGGATCCTGCGAGGAGAAAGATCTCTGGGCAATCTGTCTGGAGGGAGAACTCCGTTGGGGAAAGAGATCATTTCCTGATCTGTGGGGAGAGAGGATCACCGAATGATCTTCCTAGGGAACTCTGTGGGGATCTCGGTTGGGGAAGCTTCTATTGAAGAGACTCATGTTGGGGATGAGGAGGCTTCGGCAACTCCGCTGGGGAGGAACTGGCAACTCTGATAGGGAACAGAAAGTCCTAGCGCTGGATGAGGAAAAGGAAAACTCTGGCAACTTGCTGGGGAACAACAGTTCAAGCATTGCTCGGGAGATCCTGCTTGGGGAGAAGAGAAATTCTGGGAAGTAATCTGTTGTAACTCCTTCGTCTAAGCGACACGCTGGGGATTTAATGAGTTTCTCGAAGAATCCTCTGAGGGGATGACAGCTTCGTGGGGGAAAACTCTTGTCAAGTAACCCTGCTGATGAGGTGATTGCTGACTTGGCTAGAGATACGAGGCTTGATATACCCCATGCTATGAGATTGTCTGTCTGGAGTACCTACAACCTGTTAAAAAGAAACGCACAAGTGTCTCGAAGTATCCTCAACCGGATTTCGTCATAGGAGTTAGATTTGCTCAAGAGTGCTTATTTCTTGCAAGCATATATTGAAAATGGCTTATATGTTTTCATGAAAGTGTTGTATTATGAAATTTGGACATTTTGCAAACGAAACAAAAATGTACAAAACAAAGTGTGACTGAATATTCTGATTTTATTGATTTGTGTGCCCTGAATGGGCAAGTACAGTGAAGAAGCGAATCCCTGAAATGAGGAGATTGTTGTAGATTGAGAAAATAAAGGTGTTGGCAATGTTAAAGTTCAACTTCAACAGGTAGGACAACTTTCATACCATACACAAGCTGAGAAGGTGTTGCCCCAGTAGATGTTCTGATAGAGGTTCGGTACCCATGCAAGGCAAATGGTAGCATTTCGTGCCAGTCTTTGTAGGTGACTACCATCTTTTGCACAATCTTCTTAATATTCTTGTTAGCGGCCTCAACAACGCCATTCATCTTTGGCCTATAAGGAGAATAGTTGTGATGTTGAATTTTGAAGTCCCAACAAAGTTCTGCCATCATCTTGGTGCTTTCTAGACCTCTTCCTTGTGCAATCCAACCCCTTTGAGTCCCCTGGTGCTATTGAAAAGTTTTGCAAGAGCTTAAATGGCCTCCTTTGAGAGTTTCAGTTCTGCTAAAGCAGAAATCGTGTTTTGGTTATGGGGGTTTGTAGGCCATTGTAAGTGGTGCTTTGTGTTCTATGGATGATTTTGATTTGATTGGTGGTAAAATATTTGAAGTTTGAGGCTTGTGCAGTGAGATTCGAAGAGATGAATATTTTTGGGGTTTTTGGAAATCTGAGCTTATGGATGGTTTCAGGCTTGTGTGTTCTATTCTTTTGAGTCCTTAGGGTTAGTATAAGTCATTGTGATTGGCCAGAGAGTGGGTGGTGGCACAGCTTGATTGGTATAGGTGATTTTGCAAAAAAGTTAAAGTTGTGTCATAGGAGGCATGGTTGTGGTCATAGGTGATCCAAAGGATGGATTTGCCTCAGCTGAATTTGTGGAGGACCATTAGATCAGATTTTGTGAGATGTAATACTTGATGCAAGAGTTTGAACATGTTTTGCATTTTGGCCACTTTGAAATTTTTTAATGAAAAGTCCATGAATTCTTGTGATCCAATGCATAAATTTGGTCAAGGAAAGTTATATGATGTTGTTATGATGCTTAGAGATTCATTAGAGGTCATTAGAATGCCTAGAAATCAAATTTGCAAAATTCCCTCTTTGGCACATGCTTGAAAATTATGTGATTTTTCCCAACTTTGAAACATCATATCTTGAGTTCTAGGATGAATCAAGAGGGATTATTGTAATTTTTGAAAATGGGAAGATCCAATCTACAACTTTCATGTTTAAAGATTTTTCATTTGAAGCCTTTTTGATCAAGAAAGAGGAGGTTGAAAAGCTTTCCCAAAATGGAAAGTTTTCATTACAAGTCATGTCCAAAAATGGAAAGTTTGCAAATGGCTTGAAATTATTCAATCTTGTGAACTTATAACCACTTCTAAGATCAAATAAAGATCATAGAACCTCAAATTGATGAATATGACCTTTTTGTACCCTTGTTGGAGGCCTCAGATGCCCTGATTTTGACTTTTCTTGCACAACAAGTTATCCGTTGATCAGATGCCTTCCACAGTGAATTTTCTCATCAAACTTGGTAAACATGATCCTTATAACATATAAAGACCATGGAATCAAGAATGACCAAAAAATTTGAGATTAAGGGCCTCAAACCCAAAACCCTAATTTTAGGTTATCGGTGTAGAAACTCCTCAGTCTGCTTGAACACCCTTGCAATGCTTTGTGACATTTTTACTTTTAAGAACCTTGGGGAGCATATTATGATCATGGAATACACATGGACCCTCTTGACAAACTTCAAGGCCTTTGAGATGGCTCAGATCACTTCTTGGATTCTCCTGATCACAAACCCTAATTGTGCAACTTATGCAGTGAAACTAATGCAATGTGAGATGATATGCTTATGGAAATGCAATATGAAAGATCATAATCCATGGTGTGAGAAAAAGGAGAGGGAAAATTTGGGGTTTTTACACTACCCACAGCGGAAATAGTATTGGTCTGATCTTCCCTCTTCCTTTGGAATTTCCCAAAATGTTTTCTTGCGTTGTTGGAAGACTCAGCAACGGCTTTGGACACTTTACCATTCTTGATTCCTTCTTCAAGTCTTTGTCCAATGGTAACCAGATCAGTGAAACTGGAAGAGACACTTCCGATCATCTTTTCCCAATATAAGGGAGCCAAAGTATCCATGAACATTCCAGTCATTTCTTTCTCAGCTAGAGGAGGTTCAACCTGAGATGCCAACTCTCTCCAACGTTGAGCATATTCCTTGAAGGATTCCCTCTCCTTCTGAGACATATTCTGCAATTGACGGCGATCATGTTCCATGTCTAAGTTGTACTTGTATTGTTTCATGAAAGCATCACCTAAATCCGCCCAGCTATGGATACGATCTTTCTCCAGTCCCATGTACTACTTCATAGAGGCACCGCTCAAACTATCTTGAAAGCAATGAATAAGTATTTTGTCGTTCCTGGCGTAAGCAGCCATCTTTCGACAATACATTGTTAAATGCAGTTTTGGACAAGTGTGCCCCTTGTACTTCTCAAATTCTGGAATTTTGAACTTGGCAGACACGATGAGATTGGATACCCAACACATATCACTTACATCAACATTGAAGAAGTCATTAACCTCTATAACCCTTAATCGCTTGTTAATAGCTCGATACTACTCACAACCAACTTTAGGTTCAACATAATCTTCAAGATCATCACCCTGAGCACTAGCAGCAACGTGTTCATAAGGAATTTGGCCAGTATGAATCACAGGTCTGGATTCAGTGAAAATAGGAACTTGAAAAGCGGGTCTAGACGCCTGATCGGCCACAAAAGTAGTAACATGAGGTGGAGAGTAGTTGTGTGGCAAACCAAACTCCGGCCAAGTTGAAGGTGGCAACTGGGTAGTCTGAGGTTCGACAACAGCATTTTCAATCTCTTGGATCACTGTCCTCTGAGGTGGCTCTCCTCTAGCAATCAAAACTTGAAGCATCTCAGTCAGCTTCGTCACACTCGTCTTTAACTCATCAATTTCCATTCGGACCTCAGCATTGTGAACCTCTTGTTCTGACATCCTGCGTCTGCGGTAAGCTCGAGTTCTGTATCGGCTATGAAGCTTCCGTTTGACGGTTGACAGATAACTGGAAGACAGAGACAACTTGAATGAATTGAGGAACAACCCGGGTGTATGAAAAAATGCAAATGATGTAAATGGTATGCAACGCCATGCAATGTAGATATGGACGCGGAAAAAATACGATCCTCGCGATGGATGCGGAAAAAACAATAGAGTCGCCACCTAATTCTATTTATTCTAATTAAAGAAAAGGGAGATATAGATACGACCTAAATAAAGGATAAGAAAAAGTTAACGAAACCAAATTCTAAGTTCGGGAGTCGGTTACGCAAGGGGAAGCTACTAGCATCCCTCACGTCCGTTGTACTCAACGGGAACCTCTTAGTCTAACTATGCGATTAAATGTTGATTAATGTCTTTGTCTTCTAAATGTTTGTTAAAAGGGAAATGAATATTATTATTATTTGGAGAAGAGATTAATTTTTTTTATTAATGTGCTCGCGAAGGATTAAAATCCCTGTGCATACGTATTCCCTTGTGCAATGGGAAAGTCAGAGCTTTGTAGTTCGTGCTACTACGGTTGGTTTTTTCATTGAATAATGGTTTAAAACGCATTCTTCTGCTAAGCGTTGGCTTATACTCATGGTGGAGGATGAAGCACTAGCTTGTTTGCGAGATAGAAAGATTTAAACAATGTTCGTTTTGAAAAAGATGTTTGATCTTTATTAAAGTGTTTTAAACGAAAGAGAGAAAGAAGCACAACTCGAGGGCTAGCCTCAAGAGTAGTTCAATTCAAAAACCCGAGGAATGCTAGACTCCTGAGTTTAGTTCTTTGTTGATTAATTTTAAAATGATTTGCATTTGTTGGTGAGTTTTAAATTGTATTTCTTCATTGTGAAAGGGCGAATGAAGTACAACTCGAGGGCTAGCCTCAAGAGTAATTCAATTCAAAAACCCGAGGAATGCTAGATTCCTGAGTTTAGTTCTTTCACGATTTTAATTTGAGATTTAGATGTTTTGATAAGGTTTTGGATGAATTAGGGTTATAATATTTTAGAAACAAAGGAGTAAATGAAACACAACTCGAAGGCTAGCCTCAAGAGTGGTTCATTAAAGAATCCGCAGAGTGCTAAATTCCGAAGTTCAGTTCCTCGTTAATTAATTAAGACACGTAAAGTCGTGCAGATGGCGATCACATAGGTGACAGACTTACGTGTGTGCAAATGTAGGCGTATGAATTGTTTTAAATGATTATGTAAGGGGATTCGAATCCTAATTCCTAAAGGTGTTCCTAGTGAAATCGAAACCGGTAAAATAAAGGCGGAAGAAATAAATTGCATACAAAATAAACAGGATAGTGGTACAAAATAAATTACACGGGATTGCGATTAAATAAAGGGTATTGTTGTAATTTGACCAAGAGGAAGCGCGTGTGTAGTGTATGAATTAATCAGAACCGTTAGAATTTAATATAGTATAAAAAACGCGAAAAATAAATAAAAATAAATAAATAGACTATATAAAGTGGAATAAATTGTGAAAATTATAAATTAAATAGAATGAAAATAAAATAAATAAATGGACTCATATTGGTCACGATTAATCGGAAACGATTTATCGTGACTTTTTGTTATATCATCGGCCCAAATAAAAATTAAAACGAAATTGAAAAGCAAAGACACATCTTTTTGAATTTTTAGTTTATCAACAACTAAGCAAAATTACAACTAAACTTAAAAACTAAATTTAAATAACTTAATAAACAATACTATTTTTTATATTTTTAAGTGTTAATCACATATATACTTTACTTCTAAGATTAATAAATAAATTAAACAAAACAATATTTTGAAATTAAGAAACTAAAGTCAATATAATAACTTAAACTGATAAGGATTTTTTTTAAAATAATTTAAATAGATAACAAACTAAAATATAACAAAATAAAGGAAGAATGATACTCACAAACTCCAAAGCTAGCAAAGGTTGAGCTTGTTGTGTTGAATAAATTGAAGGTGTTTTGATGGAGGTTGTTGTTGTGGTGAAAATGGTGAATGTTTATGGGTATTGTGCAAGTAAAAAAAAAATGAATTTTGACTTTGAAAAATATGTAATGAATGTGCTAGATTTTGAGAATTTAAGTGTGATCTTATTAGTCTAAAATGAGAGAAAGATAGATCTTATTTATAGTGTGAATGAGGTAGGAGTGTTGATGTGGCAATCCATGTGACTTTATGAGAATGATTTTTGATCATTGATAAGTCCAAGTTGGCAATCCATGTGAAGTGTGAGAATAATTATTGGCCATTGATAATTCAAACTTGACAATCCATGTGAAGTGTTTGTACTACTTTGAAGTGGACCCCACTCATCATTTTTCTTTTTTAAACATGAAGAAAAAACAAAGAAAAGTAGTAATAATAATAATAAATAATATTAATAAAACTAATAATAATAATAATATTAATAATAATAAAAGATAATAATAATATAACTAATAATAATAATAAAGATGATAATAATAATAAAACTAATAATAATAATAATAATAATAATAATAATAATAATAATAAATTGAAAATGGTTATTAAAAAAAAGAAATTATATTGAATTAAATAAATAGAATTTAAACTAAATCAATGATAAATTAAATAAATTGAAATTGAAATTAAACTAAATTTAATATAAAATTTAATTAAAATATAAATTAAAATCAAAATTAAACTAAGATCAATTCTAAATAAACTAAAATAATTATCTAAATAGAAATCATAAAAATAAAAAAAATGGTATGGAATGATAAAAATCAGTTAAAAATGCATGATTAATGATTAATGGATTAAAATGCAAAAATGACTGACTATCAAATAAATCGATAAAAATGCGTCAGATGAATGGAATTTTTTAGAAAAAGTCCGGTCAAAATTTAGGGTGTGACAACTGCCTTCTTCAATGAATTTTCTCACCAAATCTCATCCATAGGCTTCAAATACCATATAAAGAACTTTGACCACAAGAATTGGTCAAAGGTGCAAGAATCCTTGCTCAAAAGCAAAACCCTAATTCATGATTCATTTGTGTAGGAGATTGTGACATCCTTGATCCTCTGATGATCTTCAATCCTTCTTGACTTTTGTAAATGACCTTGGGCCCTTGTATGAAATGAGGACACCTTGTAGAACTATTGAAATGTCACTTGACCTCTTGTTTTGACTTGTAGATCTTCAAATTCCCAATTGAATGATCATATGCCATATGCTAGAACATGAGAATGTTATGCTTCATTTTTCTATGCTAGATGCCAATGATATGATATGCTTATGATGATTATGATGTGATCATGATGATAAAAGAGAAGAGGGAAAATTTGGGGTGTTACACCCATTTCGGTGCAAATTCCCCTACTATGGGGACTACCAAGTCAGGAAGGAAATCTACTATAGCAATATTCATTCAAAGCCTAAACAATCTCGGTTTACAACTTCTCACTTAATCTCTACCTAGTGAAACTTCTACCTAGAAATCATCATCTAGAAATGAGAAATCACCGTCTCACTCCCCTCAATCACACATTGTGATAATCAAACAAAACCTTTCAAGAAAAATAGAGGAACACTCTTCTAAAACAAAAAACTTGTTCTTGCTTAAAAGCTTTAATCAAGAACAAACACTCATGCTTATAAACTTAGAATGGACATAATTACAAATCAAAAAATAGTCAAATTCAAACATCTAGGTGATATATGAATGGCTCTCAAAGAAACACACACAGAAGGAAACCCTAAAAACTCAAAAGCACTCAGCTTCACAAATACACAACATTCCGTACTTTACAATTAGATTAAAATCCAGTAATATAGAGCATTCTGAATTGGCCTGGATCTGATCAGAAACTTCCACAAAAAAAATCATATGATTTACTCCAAATCAAGCATGAAAAAATCTTCAAAATCTCCAAAAAGTAATGCATAACAGCTTCTGTATTTGACAACAAATCTCCCTTTCTTTTCTCATACAGAAATTAAATCAAAACTGTATGTATCAGGAAGTTCCAAAACTATCAAGACATGCGTTACGACATCTGATCTGACATCATAAAAACTTGCACAACAAAATTTCTTCAAGCATGTCAGGGACATATTACAAGACATCAAGACATATGATAATGTTTTTCAACAAATGTAGACAAACTAAGAACCTTCATGTTTTTTCGTCTGAACACATTGTTCATACACTTCGTTTGAGATGTCAATTTATGGAAATCCTAAAACCATATTTCTTCTCTTCAAATATCTAATTTCTTTGAAATTGTGATGACCAAGTCTATAGTGCCATAACCATTCGTCTTTGCTAGCTACAATTGCAAGGAACTTATGATCCATCACATTAAATTTGATCTTGAAGGTTCTATTTTCAGACATTGGAGCCTTCAAGAACAACCTTCCACTTGTAATTCTTTTCGACAAACTACTCTATACTGAGCAAATTGTTCTTCATGCCTGGTATGTACAACACATTGGAAATTTCTGACCTTTTCCCATCCTTCCTCATAATAAGAACGTCACCAATACCTTCAGCTGCTAGAGTATTGTAATTTGTAAATTTCACCATGTTCTTCATCGAGGGCTTCATGTTGACAAACCAATCTTTCCTACCAGTCATACGTGATGAGAATTATGAGTCCAAGTACCATTGATCTTGGAATTTCTCTTCATGTCTTGTTGTGACCATCAACAACATCTCTTATTCTTCGTGTTTAGACAACTTAGCGTCAATTTCTTGATTCTTTTGATTTTCACGACAATCACTAAAATAATGACCATACTTATGACAATTATAACACTAAATGTGACTTTTGTCAGGTTTTCGACCATCACCTCTTCTTGTACCTGCAACACCACCTCTTTAGTTGCATTAGATCTAGGGTTTTCTTTGATTCAACCAACCTTCTCGCTGATTTTGAGAAGTCAGATTGTTGTAGCCTCCTCTGTCTTTGTTGTCGCTCCACTTTCCTTTTCCTTTCTTATCTCTTGTTGATTGAGCTTGTAGAGCCATATCACTATTCGACTTGCTTGCAGCTCTTTCAACCATTCTTTGTTCATGAGATTTAAGCCTCCCTTGAAGCTTTTCCTTTGTCAATCTTAACAAATCTTTCGACTCTTCTATGACTACTACCACGTGGTCGAACTTTGGAGTCAACGATCTCAAAATCTTTGATACAATTGCTTTTGTCGTCAGCGATTCTCCACATACTTTGATTTGATTCACAAGTTTTGTAACTCATGTGAAGAAATCTGTTATGCAAACCATCTGAAGCAATTCATAAGCCCTTTTGTGAGTTTGTAACCTCACCTCTTTCACCTTCTCTGCACCTCTAAACGACTTCTCTAGAATTTCCCACGCATCCCATTGCTGATTCTGCATCACTAACCTTCTCAAAGTTATTTGGATCAACACATTGATGGATTATAAAGAGAGCTTTATAATCTTGCTTCTTCAATTCTTTGTGCGTAAACGTTTCTTGATCTGGTGCGTTCTCTGCAAGCGTTGTTACACCTTCCAATACAAGATCCTATAAATCTTGATGATAAAAAAACAACTTTAATCTGCTTACACCAATTCTTATAATTATCTTTCTTGAGAATTGGAAGGCTTGTCGAAAAATGCCCATTTGGATGATTCATCTCCATCACGATTTTTGCCTTTTAATCGCTCAAATCCGAGATCTAGATACCAGATGTTGAAAATCCCCAAAATCTATGGAGAATTTCAATCAATCTTGATGAACAAGATTGTTGCACGACGAAAATTAAAAGAAAATAGAGAAGAGAAAGATTTAGGGTTTAAGGATGAAGAACATGAATATTGTGCAGATAACTTTTTGCCCAAATAAACTGTGGAAAGACTTCTTATTCACTCTGCATCTGCAGAAAGTGTGAATTACAATGTTTTTGGAATAATTACAAAATAAAAGTTAGTTCCTATTTATAGATTTATGTTAGCTTGCTTCCCAAACTAAAAGCTCAAAACTATAGAAGTCTAAAATATCTATTTTAGAACTAAATCAAATCTATCTATTTTAGATTTAAATCAAATCTAAATAAAATTTGACATCAGTAATTACACTTTCAACACCTCACATATTCATTGTGTGATATCGTGGTTTCTTGTGTTATTTCTAGATTGAATGTGTTATTGACTGACTTCTTTAAGATCCAAACAAGATTGTTCCAGTTCAAGTGTAAACACCATATCTTTGTTCATTGAATATAACATAACTTAAAATTGGTACAAAACAAAATAAAATTTAAACTCAAAAATATCTCCCCTTAAAGAAAACAACTTAGCTCGTGTTTTGACTAACATAATTACAAATCATACAAAAAGCATTGTACACGATAATTAAATGCTCACTGCAAAGCATAAAACAACTTCTGGTATCAATTTATTGTCCGTATATTTCACTCACCCTTTCCTTTTTTTTCTTCGCAATTTAAAAATGAATAATAGTTGTAAAGAAAAGTGTGTACATATTTAATTCATCTCAAACACAAAACAAGATAGGTGGGTCATTAAATCTATTAATTAAACATCTTCAATAAATTGAAATTTTAATTAATGCATTAAAGTAATTTCATATCTAAGTTTCCTCAACTTGATATATTAATGGTCACTCCAAAGCATAAAACAACTTTCCGAGGTCAATTTATCATCTTGATCCATTTTTGTTTCTTCTTTCAGATTTATAAATAACAAAAATTGAATGCTTTGACAAGAAAGGCCATGGAATATATAATTCAAATTCAAACAAAAAGCAAGCTTGGTGGGTCATTTAATTTAATTAAGTTTCTCACATAAATTAGTCCTTAGCTTTATTACAGCTTTAAATTATTTGATATATACATCTAAGTTTTGTCAGAATAATAAATTAATGAAGCTTTTATGTTCATGACCCCATCTCATTCTTTTCTGAAATTTATTAATAACTTATTTGTGGAAGAAATTATCAATATATACCTTTAAAAGTGTAGTGTTATATACGTATGAAAGAGATGAGAAATTATTAATACCTTGTTCATGATGTTGATTGAATAATACTAAAAAATTACAAAAGCAAAGTTGCTAAAGTTGGATTTAGTATACAACATGATGAGATTAGGATTCTCAAACACATGCAACTTACTTAAGACCATATCCTTTGCAATCATACTTTTTCCTAAACTATTAAATTATGTGTACACTCTTAATTATTTGTACTCTATTACTTAATCACTTATATTGTTAGCTTATAGTACACTAGTATAATAATGCTAATTAAGTACATTTGGCCAAAAAAACAAGATCTCCTTCTCCCACTAAAGGAGATTCATATCTTCCAATAAGCATCTTTTCTTTTTCTTTTGCTTATTTTTTTGTTTAACATACAATAAGGTGCACTTCATTTATAATGATTAGTTTTCCACTCATTAGATCATGCTACACATGAACTATTGAGTATGCTTATTTTGGTAGTTTGACATTATTTTCTAATACTTTTTGAAGAGTTAGGATGCCCCTTTTGGTAGAATTCATCATATAGATGTCGAATTATTAAATTGGCAAGTGAATTATCTCAAAACTTGGCATCATGTAAAATAAACAAACAAAAGAACACATAGATTTGACATATGGGTATGGAGAGGCTCACTTAAATTAGACTTTTTCTTTTGGTTTGAGTACATGCATGTATTGGTGGGAAAATATGATTTTATTAAGAGAATTTTTCAATCCACCCAATAATACTCTCAATAATCTGTTGTATTTTCAAATATGTCATTTGTTTCCGTTGATATATTTTCGGACGCATCAATTTTTTACTTTACGTTGAAACTATCCACAAATGCATATGTGGAAATAATCTGTAAATATATCTCGAAATTTTAGCAGAATATTTTTTTTAAAGATTAAATCAATTTTATTAATAAAGTAGTATCATATATAAATGCGCAAACTTGAATGAAGTAGTATTATATATATATATATATATATATATATATATATATATATATATATATATATATATATATATATATATATATATATATATATATATATATATACACACACACACACAGAGAGAGAGAGAGAGAGAGAGAGAGAGAGAGAGAGAGAGAGGACTCCAAGAGTAAGTCTTTTTAACTTACTCCATAATCGTAGCTTTTAAATTATATTCAATCAATGGTTAAATTAACTTTTATACTTATAACCATTGGATTGTATCTAATTTAAAAGCTACGATTATGGAGTAAGTTAAAAAGACTTACTATTGGAGTAAGTTGATCATGTACAAAGGAGCATCCTTGATCGTTTGCTGAACATACGAAGCAACCTTGGTAGTTTTGTCATGGTAAGTCATGATGTTGACTTTTTCTGGAGTGCAATGCAACCAGATTGACATTCATCATTCAGATGTGGAAAATTTGAACAATCCCCAAAGGAGTAGAAACCAAATTAATTTATCGGGTTCTCTAATCTTGAATCCAGTTGATTGAAGCCTTCTCATGTTGTGGTAATGGATTTGTTTGAACGTTCATGTTAATATCTTTGAAGGATAAAACTTCGTTCCTGACGAGTCTTTGGACGTCATATTTGAAAGCTAAACAATTTCAATCTTTGAAGGATACCAATTGTTGTTGAATTACGAACGAGCCTGCTGAAGCCGCCGCTGCCTTTACTGATAATGTTTTTGATTAGAACAACTTCGAGAAATCCGAGGTTGATATGTCAGAGCTACTAATAAGGTAATAACAGGAGACGCCGTCGCCGCTTGACGAGGTGCCAATCTTTGTCGCTGTTTACCCAGAGATATGTTGCTGATGTCTTGCTCCTTCCTTTTTGGAAAGGAACTCCCATATCTTTTGCTTTAACATGAAGGTTGAACGTCCTTTGTTAAACTTCCTTCTCTTACTACCTCTTCCAAACATACTCCCATTGTCGTACCTCGAAAAATACGATTCCCATGATGGACGCAGAAAAAATAACAGAGTCGCCACCTAATTCTATTTATTCTAACGAGATAAAAGGAAGATATAGACACAACCTAATAAGGATAAGAAATGGTCAACGAAATCAAATTCTAAGTTCGAGAGTCAGTTACGCAAGGGGAAGGTATTAGCACCCCTCACGTCCGTTGTACCCAATGGGAACCTCTTAGTCTAACTATGCGATTGAATGTTGATTTATGTCTTTGTATTCTAAATGATTTGCTAAGATGTTTGTTTTAAGGGAAATGAATATTTTTAATTATTATTATTTTTATGGGGAAAAGGTGTCGCTCCCCCGAAAAGACACCTTGTCAGTACAGACGCGAACGGTCGGCGAAAGGAGAAATGAAGGTGAACTGAATAGAGTCGCCAGCTAGGCATTTTTATCCCGAAGGAAAGGTAATGCTGCATAAACCTAGAAAAGATATGGATAAGACGGTCGCGAACCAGAGAAACTGAGAAAGGGGGTTGGTTACAACCTGGAAAGGTATTAACACCCAGATTGTCCGTCGTACTCGACGGGATCCACGCTTGAAGGTTGTGTTTTAAAGGGGTAGGGTATGTGCTATCTGTGTGCAAAAGCTGGAAAAGAATGTACAAGCGTCAGTGCAAAAAGGTGTGAATTGCTCAAGACCTGAGGCTTAGAAAAGAATGCTGAAAGAGGGGAGGGGGGGACAAAGGGACTTTTATTCGATAACTATTAAGTTATGCCTACGTATCCTCTCGTGCAATGAGGAAGTCAGAACACCGTAGTTCGACTCAAAGAGACTGAAAGATAAATTGACTGTGAACTGCTTACTTGTCTATGCTCAAGTGTATAACTCGTCTGGCTTGAGTGCTAACTGTCTTGCATTAGACGGAAGAAACAAGTTCTCGCTTATGAATGAGGATGATGAGAAAAGAATCCCGAAGGAGACGATTATGGTTTATTTTTTTGTTTTCAATCTTTTATTGTTTTTGGTGTTTGACATAGTTTAATGAGCTTAAGCCTAAATCAAAGGTTGTAAACTCATTATCTCCTCCCTGATTAGGGATAATGAGCCTACTTAAGCATGAGATAAGCATCTCAACTTAATTACCTTAATGATGTATGATTAAGATCATTAACCTACTTGTGATTATTTAGATGTTTTTGGTTTTTTTGTTTAGTGTTAAGTAATGAGTTTAAGCCATAATCAAGGATTAGTGAACTCATTACACCATCCTAATAGAATGATAATAGATGAGAGCACTTAAGCTGAGGAAGATACCTCAACTTAATCCATAATTAGGGATTAAATTCATGACAAAACAAACCTTTATTAAGTGGATTTTAATTAAGGGTGAGATTAAGAAGTGAATTTTATGATTTTAAGACAACTTGTGGGGGACTTGTCCATTAAACACTAGGGTTAGTCTTTCTTAACCATAAAGGAAGAATTAGAACCCTAATGTAAGGCCCAAGTTACAAGTAAATGTCTTAGTGATTATTAGATGGATTGATTAAGAAGTTTAAACAAATTAAGGGTTTGACACTTAGGATTAAAGTTATACACTCCATCCTAAGAGAAGGATGCAGGCATAACCCTAATTCAGAAGTCCTAAAACCTTAAAGGTTTAGTCTTTGATGATGAGATGAAAAAAGAGACACAAAGAAGACTCAAAGGTAAAAACTAAGGGGGACTAATCACAACCCTAATTATTATCATGCTTAGATGTTCCTATGGTTTGTAAGGCTTGAGAAAGATCTTCAGAGAAGCCACCAATGGAAGAAGCAGATGAAAGGAAGAAGAAACAGAAGAAATAAATTACTTACTTCATTGAAGAAGATAAGTAACTTAAAGAAATAAAGTGAGAGATGAACATGAATGAGCAAGCCCACTCAAAGACAAATAAAAATTCAGCAAAGATGCATATGAATAAGATGAAGAGAAATGATAAGTGAAGGCAAATTCACTTCTCAAGTTACTTACCACCTGAAAATGTTAGCACAAGATGCATAAAGAAAGAAATGACATGAAATGATGCATATGTAATGACAAAGAAACAAAACCAGAAGAAAATACATGATGTAAATGATGCTATGAGATTATGTGAGAGCATACAAGGTGCATATGTGTGATCATACAAGAGAATGAATGCATATGAGGCATGTGGGAAGCATGAAAACACATGGATATTTATGAAATGAAATGAATGCAAATCATGGCAAATGAATGAAGAAATGATCAAGCATGGTTCTAACATGTCTTAAGATGTCTAAGATGACATATGAATGCATGAAATGTTATGACAAGTTTATGTATGGATGCATATGCAAGATGTATGCAAATGAAGATGCAAAAATAGGGTTATATGGAAGTATGAGATGCACATGAGCAAACCAGAAGCAATTCACATGATAAAAACTGGCAAATGAGCTCAAACAAACCCTAACCCCATATGATATCACACCCCAAAGGAGAAGGTCTAACTCTTAACCTAAAGGAAGTTATGATTTTTCTAAGTTAACTAGGGTTTTTGGGTACCTTAAAAGGGAAAATGCAAATCAATTTAAAAATGAAAGATAAATTCATGCCAAACATATCTTAGAAACTACATGTTATATGAAAAACAATGCAAAAAGAATCATTATCAAACCCTTCATGGTTAGGCAGAAAATATTTTTCAAAGTTATGGTTCTAAAAAGGGGATTTTATGAACCCAAAATTCAAAGAAAATGTCAAAGTAGGATCAAAACCAAAAATAAATTTGTTTGGAGGGTTTGACAATGTTTCTAAATGTCTTAAGATGCAATGTGAATTTTTTGGTGATTTTTAGAAACCTAAATGGTATTTTAATTAATTAATCTCCATTAATTAATTAAAATAAATATTTAAATATTTTAAAAATGTTTTTTAAATGCAAAAAATAAAATAAAAATTGTTTTTGAGTTAAGAAAAATATTTGGAACTAAAATACAGAAAATAATATTTTTGTGATTTTTCTAAGTATTTTAAAATAATTATGCAAGAAAATGGAATAAAAATGAAAATAAAATCAATTTAAATGGAAAGTATGCGCATCCTGTGGTTCATATTCAAACTGGGGATGGAGGGAAAGACCTGGTGCGCGTTTGGAGGGCTTAGATTGATTCTGGCATTTTGAATTTAATAAACCTAATTAAACTAATTAATCAGGATTTAGGGCTTTTAATGGAAGATCTGAACCATTCACTCACGCGCGGGAAAACAATCCAATGGCCTACGTTCAAACTTACACTAAACCCTAAATTAGCCCTAATGACATTCAGACGACCGGAACAGTGGTTCCGGTCGTCTTCTCTGGCGAGCTAAAAATCAAACTTCTTCCCTAGGTTGTTTTAAAAGCTCTAAAGCTCCAGATCAAATCGCCAAACCTCCCTGAACATGAATCTAACCTCAAAACAAATTTATATTGCATCATGATCAAGATACGAATCAAAACACAAAAATGGCAAAACTATCAGAAGCACGATACAGGCTCAATACTCAATCATTTTCAAAACCAACAAGTGCAGTGTCATCAGTGAAGCATGTAGATCATTTCTATAACTTAAAAAAAAGGATTCTGGAAAATTTGTTCTTGATGATACCTGAGATGAAGCTTTCTCAATCTTAGCTATCTGGCCCTCTCTTTGGTGCAAAATGCCTCCACTTGGTCCCTTGATGATGTTGCAATGCTTGGAATGAGTTGAAATGAGCTGGATTGAGAGGTTGCAACTCAACTGGTCCAGAATCGTGTTTTGCTTTCAGGGGCTTTCCGGCTTGTTTGATGGTTGGGAAAGGTTCTATGGATGATGGTGAGTCGGTTTATGAAGTTTGTTTGAGGTTTTAGTGGATGAGCAGAGAGAAGGTTGAGGGTGATTTTGCGAAACTTGGTGTATGATAGTGTTCAGGCTTGTGTGTCTTGTGTTATGGCTTGCTTTTGGTCCACATAACATGTCTCTATTGGCCAGAGAGTTGTTGTGGCTGCAGCTGATTGGTATGGGCTCAATTGAAAAAAGTCAACAACTTGTGTACTTGAGGTATGGGATTGTGAAACAGCTGTTTCATGGCATGTCTTGGTTCAGCATTGATCAAGGAGGTCCATAGAAAATGATTTGGGGTGCTGCAGCAAGTGTAAGAGAAGATTCATGCCCTTTTGAAAAATTTGAAGAACTTTGGCCCTTTTTGAATCTCTTGAAGTTCAAGGCATGAAAGTGAATGATTCTTTGGGAAATTCTGATCACAATGCATTGTACTATGTTTGTATGATGCTTAGAGATACATTAGAGGTCACAAAATGACTTGGCAAGTGGTTTTGCAAAAATCCCTCTTTTGGTGTGAAAGTGAAAATTATAGGATTTTTGCCAACTTTGCAAGGCCATAACTTGAGTTCCATAATGAATTAGAACATGTCCTTGTAATTTTTGAAAAGGGAATGATCCAATCTACAACTTTCATGACCAACAATTTTTCATTTGAAGCTTTTTTGGTTGAGAAAGAGGAGGTTGAAGAACTTTTCCAAAATGGAAAGTTTCCATTACAAGTCATTTCCATTTTTGGAAACTTTTGGTTTAGCTCAAATTTCTTCAATTTTTTGAACTTCCAAGCACTTCAATGATCAAATAAAGATCATATAACTTCAATTTGATGAGAATACCCCTTTGGTTCCATTGTTGGGGGCCTCAGATGCCCTGATTTTGCTCTGACTTGCTCAAGAAGTTACCCAGTGAACAGATGACTTCCACAATGAATTTCTTCATCAAACTTGGTACATATGATCCTTATAACATCCTAAGAACAATAGAAACAAGAATGACCAAAATATTTGGAGTTAAGGCCTCTGAAACCAAAACCCTAATTTTTGGTCAATTGTGTAGTGAAAACCCTAGCTCTGCTTCCATGCCTTGCCAGTTCTTGTGATTTCTTGACTTCCTTGAACTTTGAGGGACATAATATGATGATAGAACACAAATGGACCCTCTTGGAATGCTTGGAGGCCTTTGGAGTGGCTCAGATGGATCCTTGGATTGTTCAGATCACGAACCCTAGATGCAGATGAACTTGAACCATGCAGATGAAACAAATATGCAATGTGAGATGATATGATTAAACTTATGCAAAGATGAAAGATCACAAGCCATGGTGTGAAAAAGAGTGATGGCAAATTTGGGGTGTTTATAGCTGCCCCTATTCAAACATGAGTTAGCTGTGCGGGATGTAAGCGCTTGGCTTAACAGACAAACAAGATAACTTGTGGTTGAATACCAAAGATCGTCCAAAATTTGCACTCACTAGGGAGAAGAAGAAAAGGGATATAAATTGTAAAAGAAAGTATAGCATGATTATTAAAATGCGGGCGATGGAGGAAGACCATCGAGCAGAGGACGACTGCTGGGGAAAATGCAATGAAGGGGACGGTCGACAAGCTGGGGAAGTAAGAGATCATGATGGGGACGACCATTAGGTAAATAAACCAGAATCTCTGGGGATTAAAGGTAAATTCAATGATGGGGATGACCATCAGGTTTGCAAAGTAAGTTAAACAACAATGGGGACGACCATCAGTTCAAAGAATAAATGAAATAAATGATGAGGGACGGTCATCAAAGGTGAAGGACGATCACCTAGTAGGGGACGACTGCTCTTTATCACGACATAGAACGAATGTCGGATTGAAAAGGTCGACGATGGGGACGGCCATCGGATAAGCATGATGAAGGACGATTATCAGGAGGTGAAGGACGATCACCTAGCAGGGTATGGCTGCTCTCGGGGTTTATCTCGACATAGGACGAATGTCGGATAACAAGATCAACGATGGGGACGGCCATCAGATAAAATGATGAAGGACGATCATCAAAAGGTGAAGGACGAACACCTAGCAGGGGACGGCTGCTAAATATCATGACATAGGACGAATGTCGGATAGAAAAGGGTTCCAATAATGGATACTCCACTGGGGAAAGGGACGAGGGACGGTCATCCGAAGGTGAAGGACGATTACCTGGCAGGGTACGGCTGTCGAAAGCATCACGACATAGGACGAATGTCGGATAGGAGAAAAGGTTGCTTTGCTGGGGAATTACTGGGGAAAGGTAAACATGGACGAGTGCTTACGTTTAAGAATAAAACCGGTATAAGTGTTTGACGTTGTGTATAGATTAAAGATGCGAACGAGCATCTTTAAGATCATGATACAGATGAGTATCGGTAGAAACAAACGCTGACGCATGTTCAGAGATGATGGTACGGACGAGTACCCACTGGTTAACAAAGAACACGGACGAGTGTCGAATCTGTGGAGGAATGATAATATATAAGATAACGACGAGTATCAGAGACTTCTGTATAAGTATGAGTGAGTATTGTTAGTGAAGTATGAGAAAGACACGGACGGTGTTCAACTTGCTAGGGAAAGGTGACACGGACGAGTGTCAAAAAGGTATATATAAACAGGAATTTATGTTGGAGAGTGAAAAGGGGACGCTTCAGCTTTTATTTGCAAGGGAAGTGAGTTTTTATATACTGCTGATGAAATACTGATGGTAATTGCAGGTGACTGGTTCGAACCTGACTTGTGATCATGCAAATGTTTGATTTTTGCCGTAATGCTCCGTATTAGACGGAATGCTACGCTCTGTGGGGGAAAATGATGCGAATGCTATGATTATGAAAAAAGAAACCGATCTGGAATTCGGATCCCGCTGTTTGTGAAGATCTCTGGCTGATCTGCTTGGAGGAGCATCCCAGCTGGGGAAGATCATTGGTAGATTTTTTAAGATATATAGCTCTTCTTGGGGAAATAGATCATCGATATCCTGTGAGGAGAACCCCAGTTGGGGAGACGGAAGCTTTCGTCACTTTGTTATGTGAGAGTCTCAGGCATTTCTCTTCTGGGGAGAGGCTGGAACTCTGCGGGGAAATGGTTCTTTTATCTTTGAGAGGCCTGGCACTCTGCTTGGGGAAGAAAAGATCACTGAACGATCTTCCTGGAGAACTCTGTGGGGATCCCGGCTGGGGAAGCTCCTGTTGGATAGACTTATGCTGGTGATGAGGAGGCTTTGACAACTCCGCTGGGAAAAAGCATTCCCGATACTGCTTGGGGGAGGTATGTTGGGGAACTGCTGCTTGGCATGCCTCTTGCAGCATATTGAATACCCGCACCCTGTTAAGACAAAAGAAACGCACAAGTACCCCGAGGTATCCCTTACCAGATCTCGTCATAGGAGTTAGATATTCCTGAGTGTCAATATATTTCCCGCAAGCATTTATTAACAACGGCTCACATGTTTTATGCAAGTGTAATATCATGGATATTGGACATTTTGCAAACAAAAATGTATAAAAAGAGATGTGACAGAAAACTCCGATTTTAATAATCTGGGTGCCCTGAATTGGCAGATACAGTCAAACAAACAGATCCCTTGGAATGAGGATATTGGTACAAATTGAAAAAGTAAAAGTGCTGGCAATGTTGACGACGCTCCGGCGAGCTTTCTTTGCTATGACCTGTATGACCTCGACGTTCTTCTTATCTTGATTTCTGAAAAAAGTTGATTCTGACCGATGCTTTATCTTTTCAAAATTTGTCGTGTCGTGAGTGATACAGACGAATTCAGAATGCAGTTGTTCGCTTATTCCCTGATTTTGCGTGGATCGCCCTTTCGGGTTTTCGATCCACCGGGATACCCATTTTTGCCTGAGCTGTCCAATGCGGCTTTTCAACTCAGCGGGTGTACATATTTTTTTCAATTTTTCCCTTATTTTTGCCCGAGTCTTTTATTCTGTTTTTGACTTGCCGGGATGCCCTATTTTTTCCTGGACTTCCATTCTGTTTTTATGTCCAGCGGGTCCTTTTATGCGAAGTATTTTTTAACTACATTTGAATTCACAAGGGATAAGAAATCTTCACCATCCATAGTAGTGAGCATCAGTGCCCCACCAGAGAAAACCTTCTTTACTATGAATGGACCATCGTAGTTTGGAGTCCATTTGCCCCTGTGGTCTGCATGAGGAGGAAGGAGTCTTTTCAGCACAAGATCTCCCACTTGGTATTCCCGAAGCCTGACTTTCTGATCGAAGGCTTTCTTCATTCTTTTCTGATATAGCTTCCCATGACAGATTGCAGATAATCTCTTTTCTTCGATCAGATTCAGTTGATTATACCGAGAACAGACCCATTCTGCTTCATTCAGCTTGACATCCATCAATGCCCGTAAGGAGGGTAGCTCAACTTCAACAGGTAGGACTGCCTCCATACCATATACGAGCTGATAAGGTGTTGCCCTGATTGACGTTCTGATTGAGGTTCGATACCCATGCAAGGCAAATGGTAGCATTTCATGCCAGTCTTTGTAAGTAACCACCATCTTTTGCACAATCTTCTTGATGTTCTTGTTAGCTGCCTCAACAGCGCCATTCATCTTTGGCCTGTAAGGAGAAGAGTTGTGATGTTGGATTTTAAAGTCCCGACATAGTTCTGCCATCATTTTGTTGTTCAAATTAGAACCATTATCAGTAATGATTCGCTCGGGAACTCCGTATCGACAGATGATGTCTCTTTTCAGGAATCTGGCTACCACTTGCCTGGTGACGTTTGTATACGAAGCTGCTTCGACCCATTTGGTGAAGTAATCAATAGCCACCAGGATGAATCTGTGCCCATTTGAAGCAGTCGGTTTGATCTTTCCAATCATGTCAATGCCCCACATGACAAAGGGCCAAGGTGAAGACATCACATTCAAAGGATTTGTAGGCACATGCACTTTATCTGCATAAATCTGGAATTTATGACGCTTCCTGACATAGGCACAACAGTCTGCATCCATTGTGATCCAGTAGTAACCTGATCTTAATAATTTCTTAGCCATCACATGTCCTCCAGCATGGGTACCGAAAGATCCTTCATGCACCTCGTGCATCAGCAAGTCTGCTTCTTTCTTATCAACACATCTGAGCAGAACCATGTCAAAGTTTCGCTTGTATAATGAACCATCGGCATTAAGGAAGAAACTATCGGCCAACCTTCTTAATGTCTTCTTATCATTAAATGATGCCCCAGGTGGGTATGTTTGATCCTCTAAGAAGCATTTGATGTCATGGAACCAAGGTTTGTCATCTTTAGCAATGTCCATAGAGAATATGTATGCTGGTCGGTCTATCTTGGATACCGAAATTCGAGGCTCATAATTGGCAGTTTGGACCTTGATCATGGAGGAAATGGTAGCTAAAGCATCTGCGAACTGATTTTCATCTCGAGGGATATATTCAAGTTTGACTATTGTGAAGAAGGTCAATAATCTCCTAGTATAGTCACGGTATGGAATCAGATGCTCTTGGTGAGTGTACCATTTGTCGTTGGTCTGATTGATTACCAAAGCTGAATCTCCAAATACAGTTAATGTCTTGATCCCGAGGTCAATGGCTTCCTCAAGACCCATGATACAGGCTTCGTATTCAACTTCGTTGTCAGTGCACGCAAAAGTGAGTTTTGCCGAGAAAGGAATATGAACTCCTTTAGGTGTAATGAGCACTGCACCAACTCCACGACCATTCATATTGACAGCCCCATCAAACATCATTGTCCATTCTTCTTCTGGGTCAGGCCCTTCAGTGTGAACAAGATCTTCATGATCTTTTGCTTTTAGGAACATGATGTCTTCATCAGGGAAGTCAAACCTCATGGGCTGGTAATCATAAATGGGTTGCTCATCCAGATAGTCAGACAATACACTGCCCTTGATGGCTTTTTGAGATGTGTATTGAATGTCATATTCTGTCAGAATCATCTGCCATCTTGCGACCCTTCCGGTAAGTGATGGCTTCTCAAATATGTACTTGAATGGATCCATCTTTGAGATCAATAAGGTAGTGTGAGTCAACATATACTGTCTTAGTCGGCGAGCAGCCCACGCTAAAGCACAACAAGTTTTCTCGAGCAGTGAATAACGTTGTTCACAGTCGGTAAACTTTTTGCTTAGGTAGTATATTGCATACTCTTTTCGACCAGACTCGTCATGCTGGCCCAACACACACCCCATTGATCCTTCTAATACTGTCAGGTACATTATTAGAGGTCTTCCTTCAACTGGAGGCATCAGAATTGGAGGTTCTTGTAGGTACTCCATGATTTTGTCAAAAGCCTTCTGACAATCTTCGTTCCACCTGATCGTTTGTTCCTTTCTTAACAATTTGAACAGGGGCTCACAAGTTACAGTGAGATGAGATATGAACCTCGATATGTAGTTCAATCTACCTAAGAACCCCCAAACTTCTTTTTCAGTCCTAGGTGCAGGCATCTCCTGAATGGCCTTGAATTTGTCAGGATCAACTTCAATTCCCTTTTCACTTACAATGAATCCCAGCAATTTACCGGAACGTACCCCGAATGTGCATTTGTTGGGGTTTAGCCTCAGCTGATACTTTCTCAGACACTTGAATAACTTCAGCAGATTTACCAGATGATCTTCTTCAGTGAGGGACTTGGCAATCATGTCATCCACGTAGCATTCAATTTCTTTGTGGATCATATCGTGGAATAAAGTTACCATATCCCGTTGATAGGTTGCACCGACATTATTTAGTCTAAAAGGCATTACCTTGTAACAAAATATGCCCCAATGTGTGATAAAGGTAGTCTTTTCCATGTCTTCGGTTGACATTCTGATCTGATTATACCCTGAAAATCCATCCATGAAAGAAAATACAGAGAACTGAGTTGTGTTGTCGACCAATACATCAATGTGAGGTAATGGGAAATCATCCTTTGGGCTGGCTCTGTTCAGGTCCCGGTAATCCACACACATCCGTACTTTACCATCCTTCTTAGGCACTGGTACAATATTAGCGACTCACGGCGGGTAACTAGTTACAGCAAGGAAACCAGCGTCCCACTATTTTTGTACTTCTTCTTTGATCTTCATGGCCATATCCGGACGAGTACGGCATAACTTCTGTTTTACTGGAGGGCAATCTTCCTTTAAAGGCAGCTTGTGCATAACAATATCAGTATCCAGACCTGGCATGTCTTGACAGGACCAAGCAAAGACGTCGACGTATTCTCGAAGCATATCAATGAGCTGTTCCTTTACTGAAGCTTGCAGACCGGCCCCGATCTTCACTTCTTTCAAGTCCTCTTCGGTACCAAGATTAACTGTTTCAACCTCTTCCTGATGAGGAATGAACACTTTCTCTTCTTGCCTCAACAACCTGGCTAACTCTTCAGGTAACTCATAGTCTTCATCAACCCCTTCATCTGCTTGATTAATTGGATTGTCGAAGTTATACAAGGTCATAGCAGTGCTGTTGTCGGTGCAATCTGGAGGATAATCTCTGCAAGGGTTGAGATTTGTTCGTTTTAGTGATCAGTTTTAATCTTGTTTAGAAAAAGTGAAAATGAAGTTATTTATTTTGAAAACATTGCCATTTTATTATTTTGTACAAAAGTGAAAAATGAAAAGACAATGAGCGAAAAAAAAAGAGACTCGTTTACAAAAGATGTCTGATATTCATTGATTAATCCATTTGCACAAAATTACAATATGGCCATATTACAAAATGAGTCCTGACACCTTGGGCAAGATGCATGACTTGATGCATGCAAAAAAAGACAGGAAATAATAATTACTATGCAGGAGTAACCCTTATAATTTCCTGGGAAGACCAGTTAAGGACTAGGTGCCCTGGGATCCTTGGACGTATCCAGTTCTCTAGGTTGAGGTCGCTTTTAGCCTCGTCTTCCAGGTTGTTAATAGCATCTGGGGTGAGCATTCCCCCACTGATGAACTTGGGCTCTTTGGCAGCCTCTGATTGATCTTGTCGGGATGGTCTGTAACCCAAACCGAATCTGTCCTCCTTCTTCTCCACTGGCAGCAGTTTGCCCCAGCCTTGGGCAGTACCATCTTTAACAACCTTCCGGGCTTGCTGATAGGAGACAATTGAAGTACCCATCCTGTCTTCCTGGGATGCAGCAAATACTTCAGTTGTCGCCTCATTGACATTCAGGGCCTCGAACCCTTGGCTCATAGTTTCATGGATTTCACCATCCATCTCAATATATTTGTATGTATCCATATGGCTAACAAAGATGTCCTCCTCACCACAGATGGTGATAATCTGTCCTTCCCACTCATACTTCAGTTTTTGGTGAAGGGTCGACGTTACTGCGCCTGCGGCGTGAATCCATGGTCGACCTAACAAACAACTTTAGGCCGGCTGTATGTCCATCACATAGAAAGTAGTCTTAAAGACCTGCGGACCGATCACCACTGGTAGCTCCACCTCTCCAAGAACAGATCTTTTGGAGCCATCAAAAGCCCTGACCACAAGATTGCTTGGCCGGAGAGCTATCCTATCATATTCGAGCTTGACAAGAGCTTTCTTGGGTAAGACATTGAGTGAGGACCCAGTGTCTACAAGAACATGAGATAGTACAGCTCCTTTGCACTCCAGGGTTATGTGCAAAGCTTTGTTGTGGTGACGCCCTTCTGTTGTCAAATCAGCATCAGTGAAACCTAGCCCATGGCTAGTATTGACATTTGACACAACTGTTTCAAGCTGATTCACTGTGATCTCTTCTGGCACGTATGCAGCGTGCAGAACTTTGAGTAGTGCATCCCGATGGGCTTCAGAACACAACAACAGGGATAAGATAGAGATCTTTGAAGGAGTCTGGTGGAGCTGATCCACAACTTTAGAGTCACTTATTTTAATTATCCTCATAAATTCATCCACATCCTAATCGAAGGATGATTTATGAGTCTCTTTTGGTGTATATTCTTCAGGTATCACACTCTTTCCTTTGGCTTTGGCCTCAGTATTAATTCTGGGAGCTTGTGACGCGAAGAGGCTTCCGCTTCAGGTGAAGCCTCTGCCTCCCCCGACATTGTCCACTTGGGGAGTAAGAACTGGAGAATCAAGAAGGACTTTTTCTCATTGCAGTAATGGTCAGCACCATAATGCCATGGTATAGCACTGTCTTTATCATATGGAATTGTCCCGGGCACCGTGATGGTGATTGGGCTTACTGCAGCAGAAGTTGGAACTGTAATAGTCTGTGGATCATAAAAGATGGTGACAGGACTTCTTGTTGGTGGTGATGATTTGAAGCTTGATTGTTGCTGAAACTGTTGCTAAGTTTGAAAATTGCTGGAATTCGGGACCGTTATCGGGTCATAATAAATAGTAACTGTGGAGACATCATTGCTGGTGGTTGCTGGAGTTGTAGAAGGAGATGAAATGGAACTGTCGTTTGTTGAAGTGACGGAAGAAATGGTTGCTGAAGTTATAGATGAATCAGTTGGAACAATGGTTGTTGCTGTTGTAGGCGAATCATTTGTTGTTGACAAAAGAGTTGTTGGTGTTGTAGAAGCCGTGTTGTGGTAATTTGCAGAATGCCTTCTGTCGCTCCCACTAAGAGACACCGGGTCAGATAGGGTACAGACGCGAATGGTCGGCGAAATGAGGAATGAGATGAAGATGAAAAGAGTTTCCAGCTAGGCATTTTTATCCCGAAGGAAAGGTAATGCTGCATAAACCTAGAAAGATATGGATATGGCGGTCGCGAACCAGAGAAACTGAGAAAGGGGGTTGGTTACAACCTGGGAAGGTATTAGCACCCAGATTGTCCGTCGTACTCGATGGGATCCAAGCTTAAAAGATTGTGTTTAAAGGGGTAGTGTCTGTGATATCTGTGTGCAAAAGCTGGAAAAGGAATATACAAGTGTCAGTGCAAAAGGTGAAGTGAAATGCTCAGGAATGAGGCTTAAAAGAATGCTGGAAGAGGGGGAAGACACATAGACTTTTGTTCGATAATAGTTAAGTTATGCCTACGTATCCTCTCGTGCAATTAGGAAGTCAGAACACCGTAGTTCGACTCAAAGAGACTGAAAGATAAATTGACTGATGAACTGCTTGCTTGTCTATGCTCAAGTGTATGACTCGTCTGGCTCGAGTGCTAACTGTCTTGCATTAGACGGGAGAAGCGAGTTCTCGTTTTCAGAGTGAGTGAGATGAGAAAAGAATCCCGGAGGAGACGATTATTGTTTATTTTTGTGTTTTCAGTCTTTTATTGCTTTTTGTGTTTGTCATAAGTTAATGAGGTTAAGCCTAAACCAAGGGTTAGCAAACTCATCATATCCTCCCTTTGATTAGGGATAATGAGAATACCTTAAGTATGAGATAAACATCTCAACTTTATTACCATGATGATGTAGGATTAAGATCATTAACCTACTTGTGATTATTTAGATGTTTTTGAGTTTTTGTTTAGTGTTAAGTAATGAGTTTAAGCCATAATCAAGGATTAGTGAACCCATTACACCATCCTAATAGAAGGATAATAGATGAGCACACTTAAGCTGAGGAAGATACCTCAACTTAATCCATGATTAGGGATTAACCTCATGACAAAACAAACCTTTATTACATGGATTTTAATTAAGGGATAAGATTAAGAAGTGAATTGTATGATTTGTAAGACAACTTGAGGGGGACTTGTCCATTAACACTATGGTTAGTCCTTCTTAACCAATAAAGGAAGAATTAGAACCCTAATGCAAGGCCCAAGTTAAAAGTTAATGTCTTAGTGATTATTAAGATGGATTGATTGAGAGGTTTAGACAAATTAAGGGTTTAACACTTAGGATTAAAGTTATACACTCCATCCTAAGAGAAGGATGCAGGCATAACCCTAATCACAAAGTCTTAAAGCCTTAAAGGTTTAGTCTCTAATGATGAGGTGAGAAGAGAGACACAAAGAAGACACAAAGGTAAAAGCTAAAGGGGGACTAATCACAACCCTAAGGCTTGCAAGAAATCTTCAGAGAAGCCACCAATGGAAGAAGCAGATGAAAGGAGGAGAAGCAGAAGAAACAAGTTACTTACTTCACTGAAGAAGATAAGTAACTTGGAGAAAGAAAGTGAAAGATGAACATGAATGAGCAAGCTCACTCTAAATCAAATGAAAATGCAGCAAGGGTGCATAAGAAAAAGATGAAGAGAAATGAGAAGTGAAGGCAAATTCACTTCTCAAATTACTTACCACCTGAAAATGTGAACATAAAGGAAAGAAATGAAATGAAAATGAGATGTATGCAAAGGTAAAACCAAAACCAGAAGCAAATACATGATGCAAATGGTGCTATGAGATGATGCAAAGGCATGTCAGGTGTTATGAATGATCATACAAGAGATGAAATGCAAAGGAAGCATGCCTTGAAGCTTGAAAGTTTATGAAAGCTCATGGAATGAAATGAATGTACATCATGGAAAATGAATGAAGAAATGATCAAGCATGATTCTAATATGTCCTAAGATGTCTTAGATGCCATATGGATGCAAGAAATGTCATGGAAATTTCATGTATGGATGCATATGCAAGATGAATGCAAATGAACATGAGAAATTAGGGTTTTAAGGCAACATGAGATGCATAAAGTCAAAATAGAAGCAAATCACAAGATAAAAAATTCCAAATGAACTCAAAGGAACCCTAACCCCATATGATATTACATCCCAAAGGAGAAGGTCTAACTCTTAACCTAAAGAAAGTTGTGATTTTTCTAAGTAAACTAGGGTTTTTGGGTAACTTAAGAGAGAAAATGCAAATCAAATAGAAAATGCAAGATAAATTTGTGAAAAGAATATTCTAGATACTACATGCCATATGAAGAACAATGCAAAAAGAACCAATGTCAAACCCTTCATGGTTAGGCAGAAAAGAATTCTTGAAGTTAGGGTTCAAAAATGGGATTTTTATGAACCCTAAATCCAAGAAAAATGTCAAAGTTGAATCAAAACCAAAAACAAATTTGTGTGAATGGTTTGACAATGTTTCTAAATGTCCTAAGATGCAATGTGAATTTATTTTGAATTTTTAGAAACCTAAATGATATTTTAATTAATTAATTTCCATTAATTAATTAAAATAAACATTTAAATATTTTTAAAATAGTTTTTTAATGCAAAAAATAAAAATAAAAATGTTTTTGGGTGGAGAACAATATTTGAAATTAAAATGCAGAAGAAATATATTTTTGGAATTTTCTAAGTATTTTAAATTAATTGTACAAAATAAATGCAATAAAATGAATTAAAAATGGATTTAAATGAAGTCAACTGATCCAAAGGCTATGGTTTAAACCTGGTTTGACTGCGCGCGCAGATGTGTGGGCAGGATTGAATCTGACTTAATTATATAATTAACCTAATTAACTAATAATTAATCTTAAGTGGAGTGATCTGAACCATTCACACGCGCGGGAACTAAGATCCTATGGCTGACATTTAAACCTGGCCACTAAACCCTAATTAGGGTTTTAATCACTCTCAGGTGACCGGAGCTAGCTCCGGTCATCTTCTCCGGCCACTCACTCTTACAATCTCTCTCAAAACGCAATGAAACTTCACCAAAATCTCCAGAAACAACCATTAGACACTTCTAAACAAAAATCCAGCAACCAAAATCATTTATTTTCACTCAAGATCATGAATCAAAGGCAAACGGAAAAACACGCAAAAATTTCAGAAGCTTCATACATGCTTGTTTCTCACTCATTTTCAAAACAAAATAGATCATGATGATCAGCAAAGCACAAAGAACATTTCTATAACAAAAAATTACATTTCTGGAAAATTTGTTCTTGAGGATACCTGAAGTGAAGCTTTCTCAATCTGAGCTATTTGGCCTCATCTTTAGTGCAAACTGACTCCAATGATCCTCCTGGTGATGCTTTGATGCTTGGAAGGAGTTTATAATGGCTGGTTTGGGTGGTTGTTCCTCAGCTGGTCAGAAATCGTATTTCAGTTTTGTTTGGTTTTAGGCTACAATGAAGGGTGGGAAATGATCCTCTTGTGATGCTGAGTTGATTGATGAAAGAAGTTTTGAGTTTGAGTGTGTATGCTATGAGTTTCAAAATCTTTTGCTCTTGGGGTGATTTTTTTGGGAACTTGGTGATTCTCTGGTTTCAGCCTTGTGTGATGTGTGTTATGAGTTGTTTTTGATCCACATAACAAGCTTTGATAGGTCAGAAGAGTTGTTGTGGCCTATGGTGATTGGTATGGGCTCTCTTGCAAAAAGTCAACAAAACTTGTACTTGAGGTATGGGCTGGTTCTGTGGCTGTTTCAAGGCATGGCTTGAGTCAGCTTGGTTCAAGGATAACCATGGAAAAGGTTTTGTGGTGATTCAACAAGTTTGTGAGAGGTTTTGTATCATTTTGCAATTTTGAGGAAGTTTGGCCCCTTTATGATATCTTGGTGTGCAAGGCATGATATGAGATGGTTCTTTGGGAAATTCTGATTCTTAGGCAATTAACTATGTTTGTATGATGCCTAGAAGTGTATTAGAAGTCACAAAATGGCTTGGATTGTGAATTTGCAAAAACTCCTCTTTGGCATGAATGTGAAAATTATGTGATTTTTTCCAACTTTGCCAAGCCATAACTTGAGTTCCATAATCAATTAGAACTTGTTCTTGTACTTTTTGAAAAGGGAGTGATCCAATCTACAACTTTCATGACCAACAATTTTTCATTTGAAGCATTTTTGGTTGAGAAAGAGGAGGTTGAAATACTTTCCCAAAATGGAAAGTTTCCATTACAAGTCATTTCCATTTTTGGCAACTTTTGGTTTAGCTCAATTTTCTTCAATTTTGTGAACTTCCAAGCACTTCAATGATCAAATAAAGATCATATAACTTCAATTTGATGAAAAATCCACTTTGGTTCCATTGTTGGGGGCCTCAGATGCCCTGATTTTGCTCTGACTTGCTCAAGAAGTTACCCCATGAACAACTGACTTCCACAATGAATTTCTTCATCAAACTTGGCATATATGATCCTTATAACATATTGAGACTATTAGAAACAAGAATGACCAAAAAATATGGAGTTATGGCCTCTGAAACCAAAACCCTAATTTCAGGTCATCTGTGTAGTGAAATCCTAGCTCTGCTTCCATGCCTTCCAAGTTCTTGTGATTTCTTAACTTACTTGATCTTTGAGGGATATAAAATGATGATAGAATATACATGGACCCTCTTGGAATGAATGGAGACCTTTGGAGTGGCTCAGATGGATCCTTGGATTGCCCAGATCACAAACCCTAGATACAGATGAACTTGAACTCATGCAGTGAAACAAAAATGCAATATGAGATGATATGCTTAAACTAATGCAAATATGAAAGATCACAAGCCATGGTGTGAACTTAGTGAGGGAAAATTTAGGGTGTTTACAGCTGTCCCTATTCAAACATGAGTTAGCTGTGCAGGGTGTAAGCGCCTGGCTTAACAGACAAACAAGATAACTTGTGGTTGAATACCAAAGACAATCCTAAATTTGCACTCACTGGGGAGAAGAAGAAAAGGGATATAAATTGTAAAAGAAAGTATAGTATGATTATAAATGCGGGCGATAGAGGACGACCATCGAGCAGAGGGCGACTGTTGGGGGATAAAGCAATGACGAGGACGGCCGACATGCTGGGGAAATAAAGGAATTATGATGGGGACGACCATCAAGTAAAGTAACAAGGTTCTCTGGGGATTAAAATAAAGGAATTATGATGGGGACGGCCATCAGGTTTGCAAAGTAAGGTAAATAACGATGGGGAACGACCATAGGTTCAAAGAATAAATGAAATAATTGATGAGGGACGGTCATCAAAGGTGAAGGACGATCACCTAGCAGGGGACAACTGCTCTTTATCACGACATAGGACGAATGTCAGATAGAAAAGGTCGACGATGGGGACGGCCATCGGATAAGCATGATGAAGGACGATCATCAAGAGGTGAAGGACGATCACCTAGCAGGGTACGACTGCTCTCGGGGTTTATCATGACATATGACGAATGTCAGATAACAAGATCAACGATGGGGACGACCATCGGATAAAAGTGATGAATGACGATCATCAAGAGGTGAAGGACGATCACCTAGCAGGGTACGAATTCTCTTTATCATGACATAGGACGAATGTCGGATAGAAAAGGGTTCCAATAATGGAGACTTCGCTGGGGAAAGGATGAGGGACGGTCATCCAAAGGTGAAGGACGATCACTGGGCAGGGTACGGCTGCCGAAAGTATCACGACATAGGGCGAATGTCGAATAGGAGAAAAGTTGTTCTACTGGGGAATGGTAAACACGGACGAGAATTTACGCTTTCAAAAATAAGAGGTATGAGTATTTGACGACGTGTATAGATTAAAGATGCGGACGAGCATCCTTAAGACTATGATACGGACGAGTATCGGTAGAAACAAACGCTGACGCATGTTCAGAGATGATGATACGGACGAGTACCAACTAGTTAACAAAGACCACGGACGAGTGTCGAATCTGTGGGGAGATGAGTATATGTATGCATAAGATACAAACGAGTATTTGTATAAGTACGAGTGAAGTATTGTGGAGTATGAGCAAGACACGGACGAGTGTTCGACTTGCTGGGGAAAGGTGACACGGACGGGTGTCAGAAAAGAAAGTATATTCGTTATGAACACACATTTGTATATGAGAGTGTAAAAGGTGTTTCGGTGACCTGTGGAGATAGGATGACACGGACGGGCGTCAAGAAAGTATATGATAAAGGAGTGTTTGGTTTGAAACAGGTGATTGGGCAACCATGCTGGGGAAAGGTGACACGGACGAGTGTCAAAAGAGTATATAAGTATATGTAATCACCGAGGATGTTTGTGGCTTATATCTGCGGGGGAATAAAACGACACGGACGAGTTTCGAAAGAGTACATATGAAAATGTATCTGCGTTGGGGAGTGCAAAGGGGATGCTTTAGCTTTCTGTGGGGAGATTGAGATGACACAGACGAGTGTCGAAAAGAACATGTTATGGACAAGTATTTGTACTTGAGAGTGCAAAGGGGACGCTTTGGCTTTTATGTGCAATGGATGTATTTTGTATATTGCTGACGAGGTACCGGTGGTATTTACAGGTGACTTGCTTGAACCTGGCTTGTGATCATGCATATGTTTGATTTTTGCCGTAATGCTCCGTATTAAACAGAATGCTACGCTTTGTAGGGAAAGATGATGCGAATGCTATGATTATGCAAAAAGAAACCGATCTGGGATTCAGATCCCGCTGCTGTGGAGATCTCTGGCTGATATGCTTGGGAAGATATCCCAGCTAGGGATGGGATCATTGGTAGATATGATAAGATATAAGGTTCTGCTTGGGGGAATAGATTACTGATGGATCTATCTGGTAAGGAGGAAACCCAGCTGGGGATAAGGAAGCTTCTGTCACTTTGTTGTGCGAGAATTTCAGGCATTGCTCTTCTGGGAGAGGCTGGAACTCTGTGCGGAGATAGTTATTTTAACTTTGCTGAGGATGAGAGATTTGGCACTCTATTGGGGAAAGAAAAGATCACTGAACGATCTTCCTAGAGAACTCTGTGGGGATCCTGACTAGGGATGAGGAGGCTTTGGGAACTCCGCTGGAAAAAAACATTCCAGATACTGCTTGGAGGAGGTGTACTGGGGAAATGATGCTTGGCATGCCCCATGTTACGTATTTGGAATACCTACAACCTGTTAAGACAAAGAAACACACAAGTATCCTGAGGTATCCCTTATCAGATTCTGTCATAGGAGTTAGATATTCCTGAGAGTAAATACATTTCCTGAAAGCATTTAATTAGAAAGGAACATCTGTTTTATGCAAATATTATATCGTGGACATTAGACATTTTGCAAACGAAACAAAAATGTACAAGATGAAGTGTGACTGAAAACTATGATTTTATTAATCTGGGTGCCCTGAACTTGCAAATACAGTCAAAGGAATAAATCCCCTGGAATGAGGAGATTGTTACAAATTGAGAAAAGTAAAAGTGCTGGCAATGTTGACAGCGCTCCGTTGAGCTTCCTTTGCTATGACCCGTATGACCTTAACGTTCTTCTCATCTTGCTTTCTAGAGAAGGTTGATTCTGACCGATGCTTTACCCTTTCGAAGCTTGCCATGTTGTAAATGATACAGACGAATTCAGAATGCAGTTGTTTGCTTATTCCCTGATTTTGTGTGGATCGCCCTTTCGGGTTTTCAATCCACCGGGATACCCATTTTTTCCTGAGCTGTCCAATGCGGCTTTTCAATTCAGCGGGTGTACATTTTTTTCTTTTGATTTTCCCTTATTTTTGCCTGAGTCTTTTATTCTGTTTTTGACTCGTCAGGATGCCCTATTTTTTCCTGGACTTACATTCTGTTTTTATGTCCAGCGGGTCATTTTATGCGAAGTATTTTTTAACTGCATCTGAATTCACAGGGGATAAGAAATCCTCGCCATCCATAGTAGTGAGCATCAGTGCTCCACCGGAGAAAACCTTCTTTACTATGAACGGACCATCGTAGTTCGGAGTCCACTTGCCCCTGTGGTTTGCATGAGGAGGAAAAAGTCTTTTTAGCACAAGATCTCCTACTTGGTGTTCCTGAAGCCTGACTTTCTGATCGAAGGCTTTCTTCATTCTCTTCTGATATAACTGCCCATGACAGATAGCAGCTAATCTCTTTTCTTCGATCAAATTCAGTTGATTGTACTGAGATCGGACCCATTCTGCTTCATTCAACTTTACATCCATCAATACCCGTAAGGAAGGTAGCTCAACTTCAACAGGTAGGACTGCCTCCATACCATACACAAGTTGATATGGTGTTGCCCCAGTGGATGTTCTGATTGAGGTTCGGTACCCATGCAAGGCAAATGGCAGCATTTAATGCCAGCCTTTGTAAGTAACCACCATCTTTTGCACAATCTTCTTGATGTTTTTGTTAGCTGCCTCAACAACGCCATTCATCTTTGGCCTGTAAGGAGAAGAGTTGTGATGTTGGATTTTGAAGTCCCGACACATTTCTACCATCATTTTGTTGTTCAAATTGGAACCATTATCAGTAATGATTCGCTCGGGTACTCCATATCGACAAATGATGTCTCTTTTCAGAAATCTGGCTACCACTTGTCTGGTGATGTTTGCATACGAAACCGCTTCAACCCATTTGGTGAAGTAATCAATGGCTACCAAGATGAATCTGTGGCCATTTGAAGAAGTTGGTTCGATCTTTCCAATCATATGATGCCCCACATGTCAAAGGGCCAAGGTGAAGACATCACGTTCAATAGACTCGGAGGTGCATGCACTTTATCTGCATAGATCTGGCATTTATGACACTTCTTGGCATAAGCACAACAGTCTGCATCCATTGTGATCCAGTAGTAGCCTGATCGTAATAGTTTCTTAGCCATTGCATGTCCTCGAGCATGGGTACCGAAAGATCCTTCATGCACCTCGTGCATCAGCAAGTCTGCTTCTTTCTTATCAACACATCTGAGAAGAACCATGTCAAAGTTTCGCTTGTATAATGAACCATCAGCATTGAGGAAGAAACTACCAGCCAACCTTCTTAATGTCTTCTTATCATTGTAAGATGCCCCAGGTGGGTATGCTTGGTCCTCCAAGAAGCATTTGATGTCATGGAACCAAGGTTTGTCATCTTTAACAATGTCCACGGAGAATACGTATGCTGGTCGGTCTAGTCTGGATACTGAGATCCGAGGCACGTAATTGGCAGTATGAACCTTGATCATGGAGGAAATGGTAGCTAATGGATCTGCGAACTGATTTTCGTCTCGAGGGATGTACTCAAGTTTGACTGTTGTGAAGAAAGTTAATAATCTCCTCGTATTGTCACGATATGGAATCAGATGCTCCTGGTGAGTGTACCATTTGCCATTGGTCTGATTGATTACCAAAGCCGAATCTCCGAATACATTTAAAGTCTTGATCCTGAGGTTAATGGCTTCCTCAAGACCCATGATACAGGCTTCGTATTCAGCTTTGTTGTTAGTGCATGTGTGTCGCTCCCACCAAATGACACCTGGTCAAGAGGGGTACAGACGCGAACGGTCGGCGAAAGAGGAAGAATGAATAGAGTCGCCAGCTAGGCATTTTTATCTCGAAGGAAAGGTAATGCTGCATAAACCTAGGAAAAGATATGGATAAGACGGTTGCGAACCAGAGAGACTGAGAAAGGGGGTTGGTTACAACCTGGGAAGGTATTAGCACCCAGATTGTCTGCCGTACTCGACGGGATCCACGCTTAAAAGATTTGTGTTTTAAAGGGGTAGTGTCAGTGCAATTTGTGTATCAAAGTTGGAAAGAATGCAAGTGTCAGTGTAAAAAGAAAGTGAAGTGAGATATGAGAAGTGTCAGTGTAAGAAATGAATGAAATGCTCATGATTATGAGGCTAAAAGAATGATACTGGAGGAGGGGGAATATACAGAGACTTTTGTTCGATAACTGTTAAGTTATGCCTACGTATCCTCTCGTGCAATGAGGAAGTCAGAACACCGTAGTTCGACCCAAAGAGACTGAAAGATAAATTGACTTGTGAACTGCTTACTTGTCTATGCTCAAGTGTATGACCTGTCTGGCTCAGGTGCAAACTGTCTTGCATTAGACGGAAGAAGCAAGTTCTCGTTTATGAGTGAATGAGATGAGAAAAGAATCCCGTAGGAGACGATTATTGTTTGTTTTTGTGTTTTCAATCTTTTATTGCTTTTGGAAGTTTGTCATAAGAAAATGAGCTTAAGCCTAAACCAATGGGTTAGTAAACTCATCACATCCTCCCTCTGATTAGGGGTAATGAGAATACCTTAAGTGTGAAGTCAGCATCTCACACTTAATCACCCTGAAGTAGGATTAAGATCATTAACCTACTTGTGATTATTTAAATGTTTTTGTTGTTTTTGTTTAGTGTTAAGTAATGAGTTTAAGCCATAATCAAGGATTTAATGGACCCATTACACCATCCTAATAGAAGTATAATAGATGAGAACATTTAAGCTGAGAAAGACTCCTCAACTTAATCCATGATTAGGGATTAACCTCATGACAAAACAAAGCCTTTATTAAAGTGGGTTTTAGTTAATGGTAAGATGAAGAAGTGATTTTTATGGTTTGTAAGACAACTTGAGGGGGACTTGTCCATTAACACTAGGGTTAGTCCTTCTTAACCAATTAAGGAAGAATTAGAACCCTAATGCAAGGCCCAAGTTACAAGCTTGATGTCTTAATGATTATTAGATGGATTGATTAAAGGGTTTAAACACGTTAAGGGTTTAACACTTAGGATTAAAGTTATACACTCCATCCTAATAGAAGGATGCAGGCATAAGCTTAATCACAAAGCCTTAAAACCTTTAGGGTTTAGTCCTTGATTGTGAGATGAGAAGAGAAGACTCAAAGATGACACAAAGGCAAAACTAAATGGGGGACTAATCAAGCCCTAATTGTTATCATGGTTGGAGATCCTAGGGTTAATGAGGTTTGCAAGAAGATATTCAGAGAAACCACCAGGAGAGAAGCAGATTGAAAGGAGCAAGAAGCAAAGAGAAGCAAAACAACTTGCTTCACTTCAGAAGACAAGTTGCTTGAAGAAAGAAAGAGGAGAAGAGCATGAATGAGCAACCTCACTCTAAAACACATACAAAATGCAGCAAAGAAAGTATGAAAGAGATGAAAAGAGATTGTGAGAAGTGAAGGCAAATTCACTTCTCAAACAACTTACCACCTGAAATGTTAGCATAAGAAAATGAAACACAATGAGAATGAGATGCAATGCCATGATGAAAACCCAAACCAGAAGCATAAACATGATGTTAATGATGCTAAGAGATGATGCAAACACATGACAAGAGGTGAGAATGATCATACAAGCATAAGGATGCAAATGAGGCATGTTTTGTTCCAAGAATGTACATGAAAAGTTATGAAATGTAATGGACATACAACATGTCAAATGAAAGATGCAATGATCAAACATGGTTCTAATGTATCCTAAGATGTATTATGAATCAAAAGAATGCACAAAATGTCATGGCAAGTCAATGGATGCAAGCAAGTGAGAAATGGATGCAAAAGAAGGCACAAATTAGGGTTACATGCATCATGCAAAGCAAAAATCCAAAACCAGAAGCAAATGACATGATAAAAATTTGAAAATGCAATCAAAGATACCCTAAACCTATACAAGTTCACTGCCCAAAGGAGAGGATCCAACTCTTAACCTATTGAAAGTTATGAATTTCCTAAGATTGCTAGGGTTTTGGGGTACTTCACAAAGAAAAATGCTAAACAAATTGAAAATGCAAGATCAATTCAAATCAATTTTATCCTATAAACTACATGCTATGCAAGATGCAATGCAAAAATAATCATCATCCAACTCTCAAGGGTTAGGCAGAAATGAATTTTTGAAGTTTGACATAAAATATTGCCTTGAAATGAAATTAAATTCAATGAAAATGATCAAAAGGCATCAAGAACAAAAAAGAAATTTGGTTTGAGAGTTGGACAATGTTTCTAAATATTTCTAAATGCAATGTGAATTTTTTTGGGATTTTTAAATACCTAAATGTATTTTTAATTAACTAATTTCCATTAATTAATTAAAAATAAAAATTTAAATGTTTTAAAAATAATTTTCAATGCAAAAAATAAAAATAAAAATATTTTTGTGTTCTGAAAATTCATGAAACCCTTGACAAAAATTTTCATAATTTTTTAATGATTTTAGCTATTTTTAAAAATTCGTACAAATTAAATATAAAACAAATGAAAATAAAATGAATTTAAATGAAAAATGAGAAAGTCAAATGATCTGAAGGCCAGGATTCAAATTCCAGGGGGCGGGAGTTGACTGCGCGCTAATGGACGGCCAAAATTCAAACTCACGTAATTATGATTAAGCCCTAATCCAAAACCCTAATTACTTTCAGATGACCGGAACAGTGTTCCGGTCATCTTCTCCGGCAAGCCAAAATCTCAATCTCTCTCAAAACGCATCAAAACCTCACAAAACTCTCCAGAATCAAACTCTGAACATCACTAAACATAAACCCTAAAACAAACAACATTTATTTTTCGTGAATCAAAGGAAACAAACAAAAACATTTTCACGGGCAAACTTTCAGACAGTCAATACATGCTTGTTTCTGGCTCATTTTCAAAAATAAATAGATCCCCATGATCAGGGTAACATATAGAACAACATTCTAACAAGAAATCAAAGTTCTGGAAAATTTGTTCATCATGCTACCTGAGATTGAGCTTTCAGTCCAGGAGATTTCTGCTTGCCTCTTTGCCTCAAAATGGTCCCAATGATCCTCTTGATGAAGTTATGAAGCTTGGTTGGAGTTTAAAATGGTTGGTTTGTGAGTTTGAAGAAGTTCTGTTCAGGGAGGGGAAGGAATCGTGTTTCAGTTTGAGGAGGTTTCAGGGATGAATGAGGGTAGGGAAATGATCAGGGGAGCATGCTGAGTGATCCTATGGAGTTTGTTTTTATGTTTTATGCTTGTGTGATGTGTTTCGAATGAAAATGCATAAGAGGGCAAAGCTTGGTGCTATGGCTTGGAGAGTGTTTCAGGATGAGTTGTGTGGTGTGTTGTATTGTATTTGGTCCACTTATCACAACTAGAGAGGTCAGAGGAGTTGGTGTGGCACAGGCTGATTGGTATGGGTTTTTTGCAAAAAAGTCCAAGTTAGGTGTACTTGAGGTATGGGCAAGTGTGAGGCTGTGATAGGGGCATGGCTTGGCTCAGCTGAGTTTAGGGAGAACCATGGAATTTGATTAGAAGCAAAGCAGCAAGTGAAATAGGGTTTATCATTGGTTTTGCAACTTTGTAACCTTTGGGCCCTTTTGTGATTTCTTGATCCATAAGTCATGAAAATGGGCAAACCTTTGGTGCATTCTGACTTTTAGGCTTTGGTTTATGTTTGTTCAAGGATTAGAAGTCACTTTGTGGTCTCATTTCACCTTGGCAAGGGATTTTGCAACTTTGCCTCTTTGGTACATAACTTGAAATTATGTGATTTTTCCCAACTTTGGCAAGCCATAACTTTTGATCCAAAATGAATTAGAATGAGTTCTTATACTTTTTGAAAAGGGAATGATCCATTCTACAACTTTCATGACCAAAGTTTTCTCATTTGAAGCATTTTTGAATCAAAAAGAAAGGGTTGAAAAAGTTTCCCAAAATGGCAAGTTTTCATTACAAGTCATTTTCCCAAAAAGGCAACTTTGCAAATGGCTTGAAATTCTTCAATTTTGTGAACTTCTAACATCTTCTATGATCAAATAAAGATCATACACATTCAAAATGATGAAGTACACCCTTTGGTTGGGTCATTGGGGGCCTCAGATACCCTAATTTTGCACTGACTTGCCCAAGAAGTCAACTCTTGATTAGATGCCTTCCCCATGGAATTTCTTCATGAAACTTGATATGCATGATCCTTATAACATATAGAGACCAATAGAAACAAGAATGACCAAAAAAAATGGAGTTATGGCCTCTGAAACCAAAACCCTAATTCTAGGTCAACTGTGTAGTCAAACCTGGCTCTGCTTCCATGCCATCCTCAGTTCTTGTGATTTTTTGACTTTTTTGACTTTGTGGGGATATAATATGATGCTTGAACATACATGGACCCCTTTGAAGTATTGAAGACCTTTGGAGTGGCTCAAGTGGCTCTTGGATAGCTCAAATCACAAACCCTAGATGCAGATGACCTAGAAACAATGCAGTGAATCAAAAATGTGGTATGAGATGCTATGATTGAATTTATGCATATGAAAAGGTAACAAGCCATGGTGTGAATGGGTGAGGGCAAATTTGGGGTGTTTACAGCTGCCCCTATTTAAGCATGAGTTAGCTGTGCAGGATGTAAGCAACGGCTTAACAGGCAAACAAGATAACTTGTGGTTGAATACCAAAGACAGTCCAAAATTTGCACTCACAGAATGAAGAAGAAAAGGGATATAGATTGTAAAAGAAAATAAAGTATAATTATAAAGTGCGGGCGACGGAGGACGACCGTCGAGCAGAGGACGACTGCTGGGGATAGAGCAATGACGAGGATGACCGACATACTGGGGGAAGATGCGAAAAATAAAGTTGTGACGGGGACGACCGACAAGCTGGGATATGAGAGATTGTGATGGGGACGGCCATCAGATAAAGCTATAAGGCTCTCTGAGGATTATAGGTAAATGAAATAAGTGATGAGGTACGGTCAAAGGTGAAAGACGATCACCTAGCAGGGGACGGCTGCTCTGTTGGGGATTAGATGAGGGACAATCATCTAAGGTGAAGGACGATCACCGGTCAAGGTACGATTGCCAAAAGTATCGCGACATAGGACGAATGCCGGATAAAAAGGTTGACGATGGGGACGGCCATCGGATAAGCATGATGAAGGACGATCATCAAGAGGTGAAGGACGATCACCTAGCAGGGTACGGCTGCTCTCAGGGTTTATCATGACATAGGAAGAATGTCAGATAACCAGATCAACGATGGGGATGGCCATCGGATAAAGTGATGAAGGACGATCATCAAGAGGTGAAGGACGATCACCTAGCAGAGGACGACTGCTAAAAATGTCACGACATAGGACGAATGTCGGATAAGAAGGGGTTCTAATGAATAGAGACTCCACTGGGAATGATGAAGGACGATCATCAAAAAGGTGAAGGACGATCACCTGGAAGGGTACGGCTGCCGAGAAGGTATCATGACATAGGACGAATTTCAGATAGAAAGGAAATAGTTTGACAAGTTTTGTTGGGGACTTTGCTGGGGAATAGTAAACACGGACGAGTGTTTACATCCAAGAAATGAAAGGTATAAGTGTTTGGACATTGTGTATAGATTAAAGATGCGGACGAGCATCCTTAAGACTACGATACGGACGAGTATCGGGTAGAAACAAACACTGACACATGTTCAGAGATGATGATACGGACGAGTATCAACTGGTTAACAAAGAACACAGACGAGTGTCAGATCTAAGGGGATTCTTCTGGGGAACAATAGACACAGACGAGTGTCTAAACTCTAAAAAGAGGTAAAAGTAACCGACATTGTGTATGGATTAAAGATGCGAACAAGCATCCTTAAGACTATGATACGGGCGAGTATCAAGTAGAAAGAAAAGCTTGACGCGTGTTCTGAGATGATGATACAGACGAGTACCAACTGGTTAACAAAGAACACGAACAAGTGTCGAATCTGAGGGGATATAAGTGGTGTATACAAGATACGGACGAGTATCTGTATGAGTAAAAAGAGGATGAGTAACACGGACGAGTGTCGGAGAAAGTGTATTATAAACAAGTGTATGGTTTCCAAAGTGTTTGGGTGACTATGCTGGGGAGGTGACACGGACGGGTGTCAAGGAATTGTATATATGTGTATTTGTGAGTGCAAAGGGGACGCTTTGGCTTTCTACTGGGGATATGACACGGACGGGTGTCAGGGAGTATCTGTATCTTTAGGGAAAGTGCCTTGGCTCTCTACCGGGGAATTTTGGGGAGCATTCTGTATATCGCTGATGGATTGTCAGTATTCACAAGTGTTCAGTTCGACACATGGCTTATAATTATGCAATATGTTTGATTTTCGCTGTAATGCTCCGTATTAGACGGAATGCTACGCTCTGTGGGGAGAATATGATGCGAATGATATGATTATGCAAAGATACCGATCCGGGATTCGAATCCCGTTGCTGTGAAGATCTCTGACCGATCTGCTTGAAGTGGACATCCCAGCTGGGGATAAGATCATTGGTAGATCAGTCATATATGGCTCTGCTTGGGGGAATAGGTCACTGATAAACCCATCTCATTAATGAGGGACCCAGCTGGGGTTTGTAGAAGCCTTCTTCACTCTGCTGTGATTTCTTCACGCGTTGCTCTTCTGGGTAGAGGTTGACATTCTGCGGGGGGATGGTTCCATGGTTGGCACTTGGCTGAGGAGGAAATGACAAATGGCAACTCAGCTGGGGAGAAAACACTTCCGGTGCTGCGACTGAGTAGATAATGATTTGCCAGCTTGCTGGGGTGAAGCTTTCATGCCCCATATTGTGCTTTGAAAACCTGCAATCCTGAAAAGGCATAGAAACGCACAAGTAATCCCGAGGTATCCCTTACGGATTCCATCGTAGGAGTTTAGACACTCCCGGGAGTAAGTATATTTCCTGCAAGCACGTATTTTTTAGAAGAGAAGCATCTGTATTGATTCAACCAGGATCTTTAAAGACATCGGACATTCTTGCAAATGAAAATAAAATGTACGAAACATGACTGAAAATCTGATTTTATTAATTCATGTGCCCTGAATTGGCAAGATACAGTCAAAGAAACAAATCCCCTAAAATGAGGAGATTGTTACAAATTGAGAAAAAAGATGTTGGCAATGCTGATGACGCTTCAAGGAGCTTCCCCTTTGCTATGACTCGTATGACTTTTGATGTTCTTCTCTTCTTGCTTTCTGAAGAAGGTTGGTTCTGACCGACGCTTGAAACTTTCGAAGCTTACCATGTTGCAAATGATACAGATGAGTTCAGAATGCAGTTGTTCGCTTATCCCCTTATTTTGCGTGGATCGCCCTTTCGGGTTTTCGATCCACCGGGATACCCATTTTTGCCTGAGTTGTCCAATGCGGCTTTTCAACTCAGCGGGTGTACATTTTTTTGTTTATTTTCCCTTATTTTTGCCCGAGTCTTTTATTCTGTTTTTGACTCGCCGGGATGCCCTATTTTTGCCTGGACTTACATTCTGTTTTTATGACCAGCGGGTAATTTTATGCGAAGTATTTTTTAACTGCATCTGAATTCACAGGGGACGGGAAGTCTTCACCATCCATAGTGCTGAGCATCAGTGCTCCACCAGAGAAAACTTTCTTTACTACGAATGGTCCTTCATAGTTCGGAGTCCACTTGCCCCTGTGGTCTGTATGAGGAGGGAGGAGTCTTTTCAGCACAAGATCTCCTACTTGGTACTCTCGGAGCCTGACTTTCTGATCGAAGGCTTTCTTCATTCGTTTCTGATATAACTGCCCATGACAGATTGCAACCAATCTCTTCTCTTCAATCAGATTCAGTTGTTCGTATCGGGACCAGACCCATTCTTCTTCATTCAACTTAACATCCATTAGTACCCGCAGGGAGGGTAATTCAACTTCAACAGGTAGGACTGCCTCCATACCATATATAAGCTGATACGGTGTTGCCCCAGTAGATGTTCTTATTGATGTACGGTACCCATGCAAGGCAAACGGTAGCATCTCATGCCAGTCTTTGTAGGTGACTACCATCTTCTGCACAATCTTCTTAATGTTCTTATTAGCTGCCTCAACTGCGCCATTCATCTTTGGCCTGTAAGGAGAAGAATTGTGGTGTTGGATCATGAAGTCCCGGCATAGCTCTGCCATCATTTTGTTGTTTAAGTTGGAACCATTGTCAGTAATGATTCGCTCGGGAACTCCATACCGACAGATGATGTCTCTCTTCAGAAATCGGGCTACCACCTGCCTTGTAACATTTGCATAAGAAGCTGCTTCAACCCACTTGGTAAAATAGTCAATAGCTACCAGGATGAATCTGTGGCCATTTGAAGCAGTCGGTTCAATCTTGCCAATCATATCAATGCCCCACATGGCAAAGGGCCAGGGTGAAGACATCACATTCAGGGGATTGGGAGGTACATGCACTTTATCCGCATAAATCTGGCATTTTTGGCACTTCCTGGCATAAGCACAACAGTCGGCATCCATTGTGATCCAGTAATAGCCTGATCTTAGCAACTTTTTGGCCATTGCATGCCCTCCAGCATGGGTACCAAAGGATCCTTCGTGCACCTCGTGCATCAACAAGTCTGCTTCTGTTCTATCAACGCACCTGAGAAGTACCATATCAAAGTTTCTCTTGTACAGGGAATCGTCAGTATTCAGAAAGAAACTAACAGCAAGCCTTCTTAAAGTCTTCTTATCATTGGAAGATGCCCCAGGTGGGTATGTTTGATCCTCCAAAAAGCACCTAATGTCATGGAACCAAGGATTATCATCTTTGACAGCGTCTGCTGCAAATACATATGCTGGTCTGTCAAGTCTGGACACTGAAATCCGAGGCACAAAGTTGGCAGCTTGAACTTTGATCATTGATGAAATGGTAGCCACAGCATCTGCAAACTGATTCCCGTCCCGAGGGATATACTCAAGCTTGACCGTTGTAAAGAAAGTCAATAACCTCCTTGTATAATCCCTGTAAGGTATCAGATGATCCTGGTGTGTGTACCATTTGCCGTTGGTTTGATTAACTACCAGAGCTGAATCTCCGAATACAGTCAATGTTTTGATCCTGAGGTCAATGGCTTCCTCAAGGCCCATAATACAAGCTTCGTATTCAGCTTCGTTGTTAGTGCAGTTAAAGGTGAGTTTTGCCGAGAAAGGCATGTGAACTCCCTTCGGTGTAATGAGTACTGCACCAACACCACAACCATTCATATTAATAGCCCTGTCAAACATCATAGTCCATTCTTCTTCCGGGTCAGGCCCTTCAGTGTGAACAGGCTCTTCATGATCTTTTGCTTTTATGAACATGATGTCTTCATCAGGGAAGTCAAATCTCATAGGCTGGTAATCATCAATGGGTTGCTCAGCAAGATAATCAGACAATACACTGCCCTTGATGGCCTTTTGAGATGTGTACTGGATGTCATATTCTGTGAGGATCATTTGCCATCTTGCAACCCGTCCGGTGAGTGTTGGTTTCTCAAAAACGTACTTAACTGGATCCATCTTCGAGATCAATAAAGTAGTGTAGGTCAACATATACTGCCTTAGTCGGCGAGCAGCCCACGCTAAAGCACAGCAAGTTTTCTCGAGCAGTGAATAACGTTGTTCACAGTCGGTAAACTTTTTGCTTAGGTAGAAAATCGCATACTCTTTTCGACCAGACTCGTCATACTGGCCCAACACACACCCCATTGACTCTTCTAATACTGTCAAGTACATGATTAGAGGTCTTCCCTCCACTGGAGGCATAAGGATTGGAGGCTCTTTCAAGTATTCCTTGATTTTGTCAAAAGCCCTCTGGCAGTCTTCGTTCCACCTGACCGTTTGTTCTTTTCTCAACAGCTTGAACAAAGGCTCACATGTTGCTGTAAGGTGAGATATGAACCTTGAAATGTAGTTCAATCTACCTAGAAAACCTCGAACCTCTTTTTCTGACTTCGGTGCAGGCATTTCTTGAATGGCTTTGACTTTATCAGGGTCAACTTCAATCCCTTTTTCACTTACAATAAATCCCAGCAGCTTACCGGATCGCACCCCGAATGTGCATTTGTTGGGGTTTAACTTCAATTGGTACTTCCTCAGACGCTTGAATAGCTTCAACAGATTTACCAGGTGGTCTTCTTCTGTGAGGGACTTGGCAATCATGTCATCCACATAACATTCAATTTCTTTATGGATCATGTCGTGGAATAACGTTACCATAGCCCGTTGATAAGTTGCACCAGCATTCTTCAGTCCGAATGGCATCACCTTATAACAGAACGTGCCCCAGGGTGTGATGAAAGTTGTCTTCTCCATGTCTTCAGGTGACATCTTGATCTGGTTATATCCTGAAAATCCGTCCATGAAGGAGAATACCGAGAACTGAGCCGTATTTTCGACCAATACATCAATGTGAGGTAAAGGGAAGTCATCTTTCGGGCTAGCTCTGTTCAGGTCCCGGTAATCCACGCACATTCTTACCTTGCCGTCTTTCTTAGGCACAGGTACAATATTAGCAACCCACGCGGATAGCTAGTCACAGCAAGGAAACCGGCGTCCCACTGTTTTTGTACCTCTTCTTTTATCTTCATTGCCATATCTGGGCGAGTACGACGCAGCTTCTGTTTTACCGGTGGGCAGTCTTCTTTCAAAGGCAGCTTGTGCATGACAATATCGGTGTCCAACCCTGGCATATCCTGATAAGACCAAGCAAACACATCCATATATTCCCGAAGCATGTCAATTAGTTGCTCTTTTACTGAATCTTGCAGGCGGGCCCCGATCCTAACCTCTTTCACGTCTTCTCCCGTACCAAGATTAACTGTTTCAACCTCCTCCTGATGAGGAGTGATAACCTTCTCCTTTGCCTTAACAACCTGGCTAGCTCTTCAGGAAGCTCATAATCTTCTTCAACCCCTTCATCAGCTTGATTGATTGGATTGTCAAAGTCATACGAAGCCATGGCAGTGTTGTTGTCGGTGCAGTCTGAAAGGCACTCTCTGCAAGGGTTTGGATTGTTCATTTTAGTGATCGATTTTAATCTTGTTTAGAAAAAAGTGAAGTGAAGTTATCATTTTGGAAAACATTTCCATTTTATTTTTTGTACAAAAAGAAAAATGAAAAACAGTGAGCGGAAAAGGAAAAGACTCATTTGCAAAAGATGTCCGATATTCATTGATTAATCCATTTGCACAAAATTACAAGATGGCCCGATTACAAAATGAGTCTTGACATCTTGGGCAAGATGCAAGACTTGATGCATGCTTAAAAACACAGGAAATAATAATTACTCTGCAGGAGTAACCCTTATAATTTCCTGGGAAGACCAGTTAAGGACTTGGCTCCCCGGGATCCTTGGACGTATCCAGCTCTCCAGGTTGTGGTCGCTTTCATCCTCGTCTTCCAAGTTGTTCACTGCATCAGGGGTGAGCATTCCCCGCTGACAAAACTGGGCTTCTTGGCAGCCTCTGATTGATCTTGTTGAGTTGGTTTGTAACCCAACCCAAATCTATCTTCCTTCTTCTCCACGGGCAGCAGCTTGCCCCAGCCTTGGGCAGTCCCCTCTTCAACAACCTTCCTGGCTTGCTGATAAGACGTCATGGAGGTTCCCAGTACAGTAGATGCCTCATTTATGTTCAGAGCCTCAAATCCCTGGCTCATAGTTTCATGGATTTCTCCATCCATCTCTATGTATTTATACGTAGCCAGATGGCTAACAAAGATATCTTCTTCACCACAGATGGTGATGATCTGGCCTTCCCACTCGAATTTCAGCTTCTGGTGAAGGGTAGATGTAACAGCGCCAGCGGCATGGATCCAAGGTCTACCCAACAAACAGCTGTAGGCCGGCTGAATGTCCATCACATAGAAGGTAATTTTAAAAGTCTGCGGGGCAATCATCACAGGCAGATCAATCTCTCCAAGCACTGATCTTTTAGAGCCATCAAATGCTCTCACTACCAAATTACTTGGTCGCAGTGCCAAGCCATCATACTCAAACTTCACTAAGGCTTTCTTAGGTAGAACATTGAGTGAAGACCCAGTGTCCACCAGTACATGGGATAGAACAGCACCCTTGCATTCCAAGGTGATGTGTAAAGCCTTGTTGTGGTTACGCCCCTCTGTTGTTAAGTCAGCATTGGTGAAACCCAGTCCATGACTGGTATTGATATTTTCCACCACAGTTTCTAGCTGGTTAACAGTAATCTCCTCCGGCACGTATGATGCGTGCAGGACTTTCAATAATGCATTCCTGTGAGCTTCAGAACACATCAACAGAGATAATATGGAGATCTTTGAGGGAGTTTGGTGAAGCTGATCCACCACCTTGTAATCACTTCTCTTTATGATTCTCATAAACTCGTCTACATCTTGCTCAAAGGATGTCTTCTGAGTTTCTTTGATAATTGGTTCTTCAGGTATTACACTCTTCCCCTTTGCTTTTGCAGCAGCTTCTGCTTTGACATTAGGTCTTTGCAATTGTGAGGAAAAAAGGCGTCCGCTTCTGGTGAAGCCTCCGCCTCCCCCAACATTATCAATCTGTGGAGAAGAAGTTGAAGAGTCCAAGGTGATTTTCTCCCCGTTGCAGTAAAGATCAGAGCCATAATGCCAAGGTATGGCGTTACTGCTTTCATATGGAACTGGCCCAGGTACCGTGATGGTAACTGGACTTACTGCTGCAGAGGAAGGTACTGTAATGGTGTGCGGATCGTAGTAAATTGTAACTGGTGATTTGGAAGAAGGTGCCACTGCTTGTTGCTGAAAATTGTTGTTAGGAGGAACATCTGATGGGTCATAGTAAATGGTGACTGCTGAGACATCTTCATTAATTTTTGTTGGCGTTGTAGAAGATTCTGCTGAATAAATGGATGTTGACGTTGTAGAAGAAAAGGTTGTTGACATCTGGTTTGTTGAAGTAATGGATGAAGCCATTGTTGATGATATTGATGAATTGTTCGGAATGATTGTTGTTGCAGTTGTAGGAGAATCAGGAATTGTTGTCAAAGGAATTGCTGGATTTGTAGGTGCCGTTGTTGAGATATGAAGTATACCACTTTTGATAAGACCATCTATGCCGCTTCTCAAATTATCACACCCGTTGATTGAAATGTTGCAGTATCCACAACCGAGCTCACACCCGGGGAACATCTGGCACTCTAGAAGCTGAGCTTTAATTTCGACCAGAGGTGTCCGAATCTGTCCAACACTGGTGATTAAGAAAGATGGCTTGTCTTCCTCAATGGCATTAATTCTTGGCCCTCCATGATTGGGCATGGTATTCTTGGTGACACTTGGAGGGGGTGCAAAGTTGAGGACTTTAGAATCCACCAGGTCTTGTACCTTCATTTGCAAAGCCCTGCTTTTTTCCGTATTGTGGCCAGGTGCATTGGAGTGGAAAGCACATCTGGCGTTGACATCATAATTTCTTGGGAGATTAGAGGGATCTGGTGGTGCCAATGTCCTTAATTCAACCAAGTTGAGTTTCAGGAGTTGTGGCAATAAGGCAGCATAAGGCATAGGGATAGGGTGAATCACCCTATTTGCCTGCGATGGTCTTTGCTGAAAAGGTCTTTGTTGTTGATTGCTGTTATTGTTGTTGTAGGTACTCTGTGGCGGATACTGACCTTGCTACTGATAATGGGGTTGTTGTGGTTGTTGATATGTTGGTTGCTGAGGAATCGGAGTTGGAATAGTGACAGCTGCTACTGATCTGTGGACATACTGAGGTCTGCCCCTGCTGGCATGAATGGCATTTGTCTCACCGGTTCTTCTAGGTCCCACAAAAGGCTTCCTGGGATTACTGGACGAACTTGCACCATTATCAGAAATTTTTCCCATTTTCAGAAGGCTTTCAATTCTTTCTCCAGCTATAACTACGTCAGCGAAACTGGTGGAAGAAAAGGCAGCTAGCCTATCAATATATGTTCCTTGCAGAGTATTCATAAACATGTCGGCCATTTCTCTTTCCGACATGGGCGGCTGGACAGCAGCAGCAAACTGTCTCCACCTCTGGGCATATTCCCTGAAGCTTTCTCTAGAGGACTGAGACATTCCCATTAAAAGGGTCCTGTTAGGAGCCATGTCCAGATTGTATTGGTACTGCCTGATGAAGGCCTCAGCTAGGTCCTTCCAGCATCTGATTGTAGCTCTGGTCAAGTGTGAATACCACTCCCTTGAAGCCCCAGTCAAACTGTCTTCAAAATAGAACATCCACAGTTTCTCATCCATTGTATATGCTTTAAGTCTTCCCAGAAAGGACTGTAAGTGAGTTCGTGGACAGGAGGTTCCATTGTATTTCTTGAAACACGGGGGTTTAAACTTGTGAGGAATCCTTACCCCATCTACTAACCCCATATCCATGAAATCAAAACCCAGGGAATTTTGAGACTCCAGAGATCTCAACTTCTCAGCAATTTCATCAAACCTCCTATCATAGACTTCATCCCCAGCTCCCATTACAGTAAACTGCTCCTCTTGAGGATCTTCTTGCAAGATCCTGCCTGCAGTAGTATTTCCTTGCACATTACCCGGGATGTTGACTTCCGGATGTAGATGAGGCCCATATACTGGTGGGTTAACATGAGGCTGACCCCTCTCATTGTTACTTGTTCCTCTAGTTCCCTGATGGGGTTCTTCCGGGGTTTGTCTTTCTACCAATGCCCTCAACCTTTCTTGACTTTGGGCCAAGTCATTCATTACTTCTATGAATTAGGTAATTTGGTTTCTCATCTCCAGCCTTTCATTAGCCATCTGAGTTCTGACCTCTGTCAGATCTTGCTGTACTTGATCCATTTGGATACCAGGAAGATTGTTGCGAGTAGGATACCGGTGCGGACGGTTGAGAGGGAACACCCGGCGGCGAGCAATAATTCCTGAATCACAGCAGAGTTAGTAACAAACAAAACAAAATCCTACAAAACAAAACAAGAGTTAGTATGCAATGCAATATGCTTATTTATTTTCCAAGGTATCCGGCTTGGCTCTTGGTTTTGACCTTTCCAGACCCTGAGGAAGATGTTGTGATGTTGCTTGAGAAAAGAAACTCAAATGAAACAAACTGACAAATACATTACAAATGGTGGATCATACATAGTTTGTTTTTTTACAATACATGCCCCTGAGGGGTCAAAATATAACATAAAAAGAAAAGTACATGAAATAGAAATAACAACAAGCAAAGAAGTCAAACATCTAATCCAAACTCATCCTCCTTAACCTCCTTCAGAAGTGCTTCAGTTACAGGACCAGCCGGATGCTCTGTAATGTTTCTGATAAGAAGGTTTCTGGTGGCAATAGCAGTGGTCAGCTTCTTGTGCCTGTCCTGGTCCTTTGATCTCTTCACACCAGCCCTAAGTTTCAACTCTGAAATCTCCTTTTGGGCTGCTAGCAGAGCCTCCCGTTGTTTCTTTTCATTGGCCTCTAAATGCTCAATCCTGGCCTGAGTTCTCTTATCTTCTTGAGTACGAGCTTCAGTGATCTTGACCCACCTAGCTTGACTTTCTTTCAGATAGAGATCAGTCCTAGCCTTCTGAAACTGGGCCTCTTTACAGGCATTCTTCAAAATCTGCTCTCCAGCTCTTGATTTCTTGATGTAGTCCTCTGCTTTCTCAATCCTTGCTAGATGCTCCACCTTAAGCTTTTCCAACCTCTCAATGTCTAGACGACCATCACTCCTCTCCCAGAGGGTCTTCTTCAGGGCTTGAGACAGATTCTCATTCCTCTCCTTCAGTTTCTCAAATTCTTCCAGGCTGACAGTGGCTGGAGGTGGTACTGTGGATGGTCCAGGTGTATCCTCAATGGTGAAAGGCATCCCAGAAAGCTGAGCCCTAGCATGAGACCATTCATAATACTGAGCTGAAGCCACATTGTTGCACCTTCCAAGAATGGCCATCCCCTTGGTCTGGATGTTGTCCCAAGCCCAGGATGCCTGTCTGACAACAGCTAGATTAAGTTTTATCTCACAATACAGGGTTTCAGCCAAGTCTTGCACTCTAGGAGGGTGAACCAAAGCATAGCCCAACTGTCTCTTAAACAGCAAAGGATTGTAGTTGATGCAACCCTTCACTCCTATTAGAGGTACATTGGGGAACTGTCCAGAACTAGTAATTATGTCCCTGCCTTTGGTGCTCTAGGTGCACCATCTGATGTCATCTGAAGTCAAAGCAATAAGTCTCTTAGCCCAATTCTTCTGTTGGTGAGGATTCAAGAAAGCATCAGTCTTGGGTATGTGTTTGAGCAGCCAGGTATGAAACAGGGGAGCACAGCATCTCACCAACTTCCCTCTTTGCTTCTCATTTCTTTGGTGAACAGAATAATAGATATCTCCCAGCAATGTGGGCACTGGGTTCCTCAGAAGGAAAAGATGAATGGCATTCTTGCTGATAAACTTGGGCTCATCTGCAAATAGTATAACCCCATATATACTGAGGGCTAACAATGCACAAACTGCCCTCCATTCTCCCAAGGAGGCCTTCAGGATGGCCTGAGAAGTCAAAAAGTCTAAGTGTAGGCCAGGGATCCCAGCCTTTGTTGTCATGTTCTGCTCAATCAAAATAGGTTCCAGGTATAGTGCTTTTGCCACTTCTTCATTGCTGGGAGAAGTCATTTCAGGGTTGAAGGGGAGACCACCCTTGACAGGTACTCAAATCAATGATGAGAACTCCTCCAGCAGAGGTCCTAGCTGAAAGTTCTGGAAAGTGAAGCATCTCAAAGGAGGGTCATAGAACTGTAGGCAAGTGTGGATCAAACTCCTCTGAGAAGGGTCCAGGTCCATAACCATATCAAGGATACCTCCATAATGCTCTTTGAATAATGGGATGTGGTCTGGAGTGATAAGTGCCTGGACCTGCCTGATGCCAGTCAGCACAGGCTCAAAGAAATGGTATGAAATGTTGCTCTTCTTGGGTGCCATGACTACTGATGAAGAGCTGAAAACAGATGCTGATGATGAAGACTGATACTGGTGAGGAGCCACTGATAGGCTGAAGCTGGTGATAAGAGTAGATGAAGCAGGCAACAGGGGTCTATGCAGATGAAGGGGTCAAAACCAAGCCAAATATGATGTGGATACCCTGAAAAACAAATAAACAAATGTTAAATGATGCAATGATGATGTATGCAAATGATATGCAAGGGTCTGTGATCAAGCTGGATCTGATTACTTCCTTGATATAAGTCTATGTATGTCTAAGAAGTCCAGATGGAGGTTCAAAAGTCCAGTAACCAAGGTGGGGGACTCAAATAAAGAGTCACACGTCCATGGTTTAAATCACAAGAACTGTCCCAAAATGGAGTACTCTTAATCAAAACAAAGTATCAGGGTATGATGTGGTCAAGGGTACCTGCAAACCTGCAAACAGCCCAACCCCCTCACAGGTGGTGTTCTAAAACAAGGATCCTCAGACTTGGATTAGTTATGAGAAGTGTAAAAACTAATAACCCGGAGGTACAGTGTTTACAATAACCATAAAAGATCCTCCTCTAATTCACCTCAGTTTCTGAAGGTCATAATAAAGGTCATCCAGACTTAGCAGGCTTCCCAGATAGCCCTAGCACTACAGGAAATCTGTAGCACAGAGTTCTCAAGAAGAAACCCACATCTGAACCGTGTTTCATATTCCCGCACCAGACCGAAATGGAATGGGAAAGAACATGAACCACTCTAGCCTAGGTGTCACTCAGGTTCCAGGTATAGGACCTTAAACTCTCAGTAGAACCCCACCCACCAAAGCAAAAACCAGATCCAGCAAGATGACAGTATGATATATAAAGCTGTAAAGAAAGCAGTAAATAACTGTACATAAAGCAGTAAATAAAGCAAATATACAACACAAATAGCACATAACACCCCAGTAAACACAAATCAAACAAGCGCTAGGAGGAACCCACAAAAAGAACCAGAAGCCCTGGTTACAGTATAAGGGTCCCCAACAGAGTCGCCAAGCTGTCGCTCCCACCAAATGACACCTGGTCAAGAGGGGTACAGACGCGAACGGTCGGCGAAAGAGGAAGAATGAATAGAGTCGCCAACTAGGCATTTTTATCCCGAAGGAAAGGTAATGCTGCATAAACCTAGGAAAAGATATGGATAAGACGGTTGCGAACCAGAGAGACTGAGAAAGGGGGTTGGTTACAACCTGGGAAGGTATTAGCACCCAGATTGTCCGCCGTACTTGACGGGATCCACGCTTAAAAGATTTGTGTTTTAAAGGGGTAGTGTCAGTGCAATTTGTGTATCAAAGCTGGAAAGAATGCAAGTGTCAGTGTAAAAAGAAAGTGAAGTGAGATATGAGAAGTGTCAGTGTAAGAAATGAATGAAATGCTCATGATTATGAGGCTAAAAGAATGATACTGGAGGAGGGGGAATATACAGAGACTTTTGTTCGATAACTGTTAAGTTATGCCTACGTATCCTCTCGTGCAATGAGGAAGTCAGAACACCGTAGTTCGACCCAAAGAGACTGCAAGATAAATTGACTTGTGAACTGCTTACTTGTCTATGCTCAAGTGTATGGCCTTTCTGGCTCAGGTGCAAACTATCTTGCATTAGACGGAAGAAGCAAGTTCTCGTTTATGAGTGAATGAGATGAGAAAAGAATCCCGTAGGAGACGATTATTGTTTGTTTTTGTGTTTTCAATCTTTTATTGCTTTTGGAAGTTTGTCATAAGAAAATGAGCTTAAGCCTAAACCAATGGGTTAGTAAACTCATCACATCCTCCCTCTGATTAGGGGTAATGAGAATACCTTAAGTGTGAAGTCAACATCTCACACTTAATCACCCTGAAGTAGGATTAAGATCATTAACCTACTTGTGATTATTTAAATGTTTTTGTTGTTTTTGTTTAGTGTTAAGTAATGAGTTTAAGCCATAATCAAGGATTTAATGGACCCATTACACCATCCTAATAGAAGGATAATAGATGAGAACATTTAAGCTGAGAAAGACTCCTCAACTTAATCCATGATTAGGGATTAACCTCATGACAAAACAAAGCCTTTATTAAAGTGGGTTTTAGTTAATGGTAAGATGAATAAGTGATTTTTATGGTTTGTAAGACAACTTGAGGGGGACTTGTCCATTAACACTAGGGTTAGTCCTTCTTAACCAATTAAGGAAGAATTAGAACCCTAATGCAAGGCCCAAGTTACAAGCTTGATGTCTTAATGATTATTAGATGGATTGATTAAAGGGTTTAAAAACGTTAAGGGTTTAACACTTAGGATTAAAGTTATACACTCCATCCTAATAGAAGGATGCAGGCATAAGCTTAATCACAAAGCCTTAAAACCTTTAGGGTTTAGTCCTTGATTGTGAGATGAGAAGAGAAGACTCAAAGATGACACAAAGGCAAAACTAAATGGGGGACTAATCAAGCCCTAATTGTTATCATGCTTGGAGATCCTAGGGTTAATGAGGTTTGCAAGAAGATCTTCAGAGAAACCACCAGGAGAGAAGCAGATTGAAAGGAGCAAGAAGCAAAGAGAAGCAAAACAACTTGCTTCACTTCAGAAGACAAGTTGCTTGAAGAAAGAAAGAGGAGAAGAGCATGAATGAGCAAGCTCACTCTAAAAAACATACAAAATTCAGCAAAGAAAGTATGAAAGAGATGAAAAGAGATTGTGAGAAGTGAAGGCAAATTCATTTCTCAAACAACTTACCACCTGAAATGTTAGCATAAGAAAATGAAACACAATGAGAATGAGATGCAATGCCATGATGCAAACCCAAACCAGAAGCATAAACATGATGTTAATGATGCTAAGAGATGATGCAAACACATGACAAGAGGTGAGAATTATCATACAAGCATAAGGATGCAAATGAGGCATGTTTTGTACCAAGAATGTACATGAAAAGTTATGAAATGTAATGGACATACAACATGTCAAATGAAAGATGCAATGATCAAACATGGTTCTAATGTATCCTAAGATGTATTATGAATCAAAAGAATGCACAAAATGTCATGGCAAGTCAATGGATGCAAGCAAGTGAGAAATGGATGCAAAAGAAGGCACAAATTAGGGTTACATGCATCATGCAAAGCAAAAATCCAAAACCAGAAGCAAATGACATGATAAAAATTTGAAAATGCAATCAAAGATACCCTAAACCTATACAAGTTCACTGCCCAAAGGAGAGGATCCAACTCTTAACCTATTGAAAGTTATGAATTTCCTAAGATTGCTAGGGTTTTGGGGTACTTCACCAAGAAAAATGCTAAACAAATTGAAAATGCAAGATCAATTCAAATCAATTTTATCCTATAAACTACATGCTATGCAAGATGCAATGCAAAAAGAATCATCATCCAACTCTCAAGGGTTAGGCAGAAATGAATTTTTGAAGTTTGACATAAAATATTGCCTTGAAATGAAATTAAATTCAATGAAAATGATCAAAAGGCATCAAGAACAAAAAAGAAATTTGGTTTGAGAGTTGGACAATGTTTCTAAATGCAATGTGAATTTTTTTGGGATTTTTAAATACCTAAATGTATTTTTAATTAACTAATTTCCATTAATTAATTAAAAATAAAAATTTAAATGTTTTAAAAATAATTTTCAATGCAAAAAATAAAAATAAAAATATTTTTGTGTTCTGAAAATTCATGAAACCCTTGACAAAAATTTTCATAATTTTTTAATGATTTTAGCTATTTTTAAAAATTCGTACAAATTAAATATAAAACAAATGAAAATAAAATGAATTTAAATGAAAAATGAGAAAGTCAAATGATCTGAAGGCCAGGATTCAAATTCCAGGGGGCGGGAGTTGACTGCGCGCTAATGGACGGCCAAAATTCAAACTCACATAATTATGATTAAGCCCTAATCCAAAACCCTAATTACTTTCAGATGAACGGAACAGTGTTCCGGTCATCTTCTCCGGCAAGCCAAAATCTCAATCTCTCTCAAAACGCATCAAAACCTCACAAAACTCTCCAAAATCAAACTATGAACATCACTAAACATAAACCCTAAAACAAACAACATTTATTTTTCGTGAATCAAAGGAAACAAACAAAAACATTTTCACGGGCAAACTTTCAGACAGTCAATACATGCTTGTTTCTGGCTCATTTTCAAAAATAAATAGATTCCCATGATCAGGGTAACATATAGAACAATATTCTAACAAGAAATCAAAGTTCTGGAAAATTTGTTCATCATGCTACCTGAGATTGAGCTTTCAGTCCAGGAGCTTTCTGCTTGCCTCTTTGCCTCAAAATGGTCTCAATGATCCTCTTGATGAAGTTATGAAGCTTGGTTGGAGTTTAAAATGGTTGGTTTGTGAGTTTGAAGAAGTTATGTTCAGGGAGGGGAAGGAATCATGTTTCAGTTTGAGGAGGTTTCAGGGATGAATGAGGGTAGGGAAATGATCAGGGGAGCATGCTGAGTGATCCTATGGAGTTTGTTTTTATGTTTTATGCTTGTGTGATGTGTTTCGAATGAAAATGCATAAGAGGGCAAAGCTTGGTGCTATGTCTTGGAGAGTGTTTCAGGATGAGTTGTGTGGTGTGTTGTATTGTATTTGGTCCACTTATCACAACTAGAGAGGTCAGAGGAGTTGGTGTGGCACATGCTGATTGGTATGGGGTTTTTGCAAAAAAGTCCAAGTTAGGTGTACTTGAGGTATGGGTAAGTGTGAGGCTGTGATAGGGGCATGGCTTGGCTCAACTGAGTTTAGGGAGAACCATGGGATTTGATTAGAAGCAAAGCAGCAAGTGAAATAGGGTTTATCATAGGTTTTGCAACTTTGTAACCTTTGGGACCTTTTGTGATTTCTTGATCCATAAGTCATGAAAATGGGCAAACCTTTGGTGCATTCTGACTTTTAGGCTTTGGTTTATGTTTGTTAAAGGATTAGAAGTCACTTTGAGGTCTCATTTCACCTTGGCAAGGGATTTTGCAACTTTGGCAAGCCATAACTTTTGATCCAAAATAAATTAGAATGAGTTCTTGTACTTTTTGAAAAGGGAATAATCCATTCTACAACTTTCATGACCAATGTTTTCTCATTTGAAGCATTTTTGAATCAAAAAGAAAGGGTTGAAAAAGTTTCCCAAAATGGCAAGTTTTCATTACAAGTCATTTTCCCAAAAAGGCAACTTTGCAAATGGCTTGAAATTCTTCAAATTTGTGAACTTCTAACATCTTCTATGATCAAATAAAGATCATACACATTCAAAATGATGAAGTACACCCTTTGGTTGGGTCATTGGGGGCCTCAGATACCCTGATTTTGCACTGACTTGCCCAAGAAGTCAACTCTTGATTAGATGCCTTCCCCATGGAATTTCTTCATGAAACTTGATATGCATGATCCTTATAACATATAGAGACCAATAGAAACAAGAATGACCAAAAAAATTGGAGTTATGGCCTCTGAAACCAAAACCCTAATTCTAGGTCAACTGTGCAGTCAAACCTGGCTCTGCTTCCATGCCATCCTCAGTTCTTGTGATTTTTTGACTTTTTTGACTTTGTGGGGATATAATATGATGCTTGAACATACATGGACCCCTTTAAAGTGATTGAATACCTTTGGAGTGGCTCAAGTGGCTCTTGGATAGCTCAAATCACAAACCCTAGATGCAGATGACCTAGAAACAATGCAGTGAATCAAAAATGTGGTATGAGATGCTATGATTGAATTTATGCATATGAAAATGTCACAAGCCATAGTGTGAATGGGTGAGGGCAAATTTGGGGTGTTTACAATGTGTCGCTCCAAGAGATTTACATCCAGGTACAAGCGGGAACGGTCGGCGAAAGGAGAGATGAAGATGAAGTGAAAAGAGTCGCCAGCTAGGCATTTTTATCCCGAAGGAAAGGTAATGCTGCATAAACCTAAGAAAAGATGGATAAGACGGTTGCGAACCAGAGAAACTGAGAAAGGGGGTTGGTTACAACCTGGGAAGGTATTAGCACCCAGATTGTCCGTCGTACTCGACGGGATCCACGCTTGAAAGTTTATGTTTAAAGGGGTAGTGTCTGTGCTATCTGTGTGCAAAAGCTGGAAAAGGATTATACAAGTGTCAGTGCAAAAAAGTGAAGTGAAATGCTCAGGGATGAGGCTTAAAAGAATGCTGGAAGAGGGGGGAGAGACAAAGACTTTTGTTCGATAACAGTTAAGTTATGCCTACGTATCCTCTCGTGCAATGAGGAAGTCAGAACACCGTAGTTCGACTCAAAGAGACTGAAAAATAAATTGACTGATGAACTGCTTACTTGTCTAAGCTCAAGTGTATGACCTGTCTGGTTCAGGTGCTAACTGTCTTGCATTAGACGGAAGAAGCGAGTTCTTGTTTGTGAGTGAAGATGATGAGAAAAGAATCCCGGAGGAGACGGTTATTGTTTGTTTTTGAGTTTTCAATCTTTTATTACTTTTAGTGTTTGTCATAAGTTAATGAGCTTAAGCCTAAACCAAAGGTTAGTAAACTCATCATATCCTCCCTTTGATTAGGGATAATGAGAATACCTTAAGTATGAAGTAAACACCTCAAACTTAATTACCATGATGTAGGATTAAGATCATTAACCTACTTGTGATTATTTAGATGTTTTTGGTGTTTTTGTTTAGTGTTAAGTAATGCGTTTAAGCCATAATCAAGGATTTAATGGACCCATTACACCATCCTAATAGAAGGATAATAGATGAGCACATTTAAGCTGAGGAAGATACCTCAACTTAATCCATGATTAGGGATTAACCTCATGACAAAACAAAGTCTTTATTAAAGTGGATTTTTAGTTAATGGTAAGATTAAGAAGTGAATTTTATGGTTTGTAAGACAACTTGAGGGGGACTTGTCCATTAACACTAGGGTTAGTCCTTCTTAACCAATTAAGGAAGAATTAGAACCCTAATGCAAGGCCCAAGTTACAAGCTATTGTCTTTGTGATTATTAAGATGGATTGATTAAGAGGTTTAAACACATTAAGGGTTTAACACTTAGGATTAAAGTTATACACTCCATCCTAAGAGAAGGATGCAGGCATAACCCTAATTACAAGTTCTTAAAACCTTAAAGGTTTAGTCTCTGATTATGAGATGAGAAGAGAGACACAAAGAAGACACAAAGGTAAAAACTAAAGGGGGACTAATCAAAACCCTAATTATTGTCTTGCTTGGATGTTCCTATGTTTTGTAAGGCTTGCAAGAGATCTTCAAAAAAGCCACCAATGGAAGAAGCAGATGAAAGGAGGAGAAGCAGAAGAAACATGTTAACTTACTTCATTGAAGAAGATAAGTCACTTGAAGAGAGAAAGTGAAAGATGAACATGAATGAGCAAGCCCACTCTAAAACAAAAGAAAAATTGCAGCAATGATGCATAAGAGGGATGAGAAGAGAGATGAGAAGTGAAGGCAAATTCACTTCTCAAAGTACTTACCACCTGAAATGGTTAGCATAAAGAAAGGAATGAAATTAAAATGAAATGTATGCAAAGATGCAAACTAAAACCAGAGGCATAAACATGATGCAAATGATGCTATGAGATGATGCAAAGACATGTCAAGTGCAATGGATGATCATACAAGAGATGAGAATGCAAATGAAGCATGTAGGATGCATGAAAGCACATGAAAGTTAATGAAATGAAATGAATGCAAATCATGGCAAATGAATGAAGAAATGATCAAGCATGATTCTAATGTGTACTATGATGTCTTAGAAGTAATTTGAATGCATGAAATGTCATGGAAAGTTCATGAATGAATGCATATGCAAGATGTATGCACATGAACATGAGAAATTAGGGTTTTAATGCAACATGAGATGCAAAAGTAAAAAACAGAAGCAAAACACAAGATAAAATATTGCAAATGAACTCAAAGGAACCCTAACCCCACATGATATCACACCCCAAAGGAGTAGACCTAACTCTTATCCTAAAAGAAAGTTGTGAATTTTCTAAGTTATCTAGGTTTTTAAGGTACCTAAAGGGGAAAAATGCAAATCAAATAAAAAAATACAAGATAAAATTGTGATAAAAATATACTAGATACTACATGTCAAATGAAGAAAAATGAAAAAAGAATCAATGTCATACCATTCATGGTTAGGAAGAAAAGAATTCTTGAAGTTAGGGTTCAAAAATAGGATCTTTATGAACCCTAAATTCAAGAAAATTATCAAGATTGATTCAAAACCAAAAAGAAATTTGTATGAATGGTTTGACAATGTTTCTAAATGTCCTAAGATGCAATGTGATTTTTTTTGGAATTTTTAGAAACCTAAATGATATTTTAATTAATTAATTTCCGTTAATTAACTAAAATAAACATTTAAATATTTTAAAAATGATTTTTTAATGCAAAAAATAAAAATAAAAATGTTTTCTGGTTGAGAAAAATATTTGAATTAAAAATGCAAAAGGAAAATATTTTTGGAAATTTCTAACTATTTTTAATAAATGATGCAAATTAAATGAGAAAAAATGAAATAAAAATAAAATAAAACAGAAGTAGGATGATCTGATGGCTCACATTCAAAGCTGGGGGATTTGGGTTGACTACGCGCCACATCTAAAGGCCAGAATTCAAATTTATTAAAACCTAATTAATTAATTAATTAATTAATCTTGATTTTATGTTAATGATCTAATCTAGACCCTCCAAAGCCTAACCCTAATCCAAATCCTACGACCCAGATTTAAACCTAGCCCTAAACACGTCATCAGCCTTAATCACTTTCAGGTGGCCGGAGAAGACTTCCGGTCGTCTTCTCCGGCGAGACCTTCAACCTAACTTCCATTTCAGGCCACCCAGACCCCCAAATTCTCCAGAAACATCCCCCAAACCAATCTAAACAAGAATCAGGCCATTAAATTCATTTATTTCGCATCAAACAAGAGAATCAAACCAAACAAGTTCCACGGGCAAAATTTCAGAAACTTCATACACACTCATCTTCCAACCATTTTCAAAAATAAACACATCAGTGTGACCAACATAACATATAGAATCACATTGCAACAAAAGAAATGAGTTTTGGAAAAATGTTTTTGGATGGTTACCTAAGCTTGAGCTTTGCAACATTGAGCTTTCTGGCCTCCCCCTTCGTGCAAGTCAGCTTCAATGAACCCCCTGAGGATGATGTGAAGCTTGAAAAGCTTTGAGAGTGGCTGGTTTGAGAGAATGAAGTCTTGCTGCACCAGAATCGTGTTTTGGTTGTGGGGTGTTTTGGCTGTTTTAATGGTTGCTCTGTGCTCTATAGATGATTTTGAGACGAATGGTGAAATTGGTTTGGAGTTTGAGTGTGTGAGCAGAGAGATTCGAAGGATTTTGCAAATGAGGGGATTTTTGAGAACTTGGGAAATCTCAGGTTTTTGGATGGCTTGTTGTGTGTTATGGCTTTGGTTTGATCCACATAACAAGTTGTGATAGGCCAGAGAGTGGGTGGTGGCTGCAGCTGATTGGTATGTGTTTCTTGCAAAAAAGTCAAAAGTTTTTGTCCTTGAGGTATGGGCTGGGACATAAGTGGTACAAAGGCATGTCTGGTTCAGCATAGATCAAGGATGTCCATGGAATGCATTTTGAGGCAATTCAGCAAGTGGATGAAAGGTTATGTGCCCTTTTGCAATTTTATGAAGTTTTGGCCCCTTTGAGATTTCTTCATGTGCAAGGCATGAAAACTTGAAATTCTTGGGCCAATTCTGAGTTTTAGGCAATGTGCTATGATGTTATGATGCTTAGAAGTGTGTTTAAAGTCACAAAATGCCTTGGCAAGTGGTTTTGCAAAAATCCCTCTTTGGTGCATTTTTGAAAATTATGTGATTTTTGCCAACTTTGACAAGCCATAACTTGAGTTCCATAATGAATTAGAACTTGTTCTTGTACTTTTTGAAAAGGGAATGATCCAATCTACAACTTTCATGACCAACAATTTTCCATTTGAAGCATTTTTGGTTGAGAAAGAGGAGGTTGAAAAACTTTCCCAAAATGGAAAGTTTACATTACAAGTCATTTCCATTTTTGGCAACTTTTGGTTTAGCTCACTTTTCTTCAATTTTGTGAACTTCCAAGCACTTCAATGATCAAATAAATATCATATAACTTCAATTTGATGAAAAATCCACTTTGGTTCCATTGTTGGGGGCCTTAGATGCCCTGATTTTGCTCTGACTTGCTCAAGAAGTTACCCAGTGAACAGATGACTTCCACATTAAATTTCTTCATCAAACTTGGTACACATTATCCTTATAACATATTGAGACCATTAGAAACAATAATGACCAAAAAATTTGGAGTTATGGCCTCTGAAACCAAAACCCTAATTTCAGGTCATCTGTGCAGTGAAACCCTAGCTCTGCTTCCATACTTTCCCAGTTCTTGTGATTTCTTGACTTCCTTGATCTTTGAGGGATATAAAGTGATGATTGAACATACATGGACCCTCTTGGAATGATTGGAGACCTTTGGAGTGACTCAGATGGATTCTTGGATTGCTCAGATCACAAACCCTAGATGCCGATGGATTTGAACTAATGCAGTGAAACCAAAATGCAATATGAAATGATATGTATAAACTAATGAAAATATGAAAGATCACAAGCCATAGTGTGAAATTAGTGAGGGCAAATTTGGGGTATTTACACATGCATAAATGTGGATTATTTGTAATTATGAATATGTTATAAAAGTGCAAGTATAATGTGATGTCGATTGATGTGTATACTTATTAATGAGTGAATAAGACGTGTGATTTGAGATATGAGTTACTATTGATATAGTAAAAATATATTTTGTTTAGTATCAAAAAGGGGTTGTAATGAATATGTTGTTTTTGAGTGTTAATGAATAGTCTGAGTGGCACTATATTGCATTTTTTTGTATGGCATTCTTTATATGTGTCATTGTTGTCAAATAGGTGTGTTTACTAGTTCAGCGTGAGGAAAAATGACTTATACCAAGCGTTGTGAATGGACTTCCAAGGTTTATGTGAGGAATTTAAACGATTACCTATGGTATTGGCTTATGCCCAAATGAAAATTTTAACTTTGGGTTCCCCGATCAGTCAAAACCCTAGTCTGGGCACTATGAAACCCTAATTTGGGATTCTTGATCTCTGCATCCTTTGATCTTGATTCATACTTCTAGATGGTCTATTAGGGTTATCTTGAGCTAATTTAATGACATGTGAAGGTCTTGGCTCATTTTCCATTGAAAAGATTCCTCTAGAGGGCACAATTGACTAAAAACCCTAATTTGTGACACTGAGGACTTGATGCTCAGATCATTGAAAAATTTGTGCAATCTTTGCATGAATCTTCACCATTTGAGATTTCTTAATCCTTTAAGGATGTTTGAATGGTTGAAAATCTTAGGAATTTATGATTGATCCTTTGTCTAAATCCTTTGAGGGACTCAAGAATCCTGATTCACTTTGGGGATGTGAACCGGTAAACTTCAACACTCTCTATTGAGGTAATGGGCGTGTGGGTATCTTAGGGTCAAAATTTAGGGTATGACAAAAAGGTCACTAGAGGCTTGGCTTTTCTGAATTTTATAGAATTACAGGGTAAGAGGGGGACTTTTCATCTATGTATGCTTAATTCTTGAAAGATTATAGAGGTTTCCCTTAACCTCTAATAGGAATTTATCTCTTTTTGGTAATTGTGTTATATGATGAATAACACGATTAAAATTCCGTTTTATACCATGTTTTCATTACAATTACATGTATTGTTCTTGTGTTGATTGTGTCATATGCCATTTGTTTGAAAACATGAGTTTGTCATGAAATTTGGGAGTTTCAAAGCATGAATAAATTATGGTTTTATGATTTAATCAAGGAAATAAAATAATTGATCAATAGGAATTAACATGATTTTCTGCAGTAATCATGTGGGTGATGTTTCTGTACTGTTTGGGATGGTTTATAGTGTTTTTGAAAGGGTTTTGAGGTTTTGTAAGTGCATAACGTAATTTTGCTTCTGTTAGAAAGGTGACATACCTAACACGTATGACGCCCTAGGCATAATGCGGTGTGAAGCACTGACGGGCGTTAGACACATCACAGGAAGAATTTCATGGCCTTTAGGCGAGCATGATCTTACCAGGTGTCACAGGTGTGACGTGTTTAGTGATGGGAAGGTTAATGGGCGTCATCCTGGTGATGGGTCACTTGTCATCGAGTCAGAGGACCTGTTCTAACTTACTGAGTTGGTTTTAGAGGATGTTTTGTTGGGATGTCAATGATTTTATGTTGTTTGATGTATTTTGGTGACTGTGAGTAAATTAATTAAATTATATAATCGATTGAGTAATATCATGCATAAATGTGGATTATTTGTAATTATGAATAAGTTATAAAAGTGCAAGTATGATGTGTTGTCGATTGATGTGTATACTTATTGATGAGTGAATGGGACGTGTAATTTGAGATATGATTTACTATTGATGTAATAAAAATATATTTTGTTTACTATCAGAAAGGGGTTGTAATGCATATGTTGTTTTTTAGTGTTGATGAATAGTTAGAATGGGACTATATTGCATATATTCTATGGCATTCTTCATATATGTCATTGTTGTGAAATATTTATGTTTTCTAGTTCAGAGTGAGGACAAATGACTTGTACCAAGCCTTGAATGGGGGCTTAGGGCTCAGAGTGGGGGCTTGGGTCTCATAGCGGGGGCTTAGGGTTTGCAAAGAATGGGAGCCGAATTGTATGAAGAACCAAATGTTGAGTGAAGATTATACTTTTTTTGGAACTTGATCACGTTAACACTAAATCAATTCATAAACACCAAAGATGGTTTTATGATAATACAAAAAAGGTACTTAATTGATTAAGTTGTATACTTTACGTGGTGTGTTTATACATTGATTCAATTTCAATGAATTCTAACCTTAATAGTTTCTCACAATTTAGTCACCACAAAAGCTCGATTAGGCACCAATTCAAACAAAACCTAACCTTACGTAATAAATCATTAATAGGTAATTAAAAAAAAAAATACACTAAGAATTCAAAACCTAAGCATGAAATATCCTACAAAAATTAAATGCAGGAATAAGAGAGATCGATAGTACATCTAGATTTATAGTGCTTGGCCATTCGTCCTTGCTTTACATACTACATTGTTCAATGGTTTCCCATTGGAACCTTCTTGTTCCTTTTTATTTTGAAAAATATTGCAAGAGTTAATACAATCACTAATCACAATAATTCTGAGAAAAGTGGATCTCATATATGGATCTTAACTTGTATACGGCGTAATGCCGAACTATTATGTGTAATCTTTACTCAATTCACACTTCTTTAATACTTCATCTTCACCGATCTTTTCAAATCCTTTGTGTGTAGAAATAGCCCCTTGATCCTAGCAATTCCTTAAGCGATGAATTGTCTGAAGATTTGATAAGAACTCCACCTTGTTTGTAGTCTTCCACACAGACACTTCCATGGTAATCTGGAGAGAGGAATCTCCTTTTTTTTCCACTAGAATTTGTCATCACCAATGAAAACAATCTCAATCTTGCAAGCTACCTAAAAATCTCAACCAAGACTTCAAGAACAATTAGTTTCAAGATGACGTATCCATCATTCAATTACAAATCTCATGATTTGGATTTTAAAAGGAAACTAGAGGATGAATATGCAAGAATTTTCTTGTAATTGTTTTTGAACTTTCAAAAAGATAGAGTGTTAATTTCAGAATATCACAATGCAAAACATTGTAAAATTGTGTTCCATTGTAAGTGTAAAATGATGACAAAAGATTTTATATGTGATTGGTATTAAGTACAAAAAAGAATGGAAAAGTTAGATTAAAATCAAGATCATTTCATGATTTAAGTCAAATGAGCAAGTCGGGTGGAACGATAAAGAAAAATAATTTTGAGCCATTTTTCATCTGATTCGAATAATGAACAAAGTTTGATTCGATTTGGGAAGTGCGTGATTCGAAAAAAGTATAACTTTTAATTTGAATCAATTCAAATAGATCCAAAAGATAAATGTGAAAAAAAACTATATGATTCAATTCAGGTGTAAAGTCTAATTCAAATCAAATCAAGTAGAGGTGACCCAAATCATTTTGATTTGAAGCAAGTCTAAAGTCTGATTTGAATCACAAAGTTGTCTGATACAAATCAAGTAAAAGTTTTATTCGAATCAGAGTGTTAAAAAAATTATTTTCCTCTATCCAATTTGATTTAAGTCAGGATATGTACACATGATTCGAGTCTTGTTTGCCTCAATTCAAGGCCTATTAAATCCGGTACTTATCCCTTCAATCTACTTCCATAAATATTTTATTTTGTCCATCTTGTTAAAGGCATAAAGAACAATTACTGCATAGCAAATGGTTTGGTCCAAGGAAAGCACCTCAACATGAATGATTTAATCTTCAACATGGATAGATTTGACCACCACTTCCTTTGGATTCCAAAGAAGCCAAATTTGAAGGTGTGAAAAACACAAGAAAGTGAGGGAGTTTGAATTGGGTTTTAAAAACAAAATCTTTTACTAATTTAAAATCAACACTTAGAAGAATGAACAGTGATAGAGAGACGTTGATTTTTATACTGGTTCACTTGAAAAACTCAAAGCTAATCCATTCCACCCGCCAAGGTGATTTTGCCTTATATCCAAGGGCTTAGTCCATTAAAATCAACTAATTAGAAATGCATTAGAAGCTGCTGGTGACTAATGATCCACAAAGATAAACAATTTATGTCTTCTTAAGGATTTTGACCTAACATGTCACTTAAGGAATTACAAACAAACAATTTGAATAAAGAATGTGTTTACTAAAATTTCTTATACACAAAAAGATATAAACAAATGAAATACACAATATACTTAAAGAAAAGTATGCACAATATTTAGAGCTTTTTCATGTAGAAAACAGTCTTGTAAAGATTGGCATATTTCTTCAAGTCTTCAATTATTTATAGAGCCAAAATAAAAATATTTGTTTGATGGCAAATCTGGAATCTTCATGAGTGAGCTAGAGTCTTGAATAACTATTGATACGTAGGAGGCAAATATCATACAACATAAATGTCCTTACTCCATAAAATCCACGTAGTGGAAGGAATGTTTTGATTTGTACTGTGTACTATCTCTCCCATATAAAAACCTTAATGTTATCTTCTATTATTTAGGGGTTTCTGAATAAAGATTAGTTTGAAGCATGAGTAGAAAAGTTGATTTGCTTAAGGTCAGAATCTTTAATCATCAATCAGAAACTTGCGCGCATCAATATTTGACTTGAGATCTTCGGAATCTTCAGAATCTTTAGCAAGATACTTCAGAAGCTAGACAATCTTCAAATGTAGATTATCATAGTCACTCTTAAAAGCATAAACTAAGAGAACATTGCAGAAGTAACATATTTTTCTCTCAAAAGTTTCTCAATCGTGAGTTAGCGCATAAGCGATTTGGAACACATAATTCAGAAACTTATAATGTTTCACATTACAGAATCAGAATCAAACTTGTTTTCTAAAGCCACACAATAACAAACTATTAGGGTACCAAAATTTATCTTACACAAATACTAACTTGTTATCATCAAAACTTAAAGGTATATATGCAAAACCAAATCTTGTTCTAACAATATCCCCCTTTTTGATGATGACAAAACAATGTATTTGGATGGACAATTTGTAAAGGGTAATCACTTAAAAGCATATCAGAAAGAAGCAGAAAGTTCCCCGTGAGATGTACAATTCCAGAAAGATAATCCAAATGAAAGAATGTTTCCTTGATTAACCTCTTTGTCGAACAAGAAGAATCTTATTTTTAGAATCTAGTTTTTCTTTAGAAGTTTCTTGGACTTATCCAGAACATTATTGTTACCACTTGTAGGATTAAGCGCTTACCATTTGGCTATAAAAAATTTGATTTAACAACCACTTCTGACGAGCTTTGCTTCGGAATCCTGATTGGATCTTTACAAAATTATGATATGATTTGAAGTCTTTCTCATTCGGAAGAATTCAAAGAGAACCATTTCATCAAAATTTTGTTTTCTTATATTCTGATATGAGAACTTCAGGAGTTTATGATATTTCATGATTTTTCCAGAAAAATAGCTAACATGGTATTCTTCAAGCAAAAGGTAGCACAAACATTAGAAATATTTGGGTCAGATCCATGAGTATAGGTATATCAAAATTAATACATTTCCCCCCCATTTTTATCAACAATTACAAAGACAAATAGTAAAGAATACAATCATCGGCATGTCATTTTATCTTGTTAAGATCTTCAGATAACCTGTTCTTGGAAATAGTGAACTTGTCACAAAGTTCTTGATTTAAACATCAAATAAGGTTAAAAGTAAAAGCAATAAAACATGTTTGGGTTTAAGAGTCTGAGACTAGGTATATCACAAATCATATCAATGTCTCTTCCTTGGCCAGAGAAACAGAAAAGGAGATACTAATAGATAACTAACAAATGTAGGATAAATAAAATTTCATTCACTATCAAGAAAGAAGTACAAACGAAACATAGTAGAGGAACACTCAAAAGAAAACAATACAACCAGAACTACCCAACAGATAACAACAAAACCAAAAGCAATCAAACAACAGAAGAACCATACAACCAAAGATAATCAAACAGCAGAAACACAAAAGACAAAAACACCCACAAGAAACAACAAGATCCATCATCATCCAAGTAGTGCACAACCACCCCACAAATAATGACTACTCTTCCAGCATATTTATAATCAATTTTCATCTCTCTTCTGCACATGCAACATCCAGTCCAAGCCTCCTAGCCAGTCCAATGATTTCAGCCTTATAAAAAAGTTTAGAGAAAACGCTTCCATAAGGTATGAAGGACTTATGCTGACTTCTTGAGATAGATATTGATTATTTTAGATGGTTGAAGATGGTAAGGGGCATGTTGACTCAAATATTATTCATCAGAAAGTAGATGAAAAGTCTGTTAACATGTGACAAAACATTATGATCTACTCCCCAAGGACAAAAGTTTGACAGGAGAAGATTGAACCAAGCTTTGGCAGTGGGAAGAAGCCTTTCAGGATTGTTGGGTTTATATATGAGGAAGGAGGTGTCATGGATATTAATGAGATTTTCGACAAATGAGTTGGAAAAACGAAACTTGTCCATAGTGACACCGGTTTGAAAACAACCAATAGCTTCATCAATGGTCATAGGAGTGATGGTGAAGGGAATGCCAAAGATACTGGAGCAGATGGAGTCAACATCCACATTTATAAAAGCATAATTCCAACATTCTTTCACAAGGTTATTATAGATTGGTCCGTGCAGCAATGCATAATTAGACCAATCCTATATATGAATTCTTAGGATGATGTTTCAATATGTTCCCTTAAGACGAAAGAAGTTGGGTAGTTTTTGATTGATGACTTCCAGTATTTCTTCAATTCCTCAAATAATTTTAACAGACATGGTGAGAAGAGTAAGAAATAATGATTAAGGGGTAAGGAGTGAAGAATTATAAGGAATTTAAATGACATAAATAGGAGTAAAAGGAATTATTGACAATAAAGGAAATACAATCAATGAAAAATTAAACTAGAGACACGCAAAGTGATTAATGATTTAGCGAATAGATAAAGACTTCCATCATTTCCCAGACAAGTGATATGAGAAAATCAAAGTAAGAGACAAAAATATTAAGGAATTCGATAGGATGTGCTATAGACTTTTATTTAAGGGAATATTTAAAAGGTTGCATAAATAGTATATGTTATTCAATAGTTGACAATAGTCAATTAATATGAATAAATGCATACATTAGAAAAGAATAAAATTTATAACATGAGGTTAAAGCGTGAAGATTCATTACATATTCCCAATAAATTATTATAACCCAAGGAGTATCATCATTAATAGGCATGTTCAGCAAGTGGGACAGTTGTATCCACTAAAACCACATGTTATCAGATGAAAAGACAACCATTAATATTGTAACTGTTCACAATCCAGACGACAAATCGATAAGATTTCCTTCTGAATGGAATCTTTCTTATTCATGATACTTACTCACTTCATAAGATCATGTTTTAGAAACAACCAAGAAACCAAGTAACACACTTCCTCAGAATCTTAATCAAATATTCTGGAGACTTAACATTATGAAAACATCATTTCATTCTGGAGATGGGTTTATAAAAAAGACATTCAGAATGAATACAAATCTATCTTCAACAAGGGGTTTTGTGAAGATATCAGTCCACTGGTGGTATGTATCTACAAATTTTAAATGAAAGACACCCTTCTAAACATAGTCAAGTAAAGAGTGATGTTTTTATTTCAATATGTTTAGCCGTAGAATGCAATATAGAATTATTGGATAAACAAATAGCAGAAGTATTATCATAAAAGATAGGAATGTTACTCTCTGAAATCTGGTAATCTTCTAGATGACTTTTCATCCATAGTATTTAAGTGTTGCATCCAGAAGCTGTAATATATTCAACTTCAGTTGTCGATAGTGCAATCATTGATTGTATCTTGTTGGACCATGAGATCATATTGTCTCCCATAAATTGACAACTTCAAGAAGTACTTTTACTTTCTATTATATCCCCAACATAGTCAACATCACAATAGCTTACTAATTTGTATTCATTTGATTTTCTATAAAACAAACCAAGATTAATAGTACCTTTCAGATACTTAAAGATTCTCTTAACAGATGTTAAATGAGTCTCTCTAGGATCTGATTGGAAGCGAGCACATAAACATACACTGAATACGATATATGGTCTAAAAGTAGTCAGATAGAGAAGATAACTAATCATACCTCTAAATACCTTTTGATCTACCTTGAAAGTTACCTCTTCTTTCTCCAGAATGTATGTGGGATGCATTGAAGTCTTTGCTGGCTTGCATTCTAATAACTTAAACTTCTTTAGAAGTTCTTTTGTATATTTTCTTTGGTGAATGTACGCTCCTTCTGAAAGTTGATCGATTTGAATTCCCAGAAAGAGCTTGAGTTCTCCCATTAAAATAATTTCAAATCATGCTTGCATGAACTTAGATAATTCCATGCATAAAGAAGCATTAGCATAACCAAATATAATATCATCAACATAAATTTGCACAAATTGAACATCATTTTTCAAATTTTTGAAAAAAACTGTTGTAACCACTTTCCCTCTGGTGAAATCATTTTCCAAAAGGAAGTTACTTTTTCTTTCATACCAAGCTCTAGGAGCTTGCTTCAGACCGTATAACAACTTTTTAAGTTTGAAAACAAAATTTGGGTTTTTTAAACTTTCAAAGCCAATGGGTTGGTGCACATACACTTATTCAGAAATGTACCCATTTAAGAATGCACTCTTAACATCCATCTGATACACAGTAATGTTATGAATGACTGAAAAAGAAACTAAGAGACGAATAAATTCTAACCTAGAAATTGGTGCTAAGGTTTTTGTATAGTATATCCCTTTTATTTACTATAACCTTGTGCTACCAGTCGAGCTTTGTTTCTTACAATCTCACCTTTCTCAATGAGCTTAATTCTGAATACACATCTAGTTCCAATAACATAGACAACCTTTGGTTTATGAAGAAGATCCCAAACGTCGTTTATGGTGAATTGATTCAATTCTTGATGCATGGCCAAAATCAAGTCATTGTTCAGATGAGCTTTGTCTATTGACACTGGCTCTATAAGAGATACCAAACCCATTAGAGTTTCTTCAACAAGTTTGTATGAAGTTCTGGTTCTGACTGGTGCATCTTTATCTCCCAGAATTAGTTCTTCAAAATGAGAAGTTCTTAGTATACTATTCTTCTAATAGATGAACCAACATCGGGTTTCTGGTTGATTCATTTTCGGGTCTTTAGTTTGAGCAACCTTTCTTTATCTTTAAAGGTCTTTAATTTTTCAGTGTCAAGCTTATCATCAAATCTAACATGAATTGATTCTTCAACAATTCATGTATGTGTTATAGATTCTGTAGCCTTTAGACTGTTGAGAATATCCAAACAACAAATACTTTTGAGCCTTGTAATCAAACTTTCCAATATTTTGTTGTGTTCAACATGAAATAAATACATCTAAAAGGATGAAAGTAAAAAAAATTGGGCTTATTCTGTTCACCCACAATTCATAAGGAGTCTTACCTCGAACAGGTCTAATCGAAATCCTATTCTGAATAAAACATGTTATATTTACTACCTCTGACCTAAAATTCTTAGCCATGTTAGTTTCTTGGATCATGGTACGAGCCATATCTTGCAAAGTCCCATTCTTCCTTTCTAAAACTCCATTTTACTATGGAGTTCTAGGACATGAGAAATCATGGGAAATATCATAATAATCAAAGATATTCTCAAAGTATCTATTTTCAAATTCGCCACAATGATCAGTTATTACTTTGGCTATTTGCAATCCTTCTCTATTTGCACATTTGAGCACAAGATAGAGAACACATAATGTGACTCATCTTTGTGTTTCAAGAACTTTACCAATGCCCAATGATTATAGTAACCAACAATTACTAATATATACTTCTTACCACTGTTTGAGGAAGTTTTCACTGGTCCAAACAAAACAATATGCAGAAGCGCTATCGGTCTGGTTGTGGAAACAACATTTTTTCTTTGAAAAAAGTTTTGGAAAACTTGTGTTTCTGACATGCTTCACAAAAGGCATCTGAAGCAAACTTCACATTAGGTAAGCCTCTGACTAATCCAAGCTTATTTAGCTGAGAAATCCTCCTCGTGCTAACATGTCCCAAACGTATATATCTGTTGGCTGGAGATTTTGACCAGGTCAAGAGAGTGTTCTTAGAAGAAGATCTATGAAAATGCCAAAGAGGGGCATTTTGACTTTCCCAGAGGAAAAGGAAAACTTGACAATGGGTCGACAGGGAGTAGAAGGGATGAAGAGCCTAGTTTGCAGAAGGAAGAGGTAGAAGCGTTTCAACGCCTTCCAAGTGGAGAAGTAGGTCGAATACCTTTCGACGAAGCTATTCTGAAAGTTACGAAGGAAACTTCTCAAAGGAGTGGAACAAAGTAGTGGGCAGTTACCAGGAGAGTGGGATGACAGGTGTTAAGGCCAAATTCATTGGAGAGTGTCTGACAGTTTATTTTTAATGTCTCTGTAAGTAGATTTCATTTTCATTATTCAAGGTCGCATTTCTTTACATTGTAAAAGGGACACACACAAAGTACCAAGCATCAGAGAAACGAGTTAACCCCTTATGCAAAATGTATGATTGCGTCTAAACACTTATGTTTTTCAAGTTATTTGAATTCCAAGCAAATTTAAATACTTGCATTTGCCTTTATCTTATTTTTTCCTGCTTTCGTTATCTTTTACCCTTTTAATTCAAGCATTCCACGAGAGTTTGCTTCAACACAAAATACGAAAAACATACAAAAAAACCCTTACCATCTTACATTACAAGAGAACACTGTATAACTAATCGGACAGAGCAATCATGGGACTCGTTTGGTCGGTCCTGCCAGTAAACCTTTTGTGAAGGAGGTTAGTGATATGTTCACGCGAAATCCACGTGCAAACAAATTAGCATGCCCAGTGGGACCCGTTGGGTTAGTTATATGCACTCACATAGTGGCAAGATGGTAACGCCACGTCCAAACGGAGAACTGCCTTCGTCAATAAGTCCAGTTGTTACGAACATAACTGAACCCGTTATGATAGTAGTATCGACTGCTACGAGTGGACCATCCACTGCACCAATCACCCTGAACCGATCAGGCCGAATGTGGGTAGAACTTTGGGGCCACAAGGTCCTAGTTTCACCATGCCTTTTTCTAGAACCTTGGGCATGCCTCTCAAATTCATGCCAAGTTTCCATAACTTTGGCTCGACATTTGCAGATATTTCTCAGGATATTTCTCTCAATACCAAGGGATGGGGTCTTTGACGAACCCATATGGTGAACGATCGAATATAAATTTCTAGCCCAGTAGTTGCCGACATTTTCTCCAAACTCTATGGCCTTCGTAAGACAATAAATGGACGAGAGTAACCATGAAATGGTCCATATATTAACTCAACAAATGGGGACCATTTTGAGACCTTTGATACAAGATTCGACACAAAGTTTCCAACATTTTTCAACTCAAATGACTCGAGTAAGGGATTTTTCGGGGGCACCAATGGCCCCACGTAGTCGAACCCTAGCTCCTCTACCTGAGACACCAGTTCGACCGGAAAAAGAATACGAATAGATACTTAAACAACCTTATGAAAAGTTGGAACAGATACCCAAGGTGGCCATAAGGCCTCCCGTCGTGATGTTACGTCGACATCAAGACCTAGGAGATGTGATAGGACAAGTCCATCTGAATGCCATGTCTGGAGAGCTAAACCTTGAAGCTATGGTCGGGAGGATTATGGTTCAAAATGGAGCCAACCCAGGCCTTCGATGGCCAACTTACACATCCTCACTACCTAATTACATGCTTCAAACTGCTTCCTATGGGATGGTACCAAATGGAAGCTGGGGACATAGAAAATAGTCCACAGTCAAATATGTGGCATGATACCAAATGGAAGTTGGGGACATAGCGACTAATGAGGATTTGAAAATGAAATATTTTCCCTAGTTTCCTCACCAAAAATGAGTTTACTTGGTTTACAATGCTTCTCCCTCAATCCATTCACACATAGACTCAACTTGAAAGATTGTTCCAGAAACAGTTTTATATGGGGCAATCCAAGATTAGCCTAAAGGAATTGGCTAGTATGAAACAAAAGACGAATGAGTCAGTCGAACAATATCTAAAAAGGTTCAGACTTCTGAAAGCTAAATGCTTTAATTAATTCCCTGAACATGAATTAGTCGAAATAACTACGGGCGAGTTCGTTTATTCGATTAGAAAGAAGTGGGATACCCAATATCTTAAGGATATGGCCCAATTGGCTGATAGAGTTCGACAAGTCGAAAGCCTGAAAGCTGAGAAGTCTAAGGTTGGTTGATTTCATAAGGAAGTTGTGTATTTAGTAATTGGTGAGTTCTCGTCTGGCAACGGGGAATTTGTCGCTGAAAGTGATGTTCATATGGCTGAACTTAAGCCAGGGCATCCTTATACGTGTAAGGTATTGAAACCATCAAACAGAAAAGACCCTATCGAAACAGGGAAATCCGACAAATATGTCACTAAGACATATACATTTGATATATCTAAATGTGATGAAAAATTTCAATTTTCTAGTAAAATATGGTCAAATTGTTCTCCACCTGGTTTAAAAGACCCCCCTTTAGATCAAGAGGCATTCGACACCATCAAAGAGTACCTGACGAAGCCTTTTGCCACTTAGGGTGAATAAGATGTTGTCGTTCCCCTGAAAAGACACCAGGGTCCCAAGGTGCAGACGCGAACAATCGGCGAAAGAGAAAATGAGGTTGAACTAAATAGAGTCGCCAGCTAGGCATAAACCTGAAAGAGATGGATAAGACGGTTGCGAACCAGGGAAACTGAGTAAGGAGGTTGGTTACGACTTGGGAAGGTATTAGCACCCAGATCGTCCTTCGTACTCGACGGGATCCACGCTTACAAGATTGTGTTTAAAAGTGGTAGGTGTATGTGCTATCTGTGTGCAAAAGCTAATGAAAGAAAGTACAGGTGTCAGTGCAAAAGGGAGAATTACTCAGGAACTGAGGCTTAAAGAGAATGCTGAAAGAGGGTGATGACAAATATACTTTTGTTCGATAACCTTTAAGTTATGCCTACGTATCCTCTCGTGCAATGAGGAAGTCAGAACACCGTAGTTCGACTCAAAGAGACTGAAAAATAGATTGACTGTGAACTGCTTACTTGTCTATGCTCAAGTGTATGACTCGTCTGGCTCGAGTGCTAACTGTCTTGCATTAGACGGAAGAAGCAAGTTCTCGTTTGTAAATGAGTGTGATGAGAAAAGAATCCCAAAGGAGACAATTATTATTTATTTTTGTGTATTCAGCTTTTTATTGTTTTTGGTGTATTAAATAGGATTATGAGCTTAAGCCTAAATCAAAGGCTTGTAAACTCATTATATCCTCCCTGATTAGGGATATTGAGCCTACTTAAGTATGAGATAAGCATCTCAACTTAATTACCATGATGATGTAGGATTAAGATCATTAACCTACTTGTGATTATTTAGATGTTTTTGGATTTTTGTTTAGTGTTAAGTAATGAGTTTAATCTCTAATCACAGATTAGTGAACTCATTACACCATCCTAATAGAAGGAAGATACCTCAACTTAATCCATGGTTAAGGATTAAATTCATTATAGAACAAGCCTTTATTAAATGGATTTTAATTAAGGGATGAGATTAAGAAGTGGGTTTTATGGTTTGTAAGACAACTTGAGGGGGACTTGTCCATTAAACACTAGGGTTAGTCCCTCTTAACCATAAGGAAGAGATAGAACCCTAAAGTAAGGACCAAGTTACAAGATAAATCCTTAGTGATTATTAATGTGTTTTGATTAAGAGGTGTAAACAAATTAAAGGTTTAACACTTAGGATTAAAATTATACACTTCATCCTAAGATAAGGATACATGCATAACCCTAATTCCAAATTCCTAAAGCTTTAAGACTTTAGTCTTTGATTGAGAGGTGAGAAGAGAGACTCAAGGAGACTCAAAGGTAAAAAGCTAGGGGGACTATACACAACCCTAAAAGTTATAATGCTTGGATATCCTATGGTTTGTAAGGCTTAATAGAAAAGATCTTCAAGGCCACCAATGGAAGAAGCAGATGAAAAGAGAAGGAGGAAGAAGAATAAGTTGCTTACTTCCTGAAGAAGATAAGTGACTTAAAAGAGAGAAAGTAAGAAGGGGGAGCATAAGTGAAGCAATTTCACTTCAAAGACAAATAATAATGCATATGAATGAGATGAGAAGAGGTGGGAGGTGAAGGAAAATCCACCTCCCAGATAACTTACCAAAAGTATCTGAAATGTTAGTATGGATGCATAAGACATAAAGCAAAAGGAAATGAGATGAAATGAGATTCAAAGATCAAAGTCAGAATGAAAATGCAATGTAAATGGCATATGAGATGATGCAAAGTCATACAATATGCATATTAATAATCATACAGGGATGAGATGCAATGGAAGCATGTTTAGAAGCATGAAAACACATGAATGATCATGAAATGTAATGGATGCAAAGCATAGCAAATGAATGAAGAAATGATCAAGAAATGTTCAAGCATGTCTTAAGATGTCTAAGATGTTATACAAATACTTGAAATGTCATGGCAAGTTCATATTATGATGATGATATTCAAAGATGAATGCAAATGAAGATGCAAAATTAGGGTTTTAAAACAACATGAGATGCATATGATCAAAACAGAAGCATTCAACATGATAAAAATATGAAATTAAGCTAAAACAAACCCTAATCCTATACAAGATCACATCCCAAAGGAGAAGGTCAGAAGCTTAACCTAATGAAAGTTATGAAATTCCTAAGTTTGCTAGGGTTTTTGGGTGCTTCTAAAGGGAAAATGCAAATCAAATTGAAAATGCAAGATAAAATCATGAGAAAAAATAACCTAGAAACTATAGGCAATATGTGAAACAATGCAAAAAGAATCAAGTTCAAACTCATCATGGTTAGGCAGAAATGAATTTTTCAAGTTAGGGTTTGAAAATATGATTTTTAAGAACCCTAATTCAAAGAAAATTCTGAAATTATGATCAAACCTAAAATAAAATTTGTATGATGAGTTTTAAAATGTTTCTAAATGTATTGGAATTATTCATGATTTTTTTGGAGATTTTTAGAAACCTAAATTCATTTTTAATTAATTAAAATCCATTAATGAATTAAAAATAAAATTTAAATATTTTAAAAATACTTTATTAATACAAAAAATAAAATAAAAAATATTTTCAGGTTAAGAAAAATATTTGAAACAAACATACTAAGTTTGAGAATTTTTTGATGTTTTTTACTTTTTAAAAATAAATATGGAAAAGAAATGCAAGAAAACGAAATAAAAATTAAATAAAATGAGAAGTCAGCAAGATCTATGGCTCAGATTTGAAAGCTGGTTGACTGGCGCGCTATCCAAAGTTCAAGATCCATTCTGGAAATTTAATTAATTAATCTTGATTAATTTAATTAATTAGAGATTTAGTGTTTTAATGACCAATCTGGGCCATCCATACACGCGCCAAACAAAGATCCTGGGGTCAGAATTCAAACTCTCACTAAACCATAATTAAGCCCTTAATGACACTCAGGCGACCGGAGACGAGCTCCGGTCGTCTTCTCCGGCGAAACAAAAACCCAACTCTTTTTATAAGCCACTAAAACCCCCAAATCCTGCCCAGAATCACACCCCAAGCATCATAGAACAACAATCAAAAAGCAAAACAAATTTATTTTCCATCAATATGCTGAATCGAAACAAACAAATTTTAGGTTAAAAAGTTTCAGAAGCTCCATACATGGCCATTTCTCACTCATTTTCAAAACAAATCATATCAGTGTGATCAGGAGAACACATAGAATCATTCTAAAACTTAAAATAAGGTTTATGGAAAAAATGTTCTTGATGATACCTGAGATGAAGCGTTCTCTATCTGAGCTTCCTGGACCTCTCCTTGATGCTAATCCAACCCAATAAACTCCCTGAAGCTTTTAAAAGGCTTAGAACAAGTTTGTGGTGGCTATTTTGAGGTGTGTGGTTCTGGTTTTGCAGAAATCGTATTTGTGAATGGGGAGCTTTCAAGCCATTTCAATGGTTGTTTGTGTTCCTTGTGATGTGTAGAGATGATTGGTGAAAGAATTTTTGAGTTTTGATGGCTGGTTTGAGAGAATCGAAGAAGAGAAGTTTTTTGGCAAATTTTGTGAAATTTGTTGTTTTGTATGTTCTAAGCTCATGGCATGCTTAGTTTATGATCTTGAGGCAATCCCTAAACTATTGGAATGAGTCAGAAGATTAGATATGCACTGTGGGAATGGTATGGCTCCTTTGGCCAAAAAGTCAAGATTGGTGTTCTTGAGGTATGGGCCATGGCAGAGCTGGTTTCTGGGCTTGTACTGCTTCAGTTAGCTTCAAGGAGAGCCATAGGATCATTGTTATGCAGCTGGGTGGCTTGGATCAAGAGTTTACAAGGTTTATGCATTTTGGCCATTTTGAGATTTCTTGTGAATCAAGCCATCAAAACCCTAGGTTCAAAGGCAAAATCTGATCTTTTGAAGTTGCTTTGACATGTTATAGTGCATAGAAGTTGATTAGAGGTCATAAAAAGGCTTGGCAAGTGAAATTACAAAATTCCCTCTTTGGCATGAACTTGAAAATTATAGGATTTTTGCCATCTTTGAAAGGCCATATTTTGAGTTCTAGGATGAATCAAGACATGTTCTTGTACTTTTTGAAAATGGGAAGACATAATCTACAACTTTCATGCCCAGGAAGTTTTCATTTGAAGCATTTTTGGTCATGAAAGAATAGGTTGAATATCTTTCCCAAAATGGAAAGTTTCCATTACAAGTCATTTCCAAAAATAGCAAGTTTGCATTTGGCTTGAAATTCTTCAACTTTTTGAACTTCCAACAACTTCTAAGATCAAATAAAGATCATAGGGACTCAAAATGGAGAATGTGACCCTTTGGTACCCTTGATGGAGGCCTCAGATGCCCTGATTTTGACATTGCTCTCTCAAGAAGTTACCCAATGATCAGATGACTTCTACAATGAATTTACTCATAAAATTATGTACACATGATCCTTATAACATATTAAGACCATTAGAAACAAGAATGACAAAAAATTTGGGATTAAGGCCTCTGAAACCAAAACCCTAATTTTAGGTCATCTGTGGAGAAAATCGTCAGTCTGCCTCTATGCCTTTGCCATGCTTTGTGATACCTTTACTTTTATGAACTTTGGGGGGCATATTATGATCATGGAACACACATGGACCCTCTTGGTAAGCTTCAAGACCATTGGGATGGCTCAGATCACTTCATGGATTGCTCAGATCACAAACCCTAGATACATATGAAATGGACTATGCAGATGAAACAAACATGCAATATGAGATGGTATGCCTATGCTAATGAAAAAATGAAAGATCACAAGCCATGGTGTGAGAAGAAGTGAGGGAAAATTTGGGGTATTTACAACTGCCCCTATTCAAGCATGAGTTAGCTGTGCAGGATGTAAGTGTCTGGCTTAACAGACAAACAAGATAACTTGTGGTTGAATACCAAAGACAGTCTGAAATTTGCACTCGCTGGGGAGAAGAAGAAAAAGGATATAAATTGTAAAAGTTAGTATAGTATGATTATTAATTGAAAGCGATGAAGGACAAACATCGAGCAGAGGACGACTGCTGGGGGTAAACGGTCAGCATAGCCTTGACGGGGACGACCACCATGCTGGGGAAATAAAGAAACCACGACGGGGACGTCCATCGGGTAAAAGCTGATGAAGGACGATCATCAGGAAAAGGAAAAGGGAGCACGGCGGGGACGACCATCAGGTTTAAAGAATAAATGAAATATTTGATGAAGGACGGTCATCAAAGGTGAAGGACGATCACCTAGCAGGGGATGGCCTGCTCTTTATCTCGACATATGACGAAAGCCGGATAGAAAAGGTCAACGATGGGGACGACCATCAGATAATCATGATGAAGGACGATCATCAAGAGGTGAAGGACGATCACCTAGAAGGGTACGGCTGCTCTTGGGGATTATCGCGACATAGGACGAATGCCGGATAACAAGATCAACGATGGGGACGACCATCAGATAAATGATGAGGGACGGTCATCAAAAAGGTGAAGGACGATCACCTAGCAGGGGACGGCTTCTCTTTATCACGACATAGGACGAATTCTAGATAGAAGGTTCCAACAATGGGGATTCCATTGGGGAAAGGATGAGGGACGATCATCCAAAGGTGAAGGACGATCACCTGGCAGGGGACGGTTGCCGAAAGTATCACGACATAGGACGAATGCCGGATAGGAGAAAGTTGTTTTGCTGGTGACTTACTGGGGAATGGTAAACACGGACGAGTGCTTACACTTTGAAATAAAAGGTATAAGTGTTTGACGGTGTGTATAGATTAAAGATGCAGACGATCATCCTTAGTACCACGATAAAGACGAGTATCGGTAGAAACAAACGCTGACACGTGTTTGGGGATGTTGATACGGACGAGTATCAATCGGTTAAGAAAGGAACACATACGAGTGTTGAATCTTCTGAGGGGTGATATATACAAGATAAGGACGTGTATCAAAGACTTCTGTATAAGTATGTATAAGCATGATATGCTGAGGACATATGTGTAAGACACAGACGAGTGTTTTTGACTTGCTGGGGAAGTATGACACGTACGAGTGCCGAAAAGAATATGAACAAATATTTGTATTGAGAATGTAGAAGGTATTCTGGCGACCTTACCGGGGAAAGATGACACGGACGAGTGTCGAAAAGATCATATATAAATATAAACAGGCATCTGCATTTGAAAGTGCAAAAGGGATGCTTTGGCTTCTATCTACTGGGGATATAAATTTTGTATATTTCTTGTGAAGTGATAATGGTACTTGCAGGTGACTGGCTCGAACCTGGCTCATGATCATGCAAATATTTGATTTTTTCCGTAATGCTCCGTTTTAGACGGAATGCTACGCTTATTTTGGAAAAATGATGCGTATGCTATGATTATGCAGATGAGAGGACTGGTCCATGATCCGGATCCTGCGGGGAGAAAGATCTCTAGGAGATCTGTCTGGAGGGAGAACTCAGCCGGGGAAAGAGATCATTGGCTGATCTGTCCGGAGGGAGAACTCCTGTTGGGGATAAGGAAGTTTTAGCAACTCCGCTGGGGAAGTATTTCAGGTATTGCTCTACTGGGGGGCAACTCTGTGGGGAAACAATTCCACCGACTCTGCTGAGGATGAGCAAATACTTGCACTTCTAATGGGGAATAGAAAGTTCCTGACCACTTTGTTGTGGAAGAGCCGTCAGGCATTGCTCGGGAGATCCCGCTTGGGGAGGAGATAACTTCTGGGAAGTAGTACGCTGGGGATCGATGAATTCCTCAAGGGATCCTTTGGGAGGATGAAACTCTTCGAGGAGATTCTTTGTCAAAGAGTTCTGCTGATGATGTGATTGCTGACTTGGCTGGGGAAATATGCTTGATATGTCCCATGGTGTGAAAGATTGTCTGCCTTGAGTATTTGTAACCTGTTAAGACAAAGGAAAACGAACAAGTGTCCCGAGGTATCTTCAGCCGGATTCCGTCATAGGAGTTAGATTTGTTTGAGAGTAACATATTTCCTGCAAGCATTTATTAAGATGGCTCATATGTTTTATGCAAGTGTTGTATTATGAACTTTGGACATTTTGCAAACGAAACAAAAATGTACAATGTGACTGAATATTCTGATTTTATTGATTTGTGTGCCCTAAATAGGCAAGTACAGTCAGAGAAGCGAATCCCCTGAAAGGAGGAGATTGTTGTAATTGAGAAAATAAAAGTGTTGGCAATGTTGAAGATGACGCTCTAGTGAGCTTCCTTTGCTATGACCCGTATGGCCTTGACGTTCTTCTTATCTTTCTTTCTAAAGAAGGTTGATTCTGACCGACGCTTTATCCTTTCGAAGCTTGCCATGTTGTGAGTGATACAAACGAATTCAGAATGCAATTATTCGCTTATTCCCTGATTTTGCGCGGATCGCCCTTTCGGGTTTTCAATCCACTGGGATACCCATTTTTTCCTGAGCTGTCCGATGTGGCTTTTCAACTCAGCGGGTGTACATTTTTTTCAATTTCCCTTATTTTTTCCCAAGTATTTTATTTTGTTTTTGACTCGCCGGGATGCCCTATTTTTGTCTGGACTTACTTTCTGTTTTTATGTCCAGCAGGTCATTTTATTCGAAGTATTTTTTAACTGCTTCTGAATTCACAGGAGACGGAAAGTCATCACCATCCATAGTTGCGAGCATCTGTGCTCCACCCGAGAAGACTTTGGTTATCACGTAGGGACCTTCATAGTTTGGCGTCCATTTGCCCCTGTGGTTTGTATGAGGAGGAAGAATTATTTTCAGAACAAGCTCTCCTACTTGGTACTCTCGAGGTCTGACTTTCTGATCGAAGACCTTCTTCATTCGTTTCTGATATAACTGCATATGACAGATTGCTGCTAATCTTTTATCTTCAATCAGATTCAGTTGATTGTATCGAGACCGGACCCATTCTGCTTCATCCAGTTTCACATCCATCATTACCCGTAAGGAGGGCAGCTTAACTTCAACAGGTAGGACATCTTCCATACCATACACAAGATGATAAGGCGTTGCCCCATTAGATGTTCTAATAGAGGTTCGGTACCCATGCAAGGCAAATTGTAGCATCTCATGCCATTCTTTGTAGGTGACTACCATCTTTTTCACAATCTTCTTGATATTCTTGTTGGTTGCCTCAATAGCGCCGTTCATCTTTGGCCTGTAAGGGGAAGAGTTGTGATGTTGGATTTTGAAGTCCCGACAAAGTTCTACCATCATCTTGTTATTCAAATTGGAACCATTATCAGTAATGACTCACTCGGGAACTCCATATCGACAGATGATATCTCTTTTCAGAAATCTAGCTACCACTTGCCTGGTGACGTTCGCATATGAAGCTGCTTCAACCCATTTGGTGAAGTAATCAATGGCCACTAGGATGAAACTGTGACCATTTGAAGCAGTCGGTTCAATCTTTCCAATCATATCAATGCCCCACATGGAGAAGGGCAAAGGTGAAGACATTACATTCAAAGGATTCAGAGGCACATGCACTTTATCTGCGTAGATCTGGCATTTGTGGCATTTTCTGGCATAGGTGTCGCTCCCGGGATTTTCATCCTAGTACAAACGCGAAAGTGGCGCGGAAAAGGTAGAGTTGCCAGCCAGGCATTTTTATCCCGAAAGAATGGGAAAGGTAATTATGTACAAACCTGAGGAAGAAGGAAAGGACAAGTTCTTGCAAACCAAAGATCTGGGTTCGAGAGTCGGTTACGACCTGAGAAGGTATTAGCACCCCAGATCGTCTGTCGTACCCGACGAGATCCACGCTTGTTTGTTTGTTTGTTTGTTTCAAAGGGTGAGGAATAAAGTTCTGCTGAACAAATGAACTGCTAACTGGAATGGGAATGAGAAAGGAACTGGAAAAGAGAAAGAATTGAAGGGGGAAAATGTAGGGAAAATAAATAATGTGCACGAACAGGCCCTACCCCGCTGCCTACGTACCTCATCGGGAAAATGAGGATCAGAGTCGACGTAGTTCGCCTAACTAAGGCGGGAACTATTTGTTTGTGTTTTTTATGGCTTGAACTGTGTATGTCTATGCTCAGGTGTTGCAGGCAAGTCTGGTTTGAGTGCATTTACCATCTTGCATGCGAGAAAAGTCATCGCAAGTTCGCGTTCAGAATGAATGAGATGAGAAAGAGAAGTTCCCGCAGGATAGTCGCTTATTGTTTGTTTTTTCCTTTTAAGAGTTTTGTATGAATTTGGCACAAGGAAGTGAATTCAAACTCTTTCCATGGAATGTGTACTTGCTACTACATTCCAAGATGGAATAATAGAACAAGCACACCAAGCAAGGGAAATTTATCCAAGACTTATTTCCAAGGATTAGGGTTTAAGTTCACTAGCTTGTTGAACTTTATTAAGTGTTTTTGTATTTTGTGAAGAAGTATCTTTTATGTTTTCTTTGTGAAACAACCCCTTGATGAGACTTGTACATCATGCTAGACAAGCCTACACCATTCCAAGATGGAATGAATGCAAGTGCCCCATGGAATAAGGCTATACACAAGGGATCCTTTCATGCATTTATTAAGTATTTTTGGATTTGTTTAAAGATGAGAAAGAAGACTCAAATCGGAAAAGGACAAAAATTAAGAGGAACTAAGACATAACCCTAAGTTATTTATTAAAATGGTGGTCCTAAGGGTGAGTGAGGCTTTTCTAATCATAAAGAGCAAAAAGGAAAAGAGAGAAGAAAAAGGATGCAACTTACTTCCTAAGGAAGATAAGTTGGTCCTAACAAAAGGGAAATCCTAACAATTACAAATATGGAAGTAAAAGGTGAATTAAATGCATAAAGAAAATGCATAAAAAATTAAAAAGGATAAGGTGTCAGGAAACATACCTTTCCCTCCCTACAAAACAAAGATTAGTATGCATTTTATTAAAAATAATAAAGCAAACATACACCAATTAAATCCTAATAACTCTAGGACTCTATCTAAACTCTATCTTAATTCTAGAGAACTAAAAAAATGCTAAAACAAAAATTCAGCACCTACTGCAGCCTAGAATAGACAAACAACTATAGAAACACAAGCAAAGCACAAACAACTATTTACAGCCAGCATGCAGAATGAAAGTAGGTGTAAAAAGTCATATACAGCATGCAAACATAACAAACCACATATATTTTACAGCACCTATATTAACGAACAGCTATGAAAACATGGGGCAGATTTTATCATTTTCATTTATGTGCACAAAGTGAATGATAAACAACACATCAAAATCAATTAACATAGATCTATATACACCACAAAATGAATTCAAACATGTGAATTTATTTACATCATTTATTTGATTAAAATGAACAATGATCAACAAGAATAACCATACTTTTCCAAATTGCACAAAACAAGCATTTATGATGACTTTGAACAAGTATCACTACAAGCATCAATTATTTCACATGTATGGCATAAAAATCAGAATTGAATTCATGTTAAGATATGATCAATTAAGCACAAGAACTTGCATGAGCATGTGAAGTATTTAATCACTTTTAAGCAAAAATCAACATGGCATTTAATCACTTTATCAATTAAGCAAGCAATGACAATAATCACTTTTTCAATTAAGCAACATGGCATTTAACCGGTTAACCAAATGCGTTAACCGGTTAACGCTGAACAGAAAGTGAAAAAAAGCTTTGAAATAAGTGCTTTTGGCCACAAACTTACTTCTAAACAACCCTAACACACATCTAAACATGCTAACATGAATTTCTACTCAATTAGGGCTTATTGACACATGCTAGAACCTATAACATGCTACAACCTAACTTCTAATCCATCAAAAACCACAAATCGCAAGCAAAACGTAACAAAAACATAATCAATCATAAGTAATACGAAAAGCACTTAAAAATGCCAAAATGGCAAGATGAAGAGAATAACTTAAAGGAAAAGTGATTCAGATCACCAACTTACGAAGCGGAGAAGTGCTTCGGTAAATGTTGCAAGAATCGGAGCTTGATTGAAGAGAAAACCAAGAAAACTGCGAATCCGCAAAATAAATGCGTTCTTGATGCTTGAGACTTCTTACACGTCCGATAAATCGAAATCTTCACAAAAATCAGTAGCTTCTTCTTCTACAATCCACAATCCAATGGAGGTTGGAGGTTAAGCTTTAAGATCTTCAAGTTTCAATGTGAAACTTGAAGAACTTCTTCAAAAAAGCTTTGGTGAAAAGGGAAATGGAGGAAAAGTGAGAGAGAAAAATTGATTCTAGAAATTGTGAGAGAGTGAAAAATTGGGACCCTTTTGCATTAAAGTGATTAATGATTATATAGGGGCTAGGCTTGGAGCTAGGTTTGGGAATGGAATTACGTTTAGGAATGGAGTTAGGTTAATAGTTAGTTAGGGTTAGGGTTGGAGAAGGAATATTCCTTGGAATACTCTAGAAGGTGGTAGAACATGGTAGAAGCATCCAAATGAAATGGAGTGGAATTGAAGTGGAAAAACAAGAGGGAAAGAATGAAAGGAAATGTGGAAGGAAAGTGGAGGGAAAGGTGAAATCAACCATTTTTCAAATGATTTTTACCTTGATTTTTTTATGATTCCTCCATCATTTCTTGACCAAATTTGAACCATAAAATCATTGTAACCCAAATTTCACGATTTTTGTCTTAAAAGTCTGGAGTCGACCTTTTTTACCTAGCTTAGTTGCCTTTTCCCCGATTCTTCGATTTTCAGTCATCTGGCCAATTGAACCTCTTCCAAAATGAGATGGATTGTGAAACCCTAATTTATCCTTTTTCATCAGGAGATGTTGCACCGCTTGCCTCCTTTGATCAAACCAAATCTTCCTATGGCTTGTGGCTTCAAATGAAGACTTGTGGGATATTTTGAACCTTTTGCACAAGGTTGAGAAGCTTTGTGGCCCTTTGATTTCCTTTACAATGCCTTCAGTTTCTCCAATCATTGATCACATACATATGCCTTAGCCATGCTACACATGATGCAATGTTTTCGATTATTTTATGAATCTATGTATGCAAAATGCTATGCAAAATGTTGAGGGAATAAGAGGGAAAATTTTGAGGTATTACAGCTGCCCCTATTTAATCATCTGCAAGCTTGAATGAATAATTGTGAAAGCTTATTGACATTCAAGGTATGAAGTGATTGAATACTCGAATAAAACCTGGAAATTTGAACTCGGTGGATAATAGAAATGCCATCTGCCTTTTATTTATTTTTTCCTTTTTTGTTTTTGACCTCTGAATAGGTAGCGGGAAAAGAACCGGGTGGAATGAGATCGTTGTACATAAACGAGATCCCAAGCAAACAAGACCGTTGTACAAAACGATAACCTGCGACGTGACTGCTGAGCGAATCAAGCCACAGAAATAAAAGGGCATGTTGTACAAAACAGGGCTTTGAACGAGACCATTGTACAAAACGGGACTCGGAAATATGATTGCAGAGTGAATCGAGCCACAAAAAGAAAGGGCCTGTTGTACAAAACATGGCTTTGAACGAGACCATTGTACAAAACAGAACTCAGAAATGTGACTACTGAGCGAATAAGGCCACAAAAAGAAAGGGCCTGTTGTACAAAACAGGTCTTTGAACGAGACCATTGTACAAAACGGAACTCAGAAATGTGACTGCATAGCGAATCAAGCCACAAAAAGAAAGGGCCTGTTGTACAAAACAAGGCTTTGAACGAGACCATTGTACAAAACGGAACTCGGAAATGTGACTGCTGAACAAATCAAGCCACAAAAAGAAAGGGCATGTTGTACAAACTAGGGCTTTAAACGAGACCATTGTATAAAACGGAACTCGAAAATGTGACTGCTGAGCGAATCAAGCCACAAAAAGAATGGGCCTGTTGTACAAAACAGGGCTTTGAAAGAGACCATTGTACAAAACGGAACTCGGAAATGTGACTGCTGAGCAAATCAAGCCACAAAAAGAAAATGACAACATTGACTTGGAAAGACAAAGATGTCTGGAAGATGGTATAAGTATTTTCTGTGGGGAATATCTCAGGCTGAGAAGATGCTACAGGTCGTATGTAATATACCTCAAAACTGACCCATGATGGCATGTATATGTTTGAATTTATGGCGTAATGCTCCATGACAATGGAAATGCTACGCTTTATAGGATGTAAATGTAATGATGATTACTAAATGCAAATGCGAAGAGATCTCCTGATAAGGAGACTGCAAGTATCCCAGGTGGCTTGACTGGGGAGAAATGATGATCACTGCACCGATCTGGTCTATCCTGATAAGGAGGAAACAACTCTGCGGGGAATGTTATTAATGATGCACCAACCCTGAACTGCCGCTATTTCCAAAAATAAATTGAACTTTAAGATTGGAGAGCCAAGACCCTGCTAGAGATGGACCCTTCTCGAACTCTAATGGGGAAGTGGAGACCTCCTGACTTGGCTAGGAACCAGAGGTATGGCTCTGCTGAGGAAGCAAACTGTTGGGAGAGGGAAGACACTCGTTGAACTGTTGGGAATTGCCCCTGTGTTGAAGGGAAGTCTCTGCTTGGGGAGGACACCAACCTTCAGCTGCCTTGCTGGGGGAGATTTCAACTTCCCACTCTACTGGGGATGACTGGAGACACCCGGGAAAACACCTGTTCTTGTTCAAGTATAAAGAAGTGTTCCTCCTGGAAATCTGCTTTAGCTCTGTTAACAACACCTGTACCTGTACCTGTACCTGCGTAAACACAATTGATAGTGCCTGCAACATGGAGAGTTAGTTTGGATCTGTATGCCCCAGGCTCATAGCATGAATCATCATCTGGGCCTCTTGACACCCTTTTTAGAGATGTCCTCCTGCATGAGTTAGAAAGCATTCAAATGTTCACAACACAATATGAATCACAATTTGCTGGACGTTTCCGCAATCAATCAATGCTAGATGAAAAACAAAAACAAGAAGCAAATAGTCACAAGTTGACTGAAATTGAATTTTATTGATTTGGAAAATGACCATGAATAGGGATTACAAAGGAAGCAATTCCCTGGAAAGAGGAAATAGCCAAAAAGGAAAACAAACTATCCTATTGGCAATGTGAAAAGTGGATCTCATCAAGTATCAACCCGGCTATGACTCGAATATCTTCAAGACTATCTGCTTGCTCTGCCCCTTAAGAAAGGTGATTGAACTGGTATTCAACCCTTAGAATAACCTCAATTGCAGATGAGTTACGAATTTCGCAGATCGCAGTCGTTCGTGTTAGTCCCTCTTTTGCGTGGATTGCCCTTTTGGGTTTTCAATCCACCGGGATATCTTTTTTTGCCTGAGCTGTCCGATGTGGCTTTTCAACTCAGCGGGTGTACATTCTTTTCAAGATTTCCCTAATTTTTGCCCGAGCCTTTTATTCTTTTTTGGCTCGCCGAGATGCCCATTTTTTCCAGGATCTTCATTCTGTTTTTATCCAGTGGGTCCTTTTTACACGAAGTATTTTCTTACTGCATCTGCGTTGACAGGGGACTGGAAGTCTTCTCCATCCATGGTTTTCAGCATCAAGCCTCCCCCTGAGAAAACCTTTTTAACCACGAACGGTCCTTCGTAATTACGTGTCCATTTGCCCCTGTGATCATTTAGAGCAGGAAGAATCATTTTCAGCACCAAGTCACCTGGTATGTACCTTCGTGGTCGTACCTTCTTGTCAAAAGCCTGCTTCATCCGTCGTTGATACAACTACCCATGGCATATAACTGCTAGACGTTTTTATTCAATGAGGCTCAACTGATTATATCTGGATCGGAGCCACTCAGCTTCATCTAACTTAATGTCCATCATTAACCTCAATGAGGGGATTTCCACTTCAATTGGTAAGAATGCCTCCATATCATATACCAAAGAGAACGGGGTTGCCCTTGTTGAAGTACGCACTAAAGTTCTGTACCCATGTAAAGCGAATGGTAGCATCTCATGCCAGTCTTTGTATGTCACAACCATCTTCTGCACAATATTCTTAATGTTCTTGTTGGCCGCCTCGACGGCGCCTTTCATCTTCGGGCGATATGGAGAAGAGTTGTGATGTTCTATTTTGAAATCTCGACACAAGTCAGCCATCATCTTGTTGTTGAGGTTAGAACCATTATCAGTAATGATTCTTTCGGGAATTCCGTACCAGAAAATGATGTCTCTTTTAATAAACCGGGCTACCACTTGTTTAGTGACATTGGCGCAAGATGCCGCTTCGACCCACTTCGTGAAATAGTCTATAGCAACCAGGATGAAGCGGTGATCGTTGGAAGCTTTCGGCTCGATCTTGCCAATCATATCAATGCCCCACGTGGCGAACGACCATGGTGAAGATATTACACTCAAAGGATTCGGAGGCACATGGACCTTATCGGCATAAATCTGACATTTGTGACATTTACGGGAGTATTTACAGCAATCGGATTCCATGGTGATCTAATAATATCCCGATCTCAACAATTTCTTGGCCATAGCATGTCCTCCAGCATGGGTACCAAAGGAGCCTTCATGAACCTCTTGCATCAACAGGTCTGCTTCATGTCTATCCACGCATCTGAGCAGAACCATGTCGAAGTTTCGCTTGTATAGCACACCATCTTGATTCAAGAAGAAACCACCTGGTAGCCTTTTGAGGGTCTTATTGTCCTTATTGGATGCCTCAGCCGGGTATTCTTGTGTCTTCAAGAATTGCTTGATATCATGATACCAAGGTTTGTTATCTTCACCATCGTCAACTGCAAATACATAAGCAGGACTTTCAAGACGGGAGACCATGATTCGAGGAATGAAATTCTCTTGACAAACTTTAATCATAGATGACAAAGTTGCTAGAGCAACAGCGAACTGATTTTCATCTCGAGGAATATAATTCAACTTGACCTCAGTGAAGAAGTTAACAGCCTCCTGGTGTAATCCCTGTAAGGAACCAAGTGAGTTTGATGAACTAGCATTTTGCCATTGACTTGGTTCATTACCAGAGCGGAATCTCCGAAGATCTCGAGGTTCTTGACTCGCAAATTGATTGCTTCTTCAACCCCCATGATGCAAGCTTCATACTCTGTGTCGTTGTTAGTGCATTCGAAAGTCAACCGATCAGCTAAAGGTGTATGGACCCCTTCTGGTGAGATGATAACAGCACCTACTCCGCTTCCGTTCATGTTCACAACTCCTTCAAACATCAACTTCCATTTGGATTCAGGGTCTGGCCCCTCCTCCGGAAGTGGTTCTTCACAGTCTTTCAACTTGAGGAACATGATGTCCTCATCCGGAAACTTGAATTTCATGGGTTGATAGTCATCGATTGGCTGCTGAGCCAAGTATTCTGACAATACACTTCCTTTGATTGCTTTTTGCAAAGTGTAATGGATATCATAATCTGTTAATATCATCTGCCATCGGGCCACCCTTCCCGTCATAGCCGGATTCTCGAAAATGTATTTCACAGGATCCATCTTTGAAATTAAGAGAGTGGTGTGGGTCAGCATGTACCGTCTTAGTCGGCGAGCAGCCCATGCCAAAGCGTAGCAAGTTTTCTCGAGTAGTGAGTAGCGTGTCTCACAATCGGTAAACTTTTAGCTAAGGTAATAAATGGCGTGCTCTTTTCGACCAGACTCGTCCTGCTGACCCATCACACATCCCATCGATCCTTCGAGCACAGTAAGATACATGATCAAGGGTCTCCCTGGCACTGGAGGCATGCGAATTGAAGGTTCTAGCAGGTACTCCTTGATCCGGTCAAAGGCTCGTTGACAGTCTTCATTCCATTTAATGGCCTAATTCTTCCTCAGAAGCTTGAAGATGGGATCACACGTGGCCGTTAGGTGAGAGATAAACCGTGCAATGTAGTTTAGTCTCCCTAAGAAACCACGCACTTATTTTTCAGTATTTGGCTCAGGCATCTCTTGGATGGCTCTTACTTTGGCTGGATCAACCTTGATTCCCCGCTCACTAACAATGAAACCAAGTAGCTTACCGGAACGGACCCCAAAGGTGCACTTGTTTGGATTCAACCTCAATCTGAACTTCCGGAGTCTGTCAAACAATTTTGCTAGATTGACCAAGTGCTCTTCTTCTGTTTGGGATTTTGTTATCATATCATCAACATAAACCTCAATTTCATGATGAATCATGTCGTGAAATAGCATCACCATTGCCCGTTGGTAAGTGGCCCCAACATTCTTCAGACCATACGGCATGACCTTTTAACATAACGTGCCCCAAGGCGTGATGAAGGTAGTCTTTTCCATATCATCGGGAGACATCTTGATCTGGTTATAACCTGAAAACCCGTCCATGAAAGAGAATACAGAAAACTAATCAGTATTATCAACAAGCACATCTATGTGAGGCAGAGGGAAATCATCTTTGGGGCTAGCCCTGTTCAAATCCCTGTATTCTACACACATCCTGACCTTACCGTCTTTTTTAGGGACCGACACAATATTGGCAACCCACAGAGGGTAACTGGTCACGGCCAAGAAACCAACATCGAATTGCTTTTGTACTTCCTATTTTATTTTGATTGCCATATCAGGGCGTGTGCGCCTCAACTTCTACTTCACTGGAGGGCATTCTTCTCTCAGAGGCAACTTGTGTACCACAATGTCAGTGTCTAAACCAGGCATATCTTGGTAGGACCACGCGAATACATCAACATACTCTCAAAGCATAGAAATTAGACGAGTCTTGATAGATTCTTCTAATGCAGCCCCGATCTTAACTTCTTTCTTGTCTTCTTCGGTACCCAGGTTTATCACTTCGACGACCTCTTCATGCGGCTGAATCATCTTCTCCTCCGGTTTAAGCAGTCTGGCCAATTCTTCAGGTAGTTCACAATCTTCTTCACCTTCCTCATCGGCTTGATAAATTGGATTGTCAAAGTCATACTTAGCCATAACAGGGTCGTCATTGATAAGATCTGGTGACGAGCACCTGCATGAATTGTGATTCTTGCAAGGCTTTAGAAAAGGCTTGAGAAAATGAGAAACATTGCCATTTTAAAACTTTTCTTTCTTTTTGAAAAACATAAACAAAAAATGAAAGGCAAAGAACAACATGGATGAATGTGAAACGTCACCTTTATTTATGATTATGAATTGTGTTAGGAACAAAAGAACCCTTAAAAAAATCTACTATGCCCCGGGCAAGACATAGTGCTTGAGTACAGGAAAGACAAAAACAAAGATTATTACTCATCGAAGGAGGTGACCGAGATAAGCCTTTCAGATGTCCAATTGCTAAGTTGAGTCCCTGGAACAGAAGGCCTGATCCACTCATCTAAGTCACAGTCACTATCAACTGTGTCATCTTGCACGACACTGATGCTTCCGTAATCCACCACTCCCGCACTCGTTAAAGTAATCGGGCCTTGACAACCTCTAGCACTTGGTCCAAATGATGACTGCCTAAGATGGTAACCAATCCCAAACATATCTTTCTTTTCCGGAACTTCTACTAGACTGCCCCAGCCTTCTCGCATCCCCGACTCTACCACCTCAAATGCTTGCTTATAAGAGGCTATGGAAACTCCCTTCTTTGGTTCTTCAGAAGAAGCCGCCAATGCAGATGCTTGTTCAGTTTTCAGGGGCTCAAAATCCTGACATGGAGTTTCAAATATCTCGCCATCCATCTCCACATACTTGAATGAATCTAGATGACTGACGAAGATGTCTTCTTCCCGACTAACTGTCACAATTTGGCCTTCCCAGACGAATTTCAGCTTTTGATGAAGTATGGATGATACTTCTCCTTCCGAATGTATCCAAGGCATTCCCAGCAAACAACTGTATACAGGTTGTATATCTATCATGTAGAATGTGGTATTGAAGATCTGTGGACCTACTTTAATTGGTAAATCCACCTCCCTGAACACTGACCTTCTCGACCCATCAAATGCTCTAACCACCAGGTCTCTGGGCTTTAGAACTAATCCATCATAATCCAACTTCATCAATTCCTTCTTGGGCAGAACATTCAACGATGATCTGGTATCTACCAACACGTGAGAAAGTACCGCACCTTTACATTCTAAAGAGATATACAGCGCCCGATTATGAGAATGACCTTCAGATGTTAGATCCATGTCTGTAAAACTCAATCCATGATTGGCATTGACACTGGATACCACCTCTTCTAATTGATTTACCGAGATATCCTGAGGCACATAAGCCTTGTTCATAATATTCAAGAGAGCTTTCCTATGGGAGTCGGAACACATTAGCAAAGACAAGATGAAAATCTTTGATGGGGTTTGCTGCAGATGGTCCACAATCTTGTAATCGTTCTTTTTGATAATTCTAAAAAAATCTTCAGCTTCTTTATCAAATGTAATATCTGGATACTTCACTGGCGTGGGCTCATTGACAACCACTGGCTGCTTCCCTTTTGCCTTAGCCTGGGCTTCTGCGGTGTCTCTAGGTGGTATCACTCTATTTCTTAGTGTTTCCGGCGCAAATAACCTTCCACTTCTAGTAAAGCCCCCTACTCCAACGTTTTCTACTTGAGCTGGGGTTGTGCTAGACGTGGCCAAATCTTGCTTCTGGCCGTTACAATATACTTCGCCACCATAATTCCAGGGAATGGATTTATCACTCTGATACATTACTGGTCCTGCAGTGGTAATCATTATCGGTGTCACTCTGGCCCGTGTAGGAACTTGAGATGGATCGTAGAAAATGGTTACTATGGAGACTTCACTTTCCTTTACAACTTTGTCAAACTGCAACACTCCTTCATTAATCATACTTTGGATCTCTGTTTTCAACTGTTAACAACCATTTAGAGCTTCAACACATCCTGGACAAATACTCCCACAACCTACAAACACACCCTTCAGGGCCAAACATGCTTTAACAACACTCAACGGAGTTTGCAGATCGTTGATATCACACACCAAGTTTAGATTCTCCCCACCGTCAACTGCCCCAACTGTACCCCCCGTGAGGAGACATGAGGTTCTGTATTACATTAGGAGTAGGAGCGAAATTAATCGCTTTAGAATCTATTAGGTCTTGAATAACATGCTTTGCAGTTTTCTGTGGTATGCCCGGGAGCTCCGGAATGAAACTCGCACCTGGAGTTTATATCATAACCCTCGGGGATTTGGCCCGGCTTGGGGGGTTGTAGAGTTCGGAGTTGAACCATCTGGAGCTGTAGGAGATTCTTCAAAAGTTGTGAGTAAGACATCGGCGGAGTTTCGAGATGTCTTTCTCTGTTCTTCTGGGGGTAATATGAATGAGGAGTTCTTTGTTGATACCCTTGTTGGCGTTGCAGCTGCGGTGGTTGGACTTGTTATTGAACAAGTTGAGCTGAGATAGTGACCAGGGCCACTTGTTGATAAAACCCTCTGTTATTTCCTCCCCTCTGCGCGTACACTGCCCCGGTCTCTCCTTCTCTCCTCTTCACGAAGGGCTTCTTGACACCATAACTCGAAGCGCCCCCATTCTGAATCTTCCCTTGCTTGATCCAGCACTCTACCCTTTCTCCAGTCAAGATGATATTTGAGAACCCACTTGAGGAACATCCCACTATCCTTTCCATGAAATGCCCAGGGAGGGTATCCAGGAACAGGTCTACAGTTTCTCTCTCCAGCAAAGGTGGTTGTACTCTGGCGTCCACTTCACGCCACCTCTGTGCGTAATCTTAGAAGCTCTCAGAGTTCTTCTAAGTCAGACTTTGAAGTTGAGTACGGCTGGGCACCATGTCGATATTATACTGATATTGCTTGAGGAATGCTTCTCCAAATTCCTTCCAGCTCCTCACAAAGCTTCTCTCTAGCTTCATATACCATTCCAAGGATCCTCTGGAGAGACTATCCTGGAAGTAGTACATCCAGAGCTTTTCATTCTTAGTATGGGCAGCGATTTTTCGGTAGAATGCCTGCAAGTGAGTTTTAGGGCAGGAGCTACCGTTATACTTGTCAAAAGTCGGTGGCCTGAATTTGTGAGGAATAACCACCCCAGGGACTAGACCCATGTCAGACACATCTATCCCCAAAGTATCTCTACACTCGAGGGCTTTGACTTTCTCTGCAAGCATAAAAAAGTCTTGAAGATTTCCTTCTCCGCTGAACCCCATATCATTGTTGAAAGAAGGGAACTGATCCTCCTGTCTTTCTTGTACTGGAATGAAAGTTGTTGTGCCCTGTTCTGGAACTTGAGGCCCGCCTGGACCATTGTTGGTGTTGGGAGGAGTCACTTGTACTTCAGGAGTGGTTACAGGGGTATTAGTCTGAGGAGGGTTGAGCCTCTGAATTGCATTTCTTAACTCTTGTTGTCCCTGAGCCATCCCTTTCATCATGACCATGAACTCTCCTATTCTGGTGCGAAACTCATTAAGCTCAGTTTGTATAGCATCCATGACTGTCCTCTGGTTGTTGCGAGTTGCGTAACGATGCGGGATATTCTGTCGGAGATGACGGGTCTTGGCGGCCCTAGCAATCTTTGGCTGAAATGCAAATAAGTTAAGCAACCCGTAGAAAACCTGCAACACAAAGAAGAAATGCAAATGATATGTATGCAATGCAATGTGTTCCTTTTATTCCCAAGGCTTCAACTACTTTCCCATTCTGGTGTTGGGAAAAAGATCCCTTTGGTAAATCAGAAGACAATTGGAATAACAAAGATCCTCACAAGGTACAAATTCAATATGTCAAGAATGAAAAAGTACATCAAGAAAGAAGGGATTCCCACAACAAGCATGTGGATAATCCAAGTCATATGCATATACAACTAAAGCTTAGTAAAGTCTACATCCTGTAATCTCAAACTGAGGCGCTTGACATTTTGCAACATCTGAGCTATATCCGGATGTGTAGGCTCTTGTACGAGCTTCTGAATTAGGACATCCCTAAGGTTAAATGAGGCATGCAATTCCTCAATTTGTTGTAGGAACACCTTTTCACTTTCTTGGCTTGTAATGGAATCATTCTTGGCTCTCTTGACATCGACTTTCAATTTCAAATCTTCTATTTCTTTCTGAGCTTCCTTCACTGCTTGTTGGCTTTCTGCTAAACTTTGGAGACGACTCTTCTCTTGATGATAAGCCTTCTGAAGTAGTTCTCTCTGTCCATCCAAATAATCTTGAAGACTCTTGACTTCTAGCTTGTGCTTGACTTCCAGCTCCTTCTGCATCCTCAAATTGTCTTCCCATTTTTCTTTCCATAAGGTGACAACCTCCTTAGCTTCATTCAAATATTTCCTCTCCTTCCGACGTTGGGCCACCTTGTGAGTTTCAGCTAATCCCCTTTTCTTGAAGTAGAGATCTCTCTCCTTAATGTCTTGCTGCTTGAGCCTAACCATCTCTTCAGCTTTGTGAGCTCTTTCCTCCAACTTTTGATTCTGCATCTTCAGTTTCTAGCATGAATTGTAAGCTTCTTGATTTTCCAACCTGAGTCGTTAAACCAAGGCTTCCAACTTTTGATACTCTTGAAGAGGCACTGAAGTTATGGGTGTTACCTCCTTAGGGTAGAGAGGTGTTTCTCTAGAAAATGGGAGCAACAGGGTCTTCACACGATCCTCCAACCAGCTGGCAAAAGGAGCATACGTGTTGGGATCTACTCTCCCAAAGTCTTTCTTCCCTTTCATCACTCTAACCTCCCAAGATTGGGATATCAGTATGCTCTTCTTGAGATTTCCTTTTGCAGGAAAGTATAAAGATCCATTTGCCTCTTCAATCAAAGGCACAACTCTTAATGGATAACCAAACTGCTTCCTGGACAAGATAGGATTATAACTGATCCCACCCTTCCTTCCTATCAAAGGAACACTTGGGAAGCTACCACAATTGACTAATATTTCTTTGCCCACAAGATCCATGTTGCATCCCCAAGCAATATCAGCTGAGGTTAAGCCCATTAATCTTTTGGAACACTTCCAAGATTGTTTCAAATCCTGAAAAGGTCCTGATTTAGGGAGTTGCCTTACAAATCAATCAGCAAATAGGGGAGCACAACAATTTACATGTCCCTTCCTCTTTTCATTCCTATGGTGAACCCCATAATAAAAGTCACCTAGAAAAGCGGGTACTGGATTTCTTCTGGAAAATATAGTGACAACCTCCATGTTGATTAAACCCTTCTCTCCTGGAAATAAACTGGTCCCATACACTATCAAAGCAAGCAAGGTGCTGAACTTAGCCCATTTGTTTTCAGAGGCCAGGTCCTGAGCTTCCTTAACAAGAAAATCTAAGAAAAGTCATTTACCCTTGGTGGCATCCAATTCTCTGCTAACCTTGGACAAGTTTAGAAGAAAAGACTCAGCTATATCTCTGGATTAAAGCATTTTCTCTAAACCATAGTAAGGAGCACCATTTTTGATGGGGATTTTGTGGATGCTGGATATCTCTTCTAATGTGGGAGCCAAGATGTAGTAAGGGAAAACAAAGACCCTCAGCTGTGGATCATAGAATTGCATTAGAGAATGCAAGCTATCCCTCTGGTCAGTGGTTGGCTTATTCACATAGTCTAGGATCTTCCCAAACTCGTTTCTGAAGTCATCAAGCACTTTGTCACCCATCAAACCAATTAACTTCTGAATACCATCTATCTCTAGATGTGGGAAAGTATAATGGACATTTCTCTTCCTTGGAATCTCCATGTTAAAGCAGCAAATATGACCAGGAATAGGAAATAATGAACCCTGAGAATTAAAAGAACACAAAATGCTTAATGATGTTATGATGTTATGCAAGGCAAGGCATGTGATCAGTGATGTGTCGGTGTAGTGAATCAGGTAATCAAGTGTTTGTGCAAGGCCACAACATCATCATAAGTATCTTTCTGATCAGGAGTTCATGATTTCACAATCCATAATTAGCAGAACAAGATCATATCATTGAAGTATGTTGGCACAATGGGTATGTTGAAGTTTAGGGTTCTTGCAAACCTGTAAACCCCTCCCAATCTCACGGGTGTGCTACTTGGGTCAACATCACGGACTCTCAAAGCCGAATAGCAATAATACGTTCACCATTTCCGAGAAATGTCTCATGACCAAATTAGGAAATCGGTTTGGCATTATGTACTACTCAGGGAGGTCTCAGCTGAGTCCAAGGAAACAAGCATCCCTCATAAGTCCTCAGCTTCAAGCACTAAATCGAGAAACAATAGTACATTCATCCCGAAGGGTACAATACTATCGTCATATGAACAATTTTCCTTAACTGGATTCCTATGAGAGAACCAGGCCATCCTATGCGAGTTCCCAGTGGGCTCTCGGATGCGAGTGGGTTTGCCAACAAATATGGTCTGCCACTGTCATCACTGGAGATGGGTGTTTCCACAAAGGTTCTTAATTATCGGTCCCCTGACTGCACATAACTATCAAGGTAGTGTATTGCCCCAGAAAGATTCTGGCGTCAATACATTTCCGAGAAGGTCGCAAGTCAAGGCGTGGAACTCACTAATACCAACATAACAAGATGCCATGAAGCCAAACTGGAACCACTCTAAATCCTAGGTGCACTCAAGCCGGGTATTTGTCTTATCTCACAATAACAAAATCCATCCCACAAAAAAAAATGAAACCAACACAGTTCAGTATATGATGCATGTGAAAATAAATACTGAAAGCAGTAAATAAAGCTGTAAAGTAAACTGTAAATAAAAACAGTAAATAAACACAACAACACACACATATAAACACCCAAAGAAAACAAAAACAAACAGGCACTAGGATTGACTCTACGAGGGAAAACAGAGATTCTGGGTTCGTTACCCAGTAGAGTCGCCAGCTGTCGCTCCCGGAATTTTCATCCTAGTACAAACGCGAAAGTGGCGCGGAAAAGGTAGTGTCGCCAGCCAGGCATTTTTATCCCGAAAGAATGGGAAAGGTAATGCTTCACAAATCCGAGGAAGAAGGAAATGACAAGGTCCTGCGAACCAAAGATCTGGGTTCGGGAGTCGGTTACGACCTGAGAAGGTATTAGCACCCCAGATCTTCCGTCGTACCCAACTGGATCCACGTTTGTTTGTTTGTTTCAAAGGGTGAGGAATAAAGTCCTGCTGAACAAATGAACTGCTAACTAGAATGGGAATGAGAGAGGAACTGGAAAAGAGAAAGAACAAAAGGGGAAAATTTAGGGAAAATAAAGAATGTGCTCGAACGAGCCCTACCCCGCTGCCTACGTACCTCATCGGGAAAATGAGGATCAGAGTCGACGTAGTTCTCCTAACTAAGGAGGGAACTATTTGTTTGTGTTTTTTATGGCTTGAACTGCGTATGTCTATGCTCAGGTGTTGCAGGCTCGTCTGGTACGAGTGCGTTTACTGTCTTGCATGCGAGACAAGTCGTCGCAAGTTCGCGTTCAGAATGAATGAGATGAGAAAGAGAAGTTCCCATAGGATAGTCGCTTATTGTTTGTTTTTGCCTTTTAAGAGTTTTGTATGAATTTGGCACAAGGAAGTGAATTCAAACTCTTTTCCATGGAATGTGTACTTGCTACTACATTCCAAGATGGAATAATAGAACAGGCACACCAAGCAAGGAATATTTATCCAAGACTTGTTTCCAAGGATTAGGGTTTAAGTTCACTAGCTTGTTGAACTTTATTAAGTGTTTTTGTATTTTGTGAAGAAGTATCTTTTATGTTTTCTTTGTGAAACAAACCCTTGATGTGAGTTGTACATCATGCTAGACAAGCCTACACCATTCCAAGATGGAATGAATGCAAGTGCCCCATGGAATAAGACTATACACAAGGGATCCTTTCATGCATTTATTAAGTATTTTTGGATTTGTTTGAAAATGAGAAAGAAGACTCAAATCGGAAAAGGACAAAAATTAAGGGGAACTAAGACATAACCCTAAGTTATTTATTAAAATGGTGGTCCTAAGGGTGAGTGAGGCTTTTCTAATCCTAAAGAGCAAAAAGGAAAAGAGAGAAGAAAAAGGATGCAACTTACTTCCTAAGGAAGATAAGTTGGTCCTAACAAAAGGGAAATCCTATTAATCACAAATATGGAAGTAAAAGGTGAATTAAATGCATAAAAAATAAAAAAGGATAAGGTGTAAGGAAACATACCTTTCACTCCCTACAAATCAAAGATTAGTGTGCATTTTATTAAAAATAATAAATCAAACATACACCAATTAAATCCTAATAACTCTAGGACTCTATCTAAACTCTATCTTAATTCTAGGGAACTAAAAAATGCTAAAACAAAATCCAGCACCTACTACAGCCTCTAATACACAAACAGCTATGGAAACACAAGCAAAGCACAAACAACTTTTTACAGCCAGCATGCAGCAAGAAATTAGGTGTAAAAAGTCATATACAGCATGCAAACATAACAAACCACATGTATTTTACAGCACCTATATTAACGAACAACTACGAAAACATGGGGCAGATTTTATCATTTTCATTTATGTGCACAAAGTGAATGATAAACAACACATCAACATCAATTAACATAGATCTACATACACCACAAAATGAATTCAAACATGTGAATTTATTTACATCATTTATTTGATTAAAATGAACAATGATCAACAAGAATAACCACACTTTTCCAAATTGCACAAAACAAGCATTTATCATGGCTTTGAACAAGTATCACTACAAGAATCAATTATTTCACATGTATGGCATAAAAATCAGAATTGAATTCATGTTAAGATATGATCAATTAAGCACAAAAACTTGCATGAACATGTGAAGTATTTAATCACTTTTAAGCAAAAATCAACATGGCATTTAGCCGGTTAACCAAATGCGTTAACCGGTTAACGCTGAACAGAAAGTGAAAACAAGCTTTGAAATAAGTGCTTTTGGCCACAAACTTACTTCTAAACAACCCTAACACACATCTATACATGCTAACATGAATTTATACTCAATTAGGGCTTATTGACACATGCTAGAACCTATAACATGCTACAACCTAACTTCTAATCCATCAAAAACCACAAATCGCAAGCAAAACATAACGAAAACATAATCAATCATATGTAATACGAAAAACACTTAAAGAATGCCAAAATGGCAAGATAAAAAGAATAAATTAAAGGAAAAGTGATTTAGATCACCAACCTACGAAGCGGAGAAGTGCTTCGGTAAATGTTGCAAGAATCAGAGCTTGATTGAAGAGAAAACCGTGAATCCGCAAAATAAATGCGTTCTTGATGATTGAGCCTTCTTACACTTCCGATAAGTCGAAATCTTCACAAAAATTAGTAGCTTATTCTTCTACAATCCACAATCCAATGGAGGTTGGAGGTTAAGCTTTAAGATCTTCAAGTTTCAATGTGAAACTTGAAGAGCTTCTTCAAAAAAGCTTTGGTGAAAAGGGAAATGGAGGAAAAGTGAGAGAGAAAAAGTGATGTTAATGCTATTATTCTATGATTGGCATTATGTTTGGTAAAACTAATATGGCTGGAAAATGTTGAATAAGAAGTTCCATATTAACATGGTATAGATTCTGGAAGAACATGTCAAACATGATGTCCTGACATGGTGACACAGATAAATGTGGAAGTTGTCAAAGAAGATGTTGAATTCAGTTCAGAATGTCCTATAAGATGTTGGGACATTATCAAACAGAGTAGAAGAACTAAATTCAGGATGTCTCAACAGATGTTGTCATATGTCACAGTCAGATGTCAAAGAAGATGTTGAAGTATCTGCAAATGTTGAATAAGAATGTTACAGACAGATGTCAAAGAAGATGTTGAAACATCTGCAAATGTTGAATAAGAATGTTACAGACAGATGTCAAAGAAGATGTTGAAACATCTGCAAATGTCATGACAGAATTACTGTCATATGCTACAGACAGATGTCAAAGAAGATGCTGAAACATCTGCAAATGTCATGACAGATGTCAAAGAGAATGTTGAAACATCTGCAAATGTCATGACAGATGTCAAAGAGAATGTTGAAACATCTGCAACTGTCATGACAACATTACTGTCATATGTTACAAACAAGAAGTGTTGAACTTAGTTCAGGATGTCACACCAAATGTTGTGACACTGTCAAACAGAGTAACAGTTAATGAACTTAAGTCAAGATATCAGGATGTCACACCAGATGTTAGGACATTGTATCAGTTGATGGAATAAGTTCAGTTTACAGGATGTCCCATCAGATGTTGTGACATTGTATCAGTAAATGAAGTAAGTTCAGTTTTTCAGGATGTCCCAACAGATGTTGAGACATCTCAGACCTGTTACCAGAATTAATTAATAACTAACTGATCTGAGATATTTAAGGAGAGTTATCTGGAATTAATTATGGATGGATAAAAACAGAACAAGGCGCATCTGTAGGGAGTTTTGTTATGAAGATTCAGATTAATCAGAAGAACAAAATCACCTAGAATCTAGGAAGTAACAAACCCTAATTCAAGGTGATGACATTGGATTTATCAGATCTGAATTATGCAGAATATTCTGGAGATATTATGCAATCATATGTGGTGCTGATCTAGAAGATCTTAAAGACTCAATTTAAATTGAAGACAAATATTGAAAAATATAGGTTTCTATATTTAGAGATATTTTAGAAGTTGAAGATCTTTTGGAATATTTGTAGCAGATATTTCTGCATATTTGTAGCAGATATTTCTGCATATTTGTAGCAGATATTTCTGCATATTTGTAGCAGCTATTGTTGTGATTGGTTAGGCCCAAATCCAGTTGGGAATAGGTTATAAAAGAAACCTTGTAACCTAGTTTAGAATCAACCCAATCAACCGAAAATGTAAACATTATTAGGGTTGTGTTCTTGTGGCAGCCGTGAGTAACAAGGAACTCTATTGTGGCTGTTTCACTTGTGATTCTCGAAGCTTGTAAGCAAGAGAAGTATTGTGTCTTGATTGAAACTTCTAAGTAAGATCAAGCTGTTGTGTTTGAAGTGTGACTTCAATTTTATTAATCATTGTAAAAGATCACTGTGTGATTGAGGGGGAGTGAGTAGGGTACTCTTATCTAAGTGAGTCTTAGGTAGAAATTGCATTGGGTAAGTATTAAGTGATAGATTAAACAGGGTGGTTTAAGTCTAGAATTAATATTACTAATAGTGGATTTCCTCCTGGCTTGGTAGCCTCCAGATGTAGGTGTGGTTATACACTGAACTGGGTTAACAAACTTCTGCTGTGTTCTTTTTATCTTTTATGTTTTATGCAGTACCTGAACTGAATGTCCTATCAGATGTCCCAACATCCTGAAGCATGTTTGACTCTGATATAACAGAATTATTTAAGTACTGATATGTATACCTTACCATGTTTATAAGTAACAGATAAGATGTCTCAACATCATATTAGACATCTGAGTCTGTCATACCAGAATTTCAATTGGTATCAGAGCAGGCATCCTGGTCTGTTTCTGGATGAGATCTAAGGGGGATACTTTCTGGTTCATGGTAAAGGAAGAAGGAGGATATAATGAAAAACTGTTTGAACTTGAGAGGTTCATATTGGTGTTTGAATGGTCCCTAGAAGTGGAGGATGGACTATTCATTATATGGTGTATATTGGACCAGTCTGGTGTTATCAGGGCTGGAAATTTGCTGGTGAATTGTTGTGTAGCTATGATGTCAAACAGAATGTCCTGACATCTTGGTTCTGAGAATTCTATATTTGAAGGAGGCTTGTATTTTGTTTTCTGTGAGAATTGGAGAACACTTAGTTCAGAATGTAGTGGTTCTTGATGAAAGGAGAGGTTGAAGCCAAAACAAAAGAGTATAATTATCAAATCTTTCATGCGGGAGTGAAAATCTTGATAAGTTATCTCTTAAGCTTATTTATGGTGACCTAATGAGGATATCCTTCTTGGTTATGGTGTCCTATGTTGTTTAGGTATAGCTGGAGAAAATCTCTCCTGTGAAGATACATGTTTATGATTGTCTAAATCATGAACTGAAGGAAGTTTCATCAAGAAAGAAGCTGAATTGATATGTCAACCCTAATGGCTTAACACCACACTACACATCAACAGTTTATGAACCAAGCTTAGTTTTGTGTTCCAGAAGAAGGAAACTGGTGTGATGATGGATGCTTTGGGTGCTAGACAAATGTGTGATGATCACATATGTTTAGAACCTACTCCTAACCTGGAAGAGGAGGCATCTATGCTACATGTTGAAGACTTAGATAATGATCATTGCTTCTGTGGACCCTAGCATAGCCAAAAGGCTTAGGGCTAGAAAGGAAAAGAAGACTACAGGACATTCATCTCCTGAAAAGAAGCAGCCTACTCCAAAGAAAGACAAAGTCAAAGTGATACTTGGTCCTACTAAACAATGGAGCAAGGTGAATACCCAAAAGAGGAAAGCTGTAACTCCACCAGATTCAGATGTTGAAGAGGATGTCCCAACATCTCAACCAAAGAAGAAACCAGCACCCTCAAGGTCCACCTCTGCTGTTCCAGAAGCTCCTCTGGACAATGTTTCATTCCATCATGTGTCAAGTGTGAGCAGATGGAAATTTGTATACCAAAGAAGGGTAGCACTTGAAAGAGAGCTGGGCAGAAATGCACTTGAGTGCACTGAGGTAATTGACCTAATTTTTTCTGCTGGTTTATTCAAGACAGTATCAAACTTTTACCTTGCTATGAGCTGCTAGTCAAGGAATTCATTGTCAACCTTCAAGAGGACTGTGATGATGGTAAATCAGATGACTTCAGAAAGGTGTATGTAAGAGGGAAATGTGTGGAATTCTCCTCTAGGGTTATCAACCACTATCTAGGAAGAGAATCTGATGGACCTAATGAGCTGGGAAAGATAAATAACCATGTGTGCAAGGTCATCACTGCTAATCAATTCAAAGCTTGGCCAGTCAAAGGGAAATTTTCTGTTAGCTTGCTGACAAGGAAGTATGCAATGCTGCATAGGATTGGCACTTCAAATTGGGTCCCTACCAACCATACCTCCTCAATAGCAACTGAATTGAGCAGGTTCATATATGCTGTGGGCACCCAAGCAAAGCTGTACTTTGGGGCTTATATTTTTTATCAGACATTGAAGCATGTTGGAACATCTGCAACAAAGCTTCCCATTGTTTTTTTTTTCTCTGCTTTGTGGAATCATACTAAGCCAGTATCTAGGTATCCTCACTGAGAAGGATTCAGTATGCAAAAGAAAAAGTCCTCTGGCCTTCCATTACAAACTTTTCTTAAGCCATCATGCTGCTGATGTTGAAGCTTCCACTAGGACATCTGCTGGACCTTCAAAAGCAAAGACTCCCATATCTAAAGCTGCCTTGATTGCAGATCTGAAGAACACTTGCAAAAATCTGGATGCCAGGAAGAAAAAGCTTGAGGAAGTATTTCAAAGGCTGGAGCTGGAAGAGGTTACTCAGAATACTGATGAATCTAATGATGAATCTGAAGATGAAGAAGCTTCTAAATGTATTTACAAATGTGGGTGAAAAATGCATGACTTTGGTCATGATTATAGCTATCAATGTGACCAACAATTGCTAGAAGCAAGGGAAGAATGTCAGATTGGGAAGTCTGATCAGAATGGTTGTTGAGCTGGTAGTCTCTTCCACTACTAGTCATGTATAGTGGCAGTATAAACCCTTTGTAGCAAGCAAACTAAGAGCATCTGTTTTGGAATATAAAATCAAGTGTGGATATTTATCAGTTGTGCTCTTTGTATGTTCATCAGGGGTGTGAAATTGAGAATTAGTGGAGTACATGCTCAGCTGGAGTATTGTTTATCCATGACATAAGGAGATCTTGCTAATCTTATCTGGAGCTAACCTTAAAATCCTTCAAAAGTAAAAAATCAGATTGTGTAGAACTATCTGATAAGGTATTATACAAGGATTTAAGATCAATTGTTGTTTGTGGAATTCACAAATATTTGATTGATTATCCTTGTGATTCAAGATTGGTGATGTTCAAAAAGATGTTGGAACATCTTATCATCAGAGTTTGTGCAGAATCATGGGAGAGGTATTGCATAAGCTGTAGCATTGGCTTCAGTCTTGTGTGACAAGAGTTATGTATTTCTGGAAAGTTTCTTGGGAAGAACTTGTCTGGATATTGTTGATTCTGAAGATGGAGATGAAAGACCATGAACATATCATAATCTTGGTGACTACTTGGATTGGTTTATTTCTGATCTAGGTGTAGTCCAGAATGCTCATCATGGAGTTAAGAAAACCAATAGAATGGAGGTTGTCTACTCAAACTTGATGGATAAATCAAGTCTATGAGAGCATGTAACTCTTGTTCAATAAAGGAAGGAGGTTCTTTCAAGTGGAAGAAGAAGGAACTGAATTTAACAGATGGATGTGGGCTAATAATGTTTAAACATCTAGTTCAACATCAGAGTCTAATTGGTGAAGATCAACTTTTTTGATCAGGATATCTTTGGAAGCTTTATTATAAACGTGAAGAAGACAAAAGTGGCAATTGGCTTTTTCATATGAGGATTCATAAAAGAGGTTATCAAAATGTGGTAATTGGTTGATCTTTAAAGTGGATTCGAAGAATCAAGATAATCAGAGTGTGGCAGCTGGTTGTTCTTGAGGATTGTCTTGGAACAAATTGCTCTTGGGCAGAGGAGTGATGAGTTGAAGACTCAAGAGGATTTATTCTTCTTGAAGGTGGATGAGAGTTTATCACTCTTTCTGGATTTCTAATTCTAACTGGTGGCACAGTGTAGTTGAAGATTTTCAGTTCTTGGATTACTATGCTATAGTAAGTTCAGTTGGTGAAGCACATCTAGGATCATGGTGATAAGGTCTTGGTGTATGAAAAATGTTCTAACTAAGTGTTAGTACATTATCTGGGGTGTTTATCTACATGGTTTCTATTATTAGACTACCTAATCATATGGGAGAATGATGAAGTAGATGATCTATATTGGAAGAAACATGTAGAAGAGACTGGAAGTGTTCCTCGTGCTAAAAAGCCAAGAACTCCAAAAAGATCAAGTTTTCAGCAAGACCAAAGGCATACCTTCACCATTGTACAACACTCCAAAAGCTTCTGAATATGTGGATGATTCCATAAAGGAGTTGGTAACCAAGATCCTATCTGAGCAAAGAGTGGTAAGTGGCATATCTATCTCTCTGAACACTATGCCAGCCCCACAAGAAGATCAACAAACTCAGGCTGCAAAGGACACTCCTGCTCAACAGGATGTCCCAATAGATGTTGAAACATCTGAGGACCAGCACAAGGCCTCAACTGAAGAGCACATCTCTGTTGATCCACCAGAAGTATATCAGGTATTGATTGCTTGGAAGTTTGTTTGTGGACATTCATTCTAATTTCATAATTAGTTTGGATGTGTTTTATCTGGATTGTATGGCCTTTGGTGTGTAAAAGCTTAGTGTCAAGAACCTGTGTGCTAGAAGATGTTCATCTTGTGTAGTATGTGGTAACTACAAACCCAGAAAGGAATCAGGTATGCTTTGGTACAAGAAGTGAATGTGTTCAATTGGGAATTGAACAGAGGGTGAGCTCTTGAAGACATGAAGATGCGTCTTATGTTTTCCTTTCATCAATGTACAGAGAAGCATGGAGTATCCTAGATAGGGGGAGTGTGTTACAAGTATGTGCACTTGATTTTGTGGTGTTAAGGGGGAGTAATACCTTAACCAGATAAGGAGAATCCTAAGAGTCTAGAAGGCTATATTATATAAAGCTGCTCTTTGCAGTTTATGTTTGATTCTTGAGGAATTGTGAAGCTTGTGTGTGTTTCAAGCTTATGGAGATTATATACCTCTATTTTTATTATGGAACCTTTGTCTTTTTATGGCTAAAAAGGGGGAGAAGTAATAGTGTGAGGTCTGATATGAAGATGTGATGTTAAGGAACTTCTACATAAGGTACTACTACACCTGTATGTAAATTAGTTTTAGCCAAAATAAGCCAAAGGGGGAGATTGTTAATGCTATTATTCTATGATTGGCATTATGTTTGGTAAAACTAATATGGCTGGAAAATGTTGAATAAGAAGTTCCATATTAACATGGTATAGATTCTGGAAGAACATGTCAAACATGATGTCCTGACATGGTGACACAGATAAATGTGGAAGTTGTCAAAGAAGATGTTGAATTCAGTTCAGAATGTCCTATAAGATGTTGGGACATTATCAAACAGAGTAGAAGAACTAAATTCAGGATGTCCCAACAGATGTTGTCATATGTCACAGTCAGATGTCAAAGAAGATGTTGAAGTATCTGCAAATGTTGAATAAGAATGTTACAGACAGATGTCAAAGAAGATGTTGAAACATCTGCAAATGTTGAATAAGAATGTTACAGACAGATGTCAAAGAAGATGTTGAAACATCTGCAAATGTCATGACAGAATTACTGTCATATGCTACAGACAGATGTCAAAGAAGATGCTGAAACATCTGCAAATGTCATGACAGATGTCAAAGAGAATGTTGAAACATCTGCAAATGTCATGACAGATGTCAAAGAGAATGTTGAAACATCTGCAACTGTCATGACAACATTACTGTCATATGTTACAAACAAGAAGTGTTGAACTTAGTTCAGGATGTCACACCAAATGTTGTGACACTGTCAAACAGAGTAACAGTTAATGAACTTAAGTCAAGATATCAGGATGTCACACCAGATGTTAGGACATTGTATCAGTTGATGGAATAAGTTCAGTTTACAGGATGTCCCATCAGATGTTGTGACATTGTATCAGTAAATGAAGTAAGTTCAGTTTTTCAGGATGTCCCAACAGATGTTGAGACATCTCAGACCTGTTACCAGAATTAATTAATAACTAACTGATCTGAGATATTTAAGGAGAGTTATCTGGAATTAATTATGGATGGATAAAAACAGAACAAGGCGCATCTGTAGGGAGTTTTGTTATGAAGATTCAGATTAATCAGAAGAACAAAATCACCTAGAATCTAGGAAGTAACAAACCCTAATTCAAGGTGATGACATTGGATTTATCAGATCTGAATTATGCAGAATATTCTGGAGATATTATGCAATCATATGTGGTGCTGATCTAGAAGATCTTAAAGACTCAATTTAAATTGAAGACAAATATTGAAAAATATAGGTTTCTATATTTAGAGATATTTTAGAAGTTGAAGATCTTTTGGAATATTTGTAGCAGATATTTCTGCATATTTGTAGCAGATATTTCTGCATATTTGTAGCAGATATTTCTGCATATTTGTAGCAGCTATTGTTGTGATTGGTTAGGCCCAAATCCAGTTGGGAATAGGTTATAAAAGAAACCTTGTAACCTAGTTTAGAATCAACCCAATCAACCGAAAATGTAAACATTATTAGGGTTGTGTTCTTGTGGCAGCCGTGAGTAACAAGGAACTCTATTGTGGCTGTTTCACTTGTGATTGTCGAAGCTTGTAAGCAAGAGAAGTATTGTGTCTTGATTGAAACTTCTAAGTAAGATCAAGCTGTTGTGTTTGAAGTGTGACTTCAATTTTATTAATCATTGTAAAAGATCACTGTGTGATTGAGGGGGAGTGAGTAGGGTACTCTTATCTAAGTGAGTCTTAGGTAGAAATTGCATTGGGTAAGTATTAAGTGATAGATTAAACAGGGTGGTTTAAGTCTAGAATTAATATTACTAATAGTGGATTTCCTCCTGGCTTGGTAGCCTCCAGATGTAGGTGTGGTTATACACTGAACTGGGTTAACAAACTTCTGCTGTGTTCTTTTTATCTTTTATGTTTTATGCAGTACCTGAACTGAATGTCCTATCAGATGTCCCAACATCCTGAAGCATGTTTGACTCTGATATAACAGAATTATTTAAGTACTGATATGTATACCTTACCATGTTTATAAGTAACAGATAAGATGTCTCAACATCATATTAGACATCTGAGTCTGTCATACCAGAATTTCAAGTGATTCTAGAAATTGTGAGAGAGTGAAAAATTGGGACCCTTTTCCATTGAAGTGATTAATGATTATATAGGGGCTAGGCTTGGAGCTAGGTTTGGGAATGGAGTTAGGTTTAGGAATGGAGTTAGGTTAGTAGTTAGTTAGGGTTAGGGTTGGAGAAGGAATATTCCTTGGAATATTCCTTGGAATACTCTAGAAGGTGGTAGAACATGGTAGAAGCATCCAAAGGAAATGGAGTATAAGTGAAGTGGAAAAATAAGAGGGAAAGAATGAAAGGAAATGTGGAAGGAAAGTGGAAGGAAAAGTGGAGGAAAGGTGAAATCAACCATTTTTCAAATGATTTTTCCCTTGATTTTTTTATGATTCCTCCATCATCTCTTGACCAAATTTGAATCATAGGATCATTGTAACCCAAATTTCATGATTTTGATCTTAAAAGTCAGGAGTCGACCGTTTTTACCTAGCTCAGTTGCCTTTTCCCCGATTCTTCGATTTTCAGTAATCTGGGCAATTGAACCTCTTCCAAAATGATTTCGTGGATGAAATTTGAACCCTAGGCACTTGACATCATATATAAGACAAAGGAACCCACTTTCAATCAAAACTTCATGGAGAAGCCCAGTATAGGTGAAACCCTAATTTGGCCTTTTTCATCAGGAGATGTTGCACTGCTTGCCTCCTTTGATCAAACCAAATCTTCCCATGCCTTGTGGCTTCAAATGAAGAATTGTGGGATATTGTGAACCTTTTGCACAAGGTTGAGAAGCTTTGTTGCCCTTTGATTGCCTTTACAATGCCTTCAGTTTCTCCAATCATTGATACATACCTATGCCTTAGCCATGCTACACATGATGCAATGTTTTTGATTATTTTATGAATCTATGTATGCAAAATGCTATGCAAAACGTTGAGGGAATGAGAGGGAAAATTTTGAGGTATTACAATAGGCACAACAGTCTGCATCCATTGTGATCCAGTAGTAACCTGATCTTAATAACTTCTTTGCCATTGCATGTCCTCCGGTATGGGTACCGAAAGAACCTTCATGTACTTTGTGCATCAGCAGGTCGACTTCCTTCTTGTCAACACATCTGAGCAAGACCATTTCGAAGTTTTGCTTGTACAAAGAACCATCAGTATTGAGGAAGAAACTACCGGCTAGCCTTCTTAATGTCTTCTTATCATTCGACGATGCCCCAGGTGGGTATGTTTGAGTCTCCAGGAAGCATTTGATGTCATGGTACCAATGCTTGTTATTGGTGACAATGTCCATAGAGAATACGTATGTCGGTCTGTCCATTCTGGATACCAAAATCCGAGGTACATAGTTGGCAGCTTGTATATTGATCATGGATGAAATGGTAGCCAGCGCGTCTGCAAACTAATTCTCATCTCGAGGGATGTATTCAAGCTTAACTGTTGTGAAGAAGGTCAACAATCTCCTCGTATAGTCACGGTAGGGAATCAGATGCTCCTGATAAGTGTATCACTTGCCGTTGGTTTGGTTGATTACCAAAGCTGAATCTCCGAATACATTCAAGGTGTTGATCCTGAGGTCAATCGCTTCCTCAAGACCCATGATACAAGCTTCGTATTCCGCTTCGTTGTTAGTGCAGGAAAAGGTGAGTTTTGCCAAGAAAGGCATATGAACTCCTTTAGGTGTGATAAGCACCGTACCAACTCCACGACCGTTGCAATTAACCGCCCCGTCAAACATCATAGTCCATGCTTCTTCTGGGTCAAGCCCTTCAGTGTGAACTGGCTCTTCACAATCTTTTGCTTTCAAGATCATGATGTCTTTATCAGGGAAGTCAAATCTCATAGGCTGGTAATCATTAATGGGTTGCTCAGCCAGATAGTCAGACAATACACTGCCCTTGATGGCCTTTTGTGATGTGTATTGAATGTCATATTCTGTTAAAATCTTTTGCCATCTTGCAACCCTTCCGGTAAGTGTTGGCTTCTTAAATATGTACTTGAAGGGGTCCATTTTTGAGATCAATAAGGTAGTATGAGTCAACATATACTGTCTTAGTCGGCGAGCAGCCCACGCTAAAGCACATCAAGTTTTCTCGAGTAGTGAATAACGTTGTTCACAGTCGGTAAACATTTTGCTTAGGTAGTATATTGCATACTCTTTTCGACCAGACTCGTCATGCTGGCCCCATACACATCCCATTGACTCTTCTATTATTGTCAGGTACATGATTAAAGGTCTTCCTACGATTGGTGGCATGAGAATTGGAGGTTCTTGCAGATATTCTTTGATCTTGTCAAAAGCTCTCTGACAGTCATCGTTCCACCTGACTGTTTGTTCCTTTCTTAACAGCCTGAACAAGGGTTCGCAGGTTGCAGTGATATGAGATATAAACCTTGAAATGTAGTTCAATCTACCTAGGAACCCTCGAACTTCTTTCTCAGTATTAGGTGCAGGCATTTCCTGAATAGCTTGGACTTTTTCGGGATCAACCTCGATTCCTTTTTCACTTACAATAAAACCCAGCAGCTTACCGGAACGCACCCCGAATGTGCATTTGTTGGGGTTCTACTTCAACTGATACTTTCTCAGACGCTTGAATAGTTTTAGTAGATTCACCAAATGATCTTCCTCTGTAAGGGACTTGGCAATCATATCATCTACATAACACTCCATTTCTTTGTGGATCATATCGTGGAATAATATTTCCATAGCCCGTTGATATGTTGCACCGGCATTCTTCAGACCAAACGACATTACCTTTTAGCAGAATGTGCCCCAGGGCGTGATGAAAGTTGTCTTCTCCATGTCTTCAGGTGACATCTTAATCTGATTGTATCCAGAAAATCCATCCATGAAAGAAAATACCGAGAATTGAGCCGTGTTATCCACCAATACATCAATATGAGGTAATGCGAAATCATCTTTTGGGCTAGCTCTGTTCAGGTCTTGGTTATCCACACACATACGTACCTTGCCATCCTTCTTAGGCACGGGTACAATATTAGCAACCCAAGGCGGGTAACTAGTTACAACAAGAAAACCGGCGTCCCATTGCTTTTGTACTTCTTCTTTAATTTTCATGGCCATATCTGGGCGAGTACGGCATAGCTTCTGCTTGACCGGCGGACAATCTTCTTTCAGTGGCAATCTGTGCATGACAATATCTGTATCCAGACCTGGCATATCTTGATAAGACCAACCAAAGACTTCGTCATATTCTCGAAGCATACTAATGAGTTGTTCTTTCACTAGAGCTTGTAGACTGGCCCCGATCTTTACCTCTTTCACATCTTCCTTAGTTCCAAGATTGATAGTTTCATCCTCCTCTTGATGAGGAGCAATCACTTTTTCCTCTTGTCTCAACAACCTAGCCAACTCTTCAGGCAAATCATAGTCTTCATCAAGCCCTTCATTTGCTTGATTAATCGGATTGTCGAAGTCATACGAAGTCATAACAGTGTTGGTGTCGGTGCAATCTATAGGATTATCTATGCAAGGGTTGAGATTTGTTCATTTTAGTGATTACTTGTATCTTGTTTAGGAAAAAGTGAATGAAGTTATTTATTGAAAAACATTTCCATTTATTATTTTGTGCGAAAATAACAAAAATGAAAGACAGTGAGCAAAAAAGAAGATCGTTTGCAAAAGATGTCCATTTGTTCGTTAATCATTCATTTACACAAAATATAATTATGGCCCTATTACAAAATGAGTCCTGACACCTTGGGCAAGATGCAGGACTTGATGCATGCTTAAACAGGAAATGATAATTACTTTGCAGAAGTAATCCTTATAATTTCTTGGGAAGACCAGTTAAGGACTTGCTGGCCTGGGACCCTTGGACGAATCCAACTTTCCAGGTTGAAGTCACTTTTAGCCTTGTCTTCCACATTGTTGATTGCATTCGGGGTCAACATTCCCCCTCTGATAAACTTGGGAGCTTCAGCTTCCTCCTCTTGGACCTGTCGGGATGGTTTGTACCCTATCCCGAACTTGTCTTCCTTGATCTGAACTTGCAGCAGCTTGCCCCAGCCCTGGGCATTCCCGTCTTCAACAACCTTCCGAGCTTGTTTATAAGAGGATATCGAAGTACCAGACATTTCAGCTGTTGCTTCATTGACATTGAGGGCCTCAAACCCTTGGCTCATTATCTCATTGATCTCTCCATCCATCTCAATATACTTATAAGTATCTAGATGACTAACGAAGATATCCTCTTCCCCACAGATTGTGATGACTTGACCCTCCCATTTGTATTTCAACATCTGGTGAAGGGTCGACGTTACAACGCCAGCGACATGAATCCATGGCCGACCCAACAAACAGCTATATGCAGGCTTAATGTCCATCACGTAGAAGACAATTTTGAAGATCCGTGGGCCAATCACCACAGCCAACTCAATTTCCCCAAGACCCGATCTTTTAGAACCGTCAAAGGCTCTCACTACTAGGTTACTTGGACTTAAAGCAAGACCATCATATTCCATCTTGACCAAGGCTTTCTTTGGGAGAACATTGAGAGAAAACCCAGTGTCCACCAAGACATGAGAGAGAACAACACCTTTACACTCCAAGGTGATATGCAAAGCCTTATTATGGTTACGGCCCTCCGTAGTTAGATCAGCATCAGTAAAACCTAGCCCATGGCTAGTATTGACATTTGAAACCACTGTTTCCTGCTGATTAATTGTAATCTCTTCTTGCACGTAAGTTGCGTGCAGGAATTTTAGAAGTGCATTCTTGTGGGCTTCAGAACACATTAGTAGTGATAAAATAGAGATTTTGGAGGGGAGTCTGATGGAGCTGGTCCACAACCTTGTAGTCACTCTTCTTGATTATTCTCATGAACTCGTCTACATCCTGGTCAAAGGATGTCTTCTGAGCTTCCCTGGCAATAGGTTCTTCAGGTACCACACTTTTACCCTTAGCCTTACCAGCAGCTTCTGCTTCAGCACTAGTTCTTTGGAATTGTGAGGCAAAGAGACGTCCTCTTCGAGTGAAGCCTCCGCCTCCCCCCAAATTATCGATATGTGGTGTAGAGATGTCAAAAGTGACTTTATTTCCGTCATAATACAAATCGGAGCCATAGTGCCAAGGTACGACACTGCTTCTATCATATGGAACTGGTCCAAGCACTGTGATAGTAACTGGACTGATTGCTGCGCAAGAAGGAATTGAGACGGTCTGAGGTTCACAATATTGAAGAATTTTGAGCCATTTGCAAACTTGCCAAAAATGGAAATGACTTGTAATGGAAACTTTCCATTTTGGGAAAGTTTTTCAACCTCCTCTTTCTCAACCAAAAATGCTTCAAATGAAAAATTCTTGGTCATGAAAGTTGTAGATTAGGTCTTTCCCTTTTCAAAAAGTACAAGAACATGTCTTGATTCATCATAGAACTCAAGATATGGCCTTTCAAAGTTGGATAAAAATCCTAAAATTTCAAGTTTCATGTCAAAGAGGGATTTTGCAAAATGGCATGTTCAAGCATTCTAATGACCTCTAATCAACTTCTACATTTCATAACATGCCTATGTGACTTCTAAACATCAGAATTGGCCCAAGAATTTGGCATTTCCATGACTTGATTCACAAGAAACATCAAAGTTGGAAAATTGCATAAAGCATAACATCTCTTCATCTAAGCCATCCAGCTGCAATCCTTTGATCCAAGGGCCATCCACAAAGCCAGCTGAGGCCAGACATGCCTTGGAACCACTCCTGCCATGACCCAAGCTCATAGTACAAACAATGTTGACTTTTTGCAAAAACAACCATACCAATCACACTATGCCACCACCAACTTTCTCACCAATCAAGACCTCTTATGCAAACCCTAAGGAACTCATTTCACACATCACACAAGCCTGCAAGCATTCATAGACTCAGAATCACAAAATCCTTCATAACACTTCCCCTCTTTGAATTTCATCACACAGTCACTCAAACTCCAAACTTTCTTCACTATTCAACTCAGCATCACCTAAGGAACAAATCCCAACCATTAAATTGACCTGAAATACATCACAAAAAAAATACGATTTTTCACCTCTAGGAACTGAACTTCAAAAAGAAGCCACATACACTCTAGCAAAGCATCAAAGAAGCTCAAGGGTGATCAGAGGAGGGTGTGTGCATCAAGAAGAAGGCCCAAACAGCTCCATTGACAAAGCTTCATCTCAGGTACCTTCTTGAAACATTTTTTCCAGAAATCATTTCTTTAGTTACAAAATGATAGAGTTTGCTCTCCTGATCACAATGAACTTTGAATGATGAAGAATGGTTGAGAATTGAGTGTGTATGCGTGTTCTGAAATTTTATCTGTTTTTATGTTTTTGTTCGATTCTTGATTATGATGCAAAATAAATGAAATTTGTTGCTGGATTCTTGTACTATGACGCCTAATGATCATTTCTGGAGAGTTGGGGAGGTTTTTATGGCCTGTGGAGAGAGATAGGTTAGAGACCTTGCCGGAGAAGACGGCCGGAACAGGTCTAAAAGTGATTAGGGTTATTTCATTTAATTAACTGAGTTTAAATATAGACCCTTGGATGTGTGTTTGCCGCGCGTTTTGGAGGGCCAGGATTGATCATTAAAACCCTAAACCTAATTAGTTATTTAATTTAGGTCAGTTTAAAACGTGGCCGTTGGATCTCATTTAATTAACAAGTTTAAGTCACAACCTTAGGATCAGATTACCACAAGTAACGTGGACTTTTCTTCCTGACCACTGGATCATTCAACTTGCAATCTCAGCCTCTCATTTAGCATACTTTTGTTTTTATTTTATTTTTCTTTGTATTTTATTTCACGAATTTATTTAAAATAGTTAAAAAACTTCAAAAAATATTTCCTTTTGCATTTTGGTTTTAAATATTTTTCTTAACCTAAAAATGATTTTTATTTTATTTTTTGCATTAAAAAAGTATTTTTAAAATATTTAAATGTTATTTTTAATTAATTAAAGTCTTTTCATTAATTAAAAATATATTTAGGTTTCTAAATATCACCAAAAAAATCATGAATCATCCCTTTGCATTTATAAACATTTTCAAACTCTTCACACAAATTTATTTTTAGGTTTGACAATAACTTGAGAATTTTCTTTGAATTAAGGGTCATTTAAATCATATTTTTGAACCCTAACTTGAAAAATCTTTTCTGCCTAACCAAGAAGAGTTTGAAGATGATTCTTTTTGCATTGTTTTGTGCATAGCATGTAGTTTATAGGTCATTTATCTCATGAATTTATCTTGCATTTTTGAATTGATTTGCATTTTCCTTTGAGAATCACCCAAAAAACCCTAGAAACTTAGGAAATTCATAACTTTTGAGTGGTAAGGCTTCTGACCTTCTCCTTTGGGGTGTGACCTAGTATGGGATTTGGGTTTGTTTGAGTGTGATTTCCATTTTTTTATCATGTCATATGCTTCTGTTTTGTTCATGTGCATCTCATACTTCCATATAACCCTAATTTTACATGTTCATTTGCATTCATCTTACATATGCATCAATATATGAACTTGCCATAACATTTCTTGCATTCATATGTCATATTAGACATATTAGGACATTTTAGACTCATGTTTGATCATTTCTTCATTCATTTGCCATGATTTGCATTCATTTCATTCCATTAGCTTTCATGTGTTTTCAAACTTCAAAGCATGCTTACATGACATCTCATCTTTGTATGATCATTAATATGCACTTTGTATGCCTTTGCATCATCTCACATGTCATTAACATTGCATAAACACTTTTGACTTTGGTCATTTCATCTCATTGCATCTCATTTCATTTCATTTCTTTTTGCCTTGAACTTTATGCATTCATGCTAACATTTTCAGGTGGTAAGTTACTTTGAGAAGTGGATTTTCCTTCACTTCTCATTTTTCTTTATCTCTTTCATATGCATCTTGCTGGTTTCTTTGAAGTGAACCTGTTCACTTGTGTTCATTCTTTCTCACTTTCTTTCTTTAAGTTACTTATCTTCTTCAATGAAGTAAGTAACTTATTTCTTCTGCTTCTTCCTCCTTTCATCCGCTTCTTCCATTGGTGGCTTCCTTGAAGATCTTTCTCAAGCCTTACAAACCATAGGAACATCCTAGCATGATAATAATTAGGGTTGTGATTAGTTCCCCTTAGCTTTTACCTTTGAGTCTCCTTGAGTCTCTCTTCTCATCTTCATAATCAGAGACTAAACTCTTAAAGTTTTAGGACTTTGGAATTAGGGTTATGCCTGTATCCTTCTATTAGGATGGAATGTATAACTTTAATCCTAAGTGTTAAACCTTTAATTTTTTTAAGCCTCTTAATCAAATCATCTTAATAATCACTAAGACTTCATCTTGTAACTTGGGCCTTAAATTAGGGTTCTAATTCTTCCTTTATGGTTAAGAAGGACTAACCCTAGTGTTTAATGGACAAGTCCCCCTCAAGTTGTCTTACAAACCATAAAACTCATTTCTTAATCTCATCCCTAATTAAAATCCACTTAATAAAGGCTTTGTTATCTAATGAATTTAATCCCTAACCATGGATTAAGTTGAGGTATCTTCCTCAGCTTAAGTGTGCTCATCTATTATCCTTCTATTAGGATGGTGTAATGAGTTCACTAATCTGTGATTAGAGATTAAACTCATTACTTAACACTAACAAAAACCCAAAAAAAATCTAAATAATCACAAGTAGGTTAATGATCTTAATCCTACATCTTCATGGCAATTAAGTTGAGATGTTTATCTCATACTTAAGTAGGCTCATTATCCCTAATCAAGGAGGATATAATGAGTTTACAAGCTCTTGGTTTAGGCTTAAGCTCATTGACTTATGCAAAACACCAAAAAAAACAATAAAAAAACTGAAAAACACAAAAACAAACAATGATCGTCTCCTCCGAGAATCTTTTCTCATCATCTTCATTCATAAACGAGAACTTGCTTCTCCCATCTAATGCAAGACAGTTAGCACTCGAGCCAGACGAGTCATACACTTGAGCATAGACAAGCAAGCAGTTCACAGTCAATTTATCTTTCAGTCTCTTTGAGTCAAACTACGGTGTTCTGACTTCCTCATTGCACGAGACGATACGTAGGCATAACTTAACAATTAACGAACAAAAGTCTCTTTATCTTCCCCCTCTTTCAGCATTCTCTTTTAAACCTCAGTTCCTGAGCAATTCACCTTTTGCATTGACACTTGTATATTCTTTTCCAGCTTTTGCACACAGATAGCACATACACTACCCCCTTTAAACACAATCTTTCAAGCGTGGATCCCGTCGAGTACGACGAACAATCTGGGTGCTAATACCTTCCCAGGTTGTAACCAACCCCCTTTCTCAGTTTCTCTGGTTCTCAACGTCTTATCCATATCTTTTCCAGGTTTATGCAGCATTACCTTTCCTTCGGGATAAAAATGCCTAGCTGGCGACTCTATTCATCTTCATTTCATTTTCTCCTTTCGCCAACCGTTCGCGTCTGTACCCTATCTGACCCGGTGTCTTTTCGGGGGAGCGACACATGGTTAGTGATTAAATTCATTATAGAACAAGCCTTTATTAAATGGATTTTAATTAAGGGATGGGATTAAGAAGTGGATTTTATGGTTTGTAAGACAACTTGAGGGGGACTTGTCCATTAAACACTAGGGTTAGTCCCTCTTAACCATAAGGAAAAGATAGAACCCTAAAGTAAGGCCCAAGTTAAACGATAAAGCCTTAGTGATTATTAATGTGTTTTGATTAAGAGGTGTAAACAAATTAAATATTTAACACTTAGGATTAAAGTTATACACTCCATCCTAAGATAAGGATACATGCATAACCCTAATTCCAAAGTCCTAAAGCTTTAAGAGTTTAGTCTCTGATTGAGTGGTGAGAAGAGAGACTCAAGAAGACTCAAAGGTAAAAAGCTAGGGGGACTATACACAACCCTAAAAGGTATCATGCTTGGATATCATATGGTTTGTAAGGCTTAAGATAAAATATCTTCAAGGCCACCAATGGAAAAGCAGATGAAAAGAGAAGGAGGAAGAATAATAAGTTGCTTACTTCCTGAAAAAGATAAGTGACTTAAAAGAGAGAAAGTAAGAAGGGGAGAGCATAAATGAAGCAAGTTAACTTCAAAGACAAATAAAAATGCATATGAATAAGATTAGAAGAGGTAGGAGGTGAAGGCAAATCCACCTCCTAGATAACTTACCAAAAGTACCTGTAATGTTAGTATGGATGCATAAGACATAAAGCAAAAGGAAATGAGATGAAATGAGATGCAAAGATCAAATTCAGAAGTGAAAATGCAATGTAAATGGCATATGAGATGATTCAAAGTCATACAATATGCATATGAATGATCATACAAGGATGAGATGCAATGGAAGCATGTTTAGAAGCATGAAAACACATGAATGTTCATGAAATGTAATGGATGCAAAGCATAGCAAATGAATTAAGAAATGATCAAGAAATGTTCAATCATGTCTTAAGATGTCTAAGATTTCATACAAATGCTTGAAATGTCATGGCAAGTTCATATGATGATGATATGCAAAGATGAATGCAAATGAAGATGCAAAATTAGGGTTTTAAGACAACATGGGATGCATATGATCAAAACAGAAGCATTCAACATGATTAAAAAAATGAAATTAAGCTCAAACAAACCCTAATCCTATACAAGATCACATCCCAAAGGAGAAGGTCAGAAGCTTAACCTAATGAAAGTTATGAAATTCCTAAGATTGCTAGGGTTTTTGGGTGCTTCTAAAAGGAAAATGCAAATCAAATTGAAAATGCAAGATAAAATCATGAGAAAAAATAACCTAGAAACTATATGCAATATGTGAAACAATGCAAAAAGAATCAAGTTCAAACTCATCATGGTTAGGTAGAAATGAATTTTTCAAGTTAGGGTTTGAAAATATGATTTTTAAGAACCCTAATTCAAAGAAAATTGTGAAATTATGATCAAACCTAAAAAGCAATTTGTATTGGAATGATTCATGATTTTTTTTGGTGATTTTTAGAAACTTAAATGCATTTTTAATTAATTAAAATCCATTAATGAATTAAAAATAACATTTAAATATTTTAAAAATACTTTTTTAATACAAAAAATAAAATACAAATTATTTTCAGGTTAAGAAAAATATTTGAAACAAACATGCTAAGTTTGAGAATTTTTTGATTTTTTTTACTATTTTAAAATAAATATGGAAAACAAATGCAAGAAAATGAAATAAAAATTAAATAAAATGAGAAGTCAGCAAGATCTATGGCTCAGATTTGAAAGCTGGTTGACTAGCGCGCTATCCTAAGGTCAGGATCCATTCTGGAAATTTAATTAATTAATCTTGATTAATTTAATTAATTAGAGATTTAGGGTTTTAATGACCAATTTGGGCCATGCAGACACGCGCCAAACAAAGATCATGGGGTCAGAATTCAAACTCTCACTAAACCCTAATTAAGCCCTTAATGACACTCAGGCGACCGGAGACGAGCTCCGGTCGTCTTCTCCGGCGAAACAAAAACCCAACTCTTTCTATAAGCCACTAAAACCCCCAAATCCTGCCCAGAATCACACCCCAAGCATCATAGAACAACAATCAACAAGAAAAACAATTTTATTTTCCATCAATAGGCTGAATCGAAACAAACAAATTTTAGGTTAAAAAGTTTCAGAAGCTCCATGCATGGCCATTTCTCACTCATTTTCAAAACAAATCATATCAGTGTGATAAGGAGAACACATAGAATCATTCTAAAACTTAAAATAAGGTTTCTGGAAAAAAAATTCTTGATGATACCTGAGATGAAGCTTTCTCTATCTGAGCTTCCTGGACCTCTCCTTGATGTTAATCCACCCCATTGAACTCCCTGAAGCTTCTGAAAGGCTCAGAACAAGTTTGTGGTGGCTATTTTGAGGTGTGTGGTTCTGGTTTTGCAGAAATAATGTTTGTGAATGGGGATCTTTCAAGCCATTTCAATGGTTGGTTTGTGTTCCTTGTGATGTGTAGAGATGATTGGTGAAAGAATTTTTGAGTTTTTATGGCTGGTTTGAGAATATCGAAGAAGAGAAGTTTTTTGGCAAATTTTGTGAAATCTGATGTTGTGTATGTTCTGAGCTCATGACATGCTTAGTTTATGATCTTGAGGCAATCCCTAAACTATTGGAATGAGTCAGAAGATTAGATATGCACTGTGGGAATGGTATGGCTCAATTGGCCAAAAAGTCAAGATTGGTGTACTTGAGGTATGGGCCATGGCAGAGCTGGTTTCTGGGCTTGTACTGCTTCAGTTAGCTTCAAGGAGAGCCATAGGATCATTGTTATGCAGCTGGGTGGCTTGGATCAAGAGTTTACAAGGTTTATGCATTTTGGCCATTTTGAGATTTCTTGTGAATCAAGCCATCGAAACCCTAGGTTCAAAGGCCAAATCTGATCTTTTGAAGTTTCTTTGACATGTTATGGTGCATAGAATTTGATTAGAGGCCATAAAAAGGCTTGGCAAGTGAAATTGCAAAATTCCCTCTTTGGCATGAACTTGAAAATTATAGGATTTTTGCCAACTTTGAAAGGCCATATCTTGAGTTCTAGGATGAATCAAGACATGTTCTTGTACTTTTTGAAAATGGGAAGACATAATCTACAACTTTCATACCAAATAATTTTTCATTTGAAGCATTTTTGGTCATGAAAGAATAAGTTGAATATCTTTCCCAAAATGGAAAGTTTCCATTACAAGTCATTTCCAAAAATAACAAGTTTGCATTTGGCTTGAAATTCTTCAACTTTGTGAACTTCCAACCACTTCTAAGATCAAATAAAGATCATAGGGACTCAAAATGATGAATGTGACCCTTTGGTACCCTTGATGGAGGCCTCAGAGGCCCTGGTTTTGACATTGCTTGCTCAAGAAGTTACCCAATGATCAGATGACTTCTACAGTGAATTTCTTCATCAAATTTGGTACACATGATCCTTATAACATATTAAGACCATTAGAAACAAGAATGACCAAAAAAATTTGGATTAATACCTCTGAAACCAAAACCCTAATTTTAGGTCATCTTTGCAGGAAATCTTTAGTCAGCCTCTATGCCTTTGCCATGCTTTGTGATCCCTTGACTTTTATGAACTTTGGGGGGCATATTATGATCATGGAACACACATGGAACGTCTTGGTAAGCTTCAAGACCATTGGGATGGCTCATATCACTTCTTGGATTGCTCAGATCACAAACCATAGATGCAGATGAAACAAACATGCAATATGAGATGGTTTGCCTATGCTAATGCAAAAATGAAAGATCACAAACCATGGTGTGAGAAGAAGTGAGGGAAAATTTGGGGTGTTTACAGATGTGATTGTATATTACTGTGTCGAATACGACCATAGAAATATGTTAGCAAAAAAGGACAATGATAGTGTCGAAAGACCTATTTATTACCTTTGAAAACGTTGATAGATGTTGAAAACTAGGTGTACTATGATTTCAAAGTTATGCCTATAATTGTATTTTTTATTTTATGTCTACACACACATTTTCTTAAGCCCATTCGACTCAACAAGCTAACAACATAACTTATAACCGTATTAAGAATAAATTAGGAAAATAAGTCGGAGGCACATAGACAGATTCTCATTAAATCAAATGGCTCAAAAAATAAAAGGCCAATAGTTCATACATCAAAATATTGTCAAAAGAAAAGTAATATTAAATTAAAGCCCTAGATGCAAAAGAGCCTAAGCAGGAAGCTGAGTCTTGAAGTTTTTAAAGAGTGCCTTTTCATGAAGGATTTTTGCATAGATGATGGATATTTTTTAGCGTATAAGTTGGATCCGGTCTTTGAGAGTGATGGCCTTTTTGACATGGGAGTTTCTCTGAGCCACTTCTTTGTCGATATCTTCTTCGGAAGACAAAGGCTCAGTAGAATCCAGAGAAGCTTCCTGTCTCTCGACCCTAGAAATCTTATGATTCAATTCGACTATCTGAGCCTGATAGTCCGAAATTTTTTGGCCAAAGTTTTGTAGTTTGAGGGATCGTTCTGCATTATCATGTTTAAACTCGCTGGTTTTAGCCTCACAATGAGAACTGAAGCCCTATTTGCGATCCATCTCATTGATAGCCGTCTTGATCTGGATATCAGTGTGATGACAACTTGACAAATCTTTGAGCAACTGAGTAAAAAACGCTTCAAGTTTGACCAGATATTAGGTTGTGCCAACAGGTAGTTGGTACAAAGACAATTCATCAATCATCTTGAAGGCGTCTCTAGCAAACTCAGAATTGGTGGAAAAGGAATCTAGAAACCCTTCTTGAAATAAGTACTCCTTGAGATCATGCAATTTAATATCAAAAGAGGCATCATCTTCCGAATCATGCAAAGGTATCAGGCCAGCCTCAGAGTAGTCCCTAGAAGGAGGACGAAATTATTGCAGTTTTTTCAAAACCTCAGCAGGATTTGTCTTATTTTGGGCAAGGAGATAATTTGTAATGGACATCTTGTTTGTCTAAGGAGTTGTTGTATCGACATTGGACTCATCCAAGGTTTGATAAGCTTGAGTATTTTGGATTGGTTGAACATGGGGAGTTTCCTAATGGATCATTTTTCCACTGATAATGGTGGCAGGTTGATTGTCTATAGTGCCAATTGCTTGGGGGTTTTTATTGTGAAAGCTTGTTGAGGAGTGACTTCGAAAGCCGCAGCTGTTTGATATTCAACAGTTTCAGTTATGAGGAGGAGTTGTTGTTGTTGTGGTGGAGCTTCAGCAATTTATTTTTGAGGTGGAGTTGTTGTTTCAAAGGCTTTGGAAGAGAATTGGGTTGAAACTCATCGACCATCAAAAGAATGGGTTGTCAAGTAAAGCCTCCAAAGGTGGAGTTTCAATAATGATGGTCGAATCGAACATTTTGACCTGTCAAAATAAGAGAAAGATGCTAATTAGGGGAGAAAGTAAATAAATGGAAGTCAAAATAAAAGGGTTAGTCACCTCAGAAGCGGGTCTAAGTTAAAAAACCTCGGTTAAGTCTTTGGGAACTGTATGAGAGGTTTTCAAATCTATTTTCTTCAATTTTTTGGTACCTGTCATCTTATTTTTCGTTGGATTTGGGGAGTAAATATCCACAATTGAAGGAAAAACATGAGAATGAGTACTCCCATCGGAATTATTCCCCTCTCGGGAAGGTACGTCTTCGACAATCTGAAAATAGATAGACAGATAAGAGGGCACAAACACGAGCAAGAAAAGAAGGATCAATTAGAGGGGCCTCACCCCTAATTCTAGGACTTTAGGTTTCTTCGCAGTTGGGGAAGGAGGAACAATCGACCCTCATTTCAAACCCTGGTAAATGGAAGTATAAAAATCACATGCAAAAAAACTATATTAGGGAAGAAGGGATGTCGAAAGTTACCTTTCGAGGAGGCATATCTTCACCAATAGTCTGGGTGTCCGTCTTGGCAGTCGAAACAAACACACCCTTTTTCAGGTTAGCAAAGGCATCTACCATATGTTCCAGGAAGAGATCCCTCTGGAAATTCTAAGTTTGGTAGTTCAACCACCACACGTCGAACTCTTGAGTTGTATGGAACGAGGGTTCAAAACAAAGAGGTGACAACTCCAAGATCTGATTCCTTGCAAACAATTTGCATGCTCTATAGCCTACAACATTGATCTTCATTCCCGACCAAAGGATGTCAAAAGGGTGCCTCACAAGAGACTTGGGCAGCATCCATCTCACACCAAATTGTCGAGCCACCAAGTTAGGCTTATAGTTGGTGAAACCATATGCTTCTGGCTCAATTTAGTAAGAGAACATGGTAGGGTTTAGAAAGGCCATCCAAATAGCATTTGACTCCGCTGCCACTACTAGAGAAGTGCCAAGAAAAGTATTTGTAAACCAAGCGGGCCTAAACTTCCTTTCAAAAAAAGGTGCAATACCTTCGACAAAAGTAGTGGTCTCAACAAATATGTTGAGGTACTTAATTAAGAGGCATTTTGAGGAGGCCTCCTAGAGGGTCATTAGCGCTAGTTGAAGCCCTTAGATAGGGTGATGCTCCATTAGTTTATCCATTTTAGATGAAGGGGGAAAGCCCAGCTTGTGCTCGTAAACAACATTCAACCAATGTTGCAGCAGCCATACAGTTCCCAAAACATTTAGGGACCTATCAGCCCCAGCCAATAACTTCACCTTGTAGGCTGAGACCCCCCAATTTTGGTAGAAGGAAGGTAGGAGCACTTCCCCAAGGATACCTTGTGGAATTCATGGATTTGAATTGCTAAGGGGATATATTGTTTGGCCACTTGTAGAGAGCATAAACAAAACAAATAATAAGACAACCATAGCGTCAAAAAGGGTATGTGTTCCCTACCGGATACAGTATCAGATTGAGTGTTGTGGTGGTGTCGCTCCCCGAATTTTCATCCCGGTGCAGACGCGAACCGTCTGCGAAAGAGAAATGAGGTTGAATTGAATAGATTCGCCAGCTAGGCATTTTTATCCCGAAGGAAAGGTAATTCTGCATAAACCTAGAAAGAGATGGATAAGACGGTTGCGAACCAAAGAAACTAAGAAAGGGGGTTGGTTACGACCTGGGAAGGTATTAGCACCCAGATCGTTCGTCGTACTCGACAGGATCCACGCTTACAAGATTGTGTTTAAAGGGGTAGGTGTATGTGTTATCTGTGTGCAAAAGCTAGGGAAAGAAAATACAGGTGTCAGTGCAAACAGTGAATTACTCAGGAACTGAGGCTTAAAAAAGAATGTTGAAAGAGGGGGATGAGAAAGAGACTTTTGTTCGATAACAGTTAAGTTATGCCTACGTATCATCTCTTGCAATGAGGAAGTCAGAACACCGTAGTTCGACTCAAAGAGACTAAAAAATGAATTAACTGTGAACTGCTTACTTGCCTATGCTCAAGTGTATGACTCGTCTGGTTCGAGTGCTAACTGTCTCGCATTAGACGGAAGACGCAAGTTCTCGTTTGTGAATGAGTGTGATTATTTAGATGTTTTTGGTTTTTGTTTAGTGTTAAGTAATGAGTTTAATCTCTAATCAAAAATTGATAAACTCATTACACCATCCTAATAGAAGGATGATAGATAAGAACACTTAAGCTGAGGAAGATACACCAAGGAAGAAGCAGATGAAAAGAGAAGGAGGAAGAAGAATAAGTTACTTACTTCCTGAAGAAGATAAGTAACTTAGGAGAAAAGAAAGAAGCAAGATAGACATAAGTGAAACAAATCTACTTCAAAGACAAGTAAATATGCATATGAAGAGATGAGAACAGGTGGGAGGTGAAGGCAAATCCACCTCCCAGATAACTTACCAAAAGGTTCCTGAAATGTTAGTATGGATGCATAAGGAATGAAATGAAAAGAAATAAGACAAATGAAGGTGCAAAGGCCAAAGTCAGAATTGAATATGCAATTAATATGGCATATGAGATGATGAAAAATCATACAAGATACATATGAATGATCATACAAGGATGAGATGCAAGGGAAGCATGTTTAGAAACATGAAAACACATGGATGTTCATGAAATGTAATGGATGCAAAGCATAGCAAATGAATGAAGAAATGATCAAGCAATGTGTCAAACATGTCCTAAGATGTCTAAGATGACATATAAAAGAATGGAATGGCATGACAAGTTCATATGATGATGATATGCAAAGATGAATGCAAATGAACATGAGAAATTAGGGTTTTAAGACAACATGAGATGCATATGACTAAAACAGAAGCAATAACCAAGATAAAAAATTGAAATTGAGCTCAAACAAACCCTAAACCTATACAAGATCATACCCCAAAGGAGAAGGTCAGAAGCTTAACCTAGTGGAAGTTATGAAATTTCTAAGTTTGCTAGGGTTTTTTGGTGCCTCTAAAGGGAAAATGCAAATCAAATTGAAAATGCAAGATAAAAATATGAGATAAATAATGCAAGAAAAAAACAAGTTCAAACACATCATAGTTAGGCAGAAATGAATTTTTCAAGTTAGGGTTAAAAAAATGTGAAATTTAAGAATCCTAATTCAAAGAAAATTGTGAAAATGTGATCAAACCTAAAAATAAATTTTTATGGTGAGTTTGAAAATGTTTCTAAATGTTTAAGGATGATACATGAATTTTTTTGGTGATTTTTTGAAACCTAAATGCATATTTAATTAATTAAAATCAATTAATTAATTAAATAAAACATTTAAATATTTTAAAAATACTTTTTTAATGTAAAAAATAAAATAAAAAATGTTTTTTGGTTAAGAAAAATATTTAAAACAGAAATGCAAAGTATGAGATTTTTTTGATGATTTTTGCTATTTTAAATAAAACGAACATAAGAAATGAAAAGAAAATGAATTAAAATTAAATAAAATGCAAAGTATGAAGATCCAGTGGTTGGTTGCGCGCGCGTTTTAGGGGCTGAGATTCACTCTGGGGAATTTTAATTAATTAAACCTAATTAACTAATTAATTATGGATTAAATCTTAATGGAGCAATCTGAGCCATCCATATGCGCGCTAAGCAATGATCCAAGGGCTGACATTCAAACCTGGTGATCAGAGAAAGCTCCGATCATCTTCTCCGGCCAACCCTCCAACCTAACTTCTTCCTTAGGCTATGAAACTTCACTAAAATATCCAGAAATGATCATCAAACAACATAGAACAAGAATCCATCATCAAAATTCATTTATGTTCCACCAAAATCATGAATTGAAAAAAAACAGAAAAATACACAAAACTTTAAGAAACTAAATACATGCTTGATACTCAACCATTTTGAAAACTAAACACATCACCATGATCAGAGAGACATATAAAATCATTTAAGAACTTAAAATAGAGGTTCTGGAAAAATTGTTCTTGATGATACCTGAGATGAAGCTTTCTCAATCTGAGCTTTCTGGACCTCTCCTTGGTGCAAATCAACTCCACTGGACCTCCTGAGGATGTTGTGATGCTTAGAACAAGTTTATGGTGGCTGGTTTATGAGCTTCAGTTCTGAATATGCAGAAACCGTGTTTGTGTTTGGGCTTGTTTCAGGCCATCGCAAGGGGTGGGAAATGATCCTTAGGTTATGTGGAGTTGAATGGTGAAAGAAATTTTGAGTTTGAGTGGCTGAGGAGTGAGTTTCGAAAGCTTGAAGGTTTGTGGAATTTTTGGTGATTCTGAGTTGTGTGAGGATTCAGGCTCCAAGATCATATGAAATGAGGTCCATGATGCTTGTATGTGATGTCTTGATTGGTCAGAAGGTTTGTGGTGGCATAGTGTGATTGGTATGGGCAAGTTGCAAAGTGGATGAAGTTGTTTCAAGGGGTGTCTGGCCTCAGCTGAGTTCATGGATGGCCCTTGGATTGAAACATGTGAGTTGTGACAAGTGGATGAAGAGTTTCAATAGGTTTTGCAAATTTCCAACTTTGAGAATTTTGTGAAAATGGCTTAATGAAACTTGCAATCCAAGGAACAATTCTGGTCCAAATGTGTTGCACTATGTTTGTATGATGTTTAGAAGTCAATTAGAGGTCATGAAATGGCTTGGAACTTGAATTTGCAAAAACCCCTCTTTGGTGCACACTTGAAAATTATAGGATTTTTGCCAACTTTGAAAGGCCATATCTTGAGTTCTAGGATGAATCAAGACATGTTCCTATACTTTTTGAAAATGGGAAGACATAATCTACAACTTTCATGCCCAATAATTTTTCATTTGACGCATTTTTGGTCATGAAAGAATAGGTTGAATATCTTTCCCAAAATGGAAAGTTTCCATTACAAGACATTTCCAAAAATAGCAAGTTTGCATTTGGATTGAAATTCTTCAATCTTGTGAACTTCTAAAATATTCTAAGATCAAATAGAGATCATAGAGACTCAAAATGATGATGACCCTTTGGTGCCCTTGATAGAGGCCTCAGATGCCCTGATTTTGACTTTACTTGCTCAAGAAGTTACCCAATGATCAGATGACTTCCACAGTGAATTTCTTCATCAAACTTGGTACACATGATCCTTATAACATATTAAGACCATTAGAAACAACAATGACCAAAAAATTTGGGATTAAGGCCTCTGAAACCAAAACCCTAATTTCAGGTCATCTGTGTAGGAAATCTTCAGTTTGCCTTTATGCCTTTGCCATTCATTATGATCCCTTGACTTTTATGAACTTTGGGAGACATATTATGATCATGGAACACACATGGACCATCTTGGTAAGATTCAAGACCATTGGGATGGCTCAGATCACTTCTTGGATTGCTTAGATCACAAACCCTAGATGTAGATGAAATGAAACTATGCAGATGAAACAAATATGCAATATGAGATGGTATGCTTATGCTAATGCAAAAATGAAAGAACACAAGCCATGGTGTGAGAAAAAAAAGTGAGGGAAAATTTGGGGTGTTTACAGATGGTCTTCAATGAAGCCCTGAAGGCCAACCCGATTGAAGTCAAAAGTGTGTTTCACTGACAAAGACAGATCATAAGTCTCTCCATGAGGAGAAATGCCTGTTATGGCCTCTAATAGTATAATGTTGGCATCATGCGAGGATTAACCCTATGAGCATTTCTGATAGTTGGATAGCTTTATAAATGCCAACCCTTTTCCACTGGTCACCTTGTTGGGCTTCTACTTTGTCGAGCCAAGTCAAAAACTGGGGATTTTTGGGGTTAGGATATTAGCTCCTAATTTTGACGCCTAGTTGATTTCAGGAAGTGATGGTTTAAGGATCATGTTCTTTGAAAGTGTTAAAAGGCTTCGACTAAATCATGTTGAAGAGGCTTGAGTCAAAGACAGTCATGGAAAGTAAGGATATGGACTTAGAATATTTTCTAAGTATAGGAAATGTGATTCGACTGAATGTTCATGAGAGTGGTCGACATGCAACAGTTGAGATTTAATATTGGAGGGAAACTTATGGTTCTTTCAATTTGACAAAAGGACAAGTGGCACATATTGGAAGTTCAAGAGCATGCAAAGCGCCAAGTGGCATATTTCTAGGAGTAAACTGCCAATAGAAGTTTTTTTTATTAGTATAAATAATGTAGTTCTAGTGTTAGAATGTGTGTGAATCATATTGTATAAGTTACTCCATAAACACTCAAAGCACCCGTGTATAGAGAAACAAGTAAAGGCAAGATTGTACGTGATGAGATCACCACCATATTTCATTTCAATGCAATTTCTATTCAAGTTTTTACTTTGAAGTCATTTACTTTGCATTCATTTACTTTCAAGCAAAGTTTACATTTCAACAATTTATTGTTTTCTTTACTTTCTTTTATTTACATTTCCTTGCCATTTACATTTCGTTGCATTTTACTTTCGACTTTAATAACTTTGAGTCTTGTTTTCTTTATTTTCTATTTTTATTAAAAAACTTCATAAATTCTATCCAAGAGTTTATGACATTTTCACTAAAAAAACCAATTAAAACAAATTATAGCACATGTCCTAGGATTAATCTGGCCAATCCTGTGAGTAACTGAGAGTATCTTGGTGTTTTTAGAGGACCAATGGTTGTTTACTATTTTTCAAGGTAAACAAATTGGCACATCCAGTGGGATCAGTGCTATAGTAACCAACTCTTAGAAGTTTTGTAACTTCCTTTAAAATAACCAACTTTTAGAAGTTTTATAACTGCTTATTCTTTATGTGTTCTTTTGTCAGAAGTGTTGTGTAATCTTTTGTTGCATGCATTTGAGAAGTGGAAAGGTAGCCACTACAGACAAATGCATACCAAAGAAAAGATATACGAGGAAAATGGCATATGGTCAAGGTAATCCAAGTAATCCAAATCCCCATATGTCTGGGTCGAATCCTCAACCAAGAAGTTCGACTGATCCAAACACTAACATCAATCCACAAGACATACCAAGGAATGATTTGGTGCCTCCCCCAAATCCTTCGATAGGAGGGTCAACAACACCAGCCATGGTTTCAGAACCAAATCCTTTGATGGTAGGAACATGAGGGATGATATATAGACCTTATACTCAACCGGTGTAAGAATACATTGGAACAAACCCCCAAACTCCACCACCAAATACAACAATGTTTAGGTATTTCCCCCCCTAGGGTTTTCATAACCTTTTCCTAAGAATCCAATGTATGACATGCCAACAACGGTGATGCAAACCTTGTGTAATGCGCCTGCATTATTTTACAGAAAATGTGCTTTTTCGCCCTTGCAGGAGTCAGGATCTAGAGTGAACATGGGTCGAAATAGTCAAACCATAGGGCTGGGATATTCTTCCCAAGGTCATAGCTTAACGAATGAATATGCAGCCTATTTAAGGAAGCAAACGGATTAAAGCAATATGCATATCGTACAAACTTTGTCTCAAACCATGGGAGAAGTTTTTCAACCTTTGATCCAAAGTACTACTGAAACTAATCAACAATAGGCATCCCAAATGGCGCGAATAGCAGAATTCATGGGAGTAACTGCCCTTATTAGACACCTAACTAGACAATACGTGAGAGAAAATCAAGGTGTTGACTTCAGGGAAAATGTCCAACAGGAGAATCAAGGAAGTCAAGAGGTGGTCGAACCACCCAAAGTTGAACCTCTTAGAAACCAAATCCCTATTCTTGAAGAAGAAGAACCAAGGGTAGTGGTAGTGAACAGAAACCAGAATGCAGATAATGTGCTTCAATATGTTCGACATAATAATATGACAACAAAAAATAACCTGGAAACCATTATCGAAAGGATAATGGCTTGAAGTGGGATGAATATGGGCTTTGCTAGGAAAAAAATTACTTCATCCATAGTAGACTATATACTCCAATCTGAATTGCCCCCTAAGACGAATGTCCCAAAGTTCTCTAAATTCTCAGGGGATACAACTGAATCCACCGTCGAACACGTGGCACGATACCTGATCGAGGTTGGGGAGATTGTAAATGATGAGAGTCTAAGGATTAAATAATTTCCAATCTCTCTTACTAAAAATTCTTTTACATGGTTTAGTATGTTACCACCTGGTTCGATTTGTAATTGGACTCAATTAGAGCATTTAATCCATGAGCATTTTTACATGGGTCAAACTAAAATCAGTTTAAAAGAGTTGGCTAGTGTTAAACGAAAGTTTAATGAGCCAATAGATTATTATTTGAATAGGTTTCGACTAATTAAGGCTAGGTGTTTCACACATGTTCCTGAGCATGAACTTGTCAAAATGGCCATTGGTGACCTAGATTGCCCTATTATGAAAAAGTTGGACACCCAGTTCTTGAGGGACATGGCCAAATTGGCTGATAGAGTTTGAAAAGTAGAATGTCTAAGAGACGAAAAGGCTAGGGAAAATAAAAACAAAAGAATAGCCTACGTTGGAATTGATGAGGGGGTTGAAGAAATATACAACAAACCTATAGAGTTCGACGAAAATGAAATACACCTTGCTGAACTCAAGCAGGGTCCCCCCATTATTCTTGTAATTGTTAGTTCCTTCGAATGGAAAAAATCCCCTTCGAAAATGAAAACAATGATAGGTTCCCAAAGAAGACACATACGTTCAATATCATTAATGTGACAAAATATTTGATTTGTTAGTTAAAGATTGTCAAACATTAGTGCCTCCAGGTGCTAAAATACCACCTTTAGAACAAAGAAAAAGAGAGGTTTTTGTAAATACCATAATTTTTTGGGTCATAAAACTTCTCAATGTTTTCTTTTCAGGGATTTGGTGCAGAATGTTATTCCAGAAGGGTGACCAAAGTTTGGGGAGAATCCCAAAAACTAAATGAAGATTGACACAAATCCTCTTCAGGAAGCAGAAGCAAACTTTAATGAGCCTCATGAAGTCCACTTTCCCGAACTGGATGAAGATTTTGACTACTGTGCAGACAACATCGACACTAATGAAGCTCTAGGTCAAAATGTTGTTAGAGGTGAAGTGACTAAAGAATTCATTGTTGATATTGTGGTTTAAAATTTCACTAAAGAGATTGATAGATTCCATATGGAACATTTCATATGAATAGATGCTAATTTCTTCTTCAATACATCATCTGATGTTGAAAAGTTCAATGTAGGGACGACTGTCAAGTCCCATGAGTGTTCTGAAGGGTCGAATCTCCAGATAATGACATAGGAAACTACTGATAGTTTCGTTAGAATGGACATGGCCACTGAAGGCCTTGACATGGACTTCTCCAAGTTATAGCTAAAGGATGAAGTCACTGTGAATATGGTCGAAATCAAAGATGAACAGGCCATAGCTGCTGACGAACAAGTTCGTCAAGAAGAATACAACAAAGTGGAATACCCCAAAGAGGAAGGGACTATTGTTGATTTCTTACACAGTTTCCAGAGGAAATATTATGAAGTATTGTTATGCCCCATGTGCAGTGCCATATTTGAAAAAAAAGGCATCCCACAACCTTCAACGAGTGAGAGAAGCCAAAGAAAGACATTATCAAAGAAACGCTCAAAACCCAAGGGGTTTCGACCCAAGGAGAAATGCTCAAGGGCAACATGTTGCTGGAAAGCCCCAAGTTCCTGGAGCAGGGCAACCTACCTTCAAGCCTAATGGTGAGGTACCAAAGGATAAATGGGTTTAAAATGTCTACACTAGAGGAAAATGAAAATTAATGTGGACAAAATTCGATGTCGAGAGGGGCTCTTCGATGGACTATTAAAAAAAGTACATGTCATCCAAGAAGGCTGTATATATCTCTGAAATCTACAAGGATAAGAATACCATGTTAAGATCACAATGGTGAAGGGAGCATAGGCGAAGGAAGGAACAAAGGGAGGCCTTGATAAAGGATCAATCTGAATCTAGCACTAATGTGTTGGCTGGCAATGTTGGAGGTTGCAAAGACAAAAAAGATTGACAAGGTGCTTGTGGGGTGAAAGATGTTCAAGGAAGAAGAGACTAAAATAAAGTCTGAAGATGAAAATATGACATACAACTTCGACTCAAACTCAGAAGCTTCCCTTGATGTGATTGTGAATGTGGTTTCAGTCATGCCAACAGAATACGACAGGATAACCGAAGTCGAGAACTTGGATGCCAATAATGAGGCAAAAATGGCAGCGTATAAACTTGTGGGATACTATGTTATGAATAATGGTTATGTCGAAGAGCAAAATATTTTCTTTGAGCGGCCATATAAATCTATGAGGGGGAATTTGAAGCCTCTCTACATTACTGGAAAGGTGGAGAATGTAGTTGTGAATAAGATACTGGTAGATTGTGGTTCAATTCTTAATTCGATGACACATTTCTTGCTTACTAAGATCGGTAGGTTCAACAATGATCTAAGACCCCATAATACGGTCCTTTCTAATTATGAAGTAAATATTGGTGCTACTCTGGGTGTCTTGCAGGTCGACTTGACCATTGGGACAGTAACTAGGCCCACATTGTTTATGGTGGTCTAAAGCAAAGCCAACTACAACCTTCTGCTGGGAAGGGAATGGATTCATGGAATTAGGGCAGTGCCTTCTTTAATGCATGAAAGAGTAACCATCTGGAGGCCTGATACAATAGTAGAGAATATCGAATGAGACTAAGGGTACTTCAAAGTGCCTTTGAATCACGTCGATGGAATTAAGTTCGACAAATATTTGGCACATATTGTGCCATATACCTCAATAGAATTTGACTTTACACCTGATGACCATACATTTTGCTCATTATATCTTCACCCTGTTGAAGGTTTTCGATGGGACAGAGGTAATAGGGGATGAAGGCAATTACCCACCTTACTTTGGGGAGCCTGTTATACACTCCTCAGGCTGGGGAAGCGAGGGAAGTAATAACGACTTAACTCGACGCATTACAAAGAATTTTGGCCTATGTGGCTGAAACCAAGTTACTAGCGGCCTTGGAGGCTGGACAAATTCACATGACTTTCGAAGTCAATATAAAGTTTATTGAAGGAGGTCTTGGTAAATACTTTGACCCTGAACCACCTGATGAGACTCAAATTGAAGAACAAGACCAACGGCTTGATGCCATTTATGACAATGAGCTTTTAGGTTTTTAAAAGAATCCATTGTCAGAAAACATCAAAATGCTATCGCAAGATCCTTTCAAAGAAGTTGACTTGGGAGACGGAGAAGTTAAAAGGCCTACCTACATAAGTACCAACCTCGACCCACAACTCAAAGTCGAAATAATCCAATTTTTGAAGGAATTCAAAGATTTCTTTGCTTGTAAGTATGATGAAATGCCCAGTTTAAAGAGAGAACTTGTCGAACATAAGTTGCTAATCGAGCCTGGAAAGAAGCCTGTCAAGCAAAATCCAAGACGGTTCACCCCAACAATCCTCTCAAAAATAAAAGAGAAGATTGAAAGGATGCTTGATGCAAGTACAACTGTACTGCCAAGTATGTCGAATGGTTAGCTAATATTGTACCAGTTATTAAAAAGAATGATTCTTTTGGGGTCTGTTTAATTTTAGAGATTTAAATGTTGTGACCCCTAAAGATGAGTATTCGATGCCTATTGTAGAAATGCTTGTCGACTCTGCTGCAGGACATGAATATCTTATCATGTTAGATGGGTATTCTTGATACAATCAGAATATTCATTACTAAAGAGGATGTCCCAAAAATTGTTTTCGATGTCCAGGAGTCTTATGCATCTACATATGGGTAGTAAAGCCTTTTAGCTTAAAATATGTTTGGGTAAACTATCAGAGAGAAATGAATTCAATCTTCCATGATTTTATAGACACTTTTATGCAAATTTATATTGATGATATTGTTGTTAAGTCTATTTCAGGAAAATATCATATTGACCATCTTCGACATTCCTTTGAAAGGATGAGAAAGCATGGTCTTAAAATGAATCCTCTTAAGTGTGATTTTTGTGTATAGGGAGGGGAATTTTTAGGCTTTGTGGTCCACAAAAAGAGAATTGAAATCAATAAAAATAAAATTAAAGCCATCATGGAAGCAAAAACGCCATCAACAAAGAAGGAATTGCAATCACTATTATGCAAGATTAATTTCTTGAGGAGATTCATATCAAACCAAAATGGAAAAATGCAAGCCTTCTCACCTTTTCTTTGAATCAATAAGGATGGGCTCGATTGGGGGTAAAATCAATAGGAAGCCTTCGATAAGATCAAGGAGTACCTGAGCCACCCTCCTATCCTCTCACCACCTTGTAGAAGGAAGAGCATGGGATTGTACATAGTTGCATCAGATAAAACTTTAGGGAGCATGTTAGCTTAAGAGGATGATGATGGCATCGAAAAGGCCATTTATTACCTTAGTAGAGTTTTAAATTATGAAAAAACTAGGTATAGCATAGTAGAAAAATTGTGCTTATGCTTGTATTATTCAAGTACAAAATTGAAACAATATATAAAACCAATATGTTTATGTTTCTTCTTGCTTCGACATTATTAAACATATGTTATACAAGCCTATTTTGCATAGTTGAATTGATCAATAAGCATTAACTGAATATTCTTTAACATATAATAAGCCTTTAAAAGAAGTTAAAGGACAAGTAGTGGAAAACTTTATAGTCGACCACTCCATTAATGAAAATTCTTTGAACTATCTTGAGGTTGAACCTTGGAAGTTATAGTTCGACGGGTCTAGCCATAATGATTGGACAAACATAGGGGTACTTGCTATTTCTCCTAATAAAATTCCATCAACACTCAAGTATAAAATAGAAGGCTGTTGTTCAAATAATAGGGCTGAATACGAGGCTTTGATAGTTGGACTTGAGGTATTGTTTGAATTAAGGGCAACTCATGTCGAAATAAGTGGAGATTCCGAGTTGGTTATACAACAAGTCACCAAATAATACAAGTGCATAAAAGAAAATATAATTATGTATTTTGTAGTAGTGAATCGACTGCTTAAGAATTTTGAAGCAGTTAGTTTTCAACACATCCCAAGGTTGGAAAACCAAGTTACAAATGACTTGGCCGAGATTTCATCAAGATACAAAATTTCGAAGGAAAAATTACTAGATGTAATCGAAGTAAGAGGGAAGGTAGTGTCAGTTGGATTAGCCCCATCAGATTTAGAAGAAACAAAGCTTGGATATGCTGACAAACACAGCTTCACCATTCTAGTAGTCGACACTATAAAAAATAAGGATTGGAGAAAACCTATAGTAGAGTATCTGCAAAATCCAACATCGTCGACATAATGAAAGTTTAGGTATCATGCTTTAAGTTATGTATTATTGGGTAATGAATTGTTCAAAAAGACTCCTGAGGGAGTATTGCTCAAATGCCTTAGTGATTCAAAGGTATATTTGGCCCTCTTGACTATGCATAGTGGGGCATGTGGGGCACATCAAGTAGGCCACAAGATGAAATGGTTGTTGTTTCGACAAATCATGTATTGGCTTACTATGTTAAAGGATTATATTGAATTCTCTAAGGGCTGCCAAGAGTGCCAAATTTATGCTGACATCCAACATGTCCCTGTAAGTGAACTACATTCCATTATAAAACCATGGCCTTTTAGAGGTTGGGCTTTGGATTTAGTTGGAGAGATTCGACCAACATCTTCAAAAAATCAAAAATACATTTTGGTGGGTATTGACTATTTCATTAAATGGGTTAAAGCAATACCTTTTCCAAATGTTGATCAACAAGATGTAATTTAATTTATTCAAAAATGCATCATCTACAGGTTTGGAATCCCATAAACTATTACAACAGACCAGGGGTCAGTCTTTACTAGTCGAAAGATCCAAGAGTTTGCTAAAGAAATGGGTTTCAAACGTTTAACCTCTACATCTTATTATGCTCAGGCTAATGGCCAAGTCGAAGCAGCAAATAAATTGGTGATTGGATTGATAAAAAAACATGTAGGGTAGAAGCCAAAGAATTGGCATATTACATTAGACCAAATTCTTTGGGCATGTTGAACATCCCCTAAAGAGGCAACCAACACTACTCCATTTCAACTCACATTCGGTCATGATGCAGTTCTTCCTGTAGAAATTTATCTTTAGTCTACAAGGGTTCATAAACATCATGAGATTCCATCTGAAACTTATTGGAACATAATGTTGGATGAATTGGTAGACTTAGATGAAGAAAGGCTCCATGCCTTAGAATTACTAAAAAGGCAAGAGAAAAGAGTAGAGAAGTCTTACAATAAAAAGGTAAAGATAAAAACCTTTTGGACTGGAGAGTTAGTATGGAATGTTATCTTACCTATGGATTGAAAGACCAGATCTTTAAGGAAGTGGTCCCCAAAAAAGGAACGTCCTTTTGAGGTTACTAACACCTTCAGTAACAATGCATATGAAATTCAAGAAATTGATGCTGATCAGTGAGTCTTAAGAGTAAATGACAAGTATTTGAAGAAGTATAGACCTATCTTGCAAGAGATTCAAATTAAAGCATGACTTTATTATTGAAAGAAGCCAAAATAGGATAAATGGCGAAAATGCCATACATAAGCTTCGAAAATAAAGTTACATGGATACACATGAAAGATAAACTACTCATACATCTTCCAATGCCATGAGTGAAGATACTTCATCCAATCTTCATCAACTTCATAATCTGAATCGTGTTCTTTGATGCGACTCTTGGAAGTTTCCACCCTAGTGCCAGGTTTTTTGTTGGTTGCAGTGGACTCAATGGATGTGTTCGTCCTAGTGGATGATACAATGGAGGAATTAACACTTTCCTCACTCGTTTCCCTTTCTCCATTCTTTTTGGTTGTAGAATGTTTGGTGGAAATACTCATGTTGAATTTCAAATTGGTGAATGAAAACCAGTTTTAGAGGTTTTTATAGAAGAGAAATTCATTGCTCATAAAGACTGGTCAAATGAAACATGGGGAACACATGGAATTTTTATTAGAAACATGTTCCAAGACCCTAGGATTGGTATTTTCCATAATGTAGGGACTGGTGCCGTTGGAGCACATTAATCAAAGTAAACCGTGTTTCACAATCTAAGGCTTAGATAGGTCACACAACATTTCTAATAGTTCAAAGATAAAATCTTTGGGGTAGTTGTCAAAGCACTTAATCATGGGCTTAGCTACTAAATAAATATTAAAGCCTTGGAAGAATATAAAAGTGCAAATCGAAGGGTGGAGCATAAATATAAAAGCAATCAGATAAAGGTGTAAAAAGCACCAACATTGTTATCATTACATAAGGGCCATGAAAGAAATTGTACTAAAAGTGCAAGAAAAATAACAACCACCAAAAAGTAATGTTTTCCTTCAACTAGAGGAAAGTGACTTTTTGAGTATGGATACACCTTTTGATCAGCCCCTTTTCGAGCTTGTCTGCTGTGAGCTCTTTCTCCAAGCGTTGAGCATCATCAAAGTGTGCCATAGTGCACCCTAGCTCTTTCTCCATCTCAGTGTCGGTCAACCCCTTCAGTTCGTTGCTTCGCTTCTCAGCATTGGAAATCTTGGTTTGAAATTCTTTGATCTGTTATTTCCAAATAGCAATGTTATTTCTGAGAGAAGACAGCTATGTGAGCCTATCAACTTTGGATTCCTCCAACTTCTCCACTTTAGACCTAGATTTATCTACCTTCGACCAAGCTGCAGCTTCACTCCCATAGTTTGTTTCAATAGTATCCTGAATTTGGGGAAGCTTCTTAAGGTCTTCTGACATCTGGTTCACTACCACGGTCAGTTCCAGGAGGAAGTTGGAGGTTTCAGGTGCAAGAGATGAGAGGTCAAACTTTTGAAGGGTATTGTTCAAAAAGAGAGTAGTTGTTCGATCTGAATCCAAGATCTTGAGAATGTCACCCTTGATGAATTATGTCTTGATTGTTTTGAGGATTGGGGCAACAAAATCATCTGAGGCTGGAGCTTCAAAAGTAGTCGAAGCACTCAAGTTTTTCTCTGAAGAACTTCCTCTCTTCTCTAGAACCAATCTGATGTACTCCCTAGGGTTAGATGATCTAAGGTCATCTAGTTGTGCCTCAATCATTATTGCCGCAAAGGTTGGAATCATAGCAGTGCTTGGAGGAGTTAGGTTTTTAGAATGGTCCACTTCGACATCCTCAGGAGGACTTTCTTTGTCCTCTTCATCTTCACTTTCCTCTCCTCCCTCTTTATCCTCAATATCATCCCTGTAACACCCTTCTAACCCAACAAAATAATTGTAATAAAATACTTAAATAAATCAAAGTATTTCATAGAAGATGTCTCATTTTTTAATTAAACATCAGTTAAAAAACAATTTTATTAAAATAATACTTTCTCCATATTCAAATTTCCGAAGTGGAATCATATAATTTAAAATATATTCTTTATTTCATCAAAACACCAAGACCCTTTGGTCCCTGTCAATATTTATCACTCAACTCAATTCAACATATAACAACTCATCGAACTCGTCCTAACAAATCAACAAATAAATCAATCAAGTGTTTCTCCCCCCTGATGCTACATCTACCAGAGCAAGACACCAGACACCAGACACTCTAGAATTAAGCTTAAAAGCTTCTAGCTAGGACTTCAAGCACTGCGAGCTCATCTCAGATATCTGCATGTTACCCACGTAGAGGCAACATTCAAATTAGGAAGGGTGAGTAATCAAAATTCATTATATGAGATATTAAGAAATATATATCATATGTATAACAATTAAATCACCACAACATAACAATCATATGCTTCACAACTCAAAACAATAATAACTTCAAGGTCGTCATATACAACATCATATTCCAAAGGTTATTCACATAATTCACCTACACAAATATCTTGAAATGAAAAAAATAATGCAAATTCAACATCATATAGACTCATGCATGTGGTACCGACAAACATCATTGGTGACTTAGTCATCGTTATCTCCAAAGACCCCACCAATAGGACCGGTTCCCACATGAACCAGAGCACATCACAATTTGCACTTAACCGACACAATGGGATTAATGCCATCATTGGACCTGAATGTCCAATAAATCATCATTGGATTTTCATCCTGCAAAACATCATTGAACATCTCGTCCTAACAAATTCCATGAATGCATGATGCGCAACAACATAAAATACAACCACGGCTAGTCAAAACGCATCATTATTCATCATATATCTCATAGACATCTTAATCATCATAACCTTCTTTAACATCTTAATCATTATAATCGTCTTAAACATCTTAATCATCATAATTTTCTTCACATACTTCATATAAACACACATCATAGACAACACATCATCATTCATTATAACAAGTACTAAACTATTCTCTTCGATACATCATTCTAACAATTTTTATAATAAAACGTACACACGAATAATTTGGCAGTTAACCTCATCACTCAACTACAACACAATCACTATATAACCACATCTTACACTTCATATTATTTTACTAGCAATTAGATCATTTTGGTATCTCTCCATCGCTTCAAACGGTATGTAAAACCGACTCAAGTTTAGAAAATTGAGAACCATACATTCACATACTAACATACACAACTACACATATTCATACTTCATAGTAGAAATTCATCAAAACAATTATGCAACCATTAAAATCACAGATCTCAAACACTAGCAGTAACATGCATATAAATAAAATATGTTCTTTTAATACTTACTGCATGTTTTGTATTACTTCCAGAATATGATACATTTCTTATTATATTTTCATTGTTTCTAGAAATGATTATAAAACTTGCAGTAATTTAGATTATTAATTACTGTTTCCTGACTAATATATTTTCACCTAATATAATTCTAATGTAAGGAACTAAATAAAACATACATAGTAGTTATTAATTCATCACTCTCCAAAACATGCCTTCCCCATCACACTGATAACACGATAATATAACGTATTTCTAGACCTGATTCCAATGGATTTTAGTTTCTTTTTATTTATTTTCCTTGATTTATGTTTTATTATGCCGACATTCATTATGATTTCAGGTAACTTTGGTTAAATAGGATTAATTTATAAAATAAGGAAAGAAGGAAGAAAGAAGAAGAAAAAAGGAAGAAAAGAAGACAAATAGTAGAAAGTATGAAATTCTGCAGATTAGGTGTGTCACGCCTGTCCCAAATTTGTGACGACCATCACACCCTAAGTAGTCAAGACGACCGTCAGACCACCTAGGATGACCGTCATGAGCGTTTTATAAGTAATTTAATTGTATGGATTACTCAGTCAAGCATAAGCTATTTCCTTCCTTTTTTCTCTCCCTCAGCTCAGTCTTCAAAACCAACTAAATCACTCCATGGATTTCTGAACCCAAGCAAAATTATTTCCTAAATTTTCTCCTTTAACACTAGTACTTAAAACCTATAAATAGGAACCAAGTGAACTTGAAGAGGGGACCTTCTTTTGATTATTAGTCTTAGTTTTTAGAAGTTTCATTTTACCATGTAAAAGTGGTAGTTTCTTACATCGAGGAACTACCACACCATTAACTTTAGGATTCTATTTTTTGCCATTTTATTTTTCCTCAACTGATTCAAGAATTCAAGATTTCATGTATGAATCGAAGCATCTATTAATTCCAGGTTTTATTTAGTATTATTTATTTTATCGTCTTCTTATTTAATTTCCAAAGTATGTTTTTGATTTTTGTTATTTATCATATCTACATGTTTATTTTCCTATCTATGTCTAGCTAAATAATCTTGAGCCCGGCGTATGAGGACCGTTGTTGTTGATAGGACTCGGTAGAAAATAATAGGAGCGTGTAACACGGTGGGATAACTGACTTTTTATTTATGTTGCGGATAGAAAGAGTCGCCACCGGCTTTTATTTTATCCATATGGAAAGGGTATAAAAGAACATGAAAGACCTATTTTTAAAAGACTTGAGTTCGGGGGGTAGGTTATATAAAGGGAAGGTGTTAGCACCCTTTATATCCATGGTTATCCATGGGCTCTTAGTTACTTAGCTCACTTATTTGTTTTCAAAGCGTGAAGTGTGTGTATTTAGAAATTTCTTCTAAGTACTTTGTAATAATTCTCGTATGGATGTATACAAAGCCTTTGAGTTTGAAAATATTTGAAAAGTGGGGTGTGAAAAAAGAAATTTGAAGTGCGAGCAAGTTACTAAGTTGTACCTACCCTAGATTGGTCTATCATATTCTTCTATTTCTTTTCAAGGGTATGACTGTCCCTACTATAAAGGAGTAGGTAGTCATTACCTTGGATTTGTTTGAGGCACAAGCGTAGGGTTATCGTATGGTCAATGAAGGCAACTTATAGGGGTGTCTTTAGCAATTTGAAGGGACTATCATCATCTTTACCGAAGGAACAAGATCATTATATCATAGGCAACCTTGTAGGGACTTGATCTTTCAATCTGGAAGGGACAATGATGATTTGTTTATCGGGACACTTGCTTAAGACACCCTTATTTTCGAGGGACTTGACCATATTAAGGCAACTGAGAGGGGAAACCCTAGGAAATACTGATGGCGATCATTGAACGATTGACTTACGTTTGTGAGTGAGTATTTTTAGATATTTATCTTATTTTTTAATTATCTAAATCCAAATGATTTTCAGTTATATCTTGCCACGCCCTAAGTTACTAACCACACAGTTATTTACAGAAATTAAAAAGCGGAAATAAAGGTCCTACGCTATTACATTAGGGAGAGGGGTACATTAGTCCTTTAAAGGGGAATTGTAGAAAATAAAAATGCCGAAAATTAAACCTAATGAACTATTACATAGGAAGAACAATTACATAATCGAAAATAAAATCGAAAATATAAATTATTAATTCTATAAGAAAATAACTAAATAAAATCTTAAGAAAAATAATTAATCGTTTTTAGAAAATCAGGGTTCATTTAGAAAACTAGGGTTTTTTAGAAAAAATCAAGATTTTAAGAAAATTAGTGTTTTTAAGAAAATTAGGGTTTATTTAGAAAACTCTTAACCTAATTACTAATTAATTTACAAATTAATAAAAAAATTAATTTACATAAGAAAACTATTGTTATTTAAAAAAAAGGTTAAGAATTTGTTAGTGAATTTATTAAAATAAAAGGAGGTTAGAGAGTTAATTAATTAGTTAATTAGTTAGTAAGATAATTAGTTAATATAATATAATAATATAATAATTAAATCATAAAAATAAAGGAAAAAGAAAAGAAAAACACTCAAAAAGAATATGGTGGTGGCTGGGAATCGAACCCACCACCCTTACCATATATTGCAGACCTTTTGCTAACAAGCCAGACGCGCGTCTGTGCTATGTAACTGGCAAAAACAGATTATAAAATAAGTCCAAAATTCAAATTCCAAGTTCGCGCGCTGAGTCTCCTTCTTTTACCTTCAGACCTATGAAATTTCCTGCGAAATTTCTTGGGGGTTTTGCTGCGAATTTATTTCGTAGGAGACCTGCAAAAAATCAAGAACCTGCGAAAAGAGTGAAATTTGTCCAAATTGATTATGTCAAAGGTTTACCCAGGTCTCACACAGTCCAAATATATCATTCAATATTATTTATATAGCCTAAATCGCAAAGCGCTAAAAGGGACCTTGAAACCCTAACTATGGTGAGATGCGATTATGACCATGGAACTCAAAACAAATTATCCAGAAAGCTTATATACTTCAAAACAAACATAAATTGGTGGTTAGATTTAAGTTATAACAGCTAAATGTATGAAAAATAAAAGCATGAAATATGAAGACAATATTGGTTCGGTTAGAGCATTCTATCATGATTGTGATGGTAATGGTGATGGAGATAGCCTGTGGACACCCCAAGGAATGATTTACCACCTTCAAATTGGGTTGAAAGGGCCTAAGTGATTGAAACCGAATTTCAATTTTTGTGTGTAATTTTGAAACTTGGATATCATGGATTGTGATTGTTTGGAGTTGAAGAAATCTCATCACCATAATTGTTCAAAAATCAAATATCCTCCTTCTATATTTATCTTGCACGAATTTGGATGATTAAAATCATCTTAAATATCATATATTTGATCCCAAAATAAGTTATGAGATCAATTATTTGATTTTCATATTTTATTTCTATTAAAATTGATTTTTAATAATTAAAATCCAAAATAAGATAAAATAAATTATAAAAATCAGAATGAATGGTCATTGGGTCGTGCATGACTTCATCTTCAAGTTTGGGTTGCAATTTTATGGGCCCATTTGGAAAGAATTGAAGTTATGGTCTTTTTTGCTTCATACACCCCTTAAAAATCATCCAACTTTGACAATGCATAACTTCCTCAATTTTGATGCTATTAAGGTGTTCTATGACGTTTTGGAAAGCTTATAGTGTCCTATAACCACCCCTTTTGGTCCCATGTCCATATAATTTTACTATTTTTAAATTCTGTGCTTTGGAAAAAGTTGAGTTTTTGTTGACTTTCAAAAGGACCTATAATGTTTTAGCTCATACCTTCCAAATGAAGTATTTTTAGGCTTTTCTTGTGAGACACAAAGTTGTAGAGAATTAAATTTCCTTCAATATAAGGTTTGAATGGGAAATTTTTGATGAAGTATGTGAAAATTATGGCTGGTCAAAGTTAAGTTGACTTTTCATACGAAAACCCTAATTTAGAAACTTCTTGATTCTTGATGATATTAGGTTTCCTTGATGAATCATGATCAACCCTTGATCAAATGATGAATTTCACCTCATAATATTTATGTTGACCAAAAATCTTGAAGTTTGACTTTGACTTGACCACAATTGACCTTAGTTGACTTTTTGACCAAATTTACTGATTTTCAAGTATCTGAGCATCTGATTGACCAAACTTGTTGGGAAAGCTTTGAAACTTGACATGATGATTCTTTAAGGTATATGGGATGTTATGAAGTTCACTTGAGACCTTGGAAGTCCATTTTTCTTGGATAAATCCAAAACTCTAGTTCTAGATCCATTGTTCATGAGGAGGCTTTGTCTGATGAAATCTTCAATCCTTTTGACCAATTGTGAATCTTGTGACCATTGAGTGACCTAATGAAACACATAATCTTGAATGTAGGAGGGCAAATTTTGGGGTACAACAGTTTCGCCTGTTCAATTTTCTGAAACATGAGGAGTCAGATTGACATGTACGCCATTCGTGACTTGAAGGTTGAAGGGGATTGAAACTAAAGCCCAAAAATTTGCACTTGCCGGTGCGCAAAATAATGCTTTTGGTTGGTTGTATTATTTGAATGGGCTTAAAGATGCCATTCAGAATAAAAATGTTCTTCAAATATACTTGTTGGAGGATCAAGCAATCCAAAATGTAGATTGATGCAATCTTGGAGGATGTAGTAGCCTAAGAGGTTGTTTGGTGTGGTCCTGGAGGATAGAGCAGTCCAAGATGTTGTTATGTGTAATAATGAAGGATAAAGCAGTCCAAGATATTATCCTGGAGGTTTGTAGAAGCCCGAGATATTGTTTGAGATAGCCCTTGGGGGGATATAGCAGCCCAAGATGGATATAGATGTAATCTCAAGAGATGTAGCAGCCTAAGATATTGGTTTTGGTGGCCCTGAGGGATATAGCATCCCAAGACGTTGCTGGATGTAATCTTGAAGGATGTAGCAGCCCAAGATATTGGTATATGTATTCCTGGAGGATAGAGCAGTCCAAGATATTGTTTGAAGTAACCCTTGGAGGGATATAGTAGCCCAAGAATAAGTTGTTGATGACGTTTGTCTGCTGGGGAATTAACCTGAAAAACAAGGTTAGTTATATGCAATGTCACGATGTATATAGCACTTTGCAAAATGATATTCTTATGAGAATGTTGTATGTGTATGATATGATGTAAATGATGTATGTATGAATTATGTAGTTGAAGCGCATGAGTAGCTTCGTAGAACAACTGTTGGCTGGGGAATATAAATCCCGATTCATTGCTGAGGAATATGAAGACTTCGTTCCCGTCTCATTTTGGAATATCGTACTTAGAACCTCCCGTTTTTTTTCGTCGTAATTCTTATTGAAGGATTAAATTCCTGAATATCCTGACTGAGGATAAAAGAGATGGACATCCCCCTGGGAGACTTATCCAGCCAAGTATCAATTCTTCGGAGGATATATTATATTTTATAAGAAACTTCTTGAAGACTTCGTAGAATTGGAAGTACAAGATACTACTTGAAGTATTCTGTAAGAATATCCGTAAAGAATACTCTTGTGGGGATGAACTGGCGAAGATTCTTTGGATTCCTACCTCCGATCGTCCTTAGTAAATATTATTATTGTATTTTATGCATTTTTGGTAAACATCAATCATATTCAAAAGCATATATACATTCTAACATAGTCAACGAACATTTTCTCTTAAGTAAAAGGGGAAAAGTAAACCTGAATTCAAAAATAGGAATTTATTTATTTAGAAAGTGGCCTATAAACAGGCGAGTTTGAACACGGAGATGGAAATCCTAGTAAGAGGAATTCGTCGAAGAAATTTTTAAAAGAGTACAAAAAACAAGGAAAAATAGCTATGTGTAAATGATACTATTGAGTTTCAACTCTGCTATTGTCATTATCTTCAAGTGTCTCATCCCTTATTGTTGGAATAGAAACGATTGGATTGACTTGTACCTGTTTGAACTTAATATAGGTAGTACAACTAGTTGAGGTTACATGGGTGATCTAACGAGACACAGTCATACGCTTTAATCCCTAAATTTTTCCCGAACCATTTTGGTTCGCCAGGATGCCCTTATTTTTGCCTAGGCCAGTCAACCTAGAAGGTCTCTTTTTATGCGTAGTATTTTTTGACTATGTCTGCGTTTACAGGTTGCGGGTAATCTTTACCATCCATAGTAGTAAGCATCATGGCACCTCCAGAAAATACCCTCTTGACTACAAATGGCCATTCATATGTGGGAGTCCATTTTCCCATAGGATCACCCTGTGGTAATATGATACGTTTGATTACCAAGTCTCCAACCTGATATACTTGTTGTTTGACCTTCTTATTAAAGGCTTTCATCATACACTTCTGATACATCTGACCATGACAAACAGCTGCAAGTCTCTTTTCATCAATCAAGTTTATCTGGTCAAGTTGAGTCTGAATCCATTTATCTTCATCTAAGTCTGCGTCCTTCATAATTCTCAAAGAAGGAATCTGGACTTCAATGGGTAAAACTACTTCCATACCATATACAAGAGAGAATGGGGTTGCCCTAGTTGAAGTACGTATTGTGGTACGATAACCATGAAGATCAAATGGTAACATCTCATGCCAATCTGTATACGTAATTGTCATCTTATGCAAGATCTTCTTAATATTCTTATTGGCGGCTTCCACTGCGCCATTCATCTTTGGTTGATATGGAGAAGAACTACGATGCTTAATCTTGAACTGCGTGCAGAGGTCAGTAATCATAGTATTGTTCAGATTAGTACCATTGTCTGTGATAATCCATTCAGGGATGCCATACCTACATATAAGATTATGTTTGATGAACCGAGCCATAACATTCTTGATAACAGAAGCAAATGAGGCCGCCTCTACCCACTTCGTAAAGTAATCAATAGCAACAAGAATGAAACGATGTCCATTAGAAGCGGTAGGCTTGATCTCACCAATCATATCAATGCCCCACATGGAAAAAGGCCAAGGATCACTCAGAACATTCAATGGAACTGGAGGTATATGTACTTTGTCAGCATAGATCTGGCACTTATGACAAGTCTTGGAGTGCTGATAGCAATCAGCTTCCATGGTAGACCAATAGTAACCTGCTCTCAAAATATTCTTAGCCATTGTATGCCCACTGGAATAAGTACCAAAGATCCCATCATGCATGTCTTCCATAATCTCCATTGCTTCCTTCTTGTCCACACAATGAAGCAAAGTCGAATCGTGATTGCGCTTGTACAAAATTCCATTACTCAGGAAAAGCTTGGCAGAAAATCTCCTCAGAAACTTCTTGTCATTGATAGATGCCCCTTCAGGATATTCCTGATCTTCGAGATATCATTTTACTTCATGGAACCAAGGCTTTTCTTCCACACCTTCAGTATCAACCTCATAACAGTATGCTGGTTCATCTAACCAATCAATAGTAATTCTTGGTGCTTCATCATCCCAACTAATTTAAAACGTAGATGACATAGTGGCAAAAGCATCTGCCAAATGATTCTCTTCCCGTGGTATATGTCCAAAAGTAATCTCTTTAAAGTATGGAATTAAAGACAACACATGCTCTCTATAAGGAATGAGATTTGGATGTTTCATGTCCCATTCACCTTTAACCTGACTAACTACTAAAGTTGAATCTCCATACACATTCAAAAATTGAATCTTCATCTCAATGGCAGCCTTGATACTCATAATACATGCTTCATACTCAGCCATATTGTTGGTACAATCAAAGCAAAGTCTAGTAGTAAATGGTGTATAACAACCCTCTGGAGAGATAATAACAACACCAACACCATTACCAAGTGCATTAGAAGCTCCATCAAAAACCATAGTCCATCGGGATCCCTATTCAGTTCCTTCATATTGTCTAGGTTCTTTAACAACAAGCATAATATCTTCATCTGGAAACTCAAAATTCATAGACTGATAGTCATCCACTACTTGATGAGCCAAATGATTTTCTACCACACTTCCTTTAATTGCTTTCTGAGTAGTATACTGTATATCATATTCCGTTAAAATCATTTTCCATCTCGCTATTCGTCCGGAGAGAGAAGGTTTCTCAAATATGTACTTAATATGATCCATTTTTGAAATCAATAAGGTGGTATGAGTCAACATATATTGTCTTAGTCAGCGAGCAGCCCAAGCCAAAGCGCAACAAGTTTTCTCGAACAGTGAGTATCTTGTTTCACAGTCGATAAACTTTTTTCTAAGGTAGTACATTGCTTGCTCTTTTCGACCAGACTCGTCATGCTGCCCCAACACACACCCTATTGAGTTGTCTAATACTGTCAGGTATAAAATCAAGGGTCTTCCTTCAATTGGTCGCATCAATATTGGAGGTTCCTGGAGGTACTTCTTGATCTCATCAAAAGCTACCTGGCATTCATCGTTCCATTCCATTACTTGATCTTTTTTCAACAACTTGAAGATTGGCTCACAAGTAGCGGTTAATTGGAAAATAAATCTTGCAATGTATTTCAGTCATCCCAAGAAACCTCTGACTTCTTTCTTAGTACGGGGAGTAGACATTTCTTGTATAGCTTTTACCTTTACAGGGTCAACCTCAATACCTTTACCACTGACAACGAAACCCAAAAATTTACCAGATCTTACTCTAAAGGTACATTTGTTTGGATTCAATCTTAAATTGTACTTCTTCAATCTCTCAAACAACTTGTGCAGATGATCAAGATGTTCTTCTTCAGTCTGAGATCTAGCTATCATATCATCAACATATATCTCTATCTCATGGTGAATCATATCATGGAGCAAAGCCACCATAGCACGTTGATATGTTGCTCCAGCATTCTTCAAACCAAATGGCATTACTTTGTAACAAAAGGTGCCCCACTGTGTAACAAACGTAGTCTTCTCCATATCTTCAAGTGCCATCTTAATCTGATTGTAACTAGAGAAACCATTCATAAAAGAGAATACCTTATGTTGAGCAGTGTTGTCTACCAAAACATCAATATGTGGAAGTGGAAAATCATCTTTAGGGCTGGCTTTGTTTATATCCCTATAATCTACACACATGCGTACTTTACCATCTTTCTTAGGCACCGGTACCACATTTGTAACCCACTGAGGATAGGAAGTAACAGTTAGGAACCCTATATTAAACTATTTCATTACTTATGCTTTAATCTTTTCTGACATTTCAGGATGCATACGAAGAAATTTCTGCTTTGTTGGACAACAACCTCCCTTCATTAGCAGACGGTGAACCACAATATCAATATCAAGTCCTGGAATATCCTTATAATACCAAGCAAAGAACTCCACATAGTCATGTAACATCTGAATCAATCTATTCTAACATTTTCTTCTAATTGAGCTCCTATCTTGACCTCTTTCATGTCTTTTTCAGTTCCCAGATTCACAACTTCAATTGGTTCTTCATATGGCTGTATAACTTTCTCTTCTTGTTGTGACAACCTAGCAAGCTCTACAGGCACTTCACAATCTTCCTCCTTTCCATCCTCATCTTGATAGATCGTATTCTCGAAGTTATAATTGGCAATAGCAGAATTGTTATCAACAAAATCCAGAGTGGATGAGGATATGCATTTTAGTGACGGGGGTGTGTGTAAGAACACATAGCTTTTGATAAAGGAAAAATTAAAAGAAATATATGCAAATGAAATGACATCCTTAACAAGCATACCATTATGCCCCGGGTAAGGCACAAGGCTTAAAAGTTTATTTGTTCGAAATTACAAACTTAAAAATAAGAAACACAGTAATAGTATTTACTCCTGACTAAAGGAGATGGAAATAACGTCTTCAGCCTTCCAATTATTGATCCCACTACCAATGGTAAGAAAGATCCAGCTATCCAAGTTGTAGTCCTCATCAGAATCCTCCACAACATTGACTTGATTCCTCTGAACTCCTTTGCTGGTGATACAAATAGCACGAGCACGACGAACAGCCTTTTGAGATTCTACAGTAAAACCCAAACCAAACTTGTCAGACTTGTAAGGAATGTCAGGAAGCTGAACCCAAATAGTACAACCACCTTCTTCAACTACAACTTTTGCATCCTTCAGAGAAGCCATTGTAGGAGGTACTCTAGTAACAGTAGGAACTGGTTTAGCAGCAGGGATGGATTCATCAGCAGGAACAACTTCAAATGTTTGGCAGGGAGTTTCAATAAATTCACCCTCCATCTCAACATACTTGAAATTGTTTACATGACTGGCCATATACTCTTCCTCACCATAAACAGTGACAATCTTGCTCTTCACTAGATATTTCAATTTTTGGTGTAAAGTGGTAGTCATAGCACCTGCCCCATGTATCCAGGGATACCTAAGAAAACAAGAATAGGAAGGACGAATATCCATCACATAGAATGTAGAATCAAAGACTTGAGAACCCACTTTGATTGGGAGATCAAATTCTCTATGCACCATTCTTCTTGATCCATCAAAGGCTTTCACCACCACGTTACTGGGTCTTAGCACAATATCTTCAAAGTTGAGTTTGTCCAGAACATCCTTTGGTAACACATTCAAAGAGGAACCATTATCCACCAAAACATGAGACAGAGTTGTGCCCCTACACTCAATGGAGACGTGCAGAGCTCTATTATGGTTTCTTTTGGCAGGATTTAGATCAGGGTCAGAAAAGCCCAAACTATTATCAATAGTCAGGTTGGCAACACAATTCTCAAACTGGCCCACAGAGATTTCATGTGGTACATGAGCAGCCTTCGGGAACTTAACTAAAGCCTTGGCATGTGCTTCAAAACATAGCAATAAAGACAACATATAAATCTTAGAGGGAGTATGCCCCAACTGTTCAATAACATTATAATCACTCTTGCGGATGACCTTCAATACTTCATCCATCTGCTTAGAGAGGTCTTCAGTAACTGGTATTTCAGCCTGAACAGGCTCAATCAATGGTCCTTTGCCCCAAGCTTCAGTACTTGGCCCAGGGTTGGAGGTATGAACTAGAGCAGCAGCGGTCTTTGAAGTGTCTTCTAGAGAGAAAATTCTTCCACTCCTAGTAACCTTACTAGTCCCAACAATATTGTCGACTTCAAGATTAGTATCTGCAACAGGTATATTGGTTAAAGGATTTTGCTTGATACCATGGATATAAACATCAGAACCATAATTCCAAGAGATAGCCTAGTCAGAAGAATATGGAATTGGACCAGGAGTAGTAATAATCAGGGGAGCCACCTTTGGCTCAGCAGTAATCTTCACAGGACCTTTAGTGGTAATCGTTACAGGACCCTTAGAAGTGATCTTCATAAGGAGTACCAGTAATCAAATACACATCTTCAAGCATCAGATCTTGGGATAGGCCTTCACATAAGTTCTCTACATAAGGGGTCTTCTCAAACAATATGGTACGGTTGTCCATTAAACGCTGAATACCTTATTTCAGCTTCCAACATTCATTATGTTAAGAGGCACAATAAAAACAGTCTTCATTGCAACCCGGAAATAAACCGACTTACTACAGCTTTTTCTTAATGATGGATAGAGGAGTACTCAAATCAGTCACCGTAGAAACATAAGAAACATCATCAACAACATTAACAGTCTTCTCATGCTTGGGCATAGGTGCGGTAATCACATTAGGATTTTCAGGAGGATCAAACTCAATTTCTCCAGCATCAATCATATCCTGGATCTTATTCTTCAACGCCCAACAGTTATTAGTATCATGGCCTGGGTAGTTGGAGTGATATGCACATCTTGCATTGGGACTGAAACGAGAAGAGGTAGTATTGAGGTTCTGAGGAGGATCCCTTAAAGTAATCAATTCTCCCTTCAACATATGCTACAGGTCCTGAACCAATGACATATTGATCTTTGTAAATTGCCTCCTAGGCTTAGGCTGATTATTCTGTTGCTGATCTTGTGATGTAGGTGCAGGATTAGAGATGAGGAATGCTCCCACAGATTGATTATTCCTGTTACGACCCTGTTGGTCATATACAAAATTAGACTCTTTCTTCCCATTAGAAGGCTTCTTGGTAGTACTTGAAGAGGTAACCACTTGTATCTTACCACTTCTTATTCCACTATCCACATGTTCTCCAGTCATTAACATCTTAGTGAAACCAGATGATGAACTTCCAATGAGATGACTATAAAAAGGACCAGTCAATGTACTCATAAACATATCAACCAATTCCCTGTCAGTCAAAGGAGGTTGAACTCTGCTTGCAAGATCTCTCCATTTCTGGGCATACTCCTTGAAACTTTCTTTAGAACCCATAGACATGCTTTGAAGTTGCATGCGAGTTGGTGCTAAATCAGAGTTATATTGATATTGTCTATAGAAGGCCTCAGCAAGATCATTCCTAGTACGAATATTGATACTTTCTAGTTGATAGTACCATTCCAATTGAGCCCCTGATAAACTCTCTTGAAAGAAATGAATCCACAACTTCCTGTCAGCAGTATGTGGCTGGATTCTCCGGACATAAGACCTCAGATGCAGCTTAGGATATGACACACCATCATACACCACAAAACTAGGAACTTTGAAACCAACAGGAATGACAACTCCAAAAATCAAACTCAGATCTTCAAAATCCAACCCAGGAGTCTTATGTAATTCCATAACATTCACACGATCTTCTAGCAACTTATACTTCTCATCACCATTTGAATCAAGATAAAAATTCTCCTCATAATCAGAATTCACAACAGTACCGGGTGGACTTCCTTCCTCTTCTATGGAATCCTTATCTCCAGGGTTTTCAACTTCATCATCTGTCTTGATTGGAGCTCTGAATCTTCTTCCCAAACTGATGAAGCTAATTGGTTTCTTGGTCTTCTTCTTCTTCTTGGTCAGGAGTGCTTTCAGCTCTTCTTGTCCATGGGACAAGTTCAGGATCATCTCTTGAAATTGGGCATTCAGAGCCTGAAGGTCTTTGACAGATTGTTCTAGAGCCATTTCTGTTGAAATAAACAACGAGAAGATGAGAAACCTGTTGTGAAAACCTGTCATGTAATGATATGATATTTAGATTCATATGCAATGTTTTCAAGGACCGCGTGATTTAAATTTGTTAAAACAAACAAAAACAAAACTTTTATTAGTAGGTTTGAAATAATATTGCCCCTTTGGCTTACAAATAGAAACAAACAAATTTTTTTTAAAGAAAATAAAACATCTAAGAATTAAGTCTCCCATGGACGCTTCCTCTTGGTGTTGAGATATGTGTTAAGATTCTGCTCCTCGTGAAGTTGCTTTGTTAGCTCCGACACTCTTTCTTGACTAATCCTGGATTGAGCTTCAAAGATATCTCTTTGCTCCTTCAATTGGATCTAGGACTTTTGCAGTTCTTCTAAATCGGTGGGCATATCTGGATGATGGATGGTATGAGGAACATCTTCTTCAGCAACAGGCTCCATAGTAACCGGCAGAACAGCAGGATATGGCATCATAAGAGTCTGCGCCCGAGACCGCACCCATCTGAGTTAAGGTTCCATATGAATAAAGTACTTTGGTTCCAGAGTCATACTATCAACCTTGTTCACTTTACTCCAAGCTCGTATGAATCTTTGACGGTAACCTTGAATATCGTTGTCGTAAACAAACACAATACCCTGAATAAGCATGTCATGAGGACAGTTACTCCGAGCATAACCAGACTGACGTAGAGCTAAAGATGGATTGTAAGTAATGCCCACTCTTATGCCAAGGAGTGGCACATTAGGGAACTCCCCACAACGGTCAATGATAGCGACATTTTCCATAGATCGGGAACACCAGTGAATATCTGAATGAGAGAGTGACATCATCTTTTTAGACCATCTCAAACCTTGTTCATTCTTCATCAAGAATCGAGGAAGGTGAGAAATAAACCACCTAGATAGTAGAGGTATGCAACACATCAAAGTTCCTCGCGCCTCCGTAGTACGAGTGTGAAGAGAGTGTAAGATATCTCCAAGTAATGTAGGCACTGGATTGTGAGTCAGAAATATGTTGATGGCGTGTACATCTATGAACTGGTCAGGATTAGGGAATAGCACCAAACCATAAATCAACAAGGCCAAGACTTCCTCAAAAGCATCGTAACTCATAGCATCCAAGAACACCTGATCTTTCTTTATCAATACTCTGGCAAGAATACCCTTAACTCCACTTTTTTCTAGGACAATGTCTGATTTCTTCAAATGTAGGGATGCAGCAATGACTTCAGGTTTTAGCTCCTTCTCTAATCCTGTGAAGGGTTTCTGATCAAGGATAGGTACCCCAAGTAACTTGGAGAATTCTTCCATTGTAGGCACCAGCTGATAATCGGGAAATGTGAAACAATGATGTTTAGGATCAAAAAACTAGAATAAGACACTAATCATATCTTCATCAAACCTTGAGGTAACCAAGTCAAGTAGATAACCATTGAAGTCGACACCCTCTTTCTGAGTAAACCCCTTTACAACCAACCTTACCTTATATCTCTTCGACGCCACTCCTTCAATTCCTTCCTTAACTTTGAAAATCCATTTACGGCTGACTAACCTGGCTCCAACAGGTTTCTTGATCAGTTCCCATGTGTTGTTATCATGAAGAGACTTCATCTCATCATCCATAGACTTTATCCATTTAGTATTATTTCGATTCCTCACAACTTCCTTATAGTCTCTAGGTTCTTCGTCCAGAACCTCACTTGCAGAGATTAAGGCATAAGCTATAAAGTCTGCATACCCAATTCTTTGAGGTGGTTTAATGACTCTTCTCGACCTGTCTCTTGCCAGCAGGTAGTCATTATCAGTCTCCATATCTTCGACAACAACTTCAACATCTTCTTCGACTCCATCTAGGTCATATAATTCAACATCACTATGCTCCATCTCAACAGGAATTTCTCCATGTTCCAGCTCTTTAACAACATCATCAGTTTTCTTGAAATCCATCTCAGCTTCATTGAAAACTACATCTCTACTAGTGATACACCTCCTGTGACTTCGCTCTAGGCACCATAGCCTATAAGCTTTGACTCCTTCAGAGTATCCCATGAACATGCATTTCAGAGCTTTAGGTTCAACTTTTTCTTGCCTAATGTGAGCATAGGCTACACATCCAAATACTCTTAGTTTGTCGAGATTTGGTGGATGTCCCTACCAAACCTCTTTAGGTGTCTTCATATCTAACGCAATCGAAGGAAATCTGTTTATCAGATATGTTGTTGTTGAAACAGCCTTAACCCAAAACACCTTCTTCAATCCACCCCTAACCAACATTCATATAACCCTTTCGAGGATTGTTCAATTGATTCTCTCATCTAGACCATTTTACTGAGGAGTACCTACTACAGTCTTATGCCTTGCAATCCTAAACTCTACATAATAACGGTCGAAAGCTTCATTGTAGAATTCAAGGCCATTACCAAGTCTCAACCTCTTAACCTTTCTGCCAGTTTGAGTTTCGACCAGAAGCTTCCAAGTCTTGAAATTCTCAAAAGTTTCATCCTTCATCTTCTGAATGAATAACCATAACTTTCTGGAGTAATCATCAACTATGGATAGAAAATACCTTGCACCTAAATGCGAAGGATTCCTTGCAGGCCCCGAAAGATCAGCATGGATGTAATCAAGGGATCCATATGTTCTTTGATTACCTTTGTTAAACTTCACCCTACAGGATTTACCGAATACACAAGGTTCAAAAAACTCCAACTTCTCAACTTTATCACCACCTAGCGGGTTATGTTTCCCCAGTTCGACCAGGCCTCTCTCGCTTACATGGCCCAATCTCATGTGTCATAAATTTTTCTTCGACAATAGGTTCGTGGATGTAACATTTATCGAACCACTTACAACTTCAGCCTCAAGAGTATACAAGCCTTGTTTCTTCACGCCTCTCAAGACTTCCTTCGATCCCTTCATGACTCTTAGAATACTTTTCTATCCTTTAAAAACAAATCCCTTCTTGTTGAATTCACCAAGAGAAATCAAATTTCTCTTCAAGTCAGGTATATACCTAACTTCAGTCAATAACCATATTGACTCATCATGGAGTTTGAATCTTACAGATCCAATACCAACAATTTTGCAAGCTTTGTTGTTTCCATGCAGCATCGATCCACCATCTTGATAACATAGCTCCTCGAACAAACCTTTGTTTGGAGTCATGTGCCAAGTGCAACCTGGATCCATAATCCACTCTTTTCTTGAGTCACCGTTTGAAACCACAGGAGCATCAGAAGATTCAAAATCATCTTGAAAAATGGTCGCGTTGCCATTATCCTTACCTCCATGATCTTTCAGGAGTTCAGGGAACACCTTTCGAATGTGACCCTCCTTCTTACAATGATATCATCGAACACCAGATGCTTCACCACTATAAGACTCCTATTGACTTTTTCCCTTATTCTTGTCGAACATACCAGTCTTTCGCAAGAATACCACCTTAACGGCCATACCTTCACCAAACTTCGAAGGTTTATTCTCCTTTTGTTTGTTCAAGTCCTTAAAGTACAAGGGAAGATTGAACATATTCAAAGGTCAGGGACTCTCTTCCATACTAGAGGGTTTCTTTTAAGTGAGCATGTGTTCTGGGAAAATCGCATAACAACAACACTTGATCTTCATCATCGATCTTCACATCAATATTTTCAAGATCAAGAATTAACTTGTTGAACATATCCAACTACTCAGCCAACACTTTGTATTCACTCATCTTGAATGAATACAAGGCTTGCTTTAGGTAGAGTTGATTCACGAACGATTTGGTCAAGTATAAACCTCCGAGTTTCAACCATAATCCTGACGCCGTCGTCACCTTTGATGTATGTCGAAGAACCTTATCACCAAGGATCAACAATATTAAGTTGTGTGCTTTCTCATTCATGGTCGTCTCTCCCTTTAACGCTTCCAAACAACCCTGCTGAACAAGTAGGGCTTTCATCTTCAAGCACCACAGACCGAAATCGTTCACTCCGGTGAAATTTTCAATCTCATACTTTGTTGAATGCATCTTATCCATGCTCACCACACAAATTTATTTTGAATTAGATACCATAGAAACAAAGTATAATTGGTTCCTTGATCAGTTAGGAAACCCACAAGGGTTAGGGTTTAAGGTAACCAAAGATAACAACAAGGATTGGTTATAAACTAATATTTTTTCCTTTCTCTTGAAACAAGATTACAAGTATACAAGAATAACAAATAACCTCTCTCACTTTTGAATTAGGATTTTATCTTCCTATTTTCCCTTATACAAAATATGAGAGACTGGTATGCTATTTATAAGAAAACTAACACACTAACCTAATGGGCTTTTTAAAAATTACCCATTACAATCTAACTTAGGGTAAAATCTAACTTAAACAATTGGATACATAACATAAGGCCCAATTAAACAACAACATGTGAGTGGACTTCGACGACCTGCTTACCCTATAACTCGTTCCAATATCTCATAATATGTTTTGGATACTATTGGCTTTCAAAACATATTTCCTAGTTACTGGGCGAGCGAGAGCAAAATCTTGGGATTAGGGAATGTGACTATAGTTAATACTGCGAGAGCATGAGGCGAGTCTTTTAGTCAGTTTATTCTACAGAACTAAGTTATAATCGTAATTAGTAACCAAATTTTGCATAGTCCTTTAAGAACGCGGAATTTCTTCTTTAAGTCTCTTTATTATCTTATTTTCTTTGTTTTATTTTCTTTGTTTTATTCTAAGTTCTAGTTTTAGTTTCTTTATTATCTTTTTTTCTTTGTTTTATTCTAAGTTTTAGTTTTAGTTTCTTCTTAACCAAATACACTTCGTCTTAGCTTTAAAAAGTAACGATACAGTACAATAGGTTGACATTGGTCTCTATGGGATAAATATCTTTTATTACTACACGAAAGACTGTGCACTTGCAGTTAGTAACCGTTAGACTCATAAATTCACGATCAAGTTTTTGGCGTAGTTATCGGGGACCAAAAGTCAATATTGTAATTCTGTTGTTGCACCATATAGACTAAGGCATTTACTTTTTTCTCTCTATAACCATGTATCTCCAAAACTTCTTCTATGATGACAACTCCCAGTATTTTGAGGATCACACTCAAAGTCTCCCTATGATTACTAACCCCAATATTTTGAGGAACCACAAGACGCCCATAATTCCAACCTAGAAATATTAATGAAGGATCTCAATGCGACACTGACTCATACCTAATATCTCTCGGAACCACACTCGAATCCCCTCCATGATCACCATTCCCAACACTTTGAGGAACAATAATAATTCGTTAATTCCAACCTTGAAACATTATTGGAAGATTTCATTGAAACAACAACTAATGCTAGGCTAGAATCGATGATGGAGCACTTTGTGGAGGCACAAACTCTTCTGAATGAAGAGCTTAGAAGACAATATCTTGATACTCATGAAACTCTTAGGTAGATAAATACAATGGTCGAGTCCCTCGTGACTCACACTGAGGCATTGGAGACCCAAATCTTGATACTTGCACTGACACCTATATGACCTTCCCCTGGGAAGATTGCGTATGTTATAACAACTAGTAGGGAAAATTAACTCGAAACTCCTAAGGAGAGTGATTACAAGGATAACGAGAGTTCTGGTGAGGAAAATCCACCGACATCATCTGAATGGGAGGCTTCCGTAAAGGTAGAGGAAAAGACACTATCGATACTCTTCCATATACCCCACCATATCCTTTCTCGTATAAGTTCGCAGACTCCAAACCCAAAACGTATGCGGAGGCATTGGAAAATATCCACAGCAAAGCACCTTTGTCTGAGGTCTTGCAGAAAAAGAGAAAACCATATGACCTTGAAATTAGGGAAATTATTAATCTTAAGCGGGTAAGGTTAACTTTTGAGGTGTTGGATGAAATAACTAAGCCTAAACTTGAAAACCTAATAGTTAGCATAGATCCAGAACTACCACCACAAGTTCAAAAGAGTAAACCGCCCCACAGAAGGAAGAAAAGAAAGTGTGAGGAATATGTGAAATGGATTGATAAATGGCCATGGAAACTGAAGAATTAACACTCCTAATCGTCTAGATATCGACGTTAAACAAAACACTACGTGGGTGGCAACCCACCAGCTTTTATTTTAATGTTTTTCTTTTATTGTTTTTATCTGCAAAAAATAAAGAAATGTATCGCTTGCCACATTTCAGCTACATTTAGGCGAAAGAACTCTAAATGACAATCCCTTAAAACGAGTTGGTGCCCACAGACATTCCTACGAATGTCACTACTGGCGGTGACACCAATGATGAGTATGATAGGACATGGCATGTCTATCCCATTCGTAATTCATCTCCTCCTTGTTGTCTTTTCGCACTTTCTAGTTCCACATGCACACACCGCACTGTATTTCTAAAAAATTTTGTATGGACTTCCTTCGGAAACAGGAAGTAGGACAAGCGGCTTCTTGAAAATTGAAGTTTTCGCAAATCCAAAAATCTCGTAGTACAAGACGTCGGAGTATAAGTGGTCAGCAAAGACAGGGATGCCTATGGAAGAGTCAAAGTAAATTTGGCCATGGTGGCACACACTGGCTGTCATACAGGTTCTATTTTTTTACCACCTTTTATCAAAACATTGGAGATAATTTTTGGTTTAAGTTTGGGGGAGGAACTCTACCGCTTTCATTTTAACACTTTTTAGTTAGATTTAGTTATATTTATTACTTTCTAGCATAATTTTAAAATTTTGCATGTGCTATCAAGTTTTTATATGCAATTTTGTGTTTATCAATTTCCCACTCCGTTGATCCCCACCAAATATTATGAAAATTTTTATGTTAAAAACAATGTTTCTTTTGAAAATATTAGGTTACATACAAAATTGAGGTTAGATTGTGAGACCTGGGAAAATTCCGCAAGATTGGTATCGTCTTAACACCGTGAGCCTCCCAATTATGGAAATCAATTTGAGTACTTATTATGTCATAGCCTTAAGTTCTCACCCATTTAGTAGTCCCTAATTAGTTTATTTAGCAGTCAACACCATCCTAAGCACACACTAAGTAGGAAGCTGATGCAAATAAGTGTATGATCTCATGGTTAAAAGGTCAATCAAGAAAAGAAAAAAAATTAAAAAAATGATTGATTGAAAAGAAGTGCTCATTCTAAGTCAGGTGATCCTCACCCGATCCGTAGCCCAACGGTGCAAACTTCTTTACTAAAATGTGAAAGGATAACAGGCTTAATATGATTACGCCAGAATGAAAAAATGATTAGTGACTTAAACTTAGGTATAATGACATGATTCATATTGGTTTCTATAGGAGGGAGGTTGATGACCGCAAAAGAAAAATTGTGTTGTTACGATATCCTTAGAGTGTGAGAAAGTACCTATCGACACAAACTTAACCAAAGTAGAGTTGGTGGCCTGGGACGAATATCCATATGTACTATTTTCCTTACGAGTCATCGTTTGCTTGAGGACAAGCAAAGGTTTAAGTGCAGGGGATTTTGATAACACGAAAATGTATCGTATTACTAGATCTGATTCATGTGGATTTTAGTTTCGTTTTATTTATTTTCCTTGATTTATGTTTTATTATGTCGACATTTATTATGATTTCTGGTAATTTGGATTAAATCAGATTAATTTATAAAAGAAGGAAAGAAGGAAGAAAGAAGAAGAAAAGAGGAAGAAAAGAAGAGAAATAGAAGAAAGTATGAAATTCTACAGATAAGGTGTGTGATGCCCATCCCACATCTGTGGCGACCGTCACATCCTAAGTAGTCAAGACGACCATTAGACCACCTAGAATGATCATCATGAGCATTTTGAAAGAATTTAATTGCGTGGATTACTCAGTCAATCAAAAGCTATTTCCTTCCTTTTTCTCTCCCTCAACTCAGTCTTCAAAACCAACTAAGGCACTCCATGGATTTCTCAACCCAAGCAAAATTATTTCCTAAATTTTCTCCTTCAACAGTCATACTCAAGACCTATAAATAGGAACCAAGTGAACTTGAACAGTGGACCTTCTTTTGATTATTAGTCTTAGTTTTTAGCAGTTTCATTTTACCATGTAAAAGTGGTAGTTTCTCACATTGAGGAACTACCACACCATTAGCTTTAGGATTCTATTTATATCCATTTTATTTTTTCGTAAATAATCAAGAATTCTTGATTTCATGTATGATTCAAAGCATCTATTAATTCCAGGTTTTATTTAGTATTATTTATTTTATCGTCTTCTTATTTAATTTCCAAAGTATGTTTTCAATTTTAGTTATTTATCGTATCTGCATATTTATTTTCCTGACCATATCTTGTTAAATAGTCTTGAGTTCGGCGTATAAGGACCGTCGTTATTGACAGTACTCGATAGAAAATAATAGGAGCGAATTTATGATTAGAACTCGGTTTTGGTTTTAATTTCCAAATTAACATTTAAGTAGTTTTTTCACGAGAGTGACGGTTTACTTAGCACAATTTTGTCACGAGAGTGAGAAAATAATATAGGTTAGAACTGGAACTGCAAAAGTGTGGGGATTGAACTGGATAGTGGAAATTAGGCAACAAATCTAAATACAGCGAGAGAGATTTAGATAAGTGTCGCTCTCGGGATATCCATCCTGGTACAGACGCGAAAGTGGCGTGGAAAAGGAAGAGTTTCCAGCCAGGCATTTTTATCCTGAAGGAATGTTAATGCTGCACAAACCTAGAAGAAGGAGAAAGCAGTGTCTTGTGAACCAAAGAGAAAAGGTAAGTGAGTCAGTTATGAAATGGGAAGGTATTAGCACCCCAGATCTTCCGTCGTACCCAAGGGGATTCACGTGCTAAAACTGTTTCAAAGGGTGAGAATAAACTATTGCTGAACTGAAACTGCTATTGGAAAAAGAAATGAAAAGGAAAGGGGAAAATGTAGGGAAAATAAAGAGAGTTCTCGAATGGGTCCTACCCTACGGCCTACGTATCTCATAGGAAATGAGAATCAGAGTCGACGTAGTGACCCTAACTAGGGATGGGATTTATATGTTTGTGTTTTTTTTTATGATTGAACTGCTTATGTCTATGCTCAGATGTTGTAGGATCGTCTGGCACGAGTGCATTTACCACATTCTAAAAGACAAGTCAAAGTGAGTTCTTTCGTTAAAAGTGAAGGAGATGAGAAAAGAATTCCCGAAGGAAAGACGCTTATTGTTGGTTTTAATGCTTTTTAAAGCTTTTATTGAATTTGGCACAAGAAAGTGTATCCAAGTCCCTTTCCATGGAGTATGTACTTATGACATCACTCCAAGTTGGAATGAGGAAGAACCACACCCAAGCAAGGAGAAGACCCCCAAGACTTGGTTCCTAATATTAGGGATCAAGCACACTAACCCATTGTAGTCATAAATTGTTTTTGTATTTTGAATTGAAGAAATGACTTCAAGTTTAGACTTGTACATCGTGCTAGAAAAGTTCATATTACCCTAAGATGGGATAGATGTAAATTCCCCATGGAATAAGTCTTTACACAAGAAGTCAGTTGAACCCTTATTAGAATTTTGTTTATATTTTTGTTTGAGAGAGAGAGAAGACTCAAAGGAGACTCAAAAGGTAAAAGTCTATAGGAAACTAAACAGTCCTAATTAAATTTTCATGCTTGGATATCCTAGGTTAGTGAGGTTCAATATATCTATCCTAAAGACGAAGGAAGAAAAGAAGAAGAAAAGAAAGGGAAGAAGAAAGGATAAAGGACTATAAGACAACTTACTTCCAAGATGGAAGTTAAGTTGCTTCTAAAGGGGATGGGAAGAAATTATACAAAATCAAAGCATCTTGAATGCTTGCACAAACATAAGTATTAACATTAAAAGAGAAAATAGAGATTGGAATGTGGAACCACATCCACATCCCTTCAACTTACCAAAGCCCCTGCAAGGTTAATAAAGAAGCATGAAACGTTCAAAAGAAGTAAAATGAAAACCAAACACAAAAAGAACATGAATGAAATGGAAACAAAGGTGCCAAGACCTTACAAGTCAGAGCCACATAATAAAAACACTTTAAAAGTTCAAAGAAATCAGCCACAATCAAACAACTTGCAAAGAAACACAAGAGAGATGAAAAAGTTCAAATAAGTTACAAAAGAAAAAGTAAGAATTCAAAGATGCACAAAAATGGTTGAAGACACATGACAAAGTTAAAAGTTAGAATTTAAATGCCTAATTTTATCCTAGATGATAATACCAACACGCATGAGTTATTTCATGATAGAATAGGAGATGAGGTGAGAAAGGCAAACACACGTTCATGTTATAAGCAACAAGTAAGGTGAAGATGTAAGTTAAAGATGCAAAGATGACATGAGATGGTCAAAATCACATGAATATTCATAATATGACATATTGAAGATGCACAAATGATCATGGCAAAGGCACATATCAAACAAGTTCATACAACTTAGCAAACATGCATAAGAATGTCACATTAGGAAATGAATGCTTCATACTTGAAATTGAATGCAACAGATGCAAAATATCATACAAGAATGAATTCTTGGGTATTATGTCAGTATAATATCAAGGATTCAATGAAAATGGGATGATGATATGGACATGTTAGGGGTACACAATCAAGCATGAGAGGCAAAGGATGAATACATGGGAGGAATTAGGTCAAAAGTTCATATGAGATGCATCACACAAACACAAAGTCAACACATACCAAATGAACTCCATAATGATCACACAAGACTTCTAAGAGTCTAAATACAACTCACAAAGTCACACAAGAGACCTCAAATGGTGGCATAAATGCCTCTAGGCAATTAGGGTTAAGGGATGGCACATGAAGATCATGCAAAGTTTCTTCAAACACAATCAATCAAGCATACACCAAAAGGCATTAAATAATTATTAAATCAGCAAAAAAAAGGACCTAATCAATAGACCAATCCCATTGTAAAAGCTCACACAAAAATTCAAAGTGGAAGGACCTCAAATGATCAAGCAAATGTCACATAGGAACCAACAACAAACATGCACAAAGGAGGGACTAAAATACAATAAAAGAAAGTTTTAAAAATGAAACAAAAATACTTTTATGAAGTTTGAAATGTTAATGAATGAATTCAAAAAGAGTGATGCAAAAATATTTGAAGAGCTATAAGAAATAATTTCTTGAAGTTGAAGTATGAAACTAGGAACTATTTTAAAAAGAAATAAAAATAAAATAAGAAAATAATATGAAAAAATGCATGAAATCAGAAATAAAAAATGCTCAAAATTATTTTAATGCATAAACAATATTCATGATTTTTTATAGGATTTTAGAATGAGTTTTCATTATTTTTAAAAGTAAAATGAAAAAGGTGTGAAAAATAAAATGAAAATGATGTAGGGAGGTGTAACACAAGTAAAATCCATGTTGAAAAACAAGATTGGGCTAAAAAAGGGGTGGGATTAACAATTAAAGTCCAGTCCAATAGAGGCGCAGTCAACATTCTTGACTCAATCATACTCACAAGATCAATCATGTGCTTCACAATAAATCAACACAATCAAAAGGCCACTCAGATCAACTTTCCAGATTGACAACACATAAAAACAAACATAAGCGCGCACACAATTAGATTTAAATGAAAACATAAGGCACGTGAGTTTCATAGGCTTTTTAAGGCGCTGGCACTATGAAGACCATCAGATCACAAGATCTAATAGCTTAAAAATCATCTTCTTCACCAAGCTTCTCAGGCCACCTGCAACACTTCTGGTGCCGAAGCTAGGGCTTCGGTCACCTTCTCAAATGAACAATAATATTAAATTTCCAGAAATTGAAAACAAGCACCCAAATCCACTCTAAATTACCTCTTGATCTCAAATATGCAATCAAAAACATCATACAACACATTAATTGCACAAATCGAAGCAAGAAAGTTAGTTCTAAAACTTTTTTAATCTACATTATGAACATAATACACGTCCAAACTTAATTCTAAACAAATCATTACAATCAGCAACACTCATAGATTCATCTGCACGTCAAAAATTCAAGATCTAAGTGCATAAAAACTTCACTAACCTGAGATATTGACGAGCTTGAAATACTCCTAGAAATCCATCTGAAAGCTGCAGATCAATCCTTAAGAACCTCTAATTGCAAAATAAAATCAACTAGAGCTGGAATCTTGTCTAGATATTGAGTTTTCAAGAAGAGCAATTCAAATTCGTATCCACTGAAATCCTTGCAATAAGCTTAAGATAATGGATGATTTGTGTTCTATGGACTTCAAGGATTCAGAATATGAAAGAATTTTGCAAAAAGCTCTTAAGATGAGGGAGAATCGAATAGAAGAATAAATTTTCAAATTATGATGAAATTCAATAATGGTTGAACCTCCCTCTTAACCTAGGTTATCTGAAGCTTTTATTTGACCTAATTTGGGCCTAACCAGGGTTAGACACCCATGGGAAGCTTGGTTAATCTAATTTGAAGGAACTTGTAGTTTTGCATGTTAAAATGAAATTGATCATGTGCATGTGCATATGCATGGAGCAGATTATGGGCATGCATTGGCTTTATTTATTATGCTGATCAATACTGAATAGGTTTTGTAACTTGTGATGGCTTGGTTTTCAAGTTGAAACTCAATTTGTATTTTGGCCATTTGTAATGAAAGTGAGAAATAATCCATGAAATTGCATGATTCCAAAGCCAATATTGCTTCAAATGATGTGTAATTGAATTATGTGGACTGAATTAGCAAGTTAGAATCAACACAAGGCTTGTAGAAGGCTTTTTGAATAAGTGGAATAATTTGGCTTCATGAAAAACCCTAAAACACCACCTTTGGTATTTTGATCATATATTGAGCTTCACAAATGCTATGGAAGTGATCTAGTACTTTTTGGAAAGGGGAGAGAAAGATATTCAACTTTCATGTTTGCAAAAATTTCATTTGAATCATTTTTTATTATGAAAATCCAGGTTGAATGTGGCTTGAAAAGCTTCCAAAAATGGAAAGTTAACATTATAGGTCATTCTTGGTTCTTTATGAATGATGTAAATCTTGACATTTGAAGACCATGTGAAGGTAGGACCTTGAAAATCATTAATTAGACCTCAAAAAGTCACAATTGACTTTTCTTCTTGCACAATTGACTTTTGCTTAGAACCTCAAGTAACTGTGTGTCTGAGAAACTTCCTCAATGAACCAATGCACCAAAATTCATCCATAGACACTTGATAACCTGTGTAAGACCATGAGCACAAGTTAGAACCAAAAAATCCTCAAGAGGCCTCTTGCCACCCAAACCCTAGCTTGGGTTCCTTGTGTAGGAGGTGTTGCACTTGTTGAGCTTCTTGATTAATTTCCCTCTTCTAGGGACTTGAAACATCATTTGAGCTTGTATGAGATGTAAGAGACCTTTGAGCCCTGTTGAGAGAAACTTGACCCTTGTATTTGGATTTGGATGATCACAAACTTGCAAGTCATTGACCACATGCCTTATGCCTCAAGTCATGAATGTTATTCTTTAATTTTCTATGCTAAGAATGCAATGTTATGTATGCAAATGAAATGATAAATCTATGAAATGAGAGGGAAAATTTTGGGGTGTTACACCTGCCTCTATTCAATCATATATTAATCTGAAAAGGATGAGAGTTCTAGCTATCAGACATTCGAGATAAACTATGATTGAATACCAAAACAAACCATAAATTTTCACTATAATAGAGAAGAAGAAAACGGATATAAACCCAACTAAAGAAACCTCTGCTTGGAGAACTTTAATGCGGAGAAAATTAAAAAATGAATAACAATGGAGAACTGTCTTTTTTACGACGCTAAAAGACTACTGGCTTGCCACATCGATGGTGGACTTTGAAACCCTGTCTTTTGTATGATGCGAGACGACTAATGGCTTTCCATAACGACGGTAGACTTGGTGAACTTAAGTATGTGGGATAGACATACACTGACAAGGATAAATGAACCCCCTTCATATATCCTATGTGGATATACGGTACCAGAATAATGTCGCTCCTGGGATTTTCATCCTAGTACAAACGCGAAAGTGGCGCGGAAAAGATAGAGTCGCCAGCCATGCATCTTTATCTCGGATGAATGGGAAAGGTAATGCTGCACAAACTTGAGGAAGAATGAAAGGACAAGGTCCTGCGAACCAAAGATCTAGGTTTGGGAGTTGGTTACGACCTGGGAAGGTATTAGCACCCCAGACCGTCCGCCGTACCCGACAGGATCCCCGCTTGTTTGTCTGTTTCAAAGGGTGTAAAAGAATATAAATGTTGCTGAATAAAAGTTGCTAACTGGAACTAGGACTGAAATGAGAAATGGAATTGGAAAATAAAATGGAAGGAAAGGGGGAAATGTAGGGAAAATAAAGAATGTGCTCGCACGGGCCATATCCCGCTGCCTACGTACCTCATCGGGAAAATTAGGATCAGAGTCGACGTAGTTCGCCTAACTAAGAGGGAAACTATTTGTTTTTGTTTTTTTATGCGCTGGAACTGCCTATGTCTATGCTCAGGTGTTGCATGCTCGTCTGGTACGAGTGCATTTACTGTCTTGAAATGAGAAAAGTTTTCGCAAGTTCGTGTTGTGGGTGAATGAGATGAGAAGAGAGTTCCCAAAGGAAAAGACGTTTATTGTTTGTTGTTTGTCTTTTAGATTTTTTTTAATGAATTTGGCACAAGGAAATGAATTCAAACTCTTTTCCATGGAATGTGTACTTACTACTACATTCCAAGATGAAATAGTAGAACAAGCACACCAAGTAAGGAGAATTTATCCAAGACTTGTTTCCAAGGATTAAGGTCTAAGTTCACTAGCTTGTTGAACTTATTACATGTTTTTGTAGCCTTTGAAGAAATGTCTTTTATGTTTTCTTTGTGAAGATAGTCTCATGATTAGACTTGTACATCATTCTAGACAAGCTCATACTATTCCAAGATGAAATGAATATGAGTGACCCATGAAATAAGGCTATACACAAGAGACTACTTCAAGCCTTTCTTAAGTGTCTTTTGGATTTTTGTTTGAAGATGAGAGAAGAAGACTCAAATGAGAAAGGACAAACACTAAGGGGACAAAGACACAACCCTAAATTATTCATTAGATGCATAAGGAGGCCCTAAATGTTTGTGAGGTTTTCTAATCCTAAAGAGAAAGGAAAAGAAGAAGATAATTAGAAATAAACTTACTTCCTAAGGAAGTTAAGTTGTCTCTAAAGAAAGGGGAAAGCCTATGAGCAAAACACAAGGTGCCAAGGCATCCACAATTATAATGCATATGAGATAGGAATGAAGTAGTGCTTACCTCAATCTTCCTCTCTACAAAACAAAGGTTAGCATGAAAAAAGCATTTTGAACATGTAAAGCATGGCAAAACTCCAACAAAGCTCATACTAGCTAAGAGGAAAGAATTAATGAACTTCTAATGCTAAGACCTAGGCCTAGGGTATCCTACATGGTAACAAGCTTCTAAAGTCAGTATCTAATTCATACCCAAGTATTCTAAATTCATAAGGATGACCAACTTCAAACTATACCCTAAAGTGGAGCTAAACCCTAATAGGAGTTAAGGTGAAGTCACATGAGAAACTTAAGTGATTAAGCATGGTAAACTTGCATGAAGTCAAAGTTAAATGTAAAATCTAGAAGCTAACACTTAATGAAAGTGTCCTAAGATATAAACCAAAGTGGGAGCATAGATATTCAAGTGAGAAAGATTCAAACAATAGGTTGAAAGGATGAAAGAATGAACATGGACACATGACTTCTAAAGTAAGAAAAACAACTTAGAACAAAAAGCCAAACATGGTCAAGGGAAATTGAATTTCACATAAAAAATCAGGGGCTTAATGAAATGTTAAGAGGAAGTTTAGACTCAAAAATTAGCCACACATGACTTAGAGTGAATGACATTGGGATTAAGGAAACAACAAGTTTCATTTTGGAGTTTAAGGTGTCATGTGAGACTAAATGAAGCATTAATATTTATAAGATGAAGTGAATACATATAAATGATTATGGAACACCTATAAGATACATAACAATGATATAACATGGTTGACATAATCATGAGGGGGATTTAGAGGTATGAAGATGGAAAGAGAAGGTGAATTAGGGAAAATGAGCATATATGTGACTTATGGATCAAGAAATCTCAAAAATCAAAACATAAAGTCCTAAAATGGATGAAACACACTTGAAGACCTCTAACATGAATTAGGAGACTCAAATTAATGACCTCAAATGAATGGCATAAATGCCTTACCAAAATTGAGTAAGAAGAAGTGGGAATGGTGACCAAAAATGTAACTTACAACACAAGGAACCAAAAAAATATCAAATGGTACTAAAAAATTGTGAAAATAGACATCTAGGATCAAAATACAGGGGGTAACCTGCCTCTAAAATATCTCACTAAAATTTGGATTTTTACTCCCTCAAATGATGGTTCAAAGTGGATTAGAATTTTAATGAATGAAGTTCAAAGAATGGACTCAAAAGGATATTAATCATGACCTAAAAATTATGGAAAAAATACTTTTAGGGTCTTCAATGTATCCTCTAGATAATGCAAAGAGAATGAACCTAAGACTATTTTTGGTGGAAGAAAAATAAAATGAGCAAAGTGATTGGTCAAAAATGAAGAAAAATAAGAGGAAATTAATTGGGAAATCAATCCTGGCTCAAAAATAAAAGAAAAATGGAAATAAAAAATTCTAAAAATGATAAATATCACATGTGAATTTATTTGGAACTTTCGGAGATCATATGGTATTTTTACTGAATTAAAATTGAAATGATAATAAAATGAAAATAAAAAAGAAAATAACATGTGCAAAGGGGTGTATTTGGTAAAGAAACAAGTTGAAAAAATAATGGGCCTTATGAGAGGGGGGCGCGAATAGACATTGGGGGCCTAGACTAAAAGGCGCTCGATTCACTTATTATGGTGAGGACTCAGCCAACATTTGACTCCTATCTGGACCTCGAGATTGATCTAACGCGCATGAAATTGGTCAAACTATGAAAATCAAGTGGATACGACTGAGGTACATGATACAAGGGGTGAATGTCACACACAATAAGACTCAGGCCACTAACAATAAGCACGTGATAAGAACTTGTTCATTAATGTGCTTGCAAGTTGTGAGACACAGGATGAGATAGATCCAATGTCCATGACTTAATCTGAGGAGAAACATTAGGTCACTATTCCGGTCACCAGAGATGACCTCCGGTAATCTTTTCTAGTGACTTGTACCTAGGGAAAACTCAAAACCTATTCAAAATGGAATCTAAGACCATCACTGTTTTCGCCTAATTGCCTACGTCAAGAATCTAAGATTAGAATTCATTTATCACACAAGATCATTGCAAATCGAACCAAACAAAACCAACCTAAAAACTGATTCTAAGCACCTGAGGTGCCTATCAACTAGCCAAAATGTCCATAGCTCTTATCAAGCCCTAAACCACACAAATTAACTAAAATAGAAGGAAATCATACAAATGGAATTTCAGAGAAACCTGGAAATACAGAGATGCCAAATGTTGAAGAAATCCAGAGGTTTTGATTGCAATCTCTTAGCTACTTGATCTTGATGCCTAATTGAGTGAAATAAACACTCAATTCATGTGAAATCTTGGAGAATAATGATGTAATGTAGTGATGATGAACTCAATTCGTTGAACTCCGTTGGGGAAGTGACAACCTTATGACTTGACTGGGGAATCAGATATTTGGATATTCTACCGAGGAAGAAATCTGTTGGGGGGTCTCTCAAATACACGATCCTCTTGGCTTTTACTGGGGATGAAGGGACTCCTTGTACTGCTGAAGAGGAGAAAACTCAACTATGAGGGGAGTGCCCCTTTGTTGAAAGGTCATCTCTGCTTTGGGAGACTATCAGTCTTCACTCTACTGGGGATTATCAAAGAAAAGGTGCTATTAAGGACACTCGTTCAAAGGACCTGCCTGGGGAGGCTTCTTGAGGATCTGTTAGTGCTTGGCTAGCAGCACTTGTACCTGCACCTGCACAAACACGAATGATAGCTCCTACAACATTAAGAGTTAGTCTATCCTGTATGCCTCGGGCTTATGGCTCGAATCACCATCTCGGTCACTCAACACTTTAGAGTTTCATTAAACGTTTATGTCCTCCTGCATGAGTTAGAAAGAATTCAAATGTTCATAATGCAAGTTTTATCATAATTTGTTGGACGTGTTTGCAATCAGTCAATGCTAGATGAAAACAAAAACATATGGTCACAAATTTGACTGAAATTGAATTTTATTAATTGGTAAATGGCCCTGAATAGGCATTACATCCAGAAGCAATCCCTGGAAAGAGGAAATCGCTCAAAAGGAAATAAACTATCCTATTGGAAAATTGAAGACGGATCTCATCAAGCTATGACCCGGCTATGACTTATATATCTTCATGACTCTCCGCTTGCTTCGCCTTAGAGGAAAGTGATTAAATTGGTCTTCAACCCTTGGGATGTCCTTAGATGCAAATGGATCACAAACCTCGCAAGCCGCAGACGTTCATGTTAGTCCCTCTTTTGCAAGGATCTCCCTTTCAGGTTTTCAATCCACCGAGATACCCTTTTTTACCTGAGCTATCCAATGTGGCTTTTCAGCTCAGCGGGTGTGCATTTTTTCAATATTTCCCTAATTTTTGCGTGAGCCTTTTATTCTGTTTTTGGCTCGCCGGGATGCCCCTTTTTGCCTGGATCTTTATTCTGTTTTTATCCAGCGGGTCTTTTTACACGAAGTACTTTCTTACTGTGTCTGCGTTAACGGGGGATTGGAAGTCTTCACCATCCATGGTCGTTAACATCAAGGCTCCGCCCAAGAAGACCTTTTTAACCACGAATGGACCTTCATAAATGGGTGTCCACTTGCCCCTGTGATAATTGAGAGGAGGAAAAATCCTTTTCAGCACCAGGTCATCTGGTATGTACCATTGAGGCCGTACTTTCTTGTCGAAAGCCTGTTTCATTCGCCGTTGATACAATTGTCCATGGCATACAGTTCATAGGCATTTCTCCTCAATGAGGTTCAACTGATTATACCTAGCTCGGAGCCATTCAGCTTTATCTAGCTTGACAACCATCATTATTCTCAACGAGGGGATCTCAACTTCGACCGGTAGGAATGCCTCCATACCATACACCAGTGAGAACGACGTTGCCCCTGTAGAGGTACGCACAGACGTTCGATATCTATGTAGTGCAAACGGTAGCATCTCATACAAATCCTTATATGTCACAACCATCTTCTGAACGATTTTCTTGATATTCTTGTTGGCCGCCTCGACGATGCCATTCATCTTCGGGCGATATGGCGAAAAGTTGTGATGCTCTATTTTGAAATCCCGACACAAGTCGGCCATCATCTTGTTATTGAGGTTAGAACCATTATAAGTAATGATCCTTTCGAAAATTGCATACCGAAAAATGATATCTCTTTTGATAAATTGGGCGACCACTTGCTTGGTAACATTGGCATAAGATGTCGCTTCGACCAACTTTGTGAAGTAGTCTATAGCAACTAGGATGAAGCGGTGACCTTTGGAAGTTGTTGGCTCAATCTTGCCAATCATGTCAATTCCCCACATGGCTAACGGCCAAGGTGAAGAGATGACGCTCAATGGATTTGGAGGTACATAGACCTTATTAGCATAGATCTGGCACTTGTGGCACTTGCGGGAATATTTACAGTAATCGGATTCCATTGTGCTCAAATAATATCCCGATCTTAGTAATTTCTTTGCCATAGCATGCCCTCCAGCATGGGTACCGAAGGAGCCTTCGTGAACCTCCTACATCAATAGGTCTGCTTCGTGTCTATCCACGCATCTTAGCAGGACCATGTTGAAGTTCCGCTTGTATAGCACATCATCTTAATTCAAGAAGAATCCACCTGCTAGCCTCCTGAGAGTCTTATTGTCTTTACTGGATGCCCCAGTCAGGTATTCTTGAAACTTCAGGATTTACTTGATATCATGATACCAAGGTTTATCATCTTCAACACCGTTAACTACGAAGACGTATGCAAGTCTTTCGAGACGAGAGACCATGATTCGAGGAACGTAGTTCTCTTGACAAACTTTGATCATGGACGATAAAGTTTCCAGAGCATCAGCAAACTGATTCTCATCTCTTGGTATATAGTGCAGCATGACCTTGGTGAAGAAAGTTAACAACCTGCCGGTATAGTCCCTATAAGGAATCAAGTGATGTTGATGAACTAACCACTTGCCATTGACTTGATTTATGACCATGGAAGAATCTCCGAAGATCTCGAGGTTCTTGATTCTCAAGTTGATTGCTTCCTCGATCCCCATGATGCAAGCTTCATACTCTGCTTAGTTGTTGGTACATTCGAATGTCAACCAAGCAATGAAAGGCATATGGACCCCCTCTGATGAGATAATGACAACACCTACCCCGCTTCCGTTTATGTTCACAGCTCCGTCAAACATCCATTTCCATTTGGATTAGGGGTCTTCCCCATCCTCCGGAAGTGGTTCTTCATAGTCTTTCGACTTGAGGAACATGATGTCCTCATCCGAAAACTCGAACTTAATGGGCTGATACTCATCGATTGGCTGTTGGGCCAGATACTCCGACAATACACTCCCCTTGATGGATTTTTGTGAAGTGTATTGGATATCATATTTTGTTAAAATCATTTCCATCGGGCTACTCTTCCTGTTAGAGTCGGCTTCTCGAAGATATACTTTATAGGGTCCATCTTGGAAATTAGGATAGTGGTGTGAGTCAGCATGTACTGTCTTAGCCGGCGAGCAGCCCATGCCAAAGCGCAACAAGTTTTCTCGAGTAGTGAGTAACGTGTCTCACAATAGGTAAACGTTTTGCTAAGGTAATAAATGGCGTGCTTTTTTCGACCAGACTCATCCTGCTGAACCAGCATACATCCCATTGATCCTTCGAGTACGGTGAGGTACATGATTAAGGGTCTTCCTGGAACTGGAGGCATGAGAAATGGAGGTTCTTACAAGTACTCCTTGATTCGGTCGAAGGCCTGTTGGCAGTCACCATTCCATTTGATAGCCTGATTCTTCCTTAGATGTTTGAAAATAGGCTCACACGTGGTTGTTAGGTGCGAGAAGAACCCTGCAATGTAGTTCAATCTCCCTAAGAAAACGTGTATTTCTTTTTCAGTTCTTGGTTCAGGCATCTCTTAGATGGCTTTTACCTTTGTAGGGTTGACCTTGATTCCCCGTTCACTGACAATGAAGCCTAGCAGCTTACCGGAACATACCCCGAAGGTACATTTGTTTGGATTTAACCTTAATCTGAACTTCTGAAACCTGTCAAACAGCTTGGCTAAGTTGACTAGATGCACTTCTTCTGTTTGTGACTTCGCAATCATATCATCAACGTAGACCTCAATCTTGTGATGAATCATATCATGGAATAGTGTCACCATTGCACGTTGGTAGGTTGCTCCAACATTTTTTAAACCAAATGGCATGACTTTATAACAGAAGGTACCACAGGGCGTAATGAATGTAGTCTTCTCCATGTCTTCTGACACCATTTTAATTTGATTATAGCCTGAGAAGCCATCCATGGAGGAGAATACGGAAAACTGAGCAGTGTTGTCAACTAACACGTCAATGTGAGGCAAAGGGAAATCATCTTTAGGGCTTGCCCAATTCAAATCCCTATAGTCCATGCACATTTTGAACTTATCATCCTTTTTAGGGATTGGTACAATATTTGCGACCCATGGGGATAACTTGTTACGGCCAAGAATCCGATGTCAAATTGTTTATGCACCTCTTCTTTAATTTTAATGGCCATGTCAGGGCGTGTACGTCTCAACTTTTTCTTTACAGATGGGGACTATCCCCTGAGAGGTAGTTTGTGCACCACGATATCAGTGTCCAATCCAGGCATGTCTTGATAAGACCAGGCGAAGATATCAACATACTCTTGAAGCATAGCAATTAGACAACTCTTGATGGATTCTTCTAACACAGCCCCGATCTTTACCTCTCTCTTGTCTTCTTCAGTACCCATATTTATCACTTCAATAGCCTCCTCATGTGGCTGAATCATCTTCTCCTCTTATTTAAGCAAACTGGCTAGCTCTTCAGGAAGTTCAAAATCTTCTTCACCTTCCTCGTCGGCTAGGTAAATCGGATTGTTAAAGTCATACTGAGCCATAGCAAGGTCATCATTGATGAGACCCGAGGATGAGCAACTGCATGAATGATGGTTCATGCTAGATTTTAGAGATGGTTTGAGCCATGAAAAACATTTCCATTTATTTTGAAAACAAGTATAAAAATGAAAGACATGGAACAACATGTCATGAATGCAAAAACGTCTGCTTTATTGATGATTATGAGTTCACATTATGAACAAAAGAACCCTTACAATGAGCCACTACGTCCCGGGTAAGGCGTAGGGCTGGGATACAAGAAACAAAACATAAAAAACTATTACTCTTCAAGCCGAGTGATAGAGATGTGCTTTTCCCCCGACCAATTGTTGAGTTGTGTCCCTGGAGCACAAGGCTTAACCCACTCATCAAAATCGCATTCACTGTTAGTCGTATTCTCTTATGCAGCATAGACGTTGCCATGATCAACCCACCCAGCACTGGTGAAAGTAATTGGGCCTTTCCAACCTCTAGCATTTTGTCCAGGTATTGACAGACCATGCTGGTAGCAGACTCCATACATGTCTTTCTTTTCTGGGATCTCAATCGTTTTGCCCCAACCTTCCTTCACACCTGATTCCACCACTTCTAAGGCCTTTCTATAAGAAGCTATAGAAGCTCCTTTCTTCGGGTCTTTAGATGAAGTAGTTGATGCAATCGCATATTTGACGGGCTCAAAAGCTTGGCAGGGAGTCTCGACGATTTCTCCATCTATTTCCACATATTTAAATGAGGCTAGGTGGTTAATGAAGATGTATTCTTCTCCTGATACTGTTAGAATTTTCCCTTCCACACAAACATTAGCTTTTGATGAAGGGTGGAGGATATGGCCCCTGCTGAATGGATCCAAGGTCTCTCCAATAAACAACTATAGGCCAACTGAATGTCCATTATGTAGAACATAACATTGAAGACTTGTGGTCCCACCTTGATAGGTAACTCCACTTTTCCGAACACTGACCTCCTTGAACCATCAAATGCTCGTACAACTAAGTCGCTTGGCCTCAGCACGACCCCATCATAATTCAACTTCATGAGGGATTTCTTTGGCAATACATTCAATGATGATCATGTGTCAACTAGCACGTGGGAGAGTACAACCCCCTTTCATTCCATGGAGATATGCAAGGCGCGGTTGTGACTACGTCCCTCGGATGTTAAATCCATATCTGTGAAGCCCAAGCCATGGCTAGAGCTTACACTCGACACCACTATTTCCAACTGATTTACTGATATATCCTGCACTACATACGTGTTGTTCATGATCTTCAATAGGGCTTTCCTATGCGAATCCGAACACATTAATAAGGATAAAATCAAGATCTTCGAAGGCGTCTGTTGTAAGTGATCTACGATCTTATAGTCACTTTTCTTGATGATTCTTAAGAATTCGTCTGCATCCTTAGCAAAAGTGATGTCAGGATCTGTTGAAGGTGTAGGCGCATCATTAGTCATAGGTTGTTTTCCCCTGGCTTTCGCTTGAGCCTCAGCAGTATCTTTTGGTGGAAATGTACTACCCCTCAGAGTTTCTGGCGTGAATAACCTACCGCTTCTGGTAAACCCTTCAACTCCAATATTTTCAATTTAGCACGGAGAGGAAGTGGACGCAGTTAAGTCTTGCTTATGGCCATTATAGTACACTTCACCCCCATAATTCCAGGGAATGGGCATGTCACTCTGGTATGGGACAGGCCCAACAGTGATAATGGTTATGGGTGTTACTCTTGCTGCAGCAGGAACCTGTGCTGAGTTGTAATAGATCATAACAGTTGATATATCATCGCTCTTAACAACTTTATCGAACTGTATACTTCCTTCATTGATCATCCTCTGTATCTCCGATCTCAGCTGATCGCAACCATCAAGGGAACTAACACAGTTTGGGAAATTTTATCCACAACCCGGGAACATTTTTTTTGGCCAAGCAAGCTTTCACTACCATCAGTGGAGTTTTCAAATCATTGACATCGGATATCAAATCCAAACCTTCCCCGTTATCAATGGCCCCCACAGTCCTTCCATGAGGAGGCATAGGATTCTAGATTACATTTGAAGTAGGAGCGAAATTAATTTCCTTAGAGTCAATCAAGTCCTAGACAATGTGATTCAAGGCTTTACAATTCTTCGTGCTGTGACCAGGAGCCCCAGAATGAAACTCACAACGATCATTGGCATCACACCGTTCAGGGATTTGCCCCGGTCTTGGAGGTTGTAGGGTCCTTAATTGGACCATTTGCAGTTGTAGAATATTATGGAGGAGCTGGGAATATGACATGGGTGGTGTCTCAAGATGCCTGTCTTTTGACCGGGGAGGATAATATGGCCTAGGAGCCCTTTGCTGTTAGTAGTTTGGTTAACGCTATTGTTGTTGAACCTGTGGTTGGTTTGTTGGAGCAGCAATGGTAACAGGAGCGGCTTGATGATACATATTCTGATTCCCTCTTCTATTTTGAGTGTACACATCCCCCTTTTCCCCTTCTCGACGCTTCACAAATGGTTTCTTTATGTTGGAGGTTGACGCTCCGCTGTTCTGGATTTTGCCTTGCTTCATCCAACTTTCTATTCTTTCACTTGTTAGGATAATGTCCGAAAACCCACTAGATGAATAGCCTGCTAGATCAATGTTGTTCTATGTCATACCTTCAGTAAAAATACCTCAAGAGCTCATCATTTCATACAATGTGCATGGAGAACTCCTTTAACAAAGTTATCATATCCATCATGTTTCTTGGCTGCCAAGGCAAAGTGGTTCATGACTTGTTGTCTTGTGAATTCAGTCACACACACCTAAAACGCTTCTCACATTCATTTTGCCACAAGAGGCCGAGAAAATTTCACATACACAAGCTTCATACCTCATGTATCAAAATTGATAGAATGCAAAAATAGAGAAAACTTGGAGTACAAGCTTGCTGCATTAGATTGCATCAACATCACACATCATGATCTCCACCATAGTCCTCTTGATCAACATTGCACATGAACATGATTACACCATAACACACGAGTTCAGCTCATTCTCAATCTCACTATTGCACCTCACACTCTATTTTTGATCCTCACACCATTCTTAATTCAACCTAGCTCCTAATTGTCAATCATAGTGGTTAACTCTTAACCGAGGGTTTAAATACAACTCTAATAGAATTTTAGAGAGGGTTTTCACACACTTCATCATTTTCTCTCACATTTTCATATTTTCCACTCAAAATTTTCTCTGGTTTTCTCTCTGATTTTCTTGCAAGTGTTTATGTTGTGTCGCTCCCGGGATTTTCATCCTAGTACAAACGCGAAAGTGGCGCGGAAAAGGTAGAGTCTCCAACCATGCATTTTTATCCCGAAGGAACGGGAAAGGTAATGCTGCACAAACCTGAGGAAGAAGGAAAGAACGAGGTCCTGCGAACCAAAGATCTGGGTTCGTGAGTCGGTTATGACCTGGGAAGGTATTAGCACCCCAGATTGTCCGTCGTACCAGACGGGATCCACGCTTTCTTGTTTGTTTCAAAGGGTAACTGAACAAAAGAATTGCTACTGGAACTAGAACTAAAGTGAGAAAGGAACTGGAAAATAGAGAGTGAAAAAGAAAGAATGAGGAAAATGTAGGGAAAATAAAGAATGTGCTCGAACGGGCCCTACCCCGCTGCCTACGTACATCATCGGGAAAATGAGGATCAGAGTCGACGTAGTTCGCCTAACTAAGGCGGGAACTATTTGTTTGTGTTTTTTATGGCTGGACCTGCGTATGTCTATGCTCATGTGTTGCAGGCTCATCTGATACGAGTGCATTTACCGTCTTGCAAATGAGACAAGTCGTCGCAAGTTCGCATTGAGAGTGAATGAGGTAAGAAAAGAAGTTCCCGCAAGAAAGCCACTTATTGTTTGTTGTTTGCTTTATAAGAGTTTTATATGAATTTGGCACAAGGAAATGAATTCAAACTCTTTTCCATGGAATGCGTACTTGCTACTACATTCCGAGATGGAATAGTAGAACAAGCACACCAAGCAAGGAGAATTTATCCAAGACTTGTTTCCTAGGATTAGGGTTTAAGTTCACTGGCTTGTTGAACTTATTAGGTGTTTTTGTAGCTTGTGAAGAGCTATCTTTTATGCTTTTCTTTGTGAAAATGACCTCTTGATAAGACTTGTAGATCATGCCAGACAAGCCTACACCATTCCAATATGAAATGAATGTAAGTGCCCCATGGAATAAGGCTATACACAAGGGATCCTTTCATACATTTATTAAGTATTTCTGGATTTGTTTGAAGATGAGAAAAGAATATTCAAAAGGCAAAAGGTCAAAGCTAATGGGGGACTAAGACAAAACCCTAAGTTATCTTATTATGTACAAAAATGTGGTCCTATGGTTAACGAGGTATTCTAACCTAAGGAAAGGAAAATCAAGTTAGAATTCAACTTACTTCCTAAGGAAGTTAAGTTGAAACTAAAGAACAAAAGGGGAGCTTATGAACAAAGCACCAAGGAGCTAAACAAAAGCAAATAAATGCATAAGATATGAGGAATGAAGTGATTACCATATCTTCCCCCCTAGAAAACAAATGTTAGCATGATGAAGAAATATGAACAGTTATAACATGGCAAATCTCTTAAACAACTCTTACTAGCTAATGAAGGATATTAATGAACTCCTAAGGTTAGTACCTATGTCTAAGGCATCCTATAAGATAGCAAACTTGAAAAATCAGCAGCTAAATCAATTCAAAAGCAATAAAGGGATTAATTGAATTAATGTCCAACTATACCCTAAAATACTACTAAACCCTAAAGATGAGGTTAGTAAGATAACCTAAGTGTTTACTAAACCAAAGCCTCCTAAACTCAAAGGTGAATGGTAAATCTAGAACTTGACACTATATGGAAGTGAAGAGAATGAATGTACCAAAGTGGAAAGAAGAGATTCAAGTTAAAGATATGCAAATGTGAAATTAAGATGTGGGAGGAAGCATATAGAAGCATGGTTCTAAAGATGTGACAAAAGGACTTAGAAAACAATTCAAGAAAATACCAAAATAATTTGACTTCCCCATACAAAATCTAGGGACTTGGCAACAAAATAAGATTGGAATTATCTTTGTAAAATGTTCACCAATTGAGGGTTAAGAAGCTTCCTAAGGCTAAGTATGCACATTAGGGTTTTTGGACCTTTATGTGACAAATGAAGCTCAAAAGAACACAAAAACTTTTACACTTGAAGTAAATACATGTAAATGACCAAAGTACACTTATGGGACACAAGTCAATGATTTAACAAGGTTATCTTATGCACAAATGAAATTTTAAGTAACTAAGATGAGAGATGGGGTGAAATTAGGTTAAAATGAGACAAGGATGACTTATGGCTCAAGAAAAACCTAAAAATCAAAGGTAAATACCTAAAGATGACATCTAACACTTTAGGACATCTAATATAACACATAAAACTCAAAATCAAGACTTTAGAGCAATGACATAAATGCCTTATTCAATTGGATCAAAAGGAAGCAAAAGAAAATACCAAAAATGGCTTAAGATCCCAAACAACTTGGAGAATATATCAAATGACCTAGAAAAATTATGAAAATTAAGATTGAGGATCACAATCCAGAGAATGACTTATATACAAAAAATCTCACAAAAATTCCTATTTTTGAGTGGTCAAATGAAGTGTAGAAGGAGATTAGGGTTTATATGGATACTTGTGAAATAAGGGACTCAAAAGGACCTAAAAATGACCTAAAAATCTAGAGAAAACCATTTTGAAGAAGTATGATGAGTTATTAAGAGAAATAAAAAAGAATGGGACATTTATCATTTTTGGTTTAGGAGAACAAAAATAGACAAATCAATTGGTCAAAAAAGGAAGAAATTATGAAACAAATAATTGGAATTTTTGGATGCATTTTGTTATTTTTAATAATTGGAAAAGAAAATTGAATAAAATGGAAAAAAAGAAATTAAAATGGACATTTGGTATGGGCCTGGGGGGTGCAAGAAGTGGAAAAATACATTGCATTGGGCTTTACTGGAACGCACTAGGGGTGTGGATAGTGGCTGATGACTTTTGTTCATAAAACGTGCACATGGCTTGCACGTGAATTTTAAATTGCTGGAAGAATCTGATGCATTAGATCAAAATAAATAAACAGATTCGTTTTAAAGTGGGAAAACACGTTAGGGCATTGTTCTGTCACCGGAGAAGGGTTCCGGTCACCTTCTCCGGTGACCTATGGTTAGGGCAGAGCATAATTTTTCATCAAAATGAAAAACAAAGTTATGGTTGAACTCACCTCATTCTCCTTAACACCAACCTGGTCTTAGTTTTCACTCAACGCTCCTAAATCACACAAATCAAAGCCAAACATTTCCAACCTAACGTCTGTATCTAAGCTTCTATGAAGCCTATCAACTAGCAAGAATGATCACTGCTCCTATTGAGCTTCCATTGACACAAAACAATCAAGAAACATGTAAATCGAGCAAGAACAGTTCAGTGCAAAACCTGGAGTGCAGTGATATGAAGTGTTGAGGAAAACCAGAGATGAGATACATATGCCTTGCTTGGATTTGATCTTGAACAATGGGAGTGAAATAAACACTCTGTAGGTTGAGAATCTTGATGAATTGATGAAGATGCAGAAGAGCTCAACTGAATGCAATGATCAAACCTTGGAGCTTCAGGCAGCTACAGCTATGGAAATGAGGCCAAACATGATGATGATCATGATTTGAGAGTGATTGCAACTCTATGCCTTGCAATGAACAAGATCCTTTCTAATTTGCAGAATTTCTCAATGGTGCAACTTGTGATATTCACTGAGTTTTCCCCGTGGGATTGTGGCTTGAACCAGTGGTGATGATGAACAATGGATGCTTGAGGCAAGATGGATGAGGATGATGCTTGCTCGAGCTTGGTTGCAGAGAGAATGCAAATGAAGTTTTTGAGAATTCTGTGGAGTGTTCAAGTGGAAATGATGTTGAACCTGCAAAATGCAGTGCTGACCTAACTTTATAGCATCTCTAAACCATGGTTAAAGGGCCTTGAGTTAACTGAGTGAGGAAAGTTAACTGAATGAAGTTTGTTAGGGCAGTTATGCCAGCTGGATCTTCCATAGTCATCCACATCCGAGCTCAATCTCATGTGCATTGGAGCATGATAATTGTGGTGAGATCAAGTAGAATCATATGCAGCCAGCTTGATCCACTCATGACTCAATGTATTCTTTTGCTCAATGCAGGGTGTTTAGGGTATGTATGCCTGCAGACAATTGCAGCTTAATATGTTTGAAGTAAGTAACTCAAAATCATTTGAATCCAAGGTACTTATGATGGTGGTGCATTGTAATGCAACCTGCACCGCTATACACATAATCCATGTCCATTGGCTCGAGAGTGAAGGAAGTTGCATGGTAGAATGAGATGAACCAACATTCAGGTGATTGTGCATTCTAAACATGATGGATTTTGCAATGCATTGTACTCTGAACTGAATTAGATCAAGCTGCAAACCAATGACTTAAGTGTCAAGAAAACCAGATGCATCATGGTGATCTTCTAAGGATGTTTGCTTCAAGCTCAAGCAATCAATTTGAATGCTTCATGTGCTTAAATTAAAGAGGATGATTTGTAGATCATGTTTGATGTTGAGGCCAAAATGAGACAAGGCCTCTACATGACTTAAAAATTGCATTGAAGTCCATGGAACCAAGCTGCACAATTGGCTTGAGGTATGTGGCAAAGCATGCGCCCATGGCTAGTGAAGCCTGCAGTGTCAACCTCCTTACTTTGCACTTCAATAACTTTGAAACCAATGACCAAATAAAAAAATCTTTGAACACCAGAGTTGTAGGAAACATGACAATAAACAACTTTGTAGTTCAAAGAAATTACATTTGAAGTCTTTTTAATGGAGAAAAATAGCTTAACATTTTGCACGAGACCTGTTTGATGAAATGCTTGGCAGGTCACGCGCGCTGGCCTGCAAGTTGCCTCGCCCATGACTTGCATTTTGCCATACTTTGCTCAAACTTTACAAGATCATATCTCTCTCAATTTTAATGCTATGAGTGAGTTCCACCTATGGATTTGAAGCTCAATATCCCCTCTTTAATTGGCTCAAGGTACAATTTTGATAGCCCTCATATTTTGGGAGAAAACCTCTCTTGAAGATGCTGCAAAAATGGCCAAAACTTGCCATTTTTGGAAACCCTAATTTTCCAAAAATGGTAAGTTTTGGTTTTCTTGATTTCTCCATCATTTCTTTATCAAATTTGAACTATAGGATCCTTGTAACCCTAATTTCATGATTTTGATCTCAAGAAGTCAGGATTGACTTTTTCTTCAGCATAGTTAACTTTTCCCCAAATTCCTGATTTTTAGTTATCTGGCCAATTGAACCTCTTCCAAAATGTTTCTATGGATGAAATTTGAACCCCAGGCACTTGAAATCATATATAAGGAAATGGAATCCACTTTGAATCAAAATTTCATGGGGAAGCCCAGTAGAAGTGAAACCCTAATTTGGCCCTTTTCATCAGGAGATGTTGCATTGCATGACTCCTCTGATCAATTCAAATCTTTCCCTGGTTTGTGGCTTCCAATGAAGACTTGTGGGATGTTGTGAACCCTTTGCACAAGGTTGGGAAGCTTTATGTCCCTTTGATTAACTTTGTATAGCCTTCAATTGCTCCCATCAATGATCACATACATATGCCTCAGCTATGATGAACATGATGCAAATGTTTTTTATTGTTACATGGATTTATGTATGCTAAATTCTATGCAAAATATTGAGGGAATGAAAGGGAAAATTTTGAGGTATTACAGCTGCCCCTATTCAATCATCTGTAGGCCTGAACGGATAATTGCAACAGCTTCTAGACGTTCAAGGTATGGAGTGATTGAATACTCGAATAAAACCTGGAAATTTGAACTCTATGGATGAGAGAAACATCATCTACTTTTTATTATTTTCCGTTTTGACCTCTGAATTGGTAGCGGGAATAGAACCAAGTGGAACGTGATTGTTGTACATAAACGAAAGCCTGCGATGTGACTGCTGAGCGAATCAAGCCACTGAAGGGGAGCCTGTTGTACAAAACAAGGCTTAACGACGCGACTGCTGAGCGAATCAAGCCACAGAAAGGGAGCCTGTTGGCGAAACAGGGCTTAACAATGCGACTGCTGAGCAAATCAAGCTACGGAAAGGGAGCCTATTGGCGAAACAGGGCTTAACGACGCGACTGCTGAGCGAATCAAGCCACGAAAAGGGAGACTGTTAGAGAAACAGGGATTAACGATGCGACTGCTGAGCAAATCAAGCCACAGAAAGGGAGCCTGTTGGGGAAATAGGGCTTAACGACGCGACTGCTGAGCGAATCAAGCCACAGAAAGGGAGCCTGTTGGCGAAACAGGGATTAACGATGTGACTGCTGAGCGAATCAAGCCATGGAAAGGGTGACAAACATTGACTTGGAAAGACAAAGGTGCCTGGAAAATGGTATAAGTATCTCCTGTGAGGGAGTATTTCTGGTTGAAAAGATGTTTACAGGTTGTATGTAATATACCTCAAAACTGGCCCATGCTGGTATGCACATGTTTGGATTTATGGCGTAATGCTCCATGATGATGGAAATGCTACGCTTTGGAGGATGCAAATGTAATGATGATTATGCATATGAAAAATGCAAAGAAATCTCCTGACAAGGAGACTGCAAGTATCCCAGGTGGCTTGACTGGGGAGACATGATGATCACTGCATTGATCTGGTTAATCTCCGTGAGGAGAAAACAACTTTGCGGGGAATGTTGTTAATGATGCACTAGCCCTGAATTCCCGCCATTGCCAAAAATAAATTGGACTTTAAGATTGGAGAGCCAAGACCCTGCTGGAGATGGACCCTTCTTGCACTCTGATGGGGAAGTGAAGACATTTCTGACTTGGCTGGGGAAATAGAGATACGACCTAGCTGAGGAAGAAACCTGTTGGGGAGTAAGGAACTCCTTGTACTGCTGGGGATTGCCCCTGTATTGAAAAGGGACTTCTGCTTGGGGAGCATGTCGCTCCCGATAAATGGGACTGGCCCAGATAAAGGTACAGACGCGAACGGTCGGCGAAAGGAGGATGTGAGAACACACAGGAGTGAACTCACGGGGAATGAATAGAGTCGCCAGCTAGGCATTTTTATCCCGAGGGAAAGGTAATGCTGCATAAACCTAGAAAGATATGGATAAGACGGTTGCGAACCAGAGAGACTGAGAAAGGGGGTTGGTTACAACCTGGGAAGGTATTAGCACCCAGATTGTCCGTCGTACTCGAAGGGATCCACGCTTAAAAGATTTGTGTTTTAAAGGGGTAGTGTCAGTGCAATCTGTGTATAAAAGAGCTGGAAAAGGATGTACAGGTGTCTGTGTAAAAGAAGTGTAAAGTGTAATATGAAAGTGTCAGTGTAAGAACAAGAATGAAATGCTCATGATAATGAGGCTAAAGAATGATATTGGAAAGAGGGGGAATATACATAGACTTTTGTTCGATAACTGTTAAGTTATGCCTACGTATCCTCTCGTGCAATGAGGAAGTCAGAACACCGTAGTTCGATCCAAAGAGACTGAAAGATGAATTGACCTGTGAACTGCTTACTTGTCAATGCTCAAGTGTATGACCTGTCTAGCTCAGGTGCAAACTGTCTTGCATTAGACGGAAGAAGCAAGTTCTCGTTTATGAGTGAAGATGATGAGAAAAGAATCCCGGAGGAGACGATTATTGTTTGTTTTTGAGTTTTCAGTCTTTTATTGCTTTTTGAAGTTTGTCATAAGTTAATGAGCTTAAGCCTAAACCAATGGGTTAGTAAACTCATCACATCTTCCCTCTGTTTAAGGGTAATGAGAATACCTTAAGTGTGAAGTCAGCTTCTCACACTTAATCACCTTTGATGCAGGATTAAGATCATTAACCTACTTGTGATTATTTAGATGTTTTTGGTGTTTTTGTTTAGTGTTGAGTAATGAGATTAAGCCATAATCAGGGATTAAACAGACTCATTACACCATCCTAATAGAAGGATAATAGATGAGAGTGTTTAAGCTGAGGAAGGCTCCTCAACTTAATCCATGATTAGGGATTAAACCCATGACAAAACAAAGCCTTTGATTAAGTGGATTTTATTTAATGATATGATGATGAAATGATTTTTATGATTTGTAAGACAACTTGAGGGGGACTTGTCCATTAACACTAGGGTTAGTCCTTCTTAACCAATTAAGGAATAATTAGAACCCTAATGCAAGGCCCAAGTTACAAGCTTGATGTCTTGATGATTATTAGATGAATTGATTAAAGGGTTTAAACACATTAAGGGTTTAACACTTAGGATTAAAGTTATACACTCCATCCTAATAGAAGGATGCAGGCATAAGCTTAATCACAAAGCCTTAAAACCTTTAGGGTTTAGTCCCTGATTATGAGGTGAGAAGAGAAGACTCAAAGAGACACAAAGGTAAAAACTAAGTGGGGGACTAATCAAAACCCTAATCATTGTCATGCTTGGTTGTTCCTAAGGTTTGTGAGGTTTACAAGAGAAGTCTTCAGAAGAACCACCAAGAAGCAGATGAATGGAGCAAAGAGAAGCAAAGCAACTTGCTTCATTTAAGAAGACAAGTCACTTGAGGAAAGAAAGTAAGATGAAGAAGAATGAGCAAGCTCAATCCAAGGCACAAGATGAAATGCAGCAATGAATTATGAAAGAGATGAAAAGAGAGCATGAGAAGTGAAGGCAAATTCACTTCTCAAAGTAAACTTACCACCTGAAAAGTTAGTGAAAGAAATGAAATGTAATGCAAATGAGATGAAATGGCATGATGCAAGACAAAGTCAGAAGCAAATACATGATGTTAATGATGCTAAAAGATGATGCAAACATGAAACAAGGCATGAGGATGATCATACAAGCTTATGGATGCAAATGTAGCAAGTTAAGAACCATGATCATACATGAAAAGTTATGAAGTGCAAATGGCATACAACATGGCAAATGAAAGATGCAATGATCAAACATGCTTACAATATGTCTTAAGATGTCTAATGAATCAAATGGAGGCACAAAATGCTATGGCAAGTCATGGTATGCAAGCAAATGCAAGATGAATGCAAAAGGAAACCCAAATTAGGGTTTATGATCAATGCACCAAACAAAAACCAAAATCAGAAGCAAACATCAAGCTAAAAAATTGAAAATGCATTCAAAGGAACCCTAACCCTACACAAACTCACTGCCCAAAGGAGGGGTTCTAACTCTTAACCTAATGAGGGTTATGAATTTCCTAAGTTTATTAGGGTTTTAGGGTACCTTAACAAGAAAAATGCCAAACAAATTGAAAATGAAAGATCAAATCATGCCAATTTAATCTTACAAACTACATGATATGCAAAACACAATGCAAAAAGAAACAAAGTCCAACTCTCAATGGTTAGGCATAAATGATTTTTTGAAGTTTGGATCAAAATAATGCTTTGAAAATGAATTAATTCCATGGAAAATTGTCAAAATGCATCAAGATCCAAAAAGAAATTTGGTTTGAGGGTTGGACAATGTTTCTAAATGGTTTTAAAGGTTTCATGAATTTTTGGTGATTTTTAAATACCTAAAAGTATTTTTAATTAATTAATTCTCATTAATTAATTAAAAATAAACTTTTAAATGATTTAAAATATTTTTTTATGCAAAAAATAAAAATAAAAATGTTTTTGGTTTCTGAAAATTAATAAAAGTTTGTACAAAAATTATCAGAATTTTTAAAATTGTTTTACTATTTTAAATAAATTGGAAAAAAGAAATGAAATAAAATGCAAAATAAAATGAAATTAATCTGAAAATGAGAAAGTATGCGCATCTAAGGGCCCAGATTCAAATTCACACGCGCGGGAGTGGACTTGGCGCCATATCCAAAGGCTGAGATTCAAAATTCGCTAATTAAATGATTAAGCCCTAATCCTGCCCTAATTACTTTAAGGCGACCGGAACACTGTTCCGGTCGTCTTCTCCGGCTAGCTCATTTCTCTATCTCTCTCTACACGCAATGAAAACGAAATCTAACTGCCCAGAACTCATCCCCATTCAAAAACGAATCAAACCCCTCAATCAAACATCATTTTTCATTCATTAAACAGCCAAATCGAATCAAAACATTCTTAGGGCAAAAAGTTTCAGACAGTTCATACATGCTGGTTTCTCAACCATTTTCAAAAGTAAACACGTATTCATGATCAGGGAAGTGCATAGAAGCTTTTAAGAACTTAAAAACATGTTTCTGGAAAAAAGTTTTGAGATGACTACCTGAACTAAAGCTTTTGATTCAGGAGCTTTCTGGCTGTTTCTTTGGTTCAAATCCACTCTAATGATCCTCCTAAGAAGCTTGCAATGTTTGTTTGAAGTTTGCAATGGCTGGTTTGAGAGATGGCAGGAGTTCTGTTCAATGGCAGGTGGTGATCGTGTTTTTGATTCTTTGAGTTTCAGGCTATGGTGAGGGGTGTTTTGTGATCAGGGAAGTGTGTTGAGTTAATTTGTGAAGTTAGTTTTTGTGCTTGTGGCTTGTGCTGAGAGTTTCGAATGCTCTTGCCAGTTGGTGTGAAAATGAGAATGCTGTGATGGAGAGTGTTTCAGGCTTTTGTTCTAGCTGCTTTGGCTTGCTTTTTATTTGTATAAACAATTGGGATTGGTCAGAAGAAGTGATGTGTGCTTTATTGATTGGTATGGCTCAAGTTGCCAAAATGTCAAAGTTGTGTAAGAGAAGCATGGGCTACTTTCTAGCCAAGGACAAAAGGTGTGTCCTGTGCAGCATGATGTGGGGAGAACCCTAGGATTGATCAGCAAGCCAGCAAGCAAGTGGGTTGTGACTTATGATGAGTTTTGCAAGTTGGTTCACTTTTGCTTCTCATGAAAAATCTTGTTCCACAAGCCATAAAAATGAGAGATTTCTTGGTGCAATCTGACTTTTAGGACTTGTATGATCATGTTGTGAAGTTTAGAAGTCCATTTGATAACTTAATTTGCCTTGAGAAGTGAATTTGCAACTTTGCCTCTTTGGTGGAAACTTTGAAATTTTGTGATTTTAGCCAACTTTGACAAGCCATAACTTTTGATTCAAAATGAATTAGGTCATGTTCTTGTACTTTTTGAAAAGGGAAAGATCTATTCTACAACTTTCATGACCAAAGTTTTTTCATTTGAAGCATTTTTGAATCAAAAAGTAAAGGTTGAAAAAGTTGCCTAAAATGGCAATTTCATTAAAAGTCAAACTTTCCCAGAAAGTCAACTTTGCAAAAGACTTGAAATTCTTCAATTTTGTGAACTTACAACCTCTTCTATGATCAAATAAAGATCATATACAATCAAAATGATGAATAACACCCTTTGGTTGGGTCATTGGGGACCTCAGATGCCCTGATTTTACACTGACTTGCTTGAAAAGTCAACTCTTGATCAGATGACTTCCCCAAGGAATTTCTTCATGAAAATTGATATACATACTCCCTATAACATATAGAGACCAATAGAAACAAGAATGACCAAAAAACTTGGAGTTATGGCCTCTGAAACCAAAACCCTAATTTTAGGTCATCTGTGCAGTCAAGCCTGGCTCTGCTTCCATACCATTCTCAGTTCTTGTGATTTTTGAAATTCTTGACTTTGAGGGGATATAATATGATGCTTGAACATACATGGACCCCTTTTAAGTGATTGATGGCCTTTGGAGTGGCTCAAGAAGCTCTTGGATTGCTCAGATCACAAACCCTAGGTGCAGATGACTTAGAATCTATGCAGTGAATCAAAAATGTGGTATGAGATGCTATGATTGGGTTTATGCATATGAAATGATCACAAGCCATGGTGTGAATGGGTGAGGGCAAATTTGGGGTGTTTACAGCTGCCCCTATTCAAACATGAGTTAACTGTGCAGGATGTAAGCAGCGGCTTAACAGGCAAACAAGATAACTTGTGGTTGAATACAAAAGACAGTCCAAAATTTGCACTCACAGAATGAAGAAGAAAAGGGATATAGATTGTAAAGGAAAAATAAAGTATATTGTAAAGTATGGGCGACGGAGGACGACCGTCGAGCAGAGGACGACTGCCGGGGAAGAGCAATGACGGGGACAACCGACATGCTGGGAAAGGTGTGGGAAATAAAGCGATGATGGGGACGGCCGACATGCTGGGGATAAAAAGAATTATGATGGGGACGACCATCAAGAAAAGCTGTAAGATTCTCTGGGGATTAATGAAAAATGATGGGGACGGCCATCAAGTTCATAAAGCAAAGCAACCAACGATGGGGACGGCCATCGGGCTAAAAGGAAAAGGGACCACGACGGGGACGGCCATCGGGTTAAAGAATAAATGAAATAAACAGATGATGAGGTACGGTCATCAAAGGTGAAGGACGATCACCTAGCAGGGGACGGCTACTCTGTAAGGGTTAAGATGAGGGACGGTCATCTAAGGTGGAGGACGACCACCTGGCAGGGTACGGCTGCCGAAAATATCGCGACATAGGACGAATGCCGGATAAAAGGTCAACGATGGGGATGGCCATCGGATGAGCATGATGGAGGACGACCATCAAGAGGTGAAGGACGATCACCTAGCAGGGGACGACTGCTCTCAAGGTTTATCATGACATAGGACGAATGTCAGATAACCAAAATCAACAATGGGGACGACCATTGGATAAAATGATGAAGGACGATCATCAAAAGGTGAAGGACGATCACCTAGCAGGGGACGGCTGCTAAATATCACGACATAGGACGAATGTCGGATAGAAAAGGTCGACGATGGGGACGACCATCGGATGAGCATGATGGAAGACGACCATCAAGAGGTGAAGGACGATCACCTAGCAGGGGACGACTGCTCTCAAGGTTTATCATGACATAGGACGAATGTCAGATAGAAAAGAAATTTGCTTTACTGGGGAAAAAGTAAACACGGACGAGTGTTTATATCCAAGAAATAAAAGGTATAAGTGTGTAGATGTGTAAAGATTAAAGATGCGGACTATGATACGGACGAGTATCTGGTAGAAACAAATACTGACACGTGTTCAGAGATGATGATACGGACGAGTATCAACTGGTTAACAGAGAACACGGACGAGTGTTGAATCTGAGGGGACTCTTCTGGGGAATAGTAGACACAGACAAGTGTCTATATTCAAGAAGACAAAAGTGTTTGACACGGTGTATGGATTAAAGATGCGGACGAGCATCCTTAAGACTACGATACGGACGAGTATCGGGTAGAAACAAATACTGACACGTGTTCAGAGATGATGATACGGACGAGTACCAATAGGTTAACAAAGAACAAGGACTAGTGTTGAATCTGCGGGGATATAAATGGTGTATACAAGATACGGACGAGTATCTGTATAAGTATGATTGGTGTATATTTAAGTGTTCCACCTGCTGGGGAGAGTGACACGGACGAGTGTCAAAAGGAGAAGAGTATAGTATAAACAAGTATCTGGTATACAAAGTGTTTCAGGTTACTGTGCTGGGGAAAATGACATGGACGGATGTCAAGGAATTGTACATATAAGTATTTGTGAGTGCAAAGGGGACGTTTTGGCTTTCTGCTGGGGATATGACACGGACGGGTGTCGAGAAGTGTCTGTAATATACAAGTGTTTGTTTGTAAAGAGTGCTCGGGCGACTTTACTGGGGAATCATGACACGGACGGGTGCCAGGAAGTATCTGTATTTGTTAGTGGAAATGCCTTAACTCTCTGTTGGGGAATCTGGGGAGCATTCCGTATACTGTTGATGGGTTGCTAATATTCACAAGTGTTTGATTCAGACCATGACTTATGATTATGCTACATGTTTGATTTTTGCCGTAATGCTCCGTATTAAACGGAATGCTACGCTTTGTGGGGTGAATATGATGCGAATGCTATGATTATGCAAAAGATACCGATCCGGGATTCGGATCCCATTGCTGCGAAGACCCCTGGCCGATCTGTTTGAAGTGAACATCCCAGCTGGGGATGAGATCGTTGGTAGATCTGATTGAAATGATTCTGCTTGGGGAAATGGGTCAATGATAGACCTATTCCCGTAAATGAAGGACCCAGCTGGGGTTTGTAGAAGCTTTCGTCACTCTGTTGTGATTCCTTCATGTGTTGCTCTTCTGGATCGAGGCTGAGACTCTGTGGGGAAGCGGTTCCCTGGCCTTTGTGCTTAGCTGAGGAAGAATTATTGGCACCTCGGTTGGGGATAAAATAACAAGTGGCAACTCAGCTGGGGAGCAAGCACTTGGGTGCTAAGACTGAGTGAGTGTTGATTTGCCAGCTTGCTGGGATGAAGCTTTCATGCCCCATGTTGCGCTTTTGAATACCTGCAATCCTGCAAAGACAGAGAAACGCACAAGTAATCCCTTACCGGATTTCGTCATAGGAGTGAGACACTCCCGAGAGTAAGTATATTTCCTGCAAGCACGTAGTTTTTATTTTTTGAGGATAAGCATTTGTATTCATGCAATCAGTATTTTAAAGATAGCAGACATTCTTTGCAAATAAAATGAAGTGCACGAGGTGAAACTTAACTGAAAATCTGTTTTTATTAACTCATATGCCCTGAATTGGCAAGATACAGTCAAAGAAACAAATCTCCTGAAATGAAGAAATTGTTACAAATTAAGAAACAAAATGCTGGCAATGTTGACGACGCTTCAAGGAGCTTCCCTTAGCTATGACTCGTATGACATTTGACGTTCTTCTCGTCTTGCTTTCTGAAAAAAAGCTGATTCTGATAGAAGCTTGGTCCTTTCAAGGTTCACCAAGTTGTGGGCGATACAGACGAATTCAGAATGCAGTTGTTCGCTTATTCCCTTATTTTGCATGGATCGCCCTTTCGGGTTTTCAATCCATCGGGATACCCATTTTTGCCTGAGTTGTCCAATGTGGCTTTTCAACTCAGCGGGTGTACATGTTTTTTATTTATTTCCCTTATTTTTGCCCGAGTCTTTTATTCTGTTTTTGACTCGCCGGGATGCCCTATTTTTGCCTGGACTTACATTCTGTTTTTATGTCCAGCGGGTCATTTGTATGCGAAGTATTTTTTAACTGCATCTGAATTCACAGGGGACGGGAAGTCTTCACCATCCATGGTGCTGAGCATCAGTGCTCCACCAGAGAAAACTTTCTTTACTACGAATGGTCCTTCATAGTTTGGGGTCCACTTGCCCCTGTGGTCTGTGTGAGGAGGGAGGAGTCTTTTCAGCACAAGATCTCCTACTTGGTACTCTCGGTGCCTGACTTTATGATCAAAGGCTTTCTTCATTCTTCTTTGATACAACTGCCCATGACATATTGCAGCCAATCTCTTCTCTTCAATCAGACTTAGTTGTTCGTATCGGGATCGAACCCACTCTGCTTCGTTCAGCTTAACATCCATCAGTACCCGTAGGGAGGGTAATTCAACTTCAACAGGTAGGACTGCTTCCATACCATACACAAGCTGATACGGTGTTGCCCCAGTGGATGTTCTGATTGACGTGCGGTACCCATGCAAGGCAAATGGTAGCATTTCATGCCAGTCTTTGTAGGTGACTACCATCTTCTGCGCAATCTTCTTGATATTTTTATTAGCCGACTCAACAGCGCCATTCATCTTTGGCCTGTAAGGAGAAGAATTGTGGTGTTGGATCTTGAAGTCCCGGCACAACTCTGCCATCATTTTGTTGTTTAAATTGGAACAATTATCAGTAATGATTCGCTCGGGAACTCCGTATCGACAGATGATATCTCTCTTCAGAAATCTGGCTACCACTTGCCGTGTAACATTTGCATAAGAAGCTGCTTCGACCCACTTGGTAAAATAGTCAATGGCTACCAAGATGAATCTGTGACCATTTGAAGTAGTCGGCTCGATCTTGCCAATCATATCAATGCCCCACATAGCAAAGGGCCAGGGTGAAGACATCACATTCAAGGGATTGGGAGGCACATGCACCTTATCCGCATAGATCTGGCATTTATGGCATTTTCTGGCATAGGCACAACAGTCTGCATCCATTGCGATCCAGTAATAGCCTGATCTTAGCAACTTCTTGGCCATGGCATGCCCTCCAGCATGGGTACCAAAGGATCCTTCGTGCACCTCGTGCATCAACAAGTCTGCTTCTGTTCTATCAACACATCTGAGGAGTATCATATCAAAGTTTCTCTTGTACAGGGAACCATCAGTGTTCAGAAAGAAACTACCAGCAAGCCTTCTCAAAGTCTTCTTATCATTGGAAGATGCCCCAGATGGGTATGTTTGATCCTCAAAGAAGCACTTAATGTCATGGAACCAAGGCTTATCATCTTTGACAACATCTGCCGCGAATACATATGCTGGTCTGTCAAGTATGGACACTGAAATCTGAGGTACAAAGTTGGCAGCCTGAACTTTGATCATTGATGAAATAGTAGCCAGAGCATCTGCAAACTGATTCTCGTCCCGAGGGATATACTCAAGCTTGACTGTTATGAAGAAAGTCAATAACCTCCTTGTATAATCCCTGTAAGGTATCAGATGATCCTGGTGGGTGTACCATTTGCCGTTGGTTTGATTAACTACCAGAGCTGAATCTCCGAATACAGTCAATGTCTTGATCCTGAGGTCAATGGCTTCCTCAAGACCCATAATGCAAGCTTCGTATTCAGCTTCGTTGTTAGTGCAGTTGAAGGTGAGCTTTGTCGAGAAAGGCATGTGAACTCCCTTAGGTGTAATGAGTACTGCACCAACACCACGACCATTCATATTAACAGCCCCATCAAACATCATAGTCCATTCTTCTTCTAGGTCAGGCCCTTCAGTGTGAATAGGCTCTTCGTGATCTTTTGCTTTTATGAACATGATGTCTTCATCAGGGAAGTCAAATCTCATAGGCTGGTAATCATCAATGGGTTGCTCAGCAAGATATTCAGACAATACACTGCCCTTGATGGCTTTCTGAGATGTGTACTGAATGTCATATTCCGTGAGAATCATTTGCCATCTTGCAACCCGTCCGGTAAGTGCTGGCTTCTCGAAAATGTACATAACTGGGTCTATCTTTGAGATCAATAGAGTAGTGTGGGTCAACATATACTGTCTCAGTCGGCGAGCAGCCCACGCTAAAGCACAACAAGTTTTCTCGAGCAGTAAATAACGTTGTTCACAGTCGGTAAACTTTTTGCTCAGGTAGTATATTGCATACTCTTTTCGACCAGACTCGTCATGCTGGCCCAGCACACACCCCATTGACTCTTCTAATACTGTTAAGTACATTATCAAAGGTCTTCCTTCAACTGGAGGCATAAGGATTGGGGGCTCTTGCAAGTACTCCTTAATCTTGTCAAAAGCCCTCTGGCAGTCTTCGTTCCAACTGACCGTCTGTTCTTTTCTTAACAGCTTGAACAAGGGTTCACAGGTTGCTGTAAGGTGAGATATGAACCTTGAAATGTAGTTCAATCTACCTAGAAACCCCCGAACTTCTTTTTCGGACTTCGGTGCAGGCATTTCTTGAATGGCTTTGACTTTATCAGGGTCAACCTCAATCCCTTTCTCACTCACAATAAAGCCCAGCAGCTTACCAGATCGTACCCCGAATGTGCACTTGTTGGGGTTCAGCTTTAGTTGGTACTTCCTCAGACGCTTGAATAGTTTCAGCAGATTTACCAGGTGGTCTTCTTCCGTGAGGGACTTGGCAATCATGTCATCCATATAACACTCGATTTCTTTATGGATCATATCGTGGAATAATGTTACCATAGCCCGTTGATATGTTGCACCAGCGTTCTTCAGTCCAAATGGCATCACCTTGTAACAGAACATGCCCCAGGGTGTGATGAAAGTTGTCTTCTCCATGTCTTCAGGTGACATCTTGATTTGATTGTATCCTGAAAATCCGTCCATGAAGGAGAATACCGAGAACTGAGCCGTATTATCAACCAATACATCAATGTGAGGTAATGGGAAATCATCTTTCGGGCTAGCTCTGTTCAGATCCCGGTAGTCAACACACATTCTTACTTTGCCGTCCTTCTTAGGCACAGGTACTATGTTAGCAACCCACGGCGGATAGCTAGTTACAGCAAGGAACCCGGCGTCCCACTGCTTCTGTACCTCTTCCTTGATCTTCATTGCCATGTCTGGGCGAGTACGGCGCAATTTCTGTTTTACTGGCGGGCAGTCTTCTTTTAAAGGCAGCTTATGCATAACAATATCGGTGTCCAACCCTGGCATATCCTGATAAGACCAAGCAAACACATCCACATATTCTTGAAGCAGGTCAATCAGTTGTTTCTTCACTGAGTCTTGTAAGCAGGCCCCGATTTTAACTCCTTTCACATCTTCATCTGTACCAAGATTAATCGTTTCGACCTCCTCCTGATGAGGAGTGATAACCTTCTCCTCTTGTCTTAACAACCTGGCTAGCTCTTCAGGAAGCTCATAATCTTCTTCAACCCCTTCATCAGCTTGATTGATTGGATTGTCAAAGTCATATAGAGTCATAGTCGTGCTGTTGTCGGTGCGGTCTGAAAGGCACTCTCTGCAAGGGTTCAGTTTGTTCATTTTAGTGATTGATTTTAATCTTGTTTAGAAAAGCAAAATAAAGTTGTCATTTTGAAAACATTGCCATTTATTTTTTGTACAAAAAGAAAAATGGAAAAACAGTGAGCGGAAAATAAAAAGACTCATTTGCAAAAGATGTCTGATATTTCATTGATTAATCTTGTTGCACAAAAATTACAGATGGCCCGATTACAAAATGAGTCTTGTCATCTTGGGCAAGATGCAAGACTTGATGCATGCTTAAAATATACAGGAAATAATAATTACTCTGCAGGAGTAACCCTTATAATTCCCTGGGAAGACCAGTTTGAGATACGGCTCCCCGGGATCCTTGGACGTATCCAGCTCTCCAGGTTGCGCTCATCTTCCGACTCATCTTCCAAGTTGTTGACAGCATCAGGGGTGAGCATCCCCCGACTAACAAAGTTGGGCTTCTTAGCAGCCTCTGCTTGATCTTGTTGAGTTGGTTTGTAACCCAACCCAAATCTATCCTCTTTCTTCTCCACAAGCAACAGTTTGCCCCAACCTTGAGCATTCCCCTCCTCAACAACCTTCCTGGCTTGCTGGTAGGATGTCATGGAAGTCCCAAGTACAGCAGATGTTTCATTAATATTCAGGGCCTCAAAGCCTTGACTCATCGTTTCGTGGATCTCCCCATCCATCTCAATGTATTTGTATGTAGCCAGATGGCTAACAAAAATATCTTCCTCTCCACAAATAGTAACGACTTGGCCCTCCCACTCGAATTTTAACTTCTGGTGAAGGGTAGACGTAACTGTGCCAGCGGCATGAATCCATGGTCTACCCAACAAACAGCTGTAGGCCGGCTGAATGTCCATCACGTAGAAGATCGTTTTGAAAGTTTGTGGGCCAATCGTTATAGGCAACTCAATTTCTCCCAGAACTGATCTCTTAGAACCGTCAAAGGCTCTCACTACCAAGTTACTGGGACGTAATGCCAATCCTTCATACTCCAGCTTCACAAGGGCTTTTTTAGGCAAGACATTGAGGGATGACCCTGTGTCTACCAGCACATGGGAAAGAACTGCACCCTTACACTCCATGGTAATGTGCAAAGCCTTGTTATGATTGCGCCCTTCCGTAGTCAAATCAGTGTTGGTAAATCCTAGTCCATTACTAGCATTAACATTTCAAACCACAGCTTCCAACTGATTGACGGTAATCTCCTCTGGAACATAAGCTGCGTGCAAGACTTTTAATAGTGCGTTCCGATGAGCCTCGGAGCACATAAGCAATGATAAAATGGAGATCTTGGAAGGCGTCTGGTGAAGCTGGTCCACTATCTTGTAATCACTTTTCTTGATGATTCTCATGAATTCATCAACCTCTTGATCAAAAGGGGTTTTCAAAGCTTCTTTAACAACTTGATCTTCTTGCACCGTGCTCTTCCCTTTTGCCTTGGCAGCAGCTTCTGCTTCGGCGCTGGGTCTCGGAATTTGCGGGGCAAAGAGACGTCCGCTTCGAGTGAAGCCTCCGCCTCCCCCCACATTGTCTATTTGTGGTGAAGAAGTTGATGATTCAAAAGTGATTTTTCTGTCCTTCGCAGTATAGATCGGAGCCGTAATGCCAAGGGATGGCACTACTGCTTTCATAAGGTACTGGCCCAGGCACTGTGATAGTGACTGGACTAATAGCAGCTGCAGAAGGGAGTATATTGTGACTGGTGCTCTGATAGGAGTGACATTTTGTGAGTTGTAGGCAGAATCATTTGCAGAATCATAATAAATTGTAACTGTTGAGACATCTTCATTGTTTGCTGTTGATGTTGTAGGAGACACTGTTGACTGGATGGATGTTGTTGTTGTAGGAGGCTCTGAGTGAAGGGGTGCTGAAGTTGTAGAAGGGATGTTTGTTGATGTTTGGTCCGTTGAAGTAACAGATGAAGCATTTGTTGATGAGATTGAGGAGTTGTTTGGAACAATGGTTGTTGCAGTTGTAGAAGACTCGGGAACTGTTGTTAAGGAGATTGCTGGATTGGTAGGTATTGATGTTGTGATTTGAAGCAGGCCACTCTGGATGAGACCATCTATGCCCTCTCTCAAGTTATCACACCCATTCACTGAAATGTTGCAATAAGAACATCCTAGCTCACATCCAGGGAACATTTGACATTCAAGGAGTTGAGCTTTAATCTCTACCAAGGGTGTCCAAATCTGACCCACACTGGTTATCAAGTAAGACGGCTTACCTTCCTCAATAGCGTTGATTTTGGGTCCTCCGTGGTGTGGCATAGGGTTCTTGTTAACATTTGGTGGTGGTGCAAAGTTTAGAGCTTTGGAATCCACTAAATCCTGTACTTTCATGTGCAAAGCCCTGCACTTCTCTGTACTGTGGCCAGGTGCATTTGAGTGAAAAGCACATCTAGCGCTGGCGTCATAATTTCTGGACAAGCTGGTAGGATCTGGAGGTGCCAATGTCCTTAGCTCAACCAGGTTGAGTTTTAGGAGTTGTGGCAATAATGTGGCATAGGGCATAGGGATCGGATCGATCACCCTATTGGCCTGAGAAGGTCTCTGTTGGAACGGTCTTTGCTGATTGCTGTTGCTGGTGTTGTTGTTGTTATAATTTCTCTGAGGAGGATACTGAGTTTGTTGCTGGTAATGGGATTGCTGCTGCGGTTGATAAACTGGTTGTGGATGAATTGGAGCGGGAATGGTGACTGCTGCCACAAACTTGTGAACATATTGGGGTCTGCCCCTGTTGGTATGGATAACATTGGTCTCACCAGCTCTTCTTGGGCCCACAAAAGGCTTTCTTGTGTTGCTGGATGAGCTCGCACCGTTGTCAGAAATCTTACCCATCTTTAATAGGCTCTCAATTCTTTCCCCGGCTATGACCACGTCAGCAAAGCTAGTGGAAGAAAAGGCAGCTAGCCTGTCAATGTATGTCCCTTGGAGGGTGTTCATAAACATATCAGCCATCTCCCTCTCTGACATGGGTGGCTGGACAGCAGCAGCAAGCTGTCTCCACCTCTGAGCGTACTCCCGGAAGCTTTCCCTGGATGATTGAGACATCCCCATCAGGAGGGTCCTGTTGGGAGCCATATCCAAGTTGTACTGGTATTGTCTGATAAAGGCCTCAGCCAGGTCCTTCCAGCACCTGATGGTTGCTCTAGTCAGGTGAGAGTACCATTCCCTTGAAGCTCCTGTTAAGCTATCTTCAAAATAAAACATCCATAGCTTTTCGTCCATGGTATATGCCTTCAGCCTCCCCAGAAAGGATTGTAAATGGGTTCGAGGACAGGAAGTTCCGTTGTACTTCTCAAAGCACGGAGGTTTAAATTTGTGGGGAATCCTGACCCCGTCCACTAGACCCATGTCCATAACATCAAAGCCCAAAGAATTCTGGGACTCCAGGGATCTTAGTTTCTCAGCAATCTCATCTAGCCTTCTGTCATAGGCTTCCTCCCCAGCTCCCATCACTGTGAACTGATCTTCCTGGGGGTCTTCTTGCAGCACTCTACCTGCAGTTGCAGTCCCTTGCACATTAACAGGGATGTTGATCTCTGGATGGAGGTGGGTTCCATAGACTGGAGGATTAACATGAGGTTGAACTCTCTCATTATTGCTTGTCCCAACAGTCCCTAGATGGGGGTCTTCCTGATTCTGCCTCTCTACCAGTGCTCTTAATCTATCTTGGCTTTGAGCCATATTATTCATCACCTCCATAAACTGAGTCATCTGATTCCTCATTTCTAGTCTCTCATTGGCCATTTGAGTCCTGACCTCTGTAAGGTCCTGCTGTACTTGGTCCATTTGTATGCCCGGAAGGTTGTTGCGGGTGGGATATCTGTGTGGACGGTTGAGTGGGAACACCCGACGTCGAGCAATAGTTCCTGAATCATAACAGAGTTAGTAACAAAAACAAAACAAAACCTACAAAACAAAACAAAAGGTTAGTATGCAATGCAGTATGCTTATTTGTTTCCAAGGTATCCGGCTTGGCACTTGGTTTTGACCTTTCCAGACCCCTGAGGAAGATGCTTTTGATGTTGCTTGGAAGAACTCAGATAAAAACAAACTAGTAAATATATTACAAAAGGAAAAACATACATAATTTGTTTTTTACAATACATGCCCTCTGAGGGGTCAAAAGTACAAAAAAGAAAAAGTACAAAGAAATGAAAGCAACAACAAGCAAAAAGTCAGACACCAAGACCAAACTCATCCTCCCGGACTTCCTTCAAAAGTGCTTCAGTCACAGGATTAGCTGGATGCTCCGTGAGGTTCCTGATGAGAAGATTCCTGGTGGTAATAGCTGCAGTTAGCTTCTTGTGTCTGCCCTGGTCTTTTGACCTCTTCACACCAGCTCTGAGTTTCAATTCTGAGATCTCTCTCTGGGCTGCTAGCAGGGCTTCCTGCTGCTCCTTTGCACTAGCCTCCAGCTGCCCAATCTTGTCCTGAGTCCTCTTATCCTCCTGAGTACGAGCTTCGGTGATCCTGACCCACCTAGCTTGACTCTCTTTCAAATATAAATCAGTCCTGGCCTTCTGGAATTGAGCCTCCTTGTAGGCATTCTTCAAGATCTGCTCTCCAGCTCTTGACTTCTTAATGTAGTCCTCTGACTTCTCAATCCTAGCTAGATGCTCCACCTTAAGCTTTTCTAACCTCTCAATGTCCAGCCGACCATCACTCCTCTCCCAGAGGGTCTTCTGTAGAGCCTGAGTCAAATTCTCATTTCTCTCTTTGAGCTTCTCAAACTCTTCCAGGCTGACAGTTGCTGGAGGTGGTGCTGTGGAGGGTCCAGGCACATCTTCAAGGGTGAAGGGCATCCCAGAAACTTGAGCCCTGGCATGAGACCACTCAGAGCACTGAGCTGAGGCCACATTGTTGCATCTCCCAAGAATGGTTACCCCTTTAGTCTGGACATTGTCCCAAGCCCAGGATGCTTGCCTGACAATAGCCAAATTAGGCTTGATCTCGCAATAAAGGGTCTCAGCTAGATCTTCTACTCTAGGAGGGTGGACCAATGCATAGCCCAGTTGTCTTTTGAATAGCAGAGGGTTGTAGTTGATGCAACCCTTCACTCCTATCAGAGGTACATTGGGAAATTGCCCATAACTAGTAATGATGTCTCTGCCCTTAGTGCTCTGAGTGCACCACCTGATGTCATCTGAGGTTAGAGCAACAAGCCTCTTAGCCCAATTTTTCTGCTGGTGAGGGTTCAAGAATGCATCAGTCTTTGGCAAATGCTTGAGCAACCAGGTATGGAACAAAGGAGCACAGCATCTCACCAATCTTCCCCTTTGTTTTTCATTCCTTTGGTGAACAGAGTAGTAGAGATCTCCCAGTAAGGTGGGCACTGGGTTCCTCAGGATGAAAAGATGGATTGCATTCTTGCTAATAAACTTAGGCTCATCTGCAAATAATATAACCCCATATATGCTAAGGGCTAATAATGCACAGACTGCCTTCCACTCCCCCATGGAGGCCTTCAGAATAGCCTGAGAGGTCAAGAAATCCAAGTGAAGACCAGAGACTCCAGCCTTTGCTGTCATGTTCTGCCCAATCAGAACTGGTTCTAGATACAATGCTTTTGCCACCTCTTCATTACTAGGGAAAGCCATCTCAGGGTTGAAGGGGACTCCACCCCTGATAGGTACACCAATCAGTGATGAATACTCTTCCAACAAGGGTCCCAACTGAAAATTCTGGAAGGTGAAGCACCTCAGAGGGGGATCATAGAACTGCAGGCAAGTATGAATCAAGCTCCTTTGGGAAGGGTCCAAATCCATAACCACATCAAGTATGTTCCCATAATGTTCTCTGAATAGTGGTATATGGTCTGGAGTAATCAGGGTCTGAATCTTCCTGATGCCAGCTAGCTCAGGCTCAAAGAAATGATAGGAGATGTTGCTCTTCTTAGGTGCCATGTTGCTGAAGAATAGGTGCTGATGATGACTGATACTAGAAGATGGGCCACTGACAGGCTGGGACTGGTGATGCAGGTGACTGAAGTAGGTAGCTGATGAGGAATAGCTGAAGCAGATGCTGGTGGAGATGGGTCTATGCAGATGAAGGGGTCAAAACCAAGCCAAAAATACAGTATGGATACCCTGAAAAACAAATAACCAAATGTCAAATGATGCAATGATGATGTATGCAAATGATATGCAAGGGTTTGTGATCAAGCTGGATCTGATCAACTGCTTTGATATAGGTCCAAGTATGTTCAAGAAATCCAGATGGAGGTTCATAAGTCCAGTAACCAAGGTGGGGGACTCAAATAAAGAGTCACATGTCCTGGGTTAAATCACAAGAACCATCCAAAGTAGAGTACTCTTAATCAAACAAAGTAACAGGGTATGTTGAGGTCAAGGGTACCTGCAAACCTGTAAACAGCCCAACCCCCTCACAGGTGATGTTCTAAAACAAGGATCCTCAGACTTGGATCAGTTATGAGAAGTGTAAACACTTCTAACCCGGAGGTACGGTGTTTACAATAACCATAAAAGATCCTCCTCTAATTCACCTCAGTTTCTAAAGGTCAATACTAAAGGTCATCCAGACTTAGCAGGCTTCCCAGATAGCTCTAGCACTACAGGAAATCTGCAGCACAGAGTTCTCAAGAAGAAACCCATATCTGAACCGTGTTTCATATTCCCGCACCAGACCGAAATGGAATGGGAAAGAACATGAACCACTCTAGCCTAGGTTTCACTCAGGTCCCAGATATAGGACCTTAACTCTCAATAGAACACCCACCCACCAAAGCAACAAACCAGATCCAGCCAGCACAGTATGACAGTATGATGTATAAAAAGCTGTAAAGAAAGCAGTAAACAAATTGTACATAAAGCAATAAATAAAACAAATATACAAACACAAATAGCACATAACACCCCAGTAACCACAAATCAAACAAGCGCTAGGAGGAACCCACAAAAAGAACCAGAAGCCCTGGTTACAGTATAAGGGTCCCCAGCAGAGTCGCCAAGCTGTCGCTCCCGATAAATGGGACTGGCCCAGATAAAGGTACAGACGCGAACGGTCGGCGAAAGGAGGATGTGAGAACACACAGGAGTGAACTCACGGGGAATGAATAGAGTCGCCAGCTAGGCATTTTTATCCCGAGGGAAAGGTAATGCTGCATAAACCTAGAAAGATATGGATAAGACGGTTGCGAACCAGAGAGACTGAGAAAGGGGGTTGGTTACAACCTGGGAAGGTATTAGCACCCAGATTGTCCGTCGTACTCGAAGGGGATCCACGCTTAAAAGATTTGTGTTTTAAAGGGGTAGTGTCAGTGCAATCTGTGTATAAAAGAGCTGGAAAAGGATGTACAGGTGTCTGTGTAAAAGAAGTGTAAAGTGTAATATGAAAGTGTCAGTGTAAGAACAAGAATGAAATGCTCATAATAATGAGGCTAAAGAATGATACTGGAAAGAGGGGGAATATACAAAGACTTTTGTTCGATAACTGTTAAGTTATGCCTACGTATCCTCTCGTGCAATGAGGAAGTCAGAACACCGTAGTTCGACCCAAAGAGATTGAAAGATGAATTGACCTGTGAACTGCTTACTTGTCAATGCTCAAGTGTATGACCTGTCTGGCTCAGGTGCAAACTGTCTTGCATTAGACGGAAGAAGCAAGTTCTCGTTTATGAGTGAAGATGATGAGAAAAGAATCCCGGAGGAGACGATTATTGTTTGTTTTTGAGTTTTCAGTCTTTTATTGCTTTTTGAAGTTTGTCATAAGTTAATGAGCTTAAGCCTAAACCAATGGGTTAGTAAACTCATCACATCTTCCCTCTGATTAGGGGTAATGAGAATACCTTAAGTGTGAAGTCAGCTTCTCACACTTAATCACCTTTGATGCAGGATTAAGATCATTAACCTACTTGTGATTATTTAGATGTTTTTGGTGTTTTTGTTTAGTGTTGAGTAATGAGATTAAGCCATAATCAGGGATTAAACAGACTCATTACACCATCCTAATAGAAGGATAATAGATGAGAGTGTTTAAGCTGAGGAAGGCTCCTCAACTTAATCCATGATTAGGGATTAAACCCATGACAAAACAAAGCCTTTGATTAAGTGGATTTTATTTAATGATATGATGATGAAATGATTTTTATGATTTGTAAGTTTAATCACAAAGCCTTAAAACCTTTAGGGTTTAGTCCCTGATTATGAGATGAGAAGAGAAGACTCAAAGAGACACAAAGGTAAAAACTAAGTGGGGGACTAATCAAAACCCTAATCATTGTCATGCTTGGTTGTTCCTAAGGTTTGTGAGGTTTACAAGAGAAATCTTCAGAAGAACCACCAGGAAGCAGATGAATGGAGCAAAGAGAAGCAAAGCAACTTGCTTCATTTAAGAAGACAAGTCACTTGAGGAAAGAAAGTAAGATGAAGAAGAATGAGCAAGCTCAATCCAAGGCACAAGATGAAATGCAGCAATGAATTATGAAAGAGATGAAAAGAGAGCATGAGAAGTGAAGGCAAATTCACTTCTCAAAGTAAACTTACCACCTGAAAAGTTAGTGAAAGAAATGAAATGTAATGCAAATGAGATGAAATGGCATGATGCAAGACAAAGTTAGAAGCAAATACATGATGTTAATGATGCTAAAAGATGATGCAAACATGAAACAAGGCATGAGGATGATCATACAAGCTTATGGATGCAAATGAAGCAAGTTAAGAACCATGATCATACATGAAAAGTTATGAAGTGCAAATGGCATACAACATGGCAAATGAAAGATGCAATGATCAAACATGCTTACAATATGTCTTAAGATGTCTAATGAATCAAATGGAGGCACAAAATGCTATGGCAAGTCATGGTATGCAAGCAAATGCAAGATGAATGCAAAAGGAAGCCCAAATTAGGGTTTATGATTAATGCACCAAACAAAAACCAAAAGCAAAAGCAAACATCAAGATAAAAAATTGAAAATGCATTCAAAGGAACCCTAACCCTACACAAACTCACTGCCCAAAGGAGGGGTTCTAACTCTTAACCTAATGAGGGTTATCAATTTCCTAAGTTTATTAGGGTTTTAGGGTACCTTAACAAGAAAAATGCCAAACAAATTGAAAATGAAAGATCAAATCATGCAAATTTAATCTTACAAACTACATGATATGCAAAACACAATGCAAAAAGAATCAAAGTCCAACTCTCAATGGTTAGGCAAAAATGATTTTTTGAAGTTTGGATCAAAATAATGCTTTGAAAATGAATTAATTCCATGGAAAATTGTCAAAATGCATCAAGATCCAAAAATAAATTTGGTTTGAGGGTTGGACAATGTTTCTAAATGGTTTTAAAGGTTTCATGAATTTTTGGTGATTTTTAAATACCTAAAAGTATTTTTAATTAATTAATTCTCATTAATTAATTAAAAATAAACTTTTAAATGATTTAAAAATATTTTTTTATGCAAAAAATAAAAATAAAAATGTTTTTGGTTTCTGAAAATCAATAAAAGTTTGTACAAAAATTTTCAGAATTTTTAAAATTGTTTTACTATTTTAAATAAATTGGAAAAAAGAAATGAAATAAAATGCAAAATAAAATGAAATTAATCTGAAAAAGAGAAAGTATGCGCATCTAAGGGCCCAGATTCAAATTCACACGCGCGGGAGTGGACTTGGCGCCATATCCAAAGGCTGAGATTCAAAATTCGCTAATTAAATGATTAAGCCCTAATCCTGCCCTAATTACTTTAAGGCGACCGGAACACTGTTCCGGTCGTCTTCTCCGGCTAGCTCATTTCTCTATCTCTCTCTACACGCAATGAAAACGAAATCTAACTGCCCATAACTTATCCCCATTCAAAAACGAATCAAACCCCTCAATCAAACATCATTTTTCATTCATTAAACAACCAAATCGAATCAAAACATTCTTAGGGCAAAAAGTTTCAGACAGTTCATACATGCTGGTTTCTCAACCATTTTCAAAAGTAAACACATATTCATGATCAGGGAAGTGCATAGAAGCTTTTAAGAACTTAAAAACATGTTTCTGGAAAAAAGTTTTGAGATGACTACCTGAACTGAAGCTTTTGATTCAGGAGCTTTCTGGCTGTTTCTTTGGTTCAAATCCACTCCAATGATCCTCCTAAGAAGCTTGCAATGTTTGTTTGAAGTTTGCAATGGCTGGTTTGAGAGATGGCAGGAGTTCTGTTCAATGGCAGGTGGTGATCGTGTTTTTGATTCTTTGAGTTTCAGGCTATGGTGAGGGGTGTTTTGTGATCAGGGAAGTGTGTTGAGTTGATTTGTGAAGTTAGTTTTTGTGCTTGTGGCTTGTGCTGAGAGTTTCGAATGCTCTTGCCAGTTGGTGTGAAAATGAGAATGCTGTGATGGAGAGTGTTTCAGGCTTTTTTTCTAGCTGCTTTGGCTTGCTTTTTGTTTGTATAAACAATTGGGATTGGTCAGAAGAAGTGATGTGTGCTTTATTGATTGGTATGGCTCAAGTTGCCAAAATGTCAAAGTTGTGTAAGAGAAGCATGGGCTACTTTCTAGCCAAGGAAAAAAGGTGTGTCCTGCGCAGCATGATGTGGGGAGAACCCTAGGATTGATCAGCAAGCCAGCAAGCAAGTGGGTTGTGACTTATGATGAGTTTTGCAAGTTGGTTCACTTTTGCTTCTCATGAAAAATCTTGTTCCACAAGCCATAAAAATGAGAGATTTCTTGGTGCAATCTGACTTTTAGGACTTGTATGATCATGTTGTGAAGTTTATAAGTCCATTTGATAACTTAATTTGCCTTGAGAAGTGAATTTGCAACTTTTCCTCTTTGGTGGAAACTTTGAAATTTTGTGATTTTAGCCAATTTTGACAAGCCATAACTTTTGATTCAAAATGAATTAGGTCATGTTATTGTACTTTTTGAAAAGGGAAATATCTATTCTACAACTTTCATGACCAAAGTTTTTTCATTTGAAGCATTTTTGAATCAAAAAGTAAAGGTTGAAAAAGTTGCCTAAAATGGCAATTTCATTAAAAGTCAAACTTTCCCAGAAAGTCAACTTTGCAAAAGACTTGAAATTCTTCAATTTTGTGAACTTACAACCTCTTCTATGATCAAATAAAGATCATATACAATCAAAATGATGAAGAACACCCTTTGGTTGGGTCATTGGGGACCTCAGATGCCCTGATTTTACACTGACTTGCTTGAAAAGTCAACTCTTGATCAGATGACTTCCCCAAGGAATTTCTTCATGAAAATTGATATACATACTCCCTATAACATATAGAGACGAATAGAAAGAAGAATGACCAAAAAACTTGGAGTTATGGCCTCTGAAACCAAAACCCTAATTTTAGGTCATCTGTGCAGTCAAGCCTGGCTCTGCTTCCATACCATTCTCAGTTCTTGTGATTTTTGACATTCTTGACTTTGAGGGGATATAATATGATGCTTGAACATACATGGACCCCTTTTAAGTGATTGATGGCCTTTGGAGTGGCTCAAGAAGCTCTTGGATTGCTCAGATCACAAACCCTAGGTGCAGATGACTTAGAATCTATGCAGTGAATCAAAAATGTGGTATGAGATGCTATGATTGGGTTTATGCATATGAAATGATCACAAGCCATGGTGTGAATGGGTGAGGGAAAATTTGGGGTGTTTACAGAGCACAACAGTCTTTTGTTATCACTACTGGGGAAGAATTTCAACTTCTACTGGGGATAACAGGAGACACACGAGAAGACATCTGTTCTTGTTCAAGCACATTGTGGAAATATTCCTCCTGGAAATTTGCTTTAGCTCTGCTAGAAACACATGCACATGCACCTGCGTAAACATAACTGATAGTGCCTGCAACATGGAGAGTTAGTTTGGACCTGTATTCCCCAGTCTTATGGTATGAATCATCATCCTGGCCACTTAACACCCTTTTTAGAGTTGTATTAGAAGTTTATGTCCTCCTGCATGAGTTAGAAAGCATTTGAATGTTCACAACACAATAAAAATCATAGTTTGCTGGACGTTTTTGCAATCAAACAATGTTAGATGAAAAACAAAAACAAAAGCAACTAGTCACAAATTTGACATAAATTAAATTTTATTGATTTGGAACATGGCCCTGAATAAGCATTACAATAGGAAGCAATTCCCTAGAAAGTGGAAATAGCCAAAAATAGACTATCCTATTGCCAATGTGAAAAATGGATCTCATCAAGTTTCAACCCGGCTATGACTTGTATATCTTCAAACTCTCCGGTTGCTCTGCCCCTGAGAAAGGTGATTGGACTGGTCTTTAACCCTTAGAATAACCTTAGTTTCAGATGGATTACGTATTTCACAGATCGCAGTCGTTCGTGTAAGTCCCTCTTTTGCGTGGATCGCCCTTTCGGGTTTTCAATCCACCAGGATACCCTTTTTTGCATGAGCGTTCCGATGTGGCTTTTCAACTCAGCGGGTGTACATTTTTTCAATATTTCCCTAATTTTTGCCCTGGCCTTTTATTCTGTTTTTGGCTTGCCGGGATCCCCATTTTTTCCTGGATCTTTATTCTATTTTTATCCAGCGGGTCTTTTTACACGAAGTATTTTCTTACTGCGTCTGTGTTGACAGGGGAATGGAAGTCTTCTCCCTCCATGGTTGTTATCATCAAGGCTCCGCCCGAGAAAACCTTTTTAACCACGAATGGTCCTTCATAATTGGGTGTCCATTTTCCCCTGTGAAAGTTGAGAGGAGGAAGAATCTTTTTAAGTACCAGGTCACCTGGTATTTACCTTTGAGGTCGTACCTTCTTGTCGAAGGCTTGTTTCATCTGCCATTGATACAACTGCCTATGGCATACAACTGTTAGGCGTTTTTCTTTGATGAGGCTCAGTTGATTGTACCTGGATTGGAGCCCCTCAGCTTCATCTAGCTTAATTTCCATCATTAACCTCAGCGAGGGGATCTCCACTTCAACTGGTAGGACTGCCTCCATACCATATACCAATGATAACAAGGTTTCCCCTTTTGAGGTATGCACAGACGTTCGGTATTAATGTAGCACAAATGGTAGCATCTCGTGCCAGTCTTTGTATGTCACAACCATCTTCTGCACGATTTTCTTAATGTTCTTGTTGGCCGCCTCGACGGTGCCATTCATTTTCAGGCGATACGGCGAAGAGTTGTAATGTTCTATTTTGAAACCCCGACACAAGTCAACCATCATCTTGTTATTGAGGTTAGAACCATTATCAGTAAACCGGGCTACCACTTGTTTTGTAACATTGGCATAAGACGCCGCTTCGACCCACTTCGTGAAATAGTCTATAGCAACTAGGATAAAGCGGTGACCGTTGGAAGCTGTTGGCTCAATCTTGCCAATCATATCAATGCCCCACATGGCGAACGGCCAAGGTAAAGACATGAAACTCAATGGATTCGGAGGTACATGGACCTTATCAGCATAAATCTGGAACTTGTGACATTTACGGGAGTATTTACAACAATCGGATTCCATGGTGATCCAATAATATCCCGATCTTAACAATTTCTTAGCCATAGCGTGTCCTCCAGCATGGGTACCGAAGGAGCCTTCATGAACCTCTTGCATCAACAAGTCTTCTTCGTGTCTATCCACGCATCTGAGCAGAACCATGCCGAAGTTTCGCTTGTATAGCATACCATCTTGATTCAAGAAGAAACCAACTGCTAGTCTTCTGAAGGTCTTCTTGTCTTTACTGGATGCCCCAGTCGGGTACTCTTGAGTCTTCAAGAATTGCTTGATATCATGATAACAAGGTTTGTTATCTTCACCACTGTCAATTGCAAAGACATAGGCAGGTCTTTCGAGACGAGAGACCATGATTCGAGGCACGAAATTCTCTTGACAAACTTTAATCATAGATGACAAAGTTGTTAGAGAATCAGCGAATTGGTTTTCATCTCAAGGAATATAACTCACTTGAACTTGGTGAAGAAAGTTATCAGCCTCCTGGTATAATCCCTGTAAGGAACCAAGTGAGGTTGATGAACTAACCATTTTCCATTGACTTGGTGTAGCACCCCATATTTTCCCTCTCTTTTTCATAGCATTTAAAATATCATTTTCATATTTCGCGTTGCTTCATTAAAATAGAAAGATGAAGCATAACATCCATAGCATAGCATAAACTGGCATTGATTTCACTTCAAGTGTGGTTGTTCAGTTCGTGATTCGATTCAGACGGAGGTTAAACCTAATCCTGGTCAAACTATTAGGAGATTGTTTCATGTGAAAGTTATCGGTGCTTGTTGTTATTTTTTAGGCGACGCGTTGCGAAGTCTGTTGTGTGCAGAGGTCATCTGTTTTCCAGGAAGTAGTTCATGTGATGGTTTTGGATTCAAAGATTTAGGCTTATCATGATTATATGGTCAGTTGTGTGCATCTGTAGATTTATTTTCTTAGAGAACGATTCAAACGAATTTAAAGTGACTCAAGGTTTATTGGCTCAAAGACAAATATTAATTGATTCAGAGGCTAATGGGTTCAAGTTGATTTGTTTCAATTGCAGTGATAGCGGTACGTCATTTTTATCAGAGGCGTGTGGAATAGTGCAAGTTGTTTCATGGCAGTATGCATGGTGGTGGTAGTCGGCCCGTTCCATAAAAGACCAGTTCATAAATCTTTTTATTTCTAAACCAATTCCATTTTTTATGACTTCATTCATTATTCATTTCCATCATCATCCATTATTCAATTTGTAACCATTTTTTTTCGTTATTTGATTTCTTTCTACCATCTATAAACCATTTTCAAATCCATGATAATATCCATTATATTAACCTATTTATAAAGTCCAATTAACCATCCAACCTTTTTTCATAACCTTTCAAATCCATTAGTTGTTTCAAATTCATTTGTTAATATCCATTAAACCTATTCAAATCTATAATCCTAAGACCCATTTAGAAAAGAAGGAAAAAACTTTACACATTCATGCTGCATATACAACATTTTTTTTATCCTGCTACCACCAATTTTTCCCATATACCACATACCACAGAATTACAAAGAAACTTATATAGAAATTACACAATATCATTCTCGGTCCCACATTCACAATAACCCACGCATCACACTTTCCTTACTCAATCAACAACGCAAGAAATCAAGGAATAAGAGGCAGCATAAAATTCATGAGCAAAAGGGCATGATACGGAATCCATAAATAACAAAAAAAGAGAAGTAATAGAAAAAAAAGGAGAATCAATAACCAAATTTCAGATCACATTTCATACGCACAAAAACAGAATTCATCTTCATCTCTTTCCTCACATAAAACACCAGAACGATATTTATCATCGATAACAAAAATAGAGATTTCATTACTTCTTCATCACACCAATAATCCCAAGCCGAATTTCATGACTCCATGGATGACAACAGAAAATTTGTCATCACTCTTCAACAAGAACGACAAGAGATTTTTAGTCTTCTTCACTGAAGAATCATAACCGAAGATCTTCTTCATCATTGAGACAAATTCGTTTCACCATTAACATGAACAGATATTATCACTCATCGATAACATAGTCGTATCACTAATCATAATCGCACCTTCAACATCACCTTGTTGTTCTCCAACATTCATCATCATTAGCGGCATTGCACATCATCATCATCGTCGACTTCAGTATCACCTTCCTCGCTCTTCGTTGATCGAATCTTCGTCACTCTTCTTCAGATCAGACGAACGCAACAACTTCATAACTCTTCATCAATCAAAGCTTCCAATCGCTCATCGCTTTCGCCGCCGATTCTTTGTTCTCGTTGATTTACAGGTACATAAACTCTCTTAGATGCGTGTTATTTATTTATTTCTATTGCTGCGATCTGGTGTTGTGGTTAAGTCTCGGAGATTCTCGATGCCAAATTTATATCATGGAGAGGTTTTAGGTTAGGATTTATGAAAGGTAGGTGGTGGTTTGTGTTGGTTTCACGGTCAGAGGAGGAAGTTGAACGGAGAGGGAGGAGAAAGTACGGCGAGCGGCGGTGGCAGAAAGGGTGAACAAGAAGACGAAGAGCTTGTCGGAGTTGGAGGGAGAGAGGTCGTGCTTTGGTCTTTGCTGTGTTCAATTGCTTTTTTTTTCTTTTCATTTGTTTTGTTTGTAATGTTAATAGAGATTTTAATGAATAATTTAAGGGATTGATTTTAAGAAATTAGAAAGGATATTAGGAGGATTTAAGATGCATTAAGAGGAATTCATAGAAAATGAAAGATTCAAGAAAGGATCGGGTAACGAGGAGATTATGTTAGGATAAGATGGCAGCTTTTGTGATTCTCATCCATACCGGCAGTGACACTTGTCACCGTCCGGTAGGAACTTTCTTTTCAATTCCATGTGCGCGCGCGTGTACTGTAACAATCGTAGGTCTTCGCCTCACAACCGCATGATGATCATACCATGTAGTCCATCAGATCGTGCGATCCAGGAGAAGTCAACAGATTGACCGCGTCTCCACCTTCCACCCTCACAGCCTTGTGCAGGTTGGACCTCCCTCCGCACAGCTATCCGCAACCCTCCTTGTAGGCCCAATCCTCATTTTAGCTTCCTTTTTACTTGCGCTACACCCCCTCCCTTTTTTTCTTGTTTTGTTTATTTTCTTTTTTACCTATAGTTTACTTTTAATTCATTTAAAATACCAAAACACATTATAAAATTCCAAAAAAAATATGTTAGCATATTAACTCATTTTAGAAATTTTGTGCACTTTTATTTTCTGATTTTACTAATTTCCCTTTTTTAATCCGAATTTTCATTTAATTTCCTTTTCATTAAATTTCCATAAGAACACCGTAGTTTGTAGATTTTATTTCTTCCACCTCAAATAACATTTTGACTCCGTTCTTTTTGCATTATTTCATTAAATTAGAAAAGCTCTTAAAACTATTTTTTTCAGATTTTTAATTTCATTTTATCTATAGTTTTGTAAGTCGTGTTTGTGTGTTTGCCTTATTTGTTCTTAAGCGATTTTGTGCGACCATTTGGTAGAGTTTCATTGTGAATATTTTAGAGCCATTTTGTTACTTTGTTTGCTACTGTTTGTTGGTTTTAGATATTTAATTTCTTAATTTTTCTCGTGACCTTTGGTATTTGTTTGGTGCCTTGTTCTTATGTAGCTTTTCGTGCCACTTTCTTCCCTCCTTCTAACATAGTTTGAGGAAGGCATTTATGCCATCCTATTAGGTTTGCTGTGTATTTTTTTTGTTCACCTCTAGGGTTTAGATTCTGACTTTTTTGTTGGCTTGATTTGTGATCTTCGTATTTTGTGTGCGTATTGTTCGAATATTCTTATTTTTATCTTATGATTATGTGGTTCACTAACCTTTCCTTGTAGGGGCTCATGGTAAGTGAAGTGTGGATGATATCTACATTTCAAGTCTTCATCTCACCTTTTATTTCTTCTCATTTGTCTTTGTGATGTGCCTTATTCCATCTTGTGATCAACTTCATCATTTCCCTTTTAGAAACATCTTAACTTCTCTAGAGAAGTAAGTTGTCTTCTAGCGTTGTCTACTCCTTTCTTCCTTTTCTTTCTTTTCTTTCCTTCTTCTTCATTATGATAGACTTCAAACCACTCTAACCTAGAACTCCCATGCATGATAACATTAGGATTAGTCTTCCCCAGTAGATTTTACCTTTGAGATCCTTTTGGTGCTCTCTCTTCTCGTCTTCAAACTTAACTTTAAGTCACTTTAATAAATGACGAGTCTTCTCATGTGACATGAGACTTTGCTATGAGATACTTTGCTATGAGATATTGTTGCTTTATTTTCCTCGACCCTCGAGTCGATATTGTTGCTTTATTCCCTCGACCCTCGAGTCGATATTGTTTTCTTTGTTGCCTCGGCCCTTGAGTCGATATTGTTGCTTTCGTTTCCTCCACCCTTGAGTCAATATTGTTGCTTTTGTTACCTCGACCCTTGAGTCGATATTTCCGTTTCTTACGACCCTTGAGTCGATGTCATATTCTTCACTTCTTCAACCCTTGTGTTGATATCCAGTGAGTCTGCAATAAAAACAAAAAAACAAAAACGAAAATCGATCAATCATATCACCAAAGTTCAACCATACTTGGTTCACTTATGCCCGGGGCATGTGTGCATATCTTTGTGCTTACAAGTAACAGTTTCAGGCTGAATTCGAAAGCGATATTGAAGTTTCTTCAGAAGTACGAGGTGTTCTTCCCTTTTGACAATTGATAGACTTATCCAGGGTTCAGAACACGGTGCATAATATCTCATATGGGATATGAGGTTTTTTCCGGAACCTTCGTGAGACAAATTCTTCCACAGACTATGCATTCTGGGGCAGTTATGTCAAGATTCGGCGAATCTCTAAGAGTTTGAAAACACTGAAGTGTTTCGGATGCCATGTTTTCTATAAAATCCTCTTGGATTGATCTCCAAGCAGTCAACTAGTCCAGAAGATGCAAGATGTCACTAGATGATATTCCCCGAAAGAGTTGTTACTCTTTTCTCAAATCAAAGCTTGGTTTGATCCCATTGTCTAGTGTCAATGGACTAATCCTATTGATCGTTTTGTCCCGTGTCAACGGACCCGGTTATGGATTGCTAGATACCATTCCCATGTCAGATCGTTGGATCTTGTTAAGTTGTAAATCGCTTGATATTACTCCTCTTTGCTCGAGTCGTAAATCGCTTGATATTACGTTCTCGCTTCTTTGGTTATGGATCGCTCGATACCATTTCCTTAGAAGATTGCTTGATTTTTTCTAGTTTGCAAATCGCTCGATATTGCAACGCCATTAAAGTCCACCGTCATTGTGGCAAGCCAGTAGTCTCCTGGCGTTGTTTAAAAAACATTTCTTAGTTACAGGTTACGTGCCACCTTGTCAGGGTTTGCAGTAGTTCTCCTTGGTTGGTTTTATTTCCCTTTTCTTTTATTCTCCAGCAGAGTGCAAATTTCAGGGTTATTTTCGGTATTCAATCACAGTTCATCTCGAACAGCCAACAGATGACGCTCTCGTCCTTTTCAGATTAACAACAGTTGCTTGAATAGGGGCAGCAGTAGCACCCCAAATTTGCCATTTCTTTTTCATAGCATTTAGCATATCATTTTTATATTTCACGTTGCATCATTAGCATAGAAAGATGAAACATAACATCCATAGCATAGCATAAACTGGCAGCGATTTCATCACTCCATGGATGACAATAGAAAATTTGTCATCACTGTTCAACAAGAACGACAAGAGATTCGTAGTCTTCTTCACTGAAGAATCATAACCGAAGATCTTCTTCATCATTGAGACAAATTCGTTTCACTATCAACATGAACAGATATTATCATTCATCGATAACAGAGTCGTATCACTCATCATAATCGCACCTTCAACGTCACCTTGTTGTTCTCCAACATTCATCATCATTAGCGGCATTGCACATCATCATCATCGTAGACTTCAGTATCACCTTCCTCTCTCTTCGTTGATCGAATCTTCGTCGCTCTTCTTTGAATCAGACGAACGCAACAACTTCATAACTCTTCATCAATCAAAGCTTCCAATCGCTCATCGCTTTCATCGCTGCTTCTTCGTTCTTGTTGATTTACAGGTACATAAACGCGTGTTATTTATTTATTTATGTTGCTACGATTTGGTGTTGTGGTTAAGTCTCAGAGATTCTCGATGCCGGATTTATATCATGGAGAGCTTTTAGGTTAGGATTTATAAAAGGTAAGTGGTGGTTTGTGTTGGTTTCACAGTCAGAGGAGGAAGTTGAACAGCAAGGGAGGAGAAAGTACAGTGAGCGGCGGTGGCAGAAAAGGTGAAGAAGAAGACAGAGAGCTTGTCGGAGTCGGAGAGAGAGAGGTCGTGCTTTGGTCTTTGCTGTGTTCATTTGCTTTTTTTTCTTTTCATCTGTTTTGTTTGTAATGTTAATAGAGATTTTAATGAATAATTTAAGGGATTGATTTTAAGAGATTTGAAAGGATATTAAGAGGATTTAAGATGAATTAAGAGGAATTAATAGAAAATGAAAGAATTAAGAAAGGATCGGGTAACGAGGAGATTGTGTTAGGATAAGATGGCAGCTTTTGTGATTCTTGTCCATACCGGCGGTGACACTTGTCACCGTCTGGTAGGACCTTTCTTTTTCAATTCCATGCGCGCGCGTGTACTGTAACAATCGTAGGTCTTTGCCTCCTAACCGCATGATGATCATACCATGGAGTCCATCAGATCGTGCGATCCAGGAGAAGTCAACAGATTGACTGCGTCTCCACCTTCCACCCTCACAGCCTTGTGCGTGTTGGGCCTCCCTCCGTACTACTATCCGCACCGCTCCTTGTAGGCCCAGTCCTCATTTTAGCTTCCTTTTTACTAGCGCTACACCCCCTCCCTTTTTTTCTTATTTTGTTTATTTTCTTTTTTACCTATAGTTTACTTTTAATTCATTTAAAATACCAAAACACATTATGAAATTCCCAAAAAATTATGTTAGCATATTAACTTATTTTAGAAATTTTGTGAAGTTTTATTTTCTGATTTTATTAATTTCCCTTTTTTATTCTAAATTTTCATTTAATTTCCTTTTCATTTAATTTCCATAAGAACACCGTAGTTTGTAGATTTTATTTCTTCCACCTTAAATAACTTTTTGACTCCGTTCTTTTTGCATTATTTCATTGACTTAGAAAATCTCTTGAAAATATTTTTGTCATATTTTTAATTTCATCTTATCCATAGTTTTGTAAGTCGTGTTTGTGTGTTTTCCTTATTTGTTCTTAAGCGATTTTGTGCGACCATTTGGTAGAGTTTCATTGTGAATTTTTGAGAGCCATTTGGATACTTTGTTTTCTACTGTTTGTTGGATTTAGAGATTTAATTTCTTAATTTTCCTCGTGACTTTTGGTATTTGTTTGGTGCCTTGCTTCTTATGTAGCTTTTCGTTCCTCTTTCTTCCCTCCTTCTAACATAGTTTGAGGAAGGCATTTATGCCAACCTATTAGGTTTTCTTAGTCTTTGTTTTAGGTCACCTCTAGGGTTTAGATTCTATGTTTTTGGTTGGCTTGATTTGTGATATTCGTATTTGGTGTGCGTATTGTTTGAATATTCTTATGTTTACCTTATGCTTATGTGGTTCATAAACCTTTCCTTGTAGTGGCTCATGGTAAGTGAAGTGTGGATGATATCCATATTTTAAGTCTTCATCTCAACTTTTTTTTTCTCATTTGTCTTTGTGATGTGCCTTATGCCATCTTGTGATCAACTTCATCATTTCCTTTTTAGAAACATCTTAACTTCTCTAGAGAAGTAAGTTGTCTTCTAGCATTGTCTGCTCCTTTCTTCCTTTTCTTTCTTTTCTTTCCTTCTTCTTCATTAGGATAGACTTCAAACCACACTAACCTAGAACTCCCATGCATGATAACATTAGAATTAGTCTTCCCCACTAGATTTTACCTTTGAGATCCTTTTGGTGCTCTCTCTTCTCGTCTTCAAACTTAACTTTAAGTCACTTTAATAAATGACGAGTCTTCTCATGTGACACGAGACTTTGCTATGAGACACCTGCACGCGTTCAGTTTCGGGGCGAGGTGTAGAATATCCCTCGTGGTTGATAGCTCTCAGCATGAGATTACTTCAAAAGAAAATCTAAAAAAAACTTATTAATCAAAAATCACAAAACACTTAATGAATGCCAGTAGGATAGTATGTCTGAGCCTTCACTTGTGGGACTAAATTTGGGGATTTCCTCCATAGCTAGGTGTGCCTCTTGCGCATTCCATTGCAGGATGATGTAAGAAGTTCACATCCCATTGAGTAAGACTTAGGTACACTCACCTATGCAAACCTCAAAGCAGAAAACTCATAAAAAACATTGTACAAACAATAAGCGTCTCTCCTTCGGGACTTCTTTTCTCATCACCTTCACTCTTTTCGTGCGAACTTGATCCTACTTGTCATTTTGCAAGACGGTAACGCACTCGTCGTCCGAGCCTGCAACACCTGAGCATTGATAAAGGTAGTTCAAGCCTTAAGACACAAGAAATATTTTCCACCCCTTGTTAGGGGAACTACGGCGACTCTGATCCTCATTGTCCAGATGAGGTACGTAGGCAGCGGGGAAGGGCCCGTTCGAGCACACTCTTTTATTTTCCCTACGTTTTCCCCCTTTCTTTTCTTTCTTATCCAGTTTCTGTTTCAGTTTTATAGCAGCTTTCATTTCTTCACCCTTTGAAACAGTTTCTTTGCAAGCGTGGATCCCGTCGAGTACAACGGACGATCTTGGGTGCTAATACCTTCCCAGGTCATAATTGACTCCCGAATCCAGTCTCTTTAGTTCGTAGGACCTTTGTCCTTCCTTTTATTTTCTTCTGGTTTGTGCAGCATTACCATTCCCGTTCCTTCAGGATAAAAATGCCTGGCTGGCGACTCAACCTCTTTCCGCGCCACTTTCGCGTTTGTACCAGGATGGAAATCCAGGGAGCGACACTTGGTTCACCACCAGAGCAGAATCCCCGAAGATCTCGAGCTTCTTGACTCGCAAGTTGATTGAATCTTCAACCCCCATGATGCAAGCTTCATACTCTTCCTCATTGTTAGTGTATTCGAAAGTCAACTGAGCAGCTAAAGGTGTATGGACCCCTTCTGGTGAGATGATAACAGCACCTATTCCGCTTCCGTTCATGTTCACAGCTCCGTCAAACATAAACTTCCATTTGGATTCAGGGTCTGGCCCCTCCTCCAGAAGTCGTTCTTCACAGTCTTTCAACTTGAGGAACATGATATGCTCATTCAGAAACTCGAATTTCATGGGTTGATAATCGTCAATTGGCTGCTGAGCCAGGTATTCTGATAATACACTCCTTTTGATTGCTTTTTACGAAGTGTAATGGATATCATACTCCGTTAGAATCATCTGCCATCGGGCTACCCTTCCTGTTAGAGCTGGCTTCTCGAAGATATATTTCACAAGATCCATATTGGAAATTAGGAAAGTGGTGTGAGTCAACATGTATTGTCTTAGACGGCGAGCAGCCCATGCCAAAGCGCATCAAGTTTTCTCGAGTAGTGAGTAGCGTGTCTCACAATCGGTAAACTTTTTGCTAAGGTAATAAATGGAATTCTCTTTTCGACCAGACCCGTCTTGTTGACGTAACACACATCCCATTGATCCTTCAAGCACAGTAAGATACATAATTAAGGGTCTCCTTGACACTAGAGGCATGAGAATGGGAGGCTCTAACAGGTACTCCTTGATTCAGTCAAAGGCTTGCTGGCAGTCTTCATTCCATTTGATAGCCTGATTCTTTCTCAAAAGTTTGAAGATAGGCTCACATGTGGCTGTTAGGTGTGAGATAAACCGTGCAATGTAGTTTAGTCTCCCTAAGAAACCACGTACTTTCTTTTCAGTCTTTGGCTCAGGCGTCTCTTGGATGGCTTTTACTTTGGTTGGATCAACCTCAATTCCCCGCTCACTAACAATGAAACCCAGTAGCTTGCCAGAACGGACCCCAAAGGTGCATTTGTTCGGATTCAACCTCAGTCTGTACTTCCGGAGTCTGTCAAACAACTTTGCTAAATTGACCAAGTGCTCTTCTTCTGTTTGGGATTTTGCTATCATATCATTAACATAGACCTCAATCTCATGATGAATCATGTCTTGAAATAGCGTCACCATTGCCCATTGGTAAGTGGCTCTAACATTCTTAAGACCAAACGGCATAACCTTGTAACAGAAGGTGCCCCAAGGCGTGATGAAGGTAGTCTTTTCCATATCATCAGGAGACATTTTAATCTGGTTATAACCTGAAAACCCATCCATGAAAGAGAACACATAAAATTAAGCATTATTGTCGACAAGCACGTCTATGTGAGGCAGAGGAAAATCATCTTTAGGGCTGGCCCGGTTCAAATCCCTGTAGTCTACACACATTCTGACTTTACCGTCTTTTTTAGGGACCGACACAATATTGGCAACCCACGGAGGGTAACTGGTCACTTCTAAGAATCCTGCATCAAACTGCTTCTGTACTTCCTCCTTAATTTTGATTTCCATATCAGGGCGTGTGCGTCTCAACTTTTGTTTCACTGGCAGGCAGTCTTCTCTCAAAGGCAACTTGTGTACCACAATATCTGTATCCAAACCGGGCATGTCTTGATAAGACTAGGCAAAGACATAAACATATTCTCGAAGCATGGCAATTAGACGAGTCTTGATAGATTCCTATAATGCAGCCCCAATTTTTACCTCTTTCTTGTCTTCTGCGGTACCCAAGTTTATCACTTCAATAGCCTCTTCATGTGGCTGAATCATCTTTTCCTCCTGTTTAAGCAGTCTGGCTAACTCTTCAGGTAGTTCGTAATCTTTTTCACCTTCCTCATCGGCTTGGTAAATCGGATTGTCAAAGTTATACTTAGCCATAGCATGGTCGTCATTGATAAGCTCCGATGAAGAGCACCTGCATGAATGATGATTTATACAAGGCTTTAGAAAGAGTTTGGAAAAAAGCATTGTCATCTTTTAAAACTTTTCCTTCTTTTTTGAAAACAAAAGCAAAAAATAAAAGACAAGGAATAACATGGATGAATGCAAAACGTCAGCTTTATTAATGATTATGGTATCGTGTTAGGAACAAAAGAACCCTTACAATAAGCTTTTATGCCCCTGGCAAGACATAGAGCTTGAGTACAGGAAAGACAAAAGCAAAAATCATTACTCTTAAAAGGAAGTGACTGAAATGAACCTTTCAGATGACCAATTGTTGAGCTGAGTCTCTGGAGCACAAGGTCTAATCCACTCGTCCAAGTCACAATCACTATCACCTGTGTTATCTTGCACTGCACTGATACTCCCATAATCAACCATTCTCGCACCCGTGAAGGTAATCGAGCCTTTACGACCTCTGGAGCTATGTTCATTTGATGACTTCCCGGGATGGTAGCCAACACCAAACATGTCTTTCTTTTCTGATACTTCCACTGGCCTGCCCCAGCCTTCTCGTATTCCTGATTCCACTACCTTCAGATCTTGCTTATAAGAAGTTATGGAAACCCCTTTCTTTAATTCTTCAGAAGAAGCTAACAATTCAGTTTTCAAGGGCTCGAAAGCCTGACACGGAGTCTCAACTATCTCACCGTCCATCTCTACATATTTAAATGAAGCCAGGTGACTGATAAAGATATCCTCTTCTCCACAGACTGTTACAATTTGCCCTTCCCAATCAAATTTCAGTTTCTGATGAAGCATGAACGATATTGCACCTGCCGAATGTCTCCAGGGCCTCCCCATTAAACAACTATATGCAGGTTGTATGTCCATTACATAGAATGTGGCATTTAAGATTTGTGGACCTACTTTGATTGGTAAGTCCACTTCCCCAAACACTGATCTTCTTGATCCATCAAACGCTCGAACCACCTGGTCACTGGGCTTCAGAATCACTCCGTCATAATCCAACTTCATTAATGCCTTCTTGGGGAGAACATTCGGTGATGATCTAGTATCCACCAATACATGAGATAACATTGCACCTTTACACTCTAAAGAAATATGCAGTGCCTGATTGTGAGCACGACCCTCAAATGTTAGATCCATGTCAGTAAAACCCAATCCATGACTGGCATTGACACTGGATACGACAGTTTCTAACTGGTTCACCGAGATATCTTGAAGATATTTGATCAAACAAACACCATCAGGGTGTGCGCTAAAGATAATATGCATGTTACTATGTGTGACACAAGTGTCAAGTGTACTGAAGAAGCAAGTATGCTTTTGTATCTGATCACAATCATAAAGATCCAAAGATGTTGTATATTGCAGTTGTAATGCTCTCGTCGTTATGTTATGAGAAGTAGTTTTGATTCTGAAGCTAGCGAAACTCCTAAAGGAATAATCTTCTGAAGAGCTAAAGTGCTGAAGACACTAATGACTTGAAGATCCGAAGGCTGAATGCTCTAAAGACGAAGTGCAGAAGACTCTGAAGACTTAAGAGTTCTGAAGATAAAGGTTCAAAAGATCAAGTGATGAAGACTCTGAAAACAATGTTCTGAGTGAACAAAGTTCTGAAGACTCCAATGACTTGAAGATTCTGAAGATAAAGGTTTAAAGAACAAAGTGTTGAAGTCCTGAAGACAAGACTTTGAGTGAGCAAGTTCAGAAGACTAAAGACTTAAAGTTTCTGAAGACCTAAGCCATCGTGTATCTACTCATGCTTCATACACTATCATTAGAAGCCTCTAAAGTTCATAAGATAAATATTACCGTTAGTAGTGACTGTACACTAAACACTAGTCTCACGTCTTCTCAACTAGATGGAAAGTATGAAAAGAAGAAATGTGACTAGACTACTTCATCATTATATAACGTCTCATTTTTCAAATGGCCAATAGCTCTTCAACGACTATAATTACTTGGATATTTAAAGGAAAGGATTTCATGCTTTCATAGTCATTGGAAAATAATGAAAAGATCCACATTGTTGCTGCAATAGAAACATGACTATTGTTGTTGAAACTTAAAGATCATCAATCAACACAACAACAATAAAAAAGCACAAGAGTTGATGAATGCAAATATTATTGGAAAATAATCAATTCATCAACCACTTCATCATCTGAGCTTATTGAAGATCTAAAGCAAGAAGTTGTTGCTCTAAGCTTGCTTAACGAAGAAGATGAAGAAGTTCTACAAGATGTTATTTAACTATCAATCAAATAGATCTTTGTAGAATTTGAAGATAACATGGAGTTGTTGCTCATATCATGCTCAAACACAATTGTGTTTGTTTGTACTTAAACTTAGGAGTTTATCTACTTATTTAGAAGAATTAATTGTAATCTCTAGAATTTTAATTTTGTTAAGAATTAAAAGTTCCTCAAGTGATCGAGTGAAGATCAGAAGACTTGAGAAGACAATGATAGTTATATCTCAGGTCAGACTCTTGTGAAGGTCAGACTCTTGTGAGGTCCTCGATGGATATCATTGTGGAAAATCCTAATCAGAATATTCGTTTGATTAGATTCTGCTAGGTTAATGAACGTTATATCTGGTTAGATCCATGGACGCTTCATTATGGGTTAGTCACCAACAATTGCCCGTGCGTCTGTAATAATCCGTTTGATTATAATGGATTAAGACTTTGAGATCTAGACAAAATCACCTTGGAAGGGTGGACTGGATTAGCTTGAGGGTTGCTCAAGTGAACCAGGATATATAATGTGTCTTTTGCTATTGCCTTATTATTTATACTTCTGTATTACAGACTCTGATATGCTTATATGTTATGCCTATCAATCAGAACCATGACCTACCAATCAGAAATTATAAAAATTTCATAAATATCCTCTCACCACACAAAAAAAAAAACAAAATCTAAACATTATAAGGAAATGAAAAAATTAAAAAACGGTAAACTAAACTTCTTTGATAAGGTACATTTAACTCTTTAAAATATGATAATTAATAAAATATTGAAGAAAAAAATGGATGAAGTAAAAGGATGTTAATATTGTTAAATTATTTATTGCTTTGTGTATGTTTGTTATAGTTTAATTATTATAAAACAGACAAATTTTTATCCACAATTTAATCTATGCGGTATTCGTGCAAAGACGTCATTGAATGCTATATAAAGAAATGGTTGGTCTAGTAAGAGTTTTCCACAAAAGGTCTTATATTTTCTGTCAATATTTGAGTGATTACAGACACAAATACAAATACAGAATATACCTACTAAATACATGTCTTTTAATAAGTGGAATGGATCCAATTCCACTTCGAAAACTGGTAGATGTTTTGTCATGATTTTCTACATATTGACTATGACAAATACCACTAAATTCTACTCTTGGAAAATACGTGGAAACAACGTAATTTATACATAATAGTAATACTTCCTTTATAATTCAATATTTATAGAAATAAAAAAAAACTTATATTTTTTAACTATTTTTTTTAAAGTCTAATATACTATTCTTAATGATTCGGAAGGTGCTCATGCATGACCGGAAGAGATTGAGGAGATTTTTCGAGTAATAGCATGTATGGAAGAGCAAAAGGTATTATTTGGTGCTTACATGTTATCCGAGGAAGCTACGAATTGGTGGGAAGCACATGCCTTATTTGGTGCTTACATGTTGTCCGAGGAAGCTAAGAATTAGTGGGAAACACATGCCAGAGACTGGAGATTATTGGTACTGAGGCTATCTAGGCGATATTCAGAACGCAATTTCTGGAGAAGTACTTCCTTGAGGATGTGCGTAGCAAGAACGAGATTGAATTCCTTGAGTTGAAGCAAGAAAATTCGACGGTTGTAAAGTATGCTACAATGTTTAAAGAGCTAGTGAAATTTTGTCTGCATTATAATAGTGTTGATGTTAAGGGTTAGAAATGCATCAGGTTTGAGAGTTGGATGCGTCCCAAGATCAAACAAGCTATGGGTTACAAGGAGATCCGTTGATTTTCAGTACTAGTGAATAATTGCAGAATTTATGATTAGGATAGCAGAGTCTGATCTGCTCACTACGAGGGTATTAATGAAAAGAAAGGGAAGAGATAGTTTCGAGGAAAGTTGTATGTGACTACAGTTGAAAAAGGGAAACAGAAAGCTATAGTTGAGAAGACAAATGGAGGAGGAACCCATGCTTTAATCAAGTGTTATAGATAAGATATGATATGATAGATCATTGAGCCAATGAGTGCTCTAGTGCTTAGAAGAAGTGTTACAAGTATGGGAAGACACAACATATCATCGCTGATTATAAGGGTAATTATGTTACTTCTTACAATTGTGGAGAGTAAGTACTAATTGCTAGAAACTGGAAAAGGCTTAGTCTGGAGAAAAGGTTTTTGCCTTGTCTGGAACAAAGACTACAAGTACTGACGGGTTGATTCGAGGTACATGGTTTATCAATAGTATTCCGCTGATTGTTATTATTGACATGGGTGTGAAACATTCTTTTATTTCTCTTGATTGTGCTAAGTGATTGGATTTAAAGTTATCATATATGGTTGGAAGTATGGTTATTGATACCCTAATCAATGGTTCAGTAACTACTTCATTGGTGTGTTTGAAGTTCCCATTATTTATGGTAAGAGTTTCGTGATGGACTTAGTCTTTCTACATTTGAGTCAACTTGATGTTATTGTAACGTGTCGCTCCCTGGATTTTCATCCTGGTACAAACGCGAAAGTGGCGCGGAAAAGAGGTAGAGTCGCCAGCCAGGCAATTTTATCCCGAAGGAACGGGAATGGTAATGCTGCACAAACCAGAGGAAAAGAAAAGGAAGGACACGGGTCCTGTGAACCAAAGAGACTGAGTTCGGGAGTCGGTTACGACCTGGGAAGGTATTAGCACCCAGATCGTCCGCCGTACCCGACGGGATCCATGCTTGCAAAGAAACTGTTTCAAAGGGTGAAGAAATGAAAGCTGCTGCAAAGAGAAAGACTAAAACTGGAAAAGAAACTGAGAAAGAAAACAAAGAGGAAAAATAGAGGGAAAATAAAAGAGTATGCTCGAACGGGCCCTACCCCGCTGCCTACGTACCTCATCTGGACATGAGCATCAGAGTCGCCGTAGTTACCCTAACTAGGGGTGGAAAAGATTGCTTGTGTCTTAAGGCTTGAACTTCCTATGTCAATGCTCAGGTGTTGCAGGCTCGGACGACAAGCACGTTACCGTCTTGCAAAATGACAAGTAGGAGCAAGTTCGTACGATGAGAGTGAAGGTGATGAGAAAAGAAGCCCCGAAGGAGAGACTTTTATTGTTTGTCCAGTGTTATTTATGAGTTTTCTATGAGTTTGGCACAAGGAAGTGAACTCAAGCTCTTTTCCATGGAATGTGTACTTGCTACTACATTCCAAGATGGAATAAAAGAACAAGCACACTCAAGTAAGGAGAAGATCCCCAAAACTTGGTTCCAAAGATTAGGGCCTAGGCTCACTAACTCGTTGACTTTATTAAGTGTTTTAGTGATTAAAATGAAGAAGTATTTTTTATGATTTTCTTGATGAAGGTGACTTCATTATCCGACTTGTGCATCATGCTAGACAAGCTTGTACTATCCCAAGATGGGAAAACTACAAGTGCCCCATGGAATAAGGCTATTACACAAGAAGTCACTTCTTTCTTTATTAATGTTTTTTAGGATTTTTGTTTTGAGATGAGAAGGAGAAAGAACCAAAGGAGCAAAAGGAAAAAGTCTAATGGGGAAAGTCTAATCCTAAAGTTATCATGCAAAGGTGGTCCTAAGGTTAGTGAGGCTTCAACTATCCTAAGAGAAAGGATGATCAAAAGAGAAGCAAAAATAAAGGAGAAGAAAGCTAGAGAGGGGAAAGAGAACCACATGATGGCACAAAGCACATCAAAACTCACAAAGAAAAAGCAAAGCAAAAGAGGAAAGATGAATAGTTGAAATGTGGATAAACATCCACACTTCTCTTACCATAAGCCCCTGCAATGTTAGCAAAATTCCAGCAAATTGATCAACACAATCATGGAACTAGCATGTTCAAAGGTTCTAGCAAACAAGGATCAAACAACATGCCAAGCATTGCAAACACACGACTTACGCTTCGAAAACATGAGAGCATACATCAACCAGCAAGTAAATCACCCTAAAATAGCATGTTCAATGATCACACAATGATCCATGGCAATTAAAACAAGCAAGGGGATCAAATAAGCTCAAAACAGCCCAAATATGGCATTTTGCCTCAGTATTAACCGGTTAACCAAATGCGTTAACCGGTTAACACTGTCAAAACATAAACAAATTCCTGAAGAAAAACATCTCAAACCAGATTATTCAAATAATCCACACCAGACCAGCAATCAATTGTACATGGAAAAATTTGATCAATTCACATTAATCTATATCATTAAGCTCATGAACATTAACACTCGGATCCGGTTACAAATCAACCAATCATATCAAGCAACACAAGCAAATACACAAGCACATGGTATATCTAAAGTACAAGCATGCAAATAAGCTAAAAACAAAGCTAGATATGAAATTAACCAACCTACAAAGCTGAGATATGCTTTGGTAAATGTTGTTTGAGCTGGAAATGAGAGATATCGCGGAGAATTTTGAAGATCCGGTGCTAATGTTCACACTCCATGCAAAATAAATGCAAGCAAAAGCTCTTGATGCAGAATTTTGACTCCAAAAGCACTTCTAAACACCAAACCGGATCTGAACCAAGTAATAAAACAACAAATTGATGCAAAGAAGCTATGGATGGAGGTCTAGTTCCAAGATCTACACACTTCAAGGCAAAGTTATGTGATCTTCAAAGAGGAACTTTGAGTGATTTGGGAAATTGGAGAGAAAAGTGAGAAAATGGTGAGAGAACTCAAAATTCAGAAATGAGAAGTGTGAATTATGATGGAGCCCCTCTAGGTTTGGAGGGAAATGGAATAAATATGGTTTAAGTTTGGGGCCCAAAATTTTGGTTTGGGATCCAAAAATATGGCTTGGCATTAGCTTAGAAAGTGATTAGGATTTAGCATTGGAATTAGGCTTGGACAAATGCTCTAGATCCTTCTCCATAATTCCCAATTAATTCAAATGAATAATGTAGATGTTTAGAATTGGCAGAATTTTTGACCAACAAGAAATGTTGAATTTAGTTCAGGATGTCCTATCAGATGTTGGGACATTATCAAACAGAGTATAAGTAAATGAACTTAATTCAGGATGTCACACAAGATGTTGGGACATTGTATCAGCTAATGATATAAGTTCAGTTTATAGGATGTCACATCAGATGTTGTGACATTGTATCAGTAAATGAAGTAAGTTCAGTTTTTCAGGATGTCCCAACAGATGTTGTGACATCTCAAACCTGCTACCAGAATTAATTAATGACTAACAGAACTGAGTAAATTAAGGAAAGTTATCTGGAATTAATTATGGATGGATAAAACAGAACAAGGCGCATCTGTAGGGAGTGTTGTTATATGTCTTCAGCATAATCAGAACAACTGAATCACCTAGAATCTAGGAAGTAACAAACCCTAATTCAAGGTGGAAGCAACATGCGTTTTAGGATTGGATAAACCTACAGAAAGCCCAAAATCCAAACACCTATTTAAGCAACAGAAACTTTCAGAATAGGGCACGAATTTCAGAAGACAAAATAGGGTGTTTAGTGTTTTAATAGCAGGTTGTTTTTATTGTACCACTTTATGAGCTTTTAATCAAAAGTGTATTTGTGTCTTGATTGAAACTGTGAAGTAAGATCAAGCTGTTTTTTGTTTGAAGTATGACTTCAATTTTATTAAACTTGTAAACAAGATCACTGTGTGATTGAGGGGGAGTGAGTTGGTACTCATATCTAAGTTGTGTCTTAGGTAGAAATTGCATTGGGTAGATATTAAGTGAAAGATTAAACTGGGTGGTTTAAGTCTAGAATTAATATTACTTATAGTGGATTTCCTCCTGGCTTGGTAGCCTCCAGATGTAAGTGTGGTTATACACTGAACTGGGTTAACAAATTACTGTGTTGTTTAATTTTCCTGCACTTTAAGTTTTGGTTAAGTTGTCAAGTGTTTAAACATCTCATTCGACATCTCATACCTGATCACAGAATTTCAATTGGCATCAGAGCAGGCACCCTGCCTGTTTATACTGGGTGAGATCTAGGGAATACAAATTCTGGAAACATGGACAGAGATATAGGATCAGTAAATAGACCACCTATACTGGATGGATCTAATTATGACTACTGGAAGCCAAGAATGATTGCATTCTTAAGATCACTTGACAATAGGGCCTGGAAAGCAGTCAACAATGGATGGGAACATCCTGTCCAAGACACCAAAGATGGAGCAAAAGTGTTGAAACCTGAAGAAGAATGGAGTAAGGAGGAAGAAGATTCAGCACTTGGCAACTCCAAGGCCTTAAATGCTTTATTCAATGGCATTGATAGGAACATCTTTAGACTTGTGCATCACTGTGAGCTGGCCAAAGATGTTTAGGACACTCTCAAAACAACTCATGAAGGAACATCAAAGGTAAAGATGTCAAGACTTCAACTTCTCACCACCAAGTTTGAAAACTTGAGAATGAAGGAAGATGAGACAATTCATGAATTCTACATGAACATCTTAGAAATAGCCAATACTTCTGGAGCCTTGGGAGAAAAGATGACTGATGAAAAGCTTGTAAGAAAGATTCTCAGATCTTTGCCAAAAAGATTTGACATGAAAGTCACAGCAATAGAAGAAGCTCAAGACATATGCAAATTGAAAGTTGAAGAGCTCATTGGTTCCCTTCAAACATTTGAGATGGGAATGAATGACACAATTATAAAGAAGAACAAAAGCATAGCCTTGATGTCAAATACTGATAAAGAAGAAGAAAATGATGAATCAGAAACTGATGAAAACTTATCAGAAAACATTGCTATGCTTGGAAGACAGTTCAAAAAGATTCTCAGAAGGATGGAAGACAAGTCCAGACCAAGTGGAAGATACACAAATTCTTCTGAAAACAAAAGACCTTATGATGCTAATAGAAGGTCAAATTATGATGAAAAGACCAGTCAAGAAAAAGGAATTAAATGCCATGGATGTGAAGGATATGGGCACATCAGGAATGAATGTCCTACCTATTTAAAAAGGAAAAAGAAAGGTCTCTCTGTAACCTGGTCTGATGAAGACTCAGGAGGTGACTCAGAAGAAGAATCAGCTAAGCATATCACTGCTCTAGCTGGATTATGTGAATCTGATAGTGAATCCAGTGATGGGGAGCTTACTTTTGAAGAACTTGAGCAATCATTCAGAGAACTAGTCAAAAGAAGCACTGAAATATGCAGGGAGAGTATAAAGCTAAAGAAGCAGATTGAGGCAATAAAGGATGAAAAAGCAAGTGATCTAGAGATCATTGACACCTTGAAAAGTGAAGTAAGTCTTCTCAACTCCAAGTTGGAACATATGCCCAAATCTGTTAGAATGCTGAACAGTAGCTCAAGCACACTGGATGTTATTCTCAACAACAATAAGCATTCAGGGGATAAAAGTGGACTGGGATTTAACAAAGTTCATAAGGTTGAAGCTAGCTCTAGCAAAACTACTTCAAAGATCATACAGTCAAACAAGATGTCCCAACAGATGCTTCAACATCATGAAAAGAACACAAAGCCAAATAAAATGTTCCAACAGATATCTCAACATTCTGAAAAGAACATAATGAAGAAGAAGTATCAAAGATGGAGATGTCATCATTGTGGAAGATTTGGACATATCAAACCTCATTGCTACAAGTTGCATGGATATCCAAATCAGATGTATCAGCAACCTCCTAAGCAGAAGATAGAAGTTACCAAGAAAGTGCTGCATAAACATCAAAGAGATCAGCAACCCCTTAAGTAGAAGACAGAGGTCATCAAGAAGGTATGGAGACCAAAAGCTAGTCTTCATGCTGATCAAAGTTACATGCCCAAGAACAAGATCAACAAACAACCTTGGAGCTCTACTGATGAACAATGCACAGGGCAGAGGTATCAAAAGAAATCTCAACACAAATGGTCAAAGAAAGGTGTTGCATATATAGCTCATACATCACTCAGAGTATCAGCTAAAGAAGACTGGTACTTTGACAGTGGATGTTCAAGACACATGACTGGATTGAAGAATCTGCTAGTAGACTTAAAGTCATATTCATCCAGATATGTAAGCTTTGGAGATGGAGCTAAAGGAGAAATCAAGGGAGTTGGGACCTTGGACTGTCCAGATGTACCCAGACTAGATGATGTGCTGCTGGTAAAAGGTTTAACTGCTAACCTGATCAGCATAAGTCAATTATGTGATCAAGGGTACAGTGTAAACTTTACCAAAACTGAATGTATAGTGTCTAACAAAGAACAAAAGATTGTCATGATAGGAGCCAGATCTAAAGACAACTGTTACATGTGGGAACCTCAAGACTTCAGTCTCACTTCAACTTGTTCTTTAGCTAAAGAAGAAGAAGTGAAACTATGGCACCAAAGACTAGGTCATCTTCAATTCAGAGGCATAAAGAAAATCATATCTATGGAAGCTGTGAGAGGTATTCATAAACTGAAGATTGATGATGGCAAAATATGTGGTGAATGTCAAATAGGCAAGAAAACCAAGATGTCCCATCCAAAGCTCCAACATCTGACAACTTCCAAAGTTTTGGAATTATTGCATATGGATCTTATGGGACCTATGCAGGTTGAGAGCCTTGGTGGTAAGAGATATGCCTATGTGGTGGTTGATGATTTCTCAAGGTATACATGGATAAATTTTATCAAAGAGAAGTCTGATGTATTTGATGTATTCAAAGATTTATGCCAAAGAATACAAAGAGAAAAAGCCAGCTGTGTGGTCAGAATAAGAAGTGACCATGGAAAGGAGTTTGAGAATAAAAAATTCTTAGATTTCTGTTCTTCAGAAGGAATAAATCATGAATACTCTTCACCAATCACTCCTCAACAGAATGGTATTGTTGAAAGAAAGAATAGAACTATTCAAGAATCAGCAAGAGCTATGATCCATGCTAAAAAGTTACCTTTGTACTTCTGGGCTAAAGCTATGAACACAGCCTGTTACATCCATAATAGAGTCACTCTAAGGAAAGGAACTTTGACCATAATCTATGAAGTCTGGAAGGGCAGAAAACCCACAGTTAAGTACTTCCATGTGTTTGGAAGTAATTGTTATATTCTGGCTGATAGGGAGCAAAGAAGAAAAATGGATCCTAAAAGTGATGAAGGAATTTTTATTGGATACTCTATAAACAGCAGAGCATATAGAGTATTTAATTCTAGAACTAAAGTTATCATGGAGTCCATAAATGTGATAATTGATGATGCTCCTACAGATGTTACAGAAGATGTTGGAACATCTGTTGACAGCCAAACTGAAGCTGAAGAAAAGAGTGATCATTCTGACTTCACTCAAACTGATGCAAGGACAGAACCTTCCAGCAAACCTCCCTCCATAAGAATCCAGAAGGATCATCCCAAAGATTTGATAATTAGGGATCCCAACAGAGGTGTAAGCACTAGATCAAGAGAGGTGATTTCAGGTTCCTGTTTTGTATCAAAAATAGAACCTAAAAACATCAAGGAAGCTCTTACTGATGAATACTGGATTTGTGCTATGCAAGAGGAATTAGGTCAATTCACAAGGAATGAAGTGTGGAACCTTGTTCCTAGACCTGATGACATAAATGTGATTGGAACTAAATGGGTGTATAAGAACAAGTCAAATGAGCAAGGAGTTATTACAAAGAACAAAGATAGACTTGTAGCTCAAGGATACACACAAATTGAAGGAGTAGACTTTGATGAAACCTTTGCACCAGTAGCAAGGCTTGAATCAATCAGATTACTTTTGGGAATTGCTTGTATCTTAAAGTTCAAGCTATTTCAAATGGATGTGAAAAGTGCCTTTTTAAATGGATATCTTAATAAAGAGGTATATGTAGAACAGCCTAAAGGATTTGTTGATCCAAGCTGTCCAAATCATGTATACAAACTAAAGAAGGCTCTTTATGGTCTGAAGCAAGCTCCAAGAGCATGGTATGAAAGGCTGACTACTTTTCTTATCAAGCAAGGGTACAGGAAAGGTGGAATTGACAAAACCTTGTTTGTTAAAGATGAAGAAGGAAATGTCATGATTGCTCAAATATATGTAGATGACATTGTTTTTGGTGGGATGTCAGACAGGATGGTTAAACATTTTGTCAATCAGATGGAATCTGAATTTGAAATGAGCCTAGTAGGAGAATTAACCTACTTTCTTGGACTGCAAATAAAGCAAATGGAGGACTCCATGTTCATTTCCCAAAACATGTATGCTAAGAACATAGTCAAGAAATTTGGGATGGACAGTGCTACTCATAAGAGAACTCCTGCCCCCACACATTTAAAGCTGACTAAAGATGACAAGGGTGAGAATGTAGATCAAAGCCTATACAGAAGCATGATTGGAAGCTTGTTATATCTGACTGCTAGCAGACCAGACATAGCATTTGCAGTAGGTGTATGTGCAAGATATCAAGCTGATCCAAAAGTTAGTCATCTTAACCAAGTCAAGAGAATTCTGAAATATGTTAATGGTACTTGTGACTATGGCATAATGTACTTTCATGGATGCAAACCAATTCTCACTGGCTTCTGTGATGCTGATTGGGCTGGAAGTGCTGATGACAAAAAAAGCACTTCAGGAGGATGCTTCTTTTTAGGAAACAATTTGATTTCTTGGTTCAGTAAGAAACAAAATTGTGTATCCTTATCTACTGCTGAAGCTGAATATATTGCAGCTGGAAGCAGTTGCTCACAATTGGTTTGGATGAAGCAAATGCTCACTGAGTACAATGTCCCACAAGATGTCATGACATTGTACTGTGACAACTTAAGTGCTATTAACATATCAAAGAATCCTATCCAACATAGCAGGACCAAGCATATTGATATCAGACATCATTTCATAAGAGATCTTGTAGAAGAGAAAGTGATTTCATTGGAACATGTAGCTACAAATCTGCAGTTGGCTGATATATTTACTAAAGCCTTGGATGCTACCCAATTTGAAAACCTAAGGGGTAAATTGGGAATCTGCTTATGTGAAATTTAGCAGTTATGGAGATGTGCCAACATGTCATATGACATTGTGTGGCATGATCACCAGATGGCAACACCAGTCTGGTCAAGCACCTTGTGTATTCCACTCCTAGAAATTCTCCAAGTAACAGCTCTTATAAGAATAACAGCTCACTTTCAGCTATTCATCTTCTCATCATTTTCTCACAACAACTTGCTTGTTATAGCTAACTTTCAGAGATCATCAAACTCAACCAATCTCAATCTCCTTCTTCACCACATTCGAAAATGGCTCATCACTAAAACCCTAACATTTCTGAAGAAATCCTCAACAAGGAAGATGTGGTGCATGCAACCCCCATCTCTGTGGTACCCATGGATTCAACTCCATTGGAAGAAATCAGAGGAAGTGTTCCTCTTGCTCAAAAACCAAGAACCCCTAAAAGGACAAAGGATCCTGTATTCAGCAAGGCCAAAGGCATGCCTTCACCATCAAACACCACTCCAAATGCTTCTACATATGTGAATGATTCCATAAAGGAGCTGGTAAACAGGATCTTATCTGAGCAAATAGTGGTAAGTGGCATATCTATCCCTCTGAACACCATGCCAACTCCACAAGAAGATCAACAAACTCAGGCTGAAAAGGACACCCCTGCTTAACAGGATGTCCCAATAGATATTGAAACATCTGAGGGCCAGCAAAAGGCCTCATCTGATGCTGCTGATGAAACATCTGAGGACCAGCACAAGGCCTCCATTGAGGATCAAATCTCTGTTGAACCACCTGCTGAAGAGGAGACTGCTCAACCTCCTCCTGTTGTGAATATAGAGCATGATTCTGATACAGAAATCATTGCTTCTGTCAACCCTAGCATAGCCAAAAGGCTTAGAACTAGGAAGGAAAAGAAGAATGCAGGACATGCAACTCCTGAGAAGAAGCAAGCTACACCAAAGAAGGACAAAGCTAAAGTTGTCTTTGGTCCTACAAAACAATGGAGCAAGGTGCAAACACAAAAGAGGAAAGCTGTCCCTCCTCCAGATTCAGAAGTTGAAGAGGATGTTCCAACATCTCCACCAAAGAAGAAACCAGCACCCTCAAGGTCATCAACTGCTGTTCCAAAAGCTCCTCTAGACAACATCTCCTTCCATCATGTTTCAAGTGTAAATAGATGGAAGTTTGTTTATCAAAGAAGGGTAGCACTTGAAAGAGAGCTGAGCAGTAATGCACTTGAGTGCACAGAGGTAATTGATCTCATCTCTTCTGCTGGCCTTTTCAAAACTGTCTCCAACTTCTCTCCTTGCTATGAGCTGCTAGTCAAGGAATTCATAGTCAACCTCCAAGAAGATTGTGCTGATGGTAAGTCTGCTGACTTCAGAAAGGTTTATGTAAGAGGGAGGTGTGTGGAATTCTCTCCAAGGGTTATCAACCACTACCTTGGAAGAGAATCTGATGGTCCAAATGAGTTAGGGAAGACTGATAACCAGGTTTGCAAGGTTATCACTGCTAATCGGGTCAAGACTTGGCCAGTCAAAGGGAAGCTATCTGTGAGCATGCTGACAAGGAAGTATGCCATGCTGCATAGGATTGGCACTGCAAACTGGGTCCCTACCAATCATACCTCCTCAATAGCAACTGGTTTGGGCAGGTTCATATATGCTGTGGGCACCCAAAAAAAGCTGGATTATGGAGCTTATATCTTTGATCAAACATTGAAGCATGCTGGATCATCTGCAACAAAGCTGCCAATTGCCTTCCCTTCCCTGCTGTGTGGAATTATGCTTAGTCAATATCCAGGTATCCTCACTGAGAAGGACTCTAGTTGCAAAAGAGAAAGCCCTCTGGCCTTCCACTACAAGCTGTTCTTGAGTCATCATGCAGCTGATGTTGAAGCTCCCTCTGGGACATCTGCTGGTCCTTCAAAGGCAAAGTCTCCAATCTCCAAAGCTGCCTTGATTGCTGAGCTGAAGATCACATGCAAAGAACTGGATGCAAGGAAGCAGAAGCTTGAGGAGATTATCCAAAGGCTGGAGAGTGAAGAAAGTGTTCAGAAAAATGCTGCTTCTGATGAGGAGACTGAGGAAGAGGAAGAAACTGACTATGAGGAGTCTGAGTGAAAAACTGTATGTGAGGAAAATGTAATGACTGCTGCATTGTCATTTTGTATTAGTAACTTTGGCCCCAATTTATGTCTAAAAAGGGGGAGAACTGAACAACAACAACAACAATGTATGATCCAAATTACTGATTAATGAAAAACTTCTGTTTGCTTCTGAATTAAAGCTGTGTTTTAATGAAAATTTCTGTTGCAACAAAACTGAATACATGTATGTTTGAGGGGGAGTAAACTCACACATGACTCAACAGAAAAGAACTGCTATACTCTGATAGAAGAACTTCTGATGTACTCTGATAAAATGTTAGCCAAAAATTAGCCAAAGGGGGAGTTTGTAGATGTTTAGAATTGGCAGAATTTTTGACCAACAAGAAATGTTGAATTTAGTTCAGGATGTCCTATCAGATGTTGGGACATTATCAAACAGAGTATAAGTAAATGAACTTAATTCAGGATGTCACACCAGATGTTGGGACATTGTATCAGCTAATGATATAAGTTCAGTTTACAGGATGTCACATCAGATGTTGTGACATTGTATCAGTAAATGAAGTAAATTCAGTTTTTCAGGATGTCCCAACAGATGTTGTGACATCTCAAACCTGCTACCAGAATTAATTAATGACTAACAGAACTGAGTAAATTAAGGAAAGTTATCTGGAATTAATTATGGATGGATAAAACAGAACAAGGCGCATCTGTAGGGAGTGTTGTTATATGTCTTCAGCATAATCAGAACAACTGAATCACCTAGAATCTAGGAAGTAACAAACCCTAATTCAAGGTGGAAGCAGCATGCGTTTTAGGATTGGATAAACCTACAGAAAGCCCAAAATCCAAACACCTATTTAAGCAACAGAAACTCTCAGAATAGGGCACGAATTTCAGAAGACAAAATAGGGTGTTTTGTGTTTTAATAGCAGGTTGTTTTTATTGTACCACTTTATGAGCTTTTAAGCAAAAATGTATTTGTGTCTTGATTGAAACTGTGAAGTAAGATCAAGCTGTTTTTTGTTTGAAGTATGACTTCAATTTTATTAAACTTGTAAACAAGATCACTGTGTGATTGAGGGGGAGTGAGTTGGTACTCATATCTAAGTTGTGTCTTAGGTAGAAATTGCATTGGGTAGATATTAAGTGAAAGATTAAACTGGGTGGTTTAAGTCTAGAATTAATATTACTTATAGTGGATTTCCTCCTGGCTTGGTAGCCTCCAGATGTAAGTGTGGTTATACACTGAACTGGGTTAACAAATTACTGTGTTGTTTAATTTTCCTGCACTTTAAGTTTTGGTTAAGTTGTCAAGTGTTTAAACATCTCATTCGACATCTCATACCTGATCACAGAATTTCAAATAAAAATCAGAAAATTGGAAAATGGAGCCAAAACACACATGCTGAACTTGCTGCTGGAATTCAAATTTCGCAGTCGTTAACCAGTTAACCAAATGAGTTAACCGGTTAACGCAGGGAAAATTTGAATTTCCCTCCTTTTGGTGGGAAACCTCAAAAATAACCCGGCGCCAACCATTTTAAGCTGATTTTGATCCTCATCCTTTTTTAGGGTCTTGAACATGATATAGAGCTTGTGCAAAATGATCCTGTGAGATTCTTGCCAGGTCACCATGCTCTTGATTTTGACTTGCAGTGCTTCAAAATTCCCGGATGACTGATCATATGCCTTATGCTAGACCATGCGAGTGTTATGCTTCATTTTTCTATGCAAAATGCTAAGGATATGATATGCTTATGATGATTATGATATGCTGATGATGCTAAACAGGAGAGGGCAAATTTGGGGTGTTACAACTGCCCCTATTCAAGCAACTGTTAATCTGAAGAGGACGGTAGCATGGGCTATCGTCCGTTCAAGATGAACTGTGGTTGAATACAAAGAAGACATGAAATTTGCACTCTGCTGGAGAATGCAAGCAATGGGAAATAAACCCAACCAAATGACGCTTTTGTGGCCGAAATGTGAACAAAGCAGACGAGCTCCTTCCAAACTGAATTGTTACTTCGGATAGAAAAGCCAAGATAGACGAGTCTCTCTTCGAGCAAACCTGTTACGCCAGGAAATGGACATACGAGCCCTCTTCAAATGAACCTGTTACGCCAGGAAATGGACGTACGAGTCCTCTTCAAATAAACTTGTTACGCCAGGACCGGTGATGCACTTAAGTCTGCGGGATAGACATGCATAATCAGGATAGACAAACCCTCCTCATATATTCTCCACGGATATATGGTCTAAGACAGACGAGTCTCTTCGATAACCTGTTACGCCAGGTGCAACATTAGGATTGGAAGAACCCTCTTCACAAATCTTACGCAGATAGGTGGTCTTTGAGACAGACGAGCCTCCTTCGGATAAACCTGTTACGCCAGGACCGGTAACCGTTTTGACGTTTAATCCCACCGTCAGGACTTCAAACCTCTTCAATACAGACGAGTATTGGATGATCATCAAGAGAACACAGACGAGTGCCATAAGTCAATGATACAAACAAATATCAGATGATGATCTAAGAAACACAGACGAGCGCTTCAGGCGATGATACAGACGAATATCAGCCACTGGTACAGACGAATACTAGAAACCCAACACAGACGAGCATTTGGAATAGCAATACAGACGAGTACCAAAAATCCAACATAGAAGAGCATTTGGAGTAGCAATACAGACGAGTGTGAGGGATGATACAGACGAGTATCCAAATAATGCAAACGAGCTTCAAACAGATAACAAACACAGACGAGCGTCGGGGAATTCATACGAGCAACAAGCAAACTATCAAACACCGACTGCTGGGGAAAGCAAACGGGCAATAACAAAGCATGAACACAGACGAGTGTCGGGAAATGTAGACGAGCTCAAAACAGATACCCAACACAGACGAGTGCCAAGAAACACAGACGAGCACCCACAGATAACAAACACAAACGAGTACCGGGGAACGGTGCCAAGAGGCTTCGTCAATGCCTAACTCTGATTGGGGATGAATAACTGTTTGTATCATCATGCTGACCAAAAATAAATTGGCAACTTCTCTAGGGAATATTTCAATGAAGGGAGTGAAACCCAAACATGAACTTTGTGGGGAAATCAGGCATTCAACTGCCTGCTGGGCATACTTCACTTGTGGAAAGGTAATCCGCTTGGGGAAAACCAGCTCTTCACACAGCCTTGAGGATCTGTTGGGAATCAAATTCATTTCACTCGATCAGCCTCAGCTGGGGAATATTTTGCTTGCGAAAGTATGATACCACCCTGCAAAACCTGCAACAACAGAATACACATATGTGCCTTGGGGACTTGCATGGTATGATCTGTTCATCCATCGTCACCTGACACTCAAAGATGGTTTTAAATGTTTCCCTGCAATGTCATTCATTTTTTTAGAAAACTCAACATGTTTCAAATGCAATGTTCTTTTTGCCAAAAATTCAGGACATTTTTGTAAACAAAATAAACACAACACAGCTTTCTTGACTGAATATTCATTTATTGAGAGACCTCTGAATAGGAAAAGTTTTTTTACATTAGGAAGCAACCACCTGGAAAGAGGTAGCTACCATAAAAATTGACAAAATAAAATATCCTAATGGCAATGGGCACGACATTCCAATGAGTTTCCTTCTTGCTATGACCCGCATGTCTTCCAACCTTTCCGTTCTTGCCTTTGCTTTCTGAAAAGGATGAGGGGACTGATTACTATCCTTCTGATATTGTCAGGCTGTACGAAACGGTGATTTGGTTTAGATTACCCGGATCGCAGTTGTTTGCTTATTCCCTTGTTTTTCGTGGATCGCCCTTTCGGGTTTTCAATCCACCGGGATACCCTTTTTTGCCTGAGTTGTCCGATGTGGCTTTTCAACTCAGCGGGTGTACACATTTTTTTAATATTTTTTTTCGCTAACTTTTTCCGAGCTTTTTATTCTGTTTCTAGCTCGCCGGGATGCCCTTTTCTTGCCTAGACTTTAATTCTGTTTTTGTGTCCAGCGGGTCTTTTTATGCGAAGTATTTTTTAACCGTGTCCGAGTTAATAGGAGATTGGAAATCTTCTCCATCCATAATGGTGAGCATCAGTGCTCCACCCGAGAAAACATTCTTCACTATGAATGGGCCTTCATAGTTTCGGGTCCACTTGCCCCTATGATCTGAACCTAGAGGAACGATCCTCTTGAGCACAAGCTCGCCTACTTGATATTCTCGAGTACGTACTCGTTGGTTGAAAGCTTGCTTCATTCTCCTCTGATAAAGTTGACCATGACAGATAGCTGCTAATCTCTTTTCCTCAATAAGACATAGTTGATTGTATCGAGCACGTACCCACTCAGCCTCATCAAGCTTCACATCCATCATCACACGCAACGAAGGAATTTCCACCTCGACAGGCAAGACTACCTCCATGCCATATACCAATGAGAAAGGAGTTGCCCCGGTTGACGTCCTGACTTACGTTCGGTACCCATGCAACGCAAATGGTAACATCTAATGCCAATCCTTGTAAGTGACAACCATCATTTGCACAATCTTCTTAATGTTCTTATTGGCCGCCTCTACCACACCATTCATCTTTGGTCGATAAGGGGAAGAGTTATGATGCTGAATCTGGAAGTCCTGACACAATTCTGCCATCATCTTGTTATTCAAATTAGAACCATTGTCAGTAATGATTCGCTCGGGCACTCCGTATCTGCAAATAATGTCTCTTTTCAAAAATCTGGCTACCACTTAACGAGTGACATTTGCATAAGACGTTGCTTCAACCCACTTAGTGAAGTAATCGATCGCAACCAGAATGAAACGATGACCATTTGAAGCAGTAGGCTCTATTTTCCCGATCATGTCAATGCCCCACATAGAAAAGGGCCAAGGATATGACATGACGTTGAGCGGGCTGGGAGGAACATGCACCTTGTCTGCATAAATTTGGCATTTGTGACACTTACGGGCGTACGAACAACAACCTGCATCCATTGTTAGCCAATAGTACCCCGATCTCAACAACTTCTTAGCCATTGCATGTCCTCCTGCATGAGTACCGAAAGATCCCTCGTGAACTTCTTGCATTAACAGGCTTGCTTCGTGTCTATCCACGCATCTGAGCAAGACCATGTCAAATTTCCTCTTATACAAAACCCCATTTGTATTCAAAAAGAAGCTAGCGGCAAGTCGTCTTAAGGTCTTCTTGTCGTTGGATGATGCCCCTGCTGGGTATTCTTATTTTTCCAGGAAGAGCTTGATATCGAAGTACCAAGGTTTCTCATCAGACACTGCGTCTACAGAGAAAGCATAAGCTGGTGCGTCGAGCCTGGAAATGTCAATCCTGGGCACATAATTCCAACTCAAAACTTTGATGGATGAAGAAAGAGTAGCCAATGCATCGGCGAATTGATTCTCATCTTGTGGTATATACTGAAGCTTAACCGTTTTAAAGAACGCCAACAGTCTTCTGGCATAGTCCATATAAGGAACTAAATGTTCTTGATGTGTATACCACTTTCCGGTAATCTGATTGATAACGAGGGCTGAGTCTCCGAATATATCGAGGGTCTTAATCCGAAGATTAAAAGTCTCCTATATTCCCATTATGCACGCCTCGTATTCCGCTTCATTGTTGGTGCAACCAAAAGTAATTCTGGCAGCAAAGGGAAAGTGAACTCCTTCAGGAGTGATATGTACGGCACCAACTCCACGTCCGTTGATATTAACTGCCCCATCAAACATCAACTTCCATTTGGATTCAGGGTACATGATGTCTTCATCAGGGAAATCAAATTTCATTGGCTGATAGTCGTCTTCTAGTGGCTGTTGTACAAGATAATCTGACAATACACTTCCTTTGATGGTTTTCTGAGAAGTATATTGTATGTCATACTCTGTTAAGATCATTTGCCACCTTGCAACCCTTCCGGTTAATGCTGGTTTCTCGAAAATATACTTGACAGGATCCATTTTTGAGATTAGCAGTGTGGTATGGGTCAACATATACAGTCTCAGTCGGCGAGCAGCCCATACCAAAGCGCAACAAGTTTTCTCGAGCAGTGAGTAACGAGATTCACAGTCGGTAAACTTTTTGCTAAGGTAGTAAATAGAATACTCTTTTCGACCAGACTCGTCATGTTGGCCTAGAACACACCCCATTGACCCTTCTAGCACAGTCAAGTACATGATAAATGGCCATCCTGGAATTGGAGGCATTAGAATCGGAGGTGTTTGGAAATATTCTTTTATCTTTTCAAAGGCTCTTTGACAATCCTCATTCCACCTGACCGTTTTTTCTTTTCTCAACAATTTGAATATTGGCTCGCACGTAGCAGTTAGATGAGATAAGAACCGTGAAATGTAGTTCAATCTCCCTAAAAACCCGCGCACTTCTTTTTCTGTTTTCGGTGTAGGCATATCTTGAATTGCTTTTACTTTTGCAGGATCCACCTCAATTCCTTTCTGGCTAACGATAAAACCCAACAATTTTCCGGAACGCACTCCGAAAGTGCACTTGTTTGGATTCAACCTCAATTTGTACTTTATCAATCTGTCAAACAACTTTTTGAGATTGACTAGATGCTCTTCCTTGTCTCGGGACTTGGCAATCATGTCGTCTACATAGCATTCAATCTCTTTGTGTATCATGTCGTGGAACAATGTGACCATAGCCCGCTGATACGTTGCCCCGGCGTTCTTCAACCCAAAGGGCATAACCTTGTAACAGAATGTACCTCATGGGGTAATGAACGTTGTTTTCTCCATGTCTTTCGGTACCATTTTAATCTGATTATACCCGGAGAAGCCATCCATGAAAGAAAATACCGAGAACTGAGTGGTGTTATCTACCAACACATCAATGTGAGGTAACGGAAAGTCATCCTTTGGACTTGCTCTATTTAGATCCCGATAATCAACGCACATCCAAACTTTGTCGTCTTTCTTTGGTACAGGCACAATGTTAGCTACCCAAGATGGGTAACTAGTTACAGCAAGGAATCCGGCATCCCACTGCTTCTGAACTTCCTCCTTGATCTTCATCGCCATATCGGGACGAGTTCTTCTCAGCTTTTGTTTCACTGGAGGACATTCTTCTCTTAGTGGCAGCTTGTGTACAACAATGTCAGTATCTAGCCCTGGCATATCTTGATACGACCAGGCGAAGATATCCATATATTCACGTAGCATACCAATCAACTCCTTCTTTACCTCGTCCTGCAGACTGGACCCAATCTTTATCTCCTTCTTTACATCTTCAGTCCCGATGTTGATGATCTCTATCTCTTTCTGTTGAGGCTAAATGACCCTTTCCTCTTGTTTCAACAACCTGACCAATTCTTCGGGGAGTCCACAATCTTCCTCAACCCCTTCATCAGCTTGGTAGATAGGATTGTCGAAGTCATGCATGGTCATAGCAGGAACATTATCACTAGAATCTGGATGATCAACACTGCACAGATGATGTGCTTATTTCAGAATCTGTTCTTTTTCAAAAGAGACGCGAACGCACAAACAAAAGAAAAGGAAAAACATTGCCATTTTATTTTTGTGTGAAAATTTTTTTAAAACGAAACAAAGAGAACACAATTTTCTTGAAAAATGTCCTTTATTTCATGAAAAAATAAATGCATTAAAAGCATGGTGGCCCTACAGATGGAACCGTGCACCTTGGGCAGAGTGTAGGATTGACATGCATTATGATAAAAAGGAAACAAGTAAATTACTTTGATTTCCAAGTAACTTGGACGAAATCTTCGGCAGACCAGTTCCTGAGCTCCTCCCCAGGTGCACATGGGTGAATCCAGCTATCCCAGTCGCAGTCACTGTCCCCCTCTTCATTTGTTGCACAAATGTTGTTGCGATTGAGCACGCCGGCGCTTGTGAAAGTTATGACTTTACCACCCTGAGGCCAGTTGGACCCACCAGGCTGGTAACCAAGACCGAACTTGTCATCTTTCTTTTCCAACTCTAGCAACTTGCCCCAGCCCTGGGCACTTCCAGATTGAACCACTTCTTTGGCTTGCTTGTAGGAGTAGATGGAGGTCCCTTCCTTCTCGTTGTTCCTCTCTGCCAGAGCCAAAATACTAATATTGACCGCTTCAAAAGCTTGACACAACGTTTCATGAATTTCTCCGTCCATTTCCACGTACTTAAAAGTTGACAGATGACTCACAAAAATATCTTCTTCTCCACACACAGTGATCACCTGACCATCTACCACATACTTCAGCTTCTGATGCAATGTGGATGTCACTGCACCTGCAACATGGATCCAGGGACGTCCTAGCAAGCAACTGTAAGCAGGTTGAATATCCATGACATAGAACGTGCTCTTGAACACTTGAGATCCTATCTTTACAGGTAGCTCAACCTCCCCGAACACAGACCTCTGGGACCCATCAAAGGCTTTCACAATTAAGTCACTGGGTCGCAAGACAATTCCATCAACATTCAACTTCATCAAGGCCTTTTCAGGGAGCACATTGAGAGAAGAGCCAATATCAACTAAGACATGTGACAGAACAACACCCTTACACTCCATGGTGATGTGCAGGGCCTTGTTGTGATTGCGGCCTTCAGAAGTAAGATCTCTATCCGTGAAGCCCAACCCATGGCTGGCATTCACACTGCCTACCACAGCCTCCAACTGATTAACAATTACCTCCTGTGGTACATATGCCATTTGTAAAACATTCAGTAGAGCTTCCCTATGAGTTGGAGAACACATCAACAAAGACATAATTGATATTTTGGACGGAGTCTGATTCAGCTGTTCGACTACTTTATAGTCACTCTTCTTTATTATTCTCATAAACTCCTCAACTTCTTTTTCAAAAGTACCTTGCCCGGCAGCAGGAGTTGTCACTTCTTCGGTTGCTATATGTTTTCCCTTAGCCTTTGCAGCAGCTTCAGCTTCAGGATCTCCTCTGAGAGCTTGAGGAGCAAAAAGACGTCCGCTTCTTGTAAATCCACCAACTCCTCCGACATTCACCACAGTCGGGTCAACTGTCACCGCTTTACTTTCCACCTTCTGCCCTTCTACATACACATCTGAGCCATAGTGCCACGGGATACCTTGTCATCAGCATAAGGAACAGGTCCTGGAACAGTAATGGTAACAGGACTCACTTTTGGAACATAGATAGTCACCGGCTCCCTTCAGACAGGAAGTTCAGAAGGATCAAAGTAAATTGTTATGGTAGACACACAATTTCTTCTGTCATCAACCCTATCAAACTGCAGCGACCCCTCGTCAATCAGATATTGCAGTCCAACCTTCAAGTCTTCACAGCCATTAACTGAACTCAGACATCCTTTACAGTCATAACCACACCTGGGGAACACTTGACCTTTCAAAGATCTGTCTTTCACAACCAGCAATGAAGTCTTCATTTCTTCCACATTCAGAATCAAGCTTAACCTCTCACCACCGTCAACAACATTTATCCTTGCCCCTCCATGGTTTGGAATGGGGTTTGATGTAACATTAGGAGGCGGTGCAAAGTTAATCGCCTTTGAATCGATCAAGTCCTGGACCTTATGTTGCAATGCCCTGCACTTCTCTGTTGAGTTCCCGGGAGCTCCTGAGTGAAACGCGCATCTTGCGTTAGCATCATACCCCACTGGAAGCTCTCTAGGTGGAGGTGGTGCTAAAGTCCTCAATTGAACCAAGTTCAAGTCTAACAACCTCTGCAGCAGCGCCGTGTAAGTCATTGGAATGGCTTCAAGTACCCTATTAGCTGGACGAGCTTGCCTCGGTTGATAGGGTCTTTGCTGACAATTATTGTGCGGCGGCTGTTGTTGTTGTTGTTGAGTCTGTTGCACAGGAATTGATGGAATAGTGACAGTTGTCACTTGCTCATAGGATCTTGTGTATCCCCGGTCCCGACCTCGGTCATACACAACATTAGTTTCTCCCTCCCTTCTTCTTGGAGGTCCATTAAAAGCTTTCCTCACACCGCTTGAGCTACCTGCACCGGGGTCTTGAATCTTCCCCATCTTCAAAAGAGTTTCAACCCTCTTTCCTGCTATCACAATGTCATTGAACTTTGTTGCTGAAAAAGATGCCAGCCTCTCAATAAACACCCCCTGTAATGTTCCCATGAACATGTCTTCCATTTCATTTTCCAACAAGGGAGGTTGTACTTTAGCAGCAAGCTGACGCCACCTCTGAGCGTACTCCTTGAACCCTTCTTTAGCATTCTGAGACATGGTCTGCAATTGAGTATGATTTGGAGCCATATCCAAATTGTACTGATACTGTTTCACAAATGCCTCTACTAAATCCTTCCAGTTTCGAATATTAACCTCGCTTAGCTTCATGTACCACTCTAAGGAGGCCCCCACAAGGCTATCCTGGAAGTAATGCATCCACAGTTTCTCGTCATCTGTATGTGCAGCAATTCTTCCGACAAAAGACTGGAGGTGAGTCTTTGGGCATGTCGTGCCGTTGTATTTATCGAAAGTAGGAACTTTAAACTTGTAGGGGATTCTCACTCCTGGCACTAAGCCCAAGTCAGTGATATCAAACCCCAGAGAACTCTGAGATTGAATGGCACGAATCTGCTCAGCCATCTCTTCAAATTTTTTGTTCATGTCAATCCTTTGGCCTTCTGCCTCATCCAGCAAAGTAAACTGTTCATCTTGCCCATCCATCTGCACGTTGTTCAGTCCATCATTGACAATAGTGAACCCGGGTTGCAACACAGGGATTTCAACTTGACGAGCGCCAGCCCCATTGTGATTACCTCCATCTGCTGCCCCATTGTTCCTGGCCTGATTGTTTTCCACCATCTCGCGCAAGCGCTCCTGTGTTTTACCCATCCCAGCCATGAGGGTCATGAAGTTGTCCATTCTTGTCCTCAAGTCAGCCATATCTGCTTGCATATGATTCATTACTCTCTCTCTATTCACTCTTGTAGGGTATCTGTACACGGTTGGCAGTTTCTGAACCTTCCTGGGAGCTATAGTGCCTGAAAGGACATAAATGTTAGAAAACTGATGAGCTACCTGCAAAATAGCAAACACGTTATATGCATGCAATGTAACTATTCATGTTTCCAAGCTTATGCATTCATATGCCCCAGTTCTGGTATTTGCTCCAGATAGCCCCCTTTGAGCATTAATTTTCAAACTCTCCCTTTGAAGAGTGTTCAGATCTCAGCAGTCTCAAACAAACAAGCTTTGCATACTCAGAAATGGTAATTGGGATTTAACATTGCATAACATGGATAACCCACTGGCAGCCCAAAAGTTAGAGCACAAACAAATTCCCCAGAGGTTTACAATACATGAACAAAAAGATAAAGCAAGACTCCTACAACAAGTCTGTAGGTAGACTGAACAACAATAGATTAAAAATCCTAGACTAAAGACTCAGGTCTTCTTCTACAGCTATCACCTCCGTCTGGTTCTTCTTCACGCCTGCTCTCAGCTTAAGCTCTGCAATCTCTTTCAATGCCCCCTCCAAGGCCATCTGGCTCTGTGCCAATTGTTGAGTCTTATCTCTTCGTATTTTGTGAACTTGTTCTACTTCTTCTTTCTTGAAGGCCATCTGTACCTCGAAAAACTCTTCCTTTTATTTATACTTCTTCTGCTCCTGTTCCCTTTGGCCCTGCCCTACTTCAAAGTCTTCTTACGCTCTACTTCTCTTTTTGATTCCATTAGACCCAATCTCTGAAAATGAGCTTCTCTTCCAGCAAACTCCTTTTCCTTAACTTCTAAGGTAACCTGCATCTTCTGTAGCCTTTCCTCTACTTCATTCTTAGCACGATTGGCAAGGTGGTACAAGTTAACCATTTCAGCACTTTCTACTCGGACCTCATGCAACTGAGCTTCCAACTTCTTATATTCTTCAAGAGAGATAGTATTCTGACATGACATCTCTTTGGGATACAATGGAGCTTCCACTGAAAATGGCATGAGCACTTCCTCTACACGTTTCTGCAACCATGTAGCAAAAGGAGGATATGTCTTGGGATCTACTCTTCCAAAAGCCTTCTTTCCTTTCTTCACCCTGTGAGCCCAAGCCTGAGATACTTGTATGACCCACTCTTTGTTTCCCTCCACAGAAAGGTACAAAGACCCAGCTAATTCCTCCATACTTGGTGGATCCCTCAGAGGATAACCAAACTATTTCCTGGCTAAGACTGGATGGTAACTGATCACACCCTTTCTTCCTAGCAAAGCTTCCACAACTAATCAGTAGCTCCTTTCCCAACAAATCCCTTTGATAACCCCAAGTTATATCCTCAGAAGTTAGTCCCATTAGCCTCCTGGACCACCTCCATTCGTCTCTCATCTCTTTGAAAGGGCATGACTTTGGTAATTGCTTAGCAAACCAATCAGCAAATAATGGAGCACAACAACTCACTGGTCCACCTCTGCCTTTCTCATTCTGGTAATGAACATTGTAGTAGAAATCTCCCAACAAGGTTGGTACAGGATTACCTTTAGCAGAAATGGAAATTACCTCCAAGCTTACAAACTCCTTTTCTCCCGGTAAAAGACTAGATCCATATACCATCAAGGCCACCACAACACCAAAATCTCCCCACTTACTCTCTTTGGCATACTCTTCAGCTTTTGGTATAAGCATATCCCAAGGAAGTCATCTGCCCTCACTGTCCTTCAAAGCGTTCTTGACCTTAGCAACTGGTATACGACAGACTCTAGATATGTCTTCTTCCTTGAGAGCTATCTCTGATCCGTAGTAAGGCAAAGTATCTCTGACAGGAATACCCAAGATGCTAGAGATCTCCTCCAAGGTAGGAGCCAAGATATAATCCGGAAATACAAAACACCGCAACAAGGGATCATAGAACTGAAGCAAAGTGTGCAAACTATCCTTCTGGTCTGCAGTAGGTTTATCCATGTACTTCAAAATCTGACCATACCTATTTCTGAAGTTCCCTAAAACTTGGTCATGCATCAACCCTGCTAGTCTCTGAACACTTTTGACTTCTGGTTGGAGAAAAGTGTAATGGACATTCTTTTTTCTTGTAATTTTCTTAACTTCTGCCATCTGGAGAGCTTACAATTACCAAAACTGGGTGCTAAACTGTAAACAAAACCTGAAAAATGGAAACATAAATAGTTAATGCGAGTATGATGCGGTGCAAATTCAATGCAGGCATATGATCAATCTGGGACCATCTGGATACTGGATATTAGGACCCCAAATAACTGAAAACCTGAATTCTCTGAACCATAACCATCTGATAGAAACCCTCAGAACCAAAAGATCAAGAAATCCAGGACCATAAGGACCAAATCATAACAGAGACCACACTGATAATGAGGGTATGTAGAGGTCAAGGGTTCACGCAAACCTATAAACCCCTCCCAACCTCACGGGTGTGCTCCGGGTCAAACATCACGGAGTCTCAAAGCCGAATAGCAATAATACATTCACCATTTCCGAGAAATGGCTCATGACCAAATCAGGGAATCGGTTTGGCATTATGTACTACTCAGGGAGGCCTCAGCTGAGTCCGGGAAGACAAGGTCGTCCTATGTGAGTTCCAGGTGGGCCCTCGGGTGCGAATGGGTCTGCCACACAATGTGGTCTGCCACTGTCACCACTAGAGAGGGATGTTTCCACAAGGTTCTCAATGATCGATCCCCAGCTGCACATAACTATCAAGGTTATGAAATGAAAGAGGAAGATCCCCAAATCAAGACATTTCCAAGACGGTCGCAAATCTGGGCGTGGAACTCACTACTATCCCCATGACAAGATCTCATGAGGCCAAAGTGGAACCACTCTAAGTCCTAAGGTGCACTCGAGCCTTGGTAATGAGCTCATCTCACAGTAACAATATCACCCAAGTCCCACCAAATAGAAAAAATCCAGTCCAGACAGTCCTGTACAAATATATGACGCATGAATATAAGTAATGAAAACTGTAAATAAACTGTAAATAAAATTGTAAATAAACAACAGTAAAATATGCACACAGCAGCAAACAAGCAACACCCAACGAAACAGAAACACGCAAGCGCTAGGAGAGACTCTCAAGGGAACCAGAGATACTCTGGTTGGGATTTCCCCAGCAGAGTCGCCAGCTATTGCTCCCTGGATTTCCATCCTGGTACAAACGCGAAAGTGGCACGGAAAAGGTAAAGTCTCCAGCCAGGCATTTTTATCCCGAAAGAACGGGAATGGTAATGCTGCACAAACCAACATAAAAGAAAAGGAAGGACACGGGTCCTGCGAACCAAAGAAATTGGGTTCGGGAGTCGGTTACGACCTGGGAAGGTATTAGCACCCCAGACCGTCCACCGTACCCGACGGGATCCACGCTTGCAAAGAAACTGTTTCAAAGGGTGAAGGAATGAAAACTGCCGCAAAGAAAATGAACTAAACTGGATAAAAGAAAAGAAAAGGGAACTGAAAAAGAAATGAAAAGGAAAAATGTAGGGAAAATAAAGATTTTGCTCGAACGGGCCCTACCCCGTTGCCTACGTACCTCATCTGGACAATGAGGATCAAAGTCGCCGTAGTTCCCCTAACTAGAGGTAGAAAAGATTGCTTATGTCTTAAGACTTGAACTGCCTATGTCAATGCTCAGGTGTTGCAGGCTCGGACGACGAGTGCGCAACCGTCTTGCAAAGTGACAAGTAGGAGCAAGTTCTTAGGTAAAGAGTGAAGGAGATGAGAAAAGAAGTCCCGAAGGAGAGACGTTTATTGTTTGTTTGTGTTTTTTATAAGCTTTTTATGAGTGTGGCACAAGGAAGTGAACTCAAGCTCTTCTCCATGGAATGTGTACTTGCTACTACATTCCAAGATGGAATAATAGAACAAGCACACTCAAGTAAGGAGAAGATCCCCAAAACTTGGTTCCAGAGATTAGGGCCTAAGCTCACTAACTCGTTGAATTTATTAAGTGTTTTTTGTAATTAAAATGAAGAAGTGTGTTGTATGATTTTCTTGATGAAGATGGTCTCATGATCAGACTTGTGCATCATGATGAACAAGCTTGTACTATCCCAAGATGGGAAAACTACAAGTGTTTCATGGAATAAGGCTATTTCACAGGAGACCACTTCAATCCTTATTAAGTGTCTTCTATGGTTTTTGTTTTGAGGTGAGAAGAGAAAGAACCAAAGATCTTAAAGGTAAAAAATATATTGGGGAAAGTCTAATCCTAAAGTTATCATGCATATAAAATCCTAGGTTAGTGAGGTTTACTATCCTAAAGAAAGAAAAGATAAGAAGAGAAAGAAGAGAAGAAGAGAAGAAGAAGAAAGGATGGCCTAAGCCCCACAGACACAAATAAGAGAATATCATGAAAAGAGAAAGGATAATAATTGGAGAGGTGGGAATCTTATCCACACCTCTCACTTACTAGAGCCCCTGAAATGGTTAGTAACATAAGCAAGTATAATAACAAAAGAAAATGAGAACAAATGAAACACCAAATGGGCATAAGATCAAACCAAAGCAACACAACCAGAATTGGAAACTCAATTACAAATGTCAAATTCAAACACACAACACAAGAATGAGAAAGGGACTATACAGGTCAACATGAAGCATTATGGATTATCATGACAAAGCAAAACAAACATGAGATAACACAAAGCAAACCAAGCAAACAAACATCACAAACTTCAAGACCAGAACCCTAACATGTCAAGAATATGCCTAAGCAACACAAGAGATGAAGAGTAGAGGCATACAAACTTAAACATTATCATCATGAGAAGCAAAGAAGCACAAGAAGTGAGGTGCACATGTACATAAGTGAATGAACTTCAAAGGTAAGCAACCACAAAATTTCTCAAAGTACAAACATCAAATCAAGACCAGAAAGGTATCCTCATCCTAAATAGGCTCTAAACAACCTAAGGGAGTTGGCACAAGTGCCCTCCCAACCTAAGGACTAAACATATGACCAAAAAGGAAGCAAAAGAAGATAAGCAAAGAACAAAATTCAAATCAAATCAAGCATTCATCCAAAAATTACACAAACTTGCACAAAGACTCTTCAAACATCTAATATTAACATGCCAAAAGAGTAGGATCAAAATCAGAAGCTAAGTAGGTCATATATGAGTCTAAACATGGATTAGGGTTATGAAACTTCATGCACAAGCTAAGGATAAAAAATAATCAAGAAAACTTCTAAAAATCAGAATAAAAATCATCAACAAACTACATTTCAATGTGAATCCAGAGCAAAAAGAATCAATTAAAAATTCCAATTAATGGTCAAGATATAAATTCCACAAGACAACATGCTTTAAAAGTGAATAAAAAACAATTAATAAAAGCAACAATTAATTCCAGCGTGGAAAATGAAAATAAATGGAAAATAAAAATATCAAAAATTAAAGAAAACTCAAAACATCACTCATGAATGTTTTTGGAATTTTTTTATGAACTTATTTCTATTTTTAAAAATTAAAGATCATACTGAAAAGAAATGGAAATAATAAAATAAGAAAGCAAAGCCAGGGGTGAGAATAACAACTACTTCAGTTCAATTTCTTTGGGCTTACAACACAGGGGGGTACGAATAGCAACTTAGGCCCAGTGGATCTCAACACATATACACAATATTACCATGGAAATTCACTTAAATCTGGGAAAAACATGAACCAATGGATCAAATGAATGCTTCAGATCTAGTCAAACATCAAACCAAGTCAAATATCCAAAAGCTCAGTGCGTTTGTACATGATAGGTTCTGTGAGGTGCGAAAAACAATGCTCAATTTAGATTTAAATTATAAAAGAAAGCACGTGAGAGAGAGGGTGGAGTTTTAATGCGTTGTCAAGCTGCTAGCCATCCAGATCAAAGATCCTAGGGTTCACACATCATCTTCTTCCTTTCACCATTCCAGAATCCGGTGACCAGAGCCCTAGCTCCGGCACCGGAAAATTCAAGCTCATGAACAAATATAAACAGAAATGAATCAAAATCTCCAAATCCAATTATTAAAACATGCTAATCACGAATATGGAAATGGTTTTCACAATAGATCAAAGGATAGATCAAATTGAAGACAAGCAGTTCTAAACATCAAATTTCAGATCAACATAAGAAACTCAATATTCAAGCAAATGCAAAACTAATCACACCAGAATCATCAGTGAAACAAGAAGATCATAATGTATACATTTAATTTCCATTCCAGATCCACGAATTCCAGAGCATACCTGAACTTGCAGAGCTCAAATTAGGTCAAAAGAAAGCTTCCAATGATGCAGATCTACCTCCTTTAACCTCTCCTTGCAAAATAAATGCAAGAGAGTCCCTGAAATTGCTTGGATCTTGAGTTTCAACCTCAACTGCACCTTGTGAGATCTTTAGATTCAGCTGGAATTGGTGGTGAATTGATGATCCTTAGAGCTCAAGGATGAAGAATATGAAGTTTGTTTGGTGAATGAGTGAGAGAATTAGAGGATTCGAAGGAAAAAGCTTGAGATGCAAAAACTTGAGAGTGATGAAAATGTGATGAATCCCCAGCAAAATGGAAACCCTAGCTGCTTATATATGATGCCAATGAACACTGATGCAAGAATGAGAGGGAATGCACGTGAGGAATGAGTGGGAGAATTGATTTTGCAATTGTGCATGAAATGTGTGATCCCTCTATTTACTCGTGCTTCCCCTCCCTCCTTTGCACATGCTGATCACTCTTGGTCCACTAATACAAAAATGAAACAATCCTGGCCCTTGGATGATTGCATCATGCTTTTTGAATGTTCATGCACTTTTTGCATTTTATGAAATACATCCCTTCTCATACACGAATTTGGTGAATTCTTTGGAGAAAAATGTGTCTCATGTAATGAATAATGGTATAATGACCTTACTTTGCACATAAAACAACTTGGAATTGAGCTATATGAGTTTTTGCTCTTGGTGGAAACTTGAATTTTAAGGAAAACCCTAAAAAACAAATGAACTTTCGAAGGCCATATCTTTTGATCCATGAGGACTATAAAAATGTACTTGTACCTTATGAAAATGGGAGAACCTACCCTACAACTTTCTTGTTTATTGGAAATTCATTTGAGATCTTTTACACCATGAAAGAAGCCTTTGAAAATTAGGGCAAAAGTTGCCAAAAATGGAAAGTTTCATAACAAACCATATGCCAAAAATGGAAACTTCTTCAAAACCTTTTGATTCTTGATCCTTGACTTTGCCAGACCTCTCCTAAGGTCTTAAGGACATCCCTTGACTTGAAAAATGGGATTGGACCCCTTGAATTCTCACAGTTGACTTTTAAAATGCACAGTTGACCAATTTCTTCTTACGCAAGCAACTGATGAAATAACTGCCTTCCACAAGGAATTTTCTCACTAAATTTCATCCCTAGGATCCTCTTATCATATGAGAGACTTTGCCCAGATGAAATGGCCAAAGTCACAAAGAATTCATGCTTGAAAGTGAAACCCTAATTTGGGTACCATTGTGTAGGAGCTTGCCCTAGCTTGGATTCCCTGATGATCTCCCAACCTCCTGGGCTTTTGTAAAGGATCTTGAACTTGTGAATGTCATGTAGACTCTTCATGTGACTTGGAAAAGTCCACTGGGCCTCTTGCTATAGCTTGTAATGCCTCAAATCCACCAACAGTTGATCATATGCCTAATGATAGAACATGAGAATGTTATGCCTTACTTTTCCATGCAAAGATGCCAAAGATATGATATGCTCATGATGATCGTGATATGATGATGATGCTTAAAAAGAAGAGGGCAAATTTGGGGTGTTACAGCTACTACATTCCAAGATGGAATAATAGAACAAGCACACTCAAGTAAGGAGAAGATCCCCAAAACTTGGTTCCAAAGATTAGGGCCTAGGCTCACTAACTCGTTGACTATATTAAGTGTTTTAGTGATTAAAATGAAGAAGTATTTTTTATGATTTTCTTGATGAAGGTGACTTCATGATCCGACTTTTGCATCATGCTAGACAAGCTTGTACTATCCCAAGATGGGAAAACTACAAGTGCCCCATGGAATAAGGCTATTACACAAGAAGTAACTTCTTTCTTTATTAATGTTTTTTAGGATTTTTGTTTTGAAATGAGAAGGAGAAAGAACCAAAGGAGCAAAAGGCAAAAGTCTAATGGGAAAAGTCTAATCCTAAAGTTATCATGCAAAGGTGGTCCTAAGGTTAGTGAGGCTTCAACTATCCTAAGAGAAAGGATGATTAAAAGAGAAGCAAAAAGAAAGGAGAAGAAAGCTAGATAGGGGAAAGAGAACCACATGATGGCACAAAGCACATCAAAACTCACAAAGCAAAAGCAAAGCAAAAGAGGAAAGATGAAGAGTTGAAATGTGGATAAACATCCACACTTCTCTTACCATAAGCCCCTGCAATGTTAGCAAAATTCCAGCAAATTGATCAACACAATCATGGAACTAGCATGTTCAAAGGTTCTAGCAAATAAGGATCAAACAACATGCCAAGCATTGCAAACACACGACTTACGCGTCGAAAACATGAGAGCATACATCAACCAGCAAGCAAATCACCCTAAAATAGCATGTTCAATGATCATACAATGATCCATGGCAATTAAAACAAGAAAGGGGATCAAATAAGCTCAAAACAGCCCAAATATGGCATTCTGCCTCAGTGTTAACCGGTTAACCAAATGCGTTAACCGGTTAACACTGTCAAAACAACAGCAAATTCCTGAAGAAAAACATCTCAAACCAGCTTATTCAAATAATCCACACCAGACCAGCAATCAATTGTACATGGAAAAATTAGATCAATTCACATTAATCCATATCATTAAGCTCATGAACATTAACACTCGGATCCGGTTACAAATCAACCAATCAATTCAAGCAACACAAGCAAATACACAAGCACATGGTAGATCTAAAGCACAAACATGCAAATAAGCTAAAAACAGAGCTAGATCTGAAATTAACCAACCTACAAAGCTGAGATATGCTTTGGTAAATGTTGTTTGAGCTGGAAATGAGAGATATCGCGGAGAAGTTTGAAGATCCGGTGCTAATGTTCACACTCCATGCAAAATAAATGCAAGCAAAAGCTCTTGATGCAGAATTTTGACTCCAAAAGCACTTCTAAACACCAAACCGGATCTGAACAAAGTAATAAACTAGAAAATTGATACAAAGAAGCTATGGATGGAGGTATAGTTCCAAGATCTACACACTTCAAGGTAAAGTTATGTGATCTTCAAAGAGGAACTTTGAGTGATTTGGGAAATTGGAGAGAAAAGTGAGAGAATGGTGAGAGAACTCAAAATTCAGAAATGAGAAGTGTGAATTATGATGGAGCCCCTCTTGGTTTGGAGGGAAATGGAATAAATATGGTTTAGGTTTGGGGCCCAAAATTTTGGTTTGGGATCCAAAAATATGGCTTGGCATTGGCTTAGAAAGTGATTAGGATTTAGCATTGGAATTAGGCTTGGACAAATGCTCTAGATCCTTCTCCATAATTCCCAATTAATTCAAATGAATAAAAATTGGAAAATTGGAAAATGGAGCCAAAACACACATGCTGAACTTGCTGCTGGAATTCAAATTTCGCAGTCGTTAATCGGTTAACCAAATGCGTTAACCGGTTAACGCAGGGAAAATTTGAATTTCCCTCCTTTTGGTGGGAAACCTCAAGAATAACCCGGCGCCAACCGTTTCAAGCTGATTTTGATCCTCATCCTTTTTTAGGGTCTTGAACATGTACAGAGCTTGTGCAAAATGATCCTGTGAGATTCTTGCCAGGTCACCATGCTCTTGATTTTGAATTGCAGTGCTTCAAAATTCCCGGATGACTGATCATATGCCTTATGCTAGACCATGCGAGTGTTATGCTTCATTTTTCTATGCAAAATGCTAAGGATATGATATGCTTATGATAATTATGATATGCTGATGATGCTAAATAGGAGAGGGCAAATTTGGGGTGTTACATAACGCCCCGATTATTTATTTAATTATTTAATTAGAATTGTTGAATTTTGGTGTGTGGTGTGTGGTGTAAAGTTGATAGTGTATGGATGAAAGTATAATATTATTTAATATGATATGAATTTAAATGAATTATATTATATTGAATAATTAAAATATTGGAATATAAAGAGAAAAATATAGAATAATAAATTGGTGAAGGATAGTGAGGGAAAATAAGGAAATCCTTAGTTGGGGTCTAAGGGATATATTTGGAAATTAGGAAAAGGGAAATCAGCCGTGAAAAACTGATCGTGAAAAGGAAGCATAAACAGAGAAGAAGGAAGGAAAAAAGGGCAAGAACTTGAAGAGGAATTCAGGCTAGGAGAAGAAATAGATCATCAAACTAAGGTAAGTATGGGATTTCTTCATCTCGTAAGGGTTGATAATAGGAATTTTAGATAAAGTGTTGTTGAGTAGATGATTTGAGGTTAGGTGAATTTTGATGAAAAAATATGTTTGGTTGTTAAAAATTGTTGATTTTGTAGTAATTGTATGAAGTAAGTTTTGAATAGTGGAAATTCTTTGTTTTCTAGCTGTAAAAATTGGTTTTGTGGTATAAAATCGTAGCAGGGTTTTGGCTATGTCGCAGAATGAAAACCCTAGAAATCGCAGTCCTCGCTTAGCAAGTTGTAGCTTGCTTAGCGAGCAAGTGGAAATTTTGGAACTTTCTTGGCAGAGGGTTGTTCGCTTAGCAAGAAAGCCCTTCGCCTAGAGAGACTTGTGTTGTAACCTAATTTTTTCCCTAAGTTTTCTTTGCATTTTCATCTGCATCTTGCATACAGACAAGATCGCACTGGTTGCATGGTTCTTCTCGGGTTAGGTTTATGCCTCGTAGGGGATCACCGTTGTCTTTAATTGCTTTATTTGTTTATGTTTAATAACCATTAATCAAAATTCAAAAATATTTTTTGTTTCCTTTTACTAACCTTTTTTTCAGGAAGAGGAACCATTGAAAATACCAAATATAGCAGTCTTGCAGCTCGAGCGAAATTTCACAGAAAAAAGTCGAAGTTGATCCGCAAATAATTCAAATTTTTATCTGATCAAGGATTTCCCAAGTTAAGTGATTCATTCAAAGTATTTCCAATGTTCATGTGTTTATTTCTTCGACGCACAACAAGAATCGGGCCGAAACTACCAAGCAACCATGTTTGAATAAAAAATTCAAATTTCAGCTTGGTTAACTTGTTAACCAGTGCGAAATTTGAATTTTTTATTCAAATTCATCACCCTTAGATCATTGATTTAATTGGAATATTCTAGATCCATTGGTTTTTGATTTCTCTACATCACTTTGATCATTTCCTACCATAAACCCTCATTAATCACCACTCTTTTCCATTTCCCACCAAATTTTCAATTACCAAACCTAAATTCAAATTACCAAAGCAAGCTCCATTCCACCAAATTTTACATACCTAAGGCCTTTAAATAGGACCACAATTCCATTCATTCCACAAGCTTTTGATAGCCACAAAACCTCTTGCAAAATACTCCCCCAAGACCAAAATTCTCAAAAGCTCACTTTCTTTCTTTTGAAGTTATCAAGAATATACATTGAATTGTTGATTAACTTGAGCTAAACCTTCATCCTTTCATTCTTTTGTTCATCAATTTCAGTAGATCTAAGCTTGTGTTGGTCCAATTTGAAGAAGTGACTTTGGTAATTCCTCTCACTCCATAAACCCATATTCACCATCAACATTCAAGATGTAGATTCTTGGTGCTTTTGTTTCTAGATCCTTTGGATCTTTATTTGTTGTTTGATTGTAGGGATTCCACTGTGTTTTGGTTTTAAAATTCGTGCAAATTTAGATCATGATCATCCAATGTTTGAGAAAAGATTTCAAAAATGATCATGCTAAATTTTCTGAATTTTTCAGCTTCTGGTACAACGTTAACCGGTTAACCAATTAGTTAACCGGTTAACCAGATTCAAAACAGTGTAAATTATTCAAAATCTGCTTGCATTAACCGGTTAACATAAGTCAGAATGGTGTTTTTGGCTTGTTTCAAGCCCCTTTTTGGTTCCTCTTTCTTCTTCTTCTTCCTCCTTTTTATTTTTACCTTGGGAAGCACTTTTGGGAGTGATTTCTCCTTAATTTCAATGAACTTTGGGTGTAGATTAGAGTAGTTAATGTTCATTAATTCAAAACTACCTTTAAGTGGATTATTCAATTCATTTAAGGTACTTTGCATTAGTGATACATTTTCATGCTTGAATCCACCAAGAAGAGTGATTGAATTTAAGGATGGAAGAATACCATAAGTGCGGCTCAATTTGGTATTCACCTTTAGTTTTGTGCGGTATTGCATCCGGATAACGATTTACATATCGTTTATCTCGCAGGCATTAGCACTAAAATTATGCACCTTAATTGGTGGTGGCCGGCCTCATTTGTAGGGTAATTAATTCATAAATTACTCGGCGATTGCTTAACATAGACCTAAATGTGTCTCGACTTTGGAATAAAAATATAATTGGGTAATTGCACTTCCGTGGACCGGATCTCTTGTTGATCGCGTAATCTCAAAGTGGTTAATCATATTGCATTAAGAATCGAGACTTATGAATGTTTGATGCGAAGGTGCTTTGGGTCTCTCAATCGCCTTTCACATTTCATTGAATTTGGTTCGGTTTGCCTTGATTAATCGCTATAGTGTAAGATGCTAAGCGGATCTGGTTGCCTTTCGGTTTTGATTACTTTTTTTTTTGGTTGTGGTTGATTAGGTTCACCATACCTTTATTATGTAAATATTATTATACTATTACTACTATTAATATTTTAGATTCTTGCACTATAATTTCTTTTTGTTACTAACAATTAATTTCTTGCACTTTTATTGCCTTTATTCTATTTTGCTTTATTCATCCATATCATGTTTATTATTTGTTCTTATTATTTTGATGTTGATTTTCCTTTTGTCCATTTGGACACAAAAACATTAATAAAGGATTAAACTTCTAAAAAACTTGTGACTTTAATTTGTGGACTTTTGGTTACTATCCTTGGCATTGGAATGGAGATTTTTGGACTTAGATTTTAGGATCCCTTCCCCTTGCTTTGATCTTCATGAAGTTGGATTTAGCCTTTATTTAGCCATTTGCTAGCTTATAAGGATGAAACTCTTTTGCTCATAATTTGGAATGTCATCAATTTTGGTTAGAGCTTTCTTCCCTTATCTCCTTTTTTTTTAGGATAGTCCCTTCATCTCCTCCCATTCTTTAATTTTCAAAATCTTCTCCCTTTTTCAAAGGATTCCTTCTTTTTAAATCATCACCTCTTTAATAAACAAAAACCTTGACTTTTGTCAAGTGGCTTTTACTCTTTTTTTTTCTTCTTTTCTTTTAAAATCAATGAATCTAATCATGTTGACCTTAACTAAAAAAAAAAGAATCAAACTCATTCAATTTTTTTTGTGCCTTTGTGCACTTTTGTTTATTTTCTTTTAAAGAGTGCCGATTATGAGTCATTAATATTTAGTCGGGTGCAAGTCTCTCAATCTCCATGGTTGTAGTTTGATGTAATTGAGTCTCTTGTCATTTGTGGGGGTTTAGTGGCATACTCGTTGATTTTATCCGAGTTGGCGCCCTCCCCATAATGATGTATGAGTCCATGCATTTATTCTCATGGTAGATTTGTTAGGCTATCCACTTGAAGATGACAAGTTCTCTTCACTTAATAAAATGAATCATAACCCCCCCTTTTTCACTATTTGTATCACGAACTACGAGGTTTTGATCTTGCATTGCACTTTGTGGGTACGTAGGCATGAGGTGGTAAACCTCTCCAAACACAAAAATATAAAAAAAATAGTTCTTTTCTCATCTCTCCACTCACATTTTACAAACCACTTTCAAACCAAAAGCCGTAAATTTTTCAAAGGGCTCTCGTGGAGTACCACAGACATTTTGGGTGCGTAAAACCTTCCCATTTTGTAACTTATCCCCTTACATGTTTCTCTGTTGTGTTTCTTTAGCTTTTTTTGCTTTTAGATTCATTAGGATTTATTCGCTCTTTTTTCCTTTTCCTCTTGGAATAAAAATAAAGCGCGGTGGCGACTTTGTTTATTTTGAGTTAATTTAACTAATAGCTTACACTCATGTTTTTACCACTACAGAAAAGTGGCAACTCTGCTGGGGAGTAATCTCTAAGTGGATTCGGCCTACTTTGATTTATTTATTACTTTGGTTTGATTTGTTTGTTATTTGTTTGTTCTGTTTCGGTTTTGGTGATCCACTGCAAGTGAGATAGATTCTAACCCAAATCTGAGTTGAACTTATGATAGGACGGCGATATTCGAAGCGATAAGCGATGGAGTAGTCCAAAGCTATATCAATTTGATAATCTCCACTCAGTTAGGCTCTCTTGGATTATCAATGTCATGATGAGTAATCATATGTGGCATTATTTTCCGACCTTGAGCTGATCATACTGAGGACCGTAGAACCCTTAACCCATCAAAGACAATTTAGGAACGTAGTGCGGAAACTATCTGGGTGTAAACCTAAGGTGGTTGTCATGCGATTCTACACTCGGACGAGGTCTATTTTAAGAATTTTATCGGTTAGGGAGTAATCCAACGTACCGATAATATTCTAAAGATGGCTATTAACTCCGGGCACCTCTGTTAGCACCCTTTTGGTTTGCTGCAGGTACAATGAAGACAAAACCTTAGTACTTACCCGTATGGGTTGGTGTTATGTTACCTTGACTTCATGATCGTGACTCAGAACATAAAATATGTGTTCTTTGTGTGATCTTGCTTGTGGTTGTTGCATACATGCCATCATACATTCATGAGCATTGTTTTTGAGATTTCAAGGGACTTATAAGGAACTTTTGCAAAATTTCAGATGTCTATGGTTATGAATTTTTAAAGGAGGAACACAAAGAAGTACACCTTCAAGAATCCTAATATAGTAGAGTTGAGAAAGCTATGAGCATTGGTGGTTGATACCTAGGAGTTCCGGAAGTGTTATGGAGAGATCTTGTTTATTTTGGATACCGATGTACCAGAGGGGATTCTCCCTACCTTAACTCAGTTTTATGATCCGTTGCATCATTGTTTCACCTTTCCGGATTATCAGCTTGTGTCGACTTTGGAGTACTCTCATTGGATGGGTATACCTATTTTGGATAAGGAATTTCTTTTCAGTGGTTTAGAGAAGGAGCTTACGACCAAAGTCATCACCAAAGCCCTTTTTCTCAAGGAGTCTGATCTTAATGGGAAGTTTCTTCCAAAAGGGAGTGTCTGTGGTATTAATGCTAAGTTATTGATGGGGAAAGCTTCTACTTCTCTTACTTTGGGTCATAAGGATTCATTCGAGGCTATTCTTGCTTTACTCATTTATGGGATTGTCTTGTTTCCTAACTTAGATGGTATTGTGGATGAGAATGCCATTTAGGTTTTCTTGAAAAAGAATCTGGTACCTACTTTGCTTGGAGACATGTATCATGCTTTTCATTATAGGACCTCCAAAGGTGATGGAGAGATTGTGTTTTGTGCGCCTCTTCTCTATAGGTGGTTTATTTTGAACCTACCAAAGCCCGACGTCTTCAAGGATAATAGAGAGAAGCGAAGATGGTCTCAAAGGATTATGTCTCTTTCTCATAAGGATATGACTTGGTATTGTTCTCATTATGATACTGGAGTTCTTATTGACAATTGTGGAGAGTTTCCTAACGTACCTCTTCTTGGTACACGTGGAGAAATTAGTTACAACCCTATTCTTGCTTGGCGACAGTTGGGATATTGTTTGAAGGACATACCAAGCAACCTTTCCTTATCCCGTTTCTTCTTTCTTAATGGTGCATATCATGTAGAAATAAGGAAAAGGATTGCTCATTCTTGGTATGCGGTTCATCTGAAAGAGAAGGGTCAATTGGGAAGACAACACCTGGCTCCCTCTGAGTGTTACATCCAGTGGGTTCGATCTAGGGCTTCCAAGCTCAAGATTCCTTATCCACCCGAGGAGCCTTTGTTTCCTATACTACCATTGTCTGCTTTTCTTCCTCCCGTTGATGAGAAGGTTGCTCTTCAAGAAGAGTTGGACAAGATGAAGAAAGAGAAAGAAGAATGGCTACTTGAGAAGACTATGATGCAAGAGCAACTGAAGGAGAAAGATGATCACATTGAGTTACTTGAGCGGCGTGTTACGAAAAGGCCAAGAGAGGATTTATTTTCCTCTAGTACTCCATCTACCATTCCTCCTACGTCAGGTGCTTGGAAGGCCATTGTTGACCAGTTGGCTAAGGATAAGGAAGACATGGAGAATCGTTACAAGAAAGAGATTAAAAGGATTCACATGAAGTACCAGCCAAGATTCGGATCTTCTTCGGATGTGATCCCCTAGGCCTAGTTTACTTTTTCTCTCATGTATTAGGATTATTGAGGCTTGTACTTCACTTGTAATCCTTACTTTGATTTTAATGGGAATGAGTTTTTCTTAAGTACTTCAATAAGTGTTTCTTTATAAATATTGCAATTTATCTTATGCTCCTTTGAAATCTTTGCATTTGCATACGCATACCATGCATCATACCCGCATTTGTCTTGCTTTTTGAAGGTTTTCCAGGGATCTTATGTTGTTTCTTGGTCTTCATTCAGTTCTCCTGTCAAGCTGACTCACAAAGTTGATACTCGGGCTAATCGGAAGAAGATGTCGGAAACCTTACAACAAGAGAATCGCGAGTTGGGCGAAGAAGTTGCATATCTGAGGGAAAGCTTGGAAAGAGTTACTGCCATGATGGAAAGCCTGGTGGCTGCTCAGAATCAACCACCTCCTCCTAATTCTCCCGTTCAGAATACAGTGATCTATGAGATTGTCACTGCATCAATTCCTGCTGAAACAGTTCTTTCTCCTCGCTATCGCATGCCTGCTAGTACACTATGGGGCATGCCGATTGATTTCATTCCTGCTGGTTATCATCCCCCTCCTTCTGAGACTGCTACATTTGATACTCTTCTGCCAGTGATGACTACTGCACCTCCTGTGATGCACACTATTCCGCATCATGATGAAGTGATTTACCATGCTGAGCCCAGTGAAGGTGCGGGTGTGATTGAAAGGCTTGATGATTTTCAGTGTCGTTTTGCTGAGTTACAGAAAGAGATGAGAGCCATGAAGCATAAGGATTTGTTCAAAAAAGATGCTTATGATCTTTTTTTGGTTCCTAATGTCAAAGTTCCATACAAGTTCGGGTTGCCTGATTTTGAGAAGTATAAAGGTAACACTTGTCCTCTGAGTCATTTGACTATGTATGCTAGAAATATGTTTGCTCAGACAGACAATGATTAGTTGTTGATTCATTATTTACAGGATAGTTTGACTGGTGCAGCTATGAGATGGTACATGCGTTTGGACAATAGCCAAATAAAGACTTTCAATGATTTGGGAGAGGCTTTTGTTAGGCAATACAAGTATAATGTTGATATGGCACCGGACAGAGATCAGCTCCGTGCTATGTCCCAGAAGGACAAAGAAACTTTCAAAGAGTACGCACAGAGATGGCGCGAGCTAGCAGCTCAGATTTTTCCTCCTCTAGAAGAGAAAGAAATGACGAAGATCTTTTTGAAGACTTTAGGTTCTTTCTATTATGAGAAGATGATAGCAAGTGATCCTTCTAATTTCACTGAAATGGTGAGTATGGGGATGCATTTAGAAGAAGGTGTTCGTGAGGGATGGTTGAGCCAAGAGAGTAGTGCAGGCTCGGGCTCGAGAAGATTCAACTTTGGTAAAAAGAAAGAGGGTGAGACTAATGTTGTGTCTCGTGAAAGTTACAGAAGACCTCGTGGTTGTGAGAATCGTCATCAGCAGCATGTAGCTTCTGTAACTCCGGTGATTAATGTGACTCCAGTTGTGCCAACAGCTCCAACGTATCAGTCTCGTTATCAACAACCTTCTGTGCAACAAGGTGGTAATCAACAGGTTCGTTCTAAGCCGAGTTTTGATCCTATTCCAATGTTGTATGCGGATTTGCTTCCTTCTTTGATTGTGAAGAATCTTGTGCAAACACGTTCTCCACCTCTAGTTCTAGAGTCTATCCCATGGTGGTATAAGCCAGAGGCTCACTGTGCTTTTCATCAAGGTGCCTCGGGGCACGATGTTGAGAATTGTTATCCATTGAAGTTTGAAGTGCATAAATTGATAAGGAGCAATGTTCTGTCCTTCATTGATATTAATCCAAATGTAAAGACAAACCTGCTTCCAAAGCATGGTAATGCATCTGTGAATATGGTTGATGGTTGTCCTGGTTTGTTCAAGATTTATGAGGTTCGCCATATTCGAAGGTCTTTGGTTGAGATGCATGCTTTCTTAAGTGAATATCATGATATTGATCACGATTATGCTGGTTGTTGCATTTGCACGGTGAACCCTCGTGGTTGCGTGATTGTTAAGAGAGACATTCAAAATATGATGGACGATAAGTTGATAGAGGTGACAGCAAAAAGAGATGAGTATGAAAATGAAGTGAACGTTATTGTGCCTCAGTTCAATATTCCTGAGAGGGTTGTTCCTGAGAAAGTGGTTATTTCTTTTGATAGCCGCAAATATGTTGTTACACCCTTGGTGATCAATTTTCCTAGTCCAATGCCATATGAGTCTGATAAAGCCTTTTCGCATCAGTATAATGCTACGATGATAGAAAATGGTAAGGAAGTTCCTATTCCTTCTCCAAGGTCTATGGTTAGCATTGCTGATGTGACAAAGGTTACTCAAAGTGGTAGAGTTTATGCTTCGGATCCTCCGAAGAGAGCTGAAGATATAAATGCGAGTAAACAGATTATGGATGTTATTGCCCGATCAGGCCAATTTGGTGGTAGTGAAGATGAAGTGTTAAAATTGATAAAGAAAAGGGAGTACAAAGTTACTGAGCAGTTGTTGCATACTCCGTCGAAAATATCAATTTTATCACACTTGATGTGCTCTGAGGCTCATAGGAAATCTTTGCAGAAGATTCTTGATAAAGCTTATGTTGATCACGATGTGACTGTTGATCATTTTGATAGTATTGTGTCTAATATCACATCGTGCAACAATCTGAGTTTCTGTGATGATGATTTACCTGAAGAAGGAAGGAACCATAATTTGGCTCTACATATTTCAGTAAACTATCAGGAAGATGTTATGTCTAAGGTGTTGGTTGATACTAGGTCTTCTCTGAATGTGATGCCGAAGTCAACTTTGTCAAGGCTTGCGTACCAAGGTGCTCCCATGAGGCATAGTGGGATTATTGTGAAAGCTTTTGACGGATCGAAGAAGACAGTGATTGGTGAAGTGGATCTTCCTATTCTTATTGGACCGTTTATATTCCAAATTACTTTTCAAGTAATGGATATACGTCCCGCTTATAGTTGTCTCCTTGGAAGACCCTGGATTCATGAGGCAGGAGCTGTGACATCTACTCTCCATCAGAAACTGAAGTTTGTGAAAGATGGGAAAATTAGTGACTATTGGCGGTGAAAAGGCAATGCTTGTGAGCAATTTGTCATCTTTCTCCTATATTGATGCTGAAGAAGAGGTGGGAACATCATTCCATGCTTTTTTTGTTGTTGATAATGCTGCTAAGAAGAATGTCATGCTTATGTCTTCTCTCAAGGATGCTCTGCGCGTACTCGAAACTGGTCGATCTGACGGTTAGGGGCGAGTTATTGATGTTGTCGACAATAAAGAAGGATTCGGTATTGGTTTTACACCAGGTGTGACTCTCCATAACCCGAAGACTATTCAGGAAGGATTTCGAAGTGTTGGGTTTATCAACAATCATTCCGTTGCTGCCATCATTGAAGATGATGAAGATGAAGAAATGCCTAACTTTGTTATGCACAGAAAGATTTGCAAGAACTGGATTGCTGTTGATGTTCCTTCTATTGTTCATGCTTCAAAGTAATTTGTTTTATTTTCTTTCAAAAAAAAATCCTTTCACTCTGCCCAAGGTGAAAGTGATGTTTGTCGGGCTTTGTTTCAAATTTTATCATCATCAATAAAATGTTATTTTGTTATTTCTATGTGTTTTTTCCTTTTTGCTTTATTCTGAAAAATGGTAACATAAAGAACCCAAAAATAAAAATAATAAATGTTTACCTGCATAATGTTTGCATTTTTTTTCATACTCTAAAATAAAAATAAAATCATTGTGCAGATTGATTGATAAACCCATTGAAAACAATGATCCCATGCCCACTCCCAACTTTGAATTCCCTGTGTTTGAAGCTGAGGAAGAGGATGTTGAAGAGGTTCCTGATGAGATTTCTCGGTTGCTTGAGCACGAGGAGAAGGTTATTCAGCCTCATGGAGAGTCTATAGAGATAGTTAACTTAGGTTCTGAAGATGATAAGAAAGAAGTCAAAGTTGGAGCATTGCTTGGTCCTGATGTTAAGAAGAGGATTTTATAGCTTCTTAGAGAGTATGTTGATGTATTTGCTTGTTCTTATCAAGACATGCCATGTCTTGATACTGATATTGTGGAGCATAGATTGCCGCTGAAGCCCGAATGTCCACCTGTGAAGCAAAAGTTAAGAAGAACACATCCTGATATGGCAGTAAAAATCAAAGAGGTGGTTCAAAAGCAGATTGATGCAGGTTTTCTTGTGACATCTAATTATCCTCAATGGGTGGCAAATATTGTGTCTGTTCCAAAGAAAGACAGAAAAGTCTGAATGTGTGTTGATTATAGAGATTTGAATAAAGCCAGTCCAAAAGATGATTTTCCATTGCCACAAATTAATGTGTTGGTAGATAATACGGCTAAGTTTGATGTGTTCTCTTTGATGTGTTGTGTAAGAGTTTCAAACATTGCTCTTCTGGGGAGAGGCTGGGACTCTGCGGGGAGATAGTTCTTTTATCTTTGAGAGACCTGGCACTCTGTTTGGGGAAGAAAAGATCACTGAACGATCTTCCTAGAGAACTCTGTGGGGATCCCAGCTGGGGAAGCTCCTGTTGAATAGACTTATGCTAGGGATGAGGAGGCTTTGACAACTCCGTTGGGGAAAAAAAGCATTTCAGATACTGCTTGGGGAGGTGGTAACTTCTGGAAATAGCATGTTGGGGATTCAGTGTTTTCCATGCCCCATGTTGCGTATTGAATACCTGCAACTTGTTAAGACAAATGAAATGTACAAGCATCCCGAGGTATCCCTTACCGGATTCCGTCATAGGAGTTAGATATTCCTGAGAGTACGTATATTTTCTGCAAGCGTTTATTAAGAATGGCTCATTTGTTTTTTATGCAAGTATTTATTATGAATATTGGACTTTTTGCAAACGAAATAAATATGTACAAAACGAGGTATGACTGAAAATTCTGACTTTATTAATCTGGGTGCCCTGAATTGGCAGATACAGTCAAAGAAACAGATCCCCTGGGATGAGGAGATTGTTACAAATTGAAAAAAGTAAAAGTGTTGGCAATGTTGACGACGCTTTGGGTGAGCTTCCTTTGCTATAACCCGTATGGCCTTGACGTTCTTCTCATCTTGCTTTCTTAAGGAGGTTGATTCTTACTGATGCTTTACCCTTTCGAAGCTTGCAGTGTTGTAAATGATACAGACGAATTCAGAATGCAGTTGCTCGCTTATTCCCTGATTTTGCGTGGATCGCCCTTTCGGGTTTTCAATCCACCGGGGTACCCAATTTTGCCTGAGCTGTCCAATGTGGCTTTTCAACTCAGCGGGTGTACATTTTTTTGATTTTTCCCTTATTTTTGCCCGAGTCTTTTATTCTGTTTTTGACTCGCCGGGATGCCCTGTTTTTGCCTGGACTTACATTCTATTTTTATGTCCAGCGGGTCATTTTATGCGAAGTATTGTTTAACTGCATCTGAATTCACAGGGGATAAGAAATCTTCACCATCCATAGTAGTGAGCATCAGTGCTCCACCAGAGAAAACCTTCTTTACTATGAATGGACCATCGTAATTTGGAGTCCACTTGCCCCTGTGGTCTGTATGAGGAGGAAGAAGTCTTTTTAGCACAAGATCTCCTACTTGGTATTCCCGAAGCCTGACTTTCTGATCGAAGGCTTTCTTCATCCTTTTCTGATATAGCTGCCCATGACAGATTGTAGCTAATCTCTTTTCTTCGATCAGATTCAGTTGATTGTACCGAGATCGGACCCATTCTGCTTCGTTCAGCCTTACATCCATCAGTACTCTTAAGGAGGGTAACTCAACTTCAACAGGTAGGACGGATCCCATACCATACACAGGTTGATAAGGTGTTTCCCCAGTAGACGTTCTGATTGAGGTTCGGTACCCATGCAAGGAAAATGGTAGCATCTCATGCCAGTCTTTATAAGTAACCACCATCTTCTGCATAATCTTCTTGATGTTTTTGTTAGCTGCCTCAACAGCGCCATTCATCTTTGGCCTGTAAGGAGAAGAATTGTGATGTTGTATCTTGAAGTCCCGGCAAAGTTCTGCCATCATTTTGTTGTTCAAATTGGAACCATTATCAGTAATGATTCGCTCGTGTACTCCATATCGACAGATGATGTCTCTTTTCAGAAATCTGGCTACCACTTGTCTGGTGACGTTTGCATACGAAGCTACTTCAACCCACTTGGTGAAGTAATTAATGGCCACCAGGATGAATCTGTGACCATTTGAAGTAGTCGGTTCGATCTTTCCAATCATGTCAATGCCCCACATGGCAAAGGGCCAAGGTGAAGACATCACGTTCAAAGGATTCAGAGGCACATGTACTTTGTCTGCATAGATCTGGCATTTATGGCACTTTCTGGCATAGGCACAACAGTCTGCATCCATTGTGATCCAGTAATAACCTGATCTTAATAATTTCTTAGCCATTGCATGTCCTCCAACATGGGTACCGAAAGATCCTTCATGCACCTCGTGCATGAGCAAGTCTGCTTCTTTCTTGTCAACACATCTGAGCAGAACCATGTCAAAGTTTCACTTGTATAATGAACCATCGACATTAAGGAAGAAACTACCAGCCATCCTTCTTAATGTCTTCTTATTATTGGATGATGCCCTAGGTGGGTATGTTTGATCCTCTAAGAAGCATTTGATGTCATGGAACCATGACTTGTCATCTTTAGAAATGTCCACAGAGAATACATATGTTGGTCAGTCTAGTCTGGATACCGAAATCCGAGGCACAAAATTGGCATTTTGAACCTTGATCATGGAGGAAATGGTAGCTAAAGCATCTGCGAACTGATTTTCGTCTCGAGGGATATACTCAAGTTTGACTGTGGTGAAGAAAGTCAATAATATCCTCGTGTAGTCACGGTATGGAATCAAATGCTCTTGGTGAGTGTACCATTTGCCGTTGGTTTGATTGATTACCGGAGCTGAATCTCTGAATACAGTTAAAGTCTTGATCCTGAGGTCAATGGCTTCCTCAAGACCCATGATACATGCTTCGTATTCTGCTTCGTTGTTAGTGCAAGCAAAGGTGAGTTTTTCCGAGAAAGGCATATGAACTCCTTTAGGTGTAATGAGCACTGCACCAACTCCACGACCATTCATATTGACAGCCCCATCAAACATCATTGTCCACTCTTCCTCTAGGTCAGGCCCTTTAGTGTGAACAGGCTCTTCATGATCTTTTGCTTTTAGGTACATGATGTCTTCATCAGGGAAGTCAAATCTCATTGGCTGGTAATCATCAATGGGTTGCTCAGCTAGATAGTCAGACAGTACACTGCCCTTGATGGCCTTTTGAGAAGTGTACTGAATGTTATACTCTGTCAGAATCATTTGCCATCTTGCAACCCTTCTGGTAAGTGTTGGCTTCTCAAATATGTACTTGACGGGGTCCATTTTTGAGATCAACAAAGTGGTGTGGGTCAACATATACTGTCTTAGTCGGCGAGCAGCCCACGCTAAAGCACAACAAGTTTTCTCGAGCAGTGAATAACGTTGTTCACAGTCGGTAAACTTTTTGCTTAGGTAGTATATTGCATACTCTTTTCGTCCAGACTCATCATGCTGGCCCAACACACACCCCATTGATTCTTCTAATACTATCAGGTACATTATCAGAGGTCTTCCTTCAACTAGAGGCATAAGTATTGGAGGTTCTTGTAGGTAATCTTTGATCTTGTCAAAAGCTTTCTGACGATCTTCATTCCACCTGACGGTCGGTTCCTTTCTTAATAATTTGAACAGGGGCTCACAGGTTACAGTAAGATGAGATATGAACCTTGATATGTAGTTCAATCTTCCTAAGAACCCTCGAACTTCCTTTTCAGTCGTAGGTGTAGGCATCTCTTGAATGGCTTTGACTTTGTCAGGATCAACTTCAATTCCTTTTTCACTTACAATAAATCCCAGCAACTTACCGGAACGTACCCCGAATGTACATTTGTTGGGGTTTAGCTTCAGCTGATACTTTCTCAGACGCTTGAACAACTTCAGCAGATTTACCAGATGATCTTCTTCAGTGAGGGACTTGGCAATCATGCTATCCACGTAGCATTCAATTTCTTTGTGGATCATGTCGTGGAATAACGTTACCATAGCCTGTTGATAAGTTGCATCGGCGTTCTTTAGTCCAAATGGCATTACCTTGTAGCAAAATGTGCCCCAAGGTGTGATGACGGTAGTCTTCTCCATGTCTTCGGGTGACATTCTGATTTGATTATACCCCAAAAATCCATCCATGAAAGAAAATACCGAGAACTGAGCCGTGTTGTCGACCAATACATCAATGTGAGGTAATGGGAAATCGGCATCCCACTGTTTTTGTACTTCTTCTTTAATCTTCATGGCCATATCTGGGCGAGTACGGCGTAGCATTTGCTTCACTAGAGGGCAATCTTCCTTTAATGGCAGCTTGTGCATAACAATATCCGTATCCAGACCTGGCATGTCTTGATAGGACCAAGCAAAGACGTCGACGTATTCTCGAAGCATGTCAATGAGCTGTTCTTTTACTGAAGCATGCAGATTGGCCCCAATCTTCACCTCTTTCAAATCTTCTTCGGTACCAAGATTAAATGTTTCAACCTCCTCCTGATGAGGAGTGATCACTCTCTCTTCTTGCCTCAACAGTCTGGCTAACTCTTCAGGTAACTCATAGTCTTCTTCAACCCCTTCATCGGCTTGATTAATTGGATTGTCGAAGTCATACAAGGTCATAGAAGTGCTGTTGTCGGTGCAATCTGGAGGATAATCTCTGCAAGGGTTGAGATTTGGTTCGTTTTAGTGATCAATTTTAATCTTATTTAGAAAAAGTGAAAATGAAGTTATTTATTTTGAAAACATAGCCATTTTATTGTTTTGTACAAAAGTGAAAAATGAAAAGACAGTGAGCGAAAAAAAGACTTGTCTGCAAAAGATGTCTGATATTCATTGATTAATCCATTTGCACAAAATTACAATATGGCCTTATTACAAAATGAGTCCTGACACCTTGGGCAAGATGCAGGACTTGATGCATGCTAAAAAAGACAGGAAATAATAATTACTCTGCAGGAGTAACCCTTATAATTTCCTGGGAAGACCAGTTAAGGACTTGGTGCCCTGGGATCCTTGGACGAATCCAGCTCTCCAGGTTGCGGTCGCTTTCTACCTCGTCTTCCAGGTTGTTAACAGCATCTAGGGTGAGCATACCCCACTAATGAACTTGGGCTCTTTTACAGCCTCTGATTGATCTTGTCGGAATGGTCAGTAACCCAAACCGAATTTGTCCTCCTTCTTGTCTACTGGCAGCAGCTTGCCCCAACCTTGGGCATTACCATCTTCAACAACCTTTCGGGCTTGCTGATAGGAGACAATTGAAGTACCCATCCTGTCCTCCTGGGATGCAACAAATAATTCAGTCATCGCCTCATTGACATTCAGGGCCTCAAAACCTTGGCTCATAGTTTCATGGATTTCACCATCCATCTCAATATATTTGTATGTAGCCAAATGGCTAACAAAGATGTCCTCCTCACCACAGATTGTGATAATCTGTCCTTCCCACTCATATTTCAATTTCTGGTGAAGGGTCGACGTTACTGCGCCTGCAGCGTGAATCCAGGGTCGTCCCAACAAACAGTTGTAGGCCGGCTGAATGTCCATCACGTAGAAAGTAGTCTTAAAGACTTGCGGACCGATTATCACTGGTAGCTCCACCTCTCCAAGAACAGACCTTTTGGATCCATCAAAAGCCCTGACCACAAGGTTGCTTGGTCAGAGAGCTATTCCATCATATTCGAGCTTGACAAGAGCTTTCTTGGGTAAGACATTGAGGGAGGATCCAGTGTCCACAAGAACATGAGATAGTACAGCTCCTTTGCACTCCAGGGTTATGTGCAAATCTTTGTTGTGGCGACATCCTTCTGTGGTCAAATCAACATCAGTGAAAACTAGCCCATGGCTAGTATTGACATTAGACACCACTGTTTCGAGCTGATTCACTATGATCTCCTCTGGCACGTAGACAGCGTGCAGAACTTTGAGTAGTGCATCATGATGGGCTTCGGAACACAACAGCAGAGATAAGATAGAGATCTTTGAAGGAGTCTGGTGGAGCTGGTCCACAACTTTATAGTCACTTCTCTTAATTATCCTCATAAATTCATCCACATCCTGATCAAAGGATGATTTATGAGTCTCTTTTGATGCAGATTCTTCAGGTGCTACATTCTTCCCTTTGGCTTTGACAGCAGCTTCTGCCTCAGTACTAATTCTGGGAGCTTGTGACGCGGAGAGGCGTCCGCTTCGGGTGAAGCATCTGTCTCCCCCGACATTGTCCACTTTTGGGGTAGGAGCTGAAGAATCAAGAAGGACTTTTTCTCCATTGCAGTAAAGCTCAGCACCATAATGCCATGGTACATCACTGTCTTTATCATAGGGAATTGGCTCGGGCACCGTGATGGTGACTGGTCTTACTGCAGCAGAAGTTGGAACCATAATCTTCTGCGGATCATAAAAGATAGTGACAGTACTTCTTGTGGATGTTGGTAGTGGTGAATTGAAGCTTGGTTGAAACTGTTGCTGAGATTGTTGTTGAAAGTTGCTGGAGTCTGGGACCGATGTCGGGTCATAATAAATAGTAACTGTGGAGACATCGTTGTTGGTGGTTGCTGAAGTTGTAGAAGGAGATGAAACGGAACTGTTGTTTGTTGAAGTGATGGAAGAAATGGTTGTTGAAGTTGTAGATGAATCACTAGGAACAATGGTTGTTGTAGTTGTAGAAGAATCACTTGTTGTTGACAAAAGAGTTGCTGGTGTTGTAGAAGCGGTTGTTGTAATTTGCAGTATGCCTTCTTTGATCAAGCCATTAATTCCACTTCTCAAGCTTGCACACCCATTCTTTGAAAGTTTGCATGATTCACAACAGGCCTCACAACCCGGAAACACTTGGCATTTCAAAAGCTAGGCTTTAACCTCTACCAGAGGTGTCTGAATACTTGCAATATCTTCTATTAAACTCATGGGTGAGCCTTCCTCTATAGCATTAATCCTTGGCCCACTATGGCTTGGCATAGTATTTTTCATGACATTGGGAGGTGGTGCAAAGTTCAGGGCTTTTGAATCTACTAGTTCCTGGACCTTCATATGCAGAGCTCTGCACTTTTCCGTAGAGTGACCAGGTGCGTTGGAATGAAAAGCACCCCTAGCATTGACATCGTAGTTTCATGGAAGGTTTTGAGGATCAGGTGGAGCCAATGTCCTCAACTTACCAAGATTGAGCTTTAGGAGTTGTGGCAGTAGTGTAGCATATGGCATTGGAATGGGGTCAATCACCCTATTGATCTGAGATGGCCGCTGTTGAAAAGGGCGTTGTTGTTGATTGTTGTTGTTGTTGTTGTGTGATCTCTGTTGTGGAAACTGTTGTTGTTGCGGAAAATGCTGTGGTTGTTGAGTATACTGAGGAGGTGGAGCAGGGATAGTGACGGCAGCAACTGATCTTGGCAGATATTGGGGTCTGCCTCTTCCCATGTGTACAAAATTTGTTTCACCAGATCTATGGGGCCCAGCAAATGGCTTCCTTGCACTGCCGGAACTGACACCGTTGTCGCAGATTTTTCCCATATTTAGTAGGCTCTCTATTCTTTCCCCAGCTATCACCACATCTGCAAAGCTGGTGGAGGAAAATGCAGCCAATCTATCAATGTAGGTACCCTGGAGAGTATTCATGAACATGTCTACCATCTCCCTTTCAGATATCGGGGGTTGAACAGCCGCAACTAGTTTCCTCCACCTTCGGGCATACTCCCTAAAGCTTTCACAGGAAGACTGAGACATTCCCATTAGAAGGGTCCTGTTTGGAGCCATGTCCAAATTATATTGGTACTGACGGATAAAAGCTTCAGCCAAGTCTTTCCAGTTTCTTACTGTGGCTCTGGTCAAGTTGGAGTATCATTCTCGGGATGCCCCTGTCAAGCTATCCTCGAAGTAAAATATCCATAACTTCTCGTCCATGGTGTATGCTTTTAATCTTCCCAAGAATGACTCAAGGTGGGTACGTGGGCAGGATGTGCCATTATATCTTTCAAAACAAGGGGGTTTGAACTTGTGAGAAATTCTCACCCCTTCCACCAATCCCATGTGCATGACATCAAAACCTAAAGAGTTTTGGGATTCAACAGACCTCAGTTTCTCTGTAATTTCATCCAACCGACGGTCGTAAACTTCGTCTCCAGCCCCTACCACAGTAAATTGTTCTTCTTGAGGATCTTCCTGCAAGACCCTTCCTCCAGTAGTGTTACCCTGAGTATATTCTTATGGCATTGATGTATGGGGTTATATGAGGTCCAAACTCTGGTGGATCAGTGCGAGGCTGCACGTGATCGTTGTTACTGGTACCTCCTATACCTGGATGGTGTTCCTCAGGAGTTTGTCGCTCAACTAACTCCCTCAGTCTTTCCTGGCTCTGAGCTAGACCAGTCATCACTGTCATGAATTGAGTCATTTGATTTCTCATCTCAACCCTTTCATTGGCCATCTGGACCCTCACTTCATTCAGGTCTTGTTGAACTTGATCCATCTATAGCCCCGGAAGGTTGTTTCTTGTCGGGTACCGGTGTATTCTGTTGACATGGAACACTCTTCTGCGAGCAATGTTTCCTGAAACCACAACATAGTGAGAAACAAAAAAACAAAACAAAGAAAATGTTAGTATGCAATGCAGAATGCCTATTTGTCTTCCAAGAGTATCCGGTTTGGTTCTTTGGTTTTGACCTTTCCAGACCTCGAGGAAATGCTGATGATGTTGCAGAGAGAGATAAAGCCCAAAAAAATAATACAAACCATATATATTACAAAAAGTGAAGATACATAGTTTGATTACAATAACATTCCCATGGAGGGTCAAAATACAACAATAAAAGGAGAATACAATCAAAATGAAAGGCAAACAAAAAGAGTCAAACATCCAATCCAAAGTCATCTTCTCTGACTTCCTTCAGGAGGGCCTCAGTCACTGGACCTACTGGGTGCTCTGTGATAGTCCTGATGAGGAGGTTCCTGGTGGCAATGGCATTGGTCAACTTCTTGTGCTTATCCTGATCCTTTGACCTCTTCAACCCCGCCCGGAGTTTCAATTCAAAGATCTCCTTCTGTGCTGCTAATAATGCCTCCTGATGCTTCTTCTCACTAGCCTCCAACTGCTCTATCTTAGCTTGAGTCCTTTGATCTTCCTATGCACGGGCCTCAGTGATCCTTATCCACCTAGCCTGGCTTTCCTCTAAGTAATGCTCTGCCCTAGCCTTCTGGGTCTTTGCTTCCTTGCAAGCATTCTTCAGTACTAACTCCCCTGCTCTAGCCTTTCTGATGTAGTCATCTGTCTTCTCAATCTTGGTCAAGTGCTCAATCCGGAGCCTTTCTAACCTCTCATTATCCAAACGGCTGTCATTGCTCTCCCAGAGGGTCTTCTTCAAGGCTTTAGAGAGTTGAGTATTCCTCTCTTTCAGTTTCTCAAATTCTTCTAAACTGAGAGTAGCTGCAGGTTGCACTGTTGAAGGTCCAGGCACATCTTCCAAGGTAAATGGCATCCGGGTGATCTGTGCCCTGGTATGAGACCAATAAAGATACTATGCTGAAGCTATATTGTTGCATTTGCCAAGGATGGTTGTCCCCTTAGTCTGAATGTTGTCCCAAGCCCAGGCTACCTGTCTGACAACAACATAGTTGTGCTGGATTTCACAATAGAGGGTCTCGGTCAAGTCTTGCCCTCTTGGAGGATGAACCAAAGCATACCCTAACTGTCTCTTAAAAAGCAAAGGGTTGTAGTTGATGCAACCTTTTACTCCAATCAAAGGCACATTAGGATACTGCCCACAGCTAGTAATGATGTCTTTGCCCTTCGTGCTCTTAGTGCACCATCTGATGTCTTCTGATGTCAGGGCAATCAACCTCTTAACCCAGTTCTTTGGTTGATGAGGGTTCAAGAAAGTGTCTGACTTTGGCAAATGTCTTAGCAGCCAACAGTAATAGAGAGGAGCACAGCATCTGACCAGTCTTCCTCTTTGCTTCTCATTCCTCTGGTGTACTGAATAATAGAAGTCTCCAAGCAAGGTAGGAACTAAGTTCCTCAGTAAGAACAGGTGAATGGCACTCTTTCTTACAAACTTTGGCTCGTCTGCAAACAAGATAACTCCATATATGCTGAGGGCTGAGAGTGCACAAATAGTATCCCACTTTCCTGTTGCAGCATGCAGGATGGCCTAGGAGATCAAGAAATCCAAGTGAAGGCCTGGAACCCTAGCCTCGGTGGTCATGCTCTGATCAATGAAAGCAGGCTCCAAATACAATGCCTTAGCTATGTCTTAATTCTTGGGAGCAACCATCTCAGGGTTGAAAGGAATCCCTCTCCTGATAGGGACACCTAGCAACATGGAAAATTCTTCTAGAAGAGGTCCCAACTGAAAATTTGGGAATGTGAAACACCTAAGAGGAGGATCATAAAACTGCAAGCAAGTATGGATCATGCTCCTCTGGGATGCATCCAGGTCCATGATCATGTCCAATATGCATCCATTATGTTCCCTGAATAATGGGACATTATCAGGAGTAATAAGAGAATGGATCTGTAAGATGCCTGTTCAGGTGGGCTCAAAGAAATGGTATGTGATGTTGCTCTTCCTGGAAGTGTCCATGCTGATAATGGATGCTGGTGAAGAAACTGAAGAGAAGCCCTGATGAAGGTTACTGAAGAAGATGCTGGAGAAGTGTCTCTAATGAAGATATGTGATGGAGAGAACTGGGAAGAGCCTCTGACAAACTGATGAAGGTACTGGAGAAAATAACTGAAGAAGTCTGAGCAGCAGAATGGGTCAAAATGAAACCAAAGATAATAAGGTGGATACCCTGTAAAACAAAGAGGCAAATGTTAAATGATGAAAAAATGATGTATGCAGAATGATATGCAAAGGGTTTGTGATCAAGTGCTGGATCTGTTATCTGCCTTGATAGGGTCCATGTGTTCATAAGTCCAGATGGAGGCTTAGAAATCCAGTAACCAGGTGGGGGACTCAAATAAAGAGTCACAAATCCAGGGTATCATGAGAATTGTCCAAATAATACAACCTTAATAAATCTAGTAACAAGGTATGATGAGGCTAAGGGTTCCTGCAAACCTGTAAACATCCTAACCCCCTCACATGTATTGTTCTAGAAAAAGGATCCTCAGACTTGGATCAGTTATGAGGAGTGTAAACACTTCTAACCCGGAGGTAAAGTGTTTACAATAATCACAAAAGATCCTCCTCTAATTCACCTCAAATGCTGAAGGTCATAAAAAGGTCATCCAAACTTAGCAGGCTTCCCAGATAGCCCTAGTACTACAGGAAATCCGTAGCACAGAGTTCTCAAGAAGAAACCCATGTATGAACCGTGTTTCATATTCCCGCACTAGACCGAAATGGAATGGGAAAGAATATGAAGCCACTCTAGCCTGTGTGTCACTCAGGTCCCCGGTATAGGACCTTAATCACTCAATGATCCCCACCCACCAAAACAGACAAGAGATCCAGCACTAATGATATGACAATAGTATGAAATGCATAAAATTGTAAATGAAAGCAATAAATAAAGATGTACAGAAAGCAATAAATAAAGCAATAAATAAGCACAAGTAGCACATAACACCCCCGTAAACACAAATCAAGCAAGCGCTAGGAGGAACCCACAAAAAGAACCAGAAGCCCTGGTTGCAGTATAAGGGTCCCCAGCAGAGTCACCAAGCTGTCGCTCCCCCTAAAAGACACCGGGTCAGATAGGGTACAGACGCGAACGGTCGGCGAAAGTAGAAAATGAAATGAAGATGAATAGAGTCTCCAGCTAGGCATTTTTATCCCGAAGGAAAGGTAATGCTGCATAAACCTGGAATAAAGATGGATAAGACAGTTGCGAACTAGAGAAACTGAAAAAGGGGGTTGGTTACAACCTGGGAAGGTATTAGCACCCAGATTGTCCGTCGTACTCGACGGGATCCAAGCTTAAAAGATTGTGTTTAAAAGGGGTAGTGCATATGCTATCTGTGTGCAAAAGCTGGAAAAGAATATACAAGTGTCAGTGCAAAAGGTGAGTGCTCAGGAATTGAGGCTTAAAAGAATGCTGGAAGAGGGGGAAGACACAGAGACTTTTGTTCCATAACAGTTAAGTTATGCCTACATATTCTCTCGTGCAATGAGGAAGTCAAAACGCCGTAGTTCGACTCAAAGAGACTGGAAGATAAATTTACTGTGAACTTCCTGCTTGTCTATGCTCAAGTGTATGACTCGTCTGGCTCGAGTGCTAACTGTCTTGCATTAGACGGAAGAAGCCAGTTTTCGTCTGTGAATGAGTGTGATGAGAAAAGAATCCCGAAGGAGACGATTATTGTTTGTTTTTGTGTGTTTTCAATCTCTTATTGCTTTTGGTGTTTATCATAAGTTAATGAGCTTAAGCCTAAATCAAGGGTTGTAAACTCATTATATCCTCCCTGATTAGGGATAATGAAAATACTTAAGTATGAGATAAGCATCTCAACTTAATTGCCATAATGATGTGGGATTAAGATCATTAACCTACTTGTGATTATTTAGATGTTTTTGAGTTTTTGTTTAGTGTTAAGTAATGAGTTTAAGCCATAATCGAGGATTAGTGAACTCATTACACCATCCTAATAGAAGGATAATAGATGAGCACACTTAAGCTGAGGAAGATACCTCAACTTAATCCATGGTTAGGGATTAAAGTAATTAGATGACAAGCCTTTATTAAGTGGATTTTAATTAAGGGATGAGATTAAGAAATGGATTTTATGATTTGTAAGACAACTTGAGGGGGACTTGTCCATTAAACACTAGGGTTAGTCCTTCTTAACCATAAAGGAAGAATTAGAACCCTAATGTAAGGCCCAAGTTACAAGTTACTGTCTTAGTGATTATTAGATGGAATGATTAAGAAGTTTAAACAAATTAAGGGTTTAACACTTAGGATTAAAGTTATACACTCCATCCTAAGAGAAGGATACAAGCATAACCCAAATTCCAAAGTCCTAAAACCTTAAAGGTTTAGTCTCTAATGATGAGATGGGAGGAGAGACACAAAGAAGACTCAAAGGTAAAAACTAAGGGGGACTAATCACAACCCTAATTATTATCATGCTTGGATGTTCCTATGGTTTGTAAGGCTTGAGAAAGATCTTCAAGGAAGCCACCAATGGAAAAAGCAGACGAAAGGAGGAAGAAGCAGAAGAAATAAGTTACTTACTTCATTGAAGAAGATAAGTAACTTAAAGAAAGAAAGTGAGAGAGAAAGAACACAAGTGAGCAAGACCACTCAAAGAAAAATAAAAATGCAGCAAATATGCATATTAAGAAGATGAAGAGAAATGAGAAGTGAAGGCAAATCCACTTCTCAAATTAACTTACCATTAACCTGAAAAGTTAGCACAAGATGCATAAGGAAAGAAATGAAATGGAATGAAGCATATGCAATGACAAAGATCAAAACCAGAAGCATATACATGATGCAAATGATGCTATGACATGATGCAAAGGCAAACAAAGTGCAATGAATGTACATACCAAGATGAGATGCAAATGAAAGCATTCTTTGAAGTTTGAAAGTTCATGAAAGTTAATGAAAGGAAAAGAATGAAAATCATGGAAAATGAATGAAGAAATGATCAAGAATGATTCTAACATGTCCTAAGATGTCTAAGGTGTCATATGAATGCATGAGATGTCATGGAAAGTACATGTATGGATGCATATGCAAGATGAATGCAAGTGAAGATGCAAGATTAGGGTTTTGTGGAAACATGAGATGCATATGACCAAAATAGAAGCAAATGACATTATAAAAAATTGAAAATGCATTCAAAGGAACCCTAAACCTACATTAGGTCACCGTCCAAAGGGGGAGGTCAGAAGCTAAACCTAGAAGGAGTTATGAATTTCCTAAGTTTCTAGGGTTTTTTGGGTGATCTTCAATGTAAAATTCTAAACAAATTGAAAATGAAAGATAAATTCATGCCAAAAATATCCTAGAAACTACATAAAATACACAAAACAATGCAAAAAGAATCATCTTCAAACTCTTCTTGGTTAGGCAGAAAAGATTTTTCCAAGTTAGGGTTCAAAAATAGGATTTAAATGACCCTTAATTCAAATAAAATTCTCAAATGATCATCAAACCTAAAAAGAAATTTGTGTGAAGAGTTTGAAAATGTTTCTAAATGAAAAGGGATGACTCATGATTTTTTTGGTGATTTTTAGAAACTTAAATGGTATTTTAATTAATTAAATTCAATTAATTAATTAAAATAAACATTTAAATATTTTAAAAATACTATTTTTATGCAAAATATAAAATAAAAATCATTTTCTGATTAAGAAAAATATTTGGAATAAAAATTCAACAGGAAATATTTTTGGGATTTTTCTAAGTATTTTAAATAAATTCGTAAAATAAAATACAAATAAAAATCAAATAAAAATAAAAGTATGCTAAATGAGAGGCTGAGATTGCAAGCTGGATGATCTAGGGGTCAGGAATCAAAGTCCACGTGACTTGAGGTATTTAGATCCTAAGGCCATGACTTAATCCTCTCACTTAAATGAAATCCAATGACTGTGTTTTAATCTGACCTAATTTAATTAATTAATTAAGTTTAGGGTTTAACGATTGATCCCATGTCCATGACATCAAAACCTAAAGAGTTTTGGGATTCAAGAGACCTCAGTTTCTCTGCAATTTCGTCCAAACGACGGTCGTAAACTTCGTCTCCAGCCCCTACCACAGTAAATTGTTCTTCTTGAGGATCTTCCTGCAAGACCCTTCCTCCAGTAGTGTTACCCTGAGTATTTCTTATGGCATTGATGTCTGGGTTTAGATGAGGTCCAAACTCTGGTGGATCAGTGCGAGGCTGCACGTGATCGTTGTTACTGGTACCTCCTGTAGCTGGATGGTGTTCCTCAGGAGTTTGTCTCTCAACTAATTCCCTCAGTCTTTCCTGGCTCTGAGCTAGACCAGTCATCACTATCATGAATTGAGTAATTTGATTTCTCATCTCAACCCTTTCATTGGCCATCTGGACCCTCACTTCATTCAGGTCTTGTTGAACTTGATCCATCTGTAGCCCCGGAAGGTTGTTTCTTGTCGGGTACCGGTGTATTCGGTTGACATGGATCACTCTTCTGCGAGCAATGTTTCCTGAAACCACAACATAGTGAAAAACAAAAAAACAAAACAAAAACCTACAAAACAAAGAAGGATGCCTATTTGTCTTCCAAGAGTATCCGGTTTGGTTATTTGGTTTTGACCTTTCCAGACCTCGAGGAAATGCTGATGATGTTGCAGAGAGAGATAAAGCCCACAAAAATAATACAAACCATATATTACAAAAAGTGAAGATACATAGTTTGATTACAATAGCATTCCCATGGAGGGTCAAAATACAACAAGAAAAGGAGAATCCAATCAAAATGAAAGGCAAACAAAAAAGAGTCAAACATCCAATCCAAAGTCATCTTCTCTGACTTCCTTCAGTAGGGCCTCAGTCACTGGACCCACTAGGTGCTCTGTGATAGTCCTGATGAGAAGGTTCCTGGTGGCAATGGCATTGGTCAACTTCTTGTGCTTATCCTGATCCTTTGACCTCTTCAACCCCGCCCGGAGTTTCAATTCAGAGATCTCCTTCTGTGCTGCTAATAATACCTCCTGATGCTTCTTCTCACTAGCCTCCAACTGCTCTATCTTAGCTTGAGTCCTTTGATCTTTCCGTGCACAGGCCTCAGTGATCCTGATCCACCTAGCCTGGCTTTCCTCTAAGTAATGCTCTGCCCTAGCCTTCTGGGTCTTTGCTTCCTTGTAAGCATTCTTCAGTACTAACTCCCCTGCTCTAGCTTTTCTGATGTAGTCATCCGTCTTCTCAATCTTGGTCAAGTGTGTCGCTCCCGATAAATGGGAATGGCCCAAATAAAGGTACAGACGCGAACGGTCGGCGAAAGAGGGATGTGAGAACACACAGGAGTGAACTCACAGGGAATGAATAGAGTCGACAGCTAGGCATTTTTATCCCGGAGGAAAGGTAATGCTGCATAAACCTAGAAAGATATGGATAAGACGGTTGCGAACCAGAGAGACTGAGAAAGGGGGTTGGTTACAACCTGGGAAGGTATTAGCACCCAGATTGTCCGCCATACTCGCCGGGATCCACGCTTAAAAGATTTATGTTTTAAAGGGGTAGTGTCAGTGCAATCTGTGTATAAAATAGCTGGAAAAGGATGTACAGGTGTCAGTGTAAAAGAAGTGTGAAGTGTATAAATGAAGTGTCAGTGTAAGGACAAGAGTGAAATGCTCATGATAATGAGGCTAAAAGAATGATGCTAGAAAGAGGGGGGAAATATACAGAGACTTTTGTTCGATAACAGTTAAGTTATGCCTACGTATCCTCTCGTGCAATGAGGAAGTCAGAACACCGTAGTTCGACCCAAAGAGACTAAAAGGTGAATTGACTTGTGAACTGCTTGCTTGCCTATGCTCAAGTGTATGACCTGTCTGGCTCAGGTGCAAACTGTCTTGCATTAGACGGAAGAAGCAAGTTCTCGTTTATGAGTGAATGAGATGAGAAAAGAATCCCGGAGGAGACGATTATTGTTTGTTTTTGAGTTTTCAATCTTTTATTGCTTTTGAAAGTTTGTCATAAGTTAATGAGCTTAAGTCTAAACCAATGGATTTAGTAAACTCATCACATCTTCCCTCTGATTAGGGGTAATGAGAATACCTTAAGTGTGAAGTCAGCTTCTCACACTTAATCACCTTTGGTGTAGGATTAAGATCATTAACCTACTTGTGATTATTTAGATATTTTTGGTGTTTTTGTTTAGTGTTAAGTAATGAGATTAAGCCATAATCAGGGATTAAACAGACTCATTACACCATCCTAATAGAAGGATAATAGATAAGAAAGTTTAAGCTGAGGAAAGCTCCTCAACTTAATCCATGATTAGGGATTAAACTCATGACAAAACAAGCCTTTGGTTAAGTGGATTTTAGTTAATGATAAGATGATGAAGTGATTTTTAGGGTTTGTAAGACAACTTGAGGGGGACTTGTCCATTAACACTAGGGTTAGTCCTTCTTAACCAGTTAAGGAAGAATTAGAACCCTAATGCAAGGCCCAAGTTACAAGCTTGATGTCTTGATGATTATTAAGTGAATTGATTAAAGGATTTAAACACATTAAGGGTTTAACACTTAGGATTAAAGTTATACACTCCATCCTAATAGAAGGATGCAGGCATAAGCTTAATCACAAAGCCTTAAAGCCTTTAGGGTTTAGTCCCTGATTGTGAGGTGAGAAGAAAAGACTCAAAGAGACACAAAGGTAAAAACTAAGTGGGGAGACTAATCAAAACCCTAATCATTGTCATGCTTGGTTGTTCCTAAGGTTTGTGAGGTATAAGAAAGAAAACTTCAGAGAAACCACCAGGAAGCAGATGATAGGAGCAAAGAGAAGCAAAGTAACTTGCTTCATTTAAGAAGACAAGTCACTTGAAGAAAGAAAGTAAGATGAAGAGGAAAGAGCAAGCTCAATCTCAAACACATAACAAAATGCAGCAAGGATGCATAAGAGAGATGAAAAGAAGTTATGAGAAGTGAAGGCAAATTCACTTCTCAAAGTAACTCACCACCTGAAAAGTTAGTGAAAGAAATGCAATGCAATGCAAAATGAGATGAAATGTGATGATGCAAACCAAAACCAGAAGCATACACATGATGATAATGATGCTATGGGATGATGCAAACATGAAACAAAACATGGGGATGATCATACAAACTTATGGATGCAAATGAAACAAGTTTAGAACCATGATCATACATGAAAAGTCATGAAATGCAAATGACATACAACATGGCAAATGAAAGATGCAATGATCAAACATGCTTCTATTATGTATTAAGATGTCAAATGAATCAAATGGATGCACAAAATGCTATGGCAAGTCATGGTATGCAAGCAAATGCAAGATGGATGCATATGGAAGCCCAAATTAGGGTTTATGATCAATGCAACAAACAAAAACCAAACTCAGAAGCAAACATCAAGATAAAAAATTGAAAATGCACTCCAAGGAACCCTAACCCTACACAAACTCACTGCCCAAAGGAGGGGTTCTAATTCTTAACCTAATGAGGGTTATGAATTTCCTAAGTTTTCTAGGGTTTTAAGGTACCTTAACAAGAAAAATGTCAAACAAATGGAAAATGAAAGATCAATTCATGCCAATTTAATCTCACAAACTACATGATATGCAAAACACAATGCAAAAAGAACCAAAGTCCAACTCTCAATGGTTAGGCAGAAATGAATTTTTGAACATTGGATCAAAATAATGCTTTGAAATTGAATTAATTCCATGGAAAATTATCAAAATGCATCAAGATCAAAAAAGAAATTTGGTTTGAGGGTTGGACAATGTTTCTAAATGATTTTAAAGGTTTCATGAATTTTTTGGTGATTTTTAAATACCTAAAAGTATTTTTAATTAATTAATTCTCATTAATTAATTAAAAATAAACTTTTAAATGATTTAAAAATATTTTTTAATGCAAAAAATAAAAATAAAAATATTTTTGGTTTCTGAAAATTAATAAAAGTTTATACAAAAATTTTCAGAATTTTTAAAATTGTTTTACTATTTTTTATAAAATGTAGAAAACAAATCAATTAAAATGAAAATAAAAACTAATTAAATGGGTGGTAATCAGAATCAATGGCTGGCATTTGAACTGGGAACGTGTGCGTTTGACTTGGCGCCACATCCAAGGGCTGAGATTCAAACTCACGTAATTATGATTAGCCCTAATTAATCAAACCCTAATGACTTTCAGGCGACCGGAACACTGTTCCGGTCGTCTTCTCCGGCAAGCTCAAACTCCTAACTCTCTCTACACGCAATGAAAACAAAATCTAACTGCCCAGAATTCATCCCCATTCAAAAACGAATCAAACCCCCCAATCAAACATCATTTTTCATTCATCAATCAGCCAAATCGAATCAAAACATTTTTAGGGCAAAAGGTTTCAGAGCATTCATACATCCTGGTTTCTCAACCATTTTCAAAAGTAAACACATATTCATGATCAGGGAAGTGCATAGAAGCTTTTAAGAACTTAAAAACATATTTCTGGAAAAAAAGTTTTGAGATGACTACCTGAATTGAAGCTTTCGATTCAGGAGCTTTCTGGCTGTTTCTTTGGCCTAAATCCACTCCAATGGTCCTCCTAAGAAGCTTGCAATGTTTGTTTGAAGTTTGAAATGGCTGGTTTGAGAGATGGCAGGAGTTCTGTTCAATGGCAGGTGGTGATCGTGTTTTTAATTCTTTGAGTTTCAGGCTATGGTGAAGGGTGCTTTGTGACCAGGAAGGTGTGTTGAGTTGATTGGTGAAGTTTGTTTGTGTGTTTGTGGCTTGTGCAAGCAGTTTCGAATGCTCTTGCAAGATGAGGTGAAAATGAGAATGCTGAGTTATGGATGGTTTCAGCCTTGTGTCCTTGTTGCTTTGGCTTGCTTTTGGCTTGTATAGACAATTGTGATTGGTCAGAAGAAGTGATGTGTGCTTTATTTATTGGTATGGCTCAAGTTGCCAAAATGTCAAAGTTGTGTAAGAGAGGTATGGGCTACTTTCTAGCCAAGGACAAAAGGTGTGTCCTGCGCAGCATGATGTGGGGAGATGCCTAGGATGGTTCAGCAAGCTAGCAAGCAAGTGGATGATAAACTATGATGAGTTTTGCAAGTTGCCTTGCTTTTGCTTCTCATGAAAAATCTTGATCCATAGGCCACAAAAATGAATGACTTCTTGGCCCATTCTGAATTTTAGGTCTTGTATGATCATGTGGTGAAGTTTAGAAGTCCATTTGATAACTTAATTTGCCTTGAGAAATGAATTTGCAACTTTGCCTCTTTGGTGGAAAACTTCAAATTTTGTGATTTTTGCCAACTTTGACAAGCCATAACTTTTGATCCAAAATGAATTAGGTCATGTTCTTGTACTTTTTGAAAAGGGAATGATCCATTCTACAACTTTCATGACCAAAGTTTTTCCATTTGAAGCATTTTTGAATCAAAAAGTAAAGGTTGAAAAAGTTTCCTAAAATGGCAATTTCATTAAAAGTCAAACTTTCCCAAAACGTCAACTTTGCAAAAGACTTGAAATTATTCAATTTTGTGAACTTCCAACATCTTCCATGATCAAATAAAGATAATACACAATCAAAATGATGAAGAACACCCTTTGGTTGGGTCATTGGGGGCCTCAGATGCCCTGATTTTTCACTGACTTGCTTGAAAAGTCAACTCTTGATCAGATGACTTCCCCAAGGAATTTATTCATGAAAATTGATATGCATACTCCCTATACCATATAGAGACCAATAGAAACAAGAATGACCAAAAAATTTGGAGTTATGGCCTCTGAAACCAAAACCCTAATCTTAGGTCATCTGTGCAGTCAAACCTGGCTCTGCTTCCATGCCATTCTCAGTTCTTGTGATTTTTTGACATTCTTGACTTTGAGAGGATATAATATGATGCTTGAACATACATGGACCCCTTTGAAGTGATTGATGACCTTTGGAGTGGCTCAAGAAGCTCTTGGATTGCTCAGATCACAAACCCTAGATGCAGATGACTTTGAATCAATGCAGTGAATCAAAAAATGTGATATGAGATACTATGATTGAGTTTATGCATATGAAATGATCACAAGCCATGGAGTGAATGGGTGAGGGCAAATTTGGGGTGTTTACAGCTGCCCCTATTCAAACATGAGTTAGCTGTGCAGGATGTAAGCAACGGCTTAACAGGCAAGCAAGATAACTTGTGGTTGAATACCAAAGACAGTCCAAAATTTGCACTCACAGAATGAAGAAGAAAAGGGATATAGATTGTAAAGGAAAAATAAAGTATATTGTAAAGTGTAGGCGACGGAGGACGACCGTCGAGCAGAGGACGACTGTTGGGGAAATAGTAATGATGGGGACGGCCGACACGCTGGGAAAAGTGCGGGAAATGAAGCGATGACGGGGACAGCTGACATGCTGGGGATAAAAGGGATTATGATGGGGACGACCATCAAGTAAAACTGTAAGATTCTCTGGGGATTAATTGAAAAATGATGGGGACGGCCATCAAGTTCATAAAGTAAAGCAAGCAACGATGGGGACGGCCATCGGGCTAAACTGATGAAGGACGATCATCAGGAAAAGAAAAAGGGACCACGACGGGGACGGCCATCGGGTTAAAGAATAAATGAAATAATGATGAGGGACGGTCATCAAAGGTGAAGGACGATCACCTAGCAGGGGACGGCTTCTCTGAGGGGATAAGATGAGGGACGGTCATCTAAGGTGGAGGACGACCACCTGGCAGGGTACGGCTGCCGAAAATATCGCGACATAGGATGAATGTCGGATAAAAGGTCAACGATGGGGACGGCCATCGGATGAGCATGATGGAGGACGACCATCAAGAGGTGAAGGACGATCACCTAGCAGGGGACGGCTGCTCTCAAGGTTTATCATAACATAGGGCGAATGTCAGATAACCAAAATCAACAATGGGGACGGCCATTGGATAAAATGATGAAGGACGGTCATCAAAAGGTGAAGGACGATCACCTAGCAGGGGACGGCTGCTAAATATCACGACATAGGACGAATGCCGGATAAAAGGGTCAACGATGGGGACGGCCATCGGATGAGCATGATGGAGGACGACCATCAAGAGGTGAAGGACGATCACCTAGCAGGGGACGGCTGCTCTCAAGGTTTATCATTACACAGGACGAGTGTCAGATAGAAAAGAAACTTGCTTTGTTGGTGATCTACTGGGGATATAGTAAACATGGACGGGTGTTTATATCCAAGAAATAAAAGGTATAAGTGTTTGGTATTGTGTATAGATTAAAGATGCGGACGAGCATCCTTAAGACTATGATACGGACGAGTATTAGGTAGAAACGAATACTGACACGTGTTCAGAGATGATGATACGGACGAGTATCAACTGGTTAACAGAGAACACGGACGAGTGTTGAATCTGAAGGGACTCTTCTGGGGAATAGCAGACACAGACGAGTATCTATATTCAAGAAGACATGAGTGTTTGACACGTGTATGGATTAAAGACGCGGACGAGCATCCTTAAGACTATGATACGGACGAGTATCAGGTAGAAACAAACGCTAGACGCATGTTCTGAGATGATGGTACAGACGAGTACCAACGGGTTAACAAAGAACACGGACTAGTGTTGAATCTGTGGGGATATAAATGGTGTATACAAGATACGGACGAGTATCTGTACAAGTATGAGTATGGGTGATGTATAGATGAGTGTTTATCCTGCTGGAGAGAGTGACACGGACGAGTGTCAAAAGGAGAAGAGTATAGTATAAACAAGCATCTGGTATACAAAGTGTTTCAGGCTACTGTGCTGGGGAAAATGACATGGACGGATGTCAAGGAATTTGTACATATAAGTATTTGTGAGTGCAAAGGGGATACCTTGGCTTTCTGCTGGGGATATGACACGGACGGGTGTCGAGAAGTATCTGTAATATACAAGTGTTTGTTTGTAAAGAAAAGCTCGGGCGGCTTTACTGGGGAATCATGACACGGACGGGTTCCAGGAAGTATCTGTATTTGTTAGTGGAAATGCCTTAACTCTCTGTTGGGGAATCTGGGGAGCACTCCGTATACTGTTGATGGGTTGCTAATATTCACAAGTGTTTGATTCAGAAAATGGCTTATGATTATGCAACATGTTTGATTTTTGCCGTAATGCTCCGTATTAACACGGAATGCTACGCTTTGTTTGGTGAATATGATGCGCATGCTATGATTATGCAACAGATACCGATCCGGGATTCGGATCCCGTTGTTGTGAAGATCTCTGGTCGATCTGCTTGAAATGAATATCCCAGTTGGGGATGAGATCGTTTGGTAGATCTGATAAGATGTATATGCTTGGGGAAATGGGTCAATGATAAACCTATTCCTGTAAATGAAGGACCCAGCTGGGGTTTGTAGAAGCTTCCGTCACTCTGTTGTGATTCCTTCGTGTGTTGCTCTTCTGGATAGAGGCTGAGACTCTGTGGGGAAGCGGTTCCCTGGCCTTTGTGCTTAGCTGAGGAAGAATTATTGGCACCTCGGCTGGGGAGAAAATAACAAGTAGCAACTCAGCTGGGGAGCAAGCACTTGGGTGCTAGGACTGAGTGAGTGTTGTTTTGCCAGCCTGCTATAAGTGAAGCTTTCATGCCCCATGTTGTGCCTTGAGTACCTGCAATCCTAAAAAAGACAGAGAAACGCGCGAGTGATCCCGAGGTATCCCTTACCGGACTCCGTCATAGGAGTTAGACACTCCCGAGAGTAAGTATATTTCCTGCAAGCACGTAGTTTTTATTTTTTTGAGGATAAGCATCTGTATTCATGCAATCAGTATTTTAAAGGTATCAGACATTCTTTGCAAATAAAATGAAGTGTACGAGGTGAAACTTGACTGAAAATCTGTCTTTATTAATTCATATGCCCTGAATTGGCAAGATACAGTCAAAGAAACAAATCTCCTAAAATGAGGAGATTGTTACAAATTGAGAAAAATGCTGGCAATGTTGACGACGCTTCAAGGAGCTTCCCTTGGCCATGACTCGTATGACATTTGACGTTCTTCTCGTCTTGCTTTCTGAAAAAGGCTGATCTTCATAGATGCTTGGTCCTTTCGAGGTTCACCAAGTTGTAGGCGATACAGACGAATTCAGAATGCAGTTGTTCGCTTATTCCCTTATTTTGCATGGATCGCCCTTTCGGGTTTTCAATCCATCGGGATACCCATTTTTGCTTGAGCTGTCCAATGCGGCTTTTCAACTCAGCGGGTGTACAATTTTTTATTCATTTCCCTTATTTTTGCCCAAGTCTTTTATTCTGTTTTTGACTTGCCGGGATGCCCTGTTTTTGCCTGGACTTACATTCTGTTTTTATGTCCAGCGGGTCATTTTTATGCGAAGTATTTTTTAACTGCATCTGAATTTACAAGGGACGGGAAATCTTCACCATCCATGGTGTTGAGCATCAGTGCTCCACCGGAGAAGACTTTCTTTACCACGAATGGTCCTTCATAGTTTGGAGTCCATTTGCCCCTGTGGTCTGTATGCGGAGGGAGGATTCTTTTCAGCACAAGATCTCCTACTTGGTACTCTCGGTGCCTGACTTTCTGATCGAAGGCCCTCTTCATTCTTTTTTGATACAACTGTCCATGACAGATTGCAGCCAATCTCTTCTCTTCAATCAAACTCAGTTGTTCGTATCGGGATCGGACCCACTCTGCTTCGTTTAGCTTAACATCCATTAGTACCCGTAGGGAGGGTAATTCAACTTCAACAGGTAGGACTGCTTCCATACCATACACAAGCTGATACGGTGTTGCCCCAGTGGATGTTCTGATTGACGTGCGGTACCCATGCAAGGAAAATGGTAGCATCTCATGCCAGTCTTTGTAGGTGACTACCATCTTCTGCACAATCTTCTTGATATTCTTGTTGGCTGCCTCAACAACGCCATTCATCTTTGGCCTGTAAGGAGAAGAATTGTGGTGTTGGATCTTGAAGTCCCGGCACAGCTCTGCCATCATTTTATTGTTTAAGTTGGAACCATTATCAGTAATGATTCGCTCGGGAACTCCGTATCGACAGATGATGTCTCTCTTCAGAAATCTGGCTACCACTTGCCTTGTAACGTTTGCGTAGGAAGCTGCCTCGACCCACTTGGTAAAGTAGTCAATGGCGACCAGGATGAATCTGTGGCCATTTGAGGCAGTCGGTTCAATCTTGCCAATCATATCAATGCCCCACATGGCAAAGGGCCAGGGTGAAGACATTATATTCAAAGGATTGGGAGGCACATGCACTTTAGCCGCGTAGGTCTGGCATTTATGGCATTTTCTGGCGTAGGCACAACAGTCTGCATCCATTGTGATCCAGTAATAACCTGATCTTAGCAATTTCTTAGCCATGGCATGCCCTCCAGCATGGGTACCAAAGGATTCTTCGTGCACCTCGTGCATCAACAAGTCTGCTTTTGTTCTATCAACACATCTGAGGAGTACCATATCAAAGTTTCTCTTGTACAGGGATCCATCAGTATTCAGAAAGAAACTACCAGCAAGCCTTCTCAAAGTCTTCTTATCATTGGAAGATGCCCTAGATGGGTATGTTTGATCCTCCAAGAAGCACTTAATGTCATGGAACCAAGGCTTATCATCTTTGACGACATCTGCTGCGAACACATATGCCGGTCTGTCAAGTCTGGACACTGAAATCTGAGGTACAAAGTTGGCAGCCTGAACTTTGATCATTGATGAAATGGTAGCCAGAGCATCTGCAAACTGATTCTCATCTCGAGGGATATACTCAAGCTTGACCATTGTGAAGAAAGTCAATAACCTCCTTGTATAATCCCTGTAAGGTATCAGATGATCCTGGTGGGTGTACCATTTGCCGTTGGTTTGATTAACTACCAGAGCTGAATCTCCGAATACAGTCAATGTCTTGATCCTGAGGTCAATGGCTTCCTCAAGACCCATAATGCAAGCTTCGTATTCAGCTTCGTTGTTAGTGCAGTTGAAGGTGAGCTTTGCCGAGAAAGGCATGTGAACTCCTTTAGGTGTAATGAGTACTGCACCAACACCACGACCATTCATATTAACAGCCCCATCAAACATCATAGTCCATTCTTCTTCCGGGTCAGGCCCTTCAGTGTGAACAGGCTCTTCATGATCTTTCGCTTTTATGAACATGATCTTTTCATCAGGGAAGTCAAATCTCATAGGCTGGTAATCATCAATAGGTTGCTCAGCGAGATATTCAGACAATACACTGCCCTTGATGGCTTTCTGAGAGGTGTATTGGATGTCATATTCTGTGAGGATCATCTGCCATCTTGCAACCCGTCCGGTAAGAGCTGGCTTCTCAAAAATGTACTTAACTGGGTCCATTTTTGAGATCAATAAAGTGGTGTGGGTCAACATATACTGTCTCAGTCGGCGAGCAGCCCACGCTAAAGCACAACAAGTTTTCTCGAGCAGTGAATAACGCTGTTCACAGTCGGTAAACTTTTTGCTTAGGTAGTATAATGCATACTCTTTTCGACCAGACTCGCCATGCTGGCCCAACACACACCCCATCGACTCTTCTAATACTGTCAAGTATATTATCAGAGGTCTTCCTTCAACTGGAGGCATAAGGATTGGAGGATCTTGTAAGTACTCTTTGATCTTGTCAAAAGCCCTCTGGCAGTCTTCATTCCACCTGACCGTCTGTTCTTTTCTTAACAGCTTGAACAAAGGTTCACAGGTTGCAGTGAGGTGAGATATGAACCTTGAGATGTAGTTCAATCTACCTAGAAACCCCCGAACTTCTTTTTCAGGCTTCGGTGCAGGCATTTCTTGAATGGCTTTGACTTTATCAGGGTCAACTTCAATCCCTTTCTCGCTTACAATAAAGCCCAGCAGCTTACCGGATCGCACCCCGAATGTGCACTTGTTGGGGTTCAACTTCAGTTGGTACTTCCTCAGACGCTTGAATAACTTCAGCAGATTTACCAGGTGGTCTTCTTCCGTGAGGGACTTGGCAATCATGTCATCCACATAACACTCGATTTCTTTATGGATCATATCGTGGAATAATGTTACCATAGCCCGTTGATATGTTGCACCAGCATTCTTCAATCCAAATGGCATCACCTTGTAACAGAACGTGCCCCAGGGTGTGATGAAGGTTGTCTTCTCCATGTCTTCAGGTGACATCTTGATCTGATTGTACCCTGAAAATCCGTCCATGAAGGAGAATACCGAGAACTGAGCCGTATTATCGACCAATACATCAATGTGAGGTAATGGGAAGTCATCTTTCGGGCTGGCTCTGTTCAGGTCCCGGTAATCAACACACATTCTTACTTTGTCGTACTTCTTAGGCACAGGTACTATGTTAGCAACCCACAGCGGATAGCTAGTTACAGCAAGGAACCCGGCGTCCCACTGCTTCTGTACCTCTTCCTTGATCTTCATTGCCATGTCTGGGCGAGTACGGCGCAGTTTCTGTTTTACCGGCGGGCAGTCTTCTCTCAAAGGCAGCTTGTGCATAACAATATCGGTATCCAACCCTGGCATATCTTGATAAGACCAAGCAAACACATCCACATATTCCTGAAGCAGGTCAATCAGTTGTTTCTTCACTGAGTCTTGTAAGCAGGCCCCGATTTTAACCTCTTTCACGTCTTCATCTGTACCAAGATTGATCGTTTCTACCTCCTCCTGATGAGGAGTGATAACCTTTTCCTCTTGTCTCAACAACCTAGCTAGCTCTTCAGGAAGCTCATACTCTTCTTCAACCCCTTCATCAGCTTGATTGATCGGATTGTCAAAGTCATACGAAGTCATAGCCGTGCTGTTGTCGGTGCGGTCTGGAAGGCACTCTCTGCAAGGGTTCAGCTTGTTCATTTTAGTGATTGATTTTAATCTTGTTTAGAAAAGTGAAATAAAGTTGTCATTTTGAAAACATTGCCATTTATTTTTTGTACAAAAAGAAAATGGAAAAACAGTGAGCGGAAAAGAAAAAGACTCATTTGCAAAAGATGTCTGATATTTCATTGATTAATCTTGTTGCACAAAAATTACAGATGGCCCGATTACAAAATGAGTCTTGTCATCTTGGGCAAGATGCAAGACTTGATGCATGCTTAAAATATACAGGAAATAATAATTACTCTGCAGGAGTAACCCTTATAATTTCCTGGGAAGACCAGTTTGAGATACGGCCCCCCGGGATCCTTGGACGTATCCAGCTCTCCAGGTTGCGCTCATCTTCCGCCTCATCTTCCAAATTGTTGACAGCATCAGGGGTGAGCATCCCCCCACTAACAAAGTTGGGCTTCTTAGAAGCCTCTGCTTGATCTTGTTGAGTTGGTTTGTAACCCAACCCAAATCTATCCTCTTTCTTCTCCACAGGCAACAGTTTGCCCCAGCCTTGAGCATTCCCCTCCTCAACAACCTTCCTGGCTTGCTGGTAGGATGTCATGGAAGTCCCAAGTACAGCAGATGTTTCATTAATATTCAGGGCCTCAAACCCTTGACTCATCGTTTCGTGGATCTCCCCATCCATCTCAATATACTTGTATGTAGCCAGATGGCTAACAAAAATATCTTCCTCTCCACAAATAGTAACGACTTGGCCCTCCCACTCGAATTTTAACTTCTGGTGAAGGGTAGACGTAACTGCGCCAGCGACATGAATCCATGGTCTACCCAACAAACAGCTGTAGGCCGGCTGAATGTCCATCACGTAGAAGATCGTTTTGAAAGTTTGTGGGCCAATCGTTATAGGCAACTCAATTTCTCCCAGAACTGATCTCTTAGAACCGTCAAAGGCTCTCACTACCAAGTTACTGGGGCGTAATGTCAATCCTTCATACTCCAGCTTCACAAGGGCTTTTTTAGGTAAGACATTGAGGGATGACCCTGTGTCTACCAGTACATGTGAAAGAACTGCACCCTTACACTCCATGGTAATGTGCAAAGCCTTGTTGTGATTGCGGCCTTCCGTTGTCAAATCAGTGTTGGTAAATCCTAGTCCATGACTAGCGTTAACATTTCCAACTACAGCTTCCAACTGATTGACGGTAATCTCCTCTGGCACATAAGCTGCGTGCAAAACTTTTAGTAGTGCGTTCCGATGAGCCTCGGAGCACATAAGCAATGATAGAATGGAGATCTTGGAAGGTGTTTGGTGAAGCTGGTCCACTATCTTGTAATCACTCTTCTTGATGATTCTCATGAATTCATCAACCTCCTGATCCAAAGGGGTCTTTAAAGCTTCTTTAACTACTTGTTCTTCTTGCACCATGCTCTTCCCTTTTGCCTTGGCAGCAGCTTCTGCTTCGGCACTGGGTCTTGGAATTTGCGGGGCAAAGAGACGTCCGCTTCGAGTGAAGCCTCCGCCCCCCCCCCCCCCCCCCCACATTGTCTATTTGTGGTGAAGACGTTGCTGATTCAAGAGTGATTTTCTGTCCTTCGCAGTATAGATCGGAGCCGTAATGCCAAGAGATGGCATTACTGTTTTCATAAGGTACTGGCCCAGGCACTGTTATAGTGACTGGGCTGATGGCAGCTGCAGAAGGGACTGTGATAGTATGTGGATCATAGTATATCGTGACTGGTGCTCTGATAGGAGTGGCATTTTGTGAGTTGTAGGCAGAATCATTTGCAGGATCATAATAAATTGTAACCGTTGAGACATTCTCATTGTTTGCTGTTGATGTTGTAGGAGATACTGTTGGCTGGATGGGTGTTGCTGTTGTAGGAGACTCTGAATGAAGGGGTGCTGAAGTTGTAGAAGGAATGTTTGCTGATACTTGGTCCGTTGAAGTAACAGATGAAGCATTTGTTGATGAGGTTGAAGAGTTGTTTGGAACAATTGTGGTTGCAGTTGTAGCAGACTCGGGAACTGTTGTTAAGGAGATTGCTGGACTGGTAGGTATTGATGTTGTGATTTGAAGCAGGCCACTCTGGATGAGACCATCTATTCCATCTCTCAAGTTATCACACCCATTCACTGAAATGTTGCAATAAGCACACCCTAGCTCACATCCCGGGAACATTTGACATTCAAGGAGTTGAGCTTTAATCTCCACCAAGGGTGTCCGAATCTGACCCACACTGGTTATCAAGTAAGATGGCCTATCCTCTTCAATAGCATTGATTCTGGGTCCTCCGTGGTGTTGCATAGGGTTCTTGTTAACATTCGGTGGTGGTGCAAAGTTTAGAGCTTTGGAATCCACTAGATCCTGCACTTTCATGTGCAAAGCTCTGCACTTCTCTGTGCTGTGGCCAGGTGCATTCGAGTGAAAAGCACATCTGGCGCTGGCGTCATAATTTCTGGGCAGACTGGTAGGATCTGGAGGTGCCAATGTCCTTAGCTCAACCAGGTTGAGTTTCAGGAGTTGTGGCAATAATGTGGCATAGGGCATAGGGATCGGATCGATCACCCTATTGGCCTGAGAAGGTCTCTGTTGGAATGGTCTTTGCTGATTGTTGTTGTTGTTGTTGTTGTTCTAATTTCTCTGAGGAGGATACTGAGTTTGTTGCTGGTAATGGGATTGCTGCTGCGGTTGATAAGCTGGTTGTGGATGAATTGGAGCGGGAATGGTGACTGCCGCCACAGACCTGTGAACATATTGCGGTCTGCCCCTGCTGGCCTGGATAGCGTTGGTCTCACCAGCTCTTCTTGGGCCCACAAAAGGCTTTCTTGTGTTACTGGATGAGCTCGCACCGTTGTCAGAAATCTTGCCCATCTTTAATAGGCTCTCAATTCTTTCCCCGGCGTCGAGCAATAGTTCCTGAATCATAACAGAGTTAGTAACAAAAACAAAACAAAACCTACAAAACAAAACAAAAGGTTAGTATGCAATGCAGTATGCTTATTTGTTTCCAAGGTATCCGGCTTGGCACTTGGTTTTGACCTTTCCAGACCCCTGAGGAAGATGCTTTTGATGTTGCTCAGATAAAAACAAACTAGTAAATATATTACAAAAGGAAAACATACATAGTTTGTTTTTTACAATACATGCCCTCTGAGGGGTCAAAAATACAACATGAAAAAGGAAAAGTACAAAGAAATGAAAGCAACAACAAGCAAAAAGTCAGACACCAAGACCAAACTCATCCTCCTGGACTTCCTTCAGAAGTGCTTCAGTCACAGGGTCAGCTGGATGCTCTGTGAGGTTCCTGATGAGAAGATTCCTGGTGGCAATAGCTGCAGTTAGCTTCTTGTGTCGACTCTGGTCCTTTGACCTCTTCACACCAGCTCTAATCTTCAACTCTGAGATCTCTCTCTGGGCTGCTAGCAGGGCTTCCTGTTGCTCCTTTGCATTAGCCTCCAACTGCTCAATCTTGTCCTGAGTCCTCTTATCCTCCTGAGTGCGAGCTTCAGTGATCCTGACCCACCTAGCTTGGCTCTCCTTCAGATAAAGATCAGTCCTAGCTCTCTGGAACTGGGCCTCTTTGCAGGCATTCTTCAAAATCTGTTCTCCAGCTCTTGACTTCTTAATGTAGTCCTCTGACTTTTCAATCCTAGCTAGATGCTCTACCTTTAGCTTTTCTAACCTTTCAATGTCCAGATGACCATCACTCCTCTCCCAGAGGGTCCTCTTCAAGGCTTCAGACAAATTCTCATTCCTCTCTTTTAGCTTCTCAAACTCTTCCAGGCTGACAGTTGCTGGAGGTGGTGCTGTGGAAGGTCCAGGTACATCTTCAATGGTGAAGGGCATCCCAGAAATTTGAGCCCTGGCATGAGACCACTCATAGTACTGAGCTGAGGACACATTGTTGCATCTCCCAAGAATGGTTACCCCTTTAGTCTGGACATTGTCCCAAGCCCAGGATGCTTGCCTGACAATAGCCAGATTAGGCTTGATCTCACAATAAAGGGTCTCAGCTAGATCTTGTACTCTAGGAGGGTGGACCAATGCATAGCCCAGTTGTCTTTTGAATAGCAGAGGATTGTAGTTGATGCAACCTTTTACCCCTATCAGAGGTACATTGGGAAATTGCCCACAACTAGTAATGATGTCTCTGCCCTTAGTGCTCTGGGTGCACCACCTGATATCATCTGAGGTTAAAGCAACAAGTCTCCTAGCCCAGTTCTTCTGCTGGTGAGGGTTCAAGAATGCATCAATCTTTGGCAGGTGTTTAAGTAACCAGGTATGGAATAAAGGAGCACAGCATCTCACCAATCTTCCCCTTTGCTTTTCATTCCTTTGGTGAACAGAGTAGTAGAAATCTCCCAGTAAGGTGGGTACTGGGTTTCTCAGAATGAAAAGATGGATTGCATTCTTGCTAATAAACTTAGGCTCGTCTGCAAATAATATAACCCCATATATGCTAAGGGCTAATAATGCACAGACTGCCTTCCACTCCCCCAAGGAGGCCTTCAGAATAGCCTGAGAGGTCAAGAAATCCAAGTGTAGGCCAGAGATCCCAGCCTTTGCTGTCATGTTCTGCCCAATCAGAACTGGTTCCAGATACAATGCCTTTGCCACCTCTTCATTACTAGGGAAAGCCATCTCAGGGTTGAAGGGGACTCCACCCTGATAGGTACACCAACCAATGATGAATACTCCTCTAATAAAGGTCCCAACTGAAAATTCTGGAAGGTGAAACACCTCAGAGGGGGATCATAGAACTGCAGGCAAGTATGAATCAAGCTCCTCTGTGAAGGGTCCAAATCCATAACCACATCAAGGATTCCTCCATCATGTTCTCTGAATAGTGGTATATGGTCTGGAGTAATCAGGGCCTGGACCTTCCTGATGCCAGCTAGCTCAGGCTCAAAGAAATGATAGGAGATATTGCTCTTCTTAGGTGCCATGTTGCTGAAGAACAAATGCTGGTGATGGTGACTGATACTAGAAGATGGGCCACTGACAGGCTGAGACTGGTGATGTAGGTGACTGAAGTAAATAGCTGATGAGGAATAGCTGAAGCAACCACTTGTGAAGATAGGTCTATGCAGATGAAGGGGTCAAAACCAAGCCAAAATATAGTATGGATACCCTGAAAAACAAATAAGCAAATGTCAAATGATGCAATGATGATGTATGCAAATGATATGCAAGGGTTTGTGATCAAGCTGGATCTGATTACTGCCTTGATATAGGTCCATGTATGTTCAAGAAATCCAGATGGAGGTTCATAAGTCCAGTAACCAAGGTGGGGGACTCAAATAAAGAGTCACATGTCCTAGGTTAAAAAATCACAAGAACTGTTCCAAAATGGGGTACTCTTAATCAAAACAAAGTAACAGGGTATGTTGAGGTCAAGGGTACCTGCAAACCTGTAAACAGCCCAACCCCCTCACAGGTGGTGTTCTAAAACAAGGATCCTCAGACTTGGATCAGTTATGAGAAGTGTAAACACTTCTAACCCGGGGGTACAGTGTTTACAATAACCATAAAGGATCCTCCTCTAATTCACCTCAGTTTCTGAAGGTCATAACTGAGGGTCATCCAGACTTAGCAAGCTTCCCAGATAGCCCTAGCACTACAGGAAATCTGTAGCACAGAGTTCTCAAGAAGAAACCCATATCTGAACCGTGTTTCATATTCCCGCACCAGACCGAAATGGAATGGGAAAGAACATGAACCACTCTAGCCTAGGTGTCACTCAGGTCCCAGGTGTAGGACCTCAACTCTCAATAGAACCCCACCCACCAAGACAAAACCAGATCCAGCCAGAACAATATGACAGTATGATGTATATAAAGCTGTAAAGAAAACAGTAAACAAACTGTACATAAAGCAATAAATAAAACAAATATACAAACACAAATATCACATAACACCCCAGTAAACACAAATCAATCAAGCGCTAGGAGGAACCCACAAAAAGAACCAGAAGCCCTGGTTACAGTATAAGGTTCCCCAGCAGAGTCGCCAAGCTGTCGCTCCCGATAAATGGGAATGGCCCAAATAAAGGTACAGACGCGAACGGTCGGCGAAAGAGGGATGTGAGAACACACAGGAGTGAACTCACAGGGAATGAATAGAGTCGCCAGCTAGGCATTTTTATCCCGGAGGAAAGGTAATGCTGCATAAACCTAGAAAGATATGGATAAGACGGTTGCGAACCAGAGAGACTGAGAAAGGGGGTTGGTTACAACCTGGGAAGGTATTAGCACCCAGATTGTCCGCCGTACTCGGCGGGATCCACGCTTAAAAGATTTATGTTTTAAAGGGGTAGTGTCAGTGCAATATGTGTATAAAATAGCTGGAAAAGGATGTACAGGTGTCAGTGTAAAAGAAGTGTGAAGTGTATAAATGAAATGTCAGTGTAAGGACAAGAGTCAAATGCTCATGATAATGAGGCTAAAAGAATGATGCTAGAAAGAGGGGGGAAATATACAGAGACTTTTGTTCGATAACAGTTAAGTTATGCCTACGTATCCTCTCGTGCAATGAGGAAGTCAGAACACCGTAGTTCGACCCAAAGATACTAAAAGGTGAATTGACTTGTGAACTGCTTGCTTGCCTATGCTCAAGTGTATGACCTGTATGGCTCAGGTGCAAACTGTCTTGCATTAGACGGAAGAAGCAAGTTCTCGTTTATGAGTGAATGAGATGAGAAAAGAATCCCGGAGGAGACGATTATTGTTTGTTTTTGAGTTTTCAATCTTTTATTGCTTTTGAAAGTTTGTCATAAGTTAATGAGCTTAAGTCTAAACCAATGGATTTAGTAAACTCATCACATCTTCCCTCTGATTAGGGGTAATGAGAATACCTTAAGTGTGAAGTCAACTTCTCACACTTAATCACCTTTGGTGTAGGATTAAGATCATTAACCTACTTGTGATTATTTAGATATTTTTGGTGTTTTTGTTTAGTGTTAAGTAATGAGATTAAGCCATAATCAGGGATTAAATAGACTCATTACACCATCCTAATAGAAGGATAATAGATGAGAAAGTTTAAGCTGAGGAAAGCTCCTCAACTTAATCCATGATTAGGGATTAAACTCATGACAAAACAAGCCTTTGATTAAGTGGATTTTAGTTAATGATAAGATGATGAAGTGATTTTTAGGGTTTGTAAGACAACTTGAGGGGGACTTGTCCATTAACACTAGGGTTAGTCCTTCTTAACCAGTTAAGGAAGAATTAGAACCCTAATGCAAGGCCCAAGTTACAAGCTTGATGTCTTGATGATTATTAAGTGAATTTATTAAAGGATTTAAACACATTAAGGGTTTAACACTTAGGATTAAAGTTATACACTCCATCCTAATAGAAGGATGCAGGCATAAGCTTAATCACAAAACCTTAAAGCCTTTAGGGTTTAGTCCCTGATTGTGAGGTGAAAAGAAAAGACTCAAAGAGACACAAAGGTAAAAACTAAGTGGGGAGACTAATCAAAACCCTAATCATTGTCATGCTTGGTTGTTCCAAAGGTTTGTGAGGTTTAAGAAAGAAAACTTCAGAGAAACCACCAGGAAGCAGATGATAGGAGCAAAGAGAAGCAAAGTAACTTGCTTCATTTAAGAAGACAAGTCACTTGAAGAAAGAAAGTAAGATGAAGAGGAAAGAGCAAGCTCAATCTCAAACACATAACAAAATGCAGCAAGGATGCATAAGAGAGATGAAAAGAAGTTATGAGAAGTGAAGGCAAATTCACTTCTCAAAGTAACTCACCACCTGAAAAGTTAGTGAAAGAAATGCAATGCAATGCAAAATGAGATGAAATGTGATGATGCAAACCAAAACCAGAAGCATACACATGATGATAATGATGCTATGGGATGATGCAAACATGAAACAAAACATGGGGATGATCATACAAACTTATGGATGCAAATGAAACAAGTTTAGAATCATGATCATACATGAAAAGTCATGAAATGCAAATGACATACAACATGGCAAATGAAAGATGCAATGATCAAACATGCTTCTATTATGTCTTAAGATGTCAAATGAATCAAATGGATGCACAAAATGCTATGGCAAGTCATGGTATGCAAGCAAATGCAAGATGGATGCATATGGAAGCCCAAATTAGGGTTTATGATCAATGCAACAAACAAAAACCAAACTCAGAAGCAAACATCAAGATAAAAAATTGAAAATGCACTCCAAGGAACCCTAACCCTACACAAACTCACTGCCCAAAGGAGGCGTTCTAATTCTTAACCTAATGAGGGTTATGAATTTCCTAAGTTTTCTAGGGTTTTAAGGTACCTTAACAAGAAAAAAGTCAAACAAATTGAAAATGCAAGATCAATTCATGCCAATTTAATCTCACAAACTAAATGATATGCAAAACACAATGCAAAAAGAACCAAAGTCCAACTCTCAATGGTTAGGCAGAAATGAATTTTTGAACATTGGATCAAAATAATGCTTTGAAATTGAATTAATTCCATGGAAAATTATCAAAATGCATCAAGATCAAAAAAGAAATTTGGTTTGAGGGTTGGACAATGTTTCTAAATGATTTTAAAGGTTTCATGAATTTTTTGGTGATTTTTAAATACCTAAAAGTATTTTTAATTAATTAATTCTCATTAATTAATTAAAAATAAACTTTTAAATGATTTAAAAATATTTTTTAATGCAAAAAATAAAAATAAAAATATTTTTGGTTTCTGAAAATTAATAAAAGTTTATACAAAAATTTTCAGAATTTTTAAAATTGTTTTACTATTTTTTATAAAATGTAGAAAACAAATCAATTAAAATGAAAATAAAAACTAATTAAATGGGTGGTAATCAGAATCAATGGCTGGCATTTGAACTGGGAACGTGCGCGTTTGACTTGGCGCCACATCCAAGGGCTGAGATTCAAACTCACGTAATTATGATTAGCCCTAATTAATCAAACCCTAATGACTTTCAGGCGACCGGAACACTGTTCCGGTCGTCTTCTCCGGCAAGCTCAAACTCCTAACTCTCTCTACACGCAATGAAAACAAAATCTAACTGCCCAGAATTCATCCCCATTCAAAAACGAATCAAACCCCCCAATCAAACATCATTTTTCATTCATCAATCAGCCAAATCGAATCAAAACATTTTTAGGGCAAAAGGTTTCAGAGCATTCATACATCCTGGTTTCTCAACCATTTTCAAAAGTAAACACATATTCATGATCAGGGAAGTGCATAGAAGCTTTTAAGAACTTAAAAACATGTTTCTGGAAAAAAAGTTTTGAGATGACTACCTGAACTGAAGCTTTCGATTCAGGAGCTTTCTGGCTGTTTCTTTGGCCTAAATCCACTCTAATGATCCTCCTAAGAAGCTTGCAATGTTTGTTTGAAGTTTGAAATGGATGGTTTGAGAGATGGCAGGAGTTCTGTTCAATGGCAGGTGGTGATCGTGTTTTTAATTCTTTGAGTTTCAGGCTATGGTGAAGGGTGCTTTGTGACCAAGAAGGTGTGTTGAGTTGATTGGTGAAGTTTGTTTGTGTGTTTGTGGCTTGTGCAAGCAGTTTCGAATGCTCTTGCAAGATGAGGTGAAAATGAGAATGCTGAGTTAGGGATGGTTTCAGCCTTGTGTCCTTGTTGCTTTGGCTTGCTTTTGGCTTGTATAGACAATTGTGATTGGTCAGAAGAAGTGATGTGTGCTTTATTGATTGGTATGGCTCAAGTTGCCAAAATGTCAAAGTTGTGTAAGAGAGGTATGGGCTACTTTCTAGCCAAGGACAAAAGGTGTGTCCTGCGCAGCATGATGTGGGGAGATGCCTAGGATGGTTCAGCAAGCTAGCAAGCAAGTGGATGATAAACTATGATGAGTTTTGCAAGTTGCCTTGCTTTTGCTTCTCATGAAAAATCTTGATCCATAGGCCACAAAAATGAATGACTTCTTGGCCCATTCTGAATTTTAGGTCTTGAATGATCATGTGGTGAAGTTTAGAAGTCCATTTGATAACTTAATTTGCCTTGAGAAATGAATTTGCAACTTTGCCTCTTTGGTGGAAAACTTCAAATTTTGTGATTTTTGCCAACTTTGACAAGCCATAACTTTTGATCCAAAATGAATTAGGTCATGTTCTTGTACTTTTTGAAAAGGGAATGATCCATTCTACAACTTTCATGACCAAAGTTTTTCCATTTGAAGCATTTTTGAATCAAAAAGTAAAGGTTGAAAAAGTTTCCTAAAATGGCAATTTCATTAAAAGTCAAACTTTCCCAAAAAGTCAACTTTGCAAAAGACTTGAAATTATTCAATTTTGTGAACTTCCAACATCTTCCATGATCAAATAAAGATCATACACAATCAAAATGATGAAGAACACCCTTTGGTTGGGTCATTGGGGGCCTCAGATGCCCTGATTTTTCACTGACTTGCTTGAAAAGTCAACTCTTGATCAGATGACTTCCCCAAGGAATTTCTTCATGAAAATTGATATGCATACTCCCTATACCATATAGAGACCAATAGAAACAAGAATTACCAAAAAATTTGGAGTTATGGCCTCTGAAACCAAAACCCTAATCTTAGGTCATCTGTGCAGTCAAACCTGGCTCTGCTTCCATGCCATTCTCAGTTCTTGTGATTTTTTGACATTCTTGACTTTGAGAGGATATAATATGATGCTTGAACATACATGGACCCCTTTGAAGTGATTGATGACCTTTGGAGTGGCTCAAGAAGCTCTTGGATTGCTCAGATCACAAACCCTAGATGCAGATGACTTTGAATCAATGCAGTGAATCAAAAAATGTGATATGAGATACTATGATTGAGTTTATGCATATGAAATGATCACAAGCCATGGAGTGAATGGGTGAGGGCAAATTTGGGGTGTTTACAAAGTGCTCAATCCTGAGCCTTTCTAACCTCTCATTATCCAAACGGCTGTCATTCCTCTCCCAGAGGGTCTTCTTCAAGGCTTCAGAGAGTTGAGTATTCCTTTCTTTCAGTTTCTCAAACTCTTCTAAACTGACAATAGTTGCAGGTTGCACTGTTGAAGGACCAGGCACATCTTCCAAGGTAAATGGCATCCGGGTGATCTGTTCCCTGGTACGAGACCAATCAAGATACTTTGCTGAAGCTATATTGTTGCATTTGCCAATGATGGTTGTCCCCTTAGTCTGAATGTTGTCCC